>CM024644.1:33817100-35205255 GCA_014182715.1 Eucalyptus cloeziana
GCAATGTTTACCACGTATTGTCACCACTATCCAATGTCGTTGATTAGATTTCATTGTCGTGTCATTATATCCATCTAGGAGCAATGTCTATTAGGTGTTAGCCTCATTGTCCAACGTTGTCAATTAAATTCCGACGTTGTATCCTTATATCCACCTATGAATAGTGTCTACTAGGCGTCATTTTAGCTGTCTAGCGTCGTTGATTAGATTTTTTAATGTTGTGCCTTTGAACTTATTTGAAAGCAGTGCTTTTCTGGATGCTTTTGTCAACACCCAGTGTTGTTGAATTATCTTGATATTGTATAAACCACTTTAATCTTAACGGGCTTTCATTATTATGTTAAAGTGGGTTTAGACAGAACTGTTGATTAGGTTTTGATATTAATTATCGTTGCTTTTAAGCTAATATTAAGCATGTTAAGCGACTTCTTTAGATTTGAGATTATATAATATATATTGTATTGTTTGCATTTACCTTGTCTGTCCAAAACTAACACACATCCCGACTCTCCTTAAATAAAAACCAAAATATAATACTCGGTGAAAGTTATTTTGTTGCGGGATCCAAAACCGATGAAACAAAATATAAAATAAACAATTAAGTTCAAATACATAACTATGGTAGTTCAAATACATAACTATGGTTTATTAGTTATGATTCTCGATCCGGTTCTTCAGTTCTCAACTCTCAGTTCTTATCTAGGAATTGAGAACTGAATCGTACAATACCAATTCCACTTTTTTTTTCTTTTTTCTTTTTTTTTTCTGGAATAGGCTATCATAGGAACTGGACCTCTTCCTATGACTGTTTTTAATACGATTCCCGGTTCTATCATTAATGAAGATTCACCCCTAGGTCATCCTATCCTAAAATCGTTGCACTGGAATATATTTTGTCATATTTCCTACACAAAATATCAGACTAAACCATCACTTCGAAAACCATCAACATCCATTCTTTTGTGATCCAAAGCCATCGCCATCGGAGGAGGATCGGACAGTTGTGAAAATGCTCAAAAAATAATAATTTCCGATTGACCTGTATGTGTATGTGCCTGTTAAATTGGACGTAATTAACCACACTTACACAAACTTATATTATATATCTGTATCCTATTATTTAGTTAGGTGCGTCTATTATAAGTGGTTTATTAAAGATAAAAATCTGTTGAAAAAATATATTAAACAGCACCATTCGTTGTAAATAGTTATTTTGTTTATTGAAAAGATGACAATAAATGAGATATGAATAATGGTACAAATTAAATTTCTTTTACACATAGAATTGTAATTTTATCCCTATTCATCTTGCTATGTCTAAATAAATGAAAATTGAATTAAGGTCACGCAACCTAGACATTGCCTGGCTTGTGGTTGCATGATCTTGGTGGCCGTCGTTTGAGTTGTCCTCTGTCACTTAAGCTCATCCATTCACCCTTTTTCTTCTCTTAAAAATTGCTTTACAAGCTGGATATCAAAGTTGTAGAACAAGTATTATATTTAACCCTTGGGATATAAAGAAACAAATTATGAATGCGAGGAATATTTGTTTCATTTCACCTTTACCCTCACCAAACTATCTAGATTTTTGGTGAGTCCTACAGTCACTCCCTGCACTTAGGCTTCGGTTTTGGCTATCGAGTTCCCCGAGTTGTTAAAAAAAAAAAAAAAAAACCATTTAGATTTCCGTTTCACCCTCACTCTCACTTTCTTATGCACTTCTAGCAAGCATCGAGCTCAAATTTGACACCAATGACTATCACTTGCGGTTATGCAACTTGGCATTCCATTGCTTGAGTTGTCTTCCTTCAGCTGAGCTTTCATCCATCATCCTTTTTCTATCTTAAAAACTACACTACAAGATGGGTATCAAAGTTTATAGAAAAAGTGTTTATCAAACACTATTTGTTTTTCATGAAATGGCAAAAGCCAAACCAAATGCAACCCTTTGGAGAGGGAACATCATATTCATATCATCTCTTCACATTTGAAATGCGTTATGGATGACGAATTTTCATCTCTTGGATCTCTTTACACGAGAGATGCTAAATGTTAAGTAAAAACTGTACTTAAAAACCTCCAGAAGTAAAGAGAGTGATTAGAAAACAAGAGAGAGTTTGGATATTCGAGGAGGGCTTGTAACAATGATCAACTATATGAAAAATTTGGCTAACGTGGACGGGACTTTAGAAAGGGGATGGAGTAATCATAACAACCTGTGCTGAATGGGAAATCCAAGGTGAAAAGCAAGACAAAATGCTCAGACTTGGCCCGGGGGGACCGAATTGAAAAGAAAAAAAAATTGAAAATCTCTAGCTGGGGAGGGAAATTTTCCCAAAATATATGTAACTGTCACGTCCTTTTGATTTGTCTTATTTTCCAATAATATCATGCCTGGTGAATCCTAGACCTTCCACTCATTTATGAACAATTTGGAGCCATAGCCCATAAATGAAGATATAGCCCCCAAAAAATGTAAAAAAAAAAAAAAAAGATTTAAGAAGGAAAGAAGAGCTGAACTAGAAAGGCTGCGCTTCGTTATTTAAATTTTTGGGTGGGATAGAATTCGATGGAATATGATATAAAATTTATGAATTTAGCATATTCTCTTAACTATTTGGTGAATTGAAATAATAAAACTAGATAATTTCATATTCTATCGTATCTATTATTTCGTATTTATGATCTATTAGTACAAATAAACTTGAAAATGCGCAAACGAATATCATACAAATCTCTTGTAATTCACTTCCAAATCTAGTAAAAGAGAAAAAATATAATCATTCATTTTTGCGATTACAAAAAGTATAGTGTTTTGACGCTTTTTATTTAAAATTTCTATTATTTTACTTTATTTTATTTATTTTAATTAATTATTATTATTTGATCTCTTTTGATGATTTTTTATTTCCTTCCATCATGCCTTCATAAAAAAATTTATTAGATAATAAAATATAATATTATACCTCAAATATGTAATAATATATACAAAATTAATTATTGAGTAGAACGAAATTCAAATATATAAATAAAAAAAGAATTTTTAGTTATTTTAATTTTCTTTTCAGTATTCATATATCATCTATATTTATTTATAATTTAGTTTTTATTATTTAAGAAGTTCTTTATTCGAAAAAAAAAATAGCTTTTATTTCATGAATATAAGATATCCTATCCATTTTTATCTTATATTCACTATGGAATAATTTTATCTAGATTATATCCTCTTGATACTGACTATATCTAGTCTTGAATAAAAACAAAATATAGGAGGATAAGTGTTATCCTATCTTGATTTTATCATAATTACAAAACGTAATTAAAGCTCTTTTCTTTTTTTGTACCCAGGATCTGCCGAATCCGCCCGTACAGTGTGCAGTGCACCTTGGACCAAGTGGGCTAGCCCAGGACCCCAACACTAGGGCTCCCCACTTAAGACACTTTAGTAACAAGAGGATTCGAACCTTTGACCTTGGCGATGAGAGAGAGAACGTACACCGATTATGCTGCCCGTGGTTTGGTGTAATCAAAGCTCTTTACAAAATAGGACATGGATGATTTTTATGAGCAATTAATCACATCATCATCAACACAAGTGAATCACCTCCTCTCCCTATTTAACTTAGTTCAAATCAATTGACTGAGACAGAACGTGATTTAAACAGGAAATTTTCTGTGTTCAAATCAAGTTTTCAAACGCTCGGTCAACAACTTGAGGTTGATAAGGAAGGTGTTTCTCCCTATCATCTGTTGAACTATTCTTCCGGTCCATTTGAATTTCTTGTGACCATAATCCTGATTGGCAAAGTGTAACACGGGACATCGTCCGCTTCTTGCGGCTAATACCAATAACTTGCAACTTGTCAATCGGAGTTATTGTCGGAGGAAACAGATGAAAGTATTAACCTTTGCTAAAAAAAAAAAAAATTAAAGAAATGGAGATACCGAAGAGACAATCAAGGGACCGAGCATTGCTTTTCTCATGTCCAATGAATTTTATGTAGATGGCACTTACATTTTCTTCTCGGGAAAATAACACAAATGGTCATAAAATATTGCCCTAAATATGCAATGCCATCTTTTAACTTTTAATTTGTTTAATGTGGTAATTGAATTTCGACTTAATGTGCGACATCATTCCTAAACTTCTAATTTGTTCAATGTGGATTTTGATTTTTGGTACTTGTTTAATTTAGTTAGAACTATATATTTTTCATATGATTCAAAACTAGATTGAATATGTATAAAAAAATATGGATCACATCAAACAAATTAAAAATTTAGAGATAACATTATACATTAAAATAAACATTTAAGGAGTATATTGAAGAAATTAAAAATTTATGGACGAAAATGCACATTAAGCCCCAATCGAGGCCCCACTGCTAGGCAAAGGCCTTTGCGCTTGGACCTAGTACCTTGGCGGGCCAAGGATGAGGGTCATAGGAGCCAGTCAAGGATCCTAGCGGGTGGACTCGAGGCAACAAGACTCGCGATCTTGACGCCATGATCCGAAGCCATGACAATTAGATCCTACACCCTAGATCGCGCTCTCGATACATTGACCTACAAAGATACACGGAAGTCAAGCTATTTATCTTCAACACGATATTCTCGAAAAACAGTTTCCTGCAAAATCGAGGTTTGCACGGATTGAAAAGGATTGCGAATGGGGGAGAAAAGGACTTCTACACACCCCATCAATAGTCATGGTTTCTCCTCACCAAAAGGCATATCGTGATTAGTTTCCACACGAGAAGAGAGTTCGCGAGGAGCCAAGTGCCGAAGAATCAACCTTGTTAACTGATCTTTAATCTCTTGATTACTGACTCTATTGACTCAAACCAAACTTGGTGAGCATCATAAATGGTTTTTTTTTCTTCTTTCCCTCCCGAATGTTTTGGTCAATTTCAGTCCACGAATGGGGGAGGGAGATATGTCTCGTCTCATGACATACGGAGCGATGGGGGGAAGGAAGGCAGGCAATGGTCTTTTCCTCATAATTCACAGCAACAGTGAATCCATAATTCCTGCATCACGCACCTGCGCAGTGGGGTCCTCAATAATGCAAACTCAATCCCTTCTCTCCTCCGCACGATCCCCATCCCCATCCCCATCCCAATCCCCATCTCCCCCCGCTCCCCCATCCGACGCGCCTGATCTCCCCTGCGAGATCAGAAGACCCTTTTCAGTTGTTACACCGAAACGGATCGTTTCGATACGGGGGGGGACGGGAGGCGGGACCGAGCCCAAGTCCCCCGGCACGGCAAAGCGAATCGCGAGCAGGGTCGGGGTGCGTAAATGGGGGCGACGCTGCGGACTGCAGAGGAGTCGAAGCACGGAGCGGGCGAATTTGGTTCGGCGTTCAGAAGATTTCTGCGCCGGGAAAAATTTAAAAAAATTTGGTTCGGCAAGATTGGCAAGCATACTTTTGGGAATGCCAAAGATTCCAAATGCCAGTGGAATCTTGAAGGAGAGTTTAATGAATTTTTTTTCTTCCGATATTACCCTCTTTGATAATTGAGTTTGCCTGTTTTACCCTAAAAAAATAACGTTCATCGTCTTCCTCCTCGTCTTCCTTGTTTCTTCAAGACCGAAGCTCGCCCATCGGAGCTCAACCGCCGGAGCCGGTCGCCCACGCACCGTCGTCGCCACACACCGCCGTCGCCACGCACCACCGTCGCCACACACCGCCGTCGCCACGCACCACCGTCGCGTGGGTCGCACCTCAGGCGGCGCCGCCGGGTCACGTGACCCACGCGACAGGCGAGCGGTGCTCGCCCGACCAAATCCGGCCGCGCGCACCGCCGTCGCGTGGGTCGCGGCCTCAGGCGGCGTCGCGCGACCCATGCGACAAATCCGGTCGCCCGCGCACCGCCGTCTCGTGGGTCGCGGCCTCGCGGCGTCGCGCGACCCACGCGATGGCCGAGCAAAGGTGCTCGGTCGGCTAGATCCGGCCACCACGCACCGCCAGTGCGTGGGTCGCGCGCCCCGGGCGGCGTCGCCCGAGGCCACGCGACCCACGCAACGGCGGTGCGTGGGTCGCGCGCCCTAGGCGGCGTCGCCCCGAGGGCGCGCGACCCACAGACGGCGGTTCGTGGGTCGCGCGACCCGTGCGACGCCGCCGAGACCCGACGGGCGGTGCGTGGGTCGCGCGACCCGCCGCCTCCCCACCACCACCGCCACCGCCGCCTCCCCCACCACAGCCCACCGGCCGCCTCCCCCACCAGCTCCGATTGCCTCCCTGCCTCCCTGCCTCCCACTCGTTCCCCCTCCTCTGCGTGTCATCTCCCCCTCCTTTTTCCTTTTCTTTTTTTCCTTTTGTTTTTCACCTCAAAGCTACTTTGCAAAATGCTGAACCAAAAAATGAGTTCCCAAACACTTCAAAGATTCACCAAACGCCCATTCTTTTAAAGATACTTGGGGAAATGCAATGGCATTTCCCCAAAGTTGAACCAAACGGCCCCTAAGTATGCAGGGGAGAAATCGCAAAAATAATACCGGAAGTAGGGGAGCTTACGATATCAAATTCCCTTGTACACGTCAGCCGCCGTGGGGACCACCTCCTTCTTTTGTCCTCTTGTTCCTGTTCCTGGCCTCGCATGCTCCTGCTCTCTACTCTCTCTCTCTCTCTCTATGCTCTCCATCCGTGCTTTGCTCTCTCTTGTCACTTCCTGTCAAAGTTGCTTGCTTTCTCTCTCTAGCTTAGCTTGGAGCTACCTACTGTACTCTGCTTTTCCCCTGTCTCTCTCCCTCTCCCTCTCCCTCGCTCTGAACGTTTTTCAGTCATCGAGCCGAGCTGAACTCCTCTCTCTCTCTCTCTCTCTCTCTCTCTTTGGGTTACCCTTTTCTCTGCGCTTTCGTCGAAGTGAAGGAGGGCGCCGAGGTTGTCGTCCGAGATGCGTCGGAGGACCTCTCTCCTGATTTCATGAGACCGACCAGTGAGTAAGCTTGCTCCGATGATAGGAGCTTCCTCTGACCTCCCTTTCTTTCTTATTTGGGTGCTGAGCTGGTCCGGCGTCTTGGCCGTAGTCAATTGTACGCTTTCGTGTGAGCTTTGCTTGCGGTCTTTGTGGGTGCCGTGCGGGACTCGATTCGTCTGGTAATCGCGAATGCGGGATCGATGCTGACTTTTGAACTCCCGAAGGACGGACCCTTTTATCTTTACTAGCAGAAGACCTTAAAATGGGGAGGTTCTGATTTCTTTTTCATATTTCTTTTTGGCTCACGGTCTCAAATGAGTGATCGGTTTCGGTTCTTGGAAATATGGCATTTCTTTTTCTCGAAAGAACAGCATCTGGTGAATATTTTATTGTTATTTCATGCCTAGAAAGGTTCCTTTTTTTATTTCTTTTTCGTTCTGGGAAAGGGTTCCAGATTCCATTAAATCTCATCACTCGGCTGCATATTCAATTGGGCTCTTTGGTTTTCCTCGGGTTGCATCTGTCTTGTACCCTGAAGAATTTGGCATCCGCCGTTCTTAATGCAGATTCGTTCACTTTTTGGAGCTTCTGTTTGGTCTCTCTTTCTGCATGACATTCTTGCATTGGTTGGTCCCCGTGGACTACTCTCAATTGGAAGATTCAGATGCTTTTTTGGGTGCATAATTTCTATCAGATGTCTGTAGAGATGGACTCCTTTGGGGGGTCATCCTCCTACATCTACTTTGGGGGCTCTAGTATGCTGTATTCTGTATGGTTTTGAGCTTTACTGGAATTTTAATGTCTTTTCCTCTCGTGGGGTTTGGTTGATGAGATGCGGATGATAGAATTCCGAACTCATCATTTAGACTTTCATTTGTTGATTTAAAGAACGATAATCAGAAAGGAGAATTCAACGCAATTTCACGTTCAATTAACTTCTTGCTCCACTTAAATTGCGGGCAGTTCAGGGGCCGGTTTGGATTCTCTCCTTTAATAGATTTATATGGGTAATCTCTTTATAATGTTTTGGAGATTCTGGAACAAGCATCTAGGAGTCCATGCACAAATTGCAACACTCAGCAGCATCAATCATAGTGATCAGCATTTGTTTGGAATGGTAGATTTGATGATAGATTATTGATAGGGGGTTTTCTGGATTTTGCTTAGAAGGGACTTGTGGTTGATCTAGGGCGGAATTAATTGGTATTAGATTTCATTCTGTTTTTGTCTGAGCTCAAAATCCTTCCTTCAATGCATTTTTACTATAGTTATGGTACTAGATTTCTTTCTTTCCTTGGCCGAATGTATGTGAATATTGCTTTCTTCTTGAAAATTGTTGAACCGGAGAAATGCATGGAAACATGGTGCTGCTTGCTTCGTGAATCAAAGAATGCGGCTGGACCTGTTTGGTCATGTAGTGACTGGAATTTTGCCTAGCGTAATAACATTTTGCTTACAAAACCTTGACAAAAGAATGTGGGATATCATTCTGTTCTTGTACCTATTCTATTGTTCTTGACGATTGATCTTGCAGACATAGATTTCGCTTTTCAGTTGTTATATTTCTTGGATTAGGTATAATTAGAGAATATGAACATCAGCCTGCTCATGTCCTTTCCTTGAAAATGACCTGTCCACCCAGATACTCTATGAATTTGTGGAGGATAAGTGACGGCCTCGGCTGTAGATATGAAATTTGTGACATGTTTTGTTCCATAATAAATGTTGTTACACAACTGTTTTCTCTTTATGATGCTTGGGAGAGATTGCCGCTTGTTTTTTCTTGCTTGCCTCACTAATTGGCCGTTGTCTTTTATAGTTTCCCCTAGCTCTGCTTTCATTTCCTTGGATAAATCTGTCTCCTCCTTGAGATTCTTTTCTTTTCTCAGACCAGTTAACTCAGCTAAAAATGTTGTGTTTTATATTGTGATGTGAGAAATTACTTCTAATTTGTATTAGCGCCATCTTCTTCTGTAGCCACACTATGAAAGATCTAAGTTTGAGGCAATGGGAAGTGGTGTCTACACCTGGAAATGAAGGAAAGACAGCGTTGGAGAGCTGAAGAGGACGCCTTGTTACGTGCATATGTGAAACAGTATGGCCCAAGGGAGTGGCACCTTGTGTCTCAGCGCATGAACACTCCCCTTAACCGTGATGCCAAGTCCTGCTTAGAGAGGTGGAAGAACTACCTGAAACCAGGTATAAAGAAGGGATCCCTCAGTGAGGAAGAACAGCGTCTTGTCATCCAGCTTCAGGCGAAACACGGTAACAAATGGAAGAAAATTGCTGCTGAGATCCCCGGCCGTACGGCTAAGAGATTGGGGAAGTGGTGGGAGGTATTTAAAGAGAAACAGCAAAGGGAGCAAAAGGAGAACAAAGGTGCTTTACCAATCGACGAGGGGAAATACGATCATATATTAGAAAACTTCGCTGAGAAGCTAGTGAAGGAGCGATCAACCCCAGCACTTCTCATGGCCACAGCAAATGGTGGCTTCATTCACACTGATTCACCTGCTCTTGCTCCGGCTCTTCTACCTCCATGGCTTTCGAATTCTAATGGCACCCCGACTCTGAGGCCTCCTTCACCATCAGTAACCCTTAGTCTCTCCCCTGCAACGGTTCCAGCATCTCAACCGATTCCGTGGCTGCAGGCAGATAGAGGACTCGATAGTGGTTCTCTCTCACTGACTGGTTTGCCCAACCATGGTCCACTCCCTACTTCTGGAGAAAATATCTTAATGTCTGAGCTTGCCGAGTGCTGCAAGGAATTGGAAGAAGGGCACCGTGCTTGGGCTGCACACAAGAAGGAAGCAGCATGGAGGTTGAAACGACTGGAGTTGCAGTTGGAGTCGGAGAAGGCGTGCAGGAGGAGGGAGAAAACGGAAGAGATAGAGGCGAAAATCAACACTCTCAGGGAAGAGCAGAAAGCTTCTTTGGATAAGATTGAAACAGAATACAGAGAGCAGTTGGCAGGATTGAGGAAAGATGCAGAATCCAAGGAGCAGAAGCTGGCTGAACAGTGGACGGCGAAGCATGTTCAGCTCTCTAAGTTAATTGAGCAAATCGGGTTTAGACCCCGAATTGCAGATCATAACAGGCAGTGAGAGTTACCATGGTTCGTAGTCCTTCATATACACGTCTCTTTCTTGTGCCAATCATGTCATTCAAGTCTGCTTATTAGAATTCCAAGACTCCCTTTTCCTACCCAACAAACACCTACCTTTACATATATCTCAATAATATTACAGAGCTTTTCATCCTCAGCCAAGTCCTCTGAGACATTTTGCATGGAAATATACCGGGCAAACTGCCTTCATAAGTATTTATCACTTTGTTGTCCTCCTGGTCGGCAGCTTGGCTGGTTTATCCTTATTGATCATTACCGTGGGAGACTTTTGTTCTGGGCTTGCAGCAGAACATATAATGAAGCTGAGATGTGCACATGTAATTGTTGAGGTAAATTTGTAGTATCTCTAAAACTGAGTCCTGACATTCAGATTCATGATGGTCAAGGGATGTTTCTTGGGTGTTATTGCAAATTCAGATACATGATGCAATCGAGTATTGTGATGGCATGTGTTGCGGTCGTGTATTTGCATGATCAGCCGAGTGGTCTATTTGGTATGCAGGGGTTAGTTCCGGTTTCCAGTTCAATAAAGTTTCGGGGCTTAATTGTTCTTGTCTGCTTACAATGCCCTTGCTTCCTCTTTCTGTTTTCTTGTTTCCCGGGATAGTTAGTGCCTCTCACAGGTCCTGTGAGTATGCGTCTATGCCTCTCACCGAGAAACTACGTAACTGGAATATGATATTTAGGAAGGAAGACAGAAGTTTATGTCTATACATACTTGAATCCGCATCTCACGCTGAATTTTACCAAAATCAAGAATACCAAGAATCTGAAGATTATGTTTGGCCGATCGCACCACGAACTCAAGGCTTCGTCCTCGCGTGCTGCTCTAGGAAAAACTGAATGCCAAGATGGGCTTGCGTTGCCTATCCATTTCTTCATGAGTTCTTCGCCACTGGATTCCTCATCTTCTTGCTGCTCAAATTGAGAGTGAGAAAGATATTCGGTCGATGCAGGACACGTACCTCATGGTCAGACCTGATAAAATTCACGTGGGATCCGTCGATTTTAATGATCTAGATTTAGTTTGGGACGTATGTTATGGTCATGTGATAATTCTTATCTAGAGCATGATAATCACCCAAGTAGATGTGCATATGATGTGAAATGTAAGTGATATCACTAGGGGATTCTAAGTATGTATGGATCGACATCATTAACGATATCAATTTTATTTTCCATTCCTATTAAAAAGGAGCAATCCAAAAGCCAGTTTCCCATGTAGAACTGGCATTTCAGATGCGGACCAATCGGTCTCGATCAATTCCCAAATTTCCTAATCCCCTTGGTTCTCACGATAATCAATTGATCAGGGATGTTTCGATTCTTGAATCGAGGTTGATGCTCACTCTTAGAATCCCAATATTGGCCGACTAAGGTTGACTTAAATAGTTCTCTCTACCTCTAGGGGCTTGGGGTTGTGGCTAGCCAACAACAAAGCAGGCAGGAGAGAGAAAATCATTTTCTTACATGTCTCGTATGGATTTCTACAATTTTTACATAACATTATCTTGTTAATAGTTATACATCTCTAATTTCACTTCGAATTATTAATGTTGTTTCATTTGTCTTAAGGGATGATAATCTTTGTGTACAACTATAGGTGGAAGCTCAACTTAGTGTTATCACGCCATTTCAAATCTCCAGATCTACATGTGATGAGTTATTTATGGAACGTAATTCGATGATTATAGATATTTATAAATGAGTCATAATATGTCATGAACCTGTTTTTAACACTTTATCTTGTCGATCGATCGATACAAATCCATGTTTTTGTGATGGCATAGCTGTGCCATGATCGATTCGAGGGAATTAGATATCAAAAAGAGGTACCAAATTGAGCACCGAGCCAAAAAAGCAGGAAAAGGGCAGATTAGCTGAAAACACCTACAAATTAATGAAGCAAAAGTTAAAGCGAGCAAGAACAAAAGAGGGACAGCTGGGAAAGGCGAGCATCAACCCACGTTCTTTGTCCTCGATCCTGACAAAAAGCGACAGTGCTTAAGACAGCACGTGCCGTATTCGCCATCTTTCTCTCTAGTGGAGTGTTCTATACAGACATCAAAGAGTACTACACCTTTTCCTGTAAACACCACGCCACCATCTGCCGATCTGCCATTGCCCTCTCGTGATCGTCACTTTCGCTTGCGACTTTCTAGCCATCGCGAAAAAGCGAAAGAGATGCTTTCGAGGGCCTCAAGGTGAATCACTATCTTGTGTGTTCCCCATTCTTTTCGGTTCGTTGAATTGCCTCGCTTCTCGCCCGCACACGCAATATGTCGTTTTTTTTTTTTTTTTTTATCTCGATGTGATCCGAGAATTTGACTTCGTAACCGGTTTACGACGGACTTGAAGCGAAAAGTCGCCACGAATGGGCGAATTTCGGAACATGCGGCGTCACCTGCGCCGGTACTCATCTTCAATATCGGTGAAATGGCCAGCATACATCTTTTTTCCTCAATTCAAAGTTGGAAAGTGAACTAGATTTATCCCCTCCTCTTCGTCCAGCTTGACTTGATTGGAGAGATGCTATGTGATTACTTCGAATGCCATAACTTAGGAAATAGATGTGTAAATATTATTTTAGTTTTATGGGCTTAGATAAAAAATTACTGAAAATCTCAAACTGTTTGGGATATAAAAAATCTCAAACTTATATCTTTATGACGTATTTTCTATTAGATGATTCTTCAACTAAATGACGTTTTTTTTAAACACCATTTGCTTTCTATCGTCCATGTAAGCAAATTTTTAAAGTTGCTAGTTGATGGAATCTTGATGGAGTCTAAATACATCACACGGGTACAGATTTGAGCTATTTGGACATCATAGAAAATGTTCAAAATAAATATGTTACAATAAATATAATTTGAGAATTTTTGGTGGAATTTTCCCTTATCATTGTTTGGTCACCCGTTTAAAATTATGTCCATTTAGAGAATAAAATAAAAATATCGGACCAAATTAAAAATGAAATAAAATTGGGATGCATGTGAAGAGAAGAAAGAAGAGGGGGCTAGTAAATAAATGGGTCGTTGCACTACGTGCCAAAGCATGAGTGTTTCGTGTCCAATGAGCAAATAAACTAGATAGAGATTCTTTGACTAGAAAAAATTCCACTTGACTCGAGCAATATGGCTCGGTTGGTAGAGCCCCGGATCATATTTTATTGATGTCGATACAGAGCCAATTCCAATAATTTGCGGGTTAAATTATTATTTATTGTGGCAATGAACTAAATAAAAAGTAAAATCTAAGCAATATAAAGTGCAAAAAAAGAAAAAAAGAAAAAAATCTAAGCAGTATAAAAACGCTGTCGTTTCTCTTAATCAAGCAACACGCAAACCACGTGGCCTTCCCTTCATCTCATCGCTAACCAGTACCTAACCAGCCAACCAACCAACCAAATCGCATTTTCCCATCGTCCCCAGTTCCGACCCGATTCGATCGCTCCGATGGGTGTCCCCGGCACCGACGCGGAGTCCTCCCCCCTCCTCCCCGGCGAGGGCGGCGCCTCCGCCGCGGCGCCGCGGAAGGCCCCCGACGACACATTCCACTTCGCCTACCTCATCTTCTTCACCGTCGGCCTAGGGTTCCTCCTCCCGTGGAACGCCTTCATCACCGCCGTCGACTACTTCACCTACCTCTACCCGGAAGCCAGCGTCGATCGCGTCTTCGCCGTCGTCTACATGCTCGTCGCCCTGGCCTCCCTCCTCGTCGTCATCTTCTGCTCCCGCAAGTCCGACGCCGCCGTGAGGATCAACGTGGGCCTGGCGCTCTTCATCGTGGCTCTCCTGGTGGTGCCCGTCATGGACCTCACGTACATCAAGGGCCAGGTCGGGCTGTACGCCGGCTTCTACGTCACGGTCGCCGCGATCGCGCTGTGCGGCCTGGCGGACGCGCTCGTCCAGGGCGGAGTCATTGGCTCCGCCGGCGAGATGCCGGAGAGGTACATGCAGGCGGTCGTCGCCGGCACTGCGGCTTCCGGTGAGTGATCTTCTGAAGTTTCGGTTTTGGTTCTAGCAAGCGTTTGATCTTCGGATTATCTAACTGTGCTGCTCAACTATGGAGATTTGTGTTCTTGTCTTGCTGATTGGATTTGCTTACTTTAATTTGCTCAGGATCATGGGTATTAAGTTTACCAAATGTAAATAGCTCTGGCATTTGTTCTGATTAGAGAAATTAATCACAAGGTCCAATTTTGAAATGTTGCTTTTTACAAACGTAAGCTTCTCTTGTAAATTGGCTATATACATAGGGTGAGCTCTTTTGGTTCATTTGAGGCTTAAGCAGGCATTAATTGACAGGTATTCTGCCATGAACTAGTTGCAAATTTGGGAGATTAAGTCTTAGGGAGAATTCCAGTTTAATTCGTGCATTGCAGCCACCATGTCGGAGCTAGATAGATGGGTAAATCAGATCAGATTCAATCTCGCCAAATTTTTTATTCTGAAACGAATGCAGGCATTCTCTGAGTTCCGTCGGAGACTTTTGGCTTGACATTTTTGATTTTGAATGACTTGAATTTCATTTCAGTTTGCTAGGGCACCTAAGGAGATATGAGAAGTAATATGCTCGCTGTGCTAGTTTGTTGGCCTTTTACTCATGGTCTAATTTTGCTTGGAATGATTTCTAGATTTCATGCTATTTATGGGGCATATTTTACTATCTATGTCGAGCGAGACTGTGATGTGTTCTCCTTCGAACAAGAAAAGTTTAATGAGTGAGTTATGAGGTCCAATATGTTTTCTTTTCGACATAAGTAGCTAACTGGTTCAAGAAGTCCAGCATATCTCACTGTTTTAGTTTTCTTCATATATGGTACTACCAAAAAAAAATGATATAGAATGATATTTCATCTTAATTAAGAACTAAAAATTGAATATTATTGCTGCTAGTATCTTATGTATTGTCATTTACCAGCCATCAGGCATGCTGCAATTGTTGTATATATCTCCTTGAGGTGGCAGATGTTCTTGCTGTATCATACTTAGATGGTTGCTTATATGCTTCGCGAAGTACTTCATCCATCACAAAGTAAAAGTTAGCAGCTAGGAAAGCCCGGAACCTTGGTCTATGAATCTACTGTTTTGAGAAGCGCAATGTGAAATGTTGGTTCTTCAGGAATTTTGGTAAAATGATGCAATTTCTGTGCTAATAGGCCTAAAAGAACTTGAATTTTCAAGCTTTCATTTTATATGTGATGTACTCTACACTACAGATATACAATCTTAATTTTTCATTTGGACCGATTGAATCCTAAGTTGGGACAACAACCGATGCAGGGGTCCTGATTTCCCTCTTAAGGGTTATTACAAAAGCTGCGTACACCCAAGATGCTGAAGGTTTGAGAAGAAGTGCGAACATCTACTTTGCTGTTGGCATTGTGATCATGGTCGTGTGTCTTGTCTTTTACAATGTCGCACATAGGCTTCCTGTCATGAAGTACTACAAGGAATTGAAGATGCAAGCTGTGAAAGAGGAGAAAGAAGAAAAGGGCTCCCTAATTGAATCTGCTTGCAGTTCAACTCTATGGGACACTGTTGGGAGAATCAAGTGGTATGGAATTGGGATTGTTCTCATTTATATTGTGACTTTGGCGATTTTTCCGGGATATATCACCGAGGACGTGCACTCTGAACTATTAAAAGACTGGTATGCGATAATTCTTATCACTGGCTACAATGTGTTCGACCTCGTTGGTAAATCTTTGACCGCATTCTATCTCCTTGAGAATGCAAAAATTGCGATCTGGGGTTGCGTGGGGAGGCTGCTGTTCTTCCCACTCTTCTATGGCTGTTTGCATGGACCTGAGTTCCTCAGGACCGAGATTCCTGTTACTATATTGACTTGCCTGTTGGGGCTGACCAACGGGTACTTGACAAGTGTGTTGATGATTTTGGCTCCCAAAGTTGTGCAGCTACAGCATGCAGAAACAGCAGGAATTGTGATTGTTTTGTTCTTGGTTCTTGGCCTGGCTATTGGTTCAATTGTTGCTTGGTTTTGGGTCATTTAAGAAGGGCTCATGTTTGCAAGCATGGAGAATCGCTGAAAGTCTGGGACACCCTCTAGGCCAATCACTGTACTCTATAGTCAATCGATGCTTCCTTGTTGTAGTACTTCCCATTCTGTAAAGTAATTCAAACAGAATTGTTCATAAGAATGTTATTGTTGCTTCGAAAGGTTAATTGGCACTTGGCAGGCATAAATGATCGGCATTTGGTTTCAGATTCTCCTTTTCTTCTTTCCATTTTCACGGGCTTCTTATTCTTGATCAAGTAAAGTGTTTCATGTCTAGAGTGGGGAGAGAGGAATGCATGAGATGTCGAGGTGTGTTGGATAAATTTCTGCTAGTTTACTTTGTTAAAGGAGTAACCTATGGATGTTTCGTCTGCCTAGGCAGGTAGTGTTCTGTTTTTGGTCATTATAATCTCCTTTTTCGTAGTACTTACTTTGTTTTAGTATGTGCAGGTATGTCCAGTTAACACCTGATTTTCTAAAGGGTGAGGTTTAGCTACAGTTGAGCAGCAGCATTAACGCTACTGTCATGTGGTGTGCCTTAACAGTGCTCTGCTCTTCTATCACCAACACGGCAATGTAATACCCCGTCAGAAAGTCTCAACTCTAAACCTCCTTTGCCAGAGCTTAAAAAGAATCAAGAACCTCAAATTCAGACTACCTAATTTACATCTGGCAAAGGTATACGACTTAATGGTAAATTTCGTTCTTCAGGACTTTAGTGTATTCCTTCCCTGGTACTGCTCATAGTAATGTGCCCAGATTTTATCTTTTAGGAAACTGACAACTCTTGAAAGAGTTATTTTTCTTACCACTGGTTGAGATTGAACTAGACACCATTAATGATGAGGAATGGCCTAATGGCAACCGGTTATTCAGGTTGCTAAAGAGGAGGAGATCCAACGAATCGGTTTTGTTTATAAGTAAATGGAACGGTTAAATTATCTGGAGTATGGTACACCTAGAGTACTAGAGCCACAAGTATACATCTATACATCTCCATGTTTAAATATACGGTTCATGAAAGATTATCTTAATCAAGCATGGCTCTTTTTAATGTATGAGTGGTGGCCTGAGCTGTGCTGCATTGTGGACTTTTTGCTTGTATACAGCATACATACGTGGGTTGCTGAAGATAATGTTTACTTCCAGAGAACAAAGGTAATCTCTCCACACACGTCCTGCTTCAAACTCTTTGCAAGTTTGTGGATTCCTTGTTTGGGCATCACTTGGACTTCTTGTTATAAGAATAACAGGGAAAGAATCTTGGAAAAGGGTTCAAGATTCTTTTTTGTGCTTGTGCTATTCTGAATGCAAGTTTAAAATGACTGTAATCCCTTTTCGTCTTTTCTGAATTCCAACCGAGACTAATACCCAATTTTCACGAATTTCCCCCAATTGGAATTGCATTTTCCGTTCAGGCTCTCCACCTGCTTCATTCAACTTAATGTCTCTTTGTTTTGGCCATTCAACTTACTGTTCCCCCTCTGCCAGGCTTAGCAAGACTGTTTCTTTGGGTCGAAATGCTAAGCAGAAGTTGTCATGACATATATTGCTCAGATAATTAAAAGATATAAATAAGGAACGAGATCCCTATATATACACAAGATCCTCTAATTGCCATTTTGAATTATTTTTGCTTTGAATTTCCCACTTACTACCGACTCATAATTGATTGGGAAAATTACTCAATTAGTTGGAAATCTATTTTATGAAAGTCAATTTAGTCTTAAACTTTTGCACAGAATTCAAAAATAGCTCTTTCGCTCAATTTTCCTCGCAAGTTACCGATGTAGTTATCTAGTCATTGTTATTGGTCCTGAATGGCACGTTGCCATCGGGGAAAATTGGTTGGAAAAACTATAGTGGAATTTTACGAAAAAAAATTTACAATTCAATAGGCAAAATTGGAAAATTTAAGATTGAAGTGGTATCTGTACAATAAGTTTAGAACTAATTGTACAATTTCTCCTATTTAATTAGGAAGACTTTAGAACACAAATAGGAAGAATTCTGAAACTATTCTGAAAAAATTCTAGGATACCGAAGCGTACACAAGAATGACCATGGCACGACAACTGGGAGTTGAACAAAACCTATATTCTGCTCTTTCCTTAATCCAAGCAAAACTAGTGATGTGATATTTTCATTTTTAATTTGATTCGCTCTTTTCTTTGTATTTCCTTATGTTATCCCCTCCTCGTGCAAGATACTTGTATTTCCCTTTCCATGTCAAACCCACGTGGCATATCTCCAATCTAATCTGTAATTACGATTTTCTATAATTGTTTTTAGTCTATTCTGATTCCAACTTGAGATTTAAACCACCGAGGAAACCATCTTTGAAGGAAAGATAAATCTGATGAAGATCTCCTGCATGAAATTCTACAGGAATGTTGGATTTTATGGCAAATTTGCCTGGAAATAATATTATTAATCAAAGGACCGCGGGACTCCTACCTTATCACTCTTATTTTGAGAGCCTAAGAATGTCATATACAGTCATATTAGAATCTCATGATTTGTCATTTACCCACACTTAGTGAATATAATACGAGGTAATTGATTGGTATTCAAGAATGTGCTTACGCAAAGGTGACTAAGTTCATCATGTTTAAATTCATTTTGTCCGCTCTACACAACTTACAAACAACTAGTAGCATACTCGGACATTAGCACTCATGGGGCATGACCGTTTGCGCACTCATTTTGCTTAATGAATTCTTGATATTCAGATCATAGTCGAGTTGTAGAGATCACTTGTTTTTATAAATTGGATTGATGTAGTTGTTGTAAACTCTCGCCTAAGTATGACCAATGGACATTAGCACTAGCACCCACTGTATATAAACTCTTGAATAAGTATGACCAGTGGGATTTGGAAATTGTTAAGACAATTGCCAAACCGTTGGAGAGGTACATGTAGACAATCGTGGCTGGCACTGTAGCTTCTGGCGAGTGATCTCCTGATGGTTCAGTTCTGGCTTTAGCAATCGCTTGATCTTTCGATTATTTGAGCTACTTAACTATGGAGATTTGTCTTCTTGTCTTGCCGATTGTGTTGCTTACTTTAATTTTCTCAGAATTATGAGGATCATTTACTACACAAGATGTAACAAACTCTAGTATTTGTTATAATTAGAGAAACCAATCGGAAGGTCCAAGTTTCTAGTGTTGCTTGTACAAATGCTCTCTTCTCTTGTAAATTGTCGATACATGGAGGGTGAGTTCTTTTGGTTCATTTGAGACTTAATCAACCATCAATTGACAGTTATTCTGCCATCAACTAATAAGAAAATTGGGAGATTAAATCTTTGGGTGAATTCCAGTTTCATTCGCGCATTGCAGCTGCAAGGTCTGAGCTAGATAGATGGGTAAATCAGTCAGATTCAATGTCGCCGAATGTTTTTGAAATGAATGCGGGTGTTCTCTGAGTTATGTGGGAGACTCTTAGCGTGACATTTTTTTTTTTTTTAATTTCAAACAGCTTGAATTCCACTTTAGTTTACTGAGGCACTTAATAAGATATGAGAAGTAACATGCTCGCCGTGCCATTTACTCATTTTCTACCCGATTTTCTGCTACTTATGGGGCATCTTTTGCGATCTATGTTGAGCGAGACTGACATTTTCTGCTTTAAACAAGAAAACTATAACGAGTGAATTATGAGGTACAATACGTTTCTTTTCGAAATAAGTAGCTTACTGGTCCAAGAAGTCCGGCATGTGTCGCTGGTTCTGTTTTCATCGTATATGGTACTCTGAGAGAGAGAGAGAGAGAGAGAGAGAGAGAGAGAGAGTCACAATTATTATCTCAGTGAAGAACTAAAAGTTGGATACGATTGCTGCAAGTACCTTATGTAATGTCATTTATCAACCATCAGGCCGGTTACGATTAACTCGCACATATCACCTTGAAGAGGCAAATGTTGTGGCTTTATCATACTTAGATGGTGGCTTGGATGCTTCACGAAGTACCGAATCCATCGCAAAGTAAAAGTTGGCAGCTAGGAAAGCCCCGAATCTTGGTCTATAAATTCTATGCGACAATCAATGCATTCATGTACTCATGAATTCTACGCATCGTGGACAAGAAGAGAATTAGGGGAAGAAAAAGCCTCATCAAAAACACACATTGATAGTATCATCTACATCCCTGGACGTTTGCTTCCTGGTTATAGTTGGGCTTGAGAAAAATATCCATCCATCGTGTTTGCACAACATCTGGAACCTTGATATACCTATCCCAACTATTTTGCTCGCCGTTAATAAGTTGCCATCTGATTCTCTTAGCAACCTTGTCAAAATAGAAACCATTCTCTTTATCTTTGTCCTCAGCACTAACCTTACTGCTTGAGCCCACTTTATTCTCCTCATTAACATTCTGGTCAAAATAATGAAATGGCTGCAAGTCAAACACAACTAAGAATTGTGTTACTAATTTTTTAAAAAGAAAAAGAAGAAGTAAAATGTACTTATATACA
This sequence comes from Eucalyptus cloeziana, assembly GCA_014182715.1. Classification (NCBI taxonomy): domain Eukaryota; kingdom Viridiplantae; phylum Streptophyta; class Magnoliopsida; order Myrtales; family Myrtaceae; genus Eucalyptus; species Eucalyptus cloeziana. The sequence continues at coordinate 33,837,655 of CM024644.1, forward strand.
TTACAAGAAATAATTAATCACTGATCTTGTACTTCAAAAATTACCTTGGACTGACCAACCGATTCAGATGCCAATTTGTCTTTCTCATTAAGATTCTAGTCAAAATAATTGAAAGGTTGCAAGTCAATTATAAGTATAAATTGTGCTACCAATATTAAGAAAAGAAAAGAAAGAAAGAAAGAAAGAAAGTGTACTTATATACATTACAAGAAATAATGAATCACTATTTTCTTGTAATTCAAAAATTACCTCTGTCTGACTAGCCACTTTTGATGCCTTTGGTGTTCTCTTGCGGCTAGTTTGTCCCGTCTCAAGGCCTAGATGCTTCTTCACTGCCTTGAGTGATCGAAATTGCTTTCTCGTTACAGGCTCGTAGAAGAACTTCAAAAGAAAGAAAGCATATCATAATAATCCTCTTGTCCTTGATATTGACATGATTATCCTTAAATTATCGACCATAAAATAATACGAAAGTCATGCTAAAGTTACAGAACCATGAATAAAGCCCTCTACCAATGCTCTTGTGGTTTAGTGAATGAAAATTATGCTAGCTATAAAGAAATATGTTAGAAAAAATGAAGCACAACGCTTTCTTCTGCAATCGAATCAAGCAGCAGCAAGCAAGGGTTACACTTTTCTTATTTCTATTGAGTCAAGCAGCAAACAAGGGTTAGGTCAAAATACAAGATTCCAAGCTTCAAAATAACACAACTTACTGACACTGCATCATCATAACTGATTTTTCAATTAGTTATCTTTAATCTGCAATAGATGTTGAATTATCATCAAAATGGGGGACGTGCATGAGAACATTTAAGCAGCAATATGAGAACAATCGTTATGTAATGGCAGTGCTGGATTTTGAAGCAAATTAATGGAGACTGATCTAAATAGAAACCTCAAGCCAAAATGCTTATCAAACCGCAGCCGAATGACAGGAAGAAACATATGTGCCCGCATACATGATACATATATTCAGTAATTCTGAACAAAGAACTCATCCTGTATTCATAGCTATACATACACACCATTATTCTGATCATACATGTTTAAAAAGGCTGCACAGCATAGTCCTAGGCTAAAATGGCACAAGTTGAGCCAAAATGCTTATAAAAAAGCAGCCAAATGACAGGAAGAATAAATTCATGTCGTGAGTCCTAAATGTAACCTAAGTTAACTGAGCTCGTGCTTTTAAAAGCTTTTGATCCAATTTCTAGAAATGATCCATGCGTGTGACCTTTTTAGGTAATCAAATCAACTAAAAAAGCAATCATAAAAACGAAGCCTCACTGTTTCCCACCAATTAGTACCGAAGTTTTCCACTATCCTCCAACTATCATTTTTTTCCACAATAATGTCTGCGCGTATGGAGTTTTGTTATTTATCATGAATTACTTGTGTGATCTTAAATAACAATACTAAAAATTATTACGTGATTCCTAAACGCAAGCTAAGCTTAATCATGTTCACAATCTTAAACGCATCTGAGGATTATCAAAATTTAAGATCTCATAGGTAAATCCATTCATCAAAAGAAAAAAAAAAATAGCCGTGCTGATCCTAGCTATCAACGGTGTAGAAGGATTCTTTTTTTTTTTTTTTTTTTTTTGGGGGGTGTTTGAGGAGGAATAGTAGAAACTCTAACAGTACCTGATCCACTTTATTACAGTATTTGGAAGAGGCCTTTCGTGGCCTTATTTCTGCTGTCCAGCCCCTCGGTAATCCGAACATCGTTCCTTCATAAAATCTGGGTTCTGCAGTTTCGGCTGGTCGGTCCACAATAACTATAGCCAGCTGATTTTCTTGATCGACTTCCATTGGACTCATTTCATCAGCCATTGGATTTTCCGCCTACAACTCCCGGTTCTTTCAAGAAACAAAGAAGACTATACTCTTAGAATTGAGCTTGAGAGAGAGAGAGAGAGAGAGAGAGAGCGAGAGAGATGTGGCTTACATGTAGTTGAGGATGATGATGAAGATAAGAGGCGAGAAAGGCTCCTAAAATCTGGAAAAAGTAAAGCCCTTTTCTTATTTTTAGAGAGATTTCAAATTCATGTCCTCGAACGAAGCAACGTGATTGATTTAGTACCTTATAGTATTTCAAATTGTTTTCTAGTACCATCTATAGAATGCAACAGCTTTACTTGGTTAGTGGCTTTTAGGAAGCCTCATTACTAGACCTTATTATCTTGATTTTGTTACCAATTGTATGCAATAATTCGTGGCATCCAGCATTTTAGTTTGCATCCTTCAAAACAAATATCGATAAGTCATTAATGTCTTTTTACTTATTTTTTTGATCGGTCCTACTCTATTCCTATTCTAACGCTTACTCTCAGACTTTTGCCCTACTTCCTTGCAGGGCATAGGAGACTGAAACCACAGCGTCCCCACCCCAACCCCCCTGAGAAGGTGGGGATTCGAACCTCCCACCTCCCCCTTCCAAGTTGGAAGGGTGGCCACTGGAGCAAACCCTAGTGGTTTCTAATAAGGAATAGAATCCCTACTTTCATTAAATTTATACGGAAACACTAATGTTGACCGATATTAAGTAATTTTGATAATGACAAAACTAATATCTGAGGTGGATATTATAAGTGATGATGGTCGACCAAGATTTTTTGTTCAAAGGTCAAAATGCTAGACTATAGTTAGCGTCCTATACAACTAATTTTTTAAGGGTTTCATTTGAATAGATGGTTTGAATCTCTCCTTATTAACTAATCACAAATTAATTATGTTCATTGACTACGCATAACCTTTGCACACTCATTTAGCTCCAAGAATTCTTGAGAGTCAAATGATAGTTGAGTCACATAATCACTCATTTTTATAAATTGGATTGAGATAGCGATCGTAAAATCTTGCATAAGTATGGCCGGTGGACATGATCACTAGCACCCACTATATATAAACTCTTTCATAAAGTGGAATTTGGAAATTGTTGAGACAATTGCCAAACTCTCGGAGAGGTACATATAGGTAATCGTCGCTGGCACTGCAGTTTCTGGTGAGGGATTTCCTGATAGTTCAGTTCTGGCTTTAGCAAGCGTTTGATCTTTCGATTATCTGAGCTGCTTAACTATGGAGACTTGTCTCCTTGTCTCGTTGATTGTGTTGCTTACTTTAATTTGCTCAAAATTATGTGGTTCATTGAGTTTACCAGATGTAATTAGCTCTGGTATTCGTTATGATTAGAGAAACCAATCGGAAGGTCCAAGTTACAAATGTTGCTTGTACAAATGTAAGCTTCTCTTGTAAATTGTCGATATATAGAGGGTGAGTTCTTTTGGCTCATTTGAGACTTAATCAAGCATCAGTCGACCGGTATTCTGCCATGAACTAATTAGAAATTTGGGAGATTAAGTCTTAGGTAGAATTCCAGTTTAATTTGCGCATTGTAGCTGCAAGGTCTGAGCTAGATAGATGGGTAAACCTGGTTTGATTCAATGTCGCTGAATGTTTACTGAATTGCGGGTGTTCTCTGAGTTATGTCGGAGACTTTTGGCATGACATTTTTTAATTCAAACAGCTTGAATTCCACTCCAGTTTACTGGGGCACCTAATGAGATAGAGAGAGAGGTGGCTTGGATGCTTCACGAAGTATTGAATACATTGCAAAGTAAAAGTTGGCAGCTAGGAAAGCCCTGAATCTTGGTCTATAAATTCTATGCGACAATCAACACATTCATGTACTCATGAATTCTATGCATTGTGGACAAGAAGAGAATTAGGGGAAGAAAAAGCTTATCAAAAACACACATTGATAGCATCATCTACTTCATCCCTGGAGGTTTGCTTTCCTGGTTATAGTTGTCGGGTTTGAGAAACATGTCCATCCATCGTTTTTGCACAACATCGGGAACCTTGACATACCTATCCCAACCATTTTGCTCACCATTTATCAGTTGCCATCTGACCCTCTTAGCAACCTTGTCAAAATAGTGATCATTCTCTTTATCTTTGTCCTCCTCAGCAGCCTTACTGCTTGAGCCAGCTTTATCCTTCTCATTAACACTCTGGTCAAAATAATGAAATGGTTGCAAGTCAAACGCGATCAAGAATTGTGCTACTGCATTTTAGGAAGAAAAAAGAAAAAGTAAAATGTACTTATATAAATTATGACAAATAATTAATCACTACTTTTGTAATTCAAAAAATACCTCGGACTGACTAGCCGCTTCAGATGCCAATTTATCTTTGTTGTTAAGATTCTGATCAAAATAATTGAAAGGTCGCGAGTCAATTACTAGTATGAATTGTGCTACCGGAAAAAAAGGAAAAAATGTACTTATATACATTACAAAAAATAATGAATCACTATTTTCTTGCAATTAAAAAATTACCTCAGTCTGACCAGCTACTTTTGATGCCTTCAGTTTTCTCTTGCGGCTAGTTTGTCCCATCTCAAGACCCAGATGCTTCTTCACTGCTTTGAGTGATCGAAATTGTTTTCTTGTTCCGGGCTCATAAAAGAACTTCAAAACAAAGAAAGTATATCATAATAATCCTCTTACTGGATTTTGACATGACTATCCTTAAATTATCGACCATAAAATAATATGAAAATCATGCTATAGTAACGGAAACCATGAATAAAAAGCCCTCTACCAATGCCCTTGTGGTTTAGTGAATGAAAATTACGTTAGCTATAAAGAATCATGTTTAGAGAAAAATGAAACACAACACTTTCTTCCTGTCCCGATCTAATTTTTCTAGAAATGATGATATCATCCAAACTTCATCCACCGAAAAACTCTACGACCTTGTCCAGTAATAAAATAAACTTAAAAAGCAACAATAAAAAACGATGCATTGTTGTTTTCTGCCAAGCAGTAAGGAAATTTTTCATCACTCTACATCTATAATTATTTTTATAACGTCCTTGTGTTTCCACTCTGTTAGTTTATCTTTAAAGTGAACTCCGCACCACTTTTGTGATTTTGAAATCATAACAGAAATTACATCGTGATTCCTAAATGTAAGGCAAGTTTAATCGCACTCGTGATTTTAAAAGTATTTAATTATCGTCATAATCCAATTTCTGGAAATGATCCATACGTATGAGCTTCTTAGGTAATTGAAATCAACTAAGAAAGAAATCATAAAAACGATGCCTCACCATTTCCTGCCAATCAGTACAGAAGTTTTCCATTGTTCTGCAAGTATCATCCTTTCCGCAATAATGTCCGTGCGTGTTTCCGTCTTGTTAGTTTATTATCGTGAAAGTAAACTCATGTTACATGTATGATCTTAAGTAACCATATTAAAAATTACAACATGATTCCTAAACGCAAGCTAAGCTTAATTATGTACATGATCTTAAAGGCATTTGAGGATTATCAAAATTTAAGATCTCATAACTATATCAATCACCCACAAAAAAAAAAAAATTATACATGCTGATCCGAGTTATAATTGTTGTAGAAATATTTGGGGGATTTTTTTGGGGGGTGGGGAGGGGGTGTTGGGGGTTTGAGAAAGAGTAGCAGAAACCCTAACAATTACCTGATCCGCTTTACCAGAGTATTTGGAGGAGGCTTTTCGTGGCCTTATTTCTACCGTCCATTCCCTCGGCAGTCCGAACATCGTCCCTTCATAAAATTGAGGATCTGCAGTTTTAGGTGGTTGGTCCACGACCACTAAAGCCAGGTTTTCTCGTTCCACATCCATTTGACTGGTTTCATCAGCCATTGGTTTTTCGCCTTCTGCTGTCAGTTCTTTCAAAAGCAAAGAAGACTACACTCTTAGAATTGAGCTGTTTGAGAGAGAGAGAGAGAGAGAGAGAGAGAGAGAGAGAGAGAGGTGGCTTACACGTAGCTGAAGAGGATGATGAACGTGAGAGGACAGAAATGCTCTTAAAATCGGAAGAAAATAAAGCACTTGTCTAATTTTTATAGAGATTTCCAATTCACACCCTTGAGCAAAGTAACATGATTTATTTATTACTTTTCGCTGCCCAACTCAGAGATTGCAATTATGTACCTACATATATATACTGTAACAGCTGTACTTGGTTAGTGGCTTTTATGAAGTGTCATTACTAAACCTTATTATCTTGATTCTATTATATGCAATAATTAGTGGCATCCAACATCTTAGTTTGCTTCCTTAAAAACATATACTGATATGCCATAAATGTCTTCTTGCCTATTAAGGAATAAAATCCCTACTTCTATTACTTTATATGGAGAGACAAATGTCAACTGATATAAAGTAATTTTAATGATGACAAAACTAATATTGACATGGATAGTATACATAATTATGGACGACCAAGGCTTTTTATTCAAAGGTTAAAATATTAGATTTTAGTTAGCGTCCTACACGACTAGTTTTTTAAGGGATTCATGTAGATAGGGGGTTAGAATCTCTCCTCAGTGACTAATTATAAATAAATTATGTGCATTCACGACGGATAACATGTATATTGCTCTAAGAATTCTTGAGTGCCAAACCATAGCCTAGTCACTCTTTTTTATAAATTGGATTGACATAGTGATTGTAAACCCTCAAAAAAGTACGATCAGTGGAGGTGAGCACTAGTCCCTATATATATATTATTTGGCACGAAAATTATCAAATCATTCTTAAATTTATTATACTGATATCAATTCATTAACAAAATTTTCAATTTTGCCAATGTAGTCCCAAACCATTTTGTGTCATTCTAGCCAATTAATGTTGAAAAAACTAACACGGTGATCCGCGTAGAATGTTGGCTTGAGTAAAGTTATCCATGTCAACATGCCATGTAAGGCGATGACCGGATGCCATGTTAGTAATTTTTTGGCAATAATTGGCCAGAAGGACTGTTTTATAATTTCATGCAAAGTTAAGGAATATATTGGCAAAATTAAATAGTTTATCACTGAATTGATGTCTATATAATATGTTTATGACTAAGAAAGTTTATCTCTTTCTCTCTCTCACTTGCTTTATTCATTGTTGTTACTTTGTGGTTGAATAAATGAGTTGTGTTGTTGCCAATTCACATAGTTTGGACCACCAGTTAGCAAATCACGTCGTTAAGTTTACGTAATTTTTTTTCTCCTAAAAATTGTTAAATGTTTCTACCCACTAAAGTTCACATTATTGAAACATGTCTTTACACATATTTTGAAAGGATTATAGTTCAAAGCAACTTAACTCTTCACGCGAGCAAAACTTTGATTATTGTGCACTGAGTTACATGCTTCGTATATCATTCAATTATTTTAAACATTTTCTACCATTTTCAAAACTCGCCATTACGGTATATATCATAAATTATGACATACTCTGTTCGATCAAATTAAACATATATAAAACATTAAAATTCAGATGCAATTTTATAATATTACATTAAACTTTAGATATGCTTACTTATCAAGAACAGCTATAATATTTACCTACTATTAGAAAGCCCAATCATATGCCTTTAGAGATTACAATATTTAATGAGTCAATAATACAATTTTTTTTTTTTTACGGAGACAAATTGGTGGGGTTCTGTATCTCTTTGTGGAAAATACAAGGAATTTACATACATCTCGCCAAAACACAAGATAATTAAAAAAACAAGTGAGAGGATAAAACCTGGTTCAGGGCAATTGTTAGGTGATGTTTTACTGCTACTCCCCAGATCAAATAAACACTTAGGATTATAACATGAACTCGAATTGAAAATCCGATGAACTCTTGAATCTGCAGATCGTATTTCCGGAAGCGCAAAAAACCATGATTTCGAGTAGGGGCTTGTGCTGAATAGAGATTAAATGAACTCGAGGGCTTAAGTGTGTAAAATTGAATAAGTTTTTCTTTTTTGGGGGTGGTACTGTAAAATGAGCAAGTAAAAAGGGTGTCAAAGGTATTCTTTCAAAAGCCACAATTTTTAAAAAGATTCCTCTTCGTAAATTGTTGTATTAATTAACTTAATCACACCTCTTTATTAGACACATCATTTGGCGAAATAACTTGAGTTTTACTGGAATGTTAAGTATTACAAATTAGTAAAGCTTTTTTATTAGAACAACGATAATTTTATTCCTTGCAAAGAGAACTTGTTATTATATTTATATAAATATATGCACTAGCAATCTCAAGAAGTTTTAGTGTAAAATTACCATATTATACTACAGTTTTACTTGCATTTCTCATGAGAAAAGCTCTACAAACTTGAGAAATATAGACTTTTCTATGGCCTGGATTCAGAACAAACATGTTTGTATAATTGCATAGTTTGGAAAAACCGTATAATCCTACTTCGTTCCTGACACAAGTCCATATCTCCAAATGAAGATAAGAAAGGCTAGAGCATAACGGAAAGATCACAAGATAGAAGAAAAGGCTAGAGCATTACAGAAAGACCACGAGATAGAAAGCAAATTTCACCCAACTACCCTAACCTAAATTCATAAAACGGTTCGCTAAGTTAACTTCTCTAGATAAATGCAGATACAAAGCAGAGTCTCCCCACTTCTGGTTTGCTAATGTCGGAGAATGTTTCCCTAATCTGAACTCTTCTTCTCCCCAAAATCTGCATGCCAAACATGTTCTTGTGACAGTCAATACATTCGTGTACTCAAAATGAAAGGAATAAAGCAAATGACGTATATGCGTTGTGAACAACAAGAGAAATAGGGGGAAACAAAAGCCTCGTGAAAAACACTCACTGCTTTACAAAAATGATAGTAGCTTCTATGTCATCCTTGGTGGATTGGTTTCTTGGTTATCGTTGTTGGGTTTGAGAAACATGTCCACCCATCGTTTTTGCGTAGCATCTGGAACCTTGACATAAGTATCCCAACAATTTTCGTTGCCATTTAAGAATTGCCATCTAATTCTCTTGGCAATCTTGTCAAAATAATGATAATTTTCACTTTTATCAATCTTCTCATCAACCTTACTGCTTGAACTAAACCTGTCCTTCTCTTCAACAGTCTGGTCAAAATAAGGAAGTGGTTGCCAGTCAACTACTATTAAGAATTGTGCTACTGCTTTTAGAAAAAGCAAGAGAAAAATATACTTACAAACATTATGAGAAATAATGAATCGTTGATCTCATAGTACAAAATTTACCTTAGACTGCCTAGCCGCTTTTGATGCGAATTATGAAATGATTGCAAGTCAATTACCATTAAGAATTGTTCTACGGTTTTTAAGAAAAATGAATCACTAATCTTGTAATTTAATAATACCTGGGACTGGCTAGTCGCTTTTGATGCCTTCGGTTTTCTTTTGTAACTAGTTTGTCCCACATCAAGACCTAGATGCCTCTTTACTGCTTTGAGGGATCGAAATTGTCTTTGCGTCCCTGGCTCATAGAAGAACTGCAAAAGAAAAAAGCATGTCGTCATAATTCTCATTTACTTGAGATTCATTTGACTATTCTTAAATTTATCAACAATGAAATGATATTGAAAAATCGTGTTAAAGTGAAGGGAAACAATGAATGCAGTCATGCTGCCAAAGCCCTCTAGCTATAATTAAAACCATGTCTTGTTGCATACAATTTCTCAAATCATGAGATTCACAATAGTGACAAGTAAACATGTTATATTGCGTATGATTTCTCAAATCATGAAATTCACAACTAGTGTCAAGTAGAGAAAAATGAAACACCACACATTTCTTCTTTCAATCGAATCAATCTGCAAGCAAGGGATAGTTCAAAATACAATATTCCAAGCTACATACTTTTCTGCTTCCAGTCGAATCAAGCAATAAACAAGGGTTAGGTAATGATATGTCAGATTTTGAAGAAATAAAAGGAGATTGATGCTGATCAAAATTACAATGCGATTCCTAAATACAATTTTACCTTAATCACGTTCTCGATATTAAACTCATTTGAGGATTATCAAAATTTAAGATCTCATCAGTTTATCATTTCACCTAGAAAGAAGAAAATTATACGTGCTGATGGAGAAGAATAGTAGAAACCATTACCTGATCGACTTTACCAAAGTATTTGGAAGAGGCTTTTCGTGCCCTTATTTCTGCCGTCCATTCCCTCGGCAGACCGAACATCGTTCCTTCGTAAAATTGCGATTCTGCAGCTTTGGGTGGTTGTTCCACGATCACTATAGCCATATTTTCTCTATCCACTTCCATTTGACTCCTTTCGTCAGCCATTAATTTTTGGCCCTCTGCCCTCGATTCTTTCAATAACAAAGAAGACTATACTCTTGGAATTGAGCTGCCACACAGAGAGAGAGAGAGAGAGAGAGAGAGAGAGAGAGAGAGAGGGAGGGAGGGAGGGAGAGGAGGGAGGGAGGGAGGGGAGGGAGGGAGGGAGGGAGGGAGAGGGGGAGGGGGAGAGGGAGACAGAGACACAGAGATAGAGACAGACATGGCTTATATGTAGTCGAGGTGGATGATGAATGTAAGAGGCCATAAATGCTCACAATATCGGGAGTAAAATAAGCCGCATTTAATTATTAGAGAGATTTCCGATTCACACCTCGAGCCAGGTAATATGATTGATTTTTTACCTCATACTATTTTGAATTGCTCTATTGTCTACCTTCGCTGCCCGAGTCATAAATTGCAACTTCAGCTATACCTGATTAGTGGCTTTTAGGAAGTCTCATTACTCGACCTTATTATCTTGATTCTATTAGCAATAATATGCAATAGTTAGTGGCATCCAGCAATCTTGTTTGCATCCTTAAAAACATATAAAATACATCAGAAATGTCTTCTTGCTTATTAAGGAATAAAATCCCTATTTTTGTTACTTTATATGGAGAGATTAATGTTGACCAATATTAAGTAATGTGATGACGACATTATGTCTGTCTTAAATATTAGAAGTGATGATAGTCGACCAAGGGTTTTTATTCAAAGGTCAAAATGTTAGACTATTGTTAGCGTCTTGCATGACTAAATTTTTTTGGGGATTCATGTAAATGGAGGGTTAGAATCTCTCGTTTGTGACTAATCACAATTTAGTTATGTGTTTTAACAAAGCATAAGCTTTTGAACGCTAATATTGCTCTAAGAATTCTTGAGAGGCAAATCGTAGTTGAGTTGTGTAAATCCCTTTTTGTACAAATTGGATTGACATAGCAGTTGTAAACTCTAGAACAACTACGACCAGTGGACGTGAGCACTAGCTCGCATATGTAGAAAATTACCAACTTAGTCCTAAGCCTATTTTATGGATCTTAATTCATTTCTAAACTTTTCAATTTTACCAATATAATCCTTAATCTTTATGCAAAGTACCTATGTGACCCTTTCAGCCAATTGACCCTTTATGCAAGTCTTTGAATATTGTGCATTGAGTTACATGGTTCATATATCATTCCATTATTTTAAAACTTTTTTTTTTTATCATTTTCAACACTCGTCATTACAGTATATATTATAAAATATGACTTGATCGCATTAAACATATATAAAAAAAAAACTTCAGATGTAATTTTAAAATATTACATTAAACTTTAGATATGCTTACTTATCAAGAACAGTTATAATATTTACCTACAATCAGAAAGCCCAGTCATGTTCCTTTAGAGATTACAATATTTAATGAGTCAATAATACAAAAAATAAATAAATAACCGAAACAAATATGTAGGGTGCTATATCTCTTTGGTGGAAAATACAACGAATTTACGTACATCTCGCCAAATCACAAGATAATTAAAAAACAAGTGGGAGAATAAAACCTGTTTCAGGGCAATTGTTAGGCGATGTTTTACTGCTCCTCCCAAGATACAATGAAACACTTGGGATTATAACGTGTACTCGAACTGAAAATCCGATGAACTCTTGAATCTGTAGATCGTATTTCTGGAAGTGCGAAAAACCATGATCTCAAATAGGGGCTTGTGTTGAATAAAGAATAAATGAACTCGAGGGCCTAAGTGTGTAAAATTGAATAAGTTTTTCTTTTTTGGGGGTGGTAGCGTAAAATGAGCAAGTCAAAAGGGTGTCAAAGGTATCCTTTCAAAAGCCACAATTTTTAAGAAGATACCACTTCGTAAATTGTTGCATTAGTTAACTTAATCACACCTCTTTATTAGACACATCATTTGGCGAAATAAAACATCTAACAACGTTATATTATTTCATTAGTAGATACAAAATTTGACTAAAAGACACCACTGTTCTAATTATTTTCCTAATTTGAGCAGATGTTCGAACCTTTTTGTCATAGCCGATGAGGATTCATAAACTTTGAGTTTTACGGAAATATTATCCGTTTCGAATGAGTAAAGCTTTCTTAATTAGAATAATGATAAATTTTAGTCCTTGCAGAGAGCATGATCGATCTCTTGCGATTTAGAATCCTCTATGTCACTCTTAGAAGCAATCCTGAAGGAAGAGCTTGTTATTATATTTATATAAATATATGCACTAGCAATCTCAGGATATCTAAGTATAAACTGCCATTATAAGATTTACATCGATTTCTCATGAGAAAGCTCTACAAACCCGAGATATATGGACTTTTGTCTTGGAGAGAACCATGTCATCTGGTATAACATAAAGAGTAGGAGGGTTTTCAAAAGAGTTGACCCACCCTAACTCAGTCCCTAAGACAAGTCCAGACATCTCCAAATGAAGATAAGAAAGGCTAGAGCATAACAGAAAGACCACAGGATAGGAAGCAACGGCTATAGAGCATTACAGAGAGACCACATGATAGAAAACAAATTTCACCCGAGCCTCATAACTTACAATTCCATCGAGCAGTTAACTAACCTAACTTCTCTAGACACATGCAGATACAAAGTTTAATTTCTGCACTACTTGTTTGCTTATGTCGGCGAATATTTCCTGTACACTTGGTCACCCAGAAATCTGCAAGTCAAGCATGCTCTTTCGACACATTTATTTACTCATGAAGTATTGCATTATAAACAACAGAATTAGGGGAAACAATAAGCCTTATGACAACACACATTGTTTGGGAAATGTACCATAAAAGTTTTAAATCTATTGCATTGATATTAATTCAGTTTTAAACTTTTCAATTGAACTAAGTTAGTTATAAACATTTTCATATTAGTATCAATTGAGTCCATCTTGTTAATTTAGGTCGGAAATTGCTCATTTAGATGCCGGTGGTCTGACATGGCCTCTGTGCCTTCGTGCCTTGCCAACTAACAGATGTGGGTTTCGGCCCTCACCTAGATCTAGGTAGGGGCTCAATGCCCTCGCTTGTGGCTAGGGATGACGCAAAGGCCCTCGCACATACTAGCCTATGGCCAACAATGGTTGGCTGGCGACCTTACAAGTGTAGGCAAAAGGGTAAGGAAAAAGAAAAAAAAAAGAGAATAAATAATAAATAATAAATTCTGAAATAATATTTAAAAAATATAAATTTTTTCCATGTCGGTGTCGGTCGTGTCGTGTCACGTAGGATCGCCGGAATTCACATCAACAATTTCCGGCCTAAAATGGTTAGATAGACTTAATTGATACCAATGTAATAGGTTTAGAATTTTTTTTGTAATTTTCCCCACATTATTTTGAGTGACATTAGTAGCTTCTACTCTATTCCCGGTGGATTGCTTTCCTGGTTGTTGTTGTTGGGATGGAGAAACATGTCCATCCATCGTGCTTGCACGGTGTATGGAGCCTTGACATACATATTCCAGCTATTTTCTTCACCATTCATGAGTTGCCGTCTGACCCTCATAGTGATCTTGTCAAAACAAGGATAATTTTCTTCACTTTTATCCTCCTCGGCAACCTTACGACTTGATCCAAATTTGACCTACTCATCAACATTCCGGTCAAAATAACAAAATGGTTGCAAGTCAATTGCCATTAAGAATCTTGCCACTTCTTTCTGAAAAAGAAAAAAAAGAATAAGAAAATGTACTTATAAACATAATGAGGAATAATTAATCATTATCTTGTAATTTAAAGGATTACCTTGAACTGACCAGCTACTTTTGAAGCAAATTTGTAATCCTCTTGAAGATTCTGGTCAAAAAATGAAATGGTTGCAAGTCGATTACCATTAAAGATTGTGCTAAGAGAAAAATATACTGACACACAATATGGGAAATAATCAATCAATGATCTTGTCATACAAAATTACTTTAGATTGATCATGCGCTTTCGATGTAAATTTGTCATTCCCATGAAGATTCTAGTGCAATGAAATGGTGCAAGTCAATAACCATTAAGATCTGACCAAAAAAAAAAATTACCATTAAGAATTGTTCTACCGTTTTTAAGAAAAAGAATAAGAAAAGTGAATCACTAATCTTGTACTTTAATAATTACCTTGGACTGATGAGTTGCTTTTGATTTTCTTTTGTGACAAGTTTGTCCCACGTCAAAACCTAGATGCCTCTTCACTGCTCTGAGGGATCGAAATTGTCTATGTGTCCTTGGTTCGTAGAAGAACTTCAAAAGAAAAAAAGCAGGTCATCATAATCCTCTTTTACTTGAGATTCGTATGACTTTTCTTAAATTTATCGACCATAGAAAAATATTAAAAAATCATGTTACAGTGAAAAGGAAAGGATGAATTAATTTATGCTACCAAAGCCCTCTTGTTGGGAAAAAAAGAAAAAAATATTTGTGGAGAAGGCCCAAATAATTTTTTCCACTACTATTTTTGTGAAAATTAAATAGGATAAACTATTAAATAAAATCAGTAAAGATGAATAGTAAATAACATCAGAATTTTAACGTGGAAAACCCTCCGAGGTGAAGGGAAAAACCACGGGACCGTAGTCCGCCAAACTTCCACTATGATAAATAATGGGATACAATTTCACCAAAGGTGAATTTCTCACTGATAACTCACTCAAAAATAACTCTCTTTCTTGGAAGAAGAAAACTATTTCTTCTGTTACGCTGCTATGATATTCTTGCTTTTGTATCTTCTTCTTAGTTGAGGAGGACTCCTATTTATAGGAGTAGATGCAATCCCAATTGGAATTGTACGATATGAAAATCACGTAGATTTATCTTCTAATCCCTCATGATTTTGTAGATATGAGAATATCACTTTGATTTCTTTTCCAATCTCCCTTGATTTTCTGGATGTGGAAGATCACGTTGATTTATCTCCCGATCTCTTTTGATATTCTCTTTTTCTTTTTCTCCTTTTTTTTTTTTCATTTTACTTTTACACACTCACTATTCACTACCATACATATTTTACTACAGATATACATAATTGTGTTGGCCTCTCCAATTGAGAGTGACCTACTCAACACCTCTAGCTATAAATAAAACCATGTCTCATTGCGTTGGCCTCTCCAATCGGGAGTGACCTACTCAACACCTCTAGCTATAAATAAAACCATGTCTCATTGCGTACAATTCCTCAAATCACGAGATTCACAACTAGGGATGAGTAAACATGTTATATTGCATATAATTTCTCAAATCACAAAATTCACAACTAGAGTTAAGTAGAGAGAAACGAAACTCCACGGTTTTCTTCTTTCAATCGAATCAAGCTGCAAACAGGGGTTAGTTCAAAATACAAGATTCCAAGCTAGATACTTTTCTGCTTCCAATCGAATCAAGCAATAAACAAGGGTTAATTAATGATATGTCGGATTTTGAAGAAATAGAAGGAGATTGATGCTGATCGAAATTACAATGCGATTCCTAAACGTAACCTTATCTTAATCATGTTCTCCATCTTAAACTCATTTGAGGATTGTCAAAATTTAAGATCTCATCAGTTTATCCTTTCACCTAGAAATAAAAAAATATGCGTGCTTTTTTTTTTTTTTTTGTGGGCCGCGGGGGCGGGGGGAATAGTAGAAACCCTAACATTACCTGATCAACTTTGCCAAAGTATTTGGAAGAGGCTTTTCGTGGCCTTATTTCTGCCGTCCATTCCCTCGGCAGACCGAAAATCGTTCCTTATATGTAGAGAGAGAGAGAGAGAGAGAGAGAGAGAGAGAGAGGGAGGGAGGGAGGGAGGGAGGGAGGGAGGGAGACCGAGACACACAGATAGAGACAGACATGGCTTATATGTAGTTGAGGAGGATGACGAATGTAGGAGGCCAGAAATGCTCTTAAATCGGAAGAAAAATAAGCCGCATTTAATTATTAGAGAGATTTCCAATTCACGCCCTCGAGCCAGGTAATCTGATTGATTTTTTACCTTATACCATTTTGAATTGTTTTATTGTCTACCTTCGCTGCCCAAGTCAGAAATTGCAATTTCAGCTATACTTGGTTAGTGGCTTTTAGGAAGTCTCATTACTAGACCTTATTATCTTGATTCTATTAGCAATTGTATGCAATAATTAGTGGTATCCAGTAATCTTGCTTGCGTCCTTAAAAACATATGCAATACATCAGAAATGTCTTCTTGCTTATTAAGGAATAAAATCCCTACTTTTGTTACTTTATATGGAGAGACTAATGTTGACCAATATTAAGTAATGTGATGACGACAAAACTAATCTTCAAGATAATATTATAAGTGATAATAGTCGACCAAGGGTTTTTGTTGAAATGTCAAAATTTTAGACTATTGTTAGCGTTCTGTGCGACTAATTTCTTTTAAGTATTCATGTAAATAGAGGGTCAAAATCTCTCTTTTGTGACTACTCACAAATTAATTATGTGTATTCACGAAGCATAAACTTTTGAACACTCATATTGCCCTAAGAATTCTTGAGAGGCAAATTGTAGTTGAGTCGTGTAAATCCCTTTTCGTGCAAATTGATTGACATAGCAGTTGTAAACTCTAGAACAACTACGACTAGTGGACGCAAGCACTAGCTCGCACATATAGAAAATTACCAATTTAGTCCTAAACCTATTATATAAATGTTAATTTATTCCTAAAATTTTCAATTTTGCCAATATAATCCTTAACCTTTAGGCAAAATACCTATGTGACCATTTCAACCAATTGACCAATTGAGTAAAAAATGCCTACAGGGCAGTCCACATAAGACATCAGTTCAATTAAAGTTATCCATGTGAGAGTGCGATGTAAGATAGCTAGTGATGATTTGATGCCATATCAGCAATTTCTAGTGGTAATTAGCCAAAAGGATTGTGTTAGAATTCTGCTCAATGCTTAGGAGTACATTAACAAAATTGGATAGCTTTTTACTAAATTGTGCATTAAGTTGCGTGTTACATATATCATTCCATTATTTTTAACATTTTCTGTCATTTCCAAACCCGTCGTTGTGATATATCTCATAGCATATGATATATTCTGTTTGATCGGATAGAACATGCATAGAACATTAAACTTAGATGTAATTATATATATATAGACACACACATTAAACTTTAGATATGCTCACTTATCGAGAAAAGTTATAATACTTACAGTCGGAAATGATACAAATACTTCTTTTTACCCCCCAAATTCGTGGGGTGCTATATCTCTTAAGGTGGAAAACACAAAAAATCTTCATAATTTTTGCAAAACTACGATATTAGTAAATAGCAAGTGGGAGAATGAAACCTGGTTCAGGGCAACTGTTGATGATGTTCTACTTCTACTCCCAAAGATGCCATGAAACACTTACTTAGGATAGTAACGTTGTATTCGAATCAAAAAGCCGATGAGCTCTAGAAATCTTTCGATCGTCTTTCTTGAAGTGCAAAAACCAATGGATTTAAGGCTCACACCGAATAGAGAATAAACGAACTAGCTGGTTCTTTTTTGGGGGATCAAACAGAGTAAAATAGAGTAAATTTTGTTTTTTGGGGGCCGTAGTGTAAAATGAGCAAGTCTAAAGGGTGTCAAAGGGAACCTTTCAAAAGCCAGGCTCCTTACAAATTGTCATACACACCTCTTGGGGAACGTTTGTACTAGTTCACGTGACACCTCTTTATTGGACGAATCATTGGGCGAAACAACATATCTACTACAGAAGACAATCTTATATGAATGGACAATTATGATAAGAATAAAATAAGTATTATAACTTTTGTACGACCCTCACTTAAGTGCCATAATTTTTTTCGCTCATTTAAGTGTCACAAATTTAAAAAATCAATCATATAAGAGTTATCGGTGATTTTTCTTGTCGGAAAATCTTAATAGACATTAAAATAAACTAAACCATCCAACATGGCATGTTGACAAGGTGAAGTCAGCCATGAGATGCTAAACGACGTCGTTTAAAGATAATATTTGAAAAACCTAACAATTTGAAGGAATTAAAGCAAAATTCAATCAAAATTGGGGAACAATCCTAACTCTAAAAGAGACTCTCTCACACTCTCTCTCAAATATCTCATAGTCATTTCTTTATTTCCTCCACCAACGAATCTCAAGCTCTCAGAGCAAGCGTTGTGACAGAGAAGAGAGAACACCGATGTATGATGGAGGAGCGGCATCGTTGCTGTTGTCGAAGTCACTGGAATATGCTTCCAAGCCGAAGCAAGAGAAGACAGAGCCAGAGCAAGCGAAAGTGAGCGAGAGAGGGAGAGAGAAAGAGAAAGCTTCGTAAATTTTTTATTTTTTTTTGGATAAAAACTACGATTTTCAGGGAGGAAGGAGGGAGAGAGGGCGAGTCTTCCCCAAAAAGGTCTCCATTTTGTTAGCTAGTGTCGTGTCAAATGAAGAATTTTCCAATTGGACTTCAATTAAAGTCATGTCGGATTAAAAAAATAATTTAAAATACCGTGTAACACGAATTACAGAAGAGACACTCAAGTGAATAATTTTATATTGATGGGACACTAAAAGAGTGAAAAAAAGAAGTTATGGTACTTAAGTAAGTTTCGTACAAAAATTATTTATGCACCATTTCATTCGTAGATACAACCACTCTTCTAATTATTTTCCTAATTAATTTTGAATTACATTAGTGAAAATGCCTCGAGAAAATCACCAAAAAATTATAAACTTATTGTATGGATGCCAATTCACTTCTAAACCTTTTAATTGTCCAATTTAATTCTAAATATTTTGACAAATTGCTAACATAATCATTTCAGCTAAACTAGAAATTGCCAATGTCAATGTAGGCTTTCTACATGGCACGGCACAGCCGCAATGGGTAAAAAAAAAATACAAAGAAATTTAAAATTTGCATAAGTTATTCCATTATTTGTGATCGTGCTACATAAGATAGTTGATACGTAATTTTAAGCTTAAATTAACTGGAAGGACCACATTGACAGGTCATCAAAAAATTTATGACTAAATTGACCAAATTAATATATTTCAAACTGAAAAAGCGTCTGTTCAATAGGTGACAGGTGTATAACATTTTTGGTAATTATCTCAGAATGCAGCAATATCTTGGGCTTTAAAGCAGTGCGATCAGGTGGACTTTTCATGGCCTTTATCAAGTGAAATCTCCAACATCATTTAACAAAATCAAAGTCATTATCCTATTAAGCAATAATTAGTCAAACTTGATTTTGAACGTAACGTAGCAGCAGATCTTCAAACCGTTTTGTGATAGCTGACCGAGGAAACAGAAAACTTGAGTCTTACCAAAGTACTATCTATTTCAAATGAGTAAAGCTTTCTTAATTAGGGATACCAGTAATATTGTTAATTTAATTTAGCCTTTTACAAATTAAAAACGCTTTGAGACTTTAACAAACAGAATAAAACTTAGAGCACCAAATCGCACAATTGAAAACAGAGCACTTGATTGCATAGCATAAAAGTCAGAAGATCAAATTGTGCACATACCCCGGGACTTAGACGAGAATTTTAACTGGTCATCCTTTCTTAGTTATCGAACATGCTACTAAGGGCTTATTTGATAATCATTTTGTTGTAAAAAATAATTTGCTCTGAAGTAGTTTCTTTTCGATTTTATTTCCCAAATGAATTTCTAAGTATTCAAACACATATAGTAATTACACAAAATTTCTATTCGCGCAATAAAAAAAAATGAATGCGTTTAGTACAACCATTAAATTTTTTTTTGTGCTGTAGAATTACTTTTAATTTGTTAATAATTTTCTAAGATTTTTCCTTTTTCTCTTTTCTTCTTCTTCCACATCTAGTAGGTCGCTAGCTCAAGCCTCGCTGTGGCTGGGCGAGGCTCGCTCGACCTCATCAAGGGCCGCCGACCGGTTAGATGAGGAAGAAGGAAAAAAAAGAGAAGAAATTAGCTTGATTTTAGAATTATTTCCATAAATAAAGAAGTAACTTTTTTTTACTTTTTGATTTTATTCCAAATCTATTCTCGAAAATAAGTAGAAAAATTATCTAACATTATCATATATATATATGTTCTAAAGAACAAAAGAACAAAATTAGCCAAGAATTGAATAATTAATAAACAGGCCCTAACACGCCCAGGATACGCACGCAAAATCTCTGGTACGAGCTTTTCGTGTCACGCCTACTCCCCCTCGACCTAAGTATCCTTCTACAGCAATTTCTCCGACCAACAGTGCTAAAGAAGAGAGAAGAAACAAATAGGGTCGATCGTGACCACATGATCGAAGCCATTGAATAAAGTGGACCTTCACAAGAACCACTATATCAGTAATCAAGATTCACACGATCCTCATTTGCCAGTCTAGGCAAAGAATCTCCCCTGCCTAATCCACTGTGTTTACTAGCAAAAGGGACAATATCATACGAGATGTCTGTTTCAATCATCATTTTCAGGCAAACTAGTTACTCGGCCATGTCACTATTTTGTTTCCAGAGATATAATGACATGCTTGGGGGTGAAAACCGAAAGAAAACAGATGTAACCCATTCTCTCCTGCCAAAATGATGTGGCCGATTCATATCCAAAGGATTACAGCAAGTGGGCATCGACGGCGACTCATATTACGAACCTGGGCGAGTGCACACTTGTCCACATAATATACGGGTAAGAAAGGCTCCCCAATCAAGCAAATTTTGAAACTGCTACCGACGCCAAAACTTCTACCACTTGTTATTGACCATGCACTCGCAACAGAGGGCAGGACCAAACCAGAATTATTTATTCCACAGTAGAAAAAAGAAACGTCTGAACCCTGGCCAAAGACAATCATCCTAGTCTCCACGAGTGACCAAGTCGAGCGATGTTCAGGCAAAAGATGGATTAATCGAGTACCACTTGAGAAAATCAGAAGCCAGACATGAAATTTGTAGACCAGATACCTAGCAACACCCTCTGAGAAAAATAATGAAGTTACATAGAAACAGCCAGCATGCGGAAGTCGCTCAGTAACATAGTATCATCCATGAGACTGTACTGGCGTTTCCAAACTTCAACACTCAAGCGAATCAGAAGCTGTAACATTGAAGTAGTAAAGCATGTACACTTGGAAGCAGAGCAAAAGATACAGTTGAATCCAATAAACTCCAAAAAAAGAAAGATGACAGCCTTCTTAAATTACAAGTGGGGAAGCACTGTGCTAATGGATCTGTTAGTATGATATTGACAGCCGATGACAAACAAAAATGTATTGGAAAGGAGAAGTCATCTTATAACCCCGGATGTAATA
This sequence comes from Eucalyptus cloeziana, assembly GCA_014182715.1. Taxonomy (NCBI): domain Eukaryota; kingdom Viridiplantae; phylum Streptophyta; class Magnoliopsida; order Myrtales; family Myrtaceae; genus Eucalyptus; species Eucalyptus cloeziana. The sequence goes on from CM024644.1 coordinate 33,859,024, forward strand.
CCAACCAAATTCCCATTTATCAAATGATTTCTGTACAGACTTGGAAGTGCCCCTTCTTCTACCACTGCATTTATTTTTAAAGGAGCATCTACTTTTGAATTTCTTCTATTGTGGTGAGCATTCGATGGGAACGAATCTCCCAAGGCAAGCCGTCTCTGTGACAACAAATGTGAAGCATTGAAGAAAGATTACCAGATCTCCAATGCAGATGGTTGCTTGTAATCAACCCCGTGGTAGATGTTTACCATTTATCACCACTTTGAGCAACTTTAAGAATACTTCCACCATTAGTCCCTAAAATGAAATTGCAGACAACATAAATTTTTATGTCCTTGTGAGTTAATAACAAACAGTTAATGTCTATTATAGAAGCAACAAATGGGGGAAAAATAAAAAAAAGAGCATCCTTGGCCATCTTGACGAACTGCCTAAATACCAGTGAATTTATTCCACTCTCTAAAGAGGTCATTATCTCTCGTGTCAACTGACAGCTTCACATGATTGCCCATTTTAAGTATTTCCCAATATTACCAATGCCACAATACTCTTAAATACTCAAACACCAACAGCTTTGAATACATATTCTCTAGACACATCTTTTTCTTTTTCTTTCCTTTTGGAGTGAGGTTACAAAATTATAAGTAACATGCACATTCTTTCGCCAGAAGCTCATATAAAAACCCAATCATTCAAACTACACTCAGAAGACAACAATTGGACATGTCTAACACTCTTCAGACTTCCAAAGGTCACATTTATGCATCATGATAGCAGCAGATTAGTCAGGAGGTGGCAGCAGACTTTGATATAAACTTACTTCATCTAAGGATAAAATTCAGATTCAATAAGCTTAGAACTTTTTCCCCAGCGAAAAACAAAGTGTTGCAATATACAAACTGACGGTGGATAAAAGACAAAAGGATGTCCAATTCCCATAGCACCTCAACTAATTTAAAGAGGTGGTTCATGACTGACATTGTTCCGATGTCTCAAATAGCTGGACAACAATTCTAACATTTTCTTATGAGGCTTAATAGGTTCTCCCTGAACAAATGCAGATACCTTTTCTCGATTTTTTGAAAAATAATTAATCACTTATAGAAACCATTAATGAGATATTCCAGAATGGTTACAATCTTCCATAGAAAAACTTATATAATGACGATATTTATGCACACAAAACACAAAGCAAAGGAAACAAAAGAACATTTAGGGGCTGTGTAATCCCAGAAAGCATTTTCAGTTTCATTTTCTCAACAAAATAGCTTCTGTTTTCAATTTTCAGTCTTCTTGAGTATCACAATTGACAAATGAAAATGAAAGTTAAACACATTTGGGGTGTTCATGAAAAACCGAAAACCATTAAACTGAGCCAAACCAATCCGATAAGTTATCAATTCATTGGTATAGTTTTAGTTTTCATTTTTTTTTTTATTGGCTTGACCAATAAAATTTGTACTTTCGCCTAACCAAGGAACTTCTTCCTCTCTAAGATTCTTCTATGCTTTTCAATAAAAAGATCCTTAATTCTCAAGTTGGCCATTATTAATTAATTTTTGATCTCAAGTAGTACTTACTAAGGAGTTTTCTATGATCTTTTATGTTTTCCTTATTTAGATAAATAATATTTTTAACGTTTTGATGTTTTAATTTAATTTAATTGTGATTATCCTTTCTTTTCAAATTTTTTGTAGAAATAGGTTCTTTTATATTAATCTCGGTTATTGCATGTTCAAGCTAGATAGTATAAACATGTATTAAACTTTATACTTGAGGATCAACTTCATTGTAACGGTTTCAAACCAAACCAAACTAATACAAACCCAGGTTATTGGTTTGGTTTTAGTTATAATTTTATTGCTTTCGTTTGGGTTGAGCTTGGGATCCAAACCGTTAAGTTCAGTTTGGGCTGGAAAATCCTCCAAACCAAATTACGAACACCCCTAAAATCATGTTTGATTTGTCTCCAAGTTAAAAGCAGAATTCAGCCTAGAACTCAACCCAACCACTACCATCATCACTTCCAATATGAATTGAGAACCAAAGAGTGAAATCACTCCATGCATGATCATATATTCTTGAAAAAGAAAAATGACAAACAGAACAGTGAATTTTGAAGCAATAATCTCGATGAAACAGTGTAATTTACATAGAAAGTGCAAGAAGTAGTAAAACAAAATTTAACTGAACAGAAGCTATTATGCTAATTACTCACACTTTCAATTCCTGGATTGAAACCATCTTTGCAACATGTGAAGAAGGACCTTCTGCATTATGAACATTCTCCTTCATAGGTACATCAACCGATTTTGTACTGCCATCCAACTTCATTTCCTCAAAGGTGAAATCAAGCTGTTTCTCCACAGACTTGAGAAGAGCAGTTCGTTTGGATCTTAATCGATATGGCGGAGATGCACTAAAAGCACCACCATTGCACATAGTGGCGCTGGCACCATTACTGAGGCAAGGACTATCATAGGCACTTGTATTCTGAGACATGGATTTCTCCAGACTACCATTACTCCCTACATCAGGAGAATCAACCCTGTCTTTTACAATCTCCCCATCTACTTTTGTAGTTTTATTAGAAAACAAATGCTTTGCAACTTGAGTTTTTCTCTTCCGCAATATAGATGGAGTATTAGGGAAGGTCTCAGCAGCAAGCCTGAGGATAGATTCTGGACTTTGTGTACAAAAAACACCATTTCTCTCACAAGGTGGAGTGAGAAAACTAGCAGGACTTGCAGGACTTGAGTTACAAGTTTGCTTCAGAAGATGAATGTTCATCTCAGAATCAAGAGGGATGCAACTTTCCAGAGGGGGTGGCTCATAGAACAGATGACCATAAACCAGAGCTTGCTCCGGTGGTGTCGTTCCAACATCTTTGTAATCACTTCTACCACAGGCTCCACTATCCTCACTCTGGGCCAATACTTCTAAATTGCCGGAAACATCTATTCTAGATTTAAACTCTGCACTACCTGAATCAGCAGACTCACTGGGAAGAATACTTGATGACTCACATGCTTCTTGATGCCGATCCATAAGTTCCAACTTATCCTGATTCTCTTCTTCTAATTTACAAGTACCAGCATTTCCTAACGAAGTTTGAGGGTTCAAGTTTGCTACTTTATTACAACCAACTAATCTTTTAGCCAATGTGGGTTTGCTTGCATCTTTGGAGCCATTTTGTAAACCGCTTTTTGCAACTGGTGGGAGTTTACCAGTGGCTAAATAAAAGTCTAACTTTTTCTTCAAGGAACTATTCCAATGATTCTTTATTGAGTTGTCAGTCCTGCATGACAAAAAAGAGGCATATCATAAGCCAATATATCTGAAAGGTAGATTCAAGCAAATTTATGGACTTCCCACGTGCAGAATAAAGCATATCCAAAATTACAATAGGACAGATGAAGCACACTTTTAGCAATCATTTACGACAAATTTTAACAAGTACATCAACTTTACATACTCATAAGTTCCTAATGCTATTGTAAGCAAAAAAAAAGCCAACAACATAATAGATTAAAAAAATCTTCTCAAATATTCTTCATTAGTTGAGGTGAAGAACAGAAGAAACCGCCGTGATAATGAGATAATGTAAAAAGATAGAAAAACACTTGATGGGATACGCAACCTAATCCCTCTTCATCCATCAGTTTGGGGGATGAGGTCCCAAGAAGGAATTCGTTAGTGCCACTCAACTGATCAAATCAGCTTTCTAAATCAAATAAGAGAGAGCAATGCTACATATATCTAGTACAAAAGAATAACCATGCAAAACAATTTTAAAAGACTGGTATTTTCTATTTACTTGTACCAAACCAAGATATTCAATTCCCTCTCACAAATCAGAAAACACAGGATTGGCTGAAAGGCATGGACCTAGGACTTAAACAATCAAAAGCAATCTGCTTTTACTCCTAAACTTGGCAGAAAAACAACTGATATTCTTAGTTACAAGTACCAAACCAAATTATTCAAATCCCTCACAAGAATCGGAAGACCGAAGAGTTGCTGAAAGACCGGGACATAGCACTCAAGTAATCATAAAGCAATGTGCTTTTACTCCTACACTGGCCTATTCCATGTCTAGAAATAGTTACTTCTTTCACCTGAATTTTTTGTGAAGTCGTAATATACAGTGAAAACCTGCCATACCTTCCAGGTAAAACCTTAGCTATTTCAGCCCACTTATTCCCATGTAACCGATGGGCATGCATAAGGGCTAATTCTTCCTCCAATGTCCAAGCTTCTTTTTTGATATCTGGATTCAAATGATTGTGCCATCTGAAATTTACAGAGGCATTGCCCTATCAGTAGACGACAAGGAAGAAAATTTGCCCTCATGACTAATATTAGAGGCATTGCAATATCTGAAATTTACAGTACAGTTGAGAAACTACGGCAGATGTCCCACAAAAAGTTGAAAAGTTGATCATCTCATAGAAAAAGAAAGAAAATGAAATCCAGAGAGTAGATAGAAACCTATAGCAGTGCCAGAAATATAAGGCTCCCATAGCAACAGATAATCATCCATTGAAAAACAACCTGTCTTAATCAGACAAAGATCGTGATCATGAAACCTACCTCTCTCGGCACTGTTTCCCTATACGACCAGGCAAAGACTTTGCTATGAGAGACCATTTTGTGGGGCCATATCTTGATACCAAATCAATAATCTTATCATCCTCCTATATGCCATACAAAAAGCAGGAAGTTCAGTAAAATAGTTTATATGGTAACTTAGCCAGAAGGAAAGAAACTAAGTCCAACCTCTTGGGTCCAAGGTCCCTTAACAAGATCAGGATTGAGAACTTTTTGCCACCGATGCAAACATTGGACTTCAGACCTATCAGGAAAGTGTTCAGCTGCAACCAAACAAGATCAACAAATAAGTCAAAGACCAGTTCATCCTCTCAAAGAAACAGAATGTATAAAGATACTCTATACAAGTTTATATGTGAATAATTCGAGCAACTGGCGAATTTTTCCCCAGATTCCTCACATTACCCAAAAAACAAACTGAGAGTTTTAGCATTTTCAATAAATTTAGGAGAGAGAGCCAATGACAGAATGAAGCATGTGCAATGGATAATAGCACTCAGAAGATTGTAGAAAGCAAGTTGATGATAAATAGCAACACCACAGGGGAAAATATTATGCAGTGATGATGATTTATATTGCTTTAACCGTCGGACATTGCACTTCCCCTGTTACTTTTCAAAAAGCACAAGTGTCCCATGAAAGAAAGCATTTCGAAACTCTAACTTTGTGTTGTAAAACCCCATGAAAAGGCAATGAACTGAACCATCTCTTCCTTTGAAAAACCAATTATATATATAAATGAAGCCAGGAAAAACACTCAAATTAAAGATTTGAGAATTATTGGTGTGTTTATAGCAATTTTAAGTGTCCTTCCTCACATGTAATAACAAAAAATATATTTTCTTCTCGAATTAATAGCCACATAGCGTTCAATTGTTTAACAGAGAATATATATGCATTCAATCTATGTTTTAACGGAACAAGACTCAGCTGTATCATAAAACAATAGACCACAGATAATTCTTGGCTACTTGAATCAGAATCCCAAAAGCAGCTGATATTTAGCAAATTCTGGGGCTCAAGGATGGCATGACTGTAACTTAAAAGCACCAGCAGAACTTTAAGAAAGCGCGTGAGAAGAAAGAGAGATACCTATTTTCTTCCAACTCTTGCCATTATAAACTGCAACAGCATTTCTCAATGTCTCATCCTGAATAGGGTAGAAAATAATTAGAAAATGCTACATTCCCCGGAACAGAAAGAAACAAATATGCTCTACAATGAGGTACAGGCTCAGTAATTCCCAAGATGGAGTTTCCGATGATTCAGTCTAAGCAATGCTAGTTTCATACTTCCCTTGATTAGATAAAAGGCTGCTCAGGTCTCTCCTTCAACGTATGAAAACGTAATTGTATAAAATGACCTCGGATGTAGAGTTCTAATAATCAAACAGAAGGAGCACAAGCAGAGCAAAACATTTGCTAGAGTAGCAGAAAATTAACCTCCTCTGGAGTCCAACCGCCCTTTGCCCGCCTGATAGGTCCTGTCGTCCTCCTGAAGATAAGATTGCAAAGTTAACCGACTAGCAAAAATACGCCCTTTAGTAATCTCACAAGACGAACAAGTAAATCTCCTCGATTTAATCAGCATCGAAGGAATGCAATTGCAATAGACAGCAACAAGAGCAAAGAAACAAGGACAGAAAGTGCCGCAAAGAGAACAACTTGACAATTATGCAGAAGAGTAGCAAGGTGTGGCGAAGTCTCTGTCTACAGCAATTGCTATTTAGCTAGCCATACCGGTGAGAGGGAGAAGTAGTCGCCGGGCTGGACACGGCAGGAGATTTGAGAGTAGCACTGGCACTGCCTTCAGATAGAGAGGAGTTCGAGGCGGCGGTCAATTGTCTGTTCTCGAGACAACAATCCTCTATCTTCAACTCGGCCATTCCTGCCACAGTCATCTCCGGCGCCCGAAGTCCTGCACCATCAACAAAACAGACAAAAGCCGAGAACGGAGCAATCAGCAACCACAACTGATCCAAATTCACCATCAACCCCCATAGCCTGTGGACCTCCTCTCGGTGACCAAACCGAATCCACAAGCGCCGCAAGAACCGACAAAGAAAAGGGGGCAAAGCAAAACAAGGCAGAACCCAGATCTCAGAATCACTACCCCAACAGAAACGCAACGCCAAGAACCCACCCCCAAAGCAGCGGCCAATTCTAGGGTTTCCGGCCGCGGAATTCGAATCGGACCCCGCCCGAGGACCGCAGCCGCGGAGCCGATCGCGAGGGAGCGATCGAGCAAAAGCAGCAGCAGAACAGGAGCGATTCCCCGGACCCAAAACGCTAAACCAAAAAACACAAGAAACCAAACATCTCGCAATCCGCGAGAGGCCAAGCTCTTTTACCTCTTCTTCACGGGAAGTGGCGGGAATCGAAGTCGAGCTCATCCAAAGAGAGAGAGAGAAAGAGAGAGAGCTATAAATTCGAGCCTGAAAAGAAGAGAGAGAAAGAGAGACAGAGAGTTCCTCCTCCTCTAGAGAGAGAGAAGAGAGGAGAGAAGAGAGAGAGAGATATGCAACAAGAGCTTTCGTTTCGAAAAATCCTCGCCCGTTGAAACGAAGAGAGAGAAAGAGAGAGAGACAAAAAAGAAATATAAATGTAATATGCGCAAGCAAGGAACTGTAACCTTGTAGGCCTGTTGCTGCTTTTCGTATTTAACGAATATCTGGGCGACAGCTGACGTCGCCGTTAGCCGCCGTCATCGGATCGACAGCCGCCACGCGGGCACCGAAGGCATACCTATACTTCACGGCGGCTGACGTTACGTAACGTTGGTTGGGGTTACAACGTTTGAACCTCAAACGGCACTCTAATGTTGCTTGCCTGCTTGCTTGCTCCACTTTTTATCTCCTCTTTTTTTTTTTTTTTTTTTTTCGGGGGGTACGAAATCTGGAAAGTCGCACGGGTTTGGAGGGTCCAGATGATGGGCTCGGCGGCGGACGGTTCTGGGCCGTTCGATCGGGGGGCGATCAGCGAATGTTCGGGGGGAAAGATACGTTGTAACTGAATCGATCCGGGGAGGCGGGGGAGCGAGCCGCCTTGTGAATTTTCGCGGTCGTCGGTGGGTCTGGAGTCGCAACTGACTTCTTGTTTTTTTTCCCCCTCCTGTCCTTTCAGGGATTGTGACTGTTGTCTAATTTAAGTGATGATCATGAATATGAACCAAAAATTTGAAATAATAAGTTGCGAGATAAAATAGGGTCAAATTAATGTAAATATTTCGTGAGAATATAACAAAATATGAAGGCTGACATTATTTGATTGTTCAAATGGTTCTGTATGCTAAATAAGAAATAATTCACTTTCTATAGTGGTGAGTACATGCGGCTCGAGATAATCATTACATTTATTAATTAGTTATTTAGCGAAATTCAAATATAAATAGCAATCAAATAAACGTAGACCTAGTCAATAAGCGGATTAAGACAAGGCTAGTCCAACTACTTGCCCAAAAAATCCTTTACTACTCCTAGCCATTACTAAAGAAATGTTAACTTTTTTTTTTTTTTTCATGAAAGTGATCAATGTATTTGATTTAGCATTTTGAAAACCTATTTAGGGATGTAAAGGCCTTTAACATAAAAGGATTTGAGGAAATACAAATTGAGTTTGGTAAAAAAAAATTACAAGGAAACTTAGGATGAAGTGGTGTTTGGTAAAAAATCTTTTGCAAAGATTTTGGCTATAATTCTTTGTTTTTGTATTATTAAAAATAAATCAAACCCTTCGCCGACTTCAACAAAGGATTCAAGTTGTTGATGAGCCAAATTTGGCACCAGCGGCTGTCGAGGTTGCACGACCTAGGCTTGCCTAGGCAATGGCTACCTGAGGTTGTGTGATCCAAGCGGCTATCACTTTAGGTTGCATGACCCAAGAGACCATCGTTTAGGTAGCGTGACCCCAAGCAACTATTGCCTGGGTGATTGCACTACCTTAGGCAACCATCATGTGAGTGATGCGATCTCGCCGGCCCATTACCAATCTCTCATCGGCCCTTTGCCAATCAAATCTAACCTTGTTAGCCCTCATCGACCACCCTCACAAAGAACATGAATAGTAGTAACAAGGGGAAAAATCGTAAAACTAAACTATTGGTGAGGGTAGATTTAAAAGAAAAAGAAATTATTTAACCCTAATTAATGTTGAAAGCTCAAGGTTAGCTCTTACTTGCCATGGGCTTTTAGCTTTCTTAAAGCCAACATTTGAACCTCAAGGTTTTTTTTTTTTTTAAAAAAAAAAAACCTATTCCAACGGGTAGGTTTTAGTTTTCAAATAGAACTTTTACGGAATCTGGAACCCTCATCCCTATCTCGGCATATCCCAAAGGGGCTTTGGAGGCTGGAAATTCAATGGAAAAACTGAACCAAATGCAACCTAAGTCTTGATGGGCTAAGCCCAAAATAGCAAGCTTCTTGTATAGGCCTACCCATTTAAGCTTCCAATTGTCGCTAGGCAAGATCCCCTCTAACTGAGTACCCGCATGTTGCAAGGATTGTCTTGCAAAAGTGTAATATGAAGCATCAAACATTGTAACGTAAAAATCTAACATTATCTTCATATGTCATTAGCTATAAAAAGTACACACGGAACATAATTATATAAGTATAAAGTGACTAATTATTGCAAAATTTCACGAAGATAACATAAACTGTTATCTATCGCAAATGTTATATCATCCTTGAAATGCATATTAACGATATAAGCTTTTGTCTAGTAACTAATATGTGAAAGATTTAAATTGTGTTCTAAAAAAATTTCCTATATATCAATTAATTACAATCGAATAGCAAAATAGTTCTGACTTTAAAAAATAGCAAGATATTGAAGTGAGAGCAAAAGGATGATAGGTTGCGCATATGTTGTCCTAGGTAAACAAAGAAAGAACCAAAACCTTTTCTTACAATGAAGAGAGGGTCTGGTTTTATGCGTACATTTGTGTAAATAAACTGAATCTTAGGCTATGTTTGTTTTGCAAAAAAAAAAATTCTGAGAAATTTTTTTTTTTTCATTTTCTGGCGTTTGAATCGCTTAGAAAAATTTAACCAAAGTTAAAATTGAGGAAAACGATTTTCTCTTTAAAAAATTGGATATTATTTTCCAAATATATGACTAGGTTTTGATGTTTGGATTAGAAACTCTACACTTAGCCACAAAAACCCAATGCTCATTCTTAGCCTTAGCTACAGGATGGGTCCTTGACACCCACCCAGGCTTGGGTTCATTGAGGCTAGACCTAGGACTTTGGCATGTTGGCGTCCATCTAGGCCATGCCCGAGACCTCAGTTGCTTGCGCTTGAGTCCATCAAGGTCAGATTAGGGACACCAATGCCCTTGCCTGGGACGCAAGGCCCGGTGTTATTGAGGCCAAGCCCGAGTCAACTCAAGCCTTGTCAAGATCTAGTAGAATCTCGCCGGCCCTCACTTGTGACCTATTGTTGGCTGTCACTAAGGCCTGATGATCGACGGAAGAAGAAGGAAAAAGACAAGAAAAAAATAAATTAAAATTATTACAAAATCTGAATTATTTTAAATTACAGGAATTGTTCATGTCAATGCAGCGGTGTTGCGTAGGATAACCGGTGCCCATGTAGCAATTTCTGATTGAATGACTTTTTCCTTATCAAATGACTGAAAATATATTTTAGTTTATTTATAGATTTCAACTGAATATCAAAAAACATTATTATTTTTTGGAAAATGACTTTTCCAAAAAGCTTTTTTAGAAATATCACAATTTTCTGAGAAACAAACGAAATTTTAGATAATACACTGAGAAGCAACACTCAAAGAGACTTTATTATAAATTTATAATATATTTTTATATGGATTTTGTTTTAGGAGGGTGAACACTGAACAGTAGAAAGTAGTTAGTGGTACAACTATCCCTCTTGGCGTTACTATAAAAGTACGTCACTTGTTATATAATTTTTTGCGCAAACCACACAACCCCCTCGAATACTCCCTTTGGGGCTTGACCGTTATCGCACGAGCTAAGACGATACATATGCAATCAATTCTCAATCTAATTTGATCAGTGAGAGATCAATTGGATTTTGCTAATGATTAACATCACGGTCACTCTCTAGTATCATTGGATGTAACCACATTCTTTGTATATAAAACGAAGAATCATTTACGGTTAACTTAGATATATTAATAAAACAGTCAACTAATATAGGTAATTAATGAATGATGATTTATGTAGGATAAAAAGTTTACAATAAAATATATGAACGAACAACAACTACTGTATGATACAAGTTTATAATGAGGTCTTATTAAGGAGTGTTAATTATTGGTCCACTTCTTAAACACGCTTAACAAGAATATGCCATTTTCAAGTGTCGATTGTACTTCTGGCTAAAACACGCAAACTTTATATTAACTGACCAAATTACCCTCCAATCACAAAATTTGTCTAAATTTTTATAATTAACGTCAGTCCCTCTCTAAAAATCTCAGCATCTTTCTCCTTCATATATCATATTTGTTCTAAGTTTTAAAAAACAAATTAGTTAACTTATCTCCAAAATCTTTATTCCAAGTAACTATGTTTCAAATTTTGTTGAAGATATGATGTTGTGTTAGAAGATCGTTCAGTGGTTGTTTCGTCCAAATTTTAAGCGATTTTGATGGAAGTCCAAATGTAATTACAAATTCTTCCCATTCAAATTGTTTTTTTCTTTTTTAGGGATATGGTTCATGGGCAATATTGTTAACTTTCTTCATGGTTGAAAAAAAAAATTAATCTTGATCTCTCTCTTTCCCTTTTCCCTTTTTCTTTCTTGATCCTTTTTCTTGTCTGTATTCAAAGATCGGCAGAAACAAACGAATTAGAATTTTGAATTGAACTTTTAGCAGAATACACATCAGTATCTTGTTTTTGCTATTGTAGGCGGAAAAGTAGGGCGCGTTTGGTAATGTTTCTATTCTGGGGAACAATTTTTGAACAGAAATAGTTTTTTTGTTTTTGTTCCCGGGAACAATTTTTGAGTATAAGAACACGCTTGATAACTGCAAAAAAATTTCTACTCTAGGAATAGAAATGCGTTTGATAAACTTGTATAATTTTGTTGTTTCTTTTAGTTTTTCAATATTTTTTATTACATTTTTCCTTTTTTGTTCTTTTTTCTTTTTTTCCCTTCTTTCTCTTTGTGGCCGGTGCGGCGGCCGGCGACCGGCTAGGCAAGCTCCGACGAGCTCGCCGGAGCCTTGCTGGTGGCCTCGGTGGCCAAGCAAGCCTTGCCGTGGCTTGGCTTCTCTGGGGGTCGGCGAGGTTGCTAGCCCTTGTCTGGCCGGTTGCCAGTGCCGGCCATGGCCAAGGCCGATGACCGGCCAAAGGAAGAAGAAGAAAAAGAAGAAGAAAAGAAAGAGAAGAAAAAAACATGAGAGAGAAAAATTGTTTTTTGGAAATGTTTCCGGGAACAAGAAACAACTTTTTTCTACTTCTTATTTCTGTTCCAAATCTATTCCCGGGAACAAAAATTTTACCAAAGGCGTTTTTGTTATTTTTTTGTTTCCCAGAACAAAAGAATAGAAGTTTTTGTTCTAGGGAATAGAAATAAAAATAAACAAACATGCCCTAAGTTGCTTTTTTCAAGGTAGATTCAAAAAAGAATATAAAGGGAAATTTTTGAATGGAAGGATATAGGAAAGTAGCAACTTATTGATCATTAATTTGCCCCAAAACAGTGTTAGTAAATATTATAAGTGCTTAATAAAGTTGAAGACTCATTTGGTCATCAACATAAAAATGGAGTGTTTTAGCCAAAAAAGAACATGAAAATTGCGAGAGTGTATAGGCAAGACCAATTCAAGTATGATTTAGGCTTTCTTTATTTCGCAAAAAGGTTTCCTAGAAATTAGGGGTGAGTGGCAGATTTCACCTGGAACCTACTCTCTGAAATAGCTTCTTTATTTTTTAGAATTTGAAATCTACCATGCATACTTTGAAGCCTTGAACCTACCTTACTACAAGTTCCAGGGTCGATTCCAAATTTTATTCAAGTTCTACTTGTATTATCAATTAAACAATTGCAATAAATCATCACTTCTTTTTTGGTCGATCCTACTTTACTTCTATCCTAACACTCATTCTCAAACTTTTACCTTGCATTCTTGGGAGTCGAACCCACACACTGATCATAACTTATATTTAGACACACGAAGAATACAAACCATTAACAAAATAAAAGTCTCAGTCCTATAATAAATATTCAGATTAGTGGTTCCAAATTATACACTCATCATCGGGCATCATGGAATACTGAAGGGTCGCGTGAAGACATAGGTAAAACCTGTAACCTATCCATTAAAACAAGTTTTTGAAATTTTAAAATTTGGAACCTACTCTGTATATCTTGGAACTTGGAATTTGACAGGTTTCTACTGATATGATACTTTGGTTCTAGGTTCTACCTTAACTATACTCACTCCTACTAAAAATGATCACTTGTACCGTTCACAATAATTAATCGATGAAAATGTTTACATGGCCAACAACAATTTATGTTTAAACATTTTAGTAAACGATAAATAGATTTTTTGTTCATTCACTTGTGGAAACGATACAAATAATCATTTTTATACAAGTTATCTTTGGGGAGTTACTCATAATTTCGTCAAGTTGGATTAGACTAAGTCGGGTCCGAGATAAAACACCAGGCTTTAATTCGGCCTTGAACAAGCGCCTCCCCTTGAATGCCCTATACTTGTTCAAGCCTATACGTCCACTAATCACAATCTGCAATCATTGATTGGGGACAACATGGGCCTATCAGCCCCTCCCCGATTAAGATGAATAAAAAGTTGCATCTAATTCAAATTAATTCCACTCAATTTGACTATCTCTTCCTGCCATCTCTCAATAGAGTTAGCAGTAATTGCCTTCATATTTTAATTTTATTATGTCATAATCATGTTTTGTGTTTAATTGAGATTTCACCCGAACATGTCATATTTACTAATCGTGTCATATTCCAGAAAAAATAATAACAACAAAACAACGCATTTATTAGAGGGGTTACACATACAATCTTCTATAAAGCATGTACAAAATATGTTTAAATTTATACTCATATATCTAAATATGTCTATATGTTTTCTACTTGAGATAGTCAATTTGCGAATGACGAGCTTAACATTAGTGCATTGACATGATTTAACCTTGAACACACGCAACTATGAACTATATGAGGTCCTATGTGCCATGTAGATTAATGTGTTGAGAATTATCAGTCATAAAGCTAGTATCACATGCATTCCATTCATCACAGCTCAACTCACGAGGTACGGACACCTAGAGTGTCAAAACTTGGCACGGATGGACACTTAAGTGCCAAAACTTTGGAAAGGTACACTTAAGTGCCAAAACTTTGGAAAGATACACTTAAGTGCCAAAATCGGAGTAAAGCGGATTACTTAAGTGCCATTTCGGCCAAAATCTGGCGAAATTGTTGACATGGCAATTTTCCGACAAGGTAAGTGCAAAATGGTGTCGTTTTGCACGCTAACGTGACAAGAAAATGCAAAAACGACGCCGTTTTGTCTATGATGTGTAATTAATTAATATACAAGTTAATTAAATTAAATTAAAAACTAAATTTATTTAAAATATTCTTTAAAAAACTTTAAATTAAAAAACTAATTTTTTTTTTTTTAAAGGGGGAGGGGCCAAAAGGAGGTGGTCGAGGGCCGAGCTCTCGCTATCGCCGAGAAGCGCCGACGACGGAGGGGGGAGGGTCAGCCGAGGTTACTGGCCCCTGGTTGACCTGCGACAAGGGCTGCAAGCCCTCGCTGGATCCGGGCAAGGGCTCGCGGGCCCTCACCGCCTCCCCGCCATCGCTGGGAAGGGCCGGCGACGGTGGGGGGAGTATCGGCCGGGGTCGTCGGGCCCGGCCGTGGCCCGGCAACGCCGGGCCGATCGGCGACGAGGGCTCGCGAGCGATCCGGGCAAAGGCTTGTGGCCCCTCGCCGTCTCCCCCGCCGTTGTTGGGAAGGGCCAGCGATGGTGAGGGGAGCATCGGCCGGATCGTCGAGCCTTGGCCGAGGTCGACGACCTCGGCCGACCCTCCCCCTTCGTCGCCGGCCCTTCCGCCGGCGGCGGGGGAGCGATGGCAAGGGCAGCCCTCGGCCCGCCTCTCTTCGCCGCCCCCTTTTTAATTTTAAGTTTCTTATTTTTTAGAATATTTTAAATAAATTTAGTTTTAAATTTAATTTAATTAATTTTTATATTAATTATTTACACATCAAAGACAAAACAGCGTCATTTTTGCATTTTCTCATCATGTTAGCGTGTAAAACGATGTTGTTTTGCACTCACCTCGTCGGAAAATTGCCACGTCAGCAATTTGGCCGAATTTTGGCCAAAATGGCACTTAAGTAATCCATTTTACTCCGATTTTGGCACTTAATTTCCAAAGTTTTGGCACTTAAATGTCATTTCATGCCAAGTTTTGGCACTTGGGATATAATTCTGCCCTCAACTCACATGCACCGAGATTATATAATGTTTTTTTCATTTTGGCTTCATTATTTTTTAAGAGAAATTTCCGAAAACATGCCTCACTTTTCACCCCATAATAAAAGAAATAATAATGTGTCTCTTAGAATACTAGAATTCCATTTGCACACAAAAGTAGATCTCCCACCACACTCCATCTTTGCTTCCAACACGTATCTCACCGCCTGAAACCGCATCAACCTCTATCCCTATCCTGCCGTTGATCCCCATCTTCCCTCGCCGCTTGATCCAGATTTTGAGCGATGGCCACAAGCTTCAAGCTCCCATGGCCGTGAGCTTCGACCTCCAACATCCAATGATCACGGTCATGAGGTCCCTAGTTATGATTTTGTGCTACCATGGACACAAGCTCCTAGCTTCATCTGCATGGCTAAAATGCTTAGAACCTATGTATCGACATGGACACACGACGTGACATGACATACCGATGCATCATTGTTGGAAGATATGTGGTGTAGCTCATGATAATTGATAGAGGATTTGATCCGATTACAATTTTGTACAAATCAATTAAAGATTAGATTGATTCATAGAATCTCTAACTTCCATTCATTACATACATCTTGTATTATATCTACAAGAAGCTGTACACCAGACAATTCATTGAAGACAATATACACAAAAATTCTCAAAGTTCTTCGTCTTCAGTCCCGATATTTTGTCTTCCTTGATCCTCTTTGATTTCTTTCATGGTATCAGAGCAATAAAAGCTTATGATCTTGCTTCCGCCCTATTCATCTTGTCCTTGCCAAGATTCTTCAATCCTGCATACAAGACTCGACATCTCAACAAGAAATTTTTTTATCATGACAAAAAATTTACCTTTAGCCTCTAGCAAACTTTCACAAGAAGAGAATTCAGTGCAACCTGCAGAAAGTCGAGATGCTGCTCCTACTGTTGATGTTGCTAGATTTGAAGAACAGATTGCTTGGGCCCAAGATATTCAATCTCTTTTGGCTCAAACAAATCTAGGGCAACCCATCTCAGTTCAACCCATTCTGAGCCAACCAATGATGGGCCATCCTTACCGGTGGCTGCCATTTCAGATACAACCCAACCCATGGTTGTTTGGGCCAAGCCCAAATGCATCATCGCCAGGGATTCAGGGCCAATGGGCGTCCTTCCAACCTAACGGCAGCCCACCAACCATAAATGGGGCAAGCACGACCATCGGGTCGGATGCAGCAACTGCTAGGCAAGCAAGTGGATCAGACGGACCGGGTGTTGGAGCAAATCCATATTCGACCGTTTTCAATGTGGGTTATGGAACCGAGTCGAATAATCCGGGTATGGGAACGAATCCCTACTCAGGATTTTCACTTAGATTTTTGCTGTACCCAGTGGCGGCTCTCACCGGACGGCTAGAACCTGATGACCCCCTATTCGTCTCCACCGCTGACGAACCAAAATTGCTGCTAATTAGCCAACAGCTAATCGGGCTAGAAAATTACTCCAGGTGGTCGCAGGAGCTCTGGCGTGCACTGGTGACGAAAGATAAAGACGGGTTCCTCGATGGAACCATCGCCGTTCCCCTCGATGAGCGCTTAGCCCAACACTGGAGGAAGGGCAATAAACTTGTCTGTACCTGGATCGGAAACTGCATATCTCTAGAAGTCGCGGCTGGACTTCCACCAACAAAGGACACTCAAAACATGTGGGAAAATATTAAGGAGATGTACGGTAAATTGGACCGAGCAAAAAAAATTTCCCTCTTGTAGGAACTTAGTGAGCTCAAACAGGGGAACATGATGGTCACGGCTTGCTTCAACAAGCTATCGTCATTATGGAACGATCTAGAAGCAGTCAAAGAAAAGCTCGAGGGACCAGAATCGACACTCAAATAGTACATATCCATCAAAGAAAGGGAGAAGACCACACATTTTCTATTGATTTTGAACGAATCTTACATTACATTTCGTTCACAGATCCTGGCTATGGATCCAGTACCTCCAATCGGACGGATTTTCTAGCTAGTTGTATAGGAGGAGAGCAAGTGGCTCGCGTCGCTGGAACATGCGAGGAGCAGCGACAATATCGCCCTCGTAGCTCGCGACAAACGGTGCGATGGTTCCACCAGAACCCTAATCCGAGAGAAAGAAAAGGGAGGCACACTAGGGTTTGGTGAAGCAGAAATGTGATCCCTTAAAAGGGATCGAATGAACGGCCCAGATCAGGCGCGAGGATCGAACGGCCCAGATTGGGTGTGAGGATTAGATGGCCCATATCGAGCACGAGATCATAGATGGATCAGACGGCGGATATGAGTTTGCGACTGAAGGAATGGACGGTCAGATTTTAGCCACGTCATCAAGGAATTCCATATCAAATTTTAAAGAAACGGGTAAATTGTTTTTTGAATATTGCAAACGTTCTAACCATATGATTGACAGCTGTTGGAAATTACATGGAAAACTCGGAGAAAAAGAAAAAAAATTTCTTAGCTGCTTATCAAGTCAGTAGACCCATAGGCCAGAATGCTGACCAACCTATTTCATATGGTTAATATCAACAGCTGATGCAAGCATTGCAAAAGTTGGATACTTCCAACAAAGGAGAGAGTTTTTTAGGTATCACACATTGCTTGATTAATTCCATTTCAAGGAAGGCATGTATTATTGATTATGGGGCAAGCGGTCACATTATATGTGACAAAGGATATTTCTCGAGTATAAACGAAGGGTTGAATTTTCCTATTTTTGTACAATTACCCACTGGAAATATCACTCATGTGAATGTGAAAGGAACAGTCAATCTCAGTCCTCAAATTATTCTTCAAAATGTCGTTTATGTCCTAGAGTTCTAATTTAATCTCATTTTTGTGTCAAAAGTATGCAAAGAAAATTCATGTCAGGTATTCCTTGATGCCGACACATGTTTCTTTTAGGCCCTTTTGACTGGCAGACTGATGGGCTTGAGTAGTCTTTCTGAAGGACTATTTTTTTGGACAAATTTTCCAAGTAATTTTGATTTATCTTGCACTTCCTTCAATAAACCATCATTGTGTAATTTGACTACCAATGATAAGAACTTCATTATGCATTTGAGAATGGGTCACAATGCCTTCTTTCCTTGTCCTTAATGTCCCATATGTCTTCTTGCAAAATAGTTGTGTACTCCTTTTTCCCTTTGGGAGCACTTGTGCTAGTGAAATTCTCTCGTTAATTCATGTGGATGTTTGGGGGCCTTATCATACGATAAATCATGATGGGTCTCGTTACTTCCTTATAATAGTAGATGATTATTCTCGTGCAACATGGATTTTTTTTTATGCAGTCTAAAAGCCAAGTTTATTCTCATTTAAAAACATTCATTGCACTATCCAAAAATCAATTCAAAAAATCCATTCAGCGGATCCGTATTGATAATGGAAGGGAATTCTTCAACCATGATTGCTCTTCATTATTTTCATCTCATGGCATCCAACATGAAAACTCATCTCATGGCATCCAACATGAAAGCTCTTGCGTCTATACACCACAACAGAATGGAGTAGTCAAGCATAAACATCGTCACCTTTTGGAAGTTGCTCGAGCCTTGAAATTCCAAGCATCAGTCCTAGAGGAATATTGGGGAGATTGTGTTATTACAATGGCTTATTTAATCAACCGCATGCCTACTCGGATACTCAATGGGCGAACACCTTTTGAACTACTATTTGGGAAGAAGCTGGAGCTGAGACATCTCAAGGTTTTTGGATGTTTATGTTATGTCACCACAGTGGGCCCTTGGGACAAGATGAGTCCTCATGCTCGACATTGCGTTTTCATGGGATATCCCAATCTACAGAAGGGGTATCGTGTTCTTGAGCTATCTACAAAGGAATTCTTGGTAAGTAGAGATGTTATCATTCACGGAAATATTTTTCCATTTAGTGAACGGATATCAACACATGAAGATTCAGGTATAATCACTATTCCTCATAGCATATTGAGATATTGATTATATACCATTAGCAACATTGGCAAATGTTCCTTCTGTGCCTATGAGTACTCCAACAACAACACCTATTTTGGATGAGAATCCAAGTTCAGAGAATATTGTAAGGAATTCAATGGAAGATTCTTCTGTTGATGAAGAAATCCATGATATTTTACCAATGTCATCTAGAGAGACAACCTCTTCCCCTCTGAAAGTTGATACTCCAAGACGTTCTGGTCAGGCTACACAACCTCCAACCTGGACAAAGGATTATGTTTGTGCCACTCTCAATTCACCAAGTATTAAATATCCAATCTCATCCTATGTTTCCTTTCATAAACTATCACCGGAACATAGATGTTATGTCAGTCGCCTGTCAGAAGATAGGGAACCATCTAGCTATGATGAGGCATCTGCTGATCCACGATGGCAAAAAGCCATGGAAGTAGAATTACAAGCATTGATTGATAATAAAACTTGGGATCTAGTTTCGATGCCACCAAATGTAAACCAATTGGCTGCAAATGGGTTTACAAAATTAAATATTGTGCCGATGGCTCCATTGAAAGATACAAGGCACAATTGGTGGCCAAATGATTCACTTAGCGAGAATGATTTGACTATCACGAGACATTCTCTCTCGTAGCTAAAGATGTCATAGTCCGATCATTCTTGATAGTTGCTGCTATTCACGACTGGCCCCTACATCAAATGGACGTGCATAATGCCTTTCTTCACATTGATTTGGACGAAGAAATCTATATGGATATTCCTCAGGGCTTACGGAGACAAGGGGAGAATAAAGTATGTCACTTCCGTAAATCCTTTTATGGGTTGAAACAAGCTTTCAAGCAGTGGTACGCAAAATTTGTGAGTGCTCTTGCAACAGCAAGCTTTAAGCAGTCCAAACATGATTTTGCTTTATTCACACGGACTAAAGGGATGTCATCTATTTATTTAATGATATATGTAGATGACATCCTCATTATGGGAAATGATAAAGCTGCCATAGAAAGTTTTAAGGAATATTTGCATGCCACCTTCCATATTAAGGACTTAGGAGCACCTAAGTATTTCGTTGGTATTG
Source organism: Eucalyptus cloeziana (assembly GCA_014182715.1). Taxonomy (NCBI): domain Eukaryota; kingdom Viridiplantae; phylum Streptophyta; class Magnoliopsida; order Myrtales; family Myrtaceae; genus Eucalyptus; species Eucalyptus cloeziana. The sequence goes on from CM024644.1 coordinate 33,879,164, forward strand.
AAATTTTGCCCGATCTGACCAAGGGATTTCCTTCAGTTAGCGGAAATTTATATTGAAGATTATATCAGAAGCATGTCTATCAGGATGTAAGCCAGCTGTTATTCCCATTGAACAGAACACTAAGTTAACTACCGTAGATTATGACAAGGGAATGCTTCAAGATGATGATCCCACACTAGAAGATCCTTCAAGTTATCAAAGGCTCGTCGGAAAACTTTTAAATCTGATGATGACAAGACCCGATATCTCTTATGTGGTACAAACACTTAGTCAATTCATGCACGGTCCGAAGCAATCTCATTTGAATGCTGCCTTGAAGGTTGTCAAATATTTAAAAAAGTGTCCATGACTTGGGATACTCCTATCCATAAAATGCAACATGGAAATGACGGCATATTGTGATGCAGATTATGCGACTTGTACCATGAGTCGAAGATCTATTACTAGATATTGCATTAAATTGGGAGAATCATTACTCTCATTGAAGACCAAGAAGCAACCAACTGTGTCTTTGTCTTCAGCTAAAGCAGAATATCGAGTTATGGCCGAAATTACCTGTCAAATAGTGTGGATACGAGGTCTTCTTAAAGATCTCGGAGTACAAGTACAAGGGGCAACAAAGCTATTTTGCTATAATGATACGGCTCTCAAACTTGCAGCAAATCCTATAGTGCACGAGAGAACCAAGCATATAGAAGTAGATTGTCATTTTACACAAGACAAAATTCTAGAAGGAGTAATTGAAACAAGAGGAATTGGGATGACAGAACAGCCTGCAGACATTTTCACGAAACTCAAAGACAGCATGCATATCTATTGAGCAAGTTAGGCGTCTTAGACATCTATAAGCCATCAGCTTAAGGGGAGTATTGGAAGATATGTGGCGTAGCTTGTGATAATTGATAGAGGATTTGATCTAATTACGATTTTGTACAAATCAATTAAAGATTAGATTTAGATTAGATTTATTCATAAGATCTCTAACTTTCATTCATTACATACATCTTGTATTATATCTACAAGAAGCTGTACATCAGACAATTCATTGAAAACAATATACACAAAAATTCTCAAAGTTCTTAGTCTTCAGTCCTGATATTTTGTCTTCCTTTATCCTCTTTGATTTCTTTCAGTAATCACATGCTCGCCCGTCGAACATTTCCCTCTCTTATGCTAGAGATAGATATTCGTGGATCCTGAAAAATGAAGCTAACCCCTTGTAGTCTAGTCTATCGCAAAGAGAATAAGAGGACCAGAGAATTGAAGGAAGCTCATTTGGCCAAAACAGACAAAGGAAATGCACTAGTTACTGCATTTATACATACGAGATGCACACCTCCCCATTACAGCCGAGATACAGAGGGGTCGCGACGATGACAAACTACGCACCAAAGCGCAAAAGTGCGCTCCTTATTTCTCCTTTCCTTTCCTCGATCTAGCTTCCGGCATTAGGTACAGGTGGGGCAGTGGCGATTCAGCGACGCTTCATTTGTTGCAGGTGCAGGGGTCGCAGGTGCAGTTGGATCCGCACTTGCACCCGTTCTCCGCTCCCGCGACGCCCATCTCTCCTTCCACCATCTTCTCCCTGCATTGGCCGAGAAAAAGCTCGCAAATTTTCATCTCTTCCCTCGGATCGAATGACTAGAAAAAAGAAGAAGAAAGGAGGAAGATCCGTACGTTTTCCCAGGCGTGGCGAAGCCCATGACGACGGTCTCGCCGCTGCTCATCTCGGCGAAGCTCATGTCCGGATACATCTTGCACCTGCATCACCACCACCACCATTTTCTTAATTATATGGCTAATCAACAACCGGCTAATATCATCACACAAGCAACCGCTCTGCGTATTTGGAAAGAGCCAGAATTTTCCGTCGAAAGCATGCAAGAACCGCAACATCATATACCTGAGATCTGTTTATGTCATCTCGGAAATTCATCAACGCATCATCTACATCCGCGCGAAGACACAGGAGAGGAGAGAGAGGGAGAGAAACAGAGACTCACCCTCCGCAGCCTTTACCGCACTTGCAATCGGAGCCGCAGCCGCAGTTCCCTCCACAGCACGACGACATGTTTTTCCGGATCTCAGGTTGGCGAAGCGACGACCAAACGGAGATTTGAACAATTTTCCAACGGCAACGAAGCTCCGGCAGGGCCAGCGATGGTATTTATAGAGCCGGAGAGGGAGAGGAGCGAAACGGGTGTCCCGCCGTCCACTTGTCGGGACCCTTCTCGCCCCACGTACCAATCTCTCGTCTTCCCCTCCGCGTCGCTTTCTGCCGATTTCTCGAGATCGCCGTACCTTCCGGAGCTCTCGAGCGCCTTCGATCGAAGTCGGTTCCGTAATGTCCGCAATTCCGACGACTCCAATCTAACGATGTTAAGCTCATAATCCTATCTGGAAAAATTAATCGATGCGTGGACGCATGTAATTGAACCGGCAACTACAGATTTTTTTTCACTCTCGTGAAAACAGCCAAAAATATCCAATATGATATGAACCTTATCCTGACGCATTAACATCAATTACGTGTACCTTGTCTGGATTTTCTTGCTTGATTCAACGTATTCATCATCGCTAGATAGTCCAACTCAGAGTAAACAAGTGTACTACGATGTGAGTTATATTGACATCTACAAGTCTGCATCAGTGGTATAAAGTGGATAAAGTCGACTGCATCCCCTGTGCAAAACAATTTCATATCTGGGTTGTTCATTCGGGATTTTTGTTGGAAGTAGTAAGATTGATTTAGAGTAAATTAAATTTTGATTAGACTTGTCCTCTTACATGGCATAGGCAGTCGAGTGCAAGAATTAGACTATGTTGGAGTTCCACTCTTAACCGACGTCGACTCTGTTGGAATATAATACGCGGAAACGACGGAATCTTGTAATTTATGTCAACGCAAAATCACTAGAGAAATAAATGAAAAATAATAAGGACAACATAAATTTACACAGTTCGGTCCGAGTATCAGTACCTACGTCCACAGGGAGAGCCAGCAGCAAATAATCCACTATAATTGGAGAATCAAAGTTTATAATTGCTCACATGCTCGAATGTTTATCATACCTAGATTTAATTCAAAATCCAAATTATTTATAAATAAATAACTCACTTGGACATAAACTCACTGTATAAATCACCATGCGTTCAAGCTCAAAACAGAAACACTCTACATACGCCAAAATCAAGACTTCCAGTGTATGTTTTTGGTCCACGTACGTAAGTCTTCATGTTCCTTTTCAAGGCTTTGCGTGGCTTCAAAAACTTGCGGCTCCTCTCTCAAGCGGATCGTGGATGTGCAGAGGACTTCACGTTCCTTTTAGCTTTTATATTGTGTGACCAAAGTCAAGACTTTGACTCTGGGCCCCACGTAGATAACCTTATTCGGCTTCTGCAAATAAGAAGAAACTTTGCTCCTTTTTTTTTTTTTTTTTTATTCTATTTAATTTCCTCTTTTGTAAATCTTCATGGAGTCCAACAAATCTCCTTATGTTAACTGAAGACATCCAAGACCCAAAAAAGAATTTTGAATTTCCTTTCCTTGTGCGTAATCTTGAATATTATCTTCATTAAAAAAATATCTTCATGATCAAATAATAAAAATTTTATCCAAGCGGATCGTATTTTGCAAACACTCAAACTCGAGACATAATTTGATGAAAAAGGAGAAAACGGCTTGTATGAAGATAAGTGGTGGGCCCAATATTTAGAATATGAGTTATCTTTTTGACCAATTGAAGTTGGTTAGCATGCTGAAGCTGGACTTGATTTGAGATAAGATTTTGGCAACTCTTATTCACACTGAAGACAACAAACAAGAGGAAAAGTTGAACTTTACTTGTATTTTGAAGTCAAAGGCGGTGGAGTCTGGGTGGTGGAGTCACGTTTATAAATATACGTACCTACTTCAGTTTTTTTTAGAGAGAATGAGAAAGCTTTAGAAGCATATTGAGAGAAATAGAGAGAGAGAATTAAGCTTAAGAAAGCTTGTATTGTTAAATTTGCAAGAGTGTGGTGTGTACTCCATATTAAGCCTTCGCAAGGCATATTGAGTACTATAATATCCCTTTATGTGTTTGCATTCTTTCCTCATCAACTCCTTCAAAGCTCCTCTATCCTTTTGGTTCCAATAATTTCAAGCTCGTATGGACTCGATCTATGACTGCTTATCGCATCCTATAAAAGGGCAGTGTGCATTAGTTAGGTTAGGCAAGTCTCTGATCCTATGCTTGGATATGAACTGACCATGGATGCTGTGCTCTCGTTACTCCGCTGTTGCGAAGCAAAGCAACCGCCGTGTCCTCCATTTGATCAAATCCTTGTAAAGAACATAAATAGACCGAAGTGGGCGTGTGACCTCCTATAGAAAAGTCTAACATTGAAGAATCATTGTGATTTAAAACAGTGTTACTATATATTAACTGGCTTATTAATCACTAGCTTAAGATATTGAGTGAATGTGAATCTAACTGAATTTTCCTAAGTGAACATATCAAGCTTATGCTATGCATTCCTAAGAAGTTCTCTGTTGCCCGAACTAAATTTCTATTTGCATGGAGGAGAGGGTGTGCCGACCACCCATTTCCCGTCCTATCCAATCGTCCCAGTAGAGCCGTGCATCATCTCCCATCCATCTCCCGTGAGAACACAAGATACTCATGGAGACCAAAATCAAAGCGTAGCTCGTGGAATAAGGGGAAAGCATGCAAAGTTTTTCTTTTATTACGTTTATCAGTTATTATAGAGTTTTGTGAGATGGAATTCAAAGCTTCTTATCTAAGAGCTTAGACCATTAGATCTTGGACAAATGTGTTGTTTCATAGTTATATGTTGTCGTACTCTCCATCATATGTGCACTGATATTTTGTCTAAAGCCGAGGTGCGAAAGATACTCGTATAGCAGGCCACCAAATAAGGAGAGAGAAGATTGAATCTAAGATTATTCTCCTGACATTTGAATCATGTTACGAGTATCGATCTACCAAAGAATACACGAGGTATAGGACTCGGGCTATATTACATACAAAGCATACGGTGCCAGATACAAGTTAGTAATTTTTGCATTGTGAATGAAGGAGAAACAGATTGCCACCATGGCAATTCCGCTAGAGCATAAGCATTTGGAGCTTAACCTGAAAGATGCAGAATCTTTGGGGGATAAAGAGAAGATGTAGAAATCGCTTTCGGAAAATGTTTTTAGATATTAAAAATTATTAAATTAGTCCTAAATCTATTATAGAGATGTCAATTTAATTCGAAACTTTTTTTTTTATTTTTATTTACTAATATAGTCCTAACCTTTGCATGAAATCGTACCATAATCCTTCCAATCAATTTTTGTTTGGAAATGCTATCGTGGTGATTTAGTCACTGTTGATCATCCAACATGACAATGACCAATGATTTAATGTGGATAATTTTACACGTACGAAACCATTTCTTTCTATTATTATTTTTTTTTCAGTTTTTTTCTTTAATTTTCTTGTTACTGTTCATCTTCAACTTGCAGCTTCTCCAAGCAATCAAACACATGTTACTCACCAGATCGTCTTGAGGCAAGGCTTCGAAATTTGACTATTTGTGGTTGTCGAGCAACAACCTCGCGTTGCACTTCCTCTTTGAAAGAGCTCCGAATTTGGAATAGGCCGGCCATGAGCTGTGCAGCACACTTCGAGATCCTGATGCTCTTCCTCACTAGACCCTGTGTGCACTTTGATAAAGTTAGTAAGAATACCTAGAATGTGGTGAATAGGTGTTTAAAACAAATTTTAACAACCATTTTCGGAATAAGGTAAGTAACAATAAAGTCTGGATAAGAGACAAAATCAGTTTTGTGAAACACCTGACTTCTGGTAAATATTTAGAATTTGTTACGCAATAGAACAAACTTGCAAAATAACCTGTAATAGTGCAATAAACTTAAGTAAATGAGTTAAGGGAAGAGAAGATTGCACACAAAATTTATAATAGTTCAGTTTTAGTTTAAGCTTACGTCTACTCTCTTACGCTGACAACCTTCTAGCTGGAATTCACTATAGCGTCAACAGATAAATACAATTTATGAGTGCAAACACTCGGTAGAAGATCCCTCTAACTCACTAAGTCACTTTTTTTGTGATTTTCTCTCTTTAACACAATTTGTAAAGTGCACCGAAGAAAACAAGTAGTCAAGAGAAGCTTTAGACTTTGGAATTTTAATTTTCACGTCCCTTCTCTCAAATAGACTAAGTGACTTCCTTAAATACTCCTATATGCCACACTAGTTGTTGACATTTTTCGCAGGAATTTCTTCCAATCAAACTATTGGACAAAATTGATTAAAATGATCTTGTAGCCATTTAAAGATAGAGATGGAAAATCCATTGATTCTAGTCACCCATATAATCGGAATCTTGATTTCTATAAATAGATGCCTCCCAAAAAGGAACCTTTCTTCAAGATTGATTTCATCAATTTGTAATTGATTCCATCAATGAATTTATAAAAGGTAAATGAAATCCTTCGCCATAGAACTAGACGTTGTAAAATAAACTCCTAATAAGTTCATTCTGAATTCGTGTCGCAAAATCGATAAGTTTGAATCCGATTTCTTCCTCATTTTGGACACGATCTCAGTTTGGATTTTGTTAAAGTGGGAAGTATTTCTGGGAATGAATAGACTTCGATAAAAGTCTTCAATATCACCTCAGAAGCAACTTTAAATGCATTATGTTCTTCAAAATAAGAGTAAGAACTAGAGAGTTTTGTCAACTTTAAATCTTGGTAGGAGTTTTCTCAACGCACTTCACTTGTCCAAACCCTAATCCCTCCTCCCCAATGTTTACCTTACTCTTTGCAACTCTACGTTGTCACTTGAGTGGGGATCTTGATGTGTTACTATCTTTACGCTCTCTCTATGGACCCAAGCGAGTGAAGTCCGAGGTCCACACTGTCGTCATCGAGATCATCACTAGTTAGTGGCTTAAGGTCTAGATCAAGGTCGGCGTGGTGCCCTAGAGATGAACAATATAGCGAAAAGAAGATGCGGATGAAGATTGAACCATAATGAAGAAAAGAAAACAAAAAAGAAGAAAAATTAAGGAAAAACGACATCATTTTGCATATTTTTGTCCACATCAAATTGCTAGTCATGATACTTAGAACAATTAGCAAGCGATGATCGGACTGTCATTAGGGGTGAGTTGTTCTAACTTTTGTACAGGTTTTGCTTGAAACTTGGAATCTACTCGTTGGAACATGTTCCTCATTTTCTACAACCTATAACCTATCTTGCATATCATGTAACCTGGAATGTACCTTATTACAAGTTTTCAGGGTCGGTTCCAAGGTCTATCAACATTTCACTTTTATTATTAATTGAACGATTGTAGTGAATTATCACCTTTAATAACCACTACTTTTTGCTACAATTCACTAATCATAACTTATATTTAGACATACGAAAAATATGGAACATTAGCAAAGTAAAAGTCTTATTCATAAAATGGAAATTCATACTAGTGGTTTTAGGTTAGACACTCATCGTAGAACGTCCTGAAATACCACAAGTTCCAGGTTCCACCAACCTAAAACCTGGAACCTACCCGTCAAAATAGGTTTCCCAAGTTTTGGAACCTAAAACTTATCTTACATACCTTGGAATCTAGAATTCAATGGGTTCCCACCAGTCCAATTTTTAGGTTCCAAATTTTACCCAGGAACCATGCTCACCTCTAACTATCACTATTATATTTTGAGATTAAAAATTAACCGAAATGACTACATTAGAGATGGATGCATGGGTTTAATACTATATTGGCGAAACCAAAAGATTTAGAATTTGATATCAGTATAATATATTTAAGATTCTATCCGTAATCTTCCTCTTTTTAGATAGAAAACCATGCTCGACTTCGTCAAATTAGGAAAAGTTAAGTAGGGGCGGGTAAAACCTACTCACGTGATATAATTGGTAATTTCAGTTATAACTCACTCATTATTGATTTCATTGGAAAAGCGTTCGCACAAATAAACAACGATTTTGTTAATTTAGTGTAACAACTATCCACATTAAAAGTAAAATTCGCACAATTAGAAGTCGAGTCACCGATGAAATATTCAGGACAAGGAAAAATCAAGAGACATAAGAAAAAAATACCAGTGTTGAAACTTCAAAAAAAGGGGCGAACACTAATTTCAAAAACTACTTGGAAATTAGAACAGAAGAAAAAACATGGTAAGGAACAATTAACAAAAAATCAGAAAGAGGGAGAATTTGGGTAAGGTTGGGACATGACCAACCTAGAATAAGAATGACAAGAATAGGAATTTCAGGGGGGTGTTGTTATGATAACGGTTATAGTCCATGGCAACAAGGGGTGAGCACTATCTCAATTCAACCCAAAAATTGGACCGAATCAATTCCAAGTGGTTCCGGTTCTTCAAACTTGGAATTAGCAATAACCAGTCCGATTTGTCCGGTTCCGGTTTATTCACCTGTATAATATTAAATTTTCATAAATAAAAAATCAGTTACATACATGCAGATGACACTATTTGGTGCGGGTAAACTTTTACATTGAGCAATTAAGGAGATATTCTAGGACTTATAATGGGGTGGGTTTCCCCTACTGTCAAGCTAGTTTTCCAGAATGGGTTCTTTAACCCTACAACCCATCAATATGGTACCAGAGCCACTCTGGCACTTTATCTCTGTTCCCTTGGTCACAGAATCTTGAAATTGGAGGGCAAACTAAAAGGGAATATTATAGGGCTTGTCATGGGGATGGGTTCCCTCCCCTATCAAGCTAGTTTTTCGAAAACGTAGGGGCTTTGCGAGAGTTCTGAAGAGAAATTCTGCATCTCTTTGGTAATATCTGAAGAGTCAAATAGGCGCCCAAGAAGAAAATCTAAGCTGTGATTTCATAAATCTTGCTTTCAACTCCTTTTTCTTTTCCCGTTTTAAATAAAGGGGTTCTGCGCACCCCATAGAGTTGATCCAAGTGCTCTACAAAGGTCTTTTAATGATACCTTCGATAGAGAATAACCCAATAGAAAATTTCTGTTACGGGACAGAGTTTTTCGAACACTTGCTCGCTGTCAAATAAATAGAAAGCCTTTGCTTTTATGACAAGAAAAAAATCATGGAAAAAAGGATAAAAGGCAGAAAAATAAATAATGCACAAACTGTCCTATGGATCTTGCCTGGTCAAATCCCGAGTTGACTTTGGACCAGCCGGTTCCAAGGCCAATAAGATTGGTTTTCGATTCTGCGTATGAGAAATCAACTCTAGTTAGATAGGTTTCAGGTTCCAGGGAAAATCAATTTACTCCAAAACCAATCACCTCTAAATGGCAACTGGTTGGACTTGTGGAGGAACCTAAATGTATAATGTATAGAATTAGATAAGAAACAATGCACGATGCACATGATCTCCCAGCAAGAATACACTCCTGTAAATTGATGCTATATGAAGTACTTACTTTGTATTATGCGTGTCTTTGATTTGCTAATGCAATTTATGTTTAAATTAAATTTATTAGTTAACTCACATATTAATTTGAATCAAGGTTGTTCGTCCAAATGTATCAAAAGCCAAAAGTAACTTTTTGCACTTTCTTGTTCAAATATGGAATACTATTCAAATTTAAAAGATTACAAAAAAAAAATTATATGTCAATATCCGTGTCAATATTTATCTTTTATAACAGATTGAAATACAAGCCAATATATGATTTCCCATCTTTTTTCTTTTTCTCTTATTTCGACCTTACGTAACCGGCACAATATGAATTAATTTGAACCTTATAAAATATGCTCAGCACACTTCTCAGATTTTTTTTTTTTTTTTTATTTCTTTCATGGATAAAATGATGAAAATGGAATACTTCATATGGGGATTGCCAATGATGTACGATTGAGGGGAAAAGCACCAAAAAATCATAAACTTATTGTAATGATACCGATTGAATTCTAAACCTTTTAATTGAACTAATTTAGTCATAAACCTTTACATGTTATTAATTGAGTTCATCCGATTAATTTAGACTGAAAATTGCTAACAAAGACGTTGGTTATCTTTCATGGTATAGTTAGCACTGATGTTGACTTTTTTAATAATTTTTTTTTTATATTTTTAATTGTGTATTTGCCTTTTTTTCCTTTTTCATTTTCTTCTCTTTTCTTTCCTTTCTTTTTTTCTTCCGTTGTGACAAGCAAGGATCACGGCTCTCACTCGACTTCGCTCATATCTAGGTGAGACCAGCCTTGCCATGGCCTAGTTGGCCTCTTTTGCTTGTGGTTGGTGAGGCCACGTGCGCCTTCGCTTGTGGTCGCTTGGTGATGGTCAGGGTGAGGTGCAAGTAGTGCCTTGCCCAAATTTGGGTGAGGCTAGCCTTGCCAACCATTGGTAAAAGCGGCCATTGCCTTGCTAGTTGTGGGTGGGTGATTCTACCTTAGCTCATAGCTAGCTAGGCTATAGTGAGGCAGCCTAGCCCACAACTATTGGCGCCTTGCTGGCGAGCTCCAGCAATCCTTGTTGACTATTGTGAAAAAAATAAATAAATAAAAGAAGGAAAAGAGAAGAAAAATAAAAGAAAATAATTTGAAAAATATTTAAAATTTTTAAAAAATCGTCTACGTTCACATCAATTATGCCATATATGATAGCCAGTGTTCATATTGGCAATTTTCGACCTAAATTAGCTTATTGGACTCAATTAACAAAACGTGAAAATATTTATGATTAAATCAGTTTAATTGAAATGTTTAGAATTAAATTGGTATCAATACAATAAGTTTATGACTTCTTTTGATACTTTTCCTTACGGTTGAGTCACAAATATCACCCACCAGTTATGGTGACCCTTGTGGCATTACCTTGGCATCTTAAAATTGGTGATTTGTTTTGCATGTCAATAAAGCTGACAAAGACCAGTCGAATTCTTATAGAAGCGCATTTATTGCAGAAAATTTTAAATTTACTGATCGGGTAATCAAATTCAAAGTTTAAGTAGCCTAGTTATTTGTTTTCCTAATTTTCTATGATGTACTGAAATATTTTCCCCCCTAATTTCTATGCAACCGCGGAACTTATAAGGAAAGCGCCAGACCCTGAGATACATATATACATCTATTCTCTTCTACATGCCGTAAAGTATCCACACTTCTGCTGAAAGACCTACAGTCCTAGACGCGCCCAAGCGACTCGACTGGCGCAGAACATTCGGATGGAGTCTTGCATATCCCCTGGTTGATTACGGGAATATACAAAGAGTTCTCTGCGAAATAAATCACCTCATCCAAAAGTCCATATGGCCCTCTGCATATTAAGGAGTGCCTTAAAATTATTCTCAAGCCCACAAGACAAACCCGAGATGCTATCCAGCAAGCTCTACAAGAATACACAAAGTCTCTCAGATTATGTGATTTTATTTCAGGATCCATGGGATTATGAAGAACCTGTTCCAATGGACACACGGTATCGGCTCAAACCTGACCTCAGACCTAGCATGTGGTTGCAATCTAAGTCTAAGTACAGATCGAGGACCCAGCACCAATGATCAGCCCGATCATGACTCTGATGATGATGATGATAAAATGATCCAAGTCTTGACATGCATCACGAGCCATTCAACAAAAGTCTCCCAATTTGACAAAGATGTTCTGGCGGTTTGCTAAGTTGTCATTCCACTATGTCCGTGTTGTTGCTTTGTGTCCAAGTCTGTAACAATTGTCGTTTCTCAAAACATACGTTGCTTTTGAGTCAAAGACAACTTATGTCTCCATTTTTACATAAAAAGATCAAATTGCTCCTCCTCTTCACCTCGCTTTTACATCTTGCTTAGGATTCGGGTAGCTTGATTTTCAGTGAATATAGGGTATTTTAAATGGGTGTGAAAATCTAGAATTGTACAATAAACATTCATGGAATTGAAATTGATGTGAAGGTACATAATATCTGCAAAGATAGGATTCCAATATGTAGTTAGTATTGTAAAAAATAAAAATATGCAAACAATCATTCCATGAAAGGTGAGATAAGTATTTTGGTAGCTTTCCTTTGTATAAGTGAACAGCTTTCTTAATCTCTTACTGCAAGCCTTATTACCCCGATCTTCATATACGGTTCGGCTTATATTTTCCTTCATCCCTATCAAAAATAACTTCTTGCAACCAATCTTTCAATTGGTGTACTGCAAATACAAATATCATTCTAAATTTTTAGTGATTAAATCTTCATGATGTGGTCAACACCTGAAAATTATCAACTACAACTTTACTCTCCGAGGAGGAATCGGGCAAGATGGAGAAAAATCTAACAGCAGAGGATAAAGAAGCTTTAGTTAGCTAAAACGAAGAACACCCATGCATGCATTATTGGATATTTGTTTGTAAAACAAACAAAATGTGCTTTTCCTTATCCCACATAGGAAAATTGGGAGGAAATAAACCAATTTACAAGTGTGAGTCTTTTCTAGTGTGTTTAAAGAAAATGTTGGGTGTGAGTTAGACTCCATAATACTTGCATGCAGATACACGATTATTAGGCACACTTTACACTTTGTACGCTCGCATTGCCATGATTTAATGAACACTAACCCATTTATTTTTATTTTATTTTGTACAATTATCTTATTAACCTTTATTATTTTAAAGGTTTATTTTTTTGTTTATTAAGTGTTTTTGAAAATTATGACAATTTGGAATTTTATTTATAAAAGAATTATTATTTTTTATTATTTTTATTATTCCGATTTTTTTTTTTTTTTATGTGTCTTCTTAAGACAACTTTTGAAAATTATACTAGTTCAGTTTGTAATATTTCCCGAAGGATTGTATTTGTTCATTTTGCAACTTATTCAAATGGATATCTTTATTTGTTTTGCAATCTTTCGCGAAGAGTTGCATATGTCTTTAAGACCGACTTATATATATGTTAGTTTTTGAATGAACGAGTATGAAATCATTTTTGAGTATTCTTTCCAAAATTACAGCCATATTTTTAATTGTTTTCTAAAGAGACATTGGAAAAATACTAAAATTGCTATCTAATGTTCTCATTTGAAACTTTGTTATATCATAGAGGATAATTATTGATAACCATTAGCAACATTGTTGGGTAAATAAATCGTTAAAGAAAGTGTATCTAGGGCAGTCGAATGAGTGGATTGGGTCAAAAATGGTCCTACCCATAGTGACCTATTTAACCCGTTCTGATCCATTTTTATGCAATGTAAATTTAATGACCCATGTACGACCCATACCTAACTCAACACATATTATCAAAATACATTAATATTTAACTCAATTTAAGCTAATCCACTCTCACCTATTTAATTCACTTTAAGCACTTCACATATATGTCACTTGAATAAAAACTTCACGTCAAATTTAAAAAGTAAATTAAGCAATAAAAAATTAGTAAATAAAATAAAAAAAAGTGAAAAACCTTTAATTGAACCTAAGAAAATTTATTTCTTATGATATATATATTTTTGAAAAATAGTATTGCTAAAATTATTTAATGCAATACAAATTTAATGGACAATTTTTATAATTTTTATAAAAAATATAATTTTTATATTTTATATATTTTTTAAAAAACAAAATTTTAATTATTTTTATTTTATTTTTAAAAATACAATTTTTAATTTTCTCTTTTTCTCTTTTCTTTTTCCTTTTTTTCTTCTTTTTCTTCTTCTTCGGCCGATCGCCGCCCACAACGTTGACTGGCAATTAGTCATAAGCGAGCTTAAGCCGGCTCGATGTTGGCAAGCTCGAGCCTCACTAGTCATTGATGAGGCCTTTGCCTTGCCAGTTGCTGGCAAGGCCTCGGCCTCGCTAGATCGGCAAGATCGAGCTTGCCAGTGTTAGGCAAACTTGAGTCTCACCAAATCGGCAAGCTCAAGCTTGCCCAACATCAGCAAGCTCGAGTCTTGCCAAATTTGGCGAGCTTGAGCCTCACTTGCTGGTCATTCGCCATCGGCTAAGGAGGGAGGAAGAAGAAAGAAAAAAAGAAAAGAAAAGTGAAATATAAAAAATAATTCTGATTTCGATTTATTAAAAAAAAAAAAAAGCTTTTCTAATTAGTCTCTTCAAAATGGGAAAGAGAGAGTGTGAGGCTTGGGTTAAAAATGGGTTTTTAAGTTCAATCAATTTAAGACTCATTTAATTAGTCTCTTCAAAATGTAATTAACTCATATATGACTCACTCTAAATTATAAGTGACCCATATATAATCCATTTATAATTTAAATGGGTCATATATAAGTTTAAGACACATTTTGACGTCTGATGATATCATGCCTTAAAGTCCGACTTGATTACTCTAACGATTCAAAACTATATTTTTCCTACATGCATTTTTTACTATATTTACACATACAACATGCACCTCCCCATTTCAGCTAAGATATTGAGAGAATGCAGCAAAATAACTACGCACCAAAATGCAAGACTCATTTCTAATTTTTTGGGAAAATCTCAAATAAGGACCTGAAGTGAGTTCATTTTCTCAAAAAATGACCCAAAGTGAACACTATATCAAATAAGGATCCGAAGTGGCTAATTTAGTCTTAAATAAGGACCTGAACTTCCAATCTTATTTACAGCTTGGGGTAATTTTGTCTAAGAACATTTTTTCTTTATTTTTTTTCTTTCTTCATCTTCCTCACGCCTCCTACTTCGCTCTACATTGCCTCTTTCTTCAACGCCATAATTAGGTCCCCCACCAGCGATCTCATGAACTTCATGTCATCACATAGTTCGTCTTAGTGACGAGAAGTCGGATTAGAGTCATTTGCTATTGGCCACCTTCTCGGATGCCAAAATCCTTAGTTACTCAAGATGCGTCAAATTTCAGCTCACTCGTGCTCAGCCTAAAGCACGGATTGACCTCTATCTAACGACGACGTTGTTGGATTTTCTATCGAGGGCAGCGGTCAATGAGGTCAAGAGCTTGAATAGGACTTGTCAATGGCAACAATGGGGCAATGAAGTACAATAGTTTCTATAGTTAATGATGTCAGATACGATTGATCAATCTTAGGATGGGGTATCGGTTGAGGAGAAGAGTTGTGTTGATGAGAATGGCAAGGGTTTGAGTGGGTGTCTCCAAACTAGGGATTATTGAAGGGAGCCATTGGCATTGCAAGGGGAAGGGGGACTTTGAAAGATTGAATTTACGCAAGAGAGGCAAACCCGAATTTGAAATTGATGATGTAAACTGTTACTGAGGTTGAAATAGTCACTTGCTACAACGAAATTGTTCATTGGCGTGAAATTGTTGATCATCAAGTGTTAATTGAATATAGGCATAAGTTAGTCAAACAAGACAATCTGTCGATGCTTGGATATTGCTAATCTGTCGTTGGCAAGCAAGACCGAAAACAACACAAAAAATTGCAATTTCTGGTTTAGCGGAAGGCCTGGAAATAGTGGAGTTTGATGCACTCTCGAGGTGAGAGAAATACGTCGCCAAAGGGATCAGTTGCATAGCTTGGGAGTTGGCAAAAAGTTGAGTCTCAGCCAAAGTAGATTCATATTATGGCTCTGAGATCAGAATTTGCGATGAATGATTAAATAAAGAGAACTTATTTTTGAAAGCTCGTTTCGGCTTCGTGGAGTTGTTGACAAACCATTTTGAGGAGCGAAATTTAAAATTTTCAACAAGTTAGACTATGTGGTAATGGTTTGTGTTAAAGAAAACCCAATCTTAGTCATACAACAAGATGACTACAGAGAGACGGAGAGGCTAATAATGGAGGTGATATAGAGCGTGAGAAAAATGAAGAAAGAAAAAAGAAGAAAGAGAGAGACAAAAAATAAAGAATGATGTTCTTGGACAAAAGTACTACTGGCTACGAATAAAATTAGAAGTTCAGGTCCTTAATTGAGAGTAAGTTAGCCACTTCGGGTCCTTATTTATGATAGTATCAATTTTAGGTCTTTTTTTGAGAAAATAATTTCACTTAAAGTTCTTATTTGAGATTTTCCCTAATCGGCCATTTAGACTTGGGAACTCGGGACAGGTAAGCAGCAGCGGGTTCACAGGGGATTCTCAGAGCGACGAGTGAGAAGCGTACTTGTGGAGCTAACTTATCGAGCTAACTGTCTGGCCATCATCTAATGCCACCGGATTTTGAGAAAAAGGAGAAAATTGCTTTGGAGAATATCATAGAAAAGTCAAGGTGGAAGTCCAACTCGTAGCCGCCTCTTATTCAATATAGTACAAGCTGAGGACGGCATTGCAGACCTTCACACGACTCAATGATAGCAACGGTGGCCGATACATAGTTGCGGCCGACTGTCTTCAAAGGGGTACATGCATAACCAGAGAGAGCATCCGCAAGATGCTGTACAGACACGACGCAATAGACAAGATTCAGTAGGCTTCCATTATTCAACACGGACACAAACTACTTTAAAACTTCTGAGATTTTTATCGTAGGGCCTCGTGATCCTCATCAGAGCTGGGATCCAGCTGCCCACCCATTCTGTCTTACGGTATCTAGTCCCCGGTCTGGAATCGCAAATTAATCAGCACATATTCTTCATTTAAATTGAATCATAAAGAAAAGAGAAGAAATAAAAATATTCCGACTCTATTTATTTCGCTGAAAATAAATGATTTGAAAAAATATTTTCTAAAAATAATCATTTATAAAAATGAATGAACTGAAAAAAAGTTCATTATCTATGAATTTATTTAGACATTAATTAATGTCGATAATTAAAATATTCTTTATTGACTAGTTATTTCAAATTGATATAAGTGATCGATTTTTGTAAAATATTTTTTAAATCATTGATTTTGAGTGAGACAAACGGAATCTTCGAGCACATACTTGTGTCACTTTGTTGGCCCCGCAGGTCTTGTTCTGCCCCTCGCATCCACGATCTATCTTGCATCTGCATCACCATCAGCACTCCCTCGATTAATTGATTAATCGACATTGGTAATACCAAAATCGGCGAATTTTTATCACACAAGCAACTGTGCCATGAATTCGTGCTTGCGATCATAGTTGAGCGACGAACTCCTCCGATCGCAAAGCACCAGGATTGTAGAACGCATGTAAAAATCGAATTATCATGAATTTGAAATCTATTCGCGTCATTTCGAAATTTATCAACACATCATCCAAGTCCCGCGAGGGGGGGAGAGAGAGACCCTCCGCAACTGTTCCCGCAGCAGTGGCCGCACCCTCCACAACCGTTGCAGCCGGAGCCGGGGCCGGAGCCGGGGCCAGAGCCGCAGCCACACCCTCCGCAACCACTGCCGCACTTGCAGCAGGAGCCCCAGCCGCAGTTTCCTCCACAGCACGACATGTCTTCAGATCTCGGAGTTGCAGAGCGATGGCGGATGGAGATTGAATGTGCGACCGATCAAAATGACTTATCCTCTCGGACAATTGCCGATGGAGGAACTCTGCAAAGGCCGGCGACGGTATTTATAGTGCAGGGAGGGAAATGAGGGAAACGGGAGATCCACCTGTCGAGGTCTCACTCGCTCGGTTTCCATCTCTCGTCTTCCTTTCCTTTCTTTTCGTGTCGTTTTCTGCCGTCTCGTGGAGTTCTGTCCATTCCAGAGCTCTCCAGTTTCTTCGGTGCATTTAGTCCGGACAGTTACAGATTCATTGCCAACTACCGTCGACTCCGCGACGACTTCCACCAGCGATCCTGTCTCTCCCTCACCCTCTGCATCCATGCCGTGCTCTTTTGGCCACGTAACTACGTTGTTTGGCGGGAAGCAAAGCGGACCACGCGCTTCCGTCTCATTTGACAGGCATCGTTTTTGCTGAGGCGTGCATCATCACATCAGCAATCCTTCTGCTCACGTCAAAACACGTGATACACGTTGCAGACGGAAATACGATGTGAAGGTCCGTCCATCTACATAAGGACATGGAGAATTTTGGGTGGTCTGGGAGCGCCATGTCAGCGTGGTCCCGGACCACTCAGGCGGCACCATGTGGAAGGGGAGAGAGACAGCCTTGGCCCACCTCTCTGACGCTCTCTCTCCTCTTTCTCCTCTCTGTCTCTCTCCCCTTTCACATGGCACCGCGTGAGTGGTCCGGGACCACGTTGACATGGCTCTCCCGAACCACCCAATATTTTCTCCATGGACAGCAGTATCAGTACAACACGATCCAATGGCAAATGCCCATCTCTTTTTCCTCCCTCCCGATTGCAGACATCTCACCAAATTTTCATTTCTAACTCCAGATTTGAATGAGCGGAAAGCAAATGTGCCTTTAGGTATTTGTTACCTAAAAGCTTAATCCTGACGACGGTGTTCTTCGATAGTTGTATGTTGTCGTGCTTTCCATCTGAAGATAAACGAGGATCGAGAAGATTTGAACCTAGAGTATTCTCCAATTCAGCGAGAAAATCCTAACAACAAGATGTATAGATTCTCCGTAAAACACCGACTGTGGAGCACTTAAGGGTGTGGAAAAAGTTCTTTTGTTACGAAATTGCCTCCGCAGTCAAGGGCTGAGTCCAGGGCAGGAGATTATGACTGGAAAGGGGTAATTCAACTAAGATCAAAGGGATCACAAAAATTCTAAGGCTAGCCTGTTAAAATTTACTGAACTGTTCACGAGTTTATCACGTGTTTTCTACCTTTGTAGCCAAAACAAGCTAAAGGCATTATGAGTCCAGTGGTTAATGGGGAATCTGGATATGTCTGGTCAGATCCTTGGAGGCCTGTTACCGAAAAGTTTATGATACATGCCAAGGAACCTGACTGCTTTGACAAAGGAATGAGTGAGCAACTAGAGGAGGATGAAGTAGAGGCAATTGTGAGGAAAGGAGAGCTGGGAAAGGTCCATCTATGCCATACCAGATTGAGTTTGCGTTTATTTTGCGGAAGACTCAATGATATAGGCAAAAAAATTTTCAAGAGAAATATTAGTTTTCCTTTATTTGGTAATATATGATAAAAATGTTTTATGATGTTTGGATATTACTGGAAAATATTTTAATCTAGTTACTTTATTTTAGACAAAATAGAGTTTGAATTTTTTTTTTTTTTTTTAAATTTGATGTTTTAATTATTTTATTTTTCTCTTTTTATTTATATTTATTTTTTCAAAAAAATTATATTTTAATTATATCATTTTGTCTTTTCTTTCCTTTTCTTTTTCTCCCTTCCTTCACCATTGTCGGTTGCTGACAACCACAAGCAAGCTTTGGCTCCCCAAGATCAAGTGAGCTGCATGTTTGTCGACCTCGAGGAACCTGATCTTGCCTGGATCTAGTGAGCTTCGAGCTCATTGGGATCAAGTGAGATGCGATTAGGCGAGCCGCAAGCTTGTCAACCTCAACGGAGCCAAATCTCACCTAGATTTGGCGAGCCTTGAGCTCACCTAGATCTATCAAGTCATGAGCTCGTCGGCCTCGACAAAGCTCAAGCTTGACTAGATTAGCTAAGGCTTGAGCTTGCTAGCCCGCTTCTTGGCCTGGTTGGGCTATCAACAGTCACCGAGGCACATGGCTAATGGAGAAAGAAGCGGGAAGAATGAGAAAGGAAGGGAAAGAAAAGAGAAAAGAAGGAAAAACAGAAAAGAAATAATAAAAAAAAATTCGAATTTTGGAAAATAATTAAAATTCGATTTTTCTAGAAAATTTATTTTATAAGAAAATTTTTTTCTTTGACTAAGGACCCTAACAATAGGAAAACATTTCGGAAAACATTTTACAATTCTTACAAAAGGAAAATCGTTTTCTGAATTTAAGTTTTGGTAGAAAAACATTTTCCGTTAACTCATTTTTTTAAGCGAACCAAATGTCAAGAAATGAGAAAAATGTTTGCTGAAAATATATTTTTCTTTAAGTTTTTGAAAGCTGGTGTAATGGAGCTTGGACTCTGTGAAAAAAAATAAACAACTTCTTCTGGAAAGCTTGTTCCAATGATGCCGCTATTGTAACAGCAAGTAATCTACGGACCAAGAGGACAAGGCCCCTCAAGCAATGTGTCTTCTGCCATGAAACTGAAACGCGTGAGGATGCACTCCTTCTTTGTGAATGGACCTGAGTAAAGGGAGTCCGGCTTTGTTGACGCCACGAACATATGATCCAGTCATGTTCTGGGGGTGATCTGAGTCAATTGCACAACCAGGTATTCCGAAAGTATAGCTAACTGCATAGTTTATTTAGCATGACCTAAGAGCTAGGAGGTCTTGCGTTCAATTCAACGTCGTCTCCTAGATTCTTGTGCCATGCTTTGCATATTTTGTTGGGTATGCGACCCTTTGCGCTTTGATATCAATTGTTGGATATGCGGAAGTATTGTGGTGATAATACGAGAGAATTATAATAGACAACAAAAAAACACACTCAATATGCTAGACTACGTTACAAATATAGCATTCAGAATAATCACTCAAACACAACTTTTACAATATACTCTTTCACACCACGTACTTAAAATACTCACAATCAAATTAGCTATTACATGCACATGCACATCCACAACAATTCTATCTTTCATTCTCAATCACAGAGGGATAATTTGCTCACACAAAGCTACTAAGGCTGCAATGCCTCTCAGTTAGTGTCACAACCCGATCTCACCTCCCTCGATCCCTCACCATCACGAGGAGAGAAAAAAGGGGAAAGGTTGGATTTAGGGGTATTTGATCATGAGAGTTCCCTCACGGCTCGCGTTCTAAAAGACGTCATCACCTTGTCTTTCAGATCAAGCCTTTCGTGAGTTCCCTTCACGAGATTGCGAGCTCTTCCAAGCTCGTATCCACGTGACAGTGGAGTGTCGCGATCCATATCTACATGGGCGATACCTCGGGAGAAGGGATTGGGTGTGGATATTGGATTTAAGGGTACCTTTACCACGGTAGCCCTCTCGATAGTATGCTTCGCCCATAAGGATGGTATCACTCCATCTTTTGGGATACTCACATATCGAGTATGCTAAATCATGGTGAGTCTCATCGAAACTCGTATCTCGCACGATGGATTTATTTATACGATCTAGTTATTTATGACAACCTAAAAATAAAAGGGGAGTCGGCACTAGCCTTGTTTTGGGGGTTGGCTAGAAAACCCAATTGAGGGTTAGGAGTGTTCTCTCGATTCCTACGCAGCCAAATATCTAGGTTCGGGAACTTGGGTTACGCTAGTATATCTATTAGCGCTCTTTCGATACCTAAACCGTATGTTGTGTTTTCCTAACGTGTCCATATGTTTCTTCTTACATTTTCGAGATCATTAGTCCTAAACTAAACAATCACGCGTGGTTGGTCATTTTCATACTATTTTATTTCTAGAAAACAATAAAAGAAAGCAATAAATGGAATTGATATTACGAGACAATAAATAAACAGTTAGTAAATCTACTATGCAATCCTAGAAAAAATATAAAAAGAGAAACACAAATGAAAAAGATGAAATAAAAAAGAAAAAACCCGCAACTTGTCGGGCTTTATACAACCAATGAAACCCGAGACATATGTCGGGGGAATGAATAATACATGATAATGGTCAAAATGGACATCGATCTCCACTATCTTTGTGCTTTTTCCATCTTCGAGGTCCTAATCTAAACATAATTTAGAAACCTATAACTAGGTGCATACAATGGAAAGAAACAAACATACATATCGAAACAATCAAAAACACGACATCATATCAAGATCAATCATTTAAAGAAAATTCAATACAAAAGTCAAATTTTGGAACCTCGGGGTCGGCTTTTGTCTTTCATACGAGGATCCCACTAAAACACTTACCAAATCCATTTTATGACTTATAACCATTATTGACCAATTATGTTCTCACATGACCAATAGCGCTTATAAGTCTCCTAATCAAGCAATCTATATAATTTTATGTTTTCTCTCGATATCATGCATCAACCTTACCATTCATCTAAAAGTCACATGCATTGCAGAAATTTAAACATGCATGCGGATCTTTTGAACCTTATTTCTCAACCAATTAAGCAAGAAAGTGAACTGTCGGCGGGTCACTTTCAATCACAAACATAGGTAATTTTTAATGCATAACGGGATTTTACGTATGAGGGGTCCATGTGATATTTCGAAAACATATTTCGAAATTATTCATGAAAAGTTTTGAGACAAAGTGATGTCTCAGCTATGAAAGACACTCAATTGACAAGGCTAGCATGAAGCTCACATCAATGCACTCACAAGCATCGCAGACATTTTGAATACAATTCAAACCGTGACTTTCACGATATCAAATTAGGATTTTTAAAAGGTTTGAAAATATTTAGGATTAAGGAATATCTAGATTATGGAACATATTCAATTACTAAGCCTAGCCCGGAGCTCACATAAATGCACTCACAAGCGTTGCGGGTATTTTGAATATGATCCAAACCACGATTTTTCCTTAGTCCAAATCGAGCTTTGAAAAAGAATTTTTTAGAAATTGTTTTTTGGGAAACATCACATGTACCAAAGTATTTTTTTGAAAGATGAAATTTGAAAAGGCCAATTGTTTAACAAAAAATATTAGAACATTTTAAAAAAATTTCCATGAAGATGACATGGCCTAATTTTATGCACAAACTAGCCTAAAAAGTACAACTAAACAATTACAATCATGTTTATATTATGAAATTTCATAACAAGCATGTAACGACAACAAAATTGAGTAATATCCATTGATAATCTAACTATGGAAAAATTTATTAATATGTAAGAAATGATAATGAACAACTTTCATGATGAAAGTTTTCTTAAACGAGCTATACATGATTTTATAAAAATCAAATAACAAGCAACAACACATCAGAAATTTGTCAAAACAGCAGGACATTCAACTAATGTCATAAGGATTTGTCCTATCAAATCATGTCTAAAAATTATCGAATTTATACAAAACATAGCCAACATGACAATAAGCAAGTTTCATTAAGAGACCAAGTACAAATTCCAAATAGAAAAAATGGAAAAACAAATAACAAAGACCTATCCAAACAAGGGTTAGAACAGGGGTTCGAATTTGATCCATTGTCTAGATTCTTATCTAGTTTTGAAAAAAAAAATGGAAAATAGGTCTAAACGATGAGTGATCTACATGAAATTAGTGGCATCGAAAAACTCTAAGTGTGCCTTACATCCTCCTAGAAGAGCTTAAGTCCAAACTAGGTCAATTTGGTACCTTAAGATCGAGATCTCTAAAGTGTGTGCATCAGTAATTAAGGAAACAAAACACAAGTATTCATTATAAAACCTCAAAATCATTCATAGAATGCACAAACGGCATGAAGAATTCACATGGAACTCATGATTGGATGTGAAGGAAAGTTTGGATAGTCATCTAATCCTAAGTCGACATGCAAAATGTTATACAATTTAAATGACATTATGAAATAATTCATGATTCTTAATGGTATGCTTGAGAATCCTAAGTGTGATGAAAACTTTTATGAAACAAATTTAATGTGCAAGATGATACTCAAATGACATGACCTAAACATGTATGCAAACCATACAACATGCGGTTCAATCGTCAAGAAGGTATGATCATAAGATTTGATCTTTAGATGGCTCAAACAAGTATGGAAAAGTGCACATATGATAAGGTTTCATTTCAGCATTAAATTTACAAAACGAATATGATTTCAGCCATCCTCAAAACATGTATAAATCCTACTAAAAATCTCATATACAAAGCATTCGATAATGAAGATTTCTCATTAAGAGTTCGAAACTCAATTAAGATCATATGAGTCGTGGCAAAAATGGCAAAAGCGACAAACTATATGCCCAACACATGTTGATGTAGTACATTTTACTCTAATGAATGCTATTTACTCACTTTGCCACCATAAAGACCTTACAACATATACATAAATTGAACATATATATATAATGTATTTCAACTCTCATGAAGGATTTGAGACTAAATAGGTGCATTTATGGACTTAATTTCATCAAAACGAATTTCGGATCAATGCAGGACAGACTGTCCTATATTCAGATCTAAGCAATTTTGACCTAGCTAAATATATCTAAAAATTTAGGAAAAAAATATAGGATATGCATAACACTAATATGAGAAACTTTTATGAAGGAAAGTTATTCCATAACTCAACAAAAATACAAAAATGGAAAAATCAGATTTCAATACGGAACAGATTGACCTAGGCTTGGATCTGAGTAGATCTGACCTAGTTCAGCACATCCAAAAATCATGAAAAAATTAAAAAAGATGCACAAGACGATTTGGAATAAAACTCATGAAGACAATTTTATCAAAAAATGATCATGAAAGTTGGCACAAAAATAACAAAGCCAGAAGGCGGAATAGAAACGAAATTTAAAAAAAAAATAAAAAAAAAAAATACCTAAACTACTACAGAATCGCTCATCTTTGGATGTATTTTTTGAGGGTCAAACGATACTCAATTGGGCCATGTGACCTACCGTTTTGAAGCTCGGGATGTCTATTATCTAATTTTAAGAGGACTCAAGTTGAAATGAGGTCGTTTCGAATCTTATTTTGGTTAAAACAATAACTAGGTACAAACATACAAAAATCCAGAATGGACTCAAGAATACAACCATCACTCAAATCATCAACAAATCATTGCAACATCCGTAATCATTGATCTTAAGTATGTAAAAGTTTCTAATCTTGAATCTTAGCCCCAATCGACTAACTCGATCTCGCTTCATCGGATTCAAGTTTCGAATCGTTATCTTTGTTGCAATTTTCGTCAACTTCTATCGCAATCAATCGAATCAAACCACTAGATCATGATCGGGACTCCAAGAATGCAGATTAGACCACTATGGATCGGATAGGGATCAATCAAACCACCGTCTCAAGGAAAAAAGAAAGAACCGGTCCAAAATGGACTGGCCTTGACTCGCCGAAGATTTGAGGGAGAAAGGAGAGAGAGAGAGAGAGACTGAGGAGAGAGAAAATTCTCATGTAAATGAAAACCCCCCTTGAAAATGGAAGAACATTTTATTTATGTACTCCCCACATTAAGCGATTTCGGCCGTTAGTTCGATTCAACAATAGAAATTTCGATCAAACAGTCAAAAATCGATTTTGAAAGCTCCATCATGATTTCGAGGTGTTGAGTAATTAATCTAGTGGATTTGATTTGCAAAAAACCAAGCCAAAATCAAGAATTGCGTCAAAATGTCCAATTATGGGTTACTTTTCAATTTGACAAAATTCGAGGATCGGTCTATAAAATTATGTGAAATTGAAGGTGTAGAATGAAATTGACATTGAGAAGATTCCAGAACTGATTACCGGAGGTTAGGAACCTGCCGGAAATGGCATGAACCGGCCAATCTCGCTAGCGACCGGTCAGACCGATTCGGTCCAGTTCGGCCGTATTTTGATCGGTTCTTGACCAGTTTGATTCGGTTTTGACTGTTTTGTCCACTTGGGACTCCTGTGGGTGTAAAATTTATGCAATTTGGTCCCTAAATGACCAAATTAAAAAGGAATTTTATCATTTTAAAGAAAAAAATTGGCCAATTAAGATACAATTAAGCTAATCAAACCTTATGAACATGATCTATGGGTCTTTTATTGACTTAATTAAATGATTAACGTGAAAGATAACGAGTCGAAACCATGGGTGCTTTGAATTGGGCTCAAAATGCAAAAATGGTAAAATTTGCAAATTAACTAAAATCGAACTCAATTAGTGTCACAATTGCCCTATCTAATAAGCTACCTATATGTAAGATCACTTATCATATTCAAGTTGACATTGAATTGAAGTGTTCGAGCTTAGGTCAAAAATGGATTTAAGCCTAATATTAAAATTGAACCTAGATTCATGAAATTAAACCATAGCCATGAATGGGTCAATTCGAATTTTGTTGATTGAAGCTTAATTGCTTGATTTTCTAATGCATGGGAGGATAAAATTCTTCAAATTGATAAGTTCTGGTGTGAATTTCGCAAAATCAATTTCAAATTTGGACTTATTTTAAGGAAATGAGTAAGAAACAATGGTCCATTCGCAAGTTATAAATGATCAATTTTGGTCTCCTAATTAAGGCTCAAAACGGCAATTCATATTTTGACTTGATAAATCGTGAAATTAAATGCTCAAGAAGATTTCATATAGTCTCTAAACCAAATGTCAAGGAATGAACTACTCATAATTATGACTAGAATAAAAGTAATTTTATTTTTGGTCGATTTAGAATTTAAAAATTGAAAAATTCAGAAATCAAGATTCTTAATCAAATTTTGTGAAATTTTTGACATAAAAGTCAAATTGGCATTAAAAGAAATATATTTGTGTATTTTTTTTTTTTAGGTCAAAGATTTGACCAAAAGTTAATCATTTAGTTGACTTTTCCTAAAAAGTTAATTTTTTGGTCAATTTTTGAATTTTTAAGAAATTGATTTAACAAAAGTGAAATTAAAGCTAAATGGAATCTTTTCGAATAAAAATCAATTTTTGATTTTGATGAAAAAGTTGACCAAAAAGTTAACCCGAAAATCATCTGTTTGATTTTGTGGGTTTTTTTTTTTTTTAAATAAACTAGAAATTGCTTAAAAACGACAATGCAAAAAAATAGAAATGAAAAATGATACTTTTTGATCATGAGATAGAGTTTCGTTACAATCAGAAATCCAAATCTCGATTTTTTACCTTTTAATGATGCGTTAACTAAAAATCAGGTGTCAAATAGTTGACCATTGCACGTGGTGGCTTCCTATTCCAAAGCTCTCACTACTGGATGCTTCTTTGAAGCTCACATATGTGTGGCTTCCCTAAAGCTCACCTCGTACCTGGTGGCTTCCTCTTTGGCCTAAGGTTCTCCGCTTGCGTGTTGCGTGAGGCCCTCTCCTGGCCTGAGGCTCTCTCCTTGAGTCTCCACTCTGCCTATGTTGGCTTGAGGCTGTTAAGCCTCTCTGAGACCTTTCGGCCTAAGCTCAAATGCTTC
This sequence comes from Eucalyptus cloeziana, assembly GCA_014182715.1. Classification (NCBI taxonomy): domain Eukaryota; kingdom Viridiplantae; phylum Streptophyta; class Magnoliopsida; order Myrtales; family Myrtaceae; genus Eucalyptus; species Eucalyptus cloeziana. The sequence goes on from CM024644.1 coordinate 33,906,077, forward strand.
AGGTGCTGCCATATTTATAAGAGTTCCACCGCCTCTTGAAGTCCAACCGCCTTCAATGTTAACTCATCCAGCCACAACTTTTTCCACGTCCAAGTACGAGTTAGCAAGTTAAACCTTGTTTCCCTTTCTTCTTTTGATCTACGTGTTCCCTGATTCTTGAAGACTCCACTAACTCCTTGTGAGAGGATATAATATTATAATATCTGCCCCAAGTCCAGTCTAGTCGCGGCTTCTAGGGGAAATAGCGAAAGGGAAAGGCGGCGTGCCTTTCATGCAAAGAAGTAACTTCTCTTGATCATTGTCATTCTTGCGTCTTCTATTAGGTGTCCAACACTCCCCCTCAACACCTAATACTCTTCTTCTATAGCATCTGACTTTCATCTTGTTCAGTTGCATCTACAATTGCGACTTTCAACTGGGCTTTGCGAAGCTCGGATTTCATCAACGCGATCTCGAGAAGCTCCCCCTTCTTGAGTGCTCCTTTGATATAGTTCCCCAATCACTCACTCTGAGTTCATGGTCTCCGACACCCTGCTCTAGGTTCATGGTCCCTGACCGCTGGCTCTAATATTATCCCGACCACCTGGGCTCTGACATGATCCCTAGCCACCTTAGCTCTTGTACTTCTATCTTTGGTCTCGACCAACCTGACTTTGATACAGTCCCTGGTCTGCTAGCTCTGATACGGTCCCTGGCTGATTGGCTCTGATACCAATTTTTGGGTATGCGACCCTTTGCGCTCTGATACCAACGATTGTTGGATATACGGAAACGTTATGGTGATAACATGAGAGAATTATAATAGATAACAAAAAAACACTCGATATGATAAACTACATTATAAATATAGCACTTGAGTAATCACTCAAACACAATTTTTACAATATACTCTCTCACACCACCTACTCAAAATACTCACACCCAACTAACTGATACATGCACATACACAGCTATTCTATCTTTCCTTCTCGATCACGGAGGGATAATTTGCTCACATAAAGCTAATGAGGCTGCAGTGCCTCTCAGTTAGAAGTTCACCGTTGCACCCGTTGACTTCCTGTTCCGAAGCTCTCGCTGCTGGAGGCTTCCCTGAAAGCTCACCTCGTACCTGGTGGCTTCCTCTCTGGCCTAAGGTTCTCCGCCTGCGCGTGGCGTGAGGCCCTCTCCCTGGCCTGAGGAGTCTCTGCTCTGCCTGCAGTGGCTTGAGGCTGTTAAGCCTCTCTAAGACCTTTCGGCCTAAGCTCAAATGCTTCACGTACTGCCATATTTATAGGAGTTCCACCACCTCTTCAAGTCCAACCGCCTTCAATGTGAACTCATCCAGCCACAACTTTTTCTTCACATCCAAGTACGAGTTAGCAAGTTAAACCTTGCTTCCCTTTCTTCTTTTGATCGACGTGTTCCCTGCTTCTTGAAGACTCCACAAGCTGCTTGTGAGAGGATATGATATTATAATATGTGCCCCAAGTCCAGTCTAGGGGAATTAGGGAGAGGGAAAGGCGTGCCTTTCATGCAAGAAGTAACTTCTCTTGATCATTGCCATTCTTGCGTCTTCTATTAGGTGTTGACTCCAACATATTTCTCTGCCTCTGTGGGAATCAGAATGAAAGGTGTTTAATTCTTTCACAAAATTGCTCTCCTTAACTAAATTTCAAGACCAATTTTCTAGGAGGAATTTGCGGAAAGCGCTTAATCAAGAAGTCTTAATAAAGTGACAAGAGAAGTAGCGCATCGACACAATCTATTCTTTTGACACTCACTAGTTCATTTTAGTAATTATTGTTCGGTCGTTTGAGCTCTATCCCTCCTACATCATCACTGACTCATACAACAGTTCAAAGAAGATGAATTTCATTTACCTGAACCTGAAGTCTCTTATTTCTGAAGTTTTCTTATCCACTGTGCTTAGCTTCAGAAAGCCACAAATGTTTCCCTGAAGATAACTTCACTTTCAAACATTCATGCCCCAACTCGTCGCTGTTATCGACAGAGAGCATACTTAATTGGAGGTATGAGAAGATCAATTTTTTTCACTATCCATTTGAAAACATCTTATGTACACTTTGTTGTTCGTGGAGAGTCACTATCCAGGGGAAAATCTAAACTACCAACTTTACATCTATAGGAAGATAAAAAATGGGTGACTTGGCATGTGTTCAAGTGCAGATCAATTCCTCCAAAAGATCATCCAGTATCAAGTCCTCGAGCTCAAGCCCCACGCACTCGCTATCGAACCGTAAGTTCATCCACCCGTCGTGCCTTTCTAGCTCTCTGGTAATCACATAGTCCATTGCCGGATCGAGCTCAGGCCTTAGGCTTGTATAAAAGCTTATGCTTGCCCACACCTCCTCGAGGACGTGGAACCCTTCTGGCATTGGATGCACGCGGCAGAGAGAGGACAGAGGCCTTGGATAGTATCCGAATGATTTCTGATAGATATCGACCAACAACTCATTGATGAGATCGAACAAAATTAAGTGATTCCAGTGATCGCCTTCGATGTTCTCTAGAGACTCAAGGTTGGGCATCAAACAAGCCTCAACTTCATCATAAATCAAAGGGTTGACCGGTTGGTCTCCGGAATGCCATCTTCTCAGGGATTCGTTGCTGCCAAATTTAGAGAGCTCTAGGACATCTTTGACATAATTGAACAGCTCAATGTCTTTCAAATCCACAGGGACATACATTAAGTCCTTGTCCAGTTGATAACTTGAGATTTCCGCATTTTCAAGATCAACTTCATTGTCTACCCCGAGCGGCGTGTCATTTGTGCTGGTTTCATCACAGTAAATGGCTGAAGCATCGGACTCCACTGCATCCAGCACGAGGCTTCTTTGATTGGACTCTGTATCTTCTACTTTAATTGAGGGCACCGAGGTCAGCTCAATAACATCCTCCTCGACAGATGTACTTTCTCCTGCTGTCAAGTCGCATATATCTTGAGAACTGGCAACCGACATTGATTGTTCCTCCTCTTTACTGGCCGAAGAAGCTTCACTATGATCTACCTTCTGGTCATTGACTTCATTTTCTACATGCGCATCTAATTTCTCCAAAGCTAACCTAAAGTTCTGATTGCTCGCCGCATCGAAGCTACTTCCTCTGCTCACATTAGAGTCCGTGAGAGTCCTAGATGGAGTCCCAGTGAGGATGGATACCGAGGAGTTTTCAGTCCTAAAAGAGGAAGATTTGAGTTCTGGTAAGGAACTTATACGCAACAGCGATCTCCCAGATACCTCACGAGGCCAATTCTTCTCTTGTCCTGCAACTCTAGATGTCCTGGTACCACTGTGCTTGGCCTCTCTATTGAAACTTGACTCGAACAGCTGACAATACTTATCCAGTGACGCATCGAGGGATGGCGTCCTCTTCATACCACGCAGATTGCCTTGTCTTGGAGGGCTACTATAATCTCTCTCCAAGGCCACGCCCTTCCACTTTCGTATCACATCCTCCTTTATTTCCATCGAACGCTTGTGGTCTCGAGGAATCTTGTCAAGGATCCCGTCCATGGCTATCCGATGCTTTTCCTTCCGGCTTGCTTTCATTACATGTTTAAGTTTCTTTTTCAGATTCTTGAAGTGCCTACTGACGACTTGATTCTTGCCTTGCTTCTTTAGAAACAGGACCGGGACAGCCACAGGAGCATCAGATTCAACCAAACGTGTGTCTTGACCCGGACTACCTACCTTGCTTTTGCTATACTCTTCTTCCTCTGTGTTTCTAAATGTGCTCGGTGCAAAGACCTCTTCGCCTGATTGGCTCGATACTGGGGAAATTTCGAACCTCCGCAACCCCATTTTCATGCTAACCGCTTTTCGACTGTCAAAGTGTTGAGCCGAAAAAGATCCCTTGTCCTGTAAAACTTTGAGAACTAACTCCTTGTCGAGGTCAATTCTATCGAAAGGATCAGGAACAATCCCCAATCGGCAATCAGAACCATCCGTACCATCGAATGCTCGATGATCAAGACCGTATGTGGCATCACACCTCTCAAGAAACACATCATCCTGCGGCAGAGTTTGCTCTGAGTTTTCCGATTTTCCCTGACTAGGTTCGCCTTTCTGTATCAGGGGCGTCCCATGCATGTCAAAGTGATCGTGTGAAGACCTGTGATGACGGGAGCCTGAGCCTGGGTGAAGTGTGGAACTGGCTTCAATCGACTGCAAGTGCGCCGGAGAGGTGGAGCTCCTGCGGTGCTGGCCCTTCCTTCTGTACTTCTCTTCTGAGATCAGCGCTTTTATCCGGGCTTTCACGGAGATCTTGGTTGCTTCTCTCTTCTTCTGGTCAACCTTAAATTTCCAGATCAGTCATTAGCTTTCAAGGAAGACAAGCCATGCAATTACTGAAATCCATTCGAACTCACTTGCAAGCTTTCGCCATCGGCATTGGTGTGCTCTGGTGATATGTCAGTATGATGGGCATTCTCAGTTGTTCCATTACCTAACGAAAAAGGATGATGGTCATGAAATTTTTCAAATTTTTCCATAAACTATCGTCATTCCATCTAACCTCTGCAAGAATCGTCTAGGAACATCGACCCAATAATCACACCTGGTAAATTAGTTCTTTGAAATTACTTCTTTGGAAAAAGGTTCTGTGCAAACTAATCGTAGGCAACTACTGATCATTCAGTTCCAAGCGTACTAGACAAATTTCCTTAAACATCTTAAGACTACCAATGAATATCGACAGTGTCATCGATATTGAAATGGATGGGGATCATTATTTCTTTACCTGCTGAATGCCTTCCGCCTCCTTGCCTGAAGTGTGGAAGCCTCTTCTTGACGTAATTCCACTGATGGTATTTGAGACTGTGAACTATACTCCACATGCATCCCTGCTGATGGTTCTCCAAATGGAGCTGTGCGCTTTTGCTTCGCAAATGCTTCCCCATCTGGAAGACAGGTTGCCGCTTTTGGATCTCTCGCAAGAAGAATTCAGCTCCTGGTGGATGAACCAAGTTACAGGTAATCGATCAACCGGAGAATACACGAGATACAAGACTCAGACTATGTTACCTACATGCAATCCCCGAAGCATACGGCGCCACATACAAATTGGTAAATTTTGGGTTGCGAATGAAGGAGAAACTGATTGCAGTCATCTTCATAGCTGAACCTGAAAGATGCAGAATCTATGAGGGATTCAGAGAAGCATGCAGCAATCCGTTCAGACAGAACAACAAACTCGACTTCTTTGAATTTGGGAAAATTAAGCAGGGTCGGGTAAAACCTGCTCATGCGATGATGGGAATGGATTTCATCAGGATATCTAAATGTAATCGATAACTTCAGCAATGACTTACTTATTGTTCATTTCGTTTGTAACAGCGTTCTCACACATAAACAACGACTTCCAGTTATTCATTGTAATAGCAAGCAACATTCAATGTACAATCCACATGATTAAAGAGCGAGTCATGGATGACATGAGCGATCATGATGCCCTGTGGATGAAGAAATAAACAAACAAACAAAAACAAGAAGAACGAAAGAAAACAGCATTGTCGATTACCTCTCGCAGTGATCACGACGCCGTGTAAATGATTGATCGCTAGTATCATCGTCCGATCAGCCAAATCACAACAACGTTTGGCCATTTATTCGCAGAAAATCTTCCTACCGGAGAAAAAGGAAAGAGAGAGAATCTGGGTGAGGTCGGGACATGGCCAGAGGGAGAAGAAGAAGAAGAATGGAGGAAGGCCAAAGAATGACGAGAATAGGAAATTCAAAGTTGGGACCAAACCCGGCATTTTCGGTGTCTCGTCCGATTCGATACATTGTTGCCGCTTTCAACTGTATTAACTGCCATCTCCTATCTCACTCGCACACGTAGCTTTTTTTTTTTTTTTTCTTAGCTTATTGGGAAAAAAAGTAACTTCTCATGGCTGATTATGAAAAATATTAGCTATTACAAATGTAGGGACTATACTGCTGAATAATGGTGAGGGGTATCAAGTCATGGTGAAACGAAAAATAGATATGTATAAATTAAGATTCACACATGAGTGCATGATGAACCTATAAAAAGTCGTCCTGTAGACTTTTGGTTAGGAAAATTATCTTATAGGTCTTAAACTTATTATATAGATACTTATTCAGTCTTAAACATTTCAATTTTATCAATTTAAATCTATATATTTGTGTAAAATTTCAATGTAGTCCTTATGGTAAATTCTTGTAGAAAATCACAGACGTGGTAATGTGCCATGTAGAAAGGCTTGACGATGACTAGATAGCCATGTTAGCCATTTCTAGCCAAAATTAACAAACATGATTATATTGAAATTTTACGCAAATGTTTAAGACTAAATTGGCAAAATTGAAATGTTTAGTATTGAATTAGCATCCATACAATAGATTTATGTTGGTTAGGTAGTTTTTCCATTTTTGGCTTCAAATAAAATTATTCTCAAAGGGTACTTTTATGATAATGATGGCAAATAGTGAAAAGCCTTTGAAATGAATTTTTGAGCATATAGCTTGAAGAGCAACATGAATTGTAATATCATCTTTAGTTTGGAAAATTACACAAATAGTCTATGAACTTTGGCCCAGTATTTAGGTCTGTGGACTTTTAATTTGTTAAATGAGGAGACACAAATAAAATGATGAAATAATGAGAAGAGTGAAAAAAGGAGAAGATAATAATGTGCTCATTAGTGTTACGGGAGAGAAGGGTTCTAACATAGCCATCTAAGCAAAATGGATATAAAGTGGTATTTACATTAATATAAATTTATAATAACCGTTTTTTTTTTCAAAGGTCACTTCTAATGTTTACCCAGTGATTTTTAATTTATACGGGGTAGATCATTGTGCTTGTAATGAGGACCTTTCTTATACTTTCCCCTGATTTTGCTACCCAACTATTATCCTCCTCCCTCTTCATTATTCATTTATTCTAATCGTAACTCCTATATATGACTATTGGATAAGTCTCCTACCTTAATAATAACATAAAATTTTTCATTAGCATACAAATATGTCTATAAAAATAAAAATACACAGAGTACGTGTGCCTGAGACATAGAAAAGCACAAACATAACATAAGAGGTCAAAATATTACGTTAACTATTTTATTATATAAGTTGCTGAAAATGATTTATTCCTGTTAACATAAGGAGGATCTTATAATATAAACACGTTTATGTGAAGTTTTCTATGTGCTCAAATATTAATATGTCAATTTTCTATTATTATTTAGTCCAACAATCCTGCATGCACAGTTACGTAGAGTAAAAATTATTTTACAATAGAGTATTCCCTAAAGAGTCATTTCTCGTGATGACACATAGAATTTAAAAAAAAAAAATGCTAGAAAAGTTTCCTTCTTATTTAATAGCAAATATATAGATTTGCTGCATTGTCAACCAAAAAAGCTCCACTTAAGGATATACTTAACCCTCACCTTTGGACATTTGGAGGCTGCATGAGAACATTTCTATTCCTAAGAATTTCTGTTCTTTTATTCCCCGGAACAAAAAAAGAACAGAAACCCGTTTGGTAACGCCAAGTTATTTTTCTATTCCCCGGAATAGAAAAGTTAGCTTGGGAATAGAAACGAGAAAAAAAAAAAAAAAAATTGCTTCTTGTCCGGGAACAATTTCTAGAAATAAGCAAATTTTCATTTTTATTTTTGTTTTATTTCTCTCTTGCTGTGGCCATCTCTAACCACCCGGAGCCACCGCCAACTGCCGCCCGCCACTGCCGGTTGCCGGCCGCCACTGCCGCCACCGCCGGTCACGCGCGTCACCGCCACCGCCAATTGCCGGCCGATCCGTGAGCAAGAATAAAAAACGAATAAATACAAAAAAAAAAAAAAAAAAAAAAAAAAAATCGTTGCGTTACCAAACACATTTCTATTATTTTTCTATTCTAAGAGTAGAAATTTTGTGTAGTTACCAAATGGGTTCTTTTACTCAGAAATTGTTCTCCGGAATAGAAATAGAAAAGAATTATTTCTAAAAAAAAAAAAAAAAAAAAAAAAAAAAAAAAAAAAACTATTCCACAGCCAAAAAAATGTTGTCATGTGCACCATTGTTCTCATCTTTTCACCTCAGTGACTTGCCTCTTATTATAAAATTATATTCAATTGCCCAAACAAGTTTCTTCATGCCATAAGAACCATCTTCTTCCTAAAAAAAAAAAAAAATTCTCGAGGGAAATGATGTTTTCACAGCTAAATAAGGGGAAAAGTACCAAAAAAGTCTTGAATCTATTGTATTGGTATTAATTCAGTCATAAACTTTTCAATTGGATCAATTTATTCCTAAACCTTTTAATATTGGTACCAATTCAATCCATCCAGCCAATTTTGGCCAATCGGCGCCGACGTGAACGTCAATCAGTGGTCGGACGCTGACGTGGCAATTTTTAAGATTTTTTTTTCAAAATTTTTTATTAATTTCTTTTTCTTTTTCCTTTTCTAAACTAGCGGTGGCTGGCGAGCCTCCGATGAGCTCGCTGGCCACTGGGTGAGGGCCGCGAAACCCTCGCTTGCTGCCAATGAGGGTCGCGGCCCTCGCCCGGCCTCTCCCAAGCCATCGGCGAGGCGGCTTCGCTCAAATCTGGGCGAGGCCGGCCTCACCTAGGTCTTGTCGCGGGCGAAGGCGGCCTCACCCGCGGTTGGCGAGGCCATGGCGACCATCACCAGGGCGGAGGCGAGGGCTGTGAAGCCCTCGCCAGCCATCGGCGAGGGTCGCGGCCCTCGGCCCTCACCTCCGCCCTAGCGATGGTCGCCATGGCCTCGCTAGCTACAGGCGAGGCCCTCTTCGACCGCGGCAAGGCCTAGGCGAGGTTGGCCTCACCCGGATCCGGGTAAGGTTGGCTGGCCAGCGGCCTGGGAGAGGTCGGGTGTGGGCTGCAACCCTTGCTGGAAAAGAAAAAAAAGAAAAAAAATATTAAATATTTAATAAAAAGTTTGAAAAAAAAATCTTAAAAATTGCCACGTCAGCATCCGGCCACCGACCGATGTCCACGTTAGCACTAGCTAATCAAAATTAGCTGGATGGACTGAATTGGTACCGATATTAAAAGGTTTAAGATTAAATTGGTCAAATTGAAAAATTTAGAACTGAATTAATACTAATGCAATAGGTTTATGACTTTTTTGGTACTTTTCCCACTAAATAAGTATTCCTCCACAACTTTTTCAACCTAGATTGGAAATCCCACTATGTAGGACTGTTGTGACCAATTAATCTTAAAAGAAAATTAGGCTGATTGGACATCAATTCGTGATAATGTATAATTTACGATACAGGCAACCTTGGATAACACAGTGAGCCTCATGCAAAGGGACGCACTAAAGGAAGAGTGTCCCATCTAAATTACTAAAATAAGAAAGGTCTTACGAACGATCCTTGAAGCTCCTAAAATAAGTTAAAAGAAGGCACAAGAAAATGGAACTTTGAATTTTGGCTCTCATACCAACTTAGAATAGATTTCGCATTCATTTGCTCGAAATAACATTACACATTGAGTACATTTTCAAGCAATATTGTTAAATTATATCGGTTTTGATCAAGACAAAGCAATAATAACAATAATAATAATACTAATAATAATATCACCCTTGACTAGGGCTGGCCAGGCATAACTCGTAATGTCTCGGGCCCATGCCTAGGTCTTGACCTGATTGAACTCAGGCCGGGTCAAGCCCAATTGTCTTTTTTTTTCCCGTGGAATCGGCTTGATTCCAAATGATTGCGCCAGGCGATGGGGCCACATGGGCCCAAACGTTAAAATTCTTGGGGCTGAAAGCCAAGGCCCCTAAAAGGAGACGATGATATATGGTTGGGGAAAAGAACTCCAATTCTCCATTTGTTCATGAAAAATAAAACATTTAGAAATTATTCTTTTTAAAATAATTGTTCATACCACTAACAAAAATGAATGAATGAAACTTTTTTTACCGTCTACGAAAATGTTTAGACATCAATTTTTGTCAATAATGAAAACAATTTCTAATTAAATAATTGTTTCCAGTGATATCAACAATTGTTTTTTTAAAAAAATATTTTTCAAATCATTCATTATCCATGAAACAAACTACACCTAATTGATCCATTACATCTCTCAATTTCACTTTTTGTTTTTTTGGATGTTTACTCACATAATGCTTCCTAACGCTCTTACTCTCTAAAACAATCTATCAGTTACACGTTTTCCTTTCCCCTCACAACCATTGAGTCCCATTATAGATTTCGCAATAGAGAACAATAACAACAACAATAATTGATTATGATAATCTAAACTTAATATGTATTTCAAATGGCAAATTGCTTTATAGTTGTTCAAGGATTTACAAGCCCAATTTGATGATAAAGAAGAGACACAACAACCTGATGATAGGAAACATTGCAAGTTCAAATGCAGCAAGCTAGGCTTTGTTTGGTAACTTGCCAAACAGTAACAATTTCTATTCTTTTGGTCCTAGGAGTAGATTTGGAACAAAAATGTGTTTGGTAAACTTTTTGTTCCTCGGAACAAATTTCTATTTTTTTGTTATTAGAAGTAGATTTGGAATAGAATTGTGAAGTAAAAAAAAAGTTGATTCTTTATTCCTGGAAACAATTCTAGAATCAAGCAACATATTTTCTTTATTTTCTTTTCTTTTTTTCTTGTTCTTCTTCCCTCTTTCTTTTTTTTCATCTACTGCCACCACTGCCTTTGCTGTCCACCACTGTTCACAACCCACCGTCGCCGGTCACCGACAACCGGTCAGGCGAGCTCGCCGGTGGCTAGGCGAGCCTCCCCCAGCCACCGCGAGGCTCCCCCAACCATCAGCGAGGCTCACCCAACTACTGGTGAGGGTCGGTCAATGAGGCATGGCCTCGTCGAGCGCCGGCGACGCTCTGGTGAGGTCGTTGGCCCTCGTTTGGCCGGTCATCGGTCATCCCAAGGCCGGCGACCAGCAACTTGAAGAAGAAGAAGTTGAGAAAGAAAGGAAAAAAAAAGAAAAGAAGAAAAAAGTAATAAAATTATTTAAAAATTAAAAGAAAATGATTTGAACTAGAAATTTTGAGCATGGCACCAAACGTAATTCTATTTTGGGAATTAAAATTTTGGACAATTATCAAATGGCTTAAAATACTTAGAAATTGTTCTAGAAAATAGAATAAAAAAGAATAATTTCTAATCAGAAATCGTTCCCGGAAACAGAAGCGTTACTAAACGCGCATCTAGTTTCCACCAAATGTTATCTCAGATGAAACCCCTACTCCCGAAGAAAACCCCCAAGGAACTAGCGTGAGCATGATTTCAAGGTAGTAATAAAGCTAGTATGAACACTTAGGGGTGAATAGGTATTTAAAAAAAATCTTGACAAACAAATACGGAATAAAAAAAAATATCGAGCAAAGTCTAAATAAGGATCAAAATCTGATAAATGAGCTACCAAACTTCTAGTAGATGTTTAAAATCTATTATGCAATACAATAGATTTTTGAAATAGCTTGTAAGTGTGCAATAGACTTAGATAAGAGAGTTAAGGGAAAAGAAAGTTGCACACGAAATTTATAATGGTTCTACTTAGATCAAGCATACATCTACTCTCCCACGCTAATAGTCTACCATTTGGATTCTACTATATGATCAACAAGAGATTATAATTTTGAGTGCAAATATTAAGTAGTAGATCACACTATCTCACTAAGTCACTCTTTTGGTATTTCTATCACGATCACAAACGTTTAAGCTCACCAAAGATAAGTGTAAGATCGAAATTCGCTCAAACTTTGAAATTCTAGATTCTACACTTCGTCTCTTACTTGCTCCTTGATCTTTGATCTCCTTAAATACTTATCCACTTCCAAAATAGCCGTTGGACAGTATTTAGAGGATGGTCTTCCAATTTATCCATTAGACAGATTTGTATCAAGAAAATCAGGTAACCATTGAGTGACAAAAGCATAATGCCCAGTTGATTATGATCGTCCATACAAACAAATTGTTTTTAGGATCCAAATGTCAATCAATTAGATTGAGTCAATCAAATATATCTTGATATGAAATCCAAATCACACTAGCCATTATACGTTTGTGGCTTGTGTCATGTTCTATCAAGTTGTTTCGTTATGAATTTACTTCGTTCTGATTATGCTACGTTCTAAACTTGCTTCGTTATGAACTTATCACGTTCTGAATCATGTTTTGTACTTGTGTCGTTCTGGATATACCACGTTATGGACCTTATCACATTCTAGACTTGTGTCACGTTCTATATGTAAAGTCCGAGTGTGTTCCATCTTAAAAGATTTTACAATTCGAACTTAAGTCTAAACATATTCATCCTTAGAGTCTATTTTTGAACATATTTAGTCTTAAAGTGTGGACACGGTCTGAATATATTTATCCAGTTTTCAAACTCTTTCATGTATAATGTTTGACAATATCCTTTACACGTTCTATCATCTGCATAGTATGTTACTTAATTATTAAACATGTTAGTAGCCTATGATTTATTTTGTCATTTTCAATATATCATAAGGGATTTCCCTAATGGGTAGAACCTGGACAAGAGAATTGGATCAATGGGAACCTATTCGGTTCTAGATTCCAAAAATTAGAGAACTTATTTCAACGGGTAAGTTTTAGGTTCTAGGTAGGTGGAACTTGGAACCTTGACTTAGAATAAGTTTTTTTGTGTTTTTCTTGGTCTACATTTTCATTCAATTATGTAGTGTTCCGCAGTGTTTGATGATGAGTGTATAATATGGAACTATTAGTCCGAACTTCCATTTTATGACTAAGACTTTTACTTTATTAATATTTCATATTTTCAATATGTCTAAATATAAGTTATAGTCAACGAATTAACAGTTTGTGGTGGTCCTTAAAGATGATAATTAATTACAATTGTTCGATTAATAATACAGGTGGAACCTGGGTAGACCTTGGAACCAACCCTAAAACTTGTGACAGGGTAAATTCTAAGTTCCAAGATATACAAGATAGGTTCTGGGTTTCTAAAAATGAAGAACCTATTCTAACATATGAGTTATAGGTTCCACTAATTTGGAACCATTCAATCCCATAGAGAACTGCCGCAACAAATTCATAAAGTATGCAGAAACTTAAAAATGAGTGATTTGAGATGGGACCAGCCAGACATGATGTAAGGATGTCTCTAACTGGGGGAATCTTTTTAAAGATACGTTTGGTAACGATTATGTTCTTATTTCTACTCTGAAATGATTTTTTCTTTTTTAATCTTGTTCCCTAAACGAGATTCTAAGTATTATAAAACATTTGATATGAGTTCAAAATTTCTATTCCCGAAATAGAAATACGTTTGGTCCAACTCTCAAATTCTTTTATGACTTAGAATTACTTTTCATTTTTTAATATTTTTTTCTGTTTTCTTTTTTTCTTTTCTCTTTTCTTGAGAACAAATTTTTGAGCTTGATTCTAGAGTTATTCCTAGGAGCAAAGAAGCAACTTTCTTTTCATTTTTTTTGATTTTGTTTCAAATATATTTTGAGAAATGAAAATGTCACCAAATGGATTTTTATTCTTTTTTGTTTTTTGTTTTCAAGAATAAAATAATAGAATCAGTCATTATTTGACACGTTACCAAATAGTTCTAAATACAAACTTGCACACTAGAAAGCTTGTTCAAGTACAATGAGGCGAGGAATCAATGGGAGATTGCATTTTATTGCCATGCCGTCGAGCAACCCTTTGACTTCCAAAAAATCCATGCTTCGTCATTACATACAAAATTGCTCTAAACCTTAGCGTAGGCTTGTTTCCCAAGCAACGGATACAAGACAACCACAAGATGCGAGGCAGCATCGGCGCATCTACTATCCACGTATAACTTACAAATATCTTTATAGACTATTCGGATCGGTATAAAGATTGTGGTTATGTACAACAGCTCGAGGGGAATCTAAATAACTTTCTTAATGTAGGAAAAGGAAGACAAGAGAGTTTGGCCAGTTGCCAATTTTCAGAATCGGCCACTCTATTTTTCTTCAGATGCCCCAACACACGAACAAAGAATAAATGCCTTTGAGCCCCAGAAAGAAGTCCCTTTTCCCTTGTTCTTTCCTCCTTGCCTTTCAAAAACAGGCAAGCTTTACAAAGAATGCAAAGGAGGTGGCCACTCCCACCTCCCCCATCCTTTTGACTTTTTGTATTTATTCCTTCTTTTTTACCCCACAGAGCCCCAACCTTTTACTCAAGTAACTGATCCCCTCTCCCATCACCGATAGTCAACTCCCACAATTATTAAAGTAGCAACAAAAACAAAATTCAAACATCATATAACAACCCAAAAATAACCCAACTCCCCTTCAAAAAGTCAACTCCTTCTCCTCTCTCTTTCTCTCTCTCTTTCATTTCATCATCTTGCTTCAGCGTTTCATTTCATAGGCTCTGCACACATCAATGGCAGCTTGAGCTTTGGAGCATCCGCCGCCGCGAACGAGCCGCCCGCCGCAGAAAGCCGCGACCTTTCCCCCTCCGCCGTCGCCGCCATGGGCAACGGCATCACCAGCCTCCGCCGCTGCTTCGCCGACGCCGGCGCCGGGGAGATCTCCCGCCGCCACGACATGGCCTCCTTCCCCCACCCGTCCTCCTACTCCGACGAGGGCCACGGCCACTCCTTCTGCTACATCCGGCAGGACCCGGCGTCCTCCTCGGATCTCCACTCCGAGGACTGCACGACCCAGACGACGGTGACGTCGACGACGTTCAGCTCGATATCCGGGGCCTCCATCAGCGCCAACGCCTCGTCCCCGCTGTCCACCTCGCTGGCCGAGGCCTGCTACTACACGACGACCTCCCTCGAGAAAGCCTCCGTCTTCGAGAGCTCCGTCTCGTTCACGTCCGTGCCCCTCCAGCCCGTCCCCCGGGGCGGGTCGAGGTCCGGTCCGATGGACAAGGGGTTCTTGTCCGGCCCGATCGAGCTCAGGTCCGTGTCCGGCCCCATCGATCAGGGGCTCTACCACTCGGGCTCGATCGTCGACCGGCCGTCGTGCGATCGGTGGCCGAGGGACTTCTCCCTCGGCGGGTACGGCTCTAAGAAACGCAGGTTGGTCAAGTACTTGAGAAGAGCGATCGCGAGGCGAGTGTTGAGAGCGAACGATTACATGTTTTCGCGCAAAAGCTCGGATTTTTACAACGTTAAGAGCACTACCAGCAGTGGAATCTTGAATGGCGAGAGCGAGTTTTATGTGGAGAATCAAAATCTCGAATGGGCACAGGGCAAAGCAGGGGAAGACAGAATGCACGTGGTGGTCTCCGAGGAAAACGGCTTGGTCTTCGTGGGGATTTACGACGGCTTCAATGGCCCCGATGCCCCCGATTTCTTGCTCTCCAATCTTTACCCTGCCGTCTGCAAAGAACTCCAAGGGCTGCTCTCGAAGAGTCCGGCAGCTCCCGCCGACGGTGGCGACAGAGGAAACCTTCGCCTGGGGTCGGATTCTGCGACGGCGGCCGATCACTCGGACGTGCTAAACGCGCTCGAGACGGCGCTGAAGAAGACGGAGGAAGCGTTCCTGGAGACGGCGGACAGGATGGTGAAGGAGAATCCGGAGTTGGCCCTGATGGGTTCTTGTGTCCTGGCGATGCTGATGCGGGGCGAGGATATTTACTTGATGAATGTCGGGGATAGCCGGGCTATTTTGGCGCAGAAGGGTAGACCGGACGCAAAGGGGACTGCCTGTAGGATCGATTCGAGCGACGGCGGCGATCAGTTCGATGAAATGCACAATCTGATTTCCCTCCAACTGACCCAGGATCACAGCACATATGTGGAAGAGGTACGATCTTGATCGCCAAATTTTAGTTGGTCTTTGCGATCCTTGAGAGGCTGTGAAATTTGAAGCGTCGTATTCTTTTTGTACTTCAGGAAGTGCACAGAATCAGGAATGAACATCCGGACGACCCTTCGGCGGTGGTGAACGACCGCGTGAAGGGCTATTTGAAAGTCACCCGAGCGTTCGGAGCCGGGTTTCTCAAACAGGTATACTTCCATCATCGAGTCCTCAACACATTCAAAGTCTCGGCTCGCAATGATCGGGAAATGCAATTTCTCCAAATTTGTTCTGTGAAGCATCTGTTATGCGACTATGATGCGCATAGATTCAGAAATTTTGTTAAGGAGACTAGGAAAAATCACGAAATGCTCTTGTCCGAAATGATGAGAACCAAATCCCCCTTGATTGACCTCTATCCGCACGTTAAAATTTTGATCCTGCACTGAGATTAATCGATCGGTGACGCTTAAAATTTGGTTTCATCGTATTTGCAGCCGAAGTGGAACGATGCTCTCCTGGAGATGTTCAGAATCGATTACATTGGGACTTCCCCATATATCACTTGCACGCCATCACTGAGCCACCACAGGCTCGGCCTGAGAGACAGATTCTTGATACTGTCGTCGGACGGGCTCAACCAGTACTTCACCAATCAGGAGGCCGTTTCCGAAGTAGACTCGTTCCTTTCCTCGTTCCCCGAAGGAGACCCTGCACAACACCTCGTCGAAGAAGTGTTGTTCCGAGCCGCCAAGCAAGCCGGTGAGGAATCCTAATCAATCCAGACTTACATCAGATAAAATTACTGTGTCAGGCTAACAAACCAGTAGCAATCGCATTAGCCTGAACGAAACGTTATTGCTGTGCAGGTATGGATTTTCATGAGTTGCTTGACATTCCTCAAGGGGATCGCCGCCGGTACCACGACGACGTTTCGATCATCATCATATCCTTGGAAGGAAGAATATGGCGGTCAACAATGTAAATACAGAAAAAAAAAGAAGTATAGAGTTTCCTAAATGTTGACAGAATTTAGTCCCCAAGTTTTTGCCTTTCCCCTGTATTTTTGTAACGACTAGGCTTTGGGGAAATCATATCCACATAAAACTACAGTCCATATGTGCATATCTTCTGCTTCCTTGTCGACCCTGATTAACTTCTGATCAATGGCCCTTCACACACTTTGCCAATCAATGGCCCGATTATTTCAAGAACCTTTTTTTCGCTAGTTTTGTTGACAGATACAATGTCAACAACACGAACGCAAGTGAATCTTTACTAATTATCTGTAATTGCCAACTGTGGAGTTGTTACCAGATGATGCTCAATGCATTTAGTTAATTCGGCCAAGTAATGTTGCAGAGGAATAAGAATATGGTCGTTGCATGCAGCAATAACATACAGAGTCAAATGGAGGAAAACAGCCAGAGGAAAGTAAATATTATTGTGGAGTTGGCAAGGGTGGTTTGGCAGGCCATATGAAGTGGTTCTTCCTTTATGCTAAGAAAATGGAGGTCAACTCGTTACGTCCTTTAGGTCACCAAATCCAAAGTAAATTATCTACTTCTCTAGTGTTGAACCGACGTAGTAGAAACCCAATACCTTCATGCGAGGAGATTACTAGAAAAAAAAAAAATCTGAATACGAACCCGTCAACATATTCAGATGAACTCAATTTATTCGTTCAAAAGCTTATATTAATGAGCTATGAGCCAATTAGAATATATTAACTATTAGAGGTGAGCATAGTTTCAGAGTAAAATTGGACCGGCATTTCATGTTCTTGGATATGCAAGATGGGTTTCAAGTTCCAAAATTTTGGGAATGTGTTTTGTTGGGTAGGTTCTAGATTCTAGGCAGAGCCAAGAATCCAATAAGTTTTGTGTTTTTCTTGTTCTATTTTTTTTCACGCGATCCTATGACATGCCTTAACATCCAGTGATGAGTGAATAATCTGAATCACTAGTTTGAACTTCCATGTCCTATGATATCCATGACAGAAAATTTTACTTAGTTAATATTAAGTTATGATCAATGGATTGTAGCAAATGATAATCATTAAATGTGACTGTAATCATTCAATTAAAAGCATAGGTAGAACCTAAGTAAACCTTGGAACCTGTGACAGGATAAGTTTCGACTTTTAGAGTATGCAAGGTGAGCTTCAGTAGCCACTCATCTCTACTAACTACTACACCTTGCATCGCATACTAATGGGAAACATCTTTTGTCTAACACCCTAACACATACACCTTAACAAATGTCTCTCTCATGCATTAGTTTTTTTGTGTTAACCTCGCTCCCCCTTAATGCAAACATTCCTTCTGCGCTAACTCTATCTCAATTTGAATCTTCACCTTAGCTCGATCTAGTTTGGCAGATGATGGAGAGAGGAATAAAATTCACCATTGTGACACAACCTCAACATCCTTGGCCAAGCTAGATTTGGCAAGACTCCAATAGAAACCATACATCCCCTGAATTAGAGAGTCTCATATGAAATTCCTTCTTTCAATACTTGCCAAACACTGATTCACATTGTAGGCTCACCACTCTATTATTGGTTCTAATACCACTTGTTGGGTCGATGTGGTAAAAATTTAATATCTCTGTCAGAAGAAATCACTTAAAAGAAGTCTAAATCTGAACTTGTCAATATATAGAGTTGAACTCACATTTACTCAAAAGCTTAGATTGATGAATTATAAGCTAATTAGGACATATCAATTATTTCACATTTTACCATATCCTGATGTGAGACTTCATTGCCTAACACTCGCACATGTGTACCTTATCATCTAGGTTTAGTTTACTTATTTTATTTTATTTTGGGTAGATAATTTCAAACAGGACTCCCTTAGTCATATAACCTTTATCTCTCTTTTGCGCAATTGAGACATCTCTTCGAAAGGAAAAATTTTTGCCACCCTTGGTTGGTTGAACAGTTGTGCAATTAATTTGAATGCGGCAAGTCCTATGTGCAAATCCAAATGTCTCTCTCTCTCTTAGTGTAACAAGGGGGTCATGCCGACCAATATAGGAGTGGTGTCTTACTCAATATATGTGGATGCGGCAATTCGCATGCATTTGTGTAATTAGCTAATGCACATATGCCCATGTTTGTATAATAGAAAAGTATAAAGAACCATTTGAGGCTCAATGATCGGCGTTCCCTTTTAGCAAAGCCTTACGGACCTACCTCGTTGCCACTACACCTAATCACGGGCGGGAAAGCCTTGTTGGGTATACTTAGGACTGAAGCACAACTTAAGGCAAGCCAGTGCTTGCAAACTCCTTTTAAGGCCCCTAGCTTGCCCACTCAAGCTCACGCAGATCTGCCTAGGCATGATCGATCTGGCTCGCCCACTCAGGCTCGCTCAAATCTGCCTAGGCATGATCGATCGTGTCATGATGAAAAAACGATAACTCTTCTATATAACATCAATGAACTATAGGTTCACTATAGGGCCTAGGCATGCCCGTTCATCAAATCTAATTATCACTTAGGAGCCCCATACCCCTGAGTGATCTAACTTAGATCTTCCACTAGTCAGTGTCCCCCTATCCGTAAGAGTGGAAACATGGACCTTCCATAGTCTAAGGGCGTGATCTCAAAATACTTACTTTGCCAACTTGACTAACTTGATGGGAAATGGTCATGTATAGCTCTCCCAAGAAATTCCTATATAAAAACTGTCAGGCTTCCTATTTTACTAGAATACCGATCTCTGGTCGATTGTAACCTGTCGTAGTCATATGTATTTCGCTGTAACCATTAGAACTTAGAAAAATCACAATGAATGGATGAAATCTAGTCTTGTATAAGTTTCCCTAAAAACAAACTAGTGGTAAGATGACCACCTTTGCTGTCCTCAAATCCTGAATTTTGGCTATTCACAAATCATGTGCTTGTCGGTGCGCCGGTTGGCAAACATTAATTTCCTTTTTATAATACTTTCTCAGTGTCACATCACACTCGAATAGTTGCCCAAAGCTTATCACCTCTAATGCCGTTGTTTTCGCACCAAGTGTGGGTTCATGTATAGCTTTTTGACAAAAGCACAGCATAACTTAGAGTAAATCTAAGTCAAACAATAATTGTTCGAATTCTTTGGTGTCCCATTGAGTTGATTCCGAAATCATAATTTGTTTTTTCCTACTTTAGAAAAGCGAATTCCTTCTTCTCTCTCTCCCAAATTCGAAAATGAAGGAAAAAAACAGAACATCCGAGGTTCTGAAGAAGTTAATTTGAACGGATTTTTATATCGATATTTTGGTATCTTGAAAAAGTTAGAGCTGCCCTCGTGCTAGAAGAAAGTCAAATCAAGAAGCCCGGCATAAAAAGAAGAATAACAAGTGTGAAAAGTCTGATCTAACTAAAGTGATACCCAAATCTCGAATGGCATTTTTTTATGGGTTGCCAAAATGGCTTTGATCTAAACTCAAGACCGAACAAATTGGGTCAACTTAAGACAGAACAATAAAACTTGTCAGGGGCATACGTTTATTCCAACTAATCTAATTTTAATAATATACCAAAGTATCTGTTCCCTTATCATGTCCAAAGCAAAGAATATTGGCAATTGTCAACTTGTAAGTGCGGTTGTATATTTAGTGGAGGAGTGATAGCTTGTGGCCTTGATGGTGATAGTCAAAGAATCACATTATTTCCACGCTTTCTTGTCCCGACTCGCGATTCAACATCATCTGATCCGATTTGTTTATTTATCCTTGTTCCTTTTGATATTCTCAATTTCCCCTAAATGTTATCCCCTAGGCACTATCTAAGCCATAAAGACTTCTGGAAATCAACAAAAAGTCAACCAGGTGACATAGAGGATAGAGCCGAACTTTCTGCTTTCAGATTGGCCCAGCATCATCTCCCTCCGTTCATCGACTGTATCAGATGAACTGTTCGAGATTTTGACAGATGCATGAAGACAAGAGCTTCTCACGTCGGGTGAGGCGCCTTCATGTCGTTCTTGAGATAGCAATTAAAAGGTTTTAAAAAAAATAGGGTTAGGTTCGGTACTTCGTGGGCAGGATTAGTTGGGTCTCAACGCTGATATATGATGCATGCATACGAGACAAGAAAGGAGAGAACAGATTGCAGCCAACTCAGTCTTCGACAGTTGCTGGTGGTTTAGGTTTTCTCTGACATCTCGTGACCAACCGACGGTATAATTAAAACCCTAAAGTGGGGAAGATAGCAAAGCATCTCGAGTGGTGACATTGATGGGCTCCTCACACGCGGAACATAGGATCAATCATGGACGTGGTTGACAAATATTCAATATAGACCACCTAGTATGTGACCCCCTATAGTAAAGCTTTGACTATATCAACATTATGATGATGGAGCTAGCTGTCATTACTTGAAAAATGTCTAATTGTCTTGCGACTTTCATGAACACTTACATCATCGTTCCTTCCCCGGACCGACCATTACAGATAACATTATACGCAAGTAGTGATTGAGTTGAGCCGATGCTGGACGAGAACGGAGAGCTCAGGAAGCGCTGATGAACGGCTGTTCGAATCGAACCCAAGATTTGTTAGTAATATCCCTCAAGGGTGGTGCCCAAATCCCTTGGATCGAGCCAAAGCTTGGTTGTTTCATGGACACAACATCATCATTCCTTCCCTCGGATCGACCGTTACACGTAACGTTACACACACGTCGTGATCGGTTTGGGCAAACGCTGGATGGGAACAGGGAGCTCAGGAAATGTCGATGACCGGTCGTTCGAATCGAACCCAAGATTTGTCAACCGATGATGTGCAGCTCTTGTGAGATGTGTGCATCGGCTGATCCAATGATCTTGGAAGACTAGAAATCGCAGAGTTGACTTTCGGCAAATGATCATGTGCTGGATCTCTCTGGTCTCATACAAGCCAAGCTTTCGGAAACAATGAATTCATCAAAGGGTTTGTTTTATGTAGATGGTGCATCTTTCCAGCCAAGAACCTTGAGATATGACAGTGACCAAGGATTTTAAAAGTCTTCCCATGCAAATCTGAATAGTTGGGGAGTTACCAAAATCATTTTTATTTTTATTTTTATTAGTATTATTTTCATGGGTTAGGGAGAGACATATGGATAAGCCCTACTCCGGCGGACATCGTGTTTCACACTTTATATTCAATAAAAGAACTCATGGCAAAAAAAAGGGGGGCACCGAAATAAAAGACTGGATAATTTAAAAATATATATGCAAGGACGAGGTGGGGTTCTGGAACACTTTTGTTTATTGGGATTTAATTTCTGGTCGTCCAAAGTGGATTCTCAACCTCCCATCTCGATCAAAAGCTAGAGAAGACCCTCGTCACAAGAATCCACATTCACTTCCACAATTTTTTTTCATTTGTTTATAAAAAAAAGTAATGATTATTGTACAGGTTGGACACAATCGATTGCCATTGGTCCTAAGTCCCGTAATCTAAGAATTTCGAATTACATTGGTCTTGTCATTGATGTCGACAGTTAATGTTCTTTAATCGACTATCTTCTTCGTTTTTTTTTTAATAATATCTTTTACTTATTTTGCTTCAGGGTCTGAATCTGTTCAAATGGCAGACGCCATGGCTGACATAGGGCTTCAACACCACCACGTTCATCGCGCATTGTTAAAGAGATTATTGTGTTTTGCTGAGTGACCATTGAATGTAAAAGTCAAACTGAGATTTTAATAAATTTGAATGAGGATCAAACTGGGTACCGCTAAGTGCCAGCGCTCACCGCAGCCCCTTGCTTTTCGTTTAGTTTTTTTGGCCCTTTCGTTCCCCTTAATTCACATTGAAAGAGGCCGTTTGTTTAAATGAAAACTATTTTCAAGATATTGTTTTCTAACTTTCTAGTATTTGGACGATGAAAAACTAATCAATCTACGAAAACATTTCTATGAGTTTAAAATAAGTTTGATTGGTGAAAAATAACTTCCCCTTTGTCACTTTCTTTAAATTTCCAAATAAATAAAAAATATTTCTCTTAGAAAATGATTTTCTTGAAAAACAAAAGGAAAGTTGATGCCTTACTGCCTTTTGCAAAGAAGAAGAAGAAAGCCCAGAGCTTTCATGTAGTGATCTTACGGAATAGTTCAAGTTTTTAGGAGACACTGAAGGCGCCTATGCTATTGTATTTTACGTTTGCATTTGAGCATAGAATAGAAATGGCAAAGACAAGCCGGATGAAAGTGAAGGCGGCCAGTTTCTGTGTAGCAAAAATGATGGTGTTTTAGACAATGACATTCGAGGAAGATCCGATCCACTAGGCAATCGGAATCCAACAAGAGTGTGGAAAGGATATGATTTTCACAACGATAGGCTCCATTATCAAGGGGAAAAGCCCTCATGAATCATATGAAAAAAGTCAATATTGACGCATATCAAGCGTGACGAAAAGGCAGAAAATTTCGAGTGTGAAATCCATGTTGTAGCAAGGGGAACAGCATGGATAAGCAGAGTCTAAAATTACCCAAATAGTCCTAAAGCAATTGTAATTATGTCAAGTTAGTGCTCAATTTTTTATATTTGTGTCAATTCAATCTCTTCGACCAATTTTGGCTAGTTAATTTATTTTTATCAATTTCGGCGACTAGCTAGAGTAAGAAGGAAAGGAAAGACAAAACAAAAAAGAGAAAAAAATTAAAAATATATATAAAAAAAAGAAGTAAAATTTAAAAATCACGCGCCAACGTCATTTGAACGGCCGCCTAAATTGGCCAGATAAACTAAATTGACATAAATGCAAAATATTTAGGACTATTTTGATAATTTTGCCGTCATATGCTTGAAAGAGGTGCATAGATGCAAGTAATCCCCCGAAAATGAGTTATAGGATTGGCCAGAAATAGCAAGCATCAAATCAATCTCAAACCATGGCATCCAACCTTGTTACTTACTATCTGCAAACGAACTATGGACAGCTATATCTTGCAGGAACGTCATGCAGGAGAAGGCATTGATTGATCCATCAGCACAGGCTTGAGCGCTGTCTTGGTTGCGGACGTTGTCTTCCGAGAAAGAAATAAACTTAACCAACTCCAACTTGTTCAGGTGGAAACTTTTACCCAAGAAAATCGAAGTAGATCGTGCACATTTGACAAGAAATAAACGTCGTGCTCTACAAGGTGCGTATAAGTCAAAAAAATCAATGAGAGGCGTGTACCAGTTGGCCAGGAAATGTTGAATCTGGAAATCATTCTAGTCATGTTACACATGCTTCATCAGAAAGTTTAGATTTTACAATTGAAATTTTTATAGAAAAAAATATGCAATGATTAAAAAACTAAGACTTTTCTGTACACCCTGGCAGCAACTGCATAAAAGGCAGCAGAGCCATCATCACCTAGCATGTTTGAACTTTAAGAGGAAGATACATAACATTGGTAATACGGTCATCTCACGCTTCTCCATAACTATTGGGCTATCTGAATCTAACAAACTGAAAAAGGGGAAAAGAACCACGAGCAACAGAAGTCCTACTGAAACAATTTGAACCACTAATCTGAAGCAGCAGTTGTCTATCAGAGAACTGTACTAACAATACGACAAAAAGAAGGCTGTAATAGTCACAAAACCAATAGTGTCTCTTGACCTGTTTAGAATGATCCGAAACTTCACTCGACAAAGTCAGATTCTTATGGCCAAATAGGTGTGCGAGATATACTAGATTGTGTTTGTAATAAATGTGATGTGCAATGTGCATCATTCTCGACTTAACTAATTTGCATGGTTTAAGATTGCATTTTCTCAAGCATGACTTGAAACAACAATGAGATAGAAAGACCTCTCGTGTCATTCCTGCTGATATCTTTCCCGATACAACAAAGGATGACTTTCATAAATCAAAACCAAATGATAACATAACGACCAAGTGAAAAAAGAAGAAGAAAAAAGCAAGCTAGACATATACGTGTGATATCTAAGGCAAAATTGACGTAGTTTAAGAACCAATGGGATTCCACTGAATGACCTTTTCCAAATCAAGGCGCATTACATGAGGTCAATACTTAACAAAAGGGGTTCACCATGCTTCGTCAGTTCACTATGCTTCGTCCCTTCTTCTACATCGTGAATTTCAACTTACATAACTGTTCTGAATTATGAAATCTTATTGAATGTTCAATTCACATATGCATGAATACTAAAATATCTGAAAGGTAATTCCGGTCATTTATGGCAAAGTTTCTCTTCATTTTTTTCAGAATAAACTGCAATCTTGTTAGTTGTAACCACACCCTGAGACAGAAATAGGGGACAGAATTAAACACATAACGAGCCAAAATTAATCCCCTTAAAGAACCAAAGATCAACTTCTACGTACTCACCTAACCATCCAATGCATGCGAAGTGAAGCTACTCCACAGTACGCATGACTGGGGGACTAATCAAATGCTTCAAGTAACATAGGGGAAAATTTTAATCCACTTTGGAAAAGTTCAGGGAAAAAACAGAGACCTGGAATGGAGAGCCCTTTCCTTTGCAGGGAGAGTGACACTTATGTCATCTGCCCTACAATCAATTCCCACCCACATATTTTCCACGGACTCGAAACCCTAAAAAACTGTAAGAGATGGATGGAATCATGAGAAAATTCTGGTGGGGAAATAAGCAAGATCAAAATCACAATCTTAACCTAAGGGCTTGGGTTAGTTATAGCTCATGCCAACCAAAGAACTATGGGGATCTCGGTTTCAGGAAAATGGATGATGTCAATAAAGCTTTCATATCAAAACTAGTTTGGAAAGTAGCGATGGATGAGGAAAAACTGTCGGCCAGTTTGTTCTGACAAAACTACCGTCAGCAATACTCATTTTTGCACGTTGAACAATGGCCGACGACTTTGAAATATGGAAGGACATCATTCAATTAGTGGAGGAATTTGCTTTAGGGGTTGAAGATGGGATAAACATGAACATTAGACAGACCTCTGGGCACCAAACTTAGAGGGATTCCGAGTCCAACCAAAAAATGGTCCCCCTCCTAGACCTCGAAAGGTGAATGAATAATATGAGAAAGGGGAGGAAGGATGGAATGTGGAGCTATTATCGCGTAATTAAAGCAGAAGTATCCCGAGAATCCCCTTAAGTTGCACTAAACTTGAAAATACGTTAATTTGGCTACCGAAACATAGATGGAGATTACACTATCGAATCTGGAATTGTAACAGCTACTTCTCACTGGTTTGGACAGGTAAATGGTGTGCAAACAAAACATGTGGAAACTAATTGGGAAAATCAAATCTCAAGAAAGGTTGCAGATGCAATAGCCGGAGTTCTACCATTGCCAGAAAAGTTTCACTTTGGTCAACAAGCAAACACAAACTAAAGTGTCCTCTGTAATGTTCTCTCTGAAAGCAGCAAATGTGTACTTTTTTGTTGTCATCTGGCTAGACAGGTATGGTTGTCAAGGCATTAGAACTGATAACCTTCAAAATTGACAGACAATGGAATGGGTTGAGACAATTCTAGATCCGAGTAATTTGGGTCTAGCTTATGATGAGATAGAACCTTATAAAATCTCTGGACTCCTAATTATAGATTATTTCTGAATGTGGAGGAATCTCGCAAACATGGAAAGGCTGCTTTTATATTAGATAAAAGCATTAAGGACGAGAACAAGTTCAACAAAATTCCATATTGGATATTTCACAGAGAAGTACACTAAATGCTAAATCGCACTTGCAGGAAATGACATCAAGAAGGATCTTACTTGGAGCAGACCACCCCAAGGAACTGGTAAGACCAATTTTGATGCTGCATTTATACAAGAAACACGTTCAGTGTCAGCAATAGAAAGAGATCATTTTAGAGAGGTGCTGATGTTGGTTGGATCTTGGAGATAAACTCACAACAGAACAAGGAGAAGCATGGGCAACAAAAATTTAATCTCTACTCGCAAGATCAGGAAGCTGGCGACACATCATTTTAGAGGGAGATAACCTAAATGTAATCAAAGTATATCTTCTTCAGAGTCTCCTTGGTCAATGGAAGCCATCATAAATGATGTTAAGACATTGTGACAGAGAAGTCCTCCGTAACAGCAAGTTGAAATCCAAGCTCAGCAAACATGACAGCCCATGAACTAGCTAGAAGGAACCTTCCTTTAAATAATAAAAATGCCCAATCCTCCTTTTGTTCTTCCAGTTAAAGCCACTGATACTCTCACTTTTGGTTTTGTAATTTCTGGACAGTTCTTGTGATTATCTTGTACACTCCTCTCTTTTCTATATAATATTGCTTAGTTGGCTAGTGAAAGAAACAAAAAATATCGTGATTTTGTATCCATAGCCTAAAACAAAATTTTCATAACCAAAGCATCCGAGGCAATAAACCAACACCCAAAATTTAACCCTAAGTTTAAGAAAAAACTTATTTCTCAATGATTTAAAGAAATAATCAAATATGATCAAAAGAGAACCTCAATGTGGATGAGCCAACTTTGGAGCCAGATCCGAAAACCTTCCAGGAATGGTATGTGCACAAACACACTGCAACCCAAACAAAGCCTACACAGTTTCAGCTGAGGCTCAAACTCAGATTAGTTTCTCTTTTTTGGCACATCCACTTAAAGTAACACATAATTCATGAAATGAAATTATGCGGAGCTAGGACAAATTGCCAGTGCTTTTTACCCCGGCATCATGAACAAGGTCAAGTTGACTAAAGCCCGCCACATTGAGATCATCAGCCAGTGATCAAGCCCTGGGGCCCTTGGAGTTGAAGTAGAGGAGAGTTGGAAGACAGCGACGGCGATGGTGACACCAGGTCTCTCTTGGTCCACCTCCTCTACCGCATCAAAGGGCAAAGCAGGGTAGGGTTGGCCATCATTTGCCACCCCACTTGGCAGCAAAGTTGAACTGCTCGATCTTGACACATACTAAACATCCAAAGTCAACGACACAGTAGTAGAGATGGAGACCATGAGTATCCATCAATTTAGATAATGTTAATCATCACAATTTCCTTTTTCATTTTTCCTTAGAAAATTGATATGCATTGTGTATTGGCAAAGATAATAATATACTTTCATCTGAAGAAACTATCAAGAAAAAATTAAAGGAATTCAAAGTTATAAATTATAATCTATAATTTCATTTCAAACTATAATTAAATTTTGACTAGCAATTTTTACCTTTCACTTTTTTCAGAAATTTAGACTCATGCACTCTGACTTTATCCCTTAACTTACAACACATGAAACTTTCACAACACACGAATTTTACATGTATTAGCCAATCCACGACACTCTAACGTTAAATTATATTTTGATCATCAATTGGTAAAACCTTAAGCCACTTTCACTTATCAGCAAAGCACAAGTAATGAAAGTCCTGACTTGTCCCAGGGAAACACAGGATCAAAAGGGAAGAGCTAACGAGCAGCTCTCTTTCAGTTCAAGGCACCCTACATGTTGCCAAAATATACACAAAAAGGTTCAGTCTAACAAATATTAAAAATGTGAATGTG
The DNA here is from genome assembly GCA_014182715.1 of Eucalyptus cloeziana. Classification (NCBI taxonomy): domain Eukaryota; kingdom Viridiplantae; phylum Streptophyta; class Magnoliopsida; order Myrtales; family Myrtaceae; genus Eucalyptus; species Eucalyptus cloeziana. The sequence goes on from CM024644.1 coordinate 33,934,317, forward strand.
ATTGTAACTGACAATACATTTCAATTCCCCACACATAGTTAAAAACCAGAAGACAATACACTGGGTGAAAAAAGTGCCATGCTTCATGCTTGGCGCTCATTTGAAAGTTAGACGTAGAACAAGGGTTTGCTCATCATCGGCTGCAGTAAATGAGGTTCGTGCAATACGCCATTTGAGGAATGTAGTCATCATTTCCATTTGAAACAATTCATGGACACCCCCACAACATAATGGGCTGAGGAGATTGTTGCATCAGTTTTTGGTGCAAGGACAAGCCTAAATATCTATAATCAAGAGGTGCACCCATACTGTAGACCTTTTCTATTTCTAGAAGCTACCATATAAATCTCTGAATCCCAGGCTCATGATCCCACCGGAACGGTCGAAATAAAAACATAGACATTGTGAAAATATTTGTCACTACATAGAGGAAGCCCATCAGGAACCAATTTTGATTATCGGTAACATTAGAATGCAGCATCAAAAGATAGAATGGCACAGTGTAATATCTGAACTCGATCAACGGAGCAGGAACAAGAACTGCGGCGGTAGCTAGAAAATAAGCTACAATCCAGATCCTTTTTTGAGACCTTCCTGCCATTTAAAAAAAAAAAACCACCTTTCGCTTCACTATATGAATTCAGATAAAGTTGAGTCAAAAGAGATGTGTACTGATCAAGACTAGCATGTCAGCAGTGGACTCACCCAAAACACTGAAAATTGAAAGCCATGAGTATGCGTAAAGCGGAACCAGAAGATATCTCATGGACCAATGTGCATTGATGACCTTCCGCCATAGATAGAACGGATAGTGCCGATTATCGGCAAGGAGATAGGGATGGGCCATGCTGCATGGTCAAATTTCCAGAGTGATGAATCAGGGGTAAGAACCAAATGCAGATGCAAACTTTCACAGATTTGTTTCTACATTGTGAGATGAATTGCCAATTGTGAAATCATATAGTTCTCTATATTGAAACATTTATGCATGTCCATTAGCAAAAGTTACTTGTTTTTTACTTCCAAGCACGGTTAATTTTTAATAAGCACAATGGTTAACTAATCTGACCTGAAAAAATGAACTGAGAGGAAGCCGGCACAAATAGCCAAAAGAACTTGAAGAAAACTTAGAGGTCTATTTCTCCACAAAGACCCGAAGATTCTTGCAGCTTGACCCCGCGAGAAATGCACAGGAGCCATGGCAAGTGTAGAAACCAGACCAAAGTACATTACCTGTGCAAAATGAGGAGAAACAGCGTGTGCATCTTTTGCACCTATAGCATAAGGATGTAAGGTGAGAACTAAACCCAAAACAACCTACAACAGGAACGAAAAACAGGATAGACAGAGACAGTCATATAAAGAATAATGAAAAATGAATTTTACCAAGCACTATGCCTCCGTTCCACCTGATGAATGCAATAAAGGCCACGAGGATCATGACAAAGGGTACAAATTGCACTGAAATGTCCCACTTCATATGCCAAGAAGTTGACAAAATGGCCTTAATCTCATCTAGCAAACCTGATAAAAACGGAAGAAGAAAAAACAGTTCAACTAATGTGCATAGTCTTTCATGAGCTGATGTGCATCAGCAGATTGATAATTGATAACAATTGTATCGGGAAACCTGGCATCTCAGATGAAAGGATAGTTGCAGTAGGTCTAACAATTTCACCAGTATCCACTGCACCATTGTTCTTTCGCCTTCTCAAATTTGAGCTGATATTACTATTCTTCTGAATTGGCTGACTTGGGTCATTGATTGAACCATCAATATCAGCTACTCTTACCTGACACTTTCCAGAAAGAAGAGTAACGTCTATAATTCCAGCGCAGGCAGCAAAAAGCATCCATACAATATTTGTTTGCCTTACGATTACAGACAAGGCACCTAGCTGCAAAAGACATTTACGAGAAAAGTTACTCAAAACTAGACAAATGACTAAATATCTTCAAACTTCACTTCCGTATTAATCACTACAGAGTCCTTTAATCATCAAGACTGAACGAGTCAGTTCAATGTGATATTCTTTTCCTTCAAACTCATGACAAAGAACTCTATTCATCTCAATATGGATTGAAATGATTCGATAATGTCATCCAAAATCGCAAAAAAGAAAGTAAGATGTAAAATCTTTCAGCACCTAGAAACAACTAAATACATAAGAAATCCACTTAATGACAAAAGCACAAAAAGAATGCATATAGAAATATAGCAAGGAGTTGGTAGATCAATTAAAGAATGAATACATCATCCGAACAAATGAAATTCTTCACAGATAAATATGATAGACGGCATGCAATAATTCTGCATCCCGCATCCTACACATATATAATTGGGACCAGAAATAGGCAAATATGATTGGACAACATGACGAGATTGATTTAAAAAAAAAAGTCAACCTTCTAGGCATCATTCAAGAAATATTCAAACTAGAAATATTTATTTTTCTAGAACTAGACTCTTCTTTAACTTTATGTGTCCATCTGATCTCTAGATGACTGAAGCTCGTCCAGCACATACAATTAGTTCATTAATTCTATCAATCTTTTCATTTTGCTCTTCTCCACACTCTACACTTCCTTCTGACACTTAAACCATTTCCAACAAGAGCCTTACTGCAATGTGAAAATTAAAAGTATCTTACTGAAAAGTTTAGCTAAGGAAAGCACACTCACTAGCGCACTTATCCAGTATCTCTTCTTCAAGCAAGCGAGATACATGGCCAGAACCATAGTAAGGGATGCAGCATCAGTGTAATACAGGAAAGTGAAGAACCATTGTAGAGGATACAATGCTAAAACCACTGCACATGCTGTAGCATTCCTATCATTGACCCTGGGTCTCAATAGTGTCATTATCTCATATACAAGAACACTGCATATCACGGCCAAGACACCATTCACGGAACGAAGAATTGCTGGTGAGCAAATATCCAGAAAAGATGAGATTGCTCGAGTAAAGATCATCCCTGGGTACAAAATCCCAACATAGGCAAGTGAGAGATAGTACCTGAAAAATAAATTACCAGTCAACTTCTATAACTCAATATCTCCCCCTAAAACAGTACCTAAGTAATAATTCTATGGTTTTTCCCCCTTGGCTGTAATCTTGTCAAAAGTGAGAAAATGACAAACATTGCAGACCTCGGCAAACTACACCAAAATCAAGCGCGGTAAAACTTATTGCCCTTCTCCTATAGAAAGGGGAAAATAAAAGAAAAACTGATCACAACATACAATTACTCGAGAAGGACCAGAATTGGCTCGATGAGAACTCCATTGAGTCAGTCAATTCATGATTTGGTTTCAGTCACAAGGTTTACATAAAGAAAAGGTAAACGAGCTCTCCTTGCAGCCCCTCAAATATCTGCATACATCTAACAAAGTCTTCTCTTCACTTCCAATTGCCTTGCAATACAGCTTTGAGCTCAATAATCGTCATAAACGTTAATAAAAGAGAACCCTCTTCCATGCACAACCCGTACGAAATGCTGTTCAGCCTAATTCCTACACCCAGTCCAGTACCAATCAAATCTAGCACAACCATCATCCTTGTCTCTTGAAAAAGCAAGGAACTTTAAAAAAGAAAAAATAAAAAACAGTAAGATGCCTAAAAGGAAGTGAACAAAAGAAAATACAAGCCAGGAGGGGTGGTGATCATGGGATCCCAACTTCTGAAATCGCCTCTGCAGTACTGCTGCGCCTGAGGAACATGAAAGATCTCGTCCTGCACGCCAATTCGGACAACAAGCGAGAGCCATCAACAGAAAGATTCGACCCACAAAGAGATTGCCCCCAACTCCGAAGAATCGGAAGAAAGTTTTCTCCATCACCGCTCCCCAATCCACTCACCATGTAAGGCTCGGGAACGACGCGATTCACGAGCACGGACACGGGCACGACCCATAAGCTCACGATCGCCGCGACCGCGACTCTGCCCATCGATCTCGCTCGACCTGGGCGCTCGCGGAATCGGACAATGCCGGACGACCGAACTGAACAAGAACACGGCAAACCTTTTCGCTACTTCTTCAGCGTCGGACCGTTCTGCGCTCTGCAGAGCGGCAAAGATGGAGAGGATGTCGGGTCGAGAAGACGCTGGTCTCGGGTCAAGAAGAGCTCCGACCCGAGTCCATTCGATTGGGGCGGTCTGGACGGGCCGAGCTCACGCCCCGCGAAGTTTTGCGGATGCAGAAGGTAAGACGTAGCGGGAATAAGAACGAAATGGAGATATTGTATTTGATTTTGCCGAAATTAAATAGGGAATGAAATTAGAAATGACCCGACTCAAACTCGACCCGATCCACCCGTTTAACGGCTCTTTGCTGCTGTGGTCAAATGATCAAAAACCTAATTTCCACCGTCACCGGAAGTGGCTGTTGCCGTGGGGGGAGGGTCAGAGGTCAGGCTCAGAGGTGGGTCTGAGAGGAGGAGGAGGAGAGAGAGAGAGAGAGAGAGAACGAAAAAATTAAAAAATGAGTGTAATCAAGATTTGGTCGAATTTGGATCGAGTGTTGCAAGGATAAGAAATAAGTCAACATGTGCCGCAATATCAAAATAAGGTAGCAAATAAATGCACGATTAGGGACATTAGATGCGCGTTTGCGAAAACCCTTTGAAACAATAGTAATTGCCATCAGTGAATTTTTTAGATAAGATTATTAAATCGGTCATAAACATATTGTATGGACGCTAATTCAATTATTCTAAACTTTTGAATTTTATCAATGTTGTCTTTAACCTTTATTCGGGAATTCCAATATAGTCCTTTGGCCAATTGTCATTGGGAATTTGTTGAGGACATCATTTCAAGTAAAGTTGTTCATGCTAGTATACCACATAAGGTGCATAGTAATTGTCGAATGACATGTTAGCAATTTTTTGTTATTATTGGTTGAAAAGGGCTACATTTGTTGTTGTTTTTTTTGTTTTTTTTTTTTTAAATAGTTGTAGGATTCTATCAACAAAATTGAAAGATTTATAATTGAATTGATATTCGTATAATAATTTTAAAATTGATTTGGCAATTATCTCGAGTCTTCTACACCTCCAATGGGGTTAGAGACCCTATGCCGAAAGTCGGAGAGGTCCGGGCTGTCATCCTTTGCATCTCTTGGTTTTACTAAACTTTTGATTTTATTATTGTCACGCGGGATACGATCTCTTTGCAAATTTTTTTAGCTAGGAGATTGCAACCGCTTTCATTTAATCGAAGTGCATTAACTTCGAATTACACATTTCAAGGACTTGATTGCACATCATTGGCTGAAGTCAACGCTACGCTAGGGTGGTCATTGCAAAAAGGTGAAGCATCGGGGGCAGAATTGCTATAACCCCAAAGTTCAAGGGGGCGTGGTGTAATTCTTCCAACAAGAACGGGAGTCGTACCTCCGATACGACGCCGCTTCTTCGAAACCAGTTCAAATTCGGAACGGCGCGACCGCCCCCTCGTCCTCCGCCACCCTCCCGAGCCAAAAGGCCATCGCCGGAACGAGAGCGGCGATCGATGCCGGACACCGACGATCTCTTCTCGAAACCCTAGCCTCACTTCGCCATCCCATCTTCTCCTCCTTCTCCTCCTTCTCCTCCTTCTCCTTCGCCTCCATTGCGATCTCCAATGACCTCGCACGTCGCTCCTTGCTCCATCGACGACAAGGACCTCGACGACGCCGCGCTGTGGGCGTTGATGGACTCCGCCGCCGCCGCCTCCCTCTCCTCCAAGCCTCGCAAGCTGCTCCCGACCAAGCACTCCGCTCACCAATCCCCGACTCCCGTCTCCTACCACTCTCCTCCGGCCCTCACCTTCCCCGCCAAGTGCGGCAAGCGAGCTCACCACTCGCCGCGCGCGGACTCGGATTCCGGGTTCCTCAGGGACGGGGAGGTCGTGCAGGAGCCGGTGGACAGCGGTTACAGGCCGCCGCCGCCGCCGCCGCCGCAGAAGATCGCCAGGTATTGCGGCTACGAAGCGAGCGAGACCAGTCCCCTGCCGCTGGTGCGGAGCGCGCAGCGGACGCCGACGGCGCAGACGCGGCCGTCGCCGGAGATCTCGAGGTCGGCAATGAGCTCGCCGGGGTACTACGTGCAGAGCGAGGAGAAGGAGGCCATGAGGCATTGCTTGAACGGGAAGTTTCCTACGGTTTCGCTGTTCAAGGAGTATCAGAATGCTGCCATGGCGGTATGTTTGATGCATTTAGCTTCGGATTCCGATTTTCTTGTGCTCTGTACCGTAGGAAACGTGCATGTGCAAAGTGTTCGCGTTATTATGTGATAGGAATTTAATTAATTGGATACTCCCGTGAACTTGCGTGTTCCTTCATGCTAGCTGTCCTGTTGCTTTGGATTCTATGAATAACCATCACCGTCATGTTTTGCAGTTTTGGGATGAGAACTGTATTCTGCGGTAGTAGAAGTAGTCGAAGATTATACATTCACGAAATACTGAGGACGTGTTCATTCTTCGTATGCTTTTTAGGCTTTTAGCTGATAATACTGTCACCAGATAATAAGTCAATAACCTGGACGAGGAATAAGTAGAGTTTGGAGAAAACTTTCCATAAAGGACAATTGCCATGGAGGTGCTGCAGCGGCCATGGTCCAACAACAGCTGCCACTGCTGGGTTGCTGGCAGTGATCATTTTGTTCAGTTTTTCTGTTTTTCTTTTTTTCCCCAGAGAGCTTGATTTTGTCTTGTCAAATTTATTTTCTTTAGTAGTCTAGTCTTATTCAATGCAAGCCAAACACTCACTGCGTCAGTATATGCCTGTACAGGATCTTGGATTTTGTCATTTCCTAGACAAGGTGTTAGGTAAAATCGGGTGGATTTTTTACAATATCCTATCTGGAAGTACTGTATACCGTATGTGTAGTCTAAGTAAGTAAAGCAATTTTAGTGAGGGAAGAGGTTAGGATGAACCAATGGTAAAATTGGAGACCCATAGATACCAAAGATTCGGCAGCTCTGGGAAACAATATACTGAAGGATGGAAAACTTGATGGGAATGTACCTCACAGGAGACGAGTAGGAGATATGGATGGAGAGGCACATCTGGAAAATTTTGAGATTGCAAATATCAGTTAAGCTTGAGGATGAAATTTTATTGGATAGCAGTGAGGCTGGCGATGCTTTACATTGCACTTAGCAGGAAAAGGCTTTCCTAATATTGATTTTAATGGTGGTGTTGTCGTTGATGCTGCTGTCCAGCTAAAACCCCTGCATCATTATCTCTTAGAAGATTCTGGCCTTATGTTTGTGCTTTTGTTATAAGCAGGAAATAGTATCTAGAGAGGAAGAAAACTATTTTCTTTTACTTATAGAAAGAGTCCAGTATTGTTTAGCCCAAGCATAGGAACTATGCTGCAGAAAGGTGCATTGTGGTCATGATGAAATGATAAAGGTTTTTCAAAGGAAAAAAGTCATCGAATTTCTCCAGAAGATAAATATTGATTAAAATTGAGAGAATTACCAGTTGATGAGAAAGTACCTAGTCAGAATTTATGAAAAAGGCTGTATAGATTGCTCAAAGCATTTCTTTTCCAGCATCTTCCCATTAGCCATCATGAGTAAGGCTAGTTGTTTTCTGTTTTCTCCTTTAGGGTCCACCTTCTAAAGCATGATGCCTAAACTGGCCAACTTGCAGAGTTTAAATATGGTCACTATCTTCACTTTTATTAGGTTTCTTAGACACATCACAGAAAGATGAGATGATGAATTAGTACTTAGCTCAGGGTGCACATGCATACAATCTCCCCTCCATCTGTGATCCAAGGATGTTGGCTGTTGCTTCTTGACTGCTTGATCTGTGTTATTTTTGCGAGTAAACAGGTCTGCTTTCACTTTTTTACACACGATTCTTTTTGTTTAACTGGACAGATTCTGGAGAAGACTGACTACACAATGATTTCTGGCAACCCGTTTATAAAGAAGTCAGGTACTTTTATCAGATATTATAGTTTTAAGATGGTATGGTAGATGTGACGAGAAGCATTTCGTGTTACAGGTTGGAGAAAAATATCATTCTACTTCAATCTTTCTTATGAAATCAGAGATAAGACGATTGAATTTGATGAGAACAGGAATGTACAGCGTGCTGAATTTGTCGTCCGAGCGTACATGCAGTATGTTCTGTCTTTTGGCTTCTGTCATAAATGCATGATTTAGTCAACTATTTAAGGCTACTTCACTACTCTTACAAATCTCACCTGCTGTTACATATGATCCTTTTGACTAGGGGTGGTCGGTTTTCTGATGGATGGGGCTCATGTGAGCGGCGAGAGAAGAGATTTTCAAAACCAAATCACGATATTCCTAGCACAGCGGAAACTAGAGCCAAAAATAGAGCCTGCCAGGTAATTTCCATCAATGTCCAAACTTCATTGCTTGGCTCGTATTTGCATAATTCAGTAAGATACTTTCAATTGCAAAAGTGGCAAGCTTTTAATGCTCTTTATTGGCAAAAACAATACATGCAAATAGGCAACTGTTGGAGCTAATCAACAAGTTCTAATATTACAGCCTTTTGGTATCCATATGTTGTATAAGGAGCTCTCATGATTGACTTGTTTCACAGATTCCCCAACTTGCAGCATTTGTTTCTCTATTTTTGTGATGGGTTGGTTTTTGGTGGGCCCTTCGGGTATTCGAGTTTTGGCTAGGTTGTTCTGGTTTTAGCCACCGCTGAGTATGTCATTCAAAGCATAAGATCTAGTTACCGATTATGACATCTAGTACTTCTTGTTATAATAACCTCAGTAGTTATTCTAAATTTAAGTATGTATATACTTCACATCGAGTATGTTATCATGCTGTGGTCAAGCTCATCAATGCTTAGGCTTGATAGACATCATCCTATCTTAATTGAACTTTTATTTTTAGTTCACAATATATAAACTATATTGTAAAGATAGATATAGAAAAATTATCAAATTATCTAACATATCAATATGTGAAAAATAATCGAGCTCCGTTAACATCAAAATTGAGCAAACACAAGTTCTACTCCTTAAAGAACCCTACATTAAATAAAAACTGTGATGAAATGAGGATTTTGTCGTCTTAGGCTTGTTTTTGTCTAATCAATGGTGGCCAAAAACTCATTTGGTCGTGGTTGGTTAGACCAAAGACGACAAAAGACCTCATTTCATTGCTTTTGCTTGGATCAAAGGCAACGAAAATTACCGTGTCTCACCTTCGTGTAGTTTCGATCTTACAGCAGTGGATCATCGCTTTCGTTGCAAAAGGATTGGTTTGGTCTATTTTAGTGCTATAAATCATAGGTTTTGTCGCGTTTGTTAGGAGCAATGGCGATGAAATGATAGTTCTGTCACCTTTGTTGAGTTGTTGATCTTATAAAAGGAGAGAATAAAACTGTCATTGTTGCTCAGACCAAATGCGATGAGATTCAATTTCGTTGCCATACAAATAATCTATGGCGATGAATCACCACTTTTGTCACCAAAGGACTGGTCTCGTCTACTCTAACGTGATGAAAATAACGGGTTTCTTCAAGCTTGGTGGGAGCCGTGGCGACAAAATGTGTTAGTTTGTTGCATTTGATGAGTTCTCAGTCTTATGAAAGGTGAAAAAAAATAGGACTGTCTTGCTCTTTCGCAATACACAGGCGATGGAATACATATTTCGTCTCCTTTGCTCTGTCCTAGTGCAATGAATTCTTAGTTTTATTGCTGAAGTTTGGATTTGGTTTGCTAGGATGCAATGAAACTAATTTATCGTCACACTAGGGTGGAGCAAGGGCGACAAGCTTTTTAATTTTGTTGCAGTTTGTCTTGCAATGGCGACAATTTGATTGGCCTACAGTGACTTAGTCCATCCATAGTGGTAGAGCTATCTTTGTCGCTAGATAATTTCATTGCCATAGCCCTGTTTTCTTGTATTGTGGAACAAAGTCTCTTTCAATTCACTGGTAACATATGAAGCAAATTGGGATTGCTCTGACAAAGTTCAATTGGAGGATCTGCAGAATGTCTCCCGGGGGGTTTTCTTTACCTTAGGAGGGGCTAGCGGGAGACTTCGTGCATCCTTTGAGTCAATAGTCTCTAAGAAAGGATCTCTTGCTTCTAAGGCGGCTCGTATTTTTCTTATATTATCTTGCCAGGGAAGGAAATTGGTCAGTAGTTTTGCAGCCTCTGTCCTGATCCTTTAGCTTAGTACTGTTCTAAGCAGCTAATGTGAAATATATCGCTTATGTTCACCTGCAAGCACAGCACAGAACAAAGGAAAAACGACAAATCTCCAAGAATGTTATAATATGTCGAACTGATAAATTGGTCTAAGTCACTGGTAGAAAAATTGGTTCTACTCTCTTCGGATGCATGTCCTAGTTTCTCTCCTGAAGACGTCTCATCTTATCACGCAGGACTTGCTGGGTATTGGGGAGTATCGTCCTGGTGCAAGCCGTGCTCCGTGAAGAGTAACTCTTCTCTTTCTGGCAGAGACTCTTTAGCTCATACGATTCTCCATGACCTGTGTTGTATGTTTGTGTAACAAAAACGGTTGTTTTAGCCACCGATAGCAAATAATCAATTCTTAGAGTGGGAGGCAGAAGAGATTCGGGAAACCATAAAGAATGTCCCGGCATTACAATCTCTCATTGTTATACCTGAATTCACTCATGTAATTGCTCATTACAGAGTAAACTTGTGACTCGTATTTCCGAAGCATTTTGCTGACGATCTCATCAGTTTGTTGGATTTCGTGGCCTGATGTAGGCTGGTGACAAACCGAACAGAGACCTGGCCCTTGATTCAGAACTGTGAAACTGTTTCTTCCTTCCTCTTGGAACATTCAACCAGTCCCGGGCGGTATGCAATTCCCAAAGGTATCCATAAATCCAGGAGGTTGATCCCATGGAATGTCCATGTTTGAACTTACTGTAGTAAATGAAGATGGTCGCTTGTATGGTTCTTGTTATTGTTGTGATGGTATAAAAAAGAAAAATTAATTGCCATTTAAAGGAGCATGTGCGGTTCGTGTGCGGATCCCACCTTCCACGTTATCTTTTCAATAGTAATTCTCCCACAATGTATACTCAATAAATTTTTTTCTTCTGTCCCGTTATTCTTTTTATATAAGAAATTGGTGGTGACACAAGTAATGATGACTCAAATCCAATATGAAATTAAGATTTTTATGATAAAATCAAAAGATGATCAGGATGGAGCCCTCAATGTCTCATCCCACCGTTTCAATTCAGCCAAAATCGGTGTGCATTCAGGTCTTAACGAGGGCCATTCCAGACTTTTTAGCTCTGTCATGTTGTTCTTTCAGGCTAAATAAACACTTCGATTTCGAAAAATGGGGGGTCCAATCTAGAAAGGGAAGGTCATGAGCGCAGGAAGCAGCGGTGCAACAGTCCGTGCCCCTTCCCCTCCGTGGGGCCATTTCGTACCTTTTTCCCTCCCTCCCTCTCTCTCTCGCTCTCGATTCACGTACGAAACTTTTAAAAAAATCCAACCTCTCTCTCTCTCTTCTCTTCACTCCACTCCACTCCCACCACCTGAATTCATGGACGCAGAGGACCAACCAGTCTGTCAGATGTAACTGAGACTCCTCTTTCTCTTCGCTCCACTCCACCGGCTGAATCCATAGTTGCAGTGGCCCAACCCAACCGTAACCCAGATGTCCTTCTCTGCACCTCCTCTCTCTCTCATGGTTTTTTAAAATTGTCAAAGTGAACTCGGCCTGGACTCGCCCATGTGAAAGCGATGTTGCTTTTGTCGATGCATGTCAGGCTCGTTAGAGAGGATATACCGTTTACATTGCTGCTCTGCCTTTCGTTTTGTTTATTGGGTCCGAGGGGTTGCCATTTTAATCATCCCTTTTAGAAATCATCCTCACTGGACGCACGTCGCTTTTGCAGCAGCTGCTGGGGGGTTCTTAAAAAGCAGAGAAAGACGGTCGCTCCTCTGGCCGTGATGACTTTACCATCCTTGTCTCCCCCTTAGAATGCAGCAGTCCCCGAAGCTCTCTTCTTGAAGGGGGGGATAGACAGACTCATGGCTCAGCAGGTCGTTTCTTCACTCGCCTCCCTGTAAATGGGAAGTTTCGCTTCGCATGGAGTGTTTCCTGTTTCCTGGTTTTTGACTGCCACGTGTTTGATGAAATGCGTGTTCAGGAAGGCGGGTGGCCTCTGGGGCTGCAACCATTGAATGCGAGAGTTGGGGTCGTGAGGAATCGCGGGTGCTCCGGATCAGCCTCGTTCAGCACGCTCCTCACCGGTTCTCCCAGTGACACTTCTTCAGATCCTGATACGGAAGTGAGTTGCGTGTATATTATACGGGAGTGTGTCGGATATGTTGAAGCTTAGTTTCCTGTTATTTCCTCTAGAATCACTTGTGAGTTAAATATTAATTTCCTGTCAAAAGACGGCCTTGAGATACTTACTGTGCAATTCGTGGATGTGGGAGTTACATGGCTGGAAATAAGAATATCTCGCATCAAGTACTTCACTAGGCGGTGATCATTCTTTTGCTACTTGAGTTTGTACCATGATCTTGGTAGAAATGAATAGCCTGGCCAGCATCAAAGTCAAAATTTGCTCTGAATCCATCATAGGAAAGATGCTCCATTGGCCTGTCAAAACCACTTTTGTCCACCACTGAAATTAATCATTTCTTTAGGTTGCTCATAAAATGTAGTGGCCTGTGAATTCCCCCTCACGATTTTCATTGATCATGCTTCAGAGACTTTCTTGCTTATCTCATCTTTAGCTATATTTGGTTGACAAGGAGTGTCGTATGCTAATGTTAGTAGACGTTTGTTGGGGAAACTGTTTTGGTCATGTTGTGTTGTTAGCTTTCAGTCTGAGATTGGAAACGAACATGTCCCTTTCTCATCCTTTCAGTGAGGAGCAAGTCAATGTCCTAATGTCGTAGGTTAGCGAGTGTCGAGGAATTGGAGAAACACTGATGAACTTCATTCCTTTGTCTGTAAGAGGAATCCACGGCTGAATACACTGAAACCTTTTTGAATTTCACCTGTTCTGGTTTTCATTTGACCTGGAACCTTTTCTCATCAACTAATATAACTAGTATTAACTAGTTTTCACTCCAACCCAGCTCCTTCCGCCCATGTGAAAATGGTCAACTAGATGGTTCAGTTCTTGAGGATTTTGTGTAAAATGGCCTTATACTAGGAATCCAGTTTATCTTTTAAACATTTAATGAAGCATTGCAATACTCTAGATGATACCTGATGCTTGGCGTGTGTAGGTACTGTACAGTTGTGCTATTTTCGTTTTTGTCCTGATGGGACTGTTATGCATCGTGCATATGTAATTGCTTATTTTGTATCCTAGCTCCCTCCATGCTTTTATGTGAGATCTTTTATGCTATCAATTTCAGTCAACCGGGTCCTTCCATGACAAAAGCATCACACTCGGGAGCCTAATTGGGGCTTCTAGCATTCTAGAACTTCCAAGACGATCAGCGAGGATGAGAATGGCTGAAAGTTCTAGAGACAGAAGGAGTTACAAATCCAAATCCTGGTTCTTCTCTCTCTGCTCGAAGCTCAACACAGATGCTGTGACCATCAATGGTGCTCAATCCCTCGGTTACTTTCTAGAAGCAGAAAGAAGGGCCGCCGGCGGTTACAGGAGAAATAGCAACCTGACACTTTGCCGGCCCAGTTACCTCAAGCAAGATCTTCCTGCTTCAGATTCAAGAGCGCTGTGTGTTGGTGGACAAGTGGCTACTAACTTGGCCATTCCCACAGGTGCAGACAGGAAGAGGAAACCACGAAAGGTACAGGTAGATGATTTGAATGCTTATGGAGTTCCCTTATTCTTTTCATGTTTGAGAGGACAAATCATTGGATGATGGCTTGAGATAGCATCTTTATCTATTGGTAACAAACTAACAGTTGCTTTGAGTATTCGGGACTCGCTGATAAAAAATTGAATTGCGTCTTTTTGAAGTCGATTTCATCAGCCACTATTCACTGAGCTGATTCTTAATGATACTGTACCAATCATTTTACTTCTCAGGTTTATCATGGTCCATAGCTTTTATTTGACACCGTGTATTTCCATGTTCTGTCTCCAGATATGAAATATTAGATTGGATCATGTGGTAAGACATAATTAGAAGCCGGGTTCACAATCACTGCATTGAATTTCTTCCATATTCGGGAAGGGACATTGGAAATGAAAGTGTATTTTAGGGCCTGTTCGTTTGAAGGAAAATGGTTTCCGGTAAATTGTTTTTCGACTTTCTAATATATGGATAATGGAAAATTAATCGATTTATGAAAACATGGACTAAAACAACAAGTTTAGATTTGAGAAGGACGACTTCCCCTTTCAACAAGGCGGAAATCACTTTCCATAAATCACTAAATAAATTAAAAATTAATCATTTTGCTTGAAAACGATTTGTATGCAAAATATTTTTTTATTGTGAAGTTTTCCTTGAATTAAACGTAAGGAAAACTTCATATTAAAAGAAATTGCTTTATGAGAAATCCTTGTTTAGGAAAACATTGTTCTCTTTTCATGTTAGGGAGTTCATTTTTCTTTACTTTTTAGCATGTATATATTTTTTGACTTTAAATGATTTTTCATTGACTAATTATATTCAACAAACTAAATGTATGAAGTTTCAGAAAATTAATTTTGCGGAAAACTCTTATACTTAAACAAACACACCCTAATTTGATCGAAAGAACTGGGTAATTCCTAGAATGAATGTGCAAAGGCTCAAATGGAATTGGAGAATGCTATTTTTATGGCGAAAACATAGATGAGATGTAAACATTACTGCATGACATAGGTCCTCTACGGATGTAATGGTTACTCCACAAAGAGGAAGGTATGTTCACAGAACAAATAGAATATGCCAATCAAGAAGCTGAACCTTATTATAAGTGGCGGGCTGGGCCGGGCCCTTAATGAAGGCCTAATTTGGTTATCAAAAAGTTTAGATGAACACAGAAACACAGTGAAGATTATCTTCCCAATTGCTTTCGAAACTGAAAAATGTTACCAATTCGTGACATTGCTGCTCCCAATTTTCAACTCGAGCATCTCCAACAAATAATTCTAATAAAAGACAAGTTATGTACAGGTACGAGGATACCATGCCTCAAATTCAGATACGACCTTCAGTTTGGTCTGGAGTTCTCTTCTCTAACATTGTCTAGTCCCTGATTTTTCATGTGAGCCAGAGGAATACATCTTCTAAGAACAGAGTGGCTTTTGGGCCATGAGGATTTGCAAGTGAGATCTGGACCTTACACGATATACACGATTTATGGATTGGGAATAATTTCGTTGTCGATAAGACTCGACATTTGGGATCCGGACAAGAACGGATCCGGTTAGGGCATATACGACGTGTGAATCGCCTTCAGAATTATTTTTCCAATATGCCAAGTCGTAGGATTTGTCGGGAGAGATTCTCCACACGGTATGCGATGTTCATGTCAAAACTTAGCTAGAAGAATCTGAAACGTTTACTAATATAACCCGTACAAGAAAAAAATCAAACGAGATATTTAATTGGTAGTTTACTTTAGTTGACCATCACAATCACAAGGATAGAAAAAGGTCCCACCCGAAAACACAAGCTTCCGCGTTGTTTCTGTGCCGTGATTGATTTTCCCACCGCACTCTATTCACAGAAACATACAAGAAAGGACACTAGAATTGATCGTTTTAAGTGGCATCGCTTTTTAAAGCGGGCCTAGTCGAGTGTCTCTAGCAATTCAACTTCATTAAAACGCGGCCATCGAAAGACCCATTTGCATCCACTTCCCAAAAGAACTTCAGTGGTATCAGAATACGCAAAATCCAGCCTAATCAGTCAACGTAAGGTAACTTCAATCGCAGCACGAGAGTTTTCTCCCAGAGATTCTACTACATTTCGAACGCTCCGACCACATCTCCATATAATACCATTGTCGTCGTGTCATCACGTCACGTTGTTTTACGGTCTCATCGTAGCGTCGTTACATACCTGTCGTGTTATAGCACTTTACTTTGTGAACATTATGTGCCCCACCCGTGTTATTACACGCCACCTCGTCCCATATTTCACCGCATCCATAATGAAGTAAACCGCAATCATGCATTGGCCGAGCCTAACTTTTTGGGTGAGCCCCCGGCCCTACAAGACTCATGCAAGAACGCGCTTAATCTGTCTTATTGGTCAATCAACGGAAAGATTACCGAAAGATCGACCTTTCTTCAAACTGTAATCGGTCAACAATATCGGAACGAGCTTAACGTCAAAATCCTTGTTGGTAAGGAAAGTAGTCATGACGCGGTGTATATAATGAATTAAAATATTAAGATGAAAGTAAGGAAAACGAGTGGGAAAAATTATCGAGAAAGTGTTCTAAAACTTATTGCACTTGTATTAATTTAGTCTAAACTTTTCAATTGTAGCAATTGACTCATAAACCTTTTGACGATTTGCTAGTATAAGCTATTCGGCCAATTTTAGTTATAAATGATTGACATAAACACTGTATCTTACATGGTACGACAGATGGCTAATGTTGATATGGATAATTTTTATTATTGTTTCTTTCCTTCTTCTTCTTCTTCTTTTTTTTTTTTTTTTTCACAAAGCTAGGCTGATGAAACCACGGAGGGACCCTCACCTAGTACGGGGTGAGGGCCATGACGCCCTCATTGGCCATAGTTGAGGGGCTCGTGACCCTTGCCAACCAATAGGCGGGGTCACAGCTCTCTTCTATATCTGGGCAAGGGCTTGGGGGGTGAAGGCATGGAGACTCGTGCCTATACCTCACTTGTGGCTGACAAGGGTTAGCCGATGATCTCATTGGTCAACAGCTGGGGAAAAAAAAATAACAAAAAATTCATTAAAATAATAAAAATACAGAAATTGTCCACATTAGCACTAGTCATTCTTTGTAGGATGGCCGGGATTTATATCAACGATTTTCTCCTGAAATTGGTCAGATTTGTTACATTGACAAATCATTAAACATTTAAAATTCAATCGAGACAATCGAAAGGCTTAGAATTCACGACTAGATTCAAGATTTAAGTGATTTGTGATGTCACTCTCTGTGGATCACGCCCTTCGGATTGATCCAATCTTTCACCTTCTACCAATAAGTGGGCGGCAAAGAGGGATAGAGAGAGAAAAAGGGAAGAGAGCGAGAGATTCCGAGGGGCTGTTCATGGACATCCACGTTCCTCCACACGTGCGCTCTCAATCAATCATGGACATCTTGGATTCCCCTTCCCACCCGCGCGCACATTCCTCCTACGTAACCCCCTACCCCACCGCCGGGCCCCACGGCGGAGCAGGCCTGCCTGTGCCTGTCTGTCTACGTGCATGCGATCTCTCGTTTCCTTCGCGATCTCAAAAAGGGGGCAAAAGTCGCCTGCTCCCCTTCCCCTTCCTCCGCTCAAAACGACGTCGTTTCGGCTTATCGAAGAGGAAAAGGAGGAATTGGATTGGAGCTGGACCCCCACTTTTTTCTCTCCTCTTCCTTCCTCCTTTTGTTTTTGAAACTCGAAGGACCTTAGCATCTTTGTTACCATCTCTCCTTTACGCTGGATGGGCCTCCGTCCCCTCCCCCCCTCTCCTTTTCGCTTTGTCGTCTCGAAAACCTATCAAATCACGCTTAGGCACACACTCCCCTTTCCAGGTGAGGACGGGATGGCATCCAAGGAAGAATACCGCCTCTTTCGGAATCTCCAAATTAGCCGTGGAGTCGACCTCCATCCCCCTTCCACTTTAATCCGTGACACGACCCCCCCCCTGTGAGCCTTGGACGCGTCGGTTGTCGTATTCCGCGGTGCTGTGCCCCCGTTTAAAAAGTATGATACAAAATCATGGCTCTTTTTCCCATAGCATGATCCGCTTTCGAAATAAAGATTTGTCTTATATATATATATATATATATATATATATATATATATATATATATTACATATTTATGTAAATGTCAGCGATGTACAGTGTATGACTATAATTGAACTCGTTTCCTATGAGTTGAGCTTTTTCCAGGGAAACGAATGCCTCTTACATGTATAGACGTCGACTATATGGAGAGAAATAGATTAATGAGATGATAATTATGTCCGTGACATGGGAAGATGAGTAATAACATCACATGGCACACATGCATGATGACGTGGTGACATTAGATAATGATCTAGCAGATATGCAATCGCATGATGGCATGGCATGTGATCACAATTGCATATGACGAGGAGTCAGTCACGTGACTTTGTGAATGGTAACATGGCATGTGACATGACCATTTACGCATGATGTGGCATGGTGACTGTCAACAACATATACGTGTACAAATCTAGGAAAAAGCCGGTTGAGTAAACCGTTGTCCAGCCTTGCACGGGCATGGTTACGTGTTTAAAGAGAAAAATGCTCATTTACACCCTACCAACCACGATTAAAGCTACTATCAAATGTAAGATTCGGAGAATTTGATTATCAAATTTGTGAAGAAAGCATAGATTACAAAGCATGAGGCTCTTGCCTCGAACCTAACTTTTGGGATCGCCGTCTTTTTGCTAGCCAGTGCCCTGCGAAAAACCCTACCTTACAAAACTACAAGATCGAGGGTAAAACGGTGCTAAGGACGGTAAGCATCATCATGATGGCTTGCTCTATTTCAAAGTTTCGAAAAGCATTTCGGCTGCTTAAAGGTTATGTTAGGGCGTACCAGTTATTTGTTTAAGCGGCATAATGATCACAACGTAGAAAATAGGGAAATCACCTAGATTGTCGAAGAGCTTTGATAACTACAAAAGAAAGCCGAAGCACAACAGGGAGACCCTAATGTTCGAGTTCGATTGCTACAAGGAAGCATAATCACAAAGGAAGAGAGGCAAGAAGCTCACCATGCTGAAAATCCGAGATGAAGGGCCCTTCTTCATTGGCGAGATAAAATTGAGATGGCCAAGGCTGCTCCATAGTGTCATTCACAGAAACAATTAGGTATTTAGACATGATAGAAGTTTTAGGCTGGTCACTATAAGGAGTTAGTAACTCTTCCGTGTAGAATTGACCTTACATGAACAGGCCTGGGCGAGCAAAGTTAGGATAGCTAGGCTTACCAAAGGAATTACTTGTCTAAGCCTGCCAAAATTTCGCTCTTCGAGCCAATCAGCCCTCGCGAGCCGCTAGGCCAATGATCACTCTGATCGATACAAATTGATGCAGTGTAAAAGCTTGCGATTTCTAGTTCTAGGAAATGCAATGAATTTGACATATTTCCCAGTGATGTATGAAAAGTTTATGAATTGGCATCCATATAATAGGTGTAGGATCCTTTTGGTAAATTTTCCCTAACTCGGCAAATGCTTTATGGCTTCTACAATTCAATCACCAGAACATTCCTGGAATTATTTCGTGTGTGAGGCTCTTCGTTCTTCAATTCCACATGTCGTTCTTAGCTTGGTTTGCATGTGAGAGGCGATGATGAAGTATCCCACGCTACTTGTCAATGACACTATGGGTTTTCATTGGGGTTTATATTCATATAATCTCTCTCCATATAAACACTTAAATTTTTGGGATAGACATTCTTAGATATACTGTAATTTAATCTAAAATGACAGTGTTCTTCATCCAATCATCCATACGGCGTCAAGTACAAAATCAACAATGAAAAATCTTCCTTGTTTCTCAGGTAACTCTTTGAAGATCAATGTCTCTATTTTGTAATTGATTTTAACCTTAATTTGATCCATGAGTACCTCTAATTTCTCTTATAATTGCGTGACATTACATGCGCTAGATGGGCCTAACTTGGCTCGTCAAGCCTGCCCACTTAAAGATATTATATATGGATATATTTTCATGACCCATTGGTTACAAGTTATAAACATCACTCGCATGTAAATTTAACTACAATTAAAAGTGCATTATATCAATTATTGTAATCCACTAGCACGATTGGAGCTTGAAAATTTCCTCTAATTGGGATATAGAGGAAAACATAACCCATATACATACAAATTCTCAAGCACAACCCAACAGGATCATTGGCCCCATTTTCCCCTTATCGACCCAAGCCGGTCTCATGAGCTGCTCTAGCCATGATCACCTCTACTCGTAAGTACTTGATAGTTTGATTCTTTATTTTTTACTAAAACTAACATCAATTGAATGTCACTGAAGAACGAAAATAGCACTTGAAAACTTTTCAAAACCCTAATATTGAGGTTCAACGGCCAAAAGTTGATTGAGCCATTTTACCTTCAAAATCTACTATTTTCGAAGTCCTTTCCGACACTTTTGCAATTTTGACTATTAGCATCTTTGTTATTTTCGACCCGTTTGAAATTTCGGTTGCTTTTCTCCGACAGTTATTGGAGCTTTACCACAGCTTTCAGATTATCCTATTTTTATCTTGTTGATGCAAAGAGTCAAAGACCAACTCGAGCCCAAAAAAAAAAAAAAATTGAAAAAGGGATGAACCGAAACAAACATACTGGTCACTTGTGTAAATGGAGGTAGCTCGGGTAAATCAAATATTAGTCTATATAATTTTTTCAAGTTTATACATAAATCTTTCGTAAGAGAGTGACAAAATTATGTATATTTCACGTTCTATCATTCATGTGATAAGGAATTTATTTGATGAAGTAATAATTTTTTCCCTTGAAACATCGAGACATCATTTTCCTTACTTGTAAGCGGGCAAAGAGGGCAACTAATGCTAGCTACCCTCTTTTGAAGTTGTCCTAAACAATCACACACTCATTATAGAACGTTGGAGTTTAGTGATAGCTACTCCTTATATTTGCGAAATGAAAGTCCAAGACTAACAACTTGTCATTGCAATCCTTTCAAAGATGGAGCGGTCAAAAAGATGTTTCTATATACAAGCTATGTCACGATAATATTGCAAAAGTTATTGAGAGATTCGTTCAGGACGAGAAATAAACTCGGCGACAAATAGGCGGACCTCGATGGTTATGCCAATCACGTCGGTGGTAGATTTAAACGCGGCTGCACTGTATAAACGTCCCGTCGTCAACGAGAAACGATTTGATTTTACAGGGACCTTACGAGCAAAAAGGAAAAGCTGACGAAGAAAACAGAGAGAGAGAGAGAGAGAGAGAGAGAGAGAGACAAGAGAGAGAGGGGCACGAACATCCATGGTCTGACAACAGCATGAAAGAAATGGAAGTCAGTAAGAAAGACGAAGCTGATGTTGGCTTGGAAGTTTGAGCCGTTGTTTCGAGTGTTGCCGTTCGTACCATCTTCTTTTTATTTCTTTATTATTGTCGTTCCTGATGTTTTGTGGAATGCACCCGAATATATAAGTCGACGATTTCGGGATCACATAAGCAGAATTCGAGCGAGCGAGAGAGGGAGAGAGGGAGGGAGAAGAGAGCTTTTACACATGGCGGTTTTGAATGCTTTAGATGATTCGTTCAGGGGCAAGCAAGGCAGGTCGCCTCGGTTCTTGCAAAAGGTGAAATCCAGACACAAAGATTCCTTCCCTTTCATGATGACGAATCCCCTTCTTTGAATCATGGTGTTATCATAATCCTCTTGCCGATGGCTATGGCATGACGATTTCTAGGGTTAAAGGTCCTCGGTCTTTCATGGTGTGGTGCCACCTCCACATGTCTTCACCGTTCAATCCAAAAGTTAAAGATCACAACCGTTTAGGCTAAGATCTGCTGCATTTCAATTATAAGACAAAAAGAGCATAATGGCACCGTGCCCACAAGGGATTGTAGACTCACGCCGTGGATTTTTATCGACTTTGCCGTCGGTGTTAACATGAATGTAATTTATAAGTGCCATATGTGAGGATCTCGATTGAGGAATTACCTTTAACCTCACACGTCACACATAGTTCAATGGTTGTGTGTGTGTTTTGTTTATGTCTTCAATGAACCTAATAAACCACTGGGATTCGCCCTAGTGGCCACCCTTCCAACATGGAAGGAGGAGGTGAGGGGTTCAAATCTCCACCTTCTTAGGGGGGATGGGGTGGGGACGCGTAAGTTTCAAGAGTGAGTTTCGACTCCCACGCTCTACAAGAGGCAGGGCAAAAGTCTGAGAGTGAATGTAAAATAGGAATAGAGTAAGACTGACAAAAAAAAAAAAATGAACCTAATAAATTTTCTTTTGTTTTATTGATTTAGAAATGCAGCAAGTGAAAATTTTCTTTTGTCGTGAGTTGTTTCAAAAAACTCTTAGATTGCCATGATACGTGCATATGTTTCGTCTCGATAGCATTGCTTACTAGATTGATTATGGCCAAATGAATGTAGTATTTACAACCAATCGATCTTATTGATAATTCATATTTATGATATTTGCTTTTAAGCTTTGGTCATTTCTTGCTATAATGATGACAAGGGTGGAAGGTACAATTGGCATAGACCATCCTCTGATGAATGTTTAGTTTGAACCATAACTATTTTAGTCCATTCGTAGTTATAAAAGCCTATCACTGCAACAAATTGATGTATTGAAAGTGAAGCAATCTCTCAACATGAAGTGACAAATGTCTAAATCATAAACTCTAACCATCTTGTCAATTCAAGCGTGTGAAGTGTTAGGACAAGAATACAAATTGCACCTTACAATCAATAGCAAAAAGTACGAAAGTCCTACAATAATAATTTCAAGACAAATTCTCGATAGTGAAATGCACCTAACAACGGATAAATCTGAGATTATCGGGGTTTTGCAAGTGACGTCTCTTGTTAGGTATTACCATAACTCCATGCATGGTCTGGTTTAGATGAAAAGTTCCAAACTAAGTTCACTTCTTTCGCTCGATTAAAAAGGGCGGTCTAGGGTCGAATTGTAAAAACTATAACGAGTCATTTCATCATAAAACGATATAAAGTGATTATATTACTTGAGAATTTGACTCAATGCCTCACGCTTTTTGAAGATTGACATGGCGTTGAACACATTTGAACATTGAACGCGCATCTAGAGATGTTCCCACCAAATCAAAACTTGCACTACACGTACAAATCGCTGATTTCACGTTAATGATGAAGTTAAGTTGGGGGGAAAATTTTGCTTTCGGGAGGTAGGGTCGTTCCAACAAGAGTCCAAAGCGATGATTTGGTCCAAAAACTGACAAAAGAGAGGGGCTTGTTTCCTTGTGAGTCGTGAAGGGCACGCGGATTCACGCGCGTCAAAGTTGCCGAAAGTGGCGGGGCGGGGCGGGGGTTCCAGACATCCCACCTGCGACGCCATCTCTCTCTCTTTGACTCTCGTCTCTCGGGTTCGCCTCCGACCGTGCTGGAGATTAATTGATGGTGACGATCTAAATTTTGAATATTCGATACGTATTTGGTTAATTCAGATCCACATAGGCATCTTCTGTCATGCTAAGTTTGTTAACTATATGTAATTCATGTGTCGCAATCCAAATTACTTGTGATTAATTGGAGATGTGAGCTCGAATTACGATATATATACGTTAGATAGATTTTTATTTAGTGGGATTTACGCACCTTTTCGATATGAATTACATTCAATGATTCTTCTCAGAATCTTATATAGTCTCAGAGCGGGAGGTCCTCACCTTCAAGATCGTTTCAATTATCGAGTTAAAATGTTTAGACATTAAGTCATGTATTCATGGTAATAGCAGTACAAAGATTCTAAAATAGTCGGCAATGGACCCCACAAAATCTTTCATCTTTAACCGAAATAAGTGTGGAAACAACGCTCTCTTTTTTGTATTTTTCTATTGGAAGTCAGTGAAAGAGTTTGGGGGAGTTTTTGTGAGTAGTAGGGCTTTGAGTGGTACAAAATCTTTTGGCGTCTTTTGAGGCTCTTGTCCCACCAAACCCAAAATCACGTAATTTACGCTTCATCTCTCTCTCTCTCTCTCTCTCTCTCTCTCTCTCTCTCTCTCTTTCTAAGGTTTAGTCTCACTCTCGTCTGACCGACCACCCGAGAACAGTCAGTAAATCCTCACATCTTCTTTGTTTATTGCTTAAGTACCTTCTTTACATGATTCCAAAATCATTCCTCTGTGTATGCGACCGAAAACCCTCCTCTTCTCCTCGAAAACCCCCAAAGATTTCTATGACATTGTCGGGACATCCTAGGTAAGATCTCCTCCGAATTTCTAGAAACAAATAAGATAGCCATGTTGTGTTATATTGAAAGGGGAAAGGGGGAAGGGTCCTTGGTGGTGTTAGATAATTCATTTTCAATAAGAGCTTAGCGAGAGAAAACGAGGTAAATTAGGTAGCATCAACCTACGATATACATATTTTAATATTTCTCGTGTGTAAGTTGCAGCTTACATATCAAACACATTGTAGATGTGCCGTAACCATAGTGATAACTTTCAGATAGGAAAACAAGCAGAATAATAGGAATTATAGATGGAATATCTATGAATATAAGTTGTGTCGGGCAATCAAATTCACGCTTGTGCGATGATATTATGTTACACAAATCATATTCTAAAAAGTTCGAGAGAAATGTTTGGGCACGGTGATGTGTTTGAGATGGTGATGAGGTTATGACACAAACCGCTCGAGATTCATTCAAACTAAATGAAAAGGTTAAAAATGTATTTATAAATTGAATGACATTTATTGAGCATTATTAATTATACAACATGCAAATTGATATAAACTAATTAAAAAAAATTCATTACGTCCATTTAATATATGAAAAAGTTCTAAGTGACCGCACATGAAGGGTGACACATATGTACTCATGAAACTACTTCCAAAACTGAAATCTTCTATGTTCGATAATCAAACGATGGCAAGTTAAATTGTTTCCACACTGTTATCGGATAGCAAGAAAATTTTCTAGTGTGACTAGGGCTACATTAACTAATATGGCATCGGATCATCGATCGCTTGATTTTGTTCGACGGTGAATGAGCCATTACATACAAAAATTTAGCATAGAAGTAATATATCTAGGGGCTTGCCATATATCACTCCCCAAGAGATTGTATAGTATGGGAATTGAACCTGAGACGTTACAGTTATTGTCTTCGGCCCTTGTATCAAAAGCGCACTTCCTAAAATAATTTCACGTATCTCATTATCATCATTATTTAGAAAACAATCTTTCTTCTGATAGCGCAGGCACGGCATGTTTTGATCTTTTAAACAAGTGTCTTCGTCCAAGCCTCATTCGTTCGTTGTCTAAAATGGTGTTCAAGTTCGTCACGAAAAACATCATCTGAGCTTATCGATGCAAGGATAATTGCAAAACTATCGAGTTACTCAACTCAGCGCAATCTACTCTCCAAAGTATGTTACAGACTATCAACAGAACGCATATATTCCATATCAGAGACGTGTCATAATCTGAGTAGAGTAAACCGATGCAATTTCGTATTCTAGATTAGCAAGAACTCGTGCTTTCTTCATTGGCATGATCGAATGGATAAGAAGTGTTCTTTCTTCCCTTTTTTTGTGGCCACGAGGTAAGAGGGATTAAACTACATCAACTAGCATGCCTTCGAGTTGAATAAAATATGTCAATGATGGAGCGAAGTAACCGAAAGATAACGATTCCGTACCGGCGGAATTGTTATTACACAAGAGAGACCTTCTGAGCATAATCGCATTCCGCCCCCAGATACTCAGTAATATAATAAGCGAACGTATATGACCTACGTGATGGGATTGATAAGCTTAGACTGAAAATATCCACATAAAGCAGTGAAGAAAACTTGTATTACATTACTTTTCGGCTCCCAATACCTCGTCTTGTACATTACCTTAAGGATAAGAACACAAACAAGACATGGATATAGTCGCAGCTTGCCGTTTCGTCTCTTTCGCATGTTATACATGTCATACAGAGCGACGATCTAAATGCAAGCAAAGAAAAAACCACAGGAAAAGAGAAAATAGAAAAGAAAACAGATGCAATTCTAGGGTTTTCTTCAGAGAGGAACATAACGCTCGCCCTTGAAAATCTCAGTAACTCCTGAACTAGTAGGCCGATTACGGGCAACTTATAGCTGCGAACAAGATGAGTATTGGAGCATGGCTGGTGAAGTTGAAGCTACACTAACAAAAAGAACCGAAGCTTCAAAGCAAGGAAGGTTTTCTGGACAAAGCTAAGGCTTCGAAGGCATGATCTCTATAAAGCACTGCTTGTGGAAGAAGAGCTAAAACCCGAAAGATCGGTCCATGCACCACCACCGCCACCACTACCACCACCACCGCCACTACCACCACCAACACTCCAGAACTGGTCATTAGCCCCTGAATTCCCCATCAACTGCCTTGACAAGTTCAACTGATCTTGGTTGATATTTTCCACCTTCACTGAGCTCGTGTGAGAAGCCCCAGAGTTCATGAACAGATTTGGCCTGACCTGATGATGACCCGCGAGACCCGACGGCTCAACGCCACTCGTGGAAGCATCCATTGAGTACAGATTGGCGTGCTTGTCCAAGCTACTCATGAAAGGGAACTGCTGTGTGACCTGATGCAGACGCCACTGGTGCTCGAGGCTTCCCATCGATAAGAGCGAGCTGTTACCACCCAATTGGAAGCTCAAATTCCCAGCGTCCCCAACCATAGAACCGGGAATCCCACCATAGTTCAACCCCATCTCTCCCGAATTACCCAGCTCACCTAGGCTGTTCAAGCTGCTTGGAGACATGTAGCGGAGGCCCGGTATTTGCGCTGTCGCCCGGTTCAGTATGTCGCCAGCGAGACCGCTGCTGCCTCTTGAGGTGATGCTGCTCACGGAGCCGCCGCTGGCTTGTTGGTCGCTGCTGCCACTTGTGATGGGAGATTTGGAGCTGCTTCCTTTGCTCCTCTTGTTCCGCCTGCAGCCTCCTCCAACGGGAACGTTCCTTAACGCTCCCCCTCGCGTCCAGTACCTTCTGCAGGTCTTGCAGAAGTGCCTTGGTTGAGAGAGGCTGTAGTTGTTGAAGTAGCAAAACTTCGTGTTGGTGGACTCGCATCGCGGGCACTTGAGCGCTGCCTCTGGCATGGGTATGTTGGCTAGCCGGGCCCGCTCAACCATCAAGCCCGGGCGGATCGCGCCACCAGGGTTGCCTCCAGCTCCTCCATGAGGTTGTGGAGGAGGAGGCGGTGGCGGCGGAGGAGCTGGTGGGAGCTGATTGTTGAGACCACTATTTCCAGCTTGATGATGGTGATGATTTGGTTGCTGTGAAAAGTGTGGAATAAAAGCAAGAAATCAAATATCTCTGGTATATTCAAACAAGGCATTAACAAAAGTAACACATGAGAATATTTATCTTTTGAAAAAATTTAGCTTTTTCTTGCAAAGCAAATACACCATGTTTGAAGAAAACCCTCACCTGTTGCCAGTTGGATGGATCGAGATAAGCTGGAAGGGATGAGAAAACCATGGTTGCTTTGTCGTTCTTTGATCCCTCTTTTGTAAAGCTTGATGGATTGGCTTTGAGGAAATATGTAGTGGAGAATCACATCAACACAGCAGAGAGGGAAAGCGAGAGAGGAAGGGGAAGAGAAAGAGAGAGAGAGAGAGAGAGAGAGAGAGAGAGAGTTGCAGAGAGATGTGGAGAGAAAAGGAAAGAGGAAGTGGAATGAAGGAGCAAAAATAAAGGAGGGTCCTTTTAGTTATTTATATATTAACTTCTTGTTGTTCCATCTTGCCCTGCTCCTTTTTGTTCTTTGCTTTTTTATGGTTTTGTTTTTAAAAAGAAAGAGAGAGAGAAAGGGGGGCGATATATATTCCTTAACCTATAAGAATTCCGTGGTGTTAAGCACTGTAGTGAGAGAGAAAGAGGAGGGAGAGGGAGAGATTAGTGGCTCTCATCATGCATGGAAAAAAGATGTGTGTTTATGCTCTGAAATGGAGAGAGTGCAGCTCAGCCTTCATTTATTTATTTGAGCAGACACGTCGAGCGATAATTATAGTCAAATCTCCACACACAGGAGCCACGTTTTTTTTAATAACTAATTCAATTTATGCTCGAGAACTCCCTCCAAACTTTATGCATGATATTCAGGGGGAGGGGAGGGGAGGAATGCGAAGATTTTTGATACTTCGTACCCAACTGAAATCATATGGGAAAAACACAAAAACATATATCTGAGTTTTCCCTCCGATAACAAAAATATTAAGGTTGCTACCTCAACCGCAACCCCACTTGATCCCTTGCTTTAAAGGTTCTAAAAACCCCAGCCTTAGGGCACCCAAAAGACTACCTGCTCCGTCTTAAACCCTAGCCCTCCACTGGCGGTGCACCTGCTTTGTGCGAGAGGATTTGAGGGAACTAGGGAATATGACGGGCAAAGGGACGACTATTGGGTCGGGCGGCTTCGCCGTGATGTCAAAGGATGCTAGGCTAGACCACGGCGGGGGCTGTCAAGTTGTAGTTAAGGTTCAGACGTGGGTGATGCTTGAGTTAGGGCAGTGTCATTTATGGAAAAAAAAAAACTTGTGAAGGGTGCGATTTCACCGAGATAAAGAGGAAAACTCGTACTTTTAAAAGTAGAGGTAGGTTTTCGACATAGAAGAGGAGATTCGCGTACGTCTTTGATATTTTTCAATTATTATTTTTATATAATTTCATGTGATTAAAATATCTCTACACATGAATGTTTTACTTAGAATGGAAATAGATATTTGTCTTGCTCATTACCCTCGGTGCTAAGAAAAGATCTTGGCTGCGATGTCTTGTTAGCATGCCTGTCTCCAATTTTTTTTCTTCTACCTACCAAAAAAGAAGTAACAACTTCTCTTCTTTTAATGCTTTCGATATGATTAAGAGTTCTCGGCCCTACAAAATACTTCCAAGAAGGTTCTGAAAAATTCCCTTGTGGCCGTACTTTTTTGAAATATGATGGCGGATGAAAACATTGAGAATTGAGAAAAAAGGGAGGTTGCTCAAAGTGCAGTGTGACGATTAAATTGGGGGGGAGTTTAAATGCAATTATGGGGTCTACTTAGAAGCACAAATTATAAATAGTCAAATGAGGACTTTTGACCCCCAGGGACCACCCTAAAGAATGGACGCATAACTTTGAGGACCGAGACAGACAATAGCGAGCGACGCGCAGTAACGATGCAACTTTAGCTGCATCGCAAAAATTGAAGGACGCAAAATTGAAAAAAGTGTTATGGTTCCATCACGTGATTGCTTTATGTTCTTTGAAGAGCATGTAAGCTTTTATGATGAAAGGTATGGTTTTTATTCCCGGCCATACGAACAACTTGCTATACGGCTTGGTAGTACGCTCGTTGGATGAACAATTTTGCGACGGACATGGCTACACCTGATGATGCGATCGTTTAGCCTCATACTATGTGACAGCTTGTCTTTGTGCAGTGTCTTTGTCACGCACAATGTCTCACTATTTGTTAATTTTGCTTCATTCAATTGTCATCGTATAAAGTAACTCATTTATTCATCGGTTCACCTGAAAAGTAAAAAGCTCTAGATCCACTTCAATCCCAAATCCTTGGATCATATCAATGTAAGTATCATTTCCGAAGACAGATATAAGAGGCTCTAAGTCGGTACACTTACTGAGATTTTTGTTTGTTTGTTTGTTTGTTTTCTTCTCCTTACTTCACTTATTCACTAAAGAGCAAGAGTGATATATTAAAATCTCTTGCGTTTATTTCGAGTTCACTTCATCTCTCGGTAGCTCTTCATTTACCAAATTACCTGAGCTAATGATGTGTTAAATTGAGAAGAAAATGTATTGGGTCGATTTTCTTCGTCCTTCATTAATTACCTTCACTGTAATTATGGAAGGCTCCTGCTCAGACAATCACTATGCCACTCCAAGGACATGAAGACTTACTGTCCGAGAATTAACTAAGTCTGGATATACGTTGCATTATATATGTTTTAGCCATCTCAAATTTGGAATTACATTCTTTCTTCTTCTTCTTATTCTTCTTTTGGGATAAATGCAATGAAATATACGGATGTATTATTTCACCGAGGACCCAACCTATGACTACAACGAGTAGAAGTTTGTATGGGCACACTTAAAAGCGAACGAGGGCGTGTGCCGTCTAGAGTGGCTGGAGGGAAACTCCGACGACTACCGTACGGCCTCTAAACTAACGATTCATCTTGGCGTGCTGAACATAAGAACATCATCGTTTATCTAGTCCTCGCGAATCTCCCTGGCCACGAATTATGGTCAATAGGATTCGTTTCACACACAGATACCATTTGTCTCGTGCGTTTATCTGCCTCCACTATCTTTAAAGGCTTCAAAGGCTTCAAAGGGCTCGAACTGAGGGCCAAACGGTTGTTCTCCTCCCGCTACCGGCACGACGGTCTGTATTGGCTTGTTCTCTGCAACTTCCATTTGCGTGATTGATCACTAGGTTCGACAGAATACTCAAGGTATGACAATTCTCCACTAGGGTAAATGTTGCTATCGATCCTAGAGACTACCAACTAGCTTGCTGGCTTCGGCGGGGTTCTACTTCTCTTCTTGTTCGTTATGAATTATAGTCGGTATCGGGCTCAGCCAGTCCGGGGCCGATCACTGCATTGGGGGGGCCTGGAATTCATCTCGTGCTGGGCCAGGCAAACGATTCTCCTCGTGCCGTCAAAGCGGGGCGAGTGGTTCATGGCAAAGACCAAATACGTTGGCTATAAAATGGGACTGTGTGAACTGCTTGCCTACTGAAGTGGACATTGAGTCGTTAAATCCACGCGTGCGATCGTTGACCAAGAATGCTCATAGTTCATTCCAATATATCGAATCGGGGAAGCGAAATTGATTGAGGCTCACATCTAGATCTACATCTAAAGTTGATGGAAAAAAGGAGCTCGTCTCGGCTTATTCAACTTTATATCTCAAAGGATTCACTGATCTTTCAAATATGATGGACCTAACCGATCATGACATGGTAATCCATGTGGAATGCATAAATGGTCCAATCAATTTAGATTGAGGGCAGTAATTTTTTATATTTATTTGCCATCCTATCGACCAAATCAATGTCTCAACTTGAATATTTACGTAGTTACCATTTTTTGGTCCAATGTACTTCAATTGAATACACTTCGTTACCTCAGTGAACTGCAAATACAATTCTGTTTCGTGTTACCAATGATCTCAATCTTCATGTGCAGCCACCATTTTCTTCCATATCTCACCAACCGACGAGCTAACTTTTGTCTTTCAAATCTCCCTCATTAAAAAAACTTGGAACTAAACCTCGTTGTTACTACCCCGGGCTGGATCCAAATCCCCGGAAGCCTCCTCTCTGTGTTGCTCCGTCGCCAGAACGCCGCCGAATTCCGCCATGGCTAGCGCGACATCCGCCGAAGGACCTGCCTTCGCTCGGCACAGCGGGCAATTGGCATGCGAGTAGAGCCACGTGTCGACGCAAGCCGCGTGGAAGTAGTGTTAGGACTAGAATTAGCACCTAGAGGGGGGGTGAATAGGTGTTTAAAGCAATTTTAATAAATTAAATCCGAATGAGATATTAATAACTTAAAACCAACAATTGCAGCAAATGCAAACGGTTAACGATATAAAGGATTAGGGATAGAGAATCAAGACTCCAGATTTATAGTGGTTCGGCTTAGATCAAGCCTACGTCCACTCTCCCGCACGAATAGCCCTTCTGGCTGGATTTCACTAAGAATCAATAAGAGTGATTACATTCTCATGCTCTTGAATCCACAGTGTAGAAAACTCTACTACACTTCCTCAAGGTCTCACTACAAGATGATCTCTCTTTTGATTACAAATATCGCTCAAAGAATGATATCGCAAAATAGAAAAAGGAGATTCAGACTTTGGAATTCTTCTATCCGCACCCTTCAACAACTAAAGCATCTCTCTTATATACTTTTTTATGCCTTCAATACCGTTGGCACCTTCCAAAGAAGTTCTTCCAATCAACCCGTTGGACAGAATCAATTAGAGAGATCTCGAGCTCTTTAAGGTAAGTGTTGATAGCCCATCAATCCTGCTCGCCCATACAATCAGGATCTCGGTTTCCATAAGTAGATCATTCCAAATATAAGTTGCGAAATCTTTAGAGAATCTAAACATATTCCATATGAAAGTAAGAACGTTTAGTGCTGAATCCAGTAGAAAAATATCCACTAGTCGTTATAATAAAGATCATATAAGATCAGAATAAACGTCGTCCTGGAAACTGTCCATGTGAGTAGACTTTGAAATATAAGTCTTGAGTCTTGCTAGCTTCAGACTTTGATCTTCAGACTTTGATCTTCAGACTTTGTCAATAGAGTCTGTAAGTCTTCAGACTAGACTGATAAAAATGTTTTGTCAACTTCAAAATACTTTAAGAAATTTCATCCAACAATCTCCCCCTTTTTGATGGTGACAAAACTTTCCTACAGATTTGAATATTATCGCCCTGTAATACAACCTATAAGCAAGCATCATAAAAGATTTAAATAAGACAGTAGAAGTTATCCTGTACACAGATATCCTGTACACAAATCTGCATTCACCGAAACCTCATTAGTCATAAACAGACAGTACTATCTAATTTACGAAGCTTAAAGTATTGCCATAGTGATCACACATTCAAAAACTGCACACGTTAAAAACTCAAGTCAAAGTCAAGATAGCAAAAAATATAAAAAGATAAGATTTGGTTTGTTTAAGATTTGGTTTGTTTTGAAAACAGAAAATCTTCGAAAATTTTGAAAATCTGCAAAGTCTTCTCTCCCTTTTTGTCAGCATAAAAAATCATGGAGCTCGAGGAATACGAACAAGTTGAAAGTCCTCCATAGACTTGACAGTGTCTTCCAACTTCCTCAAATCTTCCTGTACTTGGGTGAGAGTAGTGCCCTTTGCGGTATCCCGAATCGACGCCGAACATCTTTAAGCTGATCATGCAAAGTGATGAACATTGCATGATTTTCATTCTGCAAGTTCTGAAATTCATATCCCATGGCATAAATTTGGCCTTTGAGTTCCAAGATGATCTCAAGCAGCCTTTGAAAATCTCCGAGTTGTCGGTCCGAGTGCTTGTTTCAGCTCGGTCGATGGTGGAGTCAAGCCGTATGAATGTCGGCGGGAAGTTCGGTGTGTGGAGATGATGCCTCTCCTTGAGAAAGCGTGCAGCATGAATATCCTCGGCATCGGGAGGTGATCGACTAACACTGTTTGTGCATCCTCTTCTCTAAAAGTCAACCGAAGAGGTGTGTGTTCTCTTTCTTTATCTCCCCTGTTTCCATGTCTTCGGAGGAGAAAAGAACTCTTCTTTCTAAGGAGTATCCTCGGTGATGGCTGTTGTAGATCCTCCTTTTCTGCTGGAGAATCTGTTCGTTCTGGTTCATCTGCTTTTTCTTCTTTTCCTTCTTCCTCTTCCTCTCTTTCTTCCTCTGTCTTCTCTTCTTCTTTCTCTTCCTCTTTCTCTTTCTCTTCTTCTTTCTCTTCCTCTGCTTCTTTCTCTTCCTCTGCAACTTGATGTTCTGGAATAGTTGGAATAGATGCAGCAAATTGAGAAACCAGAGTAGAGATAGGTATAGCATCCTCATCATCTTCATCTTCCAGGATGATTGCCCTTCTCTTCTTGATAGAACTAACCACAGGTTCTTTCCCTTTCCTTTTGGCTGCTGATGAGTCTGTTCTGAGCTTGATAGGAGTCTTTTCCTTGAATTGCTCCAGCTTCTTGCTAAGCTCTTTCAGACGCATCTTGGTAATCATCCTCAACCCGATGACCATTTTATCAATAGTCTTGACTGTGAGAATATGAGGAGGTTGAATGTTTAGATGTCTAAAGAGACGAGTAATGAGAGCAGCATAAGGAAGTTTTCCTTTGTCCTTTGCCATGCATCTGTACATGTGAAATATGATGGTATGCGGCAAAGAGAAGTTTAAACCAGTCTTGATGGCAAACATCAACTTAGCTTCAGAAATTGATACATCTGTCTTGGATGTCGATTTGGGTCTCAGACAGTTGATCACAATCTTGTGCAGCAAAGTATTTGTTGCATTCATTCTGGAGTAGGAGAGTCGACCTTCTGCAATTCTGTCCCTTGCTAGTTCAAGAGTAGCATGGCTTACAGACACACTGATTGATTGGAAAGCCCTTCTTTCCACACAAAGTACATCAGCCAAAATGTCCTTATCAACGACATACTCTTTATCCCTCACGCTGAAAGAAAAGATGTTTGCATCAATGGCGAGATTGGAGTAGAAATACGCCGTTAATTCAGAATATGCCATGTCACATCAGTGCGGGCGATAAAGTTGCAGTTTTTCAAATTTCTCTCGCAGATTTATGCTCAAAAGGTCCAGAAAATCGAAATCCACAGTCCGTGGGTTCATCACCCCACGCTTCAGCAATTTTTCATACTTCTTTCTGTGTCCGTCTGAGCGGAACAGTTCATCCTTCTTCCCTCAAAGGTTTGCAGCCACACCCATCCATGGTTTAAAGTGTATGAACATCTTTTCGTCATCATCCTTTCCCTCAGGCTGATTCATACTACCAAACCTAGGATCACTAGGAAAATTTGCAAATGCTTTTGCAGCCGTTCCCTCACGCACAACTCCAGACCTTTCCATGACAGTAAGAAAGTGCGTCTCGTTTCTATAATCCTTCTCTTTCAGAAACTCATCAATGAAGGTCATCGCAGAACCTCCTTCCTTTAATACAGAGTAGAGCCTATAAACAAAAGCAGGCTTAAGAGTTCTTACTGGTTCAATATCTTCAAAAACTGTTTCTGCATCTTGAGGACGAAGTTCTTGAGGTCTAGTTGGGGAAGACCGCAATTGAGATCGTTGAGGAGTTTGCTCAGAAGGAAAGTCGCTTTCTTCAGTCAGATCGAAGTGCGTAGGCCCCTCACTAGATCCTTGTGGTCCCCCGTTTGCTATTACGGATGACTTCCTTTGATACGACATTGTGCTTTCTTTGGAGAAGCTTTCTCACTTGTCTCGCAAGAAAGTTGAGAATTTTGAAACGAAGAAGTTTTGGAGAGAAAAATACGGAGCAGTGAAAAGCTTTTGATCTAGGGTTTCTGGGTAATGTAAAAACGAAGGAGAAGGAGAGTTGTATAAAAGATAACAGATACGGGGAAAAAACCAATCGTCGTATATTTTGGAAATCTTAAAATTTTCCTTTTTGAAAAATCACTGCCTTAATAAATCGATAACCACTCTTTTTAAATATAACCGCCTTAAAATAGATAGATAATCTTACCTTATCAATAAGACAGTTTCAGTAAATGAACTTACAGTCGTGTCGATTCGTATTCTCAGACTTTACCCTTTGAGTCCGATGCTCTCGTCGGACTTTAGTTACCGAGTCCGAGCTTCAAAGCATTCTTCAAGAGATAAAATATTGAGTCTTGAGCGAATAGACTCAAACAAGATTTTCTCAAGTGGCTTTGTGAAGATGTACGCAATTGATTCTTTGAGTCTATAAAGCGTATCAAGACTTCTTTATTCGAACATGATCTCTTATAAAGTGATGTCGAATCTCAATATGTTTTGCTCTTGAATGTAGGATAGGATTCTTTGTAAGATTGATTGCGCTGGTGTTGTCACATCTTATTTCGTGCAAGAGTCTTCAATGCCAAAGTCTTACGGTTGTTGTTTTATCCACGGTATTTGAGAACAACAACTTCCAAGGGCTACGTATTCTCGCCTTCGGCCGTTGAAAGAGCCACAGTACTTTGTTTCCTTGAAAACCAAGATACTGCCCTGTTTCCAAGCAATTGACAAGTACCTGAAGTGCTTTTTCTTTCAACTCTACAACCTGCAAGATCTGCGTCTGAATAGCCAAGAAGTGTAAAGTCTCATTCTTTGGGATACCAAAGACCGATCTTAGCAGTGGTAGCAACATATTAAATAATACATTTAACAGCACCTAGATGAGATTCTCTAGGATCAGATTGAAACCTAGCGCATATGCAAACACTAAATAATATGTCGTCCGGATGCGTAAGATAAAGAAGTGAACCAATGATACTCTGTATAACTTTTGGTCAATTTTCTTCCCCGCTTCATCTTTGTCTATCTTCAAGGAACTTGACATTGGTATGTCGTCTTTTTGCAATTTTCCAGACCGAACTTTTTAACAAGTTCTTTTGCATATTTCTCTTGATGAATGAATATTCCCTCCTTTAGTTGTTTGACTTGTAGACCAAGGAAAAAGGATAGTTCACCCATCATGCTCATCTCGAATTCATCCCGCATAGACTTAGAAAATTTCTTGCACAAAGTCTCATTAGATGATCGAATATGATGTCATCAACATAAATCTGAACAAGTATAAAGTTTTTACCTTCCTTTTTAATGAACAAAGTAGTGTCTACCTTTCCTTTAGAAAAACCACTATGAATTAAGAAATTACTTAGCCTTTCATACCAAGCTCGAGAAGCTTGTTTCAATTCATATAAAGCTTTCTTGATCCGAACACAGTCGGTTTCTTTGAATCTTCAAATCCAGGAGGTTGTTCCACGTAGACTTCTTCTTGAATAAATCCATTCAGGAAAGCGCTTTTGACATCCATTTGAAACAACCTGAAATTCTTATAGCAAGCAAAAGCAAGTAGTAATCGGATTGCTTCTAACCTTGCTACTGGAGCGTAAGTCTCATCATAGTCTATCCCTTATTCTTGTGTGTATCATTTAGCCACGAGTCTTGCTTTATTTCTTGTTACTTTGCCCTTTTCGTCAACTTTGTTCCTGAAAACCCATTTAGCTCCAATAACTGATTTACCTTTTGGTTTGGGAGTCAATTCCCATACGTCGTTAATACTGAATTGTCTGAGCTCTTCTTGCATTGCTTCAATCCAGCTTTCATCAGCTAAAGCTTCTTCAATATTTTAGGGTTCTATTTCAGAAATAAGAGCAACAACACTAGACTCTTCTCGCCTTTTGGATCTTGTTCGAATTCCCTCATTAATGTTCCCAATAATGAGTTCTTCAGGATGACTAGACTTCTACTTCCGATTCTTGGTCGTCGATAGATTGTTGATCTTCTACTTGAGTAGATTCTTCATCGGTAGCTTGTTGTACTGATTTTGATTTAGTGCGCTTCGGTGGAGTTAGATCTATCGATTAATGCGGAGCAAATTCTGAATCTTCGCCCAGTATCCGCTGAACTTGTGGAGAGTCTTGAAATTTGACATTCATTGATTCTTCTACGGTCGAGTCTTCTTGTTGAAAACTCTGTAGGCCTTGCTTGTAGTTGAGTAACCAAGAAAAATCCTTCATCCGATTTCTCTTGAAACTTACCAACATGATCATTAGCATTCTTTAGAATAAAGCATTTACAACCAAATACTTGAAAATAAGAAACTATTGGTTTCTTTCCTTTAAAAATTTCATAAGGGGTTTTCTCAAGAATTGGCCTTAAAAACACTCGGTTTATAATATAGCAAGCAGTTGAAAATACCTCGCCCAAAACCTTGAAGAAATTTGATTTCCAATTAAAAGTGTTCTTGCCATTTCTTGTAAAGACCTATTCTTCCTTTCCACAACCCCATTCTGTTCTGGTGTATATGGAGAGGAGAATTTGTGTTGAAAACCAAATTCATCACAAAATTTAGCAAAGTCTTGATTTTCAAACTCACCTCCATGGTCGTATGAATGCTTGAGATAGTGTGACCTTTCTCATTCTGCACCTTTTTAGCAAATTTTGAAAAGAGAGAGAAGGTCTCTGACTTACTTGAAAGAAAGTAGACCCAAGTGAATCGTGAATAGTCATCCGCTATTACCAGACAGAACCTTTTATCACCAATGCTTTTCGTTCTGGTAGGTCCAAACAAGTCCATGTGCAAAAGCTGCAATACATGATTAGTGGAAACTTTATTTATTGATTTGTAAGAGTTTCTTACCTGTTTACCCAGTACGCATGGTGTACAAAGATCAGACTTTGAGAAATTGAGAATAGGCAATCCTCGAACAAGTTTCTTTGAAGAGATCTTGTTGATTTGCTTCATATTGATATGGCCTAGCTTTTTGTGCCATAGATTTGCTTCATCTTGTACTGATATTAAGCACTTTGTGATCTTTCTTGGTTTACATCCGAAGATAGATATTTCCATGTCTTCGACCGTAAAAGATTGAGTAAAGTCTTTACCGATTCCAGAGCACGTTTCTTCCCGAAAGTTGATCTTGAAACTTAATCACACAACCGACTTATGCTAAGCAAGCTGTAGTTTAATCCTTCAACTAAGGAAACATTATTGATAGACAAACTTCCAATCTTTCTTGTTCGCGACCGTAATCCTTCCTTTGTTGTTACCACCAAAAGAAACTTTTCCTCCGTCTATCCGGATAAGTCTTATGAAGCTGACTTGAGTCTCCCTGTCATATGTCTTGAGCAGCCACTATCAAGATACCATTTAATCTTCTTTTTGATAGTAACTGCAATTAACAAGAATTCAAGCTCTTTTTGGTACCCATACCATCTTGGGTCCAGAAGTGTTAGAACAATAGACAGTCTTAGCCCAGCTCTTTTTAACAGGTCTCCAAACCAAAGGACATTCTTTCTCAAAATGTTATGAGCTTTTACACTTGGAATATTTCAAGGCATTTCTGCCAATAGGTTTTACAAAGACTTTTTGAAAATGATTCTTATAGACAGCTTTGGCTGGTCTCTGTCTGATTCTTTCCTTTACCTTTGGGAAATCAATTAGTGGAATAGTTTCAGAAGTCATACCAAGACCTAACTTATCAAAGTATGGTCTTTGTATTGAGAGAATCTTATCCAACTTTTCAGAACCATTTGAAAATCTTTTTGATATATTTGTAATATCATTTTTCAAAAGACTATTTTCATTTGAAATAATGTCTCGAGTTTTCTTTCACAAAGCAACAAAATCTTTTTCCAGCTTTTCAAACTTTTCTTTCATAAGTTTATCCTGTTGCTTCAATGTAGAATTTTCCCTTTTCAATTCGGAGATCCTCTTAAGAGAGGTTTTCAAACTAAAACAAAGTTCATCAATATATTTAGAAACTTTAACAGGAATTTTCAAGTTACTAACCTCGAGTTCGCCGTCCGAGTCGTATCTCGAATCAAGGTCTCGAGTCCGAGTCCGATTTTGCCATTAAACAGATATTGGCATAATCATTGTCACTTTCTTCACATTCGGTATCACTCCAAGTCTCTGCTTTGAGTGCCTTCCCTGTTTTTCTCAATCTTTCCTTTTCTCTTCTTTAACAGAGGACAGTTGGGTCTGATGTGTCCCTTTTTCTTGCATTCAAAGCAAGTCACTTCTTTGTTAGAATCATCTTCCTCTGTCGACCTGTTTTGAAACCTTTGAGAATTTTGTTTCTTCCAATTGAATTTCCTTCCTTTTCTGTTCAACTTTCTGAATCTCTTTATCATGAGTGCCAGTTCTTCATCATCTAGATCTTCTTCGAGTCTCGTAGTATCAGAATAGTCATTAGACTTTAAGGCAATAGATTTCTTACCTTTTGAGTCTTCCTCTTCGTTGGTCTGTTCTACTTCATAGGATTGAAGAGTCCCAACCAATTCGTCTACAAAAAGTGGAGCAATCCTCTGTGTCTCTCTTATTGAGATTTTTATATAATTCCAGTCTTTTGAGAGTCCTCGAAGGAGTTTGTTGACCTTCATATGTCCTGAGATTGGATGTCCCTGATATTCAAGACCATTCACAATTTCAGTAAAGCGATTAAACATGTCAGTTATTGATTCTCCTGATCTCATCTTAAAGACTTCATATTGTCCCAAGAGAATGTTGATCCTCGTTTCTTTCACACGATCGGTTCCTTCATAGGTAATGTGAAGCCTATCCCATACTTCTTTTGCTGTATCACAAGA
This sequence comes from Eucalyptus cloeziana, assembly GCA_014182715.1. Lineage (NCBI taxonomy): Eukaryota > Viridiplantae > Streptophyta > Magnoliopsida > Myrtales > Myrtaceae > Eucalyptus > Eucalyptus cloeziana. The sequence goes on from CM024644.1 coordinate 33,974,021, forward strand.
AGATATTCTGTTATACTCAGTAGGGGATAAAGCACAATATAAAGAGTAAATAGCTTTGGCGTCAAGAGTCTGTCTCTTGGTGATTTCTTCTTGAGTCAGACGAGTAGAAACATCAGTTTCTTTTCCTCTCTCTCGATTCGACGCAGCGGCGGGAATGATTCCCTTATCAACCACTTCCCATTCCAAAGGATCTTTTGATCTTAGGAATGCCTTCATCTTATTTTTCCATATGCTGTAATCTTTTCCATCAAAGTATGGAGGTCTGGTATTGCTTTGACCTTCAACCAACCCTGTATGCAACATACTAGCCATAGATCTTTTACTTAGAAGTAAAGACACTTCTTATAAGCAAGTACACAAGCTCTGATACCAATTGTTAGGACTAGAATTAGCACCTAGAGGGGGGTGAATAGGTGTTTAAAGCAATTTTAATAAATTAAATCCGAATGAGATATTAATAACTTAAAACCAACAATTGCAGCAAATGAAAACAGTTAACGATATAAAGGATTAGGGATAGAGAATCAAGACTCCAGATTTATAGTGGTTCGGCTTAGATCAAGCCTACGTCCACTCTCCCGCACGGACAGCCCTTCCGGGCTGGATTTCACTAAGAATCAATAAGAGTGATTACAGTCTCATGCTCTTGAGTCCACAAAGTGTAGAAAACTCTACTACACTTCCTCAAGGTCTCACTACAATATGATCTCTCTTTTGATTACAAATATCGCTCGAAGAATGATATCGCAAAATAGAAAAAGGAGATTCAGACTTTGGAATTCTTCTATCCGCACCCTTCAACAACTAGAGCATCTCTCTTATATACTTCTTTATGCCTTCAATACCGTTGGCACCTTCCAAAGAAGTTCTTCCAATCAACCCGTTGGACATAATCAATTAGAGAGTTCTCGAGCTCTTTAAGGTAAGTGTTGATAGCCCATCAATCCTGCTCGCCCATACAATCAGGATCTCGGTTTCCATAAGTAGATCCTTCCAAATATAAGTTGCGAAATCTTTAGAGAATCTAAACATATTCCATATGAAAGTAAGAACGTTTAGTGCTGAATCCAGTAGAAAAATATCCACTAGTCGTTATAATAAAGATCATATAAGATCGAATAAACGTCGTCCCGGAAACTGTCCATGTGAGTAGACTTTGAAATATAAGTCTTGAGTCTTGCTAGCTTCAGACTTTGATCTTCAGACTTTGTCAATAGAGTCTGTAAGTCTTCAGACTAGACTGATAAAAATGTTTTGTCAACTTCAAAATACTTTAAGAAATTTCATCCAACAAGTAGTGCATGCACTCGGGCAGCACCCGAACCGACTCCCTGTCGCCGAACTCGGAAAGGCACACGGCGCACGTGTCTTCCTCTCCCGAGTCCTCCTTGTCGTCACGGATCATGGCCAGGTCCAGCTCCACCAGGGCAAGGCCTGGCCCAGCCCGTCTTGGCCTCCGAGCCCGATTGTCACTCTCTTGATCATGCTCGTCGGAACTACTACTGAGCTGAACTTGATGGGGCGCTGCGTTGCGGTCGGGGAGGCCGACGAGGATGCAGTGGTAGGTCGCAACCACGATGGCTCCGACCATGATCCCAAGGAGGCCGATGATCACCGGATCGATCTCGAAACTCCGGTTGTGGTGGCGATGCTCTCCGTCCATGGCAGAAATCCGAATTGTGTGTATAATGTGTTCTGGGAGCAGAGAGAATTCACTTGCTAGAGATCAAAAAGAGGTTCGTAATAAATTTAATCGAATCAATATAGGTTTCTATAAAAGGGTACTAAGTATTCCAAGACAAAGGAAAGTTCTTCCAACGTCATCGATTTTTCGGTGATTTCGCTAAACGTGCACGAAACGTTTGGACATTGTGGGAAAACGACCCGTTCGTTTTTTTCCCGAAGGAAGGATTTTGTCATTGACATGTGGACATATGTGCTAAGATTGATTTTAAAGAGTTTAGTCGGCGAAATGAAATGATACAATTTTGTTGTCTATTTCCGTTATCTATCGCAATTCCATCGCATCATTTTATGGATCAATTTTAAAAAAACTTAACCTTGGTTGCGTCATTTTAGGAATTAATTTTTTAGTTCTCTGGTATTTCTGATTACAGGAAACATTCTGTGAGTTTATGTCAATAATATCTATTAACTATCGAAATTCTGAGGTAGAGACACGATAGTCTTCTTTAGTGCTTCTCAAGGTTTGTGAATGGACAAATGAAATGACCATGTGCAGCTCTATTAGTGTTAATAAATTGCTAATCAATGATTTGGAATGCTTTAGATTACTCTAATCTAAAAGTGGGTTTTCCTCCATGATCTTCTCATTGAGAAAAACGAAATCCCCATATCTCAGTGATGTTCAGTTGCATACATTATGGTCACCATTGTCTCCTACTATCGAATCTGAGGATTTCGATTTGTCTAACGTTTGGACCAATTTTTACCTTTTAATTGTTAGCTTTTTTTCCCCAAATATTGGCGGTTGATTTAATTTGACTTTTATTTAATGTGGACTATTTGAAATGTTTAAAAAATATAGGGATAAGTATATTAGAAGTCTTAAAACTTATTATGAAAATGTAATTGAGCCCTAAAACTTTTGAAAAGTGCATTCAAGTCCTAAAACTTATCACTAAAGTTCAATCAAGCTCTGAAACTTTCAAAAGGTTCAATAAAGTCTTAAAACTTGTTTCGAAAGTACAATCGAATTCTAAAACTTTCAAAATGTGCAATCAATGAAATGACTTAGATTGAACCACTTTGACAAGTTTTAGGACTTGATTACACTTTTTGAAAGTTTTAGGACTTAATTGCACTTTCTGACAAATTTTAGAACTTAACTGCACTTTTTGAAAGTTTTAGGACTTAATTACATTTTTATGACAAATTTTAGGACTTTCAAAATATAAAATATATATATATATATATATATATATATCGATATGTACAAAAGCATATACATATTTTCTTATGATTAACATATTAACTTGACGAGTCCTTATTTTAAAGTGTCGGTCCCCGTATGCCTCACACTCCCAAGTTGGATAAGTATATTTCTCTTCCCTAGAACTAGGGAATACCAATGATCACATCAAAGAGAAGTTGAACGTTAGCAACTTCTTATGTCAAATCATCTCCACATCAGGTGCAAAAAGAAAAAAAAAACACATTTATTCTTTAAATAATTAAAAACAAAAGCACCAATATTATCATTAACATTTTAAGTGATATTAGGGATCATAGATTAATCTTTAAACAACTAGATTATATGCAACATTGGATAAGAGTTTATCGCAACTATTCAACTATTCATTGTACAATATTTTGGCATCAATTTTTCTTACTTTTGAGTAACGTTGGTATAGTAAGACTGATTTACAAAATCAGTACGCTAAATGGTGTTCAATAAGTAAATCATATTATTGAACACCAAATAAGATCTTTTTTTTTTTTTTTTTTTGCCCTATCTCTCAATGAGTGTCTACAAAATACTTAATATACTAATTTTGTGGATTGGAATTGAGATACTCAGTTTTATTACTAAATCTTCATGTCAATACTCTTATGTAGGTAATTTGGCATTTTCATTTAGGGAAGTATTCTCTCAAATAGCCAAACTCCAACAAGAGATTTGGAAGGGCCGAACGCGAATCAGTAATACTTTCGAAAGCATAATCTTTTTTTTTTTGGTCAAAAATGCCAATATTCATTACTAACTTGAAGATGAAATGTTACAAAAGGATCTAATATCCAAACATAAAATCAACCAAAAGGAAATGGGGAGGGATTGACAATCCAATTCGTCGGGAGAGAGCCGACTTGATGGGCTTTGGTGACCCAATCAACCACCTTATTATAGTCTCTCGGTTCAAAATGTAGGTCGATTCCTTCTAGCTGGCACAACAAAAATATGCAATCTTGCATAATGGAGCGAGAGGCCCATGGTGCTTCCGACTGACCCAAAGTACAATCAACTGTTGACAAGCTATCAGATGATAGCACTGTGTACAAATCAATTGGAAGTACATCTTCGGTTTATTTTTCTCTCTTCAGTTTCAACCAAAGTAGAGCTTCCCATATGGTTAGGGTTTTGGCGGTGAAAGCGAAAAGGGCAAAGATCCGTTTGGCGAATTCGTCCATGAGAACTCCTTCTCTGATTCTGCATATTCCTGCTGCCGATTCCTCCATATTTGAGTTGCACCAAGAGCAATCAACATTAATTTTGTAGGAGATCTAGGTCGGCAAGCATTCTGGTTGTGCTGCAGAGCAGCTCGTATCTTCTCGATTTATCCTGTCGCATCCATGTTTTGCAAATAGTTGGGTTATAGAAAATGTGACAGTCTAAATTTTCAGATTTCGTTTTCGATTAAATAAATCGGGCTTTTCGTCGACGCTCCGATAGTGTTATTCTCTGAGCTGATCAATCAAGAGATAACTAGAGTATCTGGGGAAGCAATTAAGGAATCTAAATGCAATGGACTTGAGAATTTGACTAGGAATCGACTACTCGACCGTGTTGGTCTGCAATGGTCATTATGGCATTGTCAGCAGTCGATCAGACACTGGAGATAGGTCGATTCGACTGAGATATGTGATCAGAGTGAGTGATTCCACCAGATTGCAAAATACTCGTCAATTGACACTAGACCGATTTTTCTATCGTTTTGGTACCCGGTGCCCGTAATTGAAATCTTGAGATTTTCATGACAATCGAGAGTTGCCAATGTGTCAAAGATGTACATTGTGACTCGAGATAAATCGATCACGGGTCAATTGCATAAAAAATTCCTAAAAAATTACCCGATAGACTAGGTCACGCTAAAAGCGCGCCAGAGTGAAATTAACCGTGAATTTGAACTCGATTTTAGAAATCGAAAGTTCTATGGTGTCACGAGCTATTTTAGAAATGTCGACTCATCCTCCGAAAATTTTTCGATGATTCCGGGATTTTTTTTCGGAATTTTGATTCGGACGTTGCGGAAAACAAACGGAAATTTGGATCGGCTGAATTAAAGAGATTTTCGACTTGCAAACTGAGCTATATGGCGAAGGGGACTTGTAGAAATTATGTAGACTTTTCTACATCAAAATTGGACGTTGAATTTGAGAAATTTGATAAAGAAATTGAAGCCTAAGATGTATGAAATTCGGAGCTTGATGGGGGTGCAACTTTTGGGCATCAAAATTGATTAATTGTGGGATTAAAATGTTGAGAAAGTATTATGAGACCAAGTAGATAGGCTTGAGAACTTTTGAGGCCAAAATCATGATGAAATAAGATATTTAGCCTCGACTTTATACACTCCATCTTCAAGCTTCAGTCTCCTTCTTCGCACAAGCTCATCCTTTACCGAAGACCAACTGCTTTACTTTCATTTTCCCTTAGTTCACTCCTTCAAAGTCCCACATTTTCTCTCCCTCCACCTCACCTCTTTCAACATCGAAATTCTTCAGCAACCGAACTCTGCAAGCTCCACCAGCGTGTCTCCTCTTCCATGCTATGCGGCCACGCATCCAGTCAACACAACATCAAAAAGAAGCCCCAAAGTTGACCGACATCTCCCCTCATTCGCTGCCAGCAAACCCATGTCTCTTCCACTCACTCTCTCTCTCTCTCTGCCAGCCACAATTTCCAGCCACCGAAACAACCGAACAGCTGCCGGCACCACCGACCCTCTTACATCGTTGCTGCTTCGGTTTTCCCAATTTCACGCCACCGATTGAGGCCAGCAGTTCAGCGAAGCAGCAGCATTGTCCGAGCCGCAAGTCCACCGAGTGAAGCCCATCTTTGACCCGCCAACTGCCATCCCCAAGTGCAGCTCCATTCCACCAAAGAATCACGTGAACTTGTGTCCATCCTTGTGCAGTTCATCTCATCGAATCAACCGAAGCAGCAGCCCAAGAAGCCGGCCCACAGTCCAGCGAAGTTCAGCCCACAATTCAGCTCGTCTTCATTTCTGTTTGGCCCAGTTTCTCTTATGCAAGTCCAACAACCTACGTTTGTCTTCAGCCCATTTGAAGCCCACGACTCAGCCAAGTTTTGGGCCCAACAACTTGCTCAGTTCAGCCAATCTTGGGCCCGCAAAGCCAACCCAGCCCGCAACCAAGCCCAAGCCCGAGACCAAGACCAGTGTTTGTTGTGGGCTTGCAAGGCCTTTGGGCCCGGTCCAAGTGTTCACCAACGCCACCGAAAATTCGGTTTCGGCCGCTGTCGCGGTGAACCAGTCTTCGTTTTACAACGGTGAGTTTATACTCTAAACTCTTCTTAGTAGGCTAATGACGCCTAAGGGGTGTTTAGATTTATTTAATTAGGAATTAGGTGGTTAGTTAGATTAAATTAGAAATTTAATTATTTAATTGAGCATGTTAGGTGGTTAGCATGGTTTAGCTAAGGTCTAAATAAATTGTATTATTTATCTAGAAGGGTTCGGGAATTTTCGAGGTCCGTATTGGTATTTAATTTAATAATTTTGGCCTAGGTTAGTATTTTTAGAAATTAAATTGAATTAATTAATTAATTTTCGAAATTAATTAATTATTAATTATTTTTCCGAAAATTAGGCTGGGATAGCTGGTGACCGGAATTTCGTGCTGATTGCAATGGTGTGATTGATTTATTTAATTGAGTGCTATATTGTGCCAATTGAACTTAAGTTGTAATTTTGGGTAATTATCCCAAAATTGTATAATTTCAGTAATTAATTATAAATTGTCGGGGCGTCAGTTTTTAACACTGAAAATGTTTTTAGACACTATATAAATAGTGGGATTTTCTAAAAGAAAGATATTATATTTTTGGCGTAGGCCGACCGTGTACTCACACACGATTATTTTTATCAGGTATTTTTAACACGAAGAAATTAGGTCAAGACATTATTTAAATTGAGGAATTCAAGTGTGAAGCACTTTGTCCTTGGTCGTTAGTGAATGATTGCATGGTAGGTATAGTCAAGGCAGGATGAGTATTGAAAGTTGATGTGATGTGTATCGTGTTGAGGGAAGCCAATGGGTTATGAGCAGGGAAATGATTAAATACTACACGAATATAAGACTTCGTGTGAGTCACCTCTAGTGCCTTATGCCATTGCTTATTATAGTCAAGGGTTAAGTGTTACATGACAACCTGAGTCGCATGGGAATTACCTCTAGTGCCTTGCAGTATTGTCATGCATAGTACAGAGCTAAGTGCTACACGATAGCGAGACTTCATGTGAGTTACCTCTAGTGCTTTATACTATTGCTTTCTGTAGGGAAGGGCTAAGTGCTACACGATAGCGAGACTTCGTGTGAGATACCTCTAGTGCCTTACACTATTGTTATTTGTGGTCAAGGACTAAGTACCGCACGATGACAAGATTTCGTGTAGGGTCACCTCTAGAGCCTTGAGTCTGGGATTGAGTCGGAATGTGGAGTCTGATTTGGAGTGGGAATGTTGAGAATAAATATCGGGTGTAGATGGAACCCTCGATGTGATTTACCGCGCCTGATTATGGGGCGAAATTATGTGACACTAAATGGGACGTGTCATAACAATTTGGCCTTATAATCGGGACTCTTGTGGATTATTTGATTGAATGATGGATTAGTGATGTTGACTCAATTGATTGACTAAGATTGAATGAGATATTCCAAATGCTCGGGTGTTGTTATTGCACGTATGTGATATATGAATTGTGCTAACATGCAGGAGGGAACTGAGGCGAGGTAAGTCCTTTGTTCTAATTGTGTGGTTGTGTAATTGCGTGGTTAGGACGCTTCTGGGCGTATTTCCTTCCTAATCGGGGTTTGGAGTATAGACTTGCTGAGATCTTGTCTCACTGGTTATTGAATAACCATTTCAGGGTCATCGAGTGGAGGACCTGGAGCAGAGAGGAGGTGATCTGAAGTATAGGTCAGATAGGACCGCTTCTTTTGGAAAATAGTCTTTTGTAGTCTTTTGACCATAAACTCTTGTACGTGACTCAGCATATGTTTATAAAGGCATGTTTGTTTGTGAAATTGTTATTCTACTTTTCTATCCCGAGATGGTTACTGTCAGGGGATTTATAATCCGCTTCCGCGGGTACAATAAAATGAAAGAGTTGGCAACTCGTTCTGGAAAATCACAAAATATTATCGACTAGAGAGGGATAGGCATGCGCTCGGGATTCGGGGCGTGACAGAAAATGCTTCTTCTATCATTAAACTTAGATTATGTCTTCTTGCTTGGAAAATCAAAGTGTCTCAAGCCTTCCAAGCCAGCCAAACAACTTCTGCAAATAGGGTTTTGGAATGTGAACTAGTTCTCGCAGTAAGGTTCTCCCATGTCCATTTATCAATCTAATTGCTATTTTCTTGGGATATGGCAACTTCGATTCTATGGCCTGACCATATTTCCTTTGTCTAGGGACATAAGATAAAGATGTGCTCTGTAGCTTTGGGAGATTGGCCATAAAAGGGACACTTTGGTTCAGGTAAAATCTTTCTCTTGTATAAATTTTCCTTCGTAGGCAAAGTATTGTTGCACACACTCCATAGTAGAAACCTCACTCACTTCGGGGTAGGTTTTAAGTTTCCATATTTCAGTCTATAGTCTCTTAGGAGGCCGATATGATGTAGAGGGTTAATTTATCGTTTGAAGTCTTTCCAAGTTTTGAAGTTTGTTATATCCACTTTTCACCATATAAGAACCTGAGTTATTTGTTGTCCATAGTATCTTGTCTAGTCTAGGTGTTAGGCATAAAGTTTAGCTAATATCTTTAATAATTCTTTCCTCGAAAATCTCTTGTAACAACTAAATATCCATTCTCCATCATTATGATTTATTAATTATGCTATCAATTGAGAGTCATTTCTATTAGCTAGACTATCTATCTTGCCTGAGAGCAGCCATCTATCCTCTCCGATTATGATCCTATTACCATCACCAACATCCCATCTAATCTCTAGCCCAATTGTATCTCTTGTCATTAATAATCTTTGCCACCCCCAAGAGGGTCGGGGGCCTTTGTTCCCTGTCCAAAAATCTCCTCTGGGAAAATAAATACCTTTCAACAATCTACTCCATATGGCTTTCGAGTCTTGAATGAATCTCCAATCATTTTTTTTTCAACTAGGTCTCTTAAGCCTAGCCTCCTACAATCTTTTCCTAATTTTCAAGATACCCTATCTTTTTCAATGAATGACTTTTCCAGTAGCATTTTTCTTCAACCAAAAGGATGATATTCTCTTTCCAATAACTTTGTAAATTGATATGTGAATTTTAAAAATAGGCATGACAAATTGTGGTATTACTTAGATCACTGTTTTTAATTAGGATTTGTTTGTCAGCCTTTGACATCAACTTCTCTTTCCACCCTTTTAGTTTCCTGTTGATCTTTACAAGAACTTAGGAAAATATTTTGCTTCTTATTTGTCCCTAGTTTGAAGATACACCCAGATACTTCCCTGTTTTCTCAATGGCTGACACTCTTAATTCAGCTGCTAAATTCTATTTTAACCCTTGAGGACAGTTTTTCCCAAAGAAAATTTCCGACTTGTTAAAGTAGATGGACTGTCCCAATGCAAAGTAATACTAATGTAAGATATTTGCTAAGTTATGAGCCTCGATGATTGTACCATCCATGAAAAGTATACCATCATCTGCGAATAGGAGATCTAATAGTGTAGGGCAATATGGATTCAGTTGGATGCCTTTATACTTCTATATGTTATAGCTTTCAATATCAAGGAGGATAGAACATTACCCATAAAAATAAAGAGATGGGGGATGATGGGTCCCCTTGCCTAATCTCTCTAGTTGGTCTAAAATAATCACAAGACTCCCCATTTACTCTAACACTAAAGATATTAAGGAGATACATTGTTTAACCAATAAAACCCATTTCTCATAAAAACCCATTTTCAACATTCAGTCGCATAAGAAATCCCATTTTATCCTATCATAGGCTTTTTTCATATGAAGTTTGAGGACCACCAATTTTTGCTTTTGTTTTCTCACTTTAGGCTGATGTAGAACTTCCTGAACAATGAAAATACTATCTTGTATTTGTTGACCCTAACATAGGCACTTTGCTCCTGAGATATAATTTCTAGGAGCTAGGGTTTTAGTTTATTGGCCATAACTTTTGCAATGATTTTATAATTAAAATTACACAAGCTAATAGGCTTATATTGAGTAATACTTTTTGGATTAGAAATTTTAGGAATGAGAGTGATATGAGTTCTATTAAATTCAGGATCAAAGATAGCTTAGCTGAAGAAGTTATCTACCATTCTGAATATATCCTCATGAATTTCCAACCAATTGCTTTGATAGAATAATCCATTAAGTCCGTTCGGTCCCAATGCCTTTGTTGCATCCATTTGAAAAGTCGTTAGTTTCACTTCTTCCCTTTTAACATGCCCAACTAAAGCCTCATTCATTGTATTTGTGATCACTTGTGGACATTAGTCTAAAAAATGCTAATATTCTCTACTCCCCATCGTAGTATATAGAGCCTAGTAGAAATTCGTGATATGCTACTTAAGGATTGAAGGGTTTCTACTCCAATTATGATCATCAATTTGTAGCATAGAGATTTTGTTACGTTGTCTTCTTTGTATTTGTATTGTGGTTATATGAAAGTATTTCGTACTTTGGTCCTCCCATTTTATCCAATTAATCCTAGATCTGGTGGCCCAATACGTTACTTCTTGTCTCCATAGGCCTTCAATTTACTTAACAATTTGGTGATATTCCTTCTGGTTTGGAGTCTCCTCTGTCCTATTTGTCAACTCTATAAGTTTTCCCTTTAGAGATTGAATTTGACCAGATAAGTTTGTGAATTTTTTTTTTGTTGCTCCACCTCCTCAGTTCATCAACTACCTTTTTTGTTTTGCTAGCAACATTTAGTAGGTTACCTTTCTCAGCCCTTCAAGCTCTTTGAAGCACTTCTTTGCACTCTGAATCATATATTTAGAAAGCATCAAATTTGAAAATCTTTTTTTTTTTCACCCCAACTGAATTTGAAGTTAGAAAAATTAAACTATGATAAGATCTAATTGCAGGTAGTGCTTAAACCTCTGCATCTTGGAATAAGACTCTTCAATCTAGATTATAAAGAGCCGGGATAAGTATACTATCAGTACCAAAAGTTGTATATGGCGCTTACCTTGGTGCCAAAAGTTTCTGTTGGATCATTTAAGTGCCAAATCAAAGGAAAAATGATCACTTTGGTGCCACTGGCGAGAGATTCCAGCCTAAATGATTACGTGGCTTTTATTTAAAAATAAAATAAAATTGACATGGCTTTTAAACGACATCGTTTTCCGTCCTCCTTAAGAAAACAACGTTGTTTTGCCATCATATATGGATGGCCTCACAAAAACGATGCCATGGGATTGAAATTAAGGTTTTTTTGTTCGATCCTCACCCATCGTCGCTTGGCCACCATGCTCGACCACCGTCGCTCGACCTCCGTCGTAGTTGCTCGACTAGGTGGGCAAGGAGAGGCTAAGGTTGTTTCTCGGGCAAGAAGTGACAAGAAGAATAGGAGGCGAGGGCGGAGGAGGTGGTTGAAGGTGGAGAGAGAGAGAGAGAGAGAGAGAAGACGAGGAGGGCGAGGGAAACAAGGATGGTGCAGATGGAGATGGTGGATTAGGCTCTGCTTAGGGAGTGGCTAGTGTTGGTGTTGTTCTTTGGGGAAGAAGACGACGCTGCCATGCTCTCTCTCTCTCTCTCTCTCTCTCTCTCTCTCTCTCTCTCTCTCTCTCTCTCTCTCTCTCTCTCTCTCTCTCTCAATTTGGAGATTTAGGGTTTCGACTTGGGGGAAAGACGCTAAATGACGTCATTTTGTGATTTAGACGCTGACTGTACTCTCTGGCGAGCCACATCAGTTTCAAAAATTAATAAAAAAGTGACACGTCGGATTTCCGGTTAATATGATCGGAGTTGGCACTAAAATGATCGTTTTTAAAAAATTTTGGCACTTAAGTGATCCAAAACAAACTTTTGGCACCAAAGTGAGCGCCGTACATAACTTTTGGCACTAATAATGTACTTACCCCATAAAGAGCCTTATGAAGTCTCTTTTTAACAAGCTCTGCACCTTCTCGATTGTTAGTTCATGTATAGACACATCCTTTGCTCTCTATATCCATCAATGAGCATACGTTCACAAATTCCTAGAACATTACCATCCTATACCGATTTGCTTCAAGTGTACTGACTTTTTCCCACTAATATAAGACTTCATTGAAATCTCCAATATATAGCCATAGGAGACTATTTAAGACTTGGATAGAATACAAGGTTTGCCATAACTTTAACCTCTTTTGATAATTAGTAGTTGCGTGAAGAAATAATATCTTCATAATGACTCCACTGTTAAGATCCTTACATATAACATCAATGGGCTCTTTGGTACTAAATTCTACCTCCACCTAAACCCCCTTGTCTCACGTAAGTATAAATCCACCCCCCAATTCCAATCAGTTTAATTATGACCACATCTTTAAATTAAGACGTTTTTTTACTTGATCGACGATAGTTTCTTTTTTCTTGCTTTCCATAAGGAAGACAAAGTTGGGTCTCCCTCAAGCCACTAAGGCTCGAAGATGCTAGACTATTAAGGGAGTGCACAATCCTTGACAGTTCCAACTCAACAACTTCATATAGACCCCGGTGGCTTATTAGGGTTAGCCACCAAAACCTAGTCATTGACCCCTTTCCATACCTGGAATGAGGTGTCCAATAGATTCTTCTCATCCAACAAGTTCCCTGATAGTCATCGCTTATCATATGAAGTAAAAAGTTTATGTTTTTTAGTAATTGGTGTTTTATGTCCCGTCTTTTCTTTTTTTGATGTCCCTACACATCTACAGCATTCTATCAAAGAAAGAGATAGTAATTGAGTTTGCTGTACTCTTTTTCTATTGTTTAGGGCCACATATTTTTATATTTTTTCATCATGCATTATCTCATTTGTTGCTGAGTTATAAGTAACTAAAGCCCTATTTAGCTTTGTTTGATCCTTTTGTAGATTCATATCTTCAAAAGGAGTTGGTGTTTCTAGTACGACTTCCTTTTCCTCAAGGTTTGGATCTCTTTTTCCAAAAAAGGTCTTCCAACATTGACTATAATCTTTCACTTCAACCTTCAACCATGAACCATATCTACCAAGTTTGTCCTAGACTAATCGTATCTCCTCATGAGGGAATTTTGGGCAAAAGTTGGCATAATGTCTAATACAACCAGATGAATAACAAAAATGACCTTTCATACTTGAAATCAATCCATCATTTTCTACCTCCTAGCTCAATTATAGTAATTATCTTTAGGGGGCATTCCAAGTTCAGTCAAATTTTAACTTTACCAATTTTATGCGAGCTATTGTTTCTTGCTTCAATTATGACCTCCTCTACTTTGCCCAGCTTTGAGACTATATTTCGCACAACATTTTCCATAACCCAAGCTCAAGGAAGACTCGAAATATGCACCTAGAAAGCATATTTTCAAACTCATAATAATATTCGGGGACATTAGGATCTCCTTCCTACTACACAAGGAGATTGCTGGCAAAAGACCAATGACCAATTTCGAACACTTGATTCAGCTCCTTAATTGAGTTAAATATAAAGAGAAAACAGCCAGGTTCAACAATCTCGCATTTCACTGATTATAACCTCCAGTTGTGACATCTTGAATTTTTCAACCCTATAAGTATAAACGGACCGTTGTGGGCTTAGACTGTGAAAACAAGCCAAATGATGAGCCTAATGGGTCGTAAGGAAAGTATGGGCTTAAGGAGTTAACGGGTCATGTTAAGATAACAAGCATGAGCTTGATAGGCCAAAAAATGAGCTATGGATTTAGGCCTAGCCTGGGATGGGTCAAGCTGTGAAATGAGCTCGGTGAGCCAAAGACGTGTATTTAGACCCAAGAACTTTAATTTTTCGATTAAGATTATATATTAGTTGTATACGAGATTTAATCAAGATCCCGTTAAAATTATAAGTGACTATACCTTTTTAAACGAACACTAACTATCACGCCCCGACTCTCTCCGGACTCACAACACCCCTCGTCTCTCTTAGGTCATTCAACTGCAACATCTCAGGAATTGTCGCCAACCCATTCGCATTATCGATTATACACACAAGCGGAAGTATAAACAAATCATCCAACCAACAAACAATGATATTTTAAACCACAATCATATATATATATATATATATATATATATATATATATATATATATATATATATATACACACATATGCATCATGAAGTCATCACATCATACAAACCATATACACATAACTTGAACACACAAGCCCAAGCATAACTCACTCTGCCACGTCAAATCAGTGTAAAAGCATGGCCACAACCTTCTCCGAAAAGGTTTTCGGGATAGACCTAGCACCTCTGGTACTACAAGGGCAACTTTAAAAAGTAATACTAACTTTACTACCACTTAACTCGCTAAGGGCTCCATGATCTAAGACTCTGGTTTGACGATCATATCAGGGTCAATCTCTGAATCGGACATAGCTCCATCGAGTTCGTCCACATCCATAGCATCCTAACTAATACCCCATGATCCTTCTACACCTAGAGGTTCATCAAAGCCATGAATGGGCCCATGGACATTGTCCCCAATCCAAAAATACCATCTCACAAAGTAATGTCGCGACCCGATCTCGCCGCCCTCGCGTCAAAAGGGGGAAAGGTCGGGTTTAGGGGTACTTGATCACAAGATCATGAGCTCTCCCAAGCTCAAACCCCAAGTGACAGCGAATTTTATATGATCTAGTTGTTTATAACAACCTAAAATAGACGGGAGTCGCCACTAGCCTCGTTTTGGGAGTCGGCTAGAAAACCCAATCGAGGGTTGGGAGTGTTCCCTCGATTCCTACGCAACCAAATATCTAGGTTCAGGGACTTGGGTTATGCTAATATTTCTATTAATGCCCTTTCGTTACCTAAACAATATGTTGTGTTTTCCTAACATGTCCATGCGTTTCTTTTTACATTTTTAGGATCATCGGTTCTAAACTAAGTGATCATATGTGGTTGCTTACTTTCATGTTATTCTATTTTTTAAAAGAAAAATAACAAGAAAAGGAATCACTCAATGAAATTGAAATTGCAAGACATGAAGTAGACAATCAAGAAAAGCAGTAAATCTATCATGCAATCCTAAAAAATATAGAAATGTATGAGAAAAAGAGAGAAAAACTCGCAACTCGTTGGGTTTTATACAACAAATGGAACCTGAGACATATGTCGAAAATGAATATTACATGATAATGGTCGGAATGGACATCGACCTCTACCATCTTCACGCGAAGGTCCATCTTTGGGATCCTAATCTAAGCCTAATATGGAAAAACTTATAACTAAGTACAAACAAATGAGAGAAACAAACATGCATATCAAAACAATTTTCATGGAGACAAGTAATCTCAATTCAGCATGCAAGATATTCTAAAAGAAATCTTAGAATGAAATCATAACAAAGAATCACAATAGAAATCATCAAACATCACACATAAGATCAAAACAAATGGGGTAGAACCCATGGATAATTGGCTCTAAGAAAAGCACAGAACATCAAGTACACCATGAGGAACAATTTTCATGAATGGAGTTTCCTAAGATGTATCAAGTTCAAGTAAGGTCAAATTCATGGCCGAAAAGCAACAATCGCTAAAGCATGCAAATCAATCATAAGCAAATCAGAAAATGATGCATGATAACTGATTTGTTAAGCCACCTAATCAATGCATGAAAATCATGAAATTTGAACATGACGTAGGGTTAAATGTGAAGAAAAAGTTTGATTTAAACATTTAACCCTAAATCTATGTGCAAAAGGTCACACAAATCCATTAACATTTATATGTGACTTGTCATTAGGAGCAAAATGCATAACAATTTCAATTGCAACATATCAACTTGAGTTCTAAGGTTACTTGACCTTAATTAATGATGCTTAAAATTCTCAAATTTCAGCATGGGATGGATATGGATATTATGGACAGCTTTCATTGAGGATTCAACTTCAAAATCATCATGTATAAGACCACACAAAATTGGTAGACAGTCGGATTCATAGAGACAAGACAGCACTGCAGGTCAAGACAAATTCCAGACTTCAAAACCTAATCTAAAAAGAAGAAGAAAAAAAAAGCAGGGCAAATGGTATGCAAATTGGACAAACTAGGTATTGTTAGAAAGCTCAAGATGTCCTTTATGAATTCCTATTAGGTGACAATTGCAATTTAGGTCTTTTTCTAGCTCAAGCAAAGGCATTTGTATAAGCGGTCATATCAGATCATAACAAGCAGAACACGGTAGCAGATTAGTGCTCGATCTTTGCGAGAAGCATCAGGTAGGGAAAATGATGGCCAAAGCGCACATATAATATGTCTATGGAAAGCTTGAGAAGTCTATCACAAATCTCCAGAAGACATTAAGTCCTACTAACGTCATCTACCAGCTCATTCCAAGGACCGAAGCAGATTAGTCAAAACAGGCATACGAATTTCCACCTCAGAGCAAATCGTAGCAAATCTCACAACTACATTATATGCCAAGAAAACACGAACCAGCTTAACATTCCTTACACAGAACTATCGTAATCAGCCATATCAATTCATATAAAGAAAAATGCGCCTAAAAGAGAAGCGAAATCCAGCCTCCATTCAGTTTCAGTTTTGGACATTTCTTTGACAAACTCAAACAACATTGTTGTTGCTGGCCCTAGCAAAAGCTGAATGTAAGCATTAGATGCCAAATTCACAGATCATCCAACACGCATCAAAGATATAAAATCCTTTCCTGATATAAAATCATTTGCTGCTTCATTCTTATAGGTTGAGTTATGCCATATTCTCACATTGAGGTTATTAAAATTAGTAGTAAGGAAATCATATCCTGTGACTATTCCATTAATTTGCCTTTCTGGTTCCCTTTCCAATAGCCTTTGTACAGCTCATCATTTACAGTTGAAGAACTATTTCTCCACTAAGGTGAATCTCGGGCACAACTCATACCGATCAACCAACAGCTACAAACTCATCAAGCGAGAAAATGCTAGACAGCAATCCAGATTGAAGTGCACCAATGAACTCAAAACTTTCTAGCAGAAAACACATTCAATATTGTGAACAAAGAACTCTAAAAAATGAACACAGCAGCAGCAGAGGACCAATTTTTACTAAAACAAATCAACTTTCTTCTTGTGCATGTCCTATTTGCGCAGCTTGATTTGCACTGGATATGCATCTAATCCGAGAATTTCAATAACAAGTCCTAAATGAATAGCTACTAAGTTCTGAAATGAAAGGAAACGAAATACAAGTAAAGTCTATACAACAAAACTAATGTATCGATCAAGCAAAGGGAAGCTTTCAATCAGAATCTAAATCGAAACACACGTTGATCTAGTTCAAGAATTTCATCAAACAAGTGGTAGATATTTCCATCAAAGGATCTAGATGCAGAAATAAGAGAGACATCTTATCACAAAGAGGTAATGCAGCATGCTCAAAGTCATCAGGAAAGCCTCAAATGTGACCAAATTTCGTTGGTAGAGTTGAGTACTCGGTCCTTACCTTTAGCAGAAATAGAGTATGTGGATTTACCTTGACGAAGAATAATATCTGACCACGATTGGAGAATGGAGATCCTAGACGTGTCGGCGATAAAGATCAGCGCCTATAACTTGAATGAATCGGCGAAGGATCGGAATCTGTCGTTGTTGTTGATATGCTTCGGGTCTCTATCCTCGGATCTGAGCTAGAACAAAAAGAGAACCAGGCGGTAGATGATGAATGGAAGAGACCGAACCAAACGTTGCCACTGCGAGGAATCACCAAAAAAGCATAACAAAGAGATGATCGGAAGCCACCACTGCTGTAATCGTCATCATTGCCGCCGGTTCTTCTCGGAGTCAAGTCAATTCCTCTTCCGCTCACGAGCTCTGACCCTGGCTCGAGAACAATATATGGCTGCGAGCGAATTTGAGGCACCGGTCTCAATTCCAGCGAACGGCGGGACGACAAAGACTTGTCGGAGATCGGGGGTTTCCGACCTAGGGTTTTGCCTTGCTTGCGCCGGTCGTAGGGCGGAAGGAGACGCGTTCGTTTTCTTGAGAGAGAGAAAACAGTTTCAGAGAGAGAGTGCCCCTGAGAGAGAATCTGCGCGCCAAAGAATCAGTGAGCCCCCTTGAGCGTTTTCCATTTTTTCTTTTTGTTTTCTTCGTTTCTTCTTTTCTTGTTTTCTTGTTTTCTCCTCTTTTTCTTCTTTTCTTGTTTTCTTTTCTTTTTCTTCTTTTCTTGTTTTCTTTACATTTTTTTTTTTTATGTTTTCATTCATTCATTCTTTTTTTTTTTTTTTTTTTTTTTTTTTTATCTTTTTGGCTCTTTATTTTTTTATATTTTTGCAAAAGGATGTTTAAAATGTCGATAAAATTTCAGGTGTCAACAAGCGATGAGCCACCAAGTTAGGGAATCTCTCATCAATTCAAATAGTCGTAATGTAATGTGTATAACATGCATCAGTCCCCTCAATCGATTAATCGGTCACTTCTTGGCTATACTCAACTGGAAGTCTGAACATGATTTGACGAAAAGGCTTAGACATTCTTAGGGCCTGTAAACATTTAACAAATAACAATGAGATAAAAATTTAATGAGTGAACTTCCTAATCCTCGCATAAGAAAGTCATTCACATCGAACCCATCCTAAGTATGCAAGTTATTTGTTGATGGCAGACCAATAGCAAAGCCCTTGCTTTGCCTTAATTAATGACATGAATAGTTATCTTAATTCCTCAAAGCCATCAATAAACACATAGACATTTCTTATAACAATATATCGTATGAGACAGAAATGAGAATGTGTAATATCTCAAAAGCATACACCAATGTCATGCAACAATCCAGACATATCCACATCTCAATCCCATGCACTTTTCACATATATATGCCAAAATTATTTCGATCGCTCAGGGCCATGGCCAACCCAAAGGTTGGCGGTCTTTTAGCATAACCAGGTATCGTCTCGCCCCATCGAGCATGACAACATCTCACGTAAACGTATCAAGATGGCATTTCACTAAGGAGTTTCATTCTGAAATCCATCCGTGAACAGTATCCTGTTGACTTGGGGACATCTAAACTTAATCGGGCATTGTCTCGCGTAAACGCATCAGGACGAATCCATCGTCTTGCATAAACACGTCAGGGTATTTAGGTGACCACACTGAGTATATCATTATTCAAGCTCATTTCTTATCTTTCATATTAATCAATGCAATAGTGTATGATGCTCATACAACATACAATAATATGTGTCACATACAATCACATCATGCTTACACTTCATATCATTTCTCATCATTGCATGACCATTAGAACTCAATCATAAAGGGCACTTCTTAAAGTTAAGACAAGTCATTGTACAAAGGTCTAAGTTATTACAATAAAACAATCTCGATAACTTATTTTATATCAACCTATTAGATTACAATCACTTATCACCCATAAATATAACACGTCATAATAACTTATTGTGCATTGATTTAGCATAAAATAATAACTTATCATGTATCACCTATTACAACATAACATGGTATAACAACTCATCATATGCTATAACAAGATAACCAATCACGTAACTACTTACCATATATCCATAACTTATTGAATAATGTAAGGAATTATCGTGATAACCTATCGGCAAATATGATAACCTATCACGATAACCTATTGGTAAGATATGATAACCTATCAGCAAAACTCGATAACATATCGGTAAAACATGATAACCAATTGGCAAAACTTGATAACCCATTGCAATAACCTATCGATAAAACATGATAATCAATCGGCAAACCTCGATAACCTATCGCAATAAAATATTAGTAAAACATGATAATCTATCACTTAAACCTACTTATCACATCATCAAAATATCATTTAACCTTAATTCAGTCCTAACAACGGGCGACGGCTATTGGACACACTCCGAATAACTCACAGTGAGGGCTAGATGGCAGCTACACAGTGGCACAACGATCAGTCGGTCCCTGGGCTCAGCAGTAGTTCATACCGTGGGCAAGGAAGAGAGAGTTGCTATGAGGGGCTGAACAGCTCCCTCCTTGTCTCCAAAAATCCATCACAGTCACAAGAATGTTGGTGCGGAATGGCGATTCGATGGCGGCGTGAGTGTGGTGGACAGTGGCCTTGAGGTTAGAAGAGGAAAAATGAGAGAATGGCTTTGTAAGGAGATGAAGATGGAGGAGATATGATAGTTGGCCAACATAAAGAGAGAGGGAAGGAGAGTGTAAAAGCAAAAGTGAGAAAATGAGAGAAGAAGAGAGAGAGAGAGAGGGAGGGAGAGAAGTGTCATCGGTTTCAAGGGAGAAAAGAAAGGGGAATGAGGAAAAAATCTTGCAAATTAATGCATTGTACCTACAATTCCACAAAATCCTCTCAACCTAGGATTTTGCTTAGAGATGATGGCTTATGGTGATAGAAAATCGAAGACCATTGATGAGGAGATTTGACCACATTGTTGAATAGGTTTAGGTTAGGTTAGGCTAGACTCAAATTAGGTTGTCCTCTTCAATCTTTCTCCTTACTTGTAGCCCCCCTCCTTTGATTAATTCCACCCTTGCCCTTTAATCTTTAGCGTTGAAGGGAGGTCAATTTGGTCTTTGCAATGAGATTTGGGCACTATTCATGCACATGGAATGGGTAATTAATGCAAGATTTTGTAAAGATTAAGATAGGCTTAGATGTTGTGACCCTCATGAGCTAACCATCTCTATGGGCATGAGCCCATTGGACCACCAAACATGGGTGTTGGCCCATTGGGCCCTCTCGTGGACTTGGGCCTAGCGGATCCCTACTCATGGCCCATTTTTATTTTTTTTTCGAATTTCCGCATTCCATTGAAGAAAATTTGCATTTCCGCTCCAAAGTGGTATTTCCTACGTTTTCGTGGTCAATTGATCCCCATTATATTCTCATATGAAGATTAGCCGCCGATGAAAATCGGGATCGGATCGAGGGTGTCACACTAACTTTAGTATTTTCATGCGATTATTCTTTGTTTACGATTGTAAACTAATGTTGAGACATTAACACGTTGACTTGGCTCGCGCGAACTCATAGACCCTTAAAGTTATGAAAGGACTCAAAATTGATAAGTTCAAAACGAAGTTAAGCGAAGTGTATTAGAAATAAGTAGACTAATTACAACAAGAATTAGGACTTAATTCCAACCTCTTCTCAAGTGCCAGATGTCAACCATGAAGGAGAATGCATGCAAGAAAAACCGTAACCCTCATCTTCTCACGGTTTTTTCAGCCTGAAATCCACCTAGAGACACCATCATTGATCTTTCCCTAATGATTACTTCTCATTGGGATTTAAAACAATACTCCACACTCACATCTAAACTTCCTCAGCATTCATGCCTCCTTCAAAACTAACCCATTTCTCTTTCTCCATTTCCTCTTCCTTTCTTTCTCTCTTTCACGACTTGAGTAGAATCAAAGCCCATCAACTTTAGTGGCTTCTTCTTCTTCTTCAAGCGTGAACTTGAGGGCAAATTCTTGGAGGAGAATGACCCATGAGCGATGCTGAACCACCAGGTAAGATAATGGTGGGGTGTTAAACTCAATTTTATCTGTTAATTGTCGAGAGAATTCATGGAGCAACTCGGATAGTAGCAAATTGGACTTGATTTTTCTGTTTTAGACTTGAACGAACTAGTTGAGAGTTCAAATGAAGTTTTAAGCCTTTGCATGTGAGAATCGGGGTCAAACAGATGAAGAACTAAGCGTGAGGAAGCTGTGGATGTCAAGAAAATTGAGTAGGAAGACCATTTAGTTATAGATATAAGCTGCATATTGGTTTTGGGTGGCTGTGAGGCGAGTTTGTTTTGAGTTTGGACTGTTGGCTCATTACATGAATCCTATGAGTAGTTGAGACCTTTTTTGGGTTTTGAAGGTATGGTGTTGAGGTCTTAAAAGAGCCCATAGACCAAATAAATGGCCTACGGTGACAGTATATAGAGTCCAGAACTCAATAATGGTTTGTTTGGGAGAGAAAGATGTAATGGAAGCTGGTTTAGGTGTCATTTGGGTTAAAATGTGTTGTTGTAGGAACAAACTAGTTCCCTTAAGTGTGCACTGAAGAATTTAGGCTACGATGTATCATTTAAGAGTGTTTTCTTGTATAAACAAGCTGGTACGAACGTATTTCCCATAGGAAAGCAAGCTAATTAGTGAGAAATAGAATGACCTTAGAATATTCTTGGATTTTCTGCACTTTTCGAGACTTAATTGGAACTTATACCCTTCATGAAAGTTGTAGAGCATGTTCTTAGAGACAACATATCAAAATTTAAGAATAAATGGTTGAGGTTTGGATAGTGAAACAACCTTTCTTCAGTAGGCACTCAATCCAAAAAACTACTACAAAATTTAGGGGTTGATACAGCAAGTTACTGCTTCTTATACGACGAGACATAGGCTTAAGTTCCTTACGTCACTTCTACAACATATTAAAGTTTCATAATTTTTGACAAAATTAGATGCACTTTTTGCTTTCGTATTTAAAACCACTTGTATCAATCATTGTTTTATCTTGATCTGAGAGTTGTGTACTTGATGGTAACCCTCTTATTTATTTTTCTAGCAACTTTTGGGAAGTATAATGGTTTTTCATTCTTGGTTAGTTGATGTATAAACATGTCTCTTCCACATTTGAAGTATGACTATTTGAGTGGTGGCAACTTGTGTCTGCTGAGTGTAATGAGCGCAATATGTTTAAGATGATGTGTGTGAGCATTGATATCTACTTTGAAGTCGTTGTGTGCACTTGAATAGATATGCATACTATTTTGATGTCGTGACTCAAAGTTGTAATGCATGAAATGTGTGGAATAAAATGAGTTTAAGAGATTTCCATTGATCTTGCGATACTGGTGATGCCCAAGGGAGTGGGATGCCCATGCGATGTGATCTTGAATGCCTCAGTTGTAAAATACCAAGATGTCTCAAAGTGAGATGCCCCTATTGTGTGATTATGGAATGTCTTAGTTGTGTGATACTAGGATGCCTCAAAGTGAGATGCCCATGATAGTGATATTGTGGAAGTCCAAATGTGGGATTTCAAAAGTGACTCGATCAAGCTGGCTTGTGATTCGGTGGGAAAACTGATCGAGGGTGGATTTGATATACACATATAAAATAATTCCACTTGGTGCGTGAGTTCGCCTATTGTTATTGCATCACATTTTGCCTTTGGTCAGTAACATAAAACATAAGTTCATATAATGCGTGCTTTGTATATGATGGTCAAGCATGTGTCTTATAGTTTTCTATTTAATGATCCATGTAACGGTTTTGCCTTAGTTCGTATGTGCTTAGTTGTGTCTCTTGCATTCTTTAGCGATTGCAAATTATCTAGTTTAGGATCCTATTATTTCTTTACTGGGCATTGCTCATTCCCTTCTCTTTTTTAGATTGTTAGTATGGATGTACCACCAATTGCACGATACAGGGTGATAGCCTACATAGACATTCCTTCCATGACGTTTCTAACCCCGATATCGAGCTAACCTACACATGCTACGAAACTACACTCTGGATGGACGACAGACGGGTAGATTGGATTCCAATGAGGTTTGAGGCATGGTTTATAGACCATGAAGGGGAGCTATTTGGCCATTTTCGCTTTTGTTGAGATATGATACGCGGAAACGACAGGATCTTGTAATTTACGTCAACGTGAAATCACCAGAGAAATAAACGAGAAAAATAAGAACACCAGAAATTTACGTGGTTCGATCCGAGAATCGATATCTATGTCCAAGGGGAGATCCAGTAGTAAATAATCCACTATAATAGGAGAATCAGAGTTTACAATCACTTACACGTTCAAGTGTTTCCACACCTAGATTTAACCCCAAACCCAAAATGTTTATAAATAAACAACTCACTTGGGTATAAACTCATGGTGCAAAATTACCGCGCATTCAAGTCGCACGCCAAAAAGAAAAACCTCCAGCTTCTCTTCGGCGA
The DNA here is from genome assembly GCA_014182715.1 of Eucalyptus cloeziana. Taxonomy (NCBI): domain Eukaryota; kingdom Viridiplantae; phylum Streptophyta; class Magnoliopsida; order Myrtales; family Myrtaceae; genus Eucalyptus; species Eucalyptus cloeziana. Next base: position 33,998,096 of record CM024644.1, read on the forward strand.
ACGTGCGGCTTTTTACATTTGGCTTCAGCGGCGTGTTCCTACGTAAAGGACTTCGGCGGAATCAAAACATAGAAGAAGAAGACCTACAAAAATATTTGCCTTTTATACGTGTGCCCATCGAGGGCCCACCTGCTCCTTGCTTCATGTACAGAAGCACACGCGTGAAATACGTGTGTGTGCGCCCAAGGTCAAACTTTTGACCTTGGGCCCCACCTCCTCCTTAGAGCTTCACATGCAAGATTCACGAACTCCTTTCTCTCGGCGTGGAGTGTGTGCCCAAGGTCAAACTTTTGACTTTGGGCCCACCACTTTCACTTCTTCGCATGCAGAGGCTTCACGCAGCTTTCTTTTTCTGTTTCGTAAAGGATTCCGCAGCACAGAGGAAACTTTCCTTCAGTTTTATTTTATTTTATATTTCCTCTTTTCCAGCGAATCGCATTTTGTAAACACTCAAACTCGAGACATAATTTAACAATTCTCCACCTCGGCTCGATGTTTGAAGTCAAATTATAGTGCTCATCATCCACGCTGCTCTCCTAACGCCCCGACGGGTGCTCACTCTCCACAGATGCTAATAGAGCTCAAGCAGAGCTTGAGTTTCACCAAAGGAACAAATTTAGTCATCATGTCTGTCGGGTTATTTGCTGTAGCAAGCTTTTTGACAATAACATTACCCTTAACTAAGACATCTCGGATGAAATGGTACCTGATGTTGATATGCTTCGTTCGCTCGTGATAAACTGGATTTTACGCCAAATATATCGCACATTGGTTATCACAGTGTATATCCATACTTTTCTGTTCTAACCCAAAGTCCGAGAGCAAAATTTGTAACCATATCGCCTCCTTCGCTACAAAGGTTAATGCCATGTACTCTGCCTTAGTCGAAGACAAGGCAATATGATCCTATAAGGATGCTTTCCAACTAACTGCACCACCTGCTAGCGTAAATACGTACCCTGCTAAAGATCTGCAATCATCCAAGTCACCGGCGTGATCCGAATCCACAAAACCAGTGGTCTCACTACTATTGTTGTCCCTCTGGTACACTATACCCACGTCTATTGTCGCCTTCAAATATCTGAGGATCCACTTCACAGCTTCCCAATGAGCTTTACAAGAACGCTTTATATAGTGACTAACCACGCTCATAGCTTGTGAAATATCAGGCTTAGTGCACACCATAGCATACATAATACTACCCACTGCACTAAAATAAGGAACATAGGACATATGCTCCTCCTCCTCCTCAGTCTGCGATGATAAGTTATCTGAAAATTTAAAGTGCTTCGCTAAAGGTGTACTTACAGATTTTGCAAACTGCATATTAAAACGTGCTACGATTTTCTCAATATATTTCTTCTGAGATAGACGTAAAACTCCTGCAACCCCGTCATGCAAAATCTCCATACCCAAAATTTTCTTTACAGCACTTAAATCTTTCATCTCAAATTCAGCATTTAATTATTTCTTCAGTACATCAATATCAGACATATTCTTAGCTGCCATCAGCATATCATCAATATATAAGAGTAGATAAATCAAATAACCATTCTCCAATCTCCTATAGTAAACGCAGCTATCCATCTGACTTTTTGAATAGTCTTGACTAGCCATGAAAGTATCAAAACGTTTATACCACTACCTAGGAGACTGTTTTAGCTCATACAAAGATTTCTTTAACAAGCAAACATGATCTTCCTTACCCGAAATAGCAAATTCCTCTGGTTGCCTCATGTAAATCTGCTCCTCCAACTCACCGTGAAGAAACGCAGTTTTCACATCTAATTGCTCTAACTCGAGATCCTGCGAAGCAACTAAGGCAAATAAAACACGAATAGAAGTATGTCTTACCACAGGAGAGAACACATCATTGTAGTCAATGCCCTCACGCTGTGTATACCCCTTCGCCACAAGTCTCGCCTTATACCTCGCTGCCTCGACACCGGGAATGCCCTCTTTCCGTTTAAAGACCCATTTACTTCCGACAATCTTTTGGCTCTTGGGTACTTTGACCAACTCCCATGTCTGATTTCGATGGAGAGATTACATCTTTTTACTCAGACCCTAGCCACTGCAATGACTTCGAACTAGCCATCACCTCAGAGTAAGACGAAGGCTCATCTGTCTCCATCTCATCACCTACAGTCAATGCATAAGCAACATTTGTATAACCATAATGTACCGGTGATTTAATTTGCCTTCTCTGTCTATCTGCAGCTATAGTGTGCTGCGGTTTTGCTGGTTGTTCACTATCACCGACTTCAGGAACTGTGGCTTCATCTGCAGTCTCAACTTCTGTTACCTTCGAGGTCTCCGAAATCTCCACCTGAAACTCCACGTCACTAGTGACACCATGATCTGTCTTCTCTACTGCATAACCCAGAAATATGCACTTCTTCGCCCTCGGCTCAAGCTTACCATCACTTGCATGAGCATACGCAAGACATCCGAATATACGTAATCCGGAATAATCAACAGGTTTCCCCGACCATACTTCCTCAGGAGTCTTCCACTCAATAATAGATGATGGAGATCGATTAACCAGGTAATATGCCATGTTTACTACTTCAGCCCAAAATTCCTTGCCAAGTCCTGCATGTGAAAGCATGCATCAAGCTCGCTCAAGCAAAGTTCTGTTCTTCCGTTCTACCACGCCATTCTGCTGTGGTGTCACAGGTACTGTGCGGTGTCTCACAGTACATTCTTTCTTGCGGAACTCGGTAAAATCTTTACTACATAACTCTATACCATTATCGGTTCTCAGGCACTTAATCTATTTATCTGATTGCTTCTCAATCAATGCCTTAAATTTCTTGAATCGATCAAACACTTCATATTTGTGCTTCAGAAAGTAAACACATACCTTTCTCGAATAATCGTCGATAAATGTCAACATATATCGAGCACCTCCTTTCGAAGGAATCGAAGACGGGCCCCAAACGTCTGAATGAATATATTCAACTGGTCGTTTGGTCGAATGAATAGCTATAGTAAACTTAACTTGGTGCTACTTCCCATAGATGCAGTGCTCACATAAGTCCAGCTTTCCTGTCTTTTGACCCTTCAACAACCCCCTTTCACTCAGCATCGTCATACCTGCCTCACTCATGTGCCCCAAACGCATATGCCATAATTGAGTTAAGTCAGAATTTGACTCACCTGATGAAACTGCAGCGGTTTCAGTCACGATCTCTCCCAGTAGATGATAGAGAGTATTCACTTTCTTCCTTTTTATCACTATCATGGCACCTCAAGAGATCTTCAATACTCCACCTTCAGCGGTGTACCTACACCCGATGTCATCGAGTGTCCCTAGAGAAATAAGGTTCATCTTGAGCTTTGGTACATGCCTCACATCTGTCAATATGCGCACCACCCCATCGTGCATCCAAATCTGAATTGTCCCTATCCCCACAGCCTTACAGACTGCATTATTCCCCAAAAGAACCCTACCACAATCTGCAGTCTGGTAAGTTGTAAACCAGTTCTTATGAGGCGTCATGTGGTAAGAACACCCCGAATCTTGCATCCATTCATCTCCTGACAAAGTAGCAGTCACACATAAGACAACTTCTGCATCATTAGTGCTCCCCTCAGCAACGTTTGCCACACTGCTTGTGGCATTCTGCTTATCAACTTTATTCTTCTACTTTGGACAAACTCTTCTGATGTGCCCCTCCTTGTGACACTCAAAGTACTTTACGCGTCCCTTGGACTTTCTATGGCGTGATTTCGATCTGCTTTTACCTCTGCTGCTACTAGGCCCTCAATGTTGTTCTCTACCGGATTGTCAGTGCTTACGCCGCTCCTTGCGCCAGACCATCATCTTGCAACTTTCTCTGCCACTCCTTAGAGAATAAGGCGGACTTTACCTCTTCTGAGGTAATTATAGTACGCCACTGCAACAGTGAATCAGTAAAGTGCTCACATGACTATGGTAAAGAGGCTAACAACATCATGCCATGTTCTTCATCATCAAGTATCTTACCGACGTTCTTCAGATCCAACATAAGTTTATTAAATTCATCTAGGTGAGTTTTGATAGACGTACCTTCAGTATATCTAAATTGAAACATATTCTTCAACATGTACAAGCGATTGTTCAAACATTTCTTCACATGGAGTGCTTGAAGTTTTGCCCATAATGCTACGACATCCTTCTCCTCAGCAACCTCTATTAAGACCTCATCCGTCAAATTTAATAGGATTATACTCTTTGCCTTTTCCATTAGCTCTACCCTCTCAGAGGCTTTCATTATAATTAGCAACTCATCTTAATCATCTAGTGCCTTGGCCAAACCTTATGTTGTCAATAATGCCCGCATCTTGATACTCTATAATACAAAGTTGTTGCTCCCGTTAAACTTCTCAATTTCAGATTTCCTCTCAGACATAATTGCAGTAACAGAATTTCCAGATAATAATCAAACAAGCAAAAGCTCCAAATCACAATCAAGAAATCCAACCCCAAGCTCTGATACCAATTGTTGGGATATGATATGCGGAAACGACAGGATCTTGCAATTTACATTAACGCGAAATCACCAGAGAAATAAACGAGAAAAATAAGGACACCAGAAATTTACGTGGTTCGGTCCGAGAATCGGTACCTACCTCCACGGGGAGAGCCAACAGCAAATAATCCACTATAATCGGAGAATCAGAGTTTACAATCACTCACACGCTCAAGTGTTTCCCACACCTAGATTTAACCCCAAACCCAAAATGTTTATAAATAAATAACTCACTTGGGTATAAACTCACGACGCAAAATTACCGCGCGTTCAAGTCGCACGCCAAAAAGAAAAATCTCCAGCTTCTCTTCGGCGGACGTGCAGCTTATTACATTTGGCTTCGGCGGCGTGTTCCTACGTAAAGGACTTCAGTGGCATCAAAACGCAGAAGAAGAAGACCTGCAAAAATATTTGCCTTTTATACGTGTGCCCATCGAGGGCCCACCTGCTCCTTGCTTCACGTATAGAAGCCCACGCGGGAAATACGTGTGTGTGTGCCCAAGGTCAAACTTTTGACCTTGGGCCCCACCTCCTCCTTAGAGCTTCACGTGTAGGATTTGCGGACTCCTTTCTCTCGGCATGAAGTGTGTGCCCAAGGTCAAACTTTTGACCTTGGGCCCACCACTTTCAATTCTTCGCGTGCAAAGGTTTCACGCGGCTTTCCTTTTCTGTTTCATAAAGGATTCCGCAGCAAAGAGGGAACTTTCCTTCACATTTTATTTTATTTTACATTTTCCTCTTTTCCAGCGAATCGCGTTTTGTAAACACTCAAACTCGAGACATAATTTAACAACTTTGATGCTAGAGGACCTAGAGTTGGGGCAGGTGGTGCCTAGGCACCAAGTTTGTGGTAAAGTTGGAGAAGATGTCTTTTATTTTTTGATAGACGCATGATAGTTTAGGGGTAGTGAAATTAAGAGCTTTTTTTACCCTTTTCTTTGGTTAAATACTTACGCTTTTGAGCATTAAGTGTGGTACTTGTAAGTATTCCAAGTTGATGCTTGTAAAGCCCACGAAGGTTCCGACAGAAAGAGAAATGAAGCCCTTTTATGATTATTCGTATGTGTTCTTCGTTGGATTGACTAATACTAAGTGATAAATTGGACAGGATAATCATGACTTAGAATTGTTCCAGATCATATAATATCCATGTTATACATGCTAACCAATTAGATCAGAATGCTTTAGTGAGATAATTAATTTAAATAGGTCTTGTCATGACACTAATTTTTGTAGTTTCCACTTGCGCTTAGTATGTGACGCTATTAGGACATCACACACACTTTCTTCATTGTGCTTAAAAATGCTTGAAAATTAATATTCAGTTTTGAGAAAAGTTTCCCATAAAGAATAAGTTCACTTTCAAGTTTTTCTTTGTCAAGTATTTCATCGACCAACTCAGTGATGTACTCCCCTGACCACAAATCGCCCATGCTCTTACACAAAGCCACCATTTTGAGATAATTTTCATATGTACCATCCATGTTGTGATATATTTGCTGAAAGGATGTTAACAAAGGGAGTGAAGCTTCCGAGTGGGAAACCTGGTGAACTTCTAGGTATATGGAGTGAAGAGAGCCTTAAATGAGCTTAATCGGCCTAGAACGCGTATCGTTGAGGATGGTTATCGGTTTATATTAATTTGGGTTTTTTGTCTAGGTGGGTTTCGCAAGCGAAGATGAGGATCGACACAAATGGTGATCGGGGGAAGCTGTTTCAAGTGATACCCATTATCCACGGTGCTGTAGCTGTAGAAGGATTTCGAGAACCATATGGGGGACCCTGGTGAAGAGAAGAGACAGAGGTGGAGAGCCTAATCCGAGGGGAAAATAGTCAAGGAATCCATGAAAGATCAGAGCAAGAAGATCAAGATTTAGGTTTTAAAGGAGGCAAGCTATCACCAAAGGGATAGAAACCCACAAAAGTTGAGAGTTGACAAAATCAATAATGACATGAATATTACATACACAGATTCAAGAGCAATTATACTCCGCAACAGCATCAATTGAAACGGGTTTGAAATCCAAATTTGATAAGTGAACAGCCATGAAACTGTGCCTGTGCCGCCATCTTGTAAGGTGCCGAGGGCGTTGCAACATGGATGACTAGTTCACCTCCGAGGTTGCAGGCCGTGGCCAATGGTGAGGATACAACTATAGTCACGCATTAAAGGCTCATGGCGTGAATGCTCATGCATTGCAAAGCAGGGCAAACTATTCATATATTATCTTATGAAAGATTTCAAAAGGATCTAATAGCAAAAGGTGGGTCGTCTTTTATATCCGAAGGCCTCATCTAGAACAGCAGTTTGAGTCTACCGGATCCTAGATAGACCGCTGTATGCTGGCTCTTGGATTTCATTGGGTAAAATTCTCAAACCCTAAACCTCAATTTGATTTGGGAGTGGGGTGAGTCCTATTACATATTCCAAGTAATGCGCATTCACATGAAACTTTAGGTCACTGGCCGTGTAAAATATATTGTAGGTTATTAATGGTGTTTAGGTTTTTAGCATGACTCGAGCGACACTTTGATTGCATGAGTTTCGTTTGGCGTCCACATGAGGCCCTAGTATAAATCAAAAATATCAAAAGCTGCTCACAACTTTGACACCCACATTGAACAACATTCCCGAAAAATATGCAATTTGCATCTGCAAACATTAAAAAAAAAAAAAAAACAGCTAAAATGACCAAATTACCCCTCCGCCTTATCTAAACCTTAATCTCTCTCTTTGGGCGGCCAACCACTCGTCTCCAATTGACGCTGCCGCTCACCCAAGACAACATTGTTGATGCTCTCTTGATGCGGGAGCATCGGGCTGTATTGATCAATTCTTTAGCTTCACCTCAATCACGTTGATTGATCCTTGTTTCGACAAGTGAAGATCAATTTTGGCTACAATTTGACTCAATGGTATCAAGTTAGTGTTGTTGATTCAATGGACAAGTTGTCAATTTCATGCTTATTGATGGATTACTTAGTTGTTGATTTCGAAACTACTAATCGACTACCAAGCACCAGAGACTATCTTGAACAATTTCCTTTGTTGTTTGCCTATCTTTTCAAGATGTTTATTGGTTTTCCCACGAATGAATTTAGAGTCCAAGTTCAATTACTTTGCATCTAGTGAAATGTCTTTAGTTCTTGTTTTATGAGTCTGAAGTGTGTTGTAGGTTTCAAGAGTCAAAGTTTAAGTTTCTATATGTTTTTAATGCATTTTCTAGTTCCTACATCTTTAATGCTTAGTCTATTTCCTATGTATTAGTTCCTCTACAAACAAAGGAGAGATTGTAATTCAAAGTTGATGAATATATGAGAATTCCTCTATTTGAGTGAATTATTATCCAGTTCTTTACCCAAGTTTCTTGGTAGTAAATCAAACAGTTCTCTATCGTTAGCCAGTGGACCGATTCTTTGCGCCTTGGTAGTGAGCTGCCATTATCTCAATTCTTTATCCTTGACCAGTGGCTTGTGTCTTTATACTTTAGGTGTGAACCTTCCTTATTGTTGTACTTTAGCTAGTACGTCCATGATGGGGTGCAATTGGAACGTACCTTTTCATCTTGATACGTTACGATGGAAAGACACTATTGAAAGGGTATGAAGGGAGATGTATAAAAACCATTTGAAGACAACCGTTGATGGTGGTTGTTGGCAGAATACGCTCAAAATTCTCTCCTTGTCTTATCCCCTTTCCATCGAGAGAAAAAGAAAGCATTCTATTTCGTCTTTACAAGAACAATTTGCATTTACGTCGTGGAAATCAAGTGCTTTCCTTGTGATTGCATTCAGACCAACGTGAAGTAATTTTGTTCGTGATTCATCTGCAATTCAACGTTCATTTCGGGGTTAATTGTTGTTTGCGCATCGGATAAAGGTAAGTCGTCTTCCGCCGACTTGAATTCCAATATTGGTATCAGAGCACGGTCGTGATTTCTGCCTTGTTTTTTTATCGAATTTTCTCGTTTACCGCTTGATATCAAGATCAAGAATATGACATCTACACTGTTTGGATGTTTATTAATCGAAATTGCTATCTGAATTATCGAAAATGAACTGAAGCGAAGAATGGGTTCGAGATCGGGTACACCCGTACGGTTTTGGCCATTTTTCGAAATATTTTTTTGGCCAAAATCAACTTTTGAATATACGGGATGAAAGTACTCATCAAGACGAGTCTGATGATGGGTAGATCACCGTCGGAGGACGCCGAACGCGCCTACATGCACGGCCAGAAGCCGCTGCACGTGGGCCTCACGCGCCTGATGTGCTGGGGACGCCAACGAGGGCGCAACACACGCCGATCGACAAACCGATGCGTATGTGTCGTGCGCGCGTCGCGCGAAGCAACACGACGCGTGCTGACATCACGGATGACGTCATCCAACAGTCAGTAACCACTGGGATGACATCATCGATGACGTCAGCGCCAGCGATAGTTGGTCGGCCGGTCATCGGCCGGCGACCCGACCCAACCTGTTGACCCGACCCGACCCGACCGAAGACCCAACCCGACCAGCGACCTGACTCGACCCGTTGACCATTGACCGATCAACAGTCAAATCGGTCCACGGTCGGACCGGTCGGACCGGCGAGGAGCCGTTTGGCTCGCTGGCGCGTGCAAGCTCTGATTGGAGCGTGATCGAAGGCATTGGGTTCGTATGGATGTGTTCTACACCGTGGTATAATTATTTTTTATTTTTGAATTTTTTAAAGGTATGAAAATGTATAGGGAACCCTAAGTACATGTATTTTTGGGGGTTTAATACATAGTTTATTCATTTTTAGCTTGTATTTTCTTATGCTTTAGGAAATACAGTAGCTAGCTTATATGGAAGTGATGTCATATATGCTGTGTAGAGCTTGGTTTGATGGTAGCATGTATTTAGTTTAACATACTTGCAATTTACTAGTTCCATGAATATTTGAACAATGGTAGGAAATCCTTGTTTTTCCGTTAGATCTTGAATTGCGGATTTAATTGTAGTTGCAGCATGATTGTTTTTTGTACGTTGGTTTATATCATGCTATGCTTTTGTGTTAATGGAAAAATGTAAAAATTAGAAATTACATGAGGTCATGTAATTATTTTTCCTAGTGGGAGTTCGTAGGTTGGTAGAATTCGAATGAGTTCTCACCTAGAACTTTAAATTTGCGCAAATTAAACTAATTAATGATGATAGAACAATCGTAGATAGAAGTTGATTGGGAACATAGTGAACTTTTGTTTCTGTCTTTTGTTGAATTATCATTAATTAAGTTTGTTTTTGCTGCAAATTGAATATGTGTGTTACTCTGAAAAATGTGCTAGTATTGATTATGCATCAATTATGTCAATGTATTATAATAATTGATTATGGCATCGGCATCCAAGACCATTGTGGCTGACCTCAATAAGGGTGAGAAGCTGAACGGTGACAATTATGATATTTGGCACCGAAAGGTTCAATACATCCTTGAGGAGTAAGAGGTTTTACAAACCCTCAACCACACCATGAATGAACCTGAGCATGGAACTTCAGCTCAACACAAGAGAGATCTAGAAGCTTATCAAACTTGGAAAAAGAAGAATAGCATTGCTCACATCATGTTGCTGAGCGGTATGCAAGATGATCTCATGTGTGAGTTTGAAAATTATGATAAAGCACAGACAATGTGGGTTGCCTTGAAAGATAAGTTTGTGGGTACATCTGCCACTAAGCTGAGGAGACTCACTATCAAGTTTGACACATACCGAAAGCGTCCAAATATAACAATGAGGCAGCATCTTCGGGAGATGTCAAATATGATTCGTGAGCTAAAGTCGGCAAGTCACTCCCTTATTGATGAGCAACAGGTTCAGGCTGTTATAAGGTCTCTTCCTGACAATTGAGAGCATATGAAGATTAATATGACACATAATGAGAATATTGTCACTTTTGATGATATAGCGCGTCATTTGGAATTAGAGAATGAGTGCCTAGAGGTTGCGAGATCCTCTACTCATGCTTATGGTGCTGAATCGAGTTCGCGCAAAGCTTCGGGCTTCAAGCACAAAAGAAATTCTCAATTCAACAACAAATGGAAGAATATTGATCAGGCATCTAAAAGGGCTAAGACCTTCCAACGCAAGAAGCGTGGTGGGAAGAAGGACAAGGCTAAGATGAAGTGCTACAATTGTGACAAGATGGGTCACTTTACTCGTGAATGCACTAAGCCGAAAGAGGTACCCTATTACTCCATTACTTTAAGTAATGCTTTTGTTTCTAGTAGTGTAATGCTTACTGAATCTCATTCAATGTGGACTGTAGACTTAGGAGTAACAGACCACGTAGCTAAAGACCGAGAAGCATTTGTGGAGTATCGTCGGATACAGCATGAAAGAAGATGGATATATGTTGAGAATAACTCAAGAGTTAAAGTGAAGGGTATCGGCACATATAAATTAATTTTACGTGGTGGTCGAAGCCTATTCCTACATGATGTCCTCTATGCTCTGGATATTCGACGAAACTTGGTCTCCGTAGTTGTTCTTCTTAGCTTAGGTTATGAATTAAATTTTCATGGTGATTATGTTGACATTTTGTATTGAACGGTTTATTATGATTCATATCATGCATCGAATGGTTTTATGGTGTTAGACATTGACTATGATCAATACAATGTTAATGTTAATGGTTGTTTTTCTTTAATTGCATCTTCTAGTAATGTTGAGATTGATACAAGTACTTGGCATGCTAGATTAGGTCACATTGGGTTGCAAAGAATGCAAAGATTAGCTAGAGAAGACCTTTTAAGGTCACTCACTAATGTTGATCTACCTGTATGTGAATATTGTCTAGCGGGAGAAGCAACTAGAAAACCATTCGGTAAAGGGACTAGAGCTGAATTTCCATTGCAATTCATAAATTATGACATTTATGGTCCTTTGAATGTGAGGGCGAGGCATGGAGCCTCATATTTCATCACTTTCATAGATGACTTCACACGTTTCGGTTATGTCTTTATGATCTCCCATAAGTCAGAAGCATTAGACTGCTTTAGACGATATATAACAATGGTAGAGAATCAATTAAACAAAACAATAAAGGCATTGAGAACCGATTACGGACGTAAGTATCTATCGGAGCAATTCAAGGCTCTTTGTGATGAAAAGGAAATTGTACGACAATTGACTATTCCTAGCACTTCACAACAAAATGGGGTAGCTAAAAGAAGGAATAGAACCCTATTGGAAATGGTTAGGTCTATGATGGCGCAAGCAAATTTATCTATCTCCTATTGAGGAGATGCATTATTGACTGCTGCTATGTACTTAACCAAGTGCCCTCAAAATCGATCACTTCCACCCATTATGAATTATGGACTGGTAGAAAACCAGACTTAAGTAATCTATGTTCATGGGGATGTGCAGCTTACGTTCATGATTCTTCCCATAAATATGACAAATTAGGTCCTAGAGGGAAGAAATGTATATTTATAAGATATTCTGAACACTCAAAAGGGTACGTGTTCATAGGTGAACAAGCTGATGGAAGTGTGACCGAAATGGAGTCACGAGATGTCACGTTCTTGGAGAACGACTTTCCTAGCAGAGGTAAGATTGATAAGGATTTCCAATTATATGAGATGGAAGATCCTAATAACACACCCACTAATGTTGTAGAGGGAAATGAAGATTTACCTCAACATGCAAGACCTAGTGAGAGCGTTGCATCATCTGGTGAATTGAATTCAAGAGAAATTCAGTTGCATAAAAGTAATCGTAAAAGCATTCCTCGTCATCATTTTGAGATTGAAGGGAAAACATTTATGATTGCTCAGAAAGACGATGCCGAGCCTAAGACTGTTCAAAAGGCTTTTTCATCCTCTGATAAGGAATAATGAAGAAAAGCTTTGGAAGATGAAATGGAGTCAATGAGGGCAAATCATGTCTGGGACTTAATTGATATACCACCCAATCGTAAGACCATTGGAAACAAATGGGTCTTTAAGATTAAGCAAAGGGCGGATGGATCTCGTCTTGTGGCAAAAGGTTATACTCAACAAGAGGGTATAGACTATGAGAAAACTTTTTCACCATTTGTAAGGTTTGCCTCAATATGCCTTATTTTAGCCATCGTCGCATATTTGGACCTTGAATTACATCAAATGGATGTAAAGACGGCATTTCTCAATGGAGAACTAGATGAGAAAATCTATATGAAACAACCAATAGGTTTCATAGCTAAAGGTCAAAAGCATAAAGTTTGCAAACTTCATTGTTCAATATATGGCCTTAAGCAATCATCTAGACAGTGATATCTTCATTTTCATCAAGCCATAACAACTTTTGGTTTCACAATGATTGAAGAAGATCACTGTGTATATGTCTAGCGGTTCAAAGATAAATTTATGATTTTATCACTTTATGTGGACGATATTCTGTTGACTGGAAATGACAAGGTTTTGGTTATTACCATAAAAGAATGGTCGTCCTCCAATTTTGAAATGAAGGACATGGGAGAAGCTACTTATATATTAAGAGTTAAGATCGTAAGAGATCGATCAAAGAAACTCCTTACTGTATAACAAGAGTCTTATATTATGAAAATTCTTGAACGTTTCAATATGCAGCACTATAATCCCATTGATACCCTTGTCATGCAAAGTGAAGACCTAAGTACTGAGATGTGTCCTAAGACTCCAGAAGAAATTAAAATGATGGAAACTGTTCCTTACGCTAGTGCGGTCGGAAGTTTGATGTATACTATGATATGTACTCGACCCGACAAATGTTATGCCGTGGGATTGGTGAGCCGATATCAATCAAATCCCGATCAAGCACACTAGAAAGCAGTGAAGAGGATCCTGAGATACTTGAAAAGCACTATGGACTATCGACTTTGTTACCAAGGGAATGATTTACACCTATTAGGCTATTCAGATGCTGATTGAGGTGGAGACCTGGATGAGCGTAAATCGACTTCTAGATATGTGTTCTTGCTCAATGGAGGTGCAATTTTTTGGAATAGCAAGAAACAGATATGCACAGCCTTGTCTACTATGGAGGTAGAATTCATTGTATGTTCTACTACAGTGCAAGAAGCAGTATGGCTAAAACGTTTCTTGGAAAATTTAGCCACTGTCATTAGGGTTTCAAGACCGATGATAGTTTATTGCAATAGTCAAGCAGCCATTGCCTATGTGAAAGATCTCAAGTATCATGGAAGGATAAAGCACATTGACATAAAGAACAACTTCATCAGAGATATTGTAGCGCAGAAAAAAAAAGTGATCCTACAATACATTTCAACCAATAGAATGGTTGTTGATCCATTTACAAAGGCTATTCCTAGAGACATATTCTTGACCCATGGGATGTCACTAGGATTGCGTAGAATGTGATATGTGTTATTGTAGAGGATCATTGTTTTATGTATTTGTGGACATATGTATTGTACATGTTTGTTTATTAGTGACTTGATGTTTTATCAATAAGTACAAATACATTATGAGATTAGCGCATACACACATATATTATTGAAAAGTATGTAAGCAGGCAATGATTGGCTCACTCACACGAGCAATCACCTTAAGTGTTATAGTTAGCCCGTTGAGATGAGACATTATGTACAAATAAATGCTTAAGAGCAAGTTTAGTACATAAAATAAGATGTCGCCTTGAATGGAGTCAAGATGAGGTCTGTGATTTGTTTATAATAAAACTGAACATGATAGTCCCATAATCATGTATGCCTGAAAGATGCTGAATGCGAGTACTTAATTAGACGCTATAGAAAGCGAGCTTATATGGCACTCGAGCTAAATATGAGTACGTGAGAAGCACGTGACTATGTTTAGGTTAAGATCCATATAGTGGATATATTTAAGAAATGACATACGCTCTTATAGAAAGAGAAATCCACTATAGCATGTAATTCATACTACATGTGCATTGTTCGACCGACAAGAGAATGTGAGTACAATTATCCTTATTTACTCATCGTGTGAGCCCTTGAGGTAATTTATAATTTACCTCAATTTGTGCCCTATGTTATTTCTGACTATGTTCTCGAAATGAAAGATCAATGTTGATACTTTAGCATGTTACCGGCGGTCATGAATAGATATGGTTTTATGGGACGTGTCTAGGAAAGCAGTTGTTCTGAAATGGAGAAAGACATGAGTGCGAAGGAAGACTATTGTTGTTTTACATCTATTACATGTATTTACCGGTCGACTAATTATATCGCCTTATGTGGTTGCGAATATAATTGTAAATGCATGGTGTTTTGAGAATAATCAAGTATAGCCTTTAAGGGATAGGTATACTTGAATTGATGTAACAAAATATGTCTGGGGCACTATGAGACATCGATTGTTTATTTCTTTTCGGGATTGTAGCCATTATGTCATCCCTAACAAGTGCATAATTTGAGCTCCCAGGTGCAGATGTACTCACTGGTCGCACGGCTTATTTGCCAGTATGAATTGTTTTGTAAAGTTGATGAATGTTGAATGCCTTATATTCTTGATAGAGCACTATCAAGTCCATCATGTCCAAGTGAGATGCTATAATTTAGCTAGTACGTCCATGATGGGGTGCAATTGGAACGTATTGAAAGGATATGAAGGGAGATGTATAAAAGCCATTTGAAGACAACCATTGATGGTGGTTGTTGGCAGAATACGCTCAGAATTCTCTCCTTGTCTTGTCCCATTTCCATCAAGAGAAAAAGAAAGCATTCCATTTTGTTTTTACAAGAACAGTTTGCATTTACGCCGTGGAAATCGGGTGCTTTCCTTGTGATTGCATTCAGACCAACGTGAAGTAATTTTGTTCGTGATTCATCCGTAATTCAACGTTTGTTCCGGGGTTAATTGTTGTTTGCGCATCGGATAAAGGTAAGTCATCTTCCGCCGACTTGAATTCCAACACTTATCCAACCCATCTCAACACACTTGTCCATACACTTAACCCACCATATTTCTCATTTCAGAATCACTCGTCCCACGCATGCATCACCTCCAAGTTAGCCACTCACATTCTTCTGTGTCTCCCCACTGCATCTCCCTTTTCGTATTTGTCTTCTCCCCGGTCAGGCCTAGTCGACGCCCTCCACAAGTTTGGTTGCTGTCAGGCTTAACGTTGCGGGGGCTCGACCAGATCACAGAGCAAGCTCAACCATATCCGGCATCGAGCCCTCATTGATGCTAGGTAGAAAACAATGAGAAACATAGGGAAGAAGAGAGAGAGACAGGTGTCATGAGTGGCTAACGAAGACAAGGCGGTGGCTCTGGTCGAGATGGCAGGGTGGTCACGGTGCAGTAGTTGGGCTCGGCTCTAATCGGGTTAGGGTTTTGGTTAGATGGGCTTTGTTGTGGATAGGTTTGGAACGGTGGGAAGGGTAGATTTGGAAAGAAAATAGCTTATTCGTAAGTAGGATTAAAACCCAAATGCAACTTCAAACGTGATCTTAAAAGTGAGGATGAATTTTTCAGCTGAATTGTCTAAAAATTGCGGACGGTGTTTGATATATGTGCAATAAAACAAAGATGATTATCGATATTTTCCATAATAATATATACCTTGCATTATCGGCACGTTAAAAAAAGAATAATCTGCTTACCCAGACATGAGAGGCACACTTGTCGTGATAACAAAGCCACCAGTAGAAAGAGAACTTTTCGTTGGCAACGTACATTATAGAAATCCAATATCCATTGAATCCATACCACATAAGATGAGAAGGAGACAAAGGGCATGCAACGCTAATCTATCAACGTTTGTAGGTGAATGTCCATGATAATCAATGACATTGATCGCCAGTTATATCTGAGGCTGGACAACTTGGAATTGCATGGCAGAATTAGAGCCAGAAGCCGTCCGGCACAAATCAAATCCCATCACATCATCCAAAGATGCAGGGAACGTATCGGCCAAACCCAAACGTGGCCTTGTATTTCGTGGTTATTGTGAAACTCCATATCTCAGACGTGTCGTTCTCATGGGTCGAGCGGTGAGTTAATTCATAAGCTCGAGCGGGCCATGGATGAACAGAGGGGCATGGATTCAACACTTGTGTTTCGGGTGGAGGGTTTCTGTGGTTTCTTCCTAGTTCCCCTTACCCTAGGGCAAAGGGATCGCCGGCACGCGTGGTGTGGCTGAGATCTGATGATTACCTCCGTGTATCGAGAGGATTCCTACAATTTTGCTGGACGACCAAGTTCTCGATGTGTCGCTAATTAATTGAGCACTGTTCCATCTACTTCACAATTATTGAAATGCCATAGACTCTGCTGATCCTATCTCTTCATATGTCTGACTAAGCGTGCTTTTCGAGTATAAGCTCAAGTGAAGGTGAGAGGTGTTGATGAACTCAACTTGGCTTGACCCGACTACGTACGTTATGTTAAATCCACATCGCACACTAAAACTTGAGCTGGGATCAAGTTTAAACTAGATTTCCACGTCAAAAAGATAGAATGAATATGGCACTTTTATCAGTACTTTACTTTTGAGCTTTCAAGAAGTCGAATTGAAGTAAGATGGAATCCAAGTTGGCTCAAACATATTACGAGCTAGATGGAAATCAAGCTAGAGGAGCTGGATAGCTTTGTAGATAGAGCGACTCATGCTTCACTCTCTTAATCTTAGAAAACTTTTTGTACTAAAAGTTTATACCGTCATAATGAATATACTTCTCAATATCCTCGTGTGATTCTCTTGGCTCGCTAGGATCAAAAGTCGAGCTATATCTGGCATTTGCATATGGTTGAAGCGACATCAAATCCAATCATGTCCGGCAATGTAGTTCAAAGTGCATCAACGAGTCATATGTTTCTAGTGCTAATTGTCATTATCTAATGATTCCATGGCCAAGTTTTGGCATCTTTTCTGATTCGTTGGTTCACCCATTGAGGTCGCATTCTCGTGTTGCCCCGGACAGCAAGTGTACTACATCCATAGAGAATTGGGAACTCGTGGATGAACATGCACTTATTCCGGAAGTGCTTTTGTATTCCCCTCAAATTGCCTCAAGCTATTTTTCGACTGGTATATAACTCAGCATATTTAGGGCATCGGACGAACCGAACTCTGATATCATATTAAACGATTTCCACGTGAAGAATCTATCTATTATACAACATAGAACCAAGTAGTGCACTCTTGATCCACTTCAAGCCTAGCAAATCAATGCCCTTGGCTTTTGGTACTCATATTCATCTTGAAGCATCTTGTAGCGGTCGATGTCATGGAGACTTACACTTGAGGGGGTCTCCGGAGGACAGCGGTGGTAGTGATCGGGACGTGCATCGTGTCCCTGTGCCATGTATCAATACCGTCGACCGTTCTGTGCATCGTGTCCGTTCCACCCCTCTTTCCCGTTTCTTTATCTGATGCCTATGACGCAACGTACTGTTCATTCCAGAGATATATGGATGAGCAGCGGGCGGTCCAAAAAAATGGCCGGTAAAAAAAATTGACGTAGAAAATTGGCAATGATTGATCGGGACTGAATCTGCTAGCAGTTCCTGGGATGCGGGACGGCACGTCCAAGGTCTCTTTCTCGGCGAAACAAAAGCAAGACGGCAAACAAAATGAAGTCAAAATCAAACGTCACAATACCATGAGATAAATAAAGTTGGCCAAGCCCCAAAAACAAAAGAAAAAGGAACAGAATTATCATTTTTCGAAAAAAAGAATTTCTTCTGAATATTACCGCTTTATCTTAAAAACAACGATAAGGTCATCCAAATAGTTTTGTTCCAGGGGCCGATCTTGTCTCATTGTCACACACGAAGTCCAACCCCTCTTCAATCATTTTTCTAATCTTGTTGTGAACACTAGATACAGTGTTCTCGAGGTTTCGAGGCAAGCAACGCATGCGTCGAGCCAAAGCCTTTGCCTCTTTTAGATGATTGGGAAAGTGTCTTGTGCATTGAAGATACTAATTGGATAGGGGACAAATCGATCGTTCGATGGAGGTGATTGTACGTGGATGGATCTCTAAGGTCGTGCCTGTGAGATATAATAAGAAAGAGAAAGCGATTTTGTATTAAGGGAAGTAAACAAAGCACTATGTAGATGAGTTTATGACGTATCCCCACGCTATTTGACTTGCTACACCGACATACATAATGAAAATGAGACATTGTGCTCAAACTAGTATTAATTGGACTGTGGCAGGATGGTCGAGATGCATTTGATGAGCCATTTCTCAAACGCTTTGTTCCTGCCCAACTAAACAGGGCTACATTAGATTGTGAGGAGCTAAAACAAAATCTAAAATAAGAGCGTGTTTGTTTTGAGGAAAATTTCATGACAAAGGAAAATATTTTTGGGAAAATAATTTTTCAAGAAATGTTTTTCTCTTTTCAGATAAGGGAATTCATATTCCTAACTTCAAGCATGCATAGTTTTTTCTACCATAAAGGTTTTTTCATTTATTGATCATTTTCAGTCAACCAAATGCGTAAAAGTCTAGAAAACTAATTCGCGAAAAATTCTTTCTCTTGAACAAACACACCATAAGAGTCAAATAGCTCTCATCAGTCAAGGAATACCACCTCATACATGCGTCCTTGAGGATACAGAAACTTGTCTATTGTTACTCAACTATTTGCACCACCAAGTGTTGTTGCTTAGTAAGTAAGGGGTGACATTATCTTCAACAAGGTCACAAGATCATTTCATATCAAGAGCCAACCTCTGTAAATTTGTGCTTTGGACATTTGTTATCTCATATATGTAGACTTTCTGACTTCTGGCATATGGGGTTATAGTTAGCGATGAGCGGTTCCAGGTTTCGTATAGATTTCATTTGGAATCTGAAACCTACCCGTTGAAACAAGTTTCTCATTTTTTGAAATATGAAACCTATCCTACATATTTTGGACACTAGAACCTACCTTGTCACATGTTGCAAGGTCAGTATCAGGATCTACCCAAATTCCACTTATATTATTAATTGATAGATTACAGTATATTAAAACCTTTGATAACCACCACTTATTTATACAATTCATTGACCATAAAAATACATGGAAAATATGAACATCAATAAAGGAAAAGTCTTAGTCAAAAAATGAAAGTTCGGACTAGTACTTCTAGATTACACATTCATCATCGAACAGTATGGAATATCGCAAGATCACGTGAAAACATGAGCCAAGAAAAAACATTGAAACTTACTTCAAGTTTTAAGCCACTGGTTTCAAGTTCTGGGTTCTTCCAACTAAGAACCTGAAACTTATCTGTTGAAATAGGTTTATCATATTTTGGAATCTAGAACTTACCTTATATATTTTAGAACCTAGACCCTACAGGTTCCCAGCGGTCTGATTATCAAGTTCTAGGTTCTCCTCTAAGATCATGCTCACCCCTAATTATAGTGATGGAGCTATATACCCGAGAATGAACAGGGCAATTATAATTTAAATCGAACATTCTATAACAGGTATGGAATTCTTAGCTTAGATTCTTGATCCATGCCCATCATTTTTCACTTATTAAAAAGACAACTATCTACAATTCACAAAATGAGGCACGCGAGCCAAAGTTAAAGAAGATACTTAAGAATACTCTTAATGGAAATATTCACAATATCAATTGAATAGGGCGAAACATATATATAAAACCATGTATGTATGTATGTATGTATGTATGTATGTATGTATGTATTTGGGCAATAAGCACCGACTGGTTGAGTTAAAGTAACGAACAACCGGTCAACAAAAAGGCGTACCCTCGGCCAATAAGAAAAGGAAAGGAAAACCAATAGGCTCAGGCAAGATATTTGCTATAGAGCGTGAACCGCACCGGAGTTATAATAGAGCATCAAAGTCAATGTTACACCTTGCAATCACTACCCAAGATCCTTGTCATTGCTTATACTGAAGCATCCAACAAGAGCTCCATAAAGCAGCCTTGTGTTGCAACAGACGACTTGCAAAACCAAGCCTCTTGCTCTCTCTCTCTCTCTCTCTCTCTCTCTCTCTCTCGCCCTCCCTCCTTCCCATACTAGCAAAATTTGCTCGCTTTTGTGCACACAAAAGCTCATAAACCCCGCCAAACACACACTATCTCCTCAATATGGCCACCACCTCAACAATAGCTGAGCAAGCCGACGTGGTGCGGCATGCGCACTTGAAGTCCGCGCTGCGCACGGCCCTGGCTTGCTCCATTGTCGGGTTCACCACCCTCTTTGCCCCAACCCATGTTCGGAAGTTCTTAGCATACCCGGCCTTCTCGTACGTGACAACCATTTTGATCGTGTCGGACGCAACGGTCGGCGACGCTCTGAGAGGAGTATGGAACGCATTCTACGCGACTACTCAGGTCATGCTTTTCTCCGTGTTGATCTTGTGGCTGGCCGGGCCTGCCCGGTTCGCTACTCATGGCCTGGCTGCTGCGGCGGTGTCTCTAGGTGCTTTTCTGGTCGCGCTGCCCGAGTCGACTGATTTGATGGCCAAAAGGATCGCTTTTGGGCAGATGGTGATCATCTTCGTGGGAGCCGCCATAGGGGGAGCAAGCGCGGGAGTTGTGATGCACCCAGTTCACGTGGCGTCGAGCACCGCACTTGGCGCCCTGGCTTCGGTGCTGGCTCTGTTGTTCCCATACCCTTGGCTTGCGTGCAGTGAGGTAAATGCTCATCCCTGAGGGTTAATTCCATATCCTTGGATCCTAGAACAATCATTTCTCAGTTTGAGTCCAACAGTCCCATGATCAGGGACAGGTTTGCGTGTTACTATGGAGTAACATGACAAGTGAAACAGTTTAGGATGAGAACATACATCCAAAACGTTAGCAGATTTTAACTGCTTCGTTTCTGGTTGAAAGATTATGCACAAGTTGAATCTACTGCGGTGCTGTTTGAGTCTTTTCTCTGTGATGGTGGGTGACTCAGTACATGAAGAAAGCATTGATCATGTACCAGTACAATCGTTGAAGTCTCTCCATAAACCAAGCTGTTTGTGTTAACTTATCTTATTAGGAAAAGGAGATCTGACTAGGAAAAAAAAAATGATATCATGCACCTTTTGAAGTCGACAGTGCTCCCAATCACAAGATAATCAGACGAGCTTTTAGTTCAAAATCCGGATAACAGAACAAAAGCTTAAACATTTCCAGTCTTACAGGACAAGTTCCATTTGGGGGAACAATTTAGAAAGCATGCAGAAACTTCTGACAGAAGTTCCTTTCTTGGAATGAATCCACAACTAAGTGTAACTAAGTAAGCTAATCATATTTTGTTTAGTCAGCTGGTATTATTGCAGTATATTTTATGAGATTAGATTCATCTCTTTTTTATATACCATTGTTCGTTGATCCATATTCCGATTTTCATAATAGATAACATAATGCTAGCACTTTATGCTTGAGAATCTGAACTAGAAGTCCCTGATTAGGCCCACTTGAGCCGATACGATCCAACTAGCAATTCTCCGTGTCTGGAAAAGTTAAGAAAAGCGGAAGCAGATATTTTCCGGTCAGTCCTTTCAGTGTAAAAGTTCATGAAAGGAGACATCACGCAGTATGGTGTCAATCGTCACTAAGCAACCTTTAGAAAAGTCATGAGAAATTAGTGCTCAGTATCGTTTCTTTTCCTCTTAAGGACAACGTAACTTCGGCAGTTTATTATGCAAATATTAGTTGGGTGAAAGATGAGCTAAAACTTAAGCCCAAAGCAAATCATGACAGCACCGACCTCGTACTTGATGTAGTATAGAGTTAGGCTGCATCGGATTAAAATTGACAATAGTCGTTACATCTGCAGATCAGGAAAACGTGCCGACTGTACACTGAGAATGCATCGGAGAGGCTGAATCTCTATTTAGACGGTTTCTTTGCCAAGGGACGCCCAGCTGCAGTAGACTTGATTTCCCAAGCGTCATGCTTTGCCAGAGTAGCAAAGAAGCTCCTTCAAAGTATTAAAGAACACGAGGTAATCAAGAAGGATAACTCTCGATGTACCCTTAAACAGCCATTATTCACCTTCAAGTTTCGGAAAAACTGCAACTTCTTTCTTCTGAGTTTCCAAAACTTGGGCAGAGAATTTTACAAGACAAAAGGACAGTAAAATCAATGAAATTGAGAAAACTTGTCTTAGGCTACTGATGTAGTTTTGATATAACATGCCGATTTTCCTGATAAAGTCATGATAGCTTTTAAGCTTCACCATTCCCATCCATTTTTTTTAACATCTGAAGTTCTTTCGCCAGTTTTTTTAGCTAATGCTACTTGCTGCTGTAACAGAGAGGTGTGTCATGGGAGAGACCAGGAATACGATTCCTGAAACCTAACTACGTCAACTTAGGAAAAAGATTGCAAGAAATAGAGCTGCCGTTGAGAGGAATGGAAATGGCCCTCAATTCTTGCTCCTCTATTCCTATCAGCGTGGCAGACCAAGAACTTCAAAAGGCTTCACCCAAAATTAAACTGCACTTGCAGCAAAAACTCGAGCAAGCAAAATATTTTGCGCCTTGTGATGCCACAACAGCTCCTGAGACCAAGGGAGACGACAGAGAAAATGCCCTCTGGCCTTTCGCCACTATCCCCACATCCCAGGAAGGCCTACCAGCACTTTTCTTCCTTCACTGTGTCCAAATCCTCCAACATGACCTGATTTTCGGACAGCCCGTAAAACCTGTCGATTTCAAGAGCCAGGATTCTGTCACTCAACAGTCTGGAGAAAAAGATCAAGCTAAGTACTGCTTCGGAGGGTGGAGAACAAGGCTAAACTTGAAACCGAGCTGCCAAAGTTTGATTTTTGCATTGAAGTGCTCAGTTTCTCTGGGTCTCGCAGTGCTATTCGGTCTGATATATAACAAGGAAAATGGATACTGGTCAGGACTCACTATTGCGATCAGTTTTGTGACAGGAAGGCAACCAACCTTCACCGTTGCAAATGCACGAGCGCAAGGCACGGCCATGGGATCAGTGTATGGATTACTGGGCTACTTCATTTGTGGAAAATCTGTACACCTGAGATTCCTACCTCTTCTTCCATGGATCATTTTCACTAGCTTCCTCAGACACAGCAGAATGTATGGCCAAGCGGGTGGCATTTCCGCAGTCATAGGAGCGTTGCTCATCTTGGGTCGGAGAGATTATGGACCCCCAACGCAGTTCGCAATCGCCAGAATCGCAGAGGCATCCATTGGACTGATCTGCTTCATCACAGTAGAACTACTTTGGGAACCTGCAAGAGCGTCAACCCTTGCTAAGGTTGAACTCTCGATGAGCTTGAGAAAACTTGGCGAATGCATTGAGGGTATAGTTCTTTGCTTTGAAGAGAAACAATGGCCAGACTCGAAATTCCACGCCTTTCAGGAAAAGCTAGAGGATCTAAGAACCCGCACCTCCAAGTATGGAGTTCTGACAGAAGAGGCCGTGTCAGAGCCTAACTTCTGGTTCCTCCCCTTTCCAGGGGATTGCTATCTCAAGATTCTGGAATGCTTGTCGAAAATGGTGGACCTCATACAATTTACCAGCTTCCAACTGGAGTCTCTCCAACGATTATCTGTGGGCATCGGTGTCGCCTGGAAAGAGATTCAAGAGCCTCTAGAACAGGATCTGGAGCTTTTCAAGGAAATGATAGGCACTTCAATCCAATTCCTTGGAGCAGTCACTTCACTCAAGTCCCTTTCTGCAATTGACACAGAATTGCAGAAGACAAAAGTGGCTTGTGACATCGAATTGGGGAAGTCGCAAAGTGGAAACCTGACTACATTTTCGGGCACAAATGAGGAAGATGTTGCGAAGGTTACAAGTTCATTTCTTTGCCGATCGAATGAAGTGGCAACAAGAATTCACGCTCGGGAAGGTTTGGAGGAGCTCAAGAGCCAAATAGTTCTGTGCATTGGTGGCCTAGGCTTTTGCCTTAGTGGGTTGATGAGAGAAACAGTGATCATGGAGGAAATCGTAAGAGAGCTTCTTCAGAGGGAGAATCCTACACGTCTCGTAAACATCTCCGAAATTTCTTCCAAGCTAAAAGCTTTGAACATTTAGTTCTGTTAATGTTGGTCATCATCCTCTAACTGAGAATGTAATTATGTAACACTCTTGACTACTACAGCGACTTCAAAAGTCCAGAACTCAACGACAGAAGACTGGACTTGGAAAAGAAAAGGATTTTCATGATTTCACTTGAGTGCTCTCCTATCCTAACTTCTCCGGAGCCTCCAGTAACACAGCTGAGACCACGACCGCGACAGATTCTCTGCCCCTGTGGGGATGGAGCGAGAATTATTAAAGCATGAAATCCATGACCAACTGAAAAATTCCCTGTGGATAGGATGCTCAAAATCATAGGGAAACTGAACGCTGTTGACATCATTTACTGGAAAACCAGTCAAAAACCTTGTGACCTAACCCATTCCGGTGGCCAAGCCCGATAGGTAAAATTACCACACTCATCTGTTTAAATCCGAGGAGAATAGATACAAAAGCTTCCAGTATGCATTTGTCGAGTAACAGCAATATTCATTAATACGTCCACAACATTCTTGTCTCAGATCCAACCATTCATTACATCAATGTACTGTCCAATAGCGAAAATGACAGTCGATCTACATTTTCTTAACTATAACCAGAAAAAAGAAGGAAACATATCCCTAATTGCCTTCATATTTTGGGTCAGCCGTCACATAGTGGTATGCTATCACCAATGCAAAGATGAAGATGCCAAGAAAGTTGGCCAAGAAACCCAGGTTTTGATCATCGATCATCTGTACCAAAACAGAGGGAAAAAACAAATATAATAGATTAAAGCAACACTGTATTGTTTGTATAGCGTTCAACCTTATGAACACATGTCCCAATGTTTCAACGCATCACAAGACAAAAAGCAAGCACTTTTCAGTTTGAAATTCAGATAATAGAAGGGCTTGTGTAGATCCAATTCGCATCAATCTACAGATATAGTAAAGGTAATTCACACTCAAATGGAAACTATAGAAAAATCCCTGAGGATATTAAAGTATAAATTATTTTTAGAACTGACACCAAACAATGCAAAAGAGATAGTAACATTCTCTCTACGATCTAATTTTTGCTTCTTGTCCTTCCACCCAATTTCAATTTTACAATTTCATCTACACTAATTATCCAATCCACCACAACATATAAAGCATGCAAGAAAAAAGCTGTGAATTCCAGCCTACTTGGCACCTGACTACAATTGAGAATTTACCAGCGTATGCACAAGTAGATAAATTAGAAATCCCGCAATATATAGCAGTGATTCTATTTGGTGTTGTCACAATACCACCAGTCCTGATTCAAATTGTATGGTTTCCTACAATCTGTATGCAAAAGGCTTCAACTCAAAGCTGTGAGAAGGAGAACAGCATCAAGCAATTTAGTCATGATATTAGATTGAGTTAAATCACATTGTAATGACCAAATATATGATCTAATAAGCAATTTGTCTCAATAATAGATTGTGTCACATTTTTCCACCATATATAGTGAGTTGTGCCTCCTTTTTAGGCCGACCTAGGACTTGATCAGACTTGATAAGGAATCGTACAATTCAACTAGCCAGAACTCGAAATATATGGCCTTCCAATTCACAATACACAAGCGACCATTTTCTATCATTTGTCAGTTGCTCTGTCAGAAGCAGCCATCCAACTTTAACCATGAAGAGGTCATTCATGTTTTTTGGACCACAGATGAACTTTCACGCAGCTAACAACGAACTACTATTGTCATAGATATTGGATGCATAAAATTTTCAATAGAAATCCAAGTAGAACATATCTCAGAAAAGTATTGCGAAAGTTGAACTACAAGAGTCACACCACAAAATCGAGTTATGGCAAAACACGATAGGAACAGGCCATTCATCACAGGTTTTGCTACTGCAGTACCAAACATAAACCCAAAGAAAGCCGCTAAAAATCAAAATAGGACAACTCATGGGCTATATAGACCAACCAAAAACTACATTTATAACCAATACTTCAATGAAGAGATTCGATCACTTCAGGAAGAAGAGGAGCTAAAACCCAATCGAATTTCTATTTTGATTCCTCCATAGAGTCAAAAACCTCGATCTTTCTTCTCGTCAGGCCATAGAGCTGTAAACCTCATTCAAGAATTGTTTTTGAAACTACAAGCACAAACCCATACAAAGGGTAAATGCTCGAACGTGGTCATCAGTATAAGCGCATCAGCCCGACACAAACGAAAAACCCAAAGCGCGCTAGTAAGGCCACTAGATTCAGTCTACACTGGACATGCACATGTGATTTACACGACACTGCACCACACAATCCACGCCGTCTTCCTATCTCTCTTTTGGGAGCATCACTGCATCTCACCCACATTTCCTACGCACGCTAGTTTGATCAAAGACAGTTTTTTTTCTTGCTGTGGTCAAAGATCAAAGACGGTTCATCCACACAGAGATTAGGAAATTGACGACCGCTTCATTTGCCCATTATTTCTCGCGGCGAACCCAGTAGGATTACGCCTAGCTAAACCACTCAATTCAAGGCGGAGCCAAACCCACACGCACGGCTGAGCGATCCGTAGATCCCGAAACACCAGAGGCTCGGACGAGGCAGTTGACGAAGAGCGAGGTAAAGATCGACGGTGGATACGAAACTAGAGAGGCGTACCTTTGCGACTGCGCCGGAGCGAAAACCCCACGGATTCCTCCGCCTCCGAGAGCTTCAAATGTTCTTGCGACGCTGAAATCGGAAGCCGCCGCGAGCCTTCGAGTAAACAGCAAGGAAGAAGAAAGGAGGTCGGTCTCCTCTCGTACTCGAGTCAACCGAGGAACCAGCAACGCTGTCGTTTCCACGGAATAGACCGCGTCAACTGAAAGACGGGAAAATTGCAATTAGCTCCCCCGAATTGAGGGCGTTTTCTCAAAAGCATCCCCTTTACTTGAGGCTGCGTTTGGTTAGCCAATTAGAGAAAGCCTTTTGAGAAAATATAAAGAAGTTTGAGTTAAAAAGAATTTTTCGAAATACAAGTGCGTTTGATAAATTGTATTTTAAAAGTTTATTGTGAAGTATCTTTAAGCAAAATGTTGCTTAGAAAAATTATATTTACAAAATATTTTTATTTTTAACAAAAGAGAAAGAGTTGGTCGGTCAAAGATTAGCGGCCATCATCTGAAGCTACAAGACCTCAACTGAGTCAAGGGCCGCTTGGGGTTGGGCCCCAACAAGGGTTGCTTGATGCTTGCGGAGGTTACCATGACCCAGATTGCGCCGCCCCTCGCAAAGGTCGCATGACTCTCCAGTGATGACCACTTGTGTCATCGTGACCATGGCGGCCCCTCTCTAGCCCATCACTAGGCCCTTGCAACCATGATGGTTGACCTCAACAGAGAAGAAGATGAATGGTTATTAAGGGCAAAATTGAAGAAAAAGTTGAACAATCATCGAGAGCAAGATCAAAAAAATAAAAAGTCAATGAGTATAACTTTGGAAGAATTTTTTACCAACCCTAGTTGAAGGTATGTCGAGAAAGCTAAAAGCCCAAGGCAATTTAGAATCTAGTAATCTACCTTGGGCTTTCAACCTTTTGGAGGTTGACCTTTACAAAATGAGGTTTCAAAAAAATTCGCCAAACACCGGCAATTTAACACAAATGGGCTTTGGACGCCCAAATGACTTGGGAAAGTCATTCCCAATCGCACCATTGTTTGTCTTGATTAAGTCTATGTAATTGGTGAGTGTGTTACCAATGATCCCCTTTCGCCCGGCGAAGGGGGTGGCCAATCGCAATGCATACGCATCTCACGCGTTCGATTTCAGGCCAACGAGTTATAAATACCCCCTCACTTCAGGGGACCTTTTGAAATTTTACCTAATCTCAATTTTACTTTAGAGGTCAATGTGTTATCAACGCCACGTGCACGGCAAGATAGGGAAAATCGGTACAAAAAAAAAAAAAAAAATCCCCGTGACATTTCTCGTCTGGGAATCACGCATAGAGCAAATGAAGGTACTTGATTGGAATTTTTTTTTAGCTCAGAGGTTTTAAAATTCAAATGAATAAAGCAAAAATTTTCAAACTCAGATCCAAAATAAAAAGGACTAGGAAAGTACAAAGTATACCTCAATTTTCGCTCAGTTGCCACTTAAACATCTCCACTATAGGAAAAATCACAAATAATTTTTGAACTTTAATTCAATATATAATGTAGTCCATAAACTTTTGATTTGTTCAAACTTTAGCCAAATGTGCAATACAGTCATTGAACTTTTAATTTATTCAATATAATCTATAAACTTTTGATATAAAATCAATTTAATTCCATAACTATATGAAAATATATAATATTGTTCCCGATCTTGAATTAATGGAATGATTACTTTACACATTTTAATATAGTTCATGGACTACATTAAATATGTATCAAAATTTTAAGTATCATACTGAATAAATTAAAAATTCAAAAATCAAATAGAATATTAAACTGAAGTTTAAGTATCACATTGAATAAATTAATATTTCTAGAATCACATTATATATTGAGCCAAAATTTTGTGTCATTATTCCAAATGAATACTTGAATTTTACCTTTGGATACCATAAGCTTTCTTTGTATCCTTCTTTGAGAAATGCCCAGAGAAAAAATGATGCGGCTGAGTTTTCAAACTCAAATGCAAGATAAAAATCTAGGAAGGTACCAAATATACCTCGCATTTCTCTCAATAACCACTTAAATATCTCCACCATTTGGAGTTTGGACACCAATCAATCTATTCAAGAAATGCCAAGGGAATTATTAAAAAAGAAAAAAAAAAAAAAGGGCAAATGTGGCTGCTGGGATTCGAGCCCAGGTCTCCACGGCCACAACGTGGAATTCTTACCACTAAACTACAGCCACTTAGTTGTGGCTATGGGCTCCAAATATTATTTTGTTCATTAATATGTTAAGAAAGTAGCTCAACTTCCTCGGCCAAGCGTCCTCCACCAACCAAACCCAAACCCACGGATCGCTGTCCTCCGCCGTCCAAGAGTTCTCCAATCCAACGGCGGAAACGAATTCCGCTTCCCGACAGGAGAACCCCAATACCCGTACAAAAAGACCCCCCTCGCCCTTCCCCCAATATCCTGCTCGCGCTCAAAACGCTTTCAACCGAAGCTCCTCCCCATCCCGAAACCCTAGCCAAGCTCGATCCCATCCCATCCAATCCATCCATCGCCATGTCCGGCCGCGGCAAGGGAGGCAAGGGCCTGGGCAAGGGCGGGGCGAAGCGGCACCGCAAGGTCCTCCGGGACAACATCCAGGGCATCACCAAGCCGGCCATCCGCCGCCTGGCCCGCCGCGGTGGCGTGAAGCGCATCAGCGGCCTCATCTACGAGGAGACCCGCGGGGTGCTCAAGATCTTCCTCGAGAACGTCATCCGCGACGCCGTCACCTACACCGAGCACGCCCGCCGCAAGACTGTCACCGCCATGGACGTCGTCTACGCCCTCAAGAGGCAGGGCCGCACCCTGTACGGCTTCGGCGGTTGAGGGGGGAATCGCGAGCCGAAAATACGCGTCTGTAAATTCGAGCTGCGCCGTCCGTGTTTTATGGGCGGCGAGTTGGTTTATGTGTCGTTTCGTGTTCTTCATTGCAAGCGTACCTGGTGCGATCATCAGGCTTTAGGGATATGCATTTTGTGGCTAGTTGTTGTGGTAGTGACTCGTTAGTTCCTTGGATATGTAATTGGTGTTCAGAGTAAATTGAATTCCCAGATTGCCAGCCTCTTGTTGATCTCATTCAGCTTGAGAATTATTCTTACTTGCTCTGAATAGATTCAAAGGGAAAGATAAAGATGTTGTCTTTGGCAGGTAATCTTGACAAGGTTTTTCTTTTAGTAAATATCCCTTATTAAAGTTCTCTTCGCCATCACTGTACTTCTCATCAGGAGCCCATGAGAAGAGCGTTCAGCGATGCATAGATCAAAGATGATCCTTGGTCCAATTGGAGAACCGTTGAAAGTTGGTGGTCATCGCAGACAGGTGAAAAGAAAGGCAGCGGCGGCGAGTTACTGCCTTTCGCATGTCGACGCCTCGGAAGTGTCGGGGGAGGTTGATTTTGCCTGAATTTGTGAGAGTGGTCGCCTGCATCGTTCGCTGTTCAGCCGTGATCTGTTGTCTCGTTTTCTTGAAAATCTTGAGCCCCTCCGCATTCTCGGCCCAAAAACCCAACCCGGTATACGTATCCTCACCCGTTTTAAGGCCGAGCCGAGATTAATGGGCCTGGGTTGACCACGCATCTCTCCATGGGAAAAAGTGGTGCGTGGGTTTGGATAATGTATGCACTAAGACAGCATTTCCATGGTCTAGTAGTTTGGTACCACTATGAACCTTTTTCTAAAAATTAAAAAGTATGATGCCTCGTCGATAATTTCTCTCTATCTGGGTATTTAAAAGTTTAGGCTACGATTTTACCCCTAACCTTGATTCTTAAAAGTTCAAATTCATCGATCTTTAGTCACTCGATTTAATGTTCTAAATTTCAGTTTTAGTACGCTAAAATTCAACACTTGTACGATGTCGTCCTCTGCTTTTTATATTGTACGATCAAATCCTTTTACTTTCTCTGTTTGTGCAATTAAATTCTCTGGAGAATTGCTCTTTCTAGACTGTCAAATTAATTAATGATGTGGTATTGTCATTGTGATAGAAAATATCGTACGATGTTAAGGTCATGTCAAATGAGCGCCAAATTAGCGAAAAACAAATGGGGAAAAGCAAGACGATAGAACCCTAATTTGATAAGGTTGATTTGATAGGTAATGGAAGCACCTAATTACACAAATCAAGAACATCAGAGGGCTTGAATGAACAAAATAAAACATAAAGGTTAAAATTGTACAAATTGAGAACAATAGAAGACTCGATTGCATAAGAAAAGAAGTCCGATGATCAAATTGCGCACAAAATGAAATTGAGAGGACTAAAACTGTACTCAACTCTATTTCTACTAAAAATTAACTGGTGTTGACGGGCTTAAGCGGGCCTGCAAGTAAGTAAATGAAGCCTTCAATTATCTTTATGAAAGAATCATCGAAATTAAGGATTGAAACTCGAATTTAGGTAAATTCTAACTTATTGCATTTGATTGGGGAGTTTTTGGACGCATATATAGTTAAGAATATTGTGAAGTTATAGCATTTTATGGATCTGAATTTGAGCTTATGATTTATCTAAAATTAAATTTTCAAATTTGTCGCACATGCTAATCAAGTTTCGAACAATTTATAGAAAGTTCTTTCAATATACTACAAGAACCCTAATTAGCCACTCAAAACCTCGCCAAAAACGGCTGAAATTCAGATAAAAGACTCGATTGCATGAAATCGCGCACACACTGAAACTGAGAGGAGCAACACTGTACTCAACCCTATTTTTTCAAAATTAACGGGCGTTGACGGGCTTAATCAGGCCTGGCCCATCAAGGAATGTCTTCCTTAGGCTTGCCCGTTTTGCTCAGCCTGATCAGGCATAAGTGTCCCATCGTGCTGCCCACCCAAGAGAAGATCCAACTCGAGCGTCTCCTTCCTCGGGTCAAAAGGGATATCGAAATACTTTATTAAAAGAATAATTCATGATTTCATTATTAAAAAAATTTACAAAATAGTGCCTCAAGATAAAAAGAATATTTACGAATTTAAACCACTATTTCTTCTGCATTAAGTCTGATTCATAGAGATATTTCTTGAGAAGTATATGTATTTTTTACATGACATTGGAAGCAATTCCATGACTCTGCGACCTATCACTCCCAAGTTTGAAACATTAGCTTTCTCTTTTTTTGGAGTTCATCTTCGAAGTACAATCTAGTGTATGTGAGGTAGGGAGTTCACCTTGAAACAATGGAGAATTGGTCGGTTGTCAAATGATATCGCACACTTCACAAATAAAAAGTTATGACAACAAGAGAAATGGTTTGTGATGTTTAGTAGGAAAATAAATAGGACAAATGTTTTGGTAAATCAAAGATAAGCATGTACTTATAAATGGAATGGCTGCAAAAGGTGATATTTATTTTTGTACTATAAAAAATGTTCGGGATTCAATTTATGCTACAATTAAAGTAGTAAATTTAGGGGTTCTTCTCTATATCCTATCTTCGTGTGAAACGAGGGTCATCGTCTTTCCCTTTTTCCCCATTTTGAATGACTTCTACCATAACTTATGGCTTCTTGTAAATCATCCTGCTCGCTCATTTTGATTTCTTGTTCTTGTGCGAAACATCAAAATCTATCCAAATATACAAATGTCAAATCGTACATAAATCACGATAATTGTTCAAGACTTAGAATTTTCCTTTCCATTTTCAAATTTTTGGAGGGAAAGTGAATGATTACTTTCTTAGGCCGAGAACAAAAAAAAGCACCACATTAATTTTGTTATTGGGAAAATTTTAACATAATTTCTTACACGTTTAAATAAAATGCACAATATCTTTTAGCAGGGAATCTTTATGGACACGGATGTTTTCAAAGATTTCGATGAAACGCACGAGGTGTCTACCAATTTGGCGCAACTCGCTAAGGTTTCGACTTTCCAATGCATGGCATTCGGTTCCAAGCCGACGTGGTCTTGGCTTTTCGTTCTCAACTTCCGTCGTTTTTCCCTTTTTGGCCTTCTTCCTCGCAGCAACCACGTCGCCATCTCCATCGCCGATGAGGTCCAACGACAACTCGAACTACCGTGCCTAATAAAGCACGACGGCGACTGCTAGCAGGCACTTGACAGATGCCAATATGTCCCACAGGTCAAGCGGCTTAAACCGAGACATCTGTTCTTACAAAAGAACAGGATAAAGGACAGAACACTTTGTTCCCAGTAAAGAAGGGCTTAACTATACGGAAGAAACAGAACATTAAAATGAACCCCTCCCTTGGTTTTTCCTCTAGGGGACGGATCGTAAAGGATGGCATGTTCATTCGGGAAAGCAGTTTAGGTTATACCTGCCTGCATAGAGCCTCGCTAGAGAAAGACAACGGCCATTGATGCTAAAAAAAAAGCATTGTTACGGTGTATATTTTGAGTAGTATGAGCAGTACATGTCGCTTAGAAGGACACTGATCCTCCATTGGGCGTTTGGCCTGAATTGGTACTCAACTGTTTGAGTTATCAAGAGGAAAGCCTATGTGTCCAAGTGTAGACAGACTCGGAAGAAGCTTACCTGAGCTGCAGAGTCCCTACTTATAAATGGATACGATCTTGGACGTTGAGTACTGGTCGATATACGGTGTTAAAATCACGAGAAGTTTCAAGATATTTCGACAAGTGGTGGTAGGTCCTGACAAATGGCAAAAGTCATGATTATGGCAATCGAACCGTCCTCGCGGATCAATAGTAGTCAAAATTTTGAAGTGGTGCCGCTGCTAATCACTCTAATAAGATGAGTTTAAAGTGGAGGCCTTATTAAAATGTCACTTGTCGGGAATGGATGATTTGAAATGCTTATAAAAGTAGCATATTTCCTTGTAATAATGCTTGCCGGTAGGGTACAAATGGTAGGGGTAGGTAATCGAGCAGGTTCAATCCGGGAACAGAATCAAGCTGGTCTTACCCGACCAAGTGTCGTATCGATTTCACCGAGACTTGTTAGGTGTTTGGGTAATAAACTTGGGAACCAACTTTGACTGGTTTTGCCTTGAACCACTTTTGAATTGGTCGAAAGGTCAGTTCTCGGGTGGAACCCGTTCGAAAACAAACTCTACAATCCTCGAGAACTTTTGCAAAGAATAATGAGGATGAACTTTTTCGACATAAGTAGGCCATTATAGGGTGCGTTTGGTAACATTTTTGTTTAAAAATTGTTCCAGGGAACAGAAATAGAAAAAAAGTGTTTCTGTCTCGGGCTCGCCG
The DNA here is from genome assembly GCA_014182715.1 of Eucalyptus cloeziana. Taxonomy (NCBI): domain Eukaryota; kingdom Viridiplantae; phylum Streptophyta; class Magnoliopsida; order Myrtales; family Myrtaceae; genus Eucalyptus; species Eucalyptus cloeziana. The sequence goes on from CM024644.1 coordinate 34,032,428, forward strand.
GATCTGGGCGAGCTCGAGCTCGCCCAACCAAGGCGAGGCCGAGCCTCGCCAGGGGCCGGCGACGCTCGGCCTCACCGAGGGCCGGCGACGCTCCGGCGAGGTCGCCGGCCCTCGACGGCGTCGCCGACCCTCGACGGCCGGTCGCCGGCCATGGTCGAGGCTGGTGACCGGCCAAAGAAAAAAAGAAAGAAAAAGAAAGAAAAAAGAAAGAAAAAGAAAGAAAAAGAAGAAAAAAAAGAGAGAAAGTGTTTCGATTTTTATTCCAGAAACAAGAAACAATTTTTTTTGTTTCTTGTTTCTATTCCGAGATGTGTTTCGAGAACAAAAAAACAATTTTGGAACAAAAACGCACCCAAACGCGTTTGTTCCTTTTTGTTCCCGGGGAACAAAAAAACAGAAAAGTTGTTTAAAAAAAAAAAAAAAAAAAAAAGAAACGAAAACAAACGGGCCCATTGTGTCCTAATTGAGAATTTTTGCAAAAATAATGCATAGGACAAATCAATTATATAAAAAATAGAAATGAGAAAAAAGATAGGTTGGTTCTCAAATCGACCGTGAAATTGGCATAGAACCTAGTGTCATTGGGTTTAGATCCTGATTCCAAAAATTTGGAATTAGTTTATGATAGAATAGGTTCTAGATTTTCATATAGAACCTTTCCCCTTTGAAACCAATCATCCCTAATAGAGGAGACGCATAAAGTGCAATTGTTAGTTAGTAAGAGCTTTTGTTGTCACTCAATCCTCCTAGATTATGGGCAAGGGTTTTTTGGTTCTCACCTAAGAATGATGGAGGTCAGTTAGGCTTCCTCGAGATAGGAGAGGGCCATCGACCTTCTTCCTAGTGAGGTTCTCACCCCGAGTCACCCCCATTAGATCTCGGTGAGGGAGGTCGTCACCCATATGATTTGGGTGTTAGAATATTTAAATAATAAATTACATATTCATCTAATAGTTTAAACATTTAGAATAATTAGTAGTGGTTCCACAATATCTCACATGATATCAGAGCTAGAGGTCTTGCGTTCTAATATTTCCAAATTTCATTTGCCTCCCTAATTATATTTCTATGGCTTGAGGAGAGTATTAGAATATTTAAATAATAAATTATATTTTCATCTAATAACTTAAATTTTTAAAACAGTTGATTTCACATCGAGTATAAACCAATGCCAACTAACCCTCGTTTGAGTGCAAGGGATCTAGTGAAAAGTTACAATTTAAGTCGCATCATTATTGTCATGTCATCTAAATTGACATCAAATAAAACAATTCAATTACGCAAATTGCAAAAGAAAGTGGACTTAATTTAAAAAAAAAAACCATTGGAGAACTTAATTCCAAGTTTGAAAGGTAGAGGTAAAAGAATTCTTAAGAACTAATTGAATACGACAAAACACTTTATTCCAGCGAATCTTGGCTTCCATGTCAAAACACCTTTAGTTTAACAATAGGGAAGAAAAAGAACATTAAAATAAATCCGTCCTTTGGTTTTCCTCTAGGAATGGCATCTTCGGCCGGCATCAGATTTAAGTCACATCTATAGTACTGCCAAATAAAGAATTTAGGGTTATATCAGAACGTTAGATTCTCATGACTTATATATAGGATTCCTTTTGATATATTATCTTTATGCCATGCACGAAAGTAGCACGCATCGCTCAAATGTACACCAACCCTCCATTGGCTTCGGCAAAATCTAATGTGAAAATAAGACAGGCTCAAATGGGTTTTCAAATTGCGAGACGTACCTGAGACAATCTTTGTACTTTTGTGCCAACACTACAAATTTATTGGCTTACTTGGGTAATGGGTAAGAAAACCAGATGAGGAGAGATGAAGAGATTTTATTTTTTTTTTGGTCGTATGAGATGAAGAGATTTGGTATATACATACTGTAATAGTTGGACTCTCATTCCCCTTAGTGGTGGGGTCCACTTTGTTTTTAAAAAGGAAACAAAATAAGGTTTGAAAAGTCAAAAAAATAAAATAAAATAAAATAACAAAGAAGAAAGAAAACATAAAAGAGAAAAAGGGGTGAACAGTGGTCGCTCACTTTTAAAAGCACGAACCACTTCAGAAAAGAGAGGGAAAAAAAGAAAGGAAAGAAAGAGAAAAAAGAAGAAGAAGAAGAAAAAGAAATGGAAAGAAAGGAAAGAGGATTTGGCATGTGCACTCCGGGGACGGCTTGCTAAGTTGACTCGACTTCATAACATAACGCCAGGTAAGAGATTGAGAGTCCCTTCTTCGTCCAATTGAAGTGTTTTTCGAGTTTAGGGCTCAAATTCGAAATTTTAGGAAAATTAAGTGGCTAAATCCAATTTTTGAGTCATTAAGCCACGTATTTTTATAGAAATGATAGTTTAAGGTATTATGAAGCCATGGGATTTTATGGATTGTGATTTGAGCTTACAGTTTGCCCAAAACAAAATTTCGAAATTTCCCACACACAGTGAACAGTGTGTGTCCAGTAGCTTTAAGCTCATATTTTGTCTATTTTTGGCTTGATTTTGGGACAGTCAAGTCAAGATTCTTGTAGTATGTGTGAAGGGCTTTCTATTGACTATAAATACATTTAAAATGGGGTTCGGATGAGAAAGTTATAGCGTAATCAAGTTGTGTGCCGCAACGCCGAAACTCCACATTGTGGACAACTTGAATAATCACTTTGGGTATGCGATTTGTTAGTGTGTAGGAGTTGTTTTGTTAGCATTTAGTCATTTCATAGTTGAGGTAAATTTTTATTTGATTTTAACATAATTCTTCAGTTATTTGATATAGGCAAGACTTTAACGATATGAGTATCGTTTGTTGTTTGGTCATAGGCAACGAGGTGAACATTTTTATTGCATAAAAGCCAAATCGAGGACTTACTACTCTTTGGTTGATTATGAATGTTTCAAAAGTGTGTTATACAAAATGTGTGGAGTGCCCATCCCGCGGTGGACGAGTTGGTTCGTGCTTTGACCCCTCATCCGAGAGGGTAGAGATTCGAAATTTCTCGCCCCCATTGCGCGACCTAAGTGGGGTGCCGTGGGAGGTGGGCCCTTGCGCTAGTGCCTCCCCTAGGTTTACATCGCCGGCTGCCAGCTATACGGCGGTTCCCGAGTCATCAAAAAAAAAAATGGGTGGAGTAATATATATATGAAAATTGCTTTGCGACTAGTTTATGGAAATATTTATGATGATTGGAGAAATGGGTAGGAAATGACGGATGGTCTTGTTGCAAAAATTTATTTGCTTGGTTTATGATATTGATTTATGAATTGGATTTTTGATATTGAATGATGGTTGTTTATCCTCAATAGGACTGTGAACCCAATGAGGGATTATGAGATATGCATACCAGGTTTAAGATATCCTTCTAGGTCGAGCCACCGGCTTTATAGGTGGAGACCTTGTCGATGGGGGAATCTTACTGACCCAAAAAAAAAAAAAAACGGGGGGGGGGGGGGGGAATCTTGATTACCTTGCCACCACCAGATGTTGTGTCGTGACCATGGTAGAGTATTGAGCAATAGATTAGTCAATGGATAGACCATTGATATGTGATATTTGATAGAGATTATTCAATAGACTTGACTATTGATACTTGAATTGTGATGGTGATTTAAATGATTTTTTCATATTAGTATAAAGCTTCGATGATAAGAAATAATTTTTATATGGTTCAATATGTAGTTTATATATTGAGTTCGAGTTATGAAGTTCGGCATTATTTTGTATACATGCATAGTGATTGCTCAATCTACTTAGAAGATATATACTACTTATTGAGCTATTGTTGCTCATTGCACTCATCCTTTAATCTTTTCAAATTCCTCACTTAGTGGTGAATAGTGCGAGAGCACCGTTGGTGGGAAACTTTTGGGAGTGCTATTTTGGGTATGGCTTAAGGAAGTGATGTACTCAGTTATTGTTAGTTGTTGGGTTGGCTGAGTTCTAGTTGTAAATGTTCTTTTTGGTGGATTTATAGAAACTCTGATGTTGTGACCAATCTATTGGTTATATATATGTCGATATCAGGTTGTTAATTATATTTGAGGATGTGTCCTTCGTGTGGAAGGACGACCGTGTCATCTCCATTATTTTTGTGGTTTTAGGGTGTGATACATGCTTGTGGAGAACCTCCTTAGAGAAAGATAATAATGATCGTAGGCAAAACCAAAGGCATTGTTTATGGTGTATATTTTAAATGGCATGAATGCAGTACACGTCGCACAAAAGGAGACTGACCCTCCATTTCGATGAAAACTAATGCGGAAATAAGATGGCTTCAATGGGTTTTTCAAATCTCAATTCGCATGCTAGGCAGCTTCCATACGGTTGAAAGGCAAATAATGCAAATATGGACAGATTAGCGAGATCTGGAATGTACACGCTTGCATAGAACCTCGTTAGAGAAAGACAATGGTGATCGGTGCAAGAAAAAAGAAAGCATCGTTTGTCGTGTCTATTTTGAGAAGCAATCAGGCCTTAGAGTGAGTGGTCACTTTGTCTCTCTTTTTGAGACGATCCATTGCGTTCGTCAATTATCTTTGTAGAAGACAAGAAAATAAGTCAATGGTTAGTCAGCATATAGTTTATGTGCTTATCTTTCCACGTAGAATGAACTGAGGTCTCCTATTCCAAGACCAATTTAAGTAGAATGGATGGAGTTCGAAGGTCGATTATTGTTTTTGTATCTTTACACTCTGAATCAAGCTAGTGTGTATCGTCTCAATTGAGACGAATCCACGCAAGCAGCCAGCACTTAGATGGATCCTCGTGTCTTTGCTTGGCAACATCAATGATAATAGGGAGATACAGACAACAGAAGAGGGGATCATTCACCAACATCCAATGAGAAGTTTCCAAGTTTCTTCCGAGTATATGATTATACAAACTCGACTTGTCGAAGATGGACAGAACGGAGAAGAATGCATATATCCAGATGGCGTATAAGCGCTGCTTCTGGATGAAGATTTTTTCGGTCTTTCACTTTTGTAGATATGCTCTCTCATTGGCTGGCATTGGATTAGTTTAACTTCCGACAATTGGCAGATAACGAATCACATCAACAATGCTGCAAGATGAGCCGTTTGTTTGGAGTCCTCATGCCTTAGGAGCGAAAATGTGTTGGTCAAACAAAACATGCCCGAAGACAAATAAGGAAAGTAAGAAAGTTTGAGGGAGCACCTATTTCATTGTATTCATAGAGTCAAGATGTAGATGAGGTAGAGAATATATGGTTGAAAAACAATCAAAAGGAAAATTGCACGAAATATTTTAAATCTTATGTAATGAATGCAATCGAATCTTAAACCTATCAATTAATTCAATTAGATCTTTTTTATGGATTGTACCAAAATTATTTGTCTATTAAGAAGTGTTTATGTAGCAGCCTTGAATTGTAAGCACTTTTCAACATAATTTTTGGATTTTAATGCAATTTTTGGATAAAGGTTGATAACTTAATTGAACAAATTGAAGGATTTTATATTTGATTGCATTTTTTGATAGAAGATTTTAGGACTTGATTGAACTAATTGGATGATTTGGAACTAAGTCGCATTTCGCTATGACATATAAAGTACATCTAACGATCTCTCTTTACCCTATCCATCAATTCTAACATCCCCTCAAACTCTTGTTCATTACAAAGAAACCAAAGAATGGTGTGGAAAGAATAGTCTTCTCAACCACCCATAGTTTGATTAGCAGAAGAGGCATGCACAAGATAAAAAATTGTCCCTCGAATGAGATGCTGCCAAAGAAAGTTACAGTCCTTCTCAATATGTTTAATGCGCCCATGAAAAACTGCATTTTGGGCAATCTAAATAGCGCTTTTTCTATCACATGAAATAATAGTGGGTGATTTCCAAAGAACAACCATGTCTTCCAAAAGCCAATGCAGTCGAACGAGTTCAGCACTAGTATTAGCCAAAGCGAGATGTTCAGATCTTGCACTAGAATGCGAGTTAATAGTTTGCTTCTTATAGTGCCAAGAAATCAACGAACTGCCAAGGAGGACACAAAGACCCCTTAGCGATCATTGACGTCATAATCAACACCTAAGTAGGCATAAGACTCCAAGCTGGAGCGAGAAAGATAGTGAATGCCATAATAATAGAGTCAACTCGATGAAAGTAGAATATGCAACACAACAGTATAGTGAGCATATTGAATATCAGAGTCGCACAGTTCTGATAACACTCTCACAAGAGAAGCACTTAAGGAATGAAATGAATACACTACTTTCTCGCAGAAAAGTCTTTTCACTCTCCATCATTAAAACGATTACAAGATTCGTTTATATGTAGGCTTAAAACACGACTCTTGACATTCCCATTTCTAAATAAATAGTAATAAAGACACTTTAATATGGGTGTCGAAAAGACTTTTTTCGGAAACTAAATAGTCTTTCGACCAAAACACGAAGAGTCACGAGAAATACGTGGTGATATCTTCAATAGAGCGGAACATGGAGCACACATAAATTGACTCAATAGTGTGAATCGATGCCATGTCTAGACGAGCGACAATGGGATATACTAAACTGCAACTACTGAAGGAAACGGCTTGCTCAGCGGTTGATGCGTCCAAATCTTCGAGGCTAACTTTCACATGATAGATTCACACCCTTATTTTAGAAGAACTCTGTCCAATTAAATAGTCGTATTTTTCCACTTCTCGACAAACCGTGCCTCGAGGGGTCGGTAGCCTTTCGACTACTAAATTCAATCTTCGCCTCAAATTGAGAGTTTCTAGGTGTCAATGGGTTAGAACAAGAAATCACTGCAAAATGCATTTAGATATAATGCATTACCACGGGATCCCTCCAGGGATTGTGTCTAAAATTAAGGTTGGTTTGTTGGACTTCCACGAAGTCAAAAGCAGTTCTTCACTTTCCCTCTACAATTATTAAAAAATAAAATCATCTTAATTGTAAAAGCTGAGAAAAATTATATCCACATCTACATGTCAATGGAAGACTATTCTTTTCAAGATTTTGAGCAATTTACATTCCAAAAAAAAATGTTAGTCATTTCAAGTAAGAGCACTGTATGCGATGCTCTAGTGGAGAAAACATAGTGAGTTCTTTCGGGGAAATTTCAAGAGTCTTTTCTCTATTGTTCCTAATTTCGTTTTCGTGTTAGCTGGTGAGAGAAAGGTTATTAACATTGTCGCTGTTGCACGATCGTCTGTCCTATTCTCAAATGGGTATATTCCGATATGACCGGCAGACACTCAATGCCCGAAGTGACGTTCAATGACGCATAACCACCCATAGTTGTCTGAAAAGCCTAAACAGTTACGTGTAAATGAGAATCGCAAACAGGGCTTTGGATCAATCCATCGTATTCCTTGATATATGCATCCTATTACCTTTTGGCAATAATGTAAATGACTCAATTGTATCGAAAGCAAGTTCCTGTATCATTTGCGGGCCATGAAGGCCGATAACATCTCAGTCGCCAACGACACGCGTCCCCTCGCCATGTCATCGACGGTGCAGATGACGCGCTCGGATCTTCACTGGAATGATTCGCCTCGGCGAAAACAGTCAGCCTACGTTTTGAGGAAGGTGCCGGGCTGACAGAAACGGGAGTGAAGTGAAAGTACTCAGTGCCCCCACTTAACTTTGTTTAGAATGATGACGACGATGACGACCACTATCCTTGCCAACGAAGGGTACACCATAATTCAAATCGGGCCTATCCGACTGTTCTAGTGGTGCAGGATCTAGGTCTGCTCAACGTCACAAATTCTCTACAATTTCGGACGCGACATGTTCGAGTAGGATCAAGAACGGCGAGATGGGATCCACCGAGGGCGGAATTTGTGGCCCTTCGTTCCTCGCTTTTTAAGCGCAATGATGACAACCTTTGATTTCATGTCCAAATAGGTAAAGAGGGTAAGATTTCCAGGATACACAAGAAATGTCTGTGAGACATCAATTCGTTGACTTCTCGTATGTGGTTCACATCTTGCATCTGCGCGTGTGATCGAAATTGAAGTGCACGTGATGTGTGATAACTTCCTTCGGCTTCCGATTCCATGGGATCCATGAGCTGGTCGCGGCCCTCGGGAGAGATTGGATGGTTACCGTTTATTAAGCTGATGAACATTCGAATCGCTTGAAAATGATATATAAATAAATTCATACCACTTCGACACATTAAGATTACTTCCCTTCTCTTCTTCTTTTTTGTTGAACAGAAATAACGTGATCTGAAAACGCCTTTAAAAGATTTTTAAAAGATTTTTCAATCCCCAGTGAGTGGTTTTTCACCTACTTATGAATCATAGGAGAGGATCTTAATTGACCCTAGAGTTCCCGCTCATTAATCTCTTTTTGATATTTTGTTTTCCCTGCTTGAGTTAACCCTAGGCTTTAATGAGGAATTCAATGGCGAGTGCCTGAACTGCTTCTTACCTTATATTCTAATACATGCAAATCATCTTATTCTCATGCATCGGGTAAGGCCTACCCATCAGGTGGTCGGCATGGCTCCCAAGTTCAATATGAATGGGTTACATCATGCTTTGAATACAAGATTTGTTTGATCCAAATCAAGCGTTTAACCACTCAATCAACCTCTAAGGTTGTTCCGGAAAAAAAAAAAAAAAAAAAAACCCCTAGGGTTGAGTTTCATTTCTTCCTTATTTTTCTTTTTTGGAATGTACGTAATATTACTTCATCCAACACCGCCAAAGGATAAAATGATTTCCATTATGAAATTTCCCATATTAAGAAATCCTAAATTATTAGATTGATTTCCACTACACATGTACGACATAATACATAGGGTGTGTTTGTTTTGTGAAAAACAATTTCCGAAAAAACGTTTTCCTCATTTTTCAGTGTTTGGTTCATTTAGGAAAATGAGTCAACGGAAAATGTTTTTCTAATCAACGGAAAATGTTTTCCTTCCAAAACTTAAATTCAGGAAAACGATTTCCCCTTTGAAAGAACTGGAAAATGTTTTCCAAAATGTTTTAAGGTCCTTGCTTAATAAAAAATTTATTATTAAAAATAATTTCTAATAAAAAATTTTGAATTTGTTCTTATTATATCTTTTCTTTTCTTTTTTTTCTTTTCTTTTTTTTTCTTTTCTTTTTTCTTGTTTTCTCTTTTCTTTCTTTGCCTATGAACGTAAACCCTAACTCCTCCTCCTCCCCTCTCTCCTTCTCCTTCACCCCCTCCCTTTCGTTTTGACTTGCTCTTGTGACCGGAAATCATGTCCATTTTCAAAATGTGTGTGTGTGTGTGTGTGTGTGTGTGTGTGTGTGTGTGTGAATTTAGGTTTCCTTTTCATTTTGTAGGTTCAAATTCTAGATTTACTAAACTGATCGAGAAAAATCCATTTATTAAGTAATATGGACTCAACAAATTAATTTGGAAGTAAAAGGCACACTATTGTCAATTGTTAGGTCGAATGTCATTCAATCATTTTTCAAATGTGATCCACATATCAGAAAATACTTTCAGTCACATATTACCAAACAAAGGAAAACTAACAATTTTCCTAGAAAATGGTTTCTTGGAAAACATTTTCCAAAAACGTTTCGTTTTTCGTGAAACAAACACACCTGTAATGTTACTTCATCCAACACCGCCAAATGATAAAATGATTTCCCCTATGGAAATTTCCCATATTAAGGAATTCCAAATTATTAGATTGATTTCCACTACACATATACGACATAATATATTTAAACCATGTTCGTGCAAATAATCATTTGTTCTACCGCGTAATGTGGCTATCCATGGAATCTTGTCCAGTCGGGCACAACCAACCGTCGCGGAGCAAAGGAAAAACAAAATCTCGAGGAGATAGTTTTATTTAAGTTCCGATTCAAAAGGTGCATCGATGCCAGATCGAAAAAGAAGGGCTATAACACGAGATCCGACCTTCACTAAGTGTGAACGATTCGTACTATAATTCCTAGATTAAGGACATGAAAATCCATGTTGAAACAAATGTCGCAAACTCAACCACTGAGAAGCTCCCGCTAGTGCTCCAATGCGTCCCACGTTTCAACATGGAATCAGCATATTTGGTCCTAAATAAGACCAAATTCAATGGCACTCCATCAAAGTAGGCACCAAAGCAATCATCGCCATTCTCTTTAATTAAATCGAATGTAGCAAATAATTGTGCCTTCCATAAATTATGTGAATTTCCATCAACCTCACTACCTCTCTAGCTAAGCCAGAGAAATATTCACAACTTCTTCAAATGCCACGTGTGAGGTCACTAGAGAAGAGAGGCGTACTAGACAGGATCATGTGCGAGTCGAAGTGCCTCATGATTATTTCCGCGAAGAGGGCGAGAGCACGATGTAGGACTGAAGACAGAACACGTGGTGGCCAAGAACAAGTAATTTCCTCACAAACTGCTGCCGTCCCGGCGATGATTGTGCACGTTTTTCGCAACTCGTTCAAGCGACTGCGCATGACTTCTGAAGAGCATACATGGAAAATCCTATGTAGATGACATGGAATGTATTTTGATTGGCTGTAGTGCTGATTGAGGAGCTACCTACAAATAGTATACGACTAAAATAAAACTTTGAATGTGACATCGGGAGCGACCCTCCCAAATGAAGCACAAAAGACATGTCAAGGTGCATCGCAAATATGGAGTAACGAGTCAGTAACACAGAACCAGTTCCTTAACATGGGTAGCCTCAGCTCTTCGGCTCCACTAATTACTGCACAGGCATGCAAATCGTCTCATCCGCACGCGTTGATATGGCTCTACCCTAACATAGAATACAAGACCTCGAGAAGGAAACCATGCGATGTTAAGTTTAAACTGTTATATGAAAATGTGGTTTTACGTTTAAATGTTCTATTGCTCCCTCTCAAGGCCAATACTATGGGTGGACATAATTAATTGGGAAGGGGGAAATTGGGATTTGAAAATATTCAAACTCATGACTTCCAACTACAATATCATGCGAGATTTTGTGGGATTATTACTAACCGTTCTAAAAGTTTAAGTTATTAAATGAAAGCATGATTCAATATTTAAATATCCAATCATGTGTTATAATAATCGAGAGTGCCCACCACTCAGTGAACCCGAGGGTCCGAATTAGTAAATGCTTGAATCCATGTTCATCATTATTACAGAGGATATTTTTGTTTTCAATTCTAGATATTGTTCAGCCTTTCTACTCGAGCTTTAGTGCGTGCTTTATCTAATCCATGATGTTAAAAAGAGGATGTTTCGCGTGCTCAAAGTTAAGCCTGCCTAAGGTAAGCTTCCTAGTGGTTAAAAAACAATCCATGTTGTCGAAAGAGGATATTTCGCGTGCTCAAGTTAGATCTACCTTTCGATCAAAAAAAAAAAAAAGTTAGATCTACCTGAGGTAAGCTTCCTAGTGGTTAAGAAAAAACAATCCATGATGTTAACGGGATGCCATCGCGGACCAATAATTTATGCGAACTTATCATCGTCGCTAGCTCCCTGGCTATGCCACGCTATTATCTTATTGCGCCGGTCCGGCGACTTTCTTCAGAAAGTGCCACGTTCGAGCACACGAGAGGGAGGGCATCCCGCGGAATCATGCGGGAGTCGAAGTACCTGATGACTTCTCCCCGCGAGAACGGATGAGCACAACGTAGGATTTGAGTCAAACACGCAATCCATGTGCTAAGATAATCACGGTGTCTTAAAAATATGAAGGTGAATATTTTCCACGATTGCTGCCGATCGATCAGGTGATAAATGTGCACTTTTGAAACTTCGGGTGGCTAAGCATTACTTCTTAAACGCACACACGGCAATCATTATCTATGACATGTCTAGCACTACTCGAGGTTAATATTTGGTTAGCTGTGGTACGGATTTAAGGAGTTACCGACGGATAGTTAAATTAAAAAGGGGAACGAAAAAAAAAAACCATCGAAGGTGACATCACAAGTGACGCACCGAATGAAGCCCAAAAAGGCATTTAAAATTGGATCTTGAATGTGCTTGCATATGAAAAAAAAAAAGAAAAAAAAAAGCTATATTATGTCGAGTACACGGCAAATATGGTGTAACGAGTCAATCTCATGAGATCAGGGTAATATTTTTTCCGTAACATGAGTATCCACGCTTTCAGCTCCAATGTCATCTCTTCCACATTCATCGCAATACGGCTCCATGTAGGAAATGGCATACGAGACCTCGAGTTTATTATGAGCCTGAAATTCCATGATGTTGCAAAATCAGATTTGGCCAATTCGAATCAAGATTGCCGACCATTCAGTTGACCCAAGGGGTCCAAAACAGTAGACAATTCGACCATGTTTACTACCGATTCAAGAGCATCGTCATGTTCAATTCTACTCGCTGTTAAATACGATCAATTCATTATTTGGGTTATCTACCCAAGTCATAGCTCGTACCTTATCTAATAGACAGGACAGACGGAATATTCCGCGGGCACTAATTAGAGGTGGCAAAATGGGTCTTAGATCCATCTATGACCCATTTAAAAAATAAATTGGTCATATATGGGTCATTTGTTTTTGACAAAAAGTAATTAAATGGGTTTAACAATTAAAGACTTTAATAGATGGGTCTTAAGTTGATCTTAAATGGGTTGGATTTAGAATCCATTTTCACCCAAAACCTCACAATCTCTCTCTCTTCTCTCTTTAACTTTACAAAAATATTTTTTTATAAAAATCGAAATTATAATTATTTTTATTTTTATTTTCTTTTCTTTTTTTCTTTTTCTTTCCTTTTTTTTCTTTCTTCTTCCTCCGGTTGCCGGCATGGCAATGGCTGGCGACTAGCCAGGCGAGCCTCGAGCTCGCCAGATATGGCGAGGTAGAGGCCTCACCGATGTCCGGCAAGGGGCAAGCCTCGAGCTTGCGGATCTGGCGAGGCTCGAGGCTCGCCTGTGGCCGGTGGCCGGCCAAAGAAGAAGAAAAAAAAAGAAAATTATAAAAATTGTCCATTAAATTTGTATTGTATAAAACTATTTTAGCAATACCATTTTTTTAAATATATATATAAGAAATAAGCCTTCTTAAGTTTAGTTAAATGGGTCGGATATGGGTCGAAAATTTTACATTATACATAAATGGGTCATAAATTGGTTAATGGGTCAATTTGGGTCAGACCATTTATGACCCGACCCACCCGTTTAACAACTCTAGCCCTAATTGAACTTGCTTAACACGAGCTTCCTTGTCACGACTTTTCCTCCGCAAACGATAAGTAAGACTCTCCTTTTTTCCATTTTTTTGACATGATCGTACGAAATATGAGATGCATCTACGAATAGTCAACTCCGTGGAATCAGTCTGGCCAACATTCAAGCTTACCAGATTACGACGTTTGAGTCATGGCGTGTCCGGGGGAGTAAACAAGCATGAGGCGGGCGATATACAGGAGACGTGCAAGGGAACAGAACTTGCAACGATACCTGAAGACGTTAAGCCCTCCATGTACTGAAAATGTACATTTCGTGGACATTACTACCACTATTCCTCATTTTTCATCATTTTTAATTTTTTTACAATATTTTTATGGAATTTCGTGTGCAGCTTCTACGTTCTCGGCGATGTCGTTCTTGGGTACGATCCTGATCTCGGAACTATATAAATTCAGTGTGGAAAAACGCGGTCAAAAATGAGAAAACGTATTGGAAAATCAGGGAGGGATTACTTGTACTAGGAAGCAGACAAGTGAAGAAAAAAACCTCCTTTTGTCGTTGTGGCCTTCCGGCGTTGACCAAGGGACCTGATTGGCTAGCCAATCATCGTGTCTTTCTTGTCCACGTCATAAAGGAAAAGAGCACGATATTTACATGTGCAAGCGATGGGAAAAGTCTCGGATAGAAAGGACGCCGGCGTCGCGACTTCTCTTCTCCGTGGATCGTCTATTGACAAATTGAGATTAACACAAAAAATTAGCCGATTGAGTTTGAGAAGATAGTGCCTTGTATTATTTTTGGTCAAAATTCTTGGAAATTATGACTGACTTTGTTAAAACTATCGGGATCATTGATCAAAGTAACCAAATGAAGTGAATATTTATATATTCTAATGTGTAGAACGTCTGTATTTATCATACAACCGATCGAATAAATCCATAAATCTTTCACGGAATTTGAAATTAGGGTACGATTCGCTAGCATAGTGTAGCTATGCTTTAACGAAAAAGGGGCAAGGAGCTTCATTGCAATCCCGTGAGCATATTGCTTTAGGATCCGCTCAGTTTGGTGAACTTTCGTCCTTGTATCCATTGTACACCATTAGTCTACATTCAACAAGACTAGATGTGACATGGGAAAGGCGAGCCCTACTTGTTGGCAGCTCACATGAAAACGGATGAACCGAATCACCCTTTAAGGCACGTGAAACTACAATTGGCACTTGGGGCGATCATGGTGGCGAGCCGGCCTGTCTCGAGAAGACCTTCTCATAAGTCGGTCGAGTGGCTCTGGTGCATAGTCCTTCGATGGCCATGGCGGGTCGGATAGGCCGGCCTCATAAGCAAAACATCTTGTAGCCAAATGATGCATTAAACCATATCCCCCATTTACGAATGCGGCAGTTTTTCATAACTAAATACTAGAACGCGATAATTTTTATCAAAATATAATTAAGAGCCATATTAGGGTTTTCTTAAATTCAAATTTGGTTAAGTGTATGCCGGTTGAATGAGATCCTATTGGAAATACATATGTTCAATAGCCATTCACCAATTAAAGAAAAATGACAAAATAGATCATATATTATCGATGCGAAGGAAATTTTACATGAGCAGCTTTGCACACCCTTCATTTTATTTAATGACTATACGTAATTCAATGGTATATGAAGGTGCTTATAATATATTATAGTAACTCATTAATTTTTATTTTTTTGGGGGGAAAAAGGGTTACCAGAAGTCGGTCAACTCAACTAAGCAATTATAGAAACAAAAGTGGCAACTCTAACCTTTCTTTTTCTCCTCCTCCTGCTCACACTATAAAATGTGGCTCACTTCATTGCACTCCTCACGAGTCCATCGACTCCCTCTCCATCTCTCCCTCTCCCTCTCCCTCTCTTTCTCAATGACAATCCAGAACACAGTCTAGAAGAGTTTAGAAGATCACGGACAAGAAATCGCCAGCCAGAAAGATCATAACACAACGCCAAAAAGAGAGAGCGAGAGAGAGAATGACGGTGAACATAACCTCCATCCAGACCTCCTCGAACGGGGCGTGGCAAGGCGACAACCCCCTCGACTTCGCCTTCCCTCTCCTCATCGTCCAAACGACGCTCATCCTCGTCGTCTCTCGCTTCCTCGCCTTCTTGCTCAAGCCCCTTCGCCAGCCCAAGGTCATCGCCGAGATCGTCGTAAGTGAATTCTTAAGTGGTTCTTGTTCTCCCTGCGCGTGTTGACTTGGTTCGTGGTAAAAGTAGTTTATGATCATATGGATTCTTTCTTTCGAATGAATCTTTGAAGGGCGGGATTCTGTTGGGCCCTTCGGCGTTGGGCCGGAACGCGGCCTACCTGCACCGGATATTCCCATCCTGGAGCACGCCTATCCTG
This sequence comes from Eucalyptus cloeziana, assembly GCA_014182715.1. Lineage (NCBI taxonomy): Eukaryota > Viridiplantae > Streptophyta > Magnoliopsida > Myrtales > Myrtaceae > Eucalyptus > Eucalyptus cloeziana. The sequence continues at coordinate 34,047,960 of CM024644.1, forward strand.
GAGTCCGTGGCCAGCATCGGCCTCCTCTTCTTCCTCTTCCTCGTCGGCCTGGAGCTTGACCTTGGCTCTGTCCGGCGGAGCGGGCGCCGCGCCCTTGGCATCGCCCTCGCCGGCATATCGCTCCCCTTCTTGTGCGGCATCGGGGTCGCCTTCGTCCTTCGCAAAACCGTGGATGGTGCCGACAAGGTCGGCTACGGCCAGTCCCTGGTCTTCATGGGAGTGGCGCTCTCTATTACCGCCTTCCCTGTCCTGGCCCGTATCCTGGCAGAGCTCAAGCTGCTGACCACCGAGGTCGGCCAGACGGCAATGGCGGCCGCCGCCTTCAACGACGTGGCAGCGTGGATCCTGCTCGCCCTGGCCGTGGCACTGGCTGGGAACGGGGCCGCGGGTGGGGCCCACAAGAGCCCGCTCATTTCTCTATGGGTGCTCCTCTCGGGGTTCGCCTTCGTGGTCTTCATGATGGTCGCCGTGCGGCCTGCCATGAGGTGGGTCGCACGGCGGTGCTCGTCGGAGCACGATGTGGTCGACGAGGCCTACATCGTGCTGACGCTGGCAGGGGTGCTGGTGTCGGGGTTCATGACGGACCTGATCGGGATACACTCCATCTTCGGGGCGTTCGTGTTCGGGCTGACCATCCCGAAGGGCGGGGAGTTCGCCGAGAGGCTGATCGAGCGGATCGAGGACTTCGTGACGGGGCTGCTCCTCCCGCTCTACTTCGCGTCGAGCGGGCTCAAGACGGACGTGACCAAGATAAAAGGCGCGAAGTCATGGGGGCTGCTGACGCTGGTGATCACGACCGCGTGCGCGGGGAAGATCTTTGGTACGTTCGTGGCGGCGATGATGTTCGCGATACCGGCCCGGGAGGCCATCACGCTGGGCGTGCTGATGAACACCAAGGGGCTCGTGGAGCTCATCGTGCTCAACATCGGCAGAGAGAAGCAGGTAAAACCTAATACTATTTATTTACATATATATTTCATGAATATCAATGACATTTTAAAAGACCGAACTTCAATAATTCGGGCATCCACGACCTACATTAATTATTTGTGACGATCAGTCATGGCCCTATCATCGTAAGTGGACCGACACTTCCGCGAAATAGACTTCCCTCCTCTCCTGTCGCTGAAAAGTAATAGATGACTTACAGAAGATCGTGGGCGGCAAGACTTATAGCACACATCGTCGTCCTCGTCTCTGCTTTCTTTCGAAAGGCAAATCGGTTTTGCACACCAAAATAGAAATTAGGTAAATTGGTACCAGTTTTAGGTTTATGTAAGTTATGTTTGCATTAGAGGAGGAAAAAAGAAAATTAGGGTTCCAGTTTTCGCACTTTCGTCTTCTAGATTATTTCCGAAGTAACAAGAAATTTACTCCTCTCGCACTTTGGACTAATCATTAGCGCAGTGGCCTTTTGACTTTTCATCGATGCATCTGGACACCAGGTACCGATTATTTAATACTAATTACTAAATCTAAGAGATCAACCTCGAAAGATGCCACGATCGAGAATCTTGGGATCTTTGGTTTCACATCAGGGTCACGATTTCATAGGTTAAGGGAGAGAGAAAAAGAGAGAGAGAGAGAGAAGAAAAGAACGATTTTGCTAGAGAGGTCTCTTAAAGTATAGGTGACGCAAATTCGTATAATAATGCGCGTTAAACTGCCCGTACGTTTCCCTCCTGTTGAAATTTCTACGGTCCTAGTCCTTATAAAATTCAGACGCTAAGCTAGTCACGCATGTGGCTCAACTTACATTCGTGCCCGCGTCATCGTCTGAACATTTTTATTTGCGGGTCGCCATCAAATAGGTCATTAGAGGCGCTATCGCAAATCTCTTTCCAAAAGTCAGAAAGTACCACGTTTCCCATTTGGGGCCGACGCTTGACGATGTTGGCAACTTGCCATTTGGGTAAATCTGGACCGTAAACGTTAGTGACGAGCCGACTTAGGTCCTGTTTTAAATAGGAGCCAAATATAATTCGAAGACTTCTGTTGATTTATGCCGTGGCATCTTTTGATTTTGAAGATGATCAACATTCACGCTAGTAATTTCATGATTAAGAGATTGTTCTTTTCCCTTTTTGGTGGAGAATATAGAGTTGCGAAATGCATTCTATGACAAGTGAATCGTGTTTGTTTTGAATTTGTGACCAAGATTGATGTGGTGCGATTTACAGGTTCTTAATGACGAGATGTTTGCAATTCTAGTGCTGATGGCGCTCTTCACCACCTTCATCACCACACCCACCGTCATGGCCATCTACAAGCCAGCCCGCGCCAGCGGCTCTCCGACGCACCGCAAGCTGCGCGATTTGTCGAACAACGAGGACTCGTCCAAGGACGAGCTCCGGATCCTCGCGTGCCTGCACGGCCCTGGGAACGTGCCCTCCCTCATCAGCCTCATCGAGTCCATCCGAAGCACCAAGAACTCCATGCTCAAGCTCTTCGTCATGCACCTGGTCGAGCTCACCGAGCGGTCGTCTTCCATCGTCATGGTCCAGCGAGCCCGAAAGAACGGCTTCCCTTTCTTCAACCTGACGCGCCGCGGGGAGTGGCACGACCGGGTCGCGGGGGCGTTCCAGGCGTACAGCCAACTGGGCCGGGTCACGGTCCGGCCCACCACGGCGATCTCGGCCCTGTCCACGATGCACGAGGACATCTGCCACGTGGCCGAAGAGAAGAGGGTGGCGATGATCGCCCTGCTGTTCCACAGGTCCTGGAGGGGCGAGGGGGACGAGGCCGTGGAGGACAACGTGGGCCACGGGTGGAGAGGGGTCAACCAGAGGGTGCTGAAGCACGCCCCGTGCTCGGTGGCCGTGCTCGTGGACCGCGGGTTCTGGGGTGGGTCCGAGAGCCCGGGGCCCGACATGTCGACGGTCCAACGGGTCTGCGTCCTGTTTTTCGGCGGGCCGGACGATCGAGAGGCGCTGGAGTTGGGCGGGCGGATGGCGGAGCACCCCGTGGTCAAGGTGACCGTGATGAGGTTCGTGGAGAGACCGGACGCCGGCGGGAACGAAATTACGCTGCGGCCGTCCTTAAGCAAATCCAGAGAGAAGAGCTATAGCTTCTCGATTGCGCAGATGAATCGAGAAAAGGAAAAGGTACCTTCAATCCAAACACACGAGCGGATAATTTCAGCGTACTTAATTTTCCTAGTATTGACTACCGTTTCTTCGTGTTAATGATCCAGGAACTGGACGACGATGTGGTCGAGAAATTCCGAGCGCGGTGGGATGACACGGTGGGCTACACCGAGACGGTCGTGGGCAACGTGGTGGAGCAAGTCCTGGCGATCGGCCGGAGCAAGGATTACGACCTGATGGTCGTGGGCAAGGGGCGGTTCCCCTCGCCCATGTTGGCGGACCTGGCGGACCAGCCGGCCGAGCACCCCGAGCTGGGGCCCGTCGGGGACGTGCTGGCGTCGTCGAGCCACGGGGTCGCGTGCTCGGTTCTCGTGATCCAGCAGCACGATTTGGGCCAAGGGGAGGAGACGCCCGTGTCCAAGGTGGAGAGCAGCAGCGAGCCCAACAAGTCGAAAGAGATCGACGACATCGTATGAAACGAGGGACGGAAGTCGTCGTGGGGGGTGCCGCACGTGTTTCTCGTCGAATAAGACATTTGTTCAGAGGAGAGATCGTATGGCTTTTTTGGCACAGCAATTTGGGTGTGTTGGAATGGTTGAAATTGGGAGTAGTGGAAGTGAAATGATGCCACCTCTCCCTCGTATATGTGGTCCATGGCTACGAAGTCACTTTACTAATTTTGAGGTACTAAGATTTTATGTTCCTCTTAATATTTTCGGTTCTAAACTTGTCAAATCATTTTTTAGAAGCGATTATATAAACAACTTATAGTTTATCCGACACTAGTTTTCGACCCACATGAGCCCGAAAATGGTACCGCTATCCCCATTTTATCCTTCAATTTAGAATCATGTTCAATTTCGCCGTGAACTGTCCCATATAGTAGTCAAACATGGCAAGAGCATGACCGATCCCACGAGGACTCTTAGCACACAAAGCCTTTCCCAAAAATCAACATGTTTTGGTTGAAACGATGCTATCTTTAGCTCACTTATTCAAGAGTTGAAACGTCATTACGCAGCATCCAACTAAATCTCGGCCAAATCAATTGTTTTCAGCAGGACAGGTCCACAAGCTAGGATCTGTCACATCAACCACATGTAGAATAATTGATGAAAAAATCTAATGAAATGCTAATAAAGGGTAAATTTGAGATGATGGTACCATTTTGGGTTTTTGTGATTAGAAAAATAGTTTGAAATAAACATGTCCAAGTGATACATAACCTTTATTATAACTTTCACTAGACTTGGTAGTAATTCTTCATTTTGACTATGAATCTCTACACGAATAACTTCTATTTAGTGGATTAAGTCAATCTTTCTATTTATTTGTATAAATCTTTGAAAAAAGTATAAATTTGGTGATGGTAATCCTCCACAAAATCTTATTTACATTCCACTCTTACTGTTAGACCAATTCTAGTAGTCTAATTTGCCCAAAAAAATCGTATTCACTATATAAAAGGATACACGAGAATTATATAAACTTTTGTGGCAAAACAAATTGAAGTAGAGTATATGCTAGAATACTGTAAAATAAGGAAGATCATTGTCAATGATGAGCACCAATTGGCAATTAGCAGTGTGCATCTAGATTCAACTCTCTCTACACCATCACGTATAGATACAACCAAAATAAATTAAATAAACACAAATTTTACTTTTGAAAGAGCAAATATTTGTAGTTCAGCGAGACGCTATAACTCTTGCGATTATCATTAAAATTAGAGGCGAAACACTTGTACACAGACATAGCGTGGGGTTATCGAATCCCCAGAACATTATTAAACTCCCATATCCTAATTGGGAGAGAAGAACTAAATTAGGGGAGTTCAAACTTTCATATTTAGAACTAGACCAAGAGAAGAGAGCTCCTAAATCTAAATAGGGGAAGAAGGAAAAAACAAAGAGAAGAACAAGAAACTCAAATAAAATCAGCAGTAGATGAATGAAAGGGTGAAATTAGCTCAAACCTTAAACCTTCCCCATTAGTGAAGGTTGAAGAAGACGAGGATGAAGAGAGGAGAGAGGGAGAGAAAAAGCTTGTCAGCCCGTTTTTGCCTTTTCTTATCTTGCCATATTGATACTGACACCTTTTTTTTTTCTCTTGTTAATTTTTCATTGGTCAAACAACACTCCTTGTGGAGATTATGCAGAGAAGGCTCATAGCCGTATCATAGATTCGTTTAGTAATAACAAATTTCTAGTGGGTGCTTAAAAGCAATTGACTTAGACAAACACTTATAGAGCATCGGATACCTAGATAGATAATTTCGCAGATCAATCTCTATATCTCTAGCTAGATTTGACCCAACTTTACTTGATATATGAAAATATGTTTCCATTACTTTTCACTTGAATTGTCCTTATCACATTTTAAAAGTGATCAAAATTATACGAGATCCATTCTTGTTAGCCAAGAGATCTCTTAAAAGAATATATGATTTGTACAATCCCAAAGGAGGGTAGCTTTATCGGCTGAAAGCTAAAATTGGATACCATTATGCAAAAAGAATGTGTGATTTATATAAGCTGTAAAAATATATGATTCCTATAAGTTGGCCGCCTCGTTCTTGCTGGAGCTCCTTGGCCTGACTAAAACATGGACTTTTGACTCCAATATGGATTATGGTGTTTTGCTTTTCATTTCAATTATGACCTAAGTCAGCAACCAAGTTATAATCACGCGCAAATTTGGGTTTCGCTGCAGTAGGAGCCGGACTTCAATTGGGTCGGACTTTCGAGCAACGAGTTTAAGTTTGAGATGTAATTTCATATATAATCTTGTGCTAATAAAAGAATCGATTTATCGTATATTATCACGTCAAGGAGGTAAATATATTTCTTGTTGACAAGCACATCGACCTCAACAAAATACGAAAGTTCAGATCGAATTTGGTACAAGTAGCACGCTGGTCAAACAATGGGATTTACATACTTTTCTTCGTCTATTTGTTCAAACTTTTGACTCGGTCCTCTTTAACTTGTAGTAAAGAAAAGAAGACTTGTTCCTCGAGATTGGTCCTTTGCGTGTCAGAGACTCGAAGGCTCGGTCGGGTCTGCACACGCAGAGCTGAGGAAAAAATATCCAAAGGTCAACGCTCGGTCAATCGGAAGGAGACAAAATATAATTGTACGGTAATAGATGAGGGACAAAAAATCTATTCAAAATAGGATGCGGCTTAGCTGACCGTCCTCCGTCTAAACACCAGCCATTTTGGATGGAACTGGTTTCCATCTTTTACCTATTCTTTTTTTCTTTTTAATGTTTTCTCATTACAAGCTTGAATCAAGAGATAAAATTGTAAGAGAGCCTACACACTCAATTTCTATGAATATGATGAAAATAAATAAATTAGATATTGAAATATAAATAATTACAAATAAGAAATATTATCACCTACTAAAGGGAATCGTTAATGTCATTATATAGATCTATTAAATTTAAAAGATGAAAAAAAAATACTTGGAACGTTGGCTTTGCAACTAATAACAAAACCATTGCACAATGAATTGTCTTCTCAATCCTTTTGTCAAAATTAAATTGCTCTAGAAGGACTATCCGATGACCTAAAATTAAGACGAGTGATATCAATTACGCATAAAACAAATGAAGTAAAGAAAAGAACAAAATAAGAATAATGAATTAGTAGAGAAGAAAATTTATCCCATTAATCCAAATCTTGTAGATGAAGATTTGTTGGGACCTAAAACATTACATAATCAATCTTAGGATCACATGAGTCAAAACTAAGCCAAAAAATGATTTTTGATCGATTTTTATACAAATTTTACCTAATATGGCTTCAACGTTTGGTTTATTGAGAAGATTCACATGACCACGAAATAATTGACCATATATCATTTTATATAGATAAAAAGTCAATTTGTAGTACCCACCCCACAGTGAACGCGTTGATTCGCGCCTTGCCCCCTCATCCGGGAGGGGAGGGGTTCGAAACTCCGCGCCCCCATTGTGCTCCACTAGTGCTCTCATTGGTTTACGCCGTCGACTACCAGTTGTACCGTAGTTCCAGGGCATCAAAAAAAAATAAATGTCAATTTGTAGTAAGGTATTTTATTTCAAAATAAAATAATAACACGTACCGGTAACGATTGAAAACCCATGATTTTTTCTTGATTGCAAATCAAATTCGAGAGTAGTTACCGTCTATGTAGCACTGACACTCTTCGGGAGCCTTTGTGTCGTGTCCGACACGCTCCGACACGCACGGGGTCAATTTTAAAAATTTCTAATACTTGAGCGGTCAAAATATAAATATACAAAAAAGAAGTAATAAAAGAAGTAATAAAAAATGCTATAAATATACACGCACGGGGTCATTTTTTTTTTTCAATTTTGTTTTTTTAGAATTGTTTTAGTTTTTTTAAAAGTCTTTTACTATGAAAGAAGTAATAAAAAATGCTATATATGATAAATAAATAAATTTAAAAATATCATTTCAGCATTTTTCTTTAAACAATGTTTTTTTCCTCTAAGTTTTATGTATTATTGTAACAAATTAAAATAATGAATGATATTATTTAATATATTTTGTGTAAATTAATTCTAGGCTATTTTTATTATTATTTATTTATGTATTTATATATAAAAATATATTTAATATATAACGTGTCGGAACATATCGGAATTCTCTATTTTTAAGAAATGACGTGTCAGCATGTCGTGTCGTGTCGTGTCACGTGTGTCGCATGTCCGTGTCGATTCTACATAGATTACCGTGACTCATCTTATCCGAATTACCAATTGTGTGAAAATCAATGAAATTCCTTGTACCTTCTTCCTTGGAAATTGTATATGTAGATGCTATAACATAAATTTTCAAATAATTCCACATAATTATTTAAAAAGATGTTAAAAAAATGAAAAATAGTGTAGAAGATGGAAATCGGTGTCCATTGAAAATGTGTGGTCCTTAGCAAACCGTTGCTCCGTCATTTGGCGGAGGACGGTCAACTAAGCTTTTTCCTTCAAAATAAGCTAATTTCCAAGTCTTCAAATCTGAACTTCATGGGGTTGGGCTACCTTTCCAAAATATAAGTTTAAATGTTACTAGCTTTATTTTTGCTAATATTAAACCCTCTTCTTCTGCAAAAAAACTAAATTCACCTCCTTTGATTGTGAAATATGAGGTATGTTTACCAGAAATCCTAGAATTTATCATAAAAATGCAATTAAATCCAAAAATTTGTAGAAAAGTGCAATCAAGTAATAAAACTTGTCAAATTATACAATTGAGTTGATGAAAAATGTTGGCATGGCTTTTTTTAATTTTCTCTCCTACGCAACGATGACGTGGATAAAACATAAAACATAGTGCAAAGCGAAGTAGTTTTTGTGAAAATTTGATTTTTAATACAATTTGTATTTCAATTAAATTAAGAAAATAAGCTAAAATTAAAACATAAGGAAGTTAGAACCAGGTGGCGAGGGCTTAACCCTTGCATTATAGAGAAACAATAAGAAAAGCCAAGTTAGCATTTTCCGTTAGCCAAGTTTGATGGAATTAAATTAGGGAATCAATTGTACTTTCATAATAAATTTTAAGACTTCCAGTAAATATCAAACGAGTTGAATTTTGATTTTTGTGAAAGAAGAAGGGTTAAAATTAGCAAAAATAGAGCTACTTACATGTAAACTTATATTTTGGAAAAGTGCCCTAATCCCATGAAATCCGGATTTGAAGATTTGGAAAATAGTTTGTTTTGAATAGCGATTTTGTCCCTCATCTATTATCATACAATTATAATTCACCACGGGCTCTTTATGCCTATGAGTAGTAGGTGGAGGCGCGGCCGTCGATGAGAGAGGTGGCGGCGGGGCAGCAAGGATCACGGTCGGCAGAGGCTTGGCCATGACTTGCTCTCTCCCTCTCTCTCTATTCTGTAGTGCATCTCTCTAGTGTGCTCTAATATTAATAATGCCGACTTCTTGATTGTGAAGACCTAGCATGTATCTATGGTGAAAACCCTAGGTCTAATTCAATTACATAGGCTTAATTTCAGCCTTATTAAGGGGTTAATGGGCTTTGTTTCTTTAAACCTAAAGCCCTTCACTAATTCTAACTCCCATGGGCTTAATCCAACTCAATTAAAGCTCAAGCTCCATTTAGCTTGTGTAAATTCTGGCCAGTGTGCATCCATGGGCTTGGCCGAATATTTCTCCCCTTGTAGCCTCAGTCTAGATAATTCCATTAAGTTCAAAGCCTTTATTTAAGTCCATCCATGGCTGGTCTAAAATGTAGTTTTATGAGTTTTTCTATAGAATGCTACTAAACTATACGCAATTTAAATGATTCATTTTGTTATGGGGCTGGAGTGGATTCTTAATTTTTATGCAATGTGACGCCAAAATTTTGGGGTCGACAATCTACCATAAAAAAAAAATTAAAAATTAAAAAACCTAAACTTTACCCATAGTAGCACTCATAATCCTATTTTGTTTGCATGTCATCGAAATACCAAACTTGTTCCAATGTAATAAAAGTTTGAGGCAAATTCAAAAGATGTTTTGGGCAAAATCCCTTGAAGTAAGGTGCGTATTTATGAAAATTCTCTCATGCTTCTCTAAACACCTCTTCTTCTCAAGTCTAGTAAGATCCTTTGAAAACTGCAACTTAGCTAGTTAGAAAAGTTACCATCTTAACATTCTTGAGCGTCTATATGCTCCAAACTAAAATTCTGGATAGTTTGCAGTTAAAAGGCAGTTCTTGAAGGACTTGAACATGAAATTCGCCTAGTGTGGGATAGTATATCTTTTGCAACCAACCTAATTTTTCCTGATTCTAAGCATAAAAAAAAGTTTGAAGTTCAAGTTTCAAAGTGGTCATAGTTTCGGGTTTTTGGTGAAAAATAAAAAGGTTAAGGATACTAGAGTTTTTGGTAATATTAACCTAATTTAAGAAAAAAGAAAAGGATGAACCATCGAGTGTTAAGACTAGGTGGTGGTCGGGTTCTTAGTACAAAACCAGGAGGTTAGGGTTTGGACCCCTCACCTCCTCTTGCTTTGCCAGATCCGAAAGGGGGTGGTGATTCCGCTTCAATCCTTACTTTCGGACGTCGAGTTCGAATCCTCTCAGTCTTGTACTCTGCTCGGACTTACTCTAATGGCGCAGATCTCCTTTATGGTCATAGAAGAAAACAAGAGGGTCGCACTTTCACATGGCGGATTAAAATAAACCACGTCGGCGGTTGCATGGAATCTTACGAACTCGCAATTTCTTAATCCCGTCAATGGAATTTCCAGGCACACGTATCGTGGGCCATAGCCACTCGCTGGAATTGGTTCCCTGGCAAGTGATGAGGCCGATGCGATTCCAGCTTTTGAGCACATAATTCTCATTTGGAGATGATGTTTCTTCCAACTCTCTATTTTTCCTGTGATGGTATCGCATCTCCTATTCGCAATGCCCAGCGATAAGGTTGGAATTTTATAATATCGCCGAATCGCTTGTGCTCTGCCCACAATCACGTCCTCCAATCGCCAAGCTCGATCTTGCCAGCCACCAACCCCCCTAAAATAAAGACGAAAATGGTGTATGCCCAATGCAGTTTGTGTCCAGACAACATTGACCCGGTCGAGTTTCAGCTCTTTGTCCTTAGTAATAAGTCGATTGGCAATCCCGTCCTGATCAAAAAACTTTAACTAATAGATGAAAAGATTGCATATTTAGCGGGAACTTATAACAATGTTATCGAGTGACTTGAGAAATGCCCTCTCACATGCGAGCCGAACCAAAAACGGAAGAAATGCAACATACAGGCAAGGATAGCACATAACAAATCAACATAGTTCAATAGAAAAGAAAGATCTAAAGTAGAATTGACCTCGAATTTTCTCAATTCACTTTTATATGCTAGGCATTAACAGTATATTTTGCCAATATAGAACATGACGGAACGTGCCCGGGTACAACCTTTTATATGTTAGGCATTAATAATATATTGTTCTGATACAAAACATGATGGAATGTAACTGAGTACAGCTTTCAGCCTGTGCACGTTAACATCAAAACAATTATAGTGGAACGCAAAGTTATCCACCAAAAACTATTTTACGTTATAGAGAATATGATATCATATTATATGAACCTTGGCGCACTTGGAGTAAGCTACCGTTTATTCACAATTGGAAGATCCACGACATCGACCTTAAATAGCCCAAGGCATCCTCAGATTTTGTGGGAACTCAATTATCGTAACCATCATCATCGAGCTCCATCTCAAAGAAGTTTGCTCATCAACCATGTCCACGTCGTCGCAGAACGTGACGATGGCGAGGATATCGTCGGACGGAGCGTGGCAAGGAGACAACCCGCTGAACCACGCCTTCCCTTTGCTCATCGTCCAAACCATTTTGGTCCTCTTCCTCAGCCGATTCCTCGCCTTCCTCCTCAAACCACTTCGCCAACCCAAAGTCATTGCTGAGATTTTGGTACACGGTTGCCGATTGATTGGTCTTTTCGGTTGGGATATATAAGTAACTCAACTGAAACCATATTTACAGAAAGGCAACACATGAATTGAGAACAAACGTCATAAAGGTTACGCAACATGCATGACATGCTTTTGGTTCGATTTCTTGTTTCAGGGTGGAATTTTGCTCGGGCCATCGGCGTTAGGGCGAGTCGACAGCTTCCTGAACCTAATTTTCCCTTCATGGAGCATTCCGATACTCGAGTCCGTGGCGAGCATCGGCCTACTCTTCTATTTGTTCCTAGTAGGCCTCGAGCTCGACTTGGGCTCAATCCGGAGGAGCGGCAAGAAGGCTTTTGGCATCGCGTTCGCCGGCATATCGCTCCCTTTCCTCTTCGGAATGGGGGCCACCTTCATCCTCCGCAAGCTCATCCACGGGGAAGAGAAGGTCGGTTACAGCCAGTTCCTTATGTTCATGGGAGTCGCCCTGTCCATCACCGCCTTCCCCGTCCTAGCCCGCATCCTTGCGGAGCTCAAGCTTCTCACCACCCGAGTGGGCGAGACCGCGATGGCCGCCGCCGCGTTCAATGACGTGGCTGCTTGGATCATGCTGGCCTTGGCAGTGGCGCTGGCCGGGGGTGGAAGCGGCAGCCCGAAAAGCCCGTTGATTTCCTTGTGGATCCTCATTTCAGGTATGGCCTTTGTCGGCTTCATGTTTGTGGTCATCCGGCCCATGATGAACTGGATGGCACGACAATGCTCACCGGAGTACGATTTCGTGGACGAGGCTTATATCTGCGTAACCCTAGCCGGGGTAATGCTGTCCGGGTTCATGACCGATCTTATAGGGATCCATGCCATCTTCGGAGCCTTCGTGTTCGGCTTGACGATCCCGAAAGGAGGCGTGTTCGCGACTAGATTGATCAAGAGGATCGAGGACTTCGTGTCGGGTTTGCTCCTCCCGCTCTACTTCGCATCAAGCGGGTTGAAGACCGACATCGCTAAGATCCATGGGGCAGAGGCGTGGGGGTTGTCGGTGCTGGTAATATCCATGGCATGCACCGGGAAAATTCTAGGGACATTTGTGGTGGCAATGGTGTTTATGATTCCCATTAGGGAATCACTTGCGCTTGGTGTGTTGATGAACACAAGGGGGTTGGTAGAGCTCATTGTTCTCAACATTGGCAAAGAAAAGAAGGTAAGTGTTTCCTTCGTCCAACATATTAAGACGAGATCAAAATGGATGTTTAAGTTTGATTGATTCATCCATGAATGGCAAAGCTTACTTTTCAAGCTTTCTGATATATATACCCCTAAATTTTTTATTGCTCGAGTCCACTGTTTGTGCCTTAATCTAGCAAAGTTTGGTGTATAGTTGGTTTACAAATCGATATGGTTCTCATAAATGCTTGACATGGTTTACTTGTTTTAACGTTCACTTACACTATACCTCGTTATCTTGTAAATCGATTTTGATGGAATTTCCTAGTTTTAGTAAAGCTCACAGTGATCAAGCTATGATTACTTTCTCACCCTTTAATAGGGTTTGGATCCATGTTCCCCATGACTTATCGAAAGACTTTCTACGGTGTACTTTACTCTTTGATTTTTAAACCTCCTTTTTTCCACCCTTATCAAGATCAAACTTACGAAATATTAGCTCTAAAGGACAAAGCTAGAAGTATAAGCCTTCATCAGAACACATAATGCATGAGAACTTCTCTTTCGATGGTAAAAAGGCCCGTCGAAAGTAAATTCCGGACACATGAATATGTGAAAACAAACCGTTCCACAAGTTAATGTAGAGAAAGAGTCCTTTGTGATTGTAACTAGGGTTCCTAAGTTGCCGGTCGGTGATCCCTATTAAGACAGCATTACATCATAGGTTGTTTTTCCCAACAAAAGAAGAAAGCTGAGAAACTTCATGCTGAAGTTAGCGTATAAATTATGCAACTAAAATTCACATCTTGGGTATGCTCATGAGGTGAGATCGAATCATATGCATGTCAATTTTCTACTAAATAAAGTATGTGATGATCCTCAAGTTCTGGTTGTCTTAGTCTTTTTGACAGTATATTCAGTCTTTTTGACAGTATACTTATCTTTTAGATGGTGGTCCACAAGATTACCAAACTTCCTTCTTGCTAACTCTTCAGTGAACAAGAAGGTACTAGTCAATTAGCCGCCACAAACCATCCCACTGCTGTCACTTGACATGCGGCGTGCAATGGCAGTATAGATGTATCAATTCCATAGACACGGTTGTCAGCCTTGGTAGTCTTTTCCAACTTTAACGAGCATAAAAACGATGGCCACTTCGACCTGTGAGCTTCACAGAAGTCATGATTATGTTGGCCATGGCACCTAATGGGTAACACCCACTTAATAGATGTTTTACTCAATGACAAGCATGTGACGCCTATCCATAAACGATGTCAAGAGATGTCCTGATCGTGGGGAGGGAGGAGAAGGAGGACTCTTTGAACAACATGCTCGTTGTAAGTGCAGAGGATAAATTGAAATGTCATTAGGGTCTGGTTCAGCTTTTGTTGGAGTGGTCTAGATCAAATGATTTGCCAATGACGGTGTCAAAACCAAGCTTCAATATGCCCTTGAAAGAGAATAGACATGGGAGAGGTTGCATCATCGTGGTGGCCGCGTGCCTTTTTGACTTTAATCTCCACAAAACCAGCACTTGCTCAGTGAATCAGACTAAATTAGACAATTAGGGTCATGATTCCTTTTTTCTGATAGTGGGAGATCAATCATGGCATTATAAATTCGTTATGTGCTCTCTTTCATCTTTTCACCCTAGCCTAGAACCCTAGTTTGGAATATAACATCTATTTGTCTTCTTCGGTGTTGTTCTGAACTTGTGTGGACCCACGCAAGCAATATATGATGATATGTCAATTCAGTTTTTTTGCTTTTTATTATGCTTCTATATTGTCGTATGTTCGAAATGTTTTCCGCTTTTTGAGGGATTGAGGAGATTGAGTTTTGTTTATGATTGAAACAAATCCGTGGTGATCGCTTTTGGAATATAAGGAGATTGCATGTGTTCCACCCTTCTAAAGGAGCACTATATCAAAAGAAGGGTTCCTTTTGCGGGAGAAGAATGTTTACCAAATTCTCTCTTTCTTTCATTGTCATGGCAGATGGAAAACGAATTCGGAAAGATCGTTTGCAGAAACTTCAGAGATATTTCTAACAAATAAGAAAAATTATTGTCAAAAATTGTAAACTGAAAATAAGCTTTGGTGTTTCATTGTCTTGTGTTAATTGCGAAACAAAGAGATTCGTAGTGTCAAAAGAATCGCTTTTCTGTGACATGATGGGGTACAAATATAGTTTCAAATTTTTTTTTTTTCGGTTCTTCCACATATCAAACTCACTATTAATTTTCACAAAAATTGAAATGCTTTTTGAAATCAAACGATCTATAAATGTGCGATAGTTGTCCTTTCTCACCCTTTTTACTGACTGAAAAAATGATTTATAAAGGTTTGAACCCCTGAAATGAGCAAATTCATGGGGGTTAACAGGAATGCAAATCATTTAGAAGACAATAGAATAGGTATGCTCGAACAGAAATGGATGTTAAATGCGTAAGTAATGATGAGGATTAAGTTAATTTACGACTAAAATACCCTTTAGTGTTGAACTAAGTAATTTTCCAAAAACAGAAAACCAATATCAGTACACTAATTGGTTTATTGAGTCAAACTATTGGTTAAATGTTTTTAGGTGTATGAAGAGACTATTCTGTTTTCTTTCCTTGTCAACAACAGGTCCTGAACGACGAGGTGTTCGCGATTCTAGTCGTCATGGCGATATTCACCACCTTCATGACGACTCCTACGGTCCTGGCCATCTACAAACCGAGGAATATCATCCCTCCTCTGGTCGTTCGCAGATTGAGAAGACAACCGCATCTTCCGGGAGACGAGCTCCGAGTGCTCGCTTGCATACATGGGCCGGGAAATATACCGTCACTAATGAAACTCATGGAGTTCACAAGGACCAGCCTAAGCCCCCCTCTCCGGCTCCATGTGGTGCGACTCGTCGAGCTTACCAACCGCCCATCGTCCATCATCATGGTCAGGCGAGCTCGGAAGAACGGGCTTCCGCTCATCAGCCGCTTTTGTCATGGCGCCATGCATGACCAAGTGGCAGTGGCTCTCCGGGCATACAGCCAAGCGAGCCACCTGACTATCCACCACTCGACGGCCATCTCGGTCTTGTCCACCATGCACGAGGACATCAACCACGTGGCGCAAGAGAAGAGGGCGGAAATGATCATCTTGCCATTTCACAAGCAATGGCGAGGAGAGAACGAGGAGGAAACAGAGAGCGTGAGCTACGAATGGAGGGAGGTCAACAGGAAAGTGCTTGAAAGTGCGCCGTGCACCGTGGCGGTACTCCTAGACCGCGGCCTTGTCAACGAGTTCAAGCAATGCGAAGAGCAGGAAGTCATTGTGGAAAGACGGATTTGTGTCGTTTTCTTCGGTGGACCTGACGACCGCGAGGCTTTGTCGCTGGTGCGAAGGATGGCAAACAATTCAATGGTCAAGGTTAGCATTATAAGGTTCATTGATGAAGCCGCGAAGGATCTTATGAGCATCACTGGCTCTTCCTCCCTAAATCTGTTCAAGGAGAGACGATGCATTCCTGCTGGGCCAGGTGATGAAGAGAAAGAGAAGGTAAGCTCTCTTGAGGCTTTCTTAAGAACAATTTCAAAACTGCAAGTTGATGAAAGAAGAGTAAAAATCGTACGTAAGTTATCTTGAACAGGAAATGGACGAGACGATGGTGGATGAATTCAGGACTTATCATGGCACGACAAACTACTCGGTGAAGGCCACAAACAACAGCCTCGTGGAAACACTGATGGCAATAGGCCGAAGCAGGGAATATGACTTGGTTGTGGTAGGGAAGGGTAAGTTCCCAGGGTGGATGGAGGCGAAGCTGGCCAACAATGAGATCGAGCATGACGAACTGGGGCTCGTAGGAAGCATTATGGCTCAATCGGACCAAGGTCTCGTATCCTCAGTGCTTGTGCTGCAGCAGCAGGGTGTGGTCCAAAGCAATGAGGTTCCCGAAAAAAATTGCAAGATCAACAACAGCGAAAACGAAGAATCATGTGCTTGAGTGTCCCGGCGAGGCGGGAGAATAACCTATGTAGCCTTTTCTGTGTAGTCACTGTAGGGAGGTTGGTCACTGACTTGTAGTGGGACAATGTCCATGAAATAAGCACCGTGTGTGTAATGTAATGTTAAATAGTAAATTGCATAAGAACCGAACCTTTGCACTCTAAAAATTGCCTTTCGCCCAGCTACCAGTAGTTCAGAGGAAGATAAAATCAAGATATCCAAGTGATATCAATCCAAAACGAAAAATCCTGATCCGATGTTAACACCGAATGCTAAAGATAAAGAGCCAACGAAAAAGAAAAATAAGGGAACAGACTCTACCGTTCTCTTTCCCTTCAAAGTTTCGACTCATATAATAAGCATGCAACTCATGTTGGAAATCACATCTTTATAAAGACGACCTCTAAGACAAATGCCAGAACATCGACAGTCCATTTCCTAGGACAATGAAACAGCGTAAATGTGATGCATGTTCAACCACTTTGCATAATCGTCGAAATGGAGGATTTGACCAGATGAACTTCAGGTATGTTAAACCCTCCCCAAAGTATCTTCATCTTTGACAAAATTGGACGGGCATCAAATTAATAAATACAAATCAAAAAACAAATAACATGGAATGCATAATCACAAAAGGCAATATATCCGACTGAAGTCAACATGACCATTGAATTGCTTTAACAAAAATTCCAGTTACAAATAATGATGTTGTACTCACAAAAATCAGTCTTCTCTCAATATTTTGATGGCAGTTATTACATACATAAACTACTTTGGAACATGCCAAAGCTGTCCAACAAATCTCACAAGAAAACATTGATGCAAAACTAAAACGAAGTTTAAAAACCATTATCGGCAGCTGTTTGATACCTTCTATTGAATAAATCTCCATCTTACTCGCCATTGGATGAGTAGCTTCAATCTTGTCAAGAAGTCGCAAATAAAATAGAGTCAGTAGAAAATATAATGTGCTCTACCTTCCACATAAGAATTATCTGATCAAAAGCTGTTCTTGTTAAATAATTCATGATTAGAACAAGTCAGACAAAGCAGAGAGGTCAATGTTGAGAGCTCAACACTACTGACACCTCCATCAGTCAATGTGAAGTTTACGTTTGGCATGAAGTTTACAACGAGTGGGGGAAAAAATTAAAAAAGAAGCTTCTTCAAGATGTGAAACCTGTTTCTCATTAAAAAAAAAAAAATACAAATAAAAGAGAACAAGGCATTCAGTCCTTAGCATTAAGATGCACATCAGCTCTTTCACAATAATTCACACCACAGAAACCTACATTTGAAGGCATGTTAGAGAAGTTGCCATATACCTTAAAGGAAGCCTCCTTCTGTCCATGTGGCATCTGATTTCCCATTGTGACCAGCAGTTCCCTTATTTGGGGCACTCTGATACCAGTTATCATATCCTTCCTCCTTTGCATCATCCCATCCAGCCCAACCATCATTGTTACCAGATGTGCCTCCCTTTGTTGTTTCTTCCTTCTTATTATCTTTGTGGTCCCAATCATCCCAAGAGGTCGAACTAAAGGTTTGGGCATTTCCACTGGAAGAAGACTGCCCTCCAGACGAAGCATTCCATCCTTTATTCTCTTGCTTAAACTCCTGATAATATCCATTTCTCTCATTGTCATTTCGTTGCCAATTTTCATTGTTCCAGTTCACACCATCTTTAGTATACTCCTCAACCTTTTGGGAAGCTATCGCCATTACTCCTTTCATAATGCCCCATGTCCTCTGTCCAATCTCTGTTGTTTTGTTAGTCACAACATTGACGGTTTCATTCACCTTGTGATCATAGCCTCCTTCCTTCACCTGAAAAATGATTTATCTCAATATGACCACCCTAAAAAAGGAGATCCATTCAACCCATCAAGGAAAAACCAAACAAAAATGCTCACATATCCTTATCATAAAAAAATGCTGATCATAGTCAAGACCAGAGTATTAAACTAAAAGCATGCACTTTACGAGTCAATAGTAGTTGAATAAGAGGGCTTTAACTGAGTAACAGCATCGACTTCTAATTCTCAAAGACACCCAAGTTCAGCAGTAAAGAATCATCCTGATCCCAGCATTCAATGATGAGATCTGGAGGAGAATGAAGTCAAACCAGAAAGCATTTCATATCCACAGAATCAAAAGGACCAATCAAATCTTCCAGACAGTCATCCAGATAATTGCCCCAATTTAACAGCCACAAAGATCATAGATTTTACTCTAACAGAAGAACAGCCTGCAGACATGCGGCTTTCATATATGAAAGAATCTGAAAAATATACTAAACCATCATCATCCAAATTGTTAAAAGGCCAGCAGATGGTTGACAGTTCATGAACGATAATTTGGCAACAACACACCATTATGCAAAAAGGTTAGTTAAATGTCTTATGTTGTCCTCAGAACATAAGAATTTAGTCATAGGGCAAAAAGAGAATACAGGGAGCCTTTCAAGCAAAATCATAAGAAAAGCAAAATGCCTAAACTTTGTGAAATCTGTGACAAGTTCTTTAAAATCATTGAGAGCTACAGGCTGGACCAAAACTAACAAAATGTGAGGAGAAAAAGGAGAAGCTAGCCATTACATATTTAAAGTACATAAGAGAAACCAATGCTTACAAAGACCACTTCCCCCATACTCGATGTAGTCACACAATTAAACAAGTCGACAATTGTCCAAATATTGATGCTTTTACCAAGCTTTGATTACGATGGACAGTTGTACCAATTCACGACTCAATCAAGAGTGCTAACTGGGAGAGATCCTACCTATTAAAATTTGAGTACAGCTAAAAATTTATAAATTTTCATAATTTATTATAAGAAGGATATCATACTTCTCATACTAAGATTCCTATTTTGATTACATTTCTTGTCTAGAGGTTTCCTA
Organism: Eucalyptus cloeziana; assembly: GCA_014182715.1. NCBI lineage: Eukaryota > Viridiplantae > Streptophyta > Magnoliopsida > Myrtales > Myrtaceae > Eucalyptus > Eucalyptus cloeziana. Next base: position 34,067,539 of record CM024644.1, read on the forward strand.
CCTCAGTTTGGAGTGAGATTTGATTATCTATAAATACATGCTCTCCTATGGATTGAAACCATCGAGTGAATGAAATTTATTGAGTTCTAGCAATTCTTTGCTGGCTATGATGCCTAAAGGAATTCGTTTGTCTTGAGTTATCATTCATAATGATCTGCTATCATTCTAATTGGGACACCAATTTGGGACTCATCATCCTTGTACAACTAATTGAAAAAAAGACACAGGTTTTCTCTATTTTTGTCCAAAGAGAAAAGATAAAGTTTATGAATTTTGCAATCGACAACCACATCAATTTGCTGCCTCAAATTATTTTGTTTATATTTCCCATGCAATTCCCTTCATTTACAAACCCACATTTGCCCCCAAATCCTTATTATGTTTTTTGGCTGGGATTCAGTTACTCCTTATGCATTGACTAACGAAGAAGGATTTCAAGAATGAGTGACTACATTCACGCGGAAATACAACAACCGTAAGGATTTCAAGGCAAACTAGGACAGGTTGTGAAAGAGTAGGGAATAAAGTGATACCAAATTAACTTCAAAGAGCAAAGTGACACAGGAAAATAAAAAGGGCATTTTGCGAGCATCGCTTGCTTCAAGAGTGACTATGTTCCCACTAAAAATACAATGACTTCAAGGATTTTAAAAGCTTATGGTGGAAATGAAACAGAATAGGACTTTGAGGCAAAGTCACACAGAATAGACAAAATACAAATCAATTACTAAAAGAGGGTACTAAAGAAATTCCTGGCCAATCTGAAGTCAGAATACTAATGAAAACATAAGTGCTCTACCCACTAATTAATAACTATTTGACAAAGATTAAACGGAGTCCTAGAGGGTGGTATCATCTAACATATGGTCATCAATCTACAGAACCAGTGGAGACAACTCTCAAAACATTCAAATTACTTTTAACCTTTTTGCAAAGAAACATCCACATATGCTCTATAACATTGCTTGACTGGAAAGAGCAAGAATACTTATCCAGCATTGGCACCAAGTAAAGAACTATCTCTCCAGCAAAATAAAACAAGTGCCATATCCACAAACACAAGTGCAAATGCAGTAATGTAGTAGTAGTCGTCGACATTGTCCCTCACTCCAAAGAAAAAGATAAAAAAAAAACTATAGTGGGTCCTCACCAGTAACCTTACCCACCTAATGATGCCATTATCAAATGTCAGTTTTCTGCTGTAAGTTAGATCCCAAATATCAAGAATTAAGTTGTCCGATTATGTTGCATTGTTCAGAATCATACCAACAAGAGTCACCAAAATTTCTGCCCAAAGGTCAACTCAAAATAATCTTCTGAAACACCTCTTCAAACAAATGCAAATTCAAGATATACCAGATGGGTACGAGACTATATATGACTAGTAATTTTCATGACCCACATGCTTTAACTTTGCTCACAACTTCTGTGCCAAGCAAGCTTACTTTGTAGCATTATCATCCAAAACCTCCAAAAGGTCGATGCTCCAATCACTATCCATACAAATAATTGCCATCCCGATTACACCCTTTGATCCACGGATTTATCTAACCAGTGCCATTAGCATGCAAAAGAAAGATTCAAGCATACAGCAAGAAAAAGTATTCCTCAGTTAGTCTTTTCTAAACAAAATCTACCATGACAATAGAGAATGTTAAGCATGAGAAAGCAATCAAGAACAAAAAATCTGCAGCCAATCTTCTCCATCCTAAATCAATACTGCTGAACTTGTTGCTGACCTAGTTCCAGCGAATTACATTCTGAGATATGTCAAAGAGGCAAATTCTTGTCCAAATGATTATAAGCCAAACCAATAGTATTCCAAATTCTGTATACCTTAGCAGTGATCTCCTTCGTTCCTGCCTGGACCACACTTGCAGCTGACTGAGCTGCTGATGCCGCGACAAAAGACAACCTACCCAATCCCTGCAAAATACGAAATCCTCGATTCACTAATTATACATCCTACAATGCATCAATCAAACGAATCGCCAACAATTTCCATATAAAAACAAACCTGGGATACAGCAGAGAGGACGTCCCCTTGGGGATTATTGTTGTTACTCATCCTGGGAGGCGCAGGGCTCGATCCGAACCCAACATATTTTCCGCCTTGCGAGGGTGGGAGACCCTCGGGCCGCGAATCGTTCTCTGCAATCTTCTGAGCAAAGAAGCTCTCCTTATTAGCCGCGGATGCCTCCAACTGCGACCGAGTGTAGATGTCCTGTGTAGACTTAGATCTCACCGGAGCGCCGCTTCTCCCTCCGCCGCCAGCACCGCCTCTAAAATCGCTGGTCGATTGATTCCGCCTAATATCGCTCGAAGATCTAAAGCCGTCGTCATTATCCCAGCTATCCCAACCACCGTCCGCGCTGCCGCCGCCGCCGCCCGTCTTCTGAGCCAAGGGAGGCCTGCTCCTGCCGCCGCCGCCGCCGCCGACGTTCTCCTTCACGACGGGGGGGTCCCGCCAGGGGCGGCCCTCGGCGAGCGCCTGAATCCGGTCGCGGTACACGCCGGCGGCCTTGGTGTTGTACTTGGCGACGATGTCGGTCTCCTTGGGGATGCCGTACTGGGCGAGGAAGGCGTTGAGCTGCTCGTTGCCGCCGACCTCCATCTTCTTGATCTGGATCTCGGACCACGAGTCCATGGTGACGGATCGGACGAAGGAGATGTGGACGCCGAGGCCGCGGTGCTTCCCGGAGCACTCGAGGCACATGAAGACGCCGTACGACACCGACGCCCACTGCGGGTTCTTCTGCGCGCAGTCGACGCAGGTCTTGTTCGCCGGCTGCGACTGCAGGTCGCGGAGGCGCCTCGATGCCGCCATTCCCTCCCCCCCCGGTCGGTGCGGTGCGCTCGATCCGGATCGGGATCGGATCGGATTCGGAAGGGGGATTCGAGGAGGAGGGAAAAGAGGGATAAAGATCGGAGCTTTCTTTTCCGTTATCGTCTCGACTGGACTCGAGCCGATCGATCCCCTTCCCTCTTATTTTCTGGGAGGAGAGAAATCGCGGAGATCACCGACACCGTGAAATCGCGTCATGCGATGGATTTGGTGCGCGCGTGTCGGCTCGCTCGCTTGTCCGCGAGGAGGGTAAAGGAGACACCACCGAGGTCGCGCTAATCATGAATTGGTGCGATTGCCAAAAAATCGCCGAGTAGAATTATATTCGGTATGAACCTAACTTTTTGCTGTTTTCTACGCCAATTGACACTTCCATCTCTTTGTTTTCAACCCTGGGGTCCTTGAAATTTCCCTTCCCTAGTTTGTCCAGTCAGATTCTCTGTGTCCTCCGACGTGGCGTTTGCTGAGGTGGCCGTGACATGCTCCCCCGTGCCACGTGTTGCTGATGTGGCGCCTCGGGCGAATAAAATGAAGTTATCCAGACTTGATATATCGGTGCCGATGTGTCCAATCTAGAAAGTTGGCCATAGGATACGAGGGCAACAAGTGCTATTTTAACCCCTTTACTCTTTATGGCTATTCAAGGTTCTCAATCCTGCACCTATCCTTGTGCTCCCCCCAAAAATCCTACTTTTAACACCCGCGGCCAGGTGGCCGCTCCTTTTTCATGTGTCATTTCGAGCCTTTGGTGGATAGCATTTCTTTCGAACCCGAAAGAAAACTAAAGTTAACGTAAAGATAAGACAGGATATATCCAACTACTAAAAATAAATGATTTCGCTTCAATGTCAAAACGCATAAAATTAACTTGACCATGAGATCTAATGAGAAGACCTACAAGGACACCTCTATTTTCAATGGTTGGGATTCAATTTAGTACACATACTAAACTCATTTATTAGTCTCATTCTGTTCTTCCGCATCAACCCATGCACGACAACAAGAGAGAGCCGACTGCAGCACCAACGCCACCAGGTCACAACCAGCATGCCATTAAAGCAACACGATGTTTATGAAGTAGCCATGTCGAGATCTGTGCTCTCTCAGGAAATGATCTGTCCGTTCAAATCCAGACAGTGTGACAGCCAAAATGACATGAATATGACCCCACGCTACTGCCTCACGAGAAAAGAACTCCACTTGGAAAAGGACGGTGTTCTGTTTACGTACCATCTGAAACTCTACTTGTGTCCTCTTCCGTCCTTTAAGAGAATATATGTCTATGAGGAAAATTCAAATGGTAATTTCTCATTCACAGACATGGTAAATACACTTCAAAGTCAGTTCACTTTCGCGAACTTTGCACTCGGACAGGTTCCAAGAGCCCAGAGAATACAACTTTTACATATGATGCGAATATTGGAAGCGTGAAACGTGAGGATTCAAAGCTTTCAAGATCTGAAACGGGAGGATGCTTTTTCTACATTAAGAGAGAGGTACATAAACGCAGAAAATGAGAGACCGACTCCAGCAAGCATTATCCATAACATAGCCTCCAATGAGATGTAGGGGCTCAAGAAGAAGATTACTGCAATCGATGCACTCTGCCAGACTTTTAGCTGCGCAAATGCTCCTTCCTGTCCCCAGAAGCAGCCGACATGGACAAAAAATCATACTTGGATGATGATTCAAGTGAAATCAGGAGGAAACAACTCAGATACACCTAACCTACATATTACATACATGTAATGCAAGCACTCTGCTTCCTGAAAAGTTAGGCAAGCAACAACACGAAGTAATGCACATTCACAAAAAGGCTCTCAATAATAATATCAGATGGTAGATGAAATTTTGTAGATCACAATTCAGGAGTTCAATTTAAGTGAGTGACGAGCCTAGTTTGACTCTTTATGAGGAATCGTTAAAGTTTTGAAATTCATTGGCAGAATCCTTCATCGTACTTTATGCTTATGCATGTAATACCAGAAAGAGTCATGTCTCAACTTTTTTCTTACCGTATCTTTCTTGAAGAGCAATCCAAGAAGAGCATTCAGTTGAGTATTAAGAACACCATCACCAATTCCCAAAATTGCAGCCAGTACAAGAGGGCATATAATCTGAAACACTCCGCTAAAGCTGCATTGCAACATCATAACAGTGGAAATAGATGCTTCAGATCACAGTGTTGATAAGAGTTTGCTCCATAACTCAATCTGAGTAAAGAGAGAACCTGCTTTTCACCAACATCCAGACAAATGCAGAAGCCTGAAGAAGAGCACCACCGGAAACTATCCAAGTGATTGATGTAAGACCAGAGGTGAGACGACCAGCAGTCAGGGAGCACTGAGAAAGATATACGTATTAAATGAAATGATTATAATATTGCAGTCTATCCAAGAACCTACAGTTCTGCAATGGATATATAAGGTAAAATACCCAAAAAAGTTATTTACTCAGGCAGGCTAGTTGCCATTTTTCCAGTATTAGGTCCTAATGGTAGCTTGTTCGTAAAGATAGCTCTCCAAGTAGACCTCAAGTACAAGAATAACTCATGGACTAATAATTTGCAGGATTTAAGCAGCGACGCAAAAAATAAGGAATATAACACTCAATAGTCCATGATGCTCAAGTCAAAACCAAAAAGGGTAAATGACACAAATGATCCCTAAAGTTTGGCCCTATGCACAATGTGGCCCTTGAACTTTAGCATATTGTACAATATTGTCTTTGAACTTTAATTTGTTCAATATTGTCCCTCAACTTTTGCTATATGTTCAATTTAGTTTTTGGATTGTATGAAAATATTCGATATTATCCATAAACTTGAATTAATTGAAAGATAACATTGAACATTTTCATATAGTTCATGAACTAAATTGAACATGCGCCAAAAGTTTAAAGACTATATTGAACAAATTAAAAATTTAAGGATTATATTGAACAAATTAAAAGTTTAAGGACAAAAGTGCACACTGAGTTAAAATTCAAGGACCACATTGCATAATGGGCCAAACTTCAGAGACCATTTGTGTCATCATCCCAATCAAAAAAGGAGCCAATAATACTTTTGCAGAATTAGTTTGTTCACAAAGTAGAAAAAGACATAAAAGTAATGAAATTATCAAGGGCTAAGGAGAACGTGAAGATCCAAATCCTGCATGCATGTTAATACTTACTATAGCATCAAACACCCCATAGACGACCATAGAACCAGCTACACCAGACTCCCCAAGAGCTGGCTTGACAATGTCCTTCGTGAATTCAGCCCTAAGATATCAAGATGTTATGCACGAGAACATAAAAAATAATAATTAAAAAAAAAAAAACACACACACACACACACACATACACACTACAGAGTAATGTAGTACGTACCAAACAAATGCTTGCTGCAACCCTGAATATGCAATCAGCGGGATTACCAGCAGCATCCGTACGTCAAACAAAGGATTAATCACAGACTTTGATAGAGAAACCAGAGAAGAACGGAAACTAGCAGGGTATTCTGGGGAAGCTCTTTCTTCTCTACTGTCTCTTTTTCTCAAGAAACACATAAGTATGGTGCCAAAGGTCACACAGCAAAGAAACACAATGAACAGTAATGTCGTTCCGCTTGAAGTCCCATCCTACATTTAAGGGAAACAATATCCACAATGAAGGATAAGCGTCAAGGGAAGAAAAGAACAAATGCAGAAACACTTGTTATAATCATCTTTCCATGCGTAAAAAAGGATCTCACCAAAAGGCAGTACTGGTTGCCTTTTATAAACGGATAAAATAAGAAAAATTCAGGTGGTATGATTATGTACGCTAATTATTAGCAAGCAAAAGAATTGAAAAATAAAGGAATGAGTAAGGGGATGCTCCATACAGATTCCTCTCTAAAAACAGCTAGTGACATTAGAAACTTAACAGAAGGATAGAAAAAATAAAAAAAATGAGTAAGGGGATGATGCCACATACCGTTTCCTCGCTCAAAAGAGCTAGCGATACTAGATTCCCAACAACCTGCAAAGACATGGTCAAAAAGATCAGGACAACATGCTGGATGGTTAAGATAAAAAGTCCATCTTAAAAAACTCAATTAGCAAATTTGACCTGGTGACTGGCAAACATTCCCCAAAATTCTCCATTAAAGGCACCGATAACTGTTCCTTCATGTAAGCTGAAATCTTTTGCATGAGTACGCGCAGTCGAGGTGAGATATGTCCCCTAATAGAAAAAAATTAGGCAATGGAATAAAAACGATGACAAGATAAGAGCGGTGGACCTAAAATAAAGACAGACTGAGTTTACACACAAATCAAAAGGAAGCAAATATTCACCTGCCCAACCCATATTATTGACGCAGCAAACCCAAGATATAAAGAAGCCGGAACCATGGTGAACCTGCATCAGGAACAGCTAAAAGATGAAGAGTGTGCAGTCCACCACAAAGTTTATGAGTAAATGAACAGAAACGTAAACTGTCAATTTCTTTTTCAGCCCAAAACTGGACAGTCTAACTTGAAAACTAAGGATGTCTTCATTATCTCTATCTGGCACTAGAAAGGGACTTTATGATGGCCAAAAGATTGATACCACTACTGAATACCCCTCTAATCTACAGATCCATGATATTTCGGCATTTGCAGTAAGATGACGAGCTATGCCGATGATCTAACTAACTATATTTCTGAAGTTTAGAACATAGTGATTTGATTTCATTAAGACTCTGCGAGGCTCTCATGCTTACCGGAAGCAACCTCATATAACCCATTATGGTGGGAAAAAAGGCATGACCAATGTGTACGATAAATTCACGGAGTCTTTGAAACACCAGGACCGGAAAATTATAAGCAATTGGACCGAGTAATATAGACAGCCTACAGAGGCAGAAGAGCATACCAGGATGCTTTCAAATTTGCTGCTATGAACAGCCAGTAACCAGAAGTCCCCAGAAGAATAGCATTTTTGGGACTAAGTGCCCGAACCACCGGAGAAGCAACCAAGGAGAAAAATGTGAAGGACACGTACAGTATGCCGAGCGAGATCGTGCCCAAATTATCCGTCTGCAACAAAATCAAGAAACTCATCAAACCAAAACGCAACGTCAAACGAAGTAAGAAAGGAAAAAAGAAAAAAAGGACCAATTCCTAAAAACAAGCTCAGACACGGAAGTCCAAATTCAGCTACTAGGTTTTCACTTGTCGACGATCGATTTCTCTCAATTCTTTCCCGGGGAAGAAAAAAATGCGAACTTGGAGCCCGCGATTCAACGGAAACGTCTCCGAAACCGAAACTTACGGTGTTCACGGTGCTCTCGAGATTCTGAGCAGCCCCGTAGGCCGAGAAGATGAGCAGAAACCCGCAGCTCAGTATATGGACGTCCCGGACATGGCTCCCCCGAGGCGACGGAGCCGCCGGCGAGGCCTCGGCGGCGGCAACGACCAACGGAGCTTCCTCGTCGCGGCGAGAATCTGCGGAATCCATCACTTCCCCTGGGCCTCCGTCTTTCGTCACCGTCGCGGGGCGACCCGCTATATAACGGAGCGGGCGCCCGGTACCGTCCGCGTCGCGGGTGGGGTCGAAACGGCACGAAGCGTGCCGGCGGGAATCATGATGAGCTACGCGACGACGTGGAGGGAATCATCGACGTCAGCGTGCGGATTAGGCGAGCGACAGAAGGAGCCGAGGGATCGAAGGAGGAAGGCTTGAAATTGAATTTAAGAATCCGGGGGATCGGGACAAGCAGAAGAGTGCGAAGAAGAAAAGGACGAGGGAGAGGAGGAGGGAGACGGCGAGAGGAGTGTTTTTGGCGCATCCGGAGATGACTTCCCCGTCGCGTGGGACGCCCCAACCGCCGGTCGCCGTCGGCTGCAGGCCCAGATGTCATTTTCTTTCTTCTCCTTCTTCTTCAATTATTTAATTATTTATTCAAATTTATTTTTATATTTTTTTCAATTTGGTATTTTGTAGATAAGTACTGCTAGATTGTGGATAATTTCCTTAGTAACCGTTGTTAATTGACAGCGGGTATAAATACTTAAATTGTAATATATAGAAAGGATTGATGATTAATAAAAAATATATATATGTGACTATACAATTTATCTTTCTATTTTCGAACTTTTAAGTCGCTATCCAATCTCGATAGTTTCGATTCTCTTATTATTTATGCTCTCTATTTAAGAATTAGCAAAGAACCTTTCATATCCTTTGTTGATGTACTCATCGATTGATTCGATCCATATTTCAAAATGTATTTCATTGACTCTCTTCAAAAAAAAGTCAGAATCAATATATTTAAAAAGAAAAAAGAAAACAGAAAGTGATGGTGGGAAAAGGGAGGCATCGCCCGACCTTAATTATCATTAAGAGTGTGTTTATAATAAAATAAAAAAATTCATAATAGAGAAAAATGCTTTTCTTAAAATATGATTCCCCTTACCACATCATGAAAATTTATTTTTCTAACTTTAAAAATGCATATTTTTCCTAGATGCCCGTCACTTTGCTATGCTCATCATCTGCCTAAAAGCCATTCATCCACGTCCACTTGCCTAACTGGACCCGTTCGCTGCCACCGCCAATGCGTGCATGCATCGCCGGCTGCCACGCCTTTTGCCGCCGGCACTCCTCCCTCATCTTGTCTCTCAATCTACTATCCTTTATTCCGAGTCCAGTTAGGCTAACACTACCATTACATTGAATTTGGAATGGTGCTCACATTTTACATTATGTTGGTTGGACTCATTCGGGCATCTGGAGTACAAAATTTCCGAAATTAATTGAAAAAAAATTGCTCTAATGCTGCAAAATCACAAAAGCACCATTTAAAAGAATAATAAAAATCAGAACCTTATCATCTAGCACAATATTAAACACTTATAGGGAACAAAGTTAATGTAAAATTATGCCTTTCATATTTATTTTAAGTTTCATATTTTGTGCCAAGATTTACTATTAAAATTCCACATGTAATTCCGAAAAGAAAAATGGAAATTTTGATTAAATTCAAGATCTAAAAGTTATATGATTGTATTGTTAGCTATGTGACAGACTAAAGCTTGACAAAATATATGGTCATGGTGCACTTCACAATGGCAAATGAAAAATCATAATCCAAGGAACGAGGCAAAAAAAATTGTAAACTTTAATTTTAAGGTCAAATATGAGAAAATTCATAGGAACTTGTAAAAGATAATAATTATTCAAGTAAATTTGCATAATATAATGAGTTGGATTCAACTTTGATTCCATGTCATGTCATCAATTCGATATTTCTCATGTTTGAGTTGTCGCTTTCGTAGACTAATTAGTCTCACCAAAACTTCAAACTAGTAACACATATTTTAAAACTGCACAATGAGGTGATCACGACTAGAGCAAATAATATTGTGCTAGCGATAGGTTTGAATGAGGATATTTGAATAGTGTGCTATGGTAGTAATGTAAACAATTATTGTGTCTTTTATACATTATAATGATTTAGTAACAATGAGATAAAACTTAGGAACTCTAATCTGAGACTTATTAAACAAGATAATATTTTTTTTAACTTGTAGGAGGATTTCACTTTTTATATTATAATATAAAAAAAAAAAAAAAACCTTTTGCCGAAGCTAGCGAAGGGCTTAGGCCATTGATGAGCCATATTTGATGCCAACAACCGTCTACCGGGGCCAGCCAACCTCGGGCGGCTTCCGATGAGGGTCAAGCAACCTAAGTGGCATGTGACCTAGGCAATTGCCACCGGCTTTTTGTTAGCCACTCGCCAACCCTTCGCCGGCTAGATTTGGCCTCGCTCACCCCTCACCAACCGTCGTTGGCCAAATCTGGCCTCGTTAGCTACCCTTGCATGAAATAGTTACAAAGAAGGGCAAAATTGAAAAACTGAAGAATTGGTGAAGGTGGTTTTGGAAGGAAAAAAATATTTTAATCCTAATTTCAGCATTATGCAAATACTACTTCGGAAAGTCGGGTGAGAGTTGCATTTGACTTTTAGCATTCCAAAACCAGCATTTGACCGAAAGCTCCTTCAAAATACTTGCCAAACACCCCAACATTTTCCTAGGGGGCCTTGAAGGTTGAAAACCCCTTTGAAAAGCTAAACCAAACGCACCCAAAAACCTAGAAAATGAGAGACAAGATTCCAATGAGCATTATTTATAGCATAGCCTCTAACGAGATGCAAGGGCTTAAGAAGAAGATTACTGCAAACAATGCACTCTGCCAAACTTTTAGCTGCGCAAATGCTCCTTCCTGTCCCCAGAAGCAGTCACATTGGACAAACAATCATGCTTGGATGATGATCCATGAAAAATCAGGAAGAAACAACTCAGATAGACCTAAACTCCATATAAAATACATGTAATGCAAGCACCCTGCTTCCTGATAAGCTAAACAAGCAACGATACTATGTAATGCACGTTCATGGAAAAGCTCTAGATGATAATCCCGGACAGTAGATGAAATTTAGTAGATCACAACTCAGAAATTCAATTGATATGTATAACGAGCCTAATTTGACTCTTTACAAGGGTCGCTTTAAGTATTGAAATTCATTGGCAGAATCCTCCATTGTACTTTATGTTTATGCATGGAACACTTAAAAAGGTCATGCCTCAACTTTTTTCTTACCGTATCTCTCTTGAAAAGCAATCCAAGAAGAGCATTCAGTTGTGTATTAAAATGCTAGGAAAAAATCAACTGATCAATTAGGTTCGTGATAATGCAGAGCAAAATCAGAGAAAGATGTAAAATCATACCCAGAGTGAAATGTGGATTGGCAATCTAAAGTTCAAAGTAACCAAGTTCATGAAGCAAAAGATCATAGCCAGGCAAAGAAAAAGTTACTATGATATATATGAGCACAGTAACTCGGATCTTCATCTAGTATGCAGCAGTTGTGTTTTCAAGGACCGGGTAGAAGGAGAGTTAGCAACTTAAAATTCAACTCTTCTGAACTTAATCTTCTTGCCATGAAGCAAAACTATATGTACTCAGAGAGAACCATTTTCCAAGACTTCGCAAGAGACCATGGTCCTACTTAGTTATCGACCTTGCCAAATTAATCACAATTTTCCAATCCGATGTACAAGAAGAAGATGCAAAATATCTAAGATGACCTACACAGAGGGTGCTTATATAATGGCTCCCTTAACCCTCAAATTTAGCTCCAGCAGTAGGATTTTCTAAACTAATACGACAAAGCCAAAAGTCCTACAAGATGGCAAACTAGGTATCAATCTGGTCTTCACTCTTGCTCCTTCAAAATTGAGGAAGAATGTTGAGGCTTATATCAGCGAAAAGGTCCTACAGTTCACCCTGTCAAATCAAAGACTGCACTTGCTAATCTCTTCTCCACAGAAGCAGGGATTAACCTGATGTATTCTGCATTATCTCCAATCTTACACCTTACTTATGTTATAAATGTAATTACAATCACGGAGGTCCCTCATTGCTTGTAAATTGCATTTCAGCTTCCGCACCACAACACTGCGAGAGACACATTTGCAATAGCTACTTTCATTGAGCCTTGTTAACAGTTGCCACATATGCTAATCCGGTGTTACTCTCCTTCTAATGTCAATAAGCAATTGTAGAAAGCCAATTCCTATCTTACAAATGAAGTCTCCTAATTTCTGCTCTTAGATTGTGCTTGCCAACGATCTCTTTGTGATCTCTCATCGCCCAATATATTTGCAATGGTGGCCAAGGCATCCTGAAATTTACGGATTTTGAGGAAGCCCCTAATCATGGAAACTTCACCTTCCGAGAACTTAGCTGTAGCCATGACCAACTCGACAAGCTTAATTAATGTGTCTTCCATGGACAAAGTACAAAGACCTTCAGCCAACTGATAAAATGACGAGAATTCCGGGACATACCCATTTTCTGTCATCTCGAACACAAAATCAACTGCTTCTCCAATTCGTCCTCCCCCGTTGCAAAGTCCCCGAAAAACAATCTTGTAGGTGATCGCATCTGGAGGATCACCCTTTTCCATCATTTCTCGGAAAAGCCTCATGGCTTCTGTAGTCCTCCTCCGTTTGAACAGAGCTTGGATAACAGGGTTGTACGACTGAGGAGTCAGTTTCATTCCCTTCATCTGGACTGTTCTAAGGAGCTTTCTTGCAACCTCAACTCTACCAGCTTTACACAGTCCCCCAATTAGGGTTCCATACGTGACAATGTCTGGTTCACAGCCATTGGAAGTCATCGTCTGCACAATATCTGCTGCCTTCTTTATGTCACCTCGTTTGCAGAAATATGTAAGCAGAGAATTATATGTAAATTTATCTGGCTTCAAGCCTTCCATTATCATCTGGTCCATAAGCTCAGCAGCCTCTTCAACCCTTCTGTTCTTACATAGGCCATCAATGAGGGTATTGTAGGTAACCGAGTTTCGAGAAATGCCTTGAAGCTCCATCTGGTCGAAAATCTCTTCCGCTTCCTTGATTTTCTTGTTCTTGCAGAACCCATCAATTAAGGTATTATATATCACCACATTTCGAGCACAACCATTCAATTCCATCTCTTTCATGAGACCCAATGCTTCCTCAAGTTTCCCTCTAGAACAGAAGCTGTCGATCAACATATTGTAAGTAAATTCATCAGGTTGGCAACCTTTGTTCTTCATCTCTTCAAACAGTTCCATTGCGGTACGATGGTTTCTGGTCATGCAGAGACCTTGTATCAGAGAATTGAATGTGCAGACATCAGGTAGAATCCCCTTGCTCGTAAGGACACGAGCCAATCCCGTAGCTTCCTCAACCTGGTTCTCCTTACATAGTGTGCTTATCAGTGTATTGTAAGTAACAGTGTTAGGAGAGCAATCTCGGGACACCATCTGTTCAAGAAGTTCCACTGCCTCATCAACTTCACCTATTCTACATAGCCCAGAAATAAGGGAATTATAGGTGAAAACATCCGGGTCGAAACCCTCCTGAAGCATCAAATCCATGATCTCTAGAGCATGCTTCACATGTCCACCCTTACACAGACCATTCACTAACGTATTGAATGTGAACTGATCTGGATAGAACCCCTCACTCGACATCTGCTGAATAAAATCAAGCGCCTCTACAATCCTTCCCTCTCTACACAACCCATTGATCAGTACATTTACAGTCACATCAGTCGCCAAGCATCCAGCCACCGCCATTTGTTCTTTGATACTCAGAGCAGCATCCAGATTCCCTTGCTCAATGTAACCTTGCATAAGGGTCGTGAACGTCTTCTCATCAGGCGACAACCCATAATTCGGCATCTCCTCCATCAACAACATGGCAGGCCGAATTTGATGGGCTTTACACAGAGCCTTGATCAATATATTAAAAGTCGACACATCCGGCTCGATTCCGCGACTAACCATACCCGAGTGTGCGGTCTCAATTAATTTCAGCCTATTCCCATCCACAAGCACATTCAACAAAAAATTATAGAAATGGGTATCGGGCTTAGTCCCATACTCCGCCTCCATCATATCAACAACACCAGGAATTTCGTCGAACATGTCGAATTTCGCATAACTCTCGACGAAAATCAAGAAAATCCCGGTACCTACCTCGCCACCGGCGAGTTTCATCTCATCGAGGACGCGCCTCATCGAATCGAAAGACCCTACCTTGGCGAGCTTGCGGAGGACCTCCTGGTAGACGGAGGGGGTGGGGGCGAAGTTGGGCTGCTTCGAGGCCCAGTCGAAGATGCGGAACGCGGCCGTCTCGTCGCTCTGGCGGCGGAGGGCGTCGAGGAGCTGCTGCGGGGTGAAGTCGGGGGAGGTGGTGGTGGTGGTGGGAGAGGTGGCCGCGGTGCTGCGCGGCGGCGAAAGAGACGGCGGCGAAGTGGCCGGAGGAGGAGGAGGAGGGTGGTTTCTGGGGGAGGAAGAGCGGAGGTGGGTGGGGGTTGGCGGCGTGAGGGAGAGGCCAAGGGAAGCACTTGAGGCTGGAAGAGAAAGCCATCGGCGGGCCTTCTGACAAGGATAATGGCATGCAAAACGGCCAGGCAGGTTCTTGTTGAAGCAAAGAAGATGATGACAGAGAAAGAGAGAGGGGGATGGATGGTGGATTTCGCGGTCGGGCATGGAAGAGGAAGCGACGCAATTTTTTAGGACGACCTTGTCCGAATCATTTATTTTTTGAGAAGTAAATAAAATATTTAATTATAATTATTGAAATTCCTAAACATGATGGAAATCAAATCTATTTTACATGAGTTCCATGTTAAATGTCAGCATAGATTAACTATAGACCATCGACGTCAATGCTCTTAAATTAGAATCGACAAAATTTACAACATGCAAAGAGTTATAACTTATGTGAATTCATGATTGCATATAACGACGTTAATTTGGCTGTATGAGCATAGTCGATCTCATATTCAAATCATCACAACCTTCCATTAAGGATAATTTAGGAAAATCATTGTTAGAATAATTGTTCAAGATGTCAGTTGGTTTTTTATTCGAGAATTGGACTTATCATATTAAAATTCCATCAATTGCTTGCCAAAAAAAAAAAAAAAAAAAAACACAAAAAAAATCATTTGCTAAGAACCTGACGGACACCACGTTTGGTTAAAGTAATAACCTATTACAAATCTATGCCCCCGCTTTAACAGCAAAACCATTAATACTTGACCTCAGTGGGTTGTTCCAAAATCACCCCATTGTGTTCTCTCCCCTTTTACCAATATTAGACTACTAATTATAATTCAATCTTTCATGTAGATTACAACTAAATTGAATTGTATGTTTTGTGTAATGATATCTAATTGTATATGGGGGACATTAAACTCATGAATTATCATGATTGGCTAGTAAATAAATAAATAAAATAGAGGTATTTTAGAAATTTTGACGCTATTTTTATTCATTATATATTGTTAACCCGAAACCAAACAATGCGCCAGGTATTGCATTACTTAAATCAAACGGTGTAACAGTTATTAAAGCTCTATTACATTGCAATCTACAACTATTATGCTGCAGCCATATTCGATTACTGCGATTAAACGAACTATACATAATCAGAGACTTCTACCATCTTCGATTCTCAATTTTACGTACAACCGAAATTTCAAACAATTTGCCTTGGCAATGTCTTGGCTGAAACAAATGATGAATTCAAATTGTTTCACACGAATAAACTAAAATAGAGTTAACGAAGAGAATCGGAAATAAACAAACGAAGAATTTTGCATATATATGTTATGGACCTTAATGTTTCTTTTGAGCGAGGGATATTAAGCTTTTCCGAAGTAAATTTCAACCACAAATCTTTTGACACGTTGCCAATATAGTCCATTTGATCAATTTATATCTAAAATCGTTGATTTAAATGCTTACTGTTTTACATGGCGTAATTGGCATTTATGTGGACAAAATTTTTAACAAAAATATTATTTTTTCAAAATATAATTTATCGTTTTTATTAATTTTCTTTTCTTTTCTTTCAATTTTTTCTACAACACTGAGTCAAGCAAGGTCACCAATCAAGTATTGCCGGCCACAGGCCTTTACCTAGTTCGAGAAGGTGTCGTGGCCCTTGCCGACCGCAGGCAAGGGCGTTGGGGCCTCAACTAGATCCATGCGAGGGTTGCGATGCCCTAGCTAGCCACAAGCAAGGGGTCAATGAGGGCATCGTGGCCCCGATAAGACCAAGCAAGGGCGTTGCGACCCTTCCCTGGATTGGGTGAGAACTCGATGCCCTCACTTGTGGCCATCAAAGGGCAGAGACCCTTGCCCAATAATTCCCTTTGGCGAACGAGGGTCAGCGAATGACCCTGTCAAATCACAACATAAAAAATAAAAATAAAAAGAAATAAAAAACATAAAATTGTAAAAAAAATTGTCAACGTCAACGCAACTATGCTATAGAGGATGGCCAATGTGCATATTAGCGAATTGGAGGACACATGCTCAAAAAACAAATCTATGAATTCTTCAAATCAAAATCAATGGTTAATTATTGAATTCATCTTAAGTAATGAGCTCACACCGAGATCTCCATCTATTACTATGGCTTTGTCTTTCAACGACACTATTGCCATTTAACAAAGTTGAACATGGATAGATCTAGCACATGTGAGAGTGAAACCTTCGCAAAGTTCCTCTAATCTCCTTCGAAAATAGTACACCAACAAATCCTAAGGATAGTGAAATCTCAAAACATACATTCAAAAAATCCCAAATCTAGACTAGATCGAGATAAAAACTTATTCAAAACGGGATAGAAAAACTTCGAGATATAAATTTAATCAAAACAGAAAAGCTCATCAAAACGGGAAGAAAGTGAGAAAAAGAAGACAAAGAATCAAATCAGCTAAAGAAAAAGAAGGGAAAGGGGGAGAGATCTATCTTAAACCCTTCTCTCCAAGAAAGTTGAAGAAGAAAGCTATATAAATATGAGAGAGAGAGAACCTTTAGGGAAAGAGAGAAAAAGCATAAGCTAATTTTTTATTATTGAATTTTTATAAATATAATAAATTTATAATTTTTGGCACTTTTCTTGCTACCTGAAGAATTAGATGGATTAGAAGAACCGAAAGAACTGCAATCAGACGAAAGTGCTACTTGAGAAATTATTCCCACCTTTGTCGGTTCATTGAGGACAATTTAGTAATTGTAGGGAAACTTCCTACTAATAAAACCATCACGTCTATTCTAATAATTTTGAATTTATAACTTCCTTTTTTTTTTGTTATACGGAAGAAAAATACAATCTTCATCACATTTAATTTTTACTAAAAAATGAAGATACCTTTATTTTATGACGATATAAATCCTTGACGAGAAAGTTGTTAATTCATTTGGAATTACTTTTAGAATTTTAAAGTCCATATTTACATTTTTCAAGTCTTTTTAGGATATGTGCATTAAAAGTCTTAAAATTTGTTACCAAAGTGCAATTGAATCCCAAAATTTTCAAAATATATAATCAAGTTCTATAATTTATCGCGAAAGTACAATCGAGTCTTAAAATTTAAAAAAAAATGCAATTAAGTCATAAAATTTATTACGAAAGTACAATCAAATCCTAAAATTAAAAAAAAAAATTGTACAATCTACGGAAGGTCTTGATTAGACCAATTTGATAATTTTTAATACTTGCTTGCATTTTTTAAAAGTTTTAGGATTCAATTACACATTCGTGACAAGTTTTATGACTTGACTGCACTTTTTGAAAGTTTTATGATTTAATTATACTTTTATGACAAGTTTTGACTTGATTGCACTTTTTAAAAAATTTAGGTTTCAATTGCACATTCGTGTTCTATTTTAGAATTTTTATTGCAATTATTCCAGTCTTTTTTTATGCGAAACTGTTGGAACCTTTTATCATAATTATCGACACATGTATGTATTTGTAATGTTTTCATATAAAAAAACTTAAATGGTATATAAATTGAAGCCAAAATGCAAATAACCAACTTTGTGCTTTTTAAAACGTAAGGTTGATACTATAAGAAATCCCAAACTAATATATTTGAACCACATTCACTCCAACCTAAATTTTGTCCAAAAAATCACAAATTACCATATTTATCCTAAACTAAATTTCATATAAAAAAATCCCTACATATTACAACCACGAGTCCAATATCATTGCTAAATTGTTGTCGTGGAAATACATGCACAAACAACTTGGACAATTGATATATAACGTGGTTCCAACGCAGAAATTCAACATAAATGGATTTTCTGAATGATGTGTTTCAAGAAAGTAAAATCTCAAGAAAACGAAATAATATTGCAATGCTAATTTTATCCTAAGAACTCTCTCACGTTTTGAGAATCTGCTAAAATTCCTAATTTCGCTCTATGAGTTTGTTAGATTTGTAGGATTAATACTGTAAGAAATTCTAAACTGATACATTCATATCACATTTACTCCAACCTAAGTTTCTTGCAAAGAATCTTAGATTAGTATTCTCCCGTGTCATATTTATCCTAAATTAATTTCATGTAAAAAAAAATCCCTACATATTACAAGCGCGAGTCCAATACTCTCCTCAAATTGCTGCCGTGGAAATGCATGCACAAACAACTTGGACAATTGACATATGGCGTAGGTCCAACATGGAAATTCAACATAAACGGGTCTTCTAAAAGGGTGTCTTTCAAGGAAGCCAAATCCAAAGAAAATAAAATAATATTAGAAAATCTGTTAATTTTATCATAAAAACTCCCTCATGTTTTGAAAATCTGCTAAAATTCCTTATTTCGCCTTAATAGTTTGTTAGATTTGTTACCGGTTTATCAATTTCTAACTTTTTTTTGCATGAAATTCAATTTGAGGTAAATATAGCACGGATTCATCAATTCAATAGTTGTTTATGACATGAAATTAATATGAAGTAATCATGGTACAGAGTACTAGCCTAAGGTAAATGTTGTGTGGAGCATCTTGGGTAGACAACTGATTTGGAAGTGGGAATCTTATTTTAATATGAAAAAAGAAGATGGAGAATTTAAATATTGCTGGAAAATAAAGTTGTTGAGAATCTACATCCTTGGATCATCTCTTAAGACAAGGGATTTTCTCAAATTAGAATCTGGAAAATCTGGTTCGTTAAAGTCTCACATGATCACCCAACATGGTGGGCCAAAATTAAAAATAAACAAATAAATAAAGAGAGAAATTATATGTTCTGAAAATCGGTGTTTTTGCGAGGTTGAGTCTGTTGACCGAGATTACTTCATCGGAAATCCAGAAGCACAAATCCAAAGAGAGAAGACAGCGAGGAACACGTTACTCCTTCTCCCGGCTGTTCGTGGATTGCGTAGATCCTCGAAACAACGAAGACCCACCTCCGCCCCCCTTTGCCGGCCACCGCCCGCAACTCTCCGGCGCCACCCCGCTCGCCGTCGACGGCCGCTGGCAGCCGCGAACCCAGCCGGTGCGAGTTCTCGGCCCGAAAGATCTCGTTTTTATGTTCTGAAGCTGAAATTTCGTGCCTTTGATGCTGGGGAATTCTATTTGCCGAGCGATAGGTTTTTGATTGGTGAGAATTTTGTTCTTTGCGGGTGTGGTTTCGTGGGTCTGAACTTTCCCATTATTTTCTGGAGAAATTCTTGATCAATTTTCGTTCTTTGAAATTTTTGATGATCCATCTATCTGTCTCTTCGGCCTATTGGGATTTTTGATTCATAGGCTACGTATTGTTATGAGTGTTCACCCGAGAAGATTGGAAGTTGGCTTGTCGTGGGTTAGGATTAATGAGGGGAATTGGGACTTTTGAGGTCTTTTGGCCAAAAAAAAAAAAGATTGCGCTTTTGAGGTTATGAGGCAGGGAATGTTGAATTTGATATAACGTTGAGTGATTGGAACCTGATGGGTGATCTCTAAATAATGAATTGATTGGTGGACCCTTTTTTAGTTAGACATGTTTTCTCCATGGTCGAATTCTGATCTAGATTATTTCTTGGTTCATTTTTGAATGCTGTAAATGATGGCGACTGTGTTCTTTTTGATAGAGTTCTTAAGGAATTTTGGATTGACAAATTCATGAAGATCAGAATTCTTTAGCGGCTATGCTGATTTTTAACGACACGTGGAGAATGATTGAATGCCTTTTGGAGGGTCTTGTAATCTACTCCAAGTTCTAGTTGTTAGATAGATTATGTAAGTGTGAGGAGAATGAGTATATTTAAAAACTTTTGATGTGGTCATCTAGACGTCTGGTGATTGTAAATCTGCATGTAATTTTTAAAGAAGCAAAAATCATTTATATAGATGGAATGGAGGTATAGAAGTTGTTAAATATCCTGACACTGTTCCGGTATGTGATGGCTCATGCTTAACGATGAGTTAGCAAGTCTACTGAGAACTGTTGTTCAGATTGCTTTATTATGCATTTGGTGTCATCTCTTTCAATAATTTAAGAGAATCCAGAATGAGCGAGTGAGTTAGAGGGAGCAGTATGTGACATATAATCTGAAGGACACATCTGGATTCTCAGGAAGCATATATTTAGGAATGAAGTCTACCATGAGGATGGTTATTTTGATGTTGTTTTGGCGGTATTGTAGTGAGTCTAAGTGTGCTTTGGGATTGTTGGTACCATTCATCTGTATTTATCATTAAGACTAGTTTAAGATGCTTGAATACACTTTTTGAGTTGTGAGATAGCATTCAACAAGTGGAAGAGAAGTACTTGGTACGTAGGAAGTGTATGAAAGAATGTAGAGAGGGAATGTCAAACTGCTCAAGCAAATAGAAGAGTCAGGAAGAAAAAAAGTAAGATGTACAAAGTTGTTATATCCACCATTCTACAAAATACAGTTAACAGTTTTGTGAGTGGCTCTTCCTGGCCTTCGAATATCCTGTTCTTTCCATCTATGGTTTCCCTGACGTGCTTAAAACAAGAGCACTTCAAAAGTTTACCACAAACACTTCTTTTCCGTGTCCAGGCTTCCAGCCATAAAGTAGGTTTTTTACACTTGTTGCATGGTTCTCCTACATGATTCAGCTTACACAAACTGGGAAATTATTTCTAGTTCTATTAATGCGATTGCTATCCTGCAATTTCAAGTGTGTTCTGTTATTTTTTCTAACTTTAGAATGGCAATTTCATTTGTGTTCACCTCGAATTAGTTTTCTGAAGGAGATGACATGTGTTGCTTTCCTCTATAAGGTGGTGGCTATATGGTGTGTCTTACCTGGATCATGTAATTTTGCAAATTGTGAACAATTGGATTGTATTAGTGCTGACAATGCTTAATATTATTCTTCTTAATTGCAGGTTACATTCGCAACTCAGCTCTTTTCTATGAGCTGATTGTGTTACTGGATAGTACTCCATGACTAGGTAATGAAAGGATTTTGTGAGAAAGCAGTTGCTTCAAAATGTTTGTCTGAAAGTCCGTCTGATACTTCAAATACGAGTCAACCATTGGTTTGCCCTGAGGCAGGATACGTGGATAGTAAGTCATCCAAGAATTCCTCATGGTCAACCTTCTTTGGTTCCGCTTTCTCAATCTTTGATACACATAGCGAGTCCTCAGCTTGCCCAAGAAAGGCACTTCATAGCAGACCAAATGCTTGGACAACAGCTGTGAGAAAAGTCGTGACTGTTGGATCAATGAGGAGGATTCAAGAGCGTGTTCTAGGTATGGCTAGAACTGGCGTTTCTAACCCAACTAGTGATATATGGCTTCTAGGTGTGTGCTACAAGATATCTCAGGACGAGTCTTCTGGTGATGAAGTCCCTGGATTGCCGGCATTCGAGCAAGATTTTTCTTCAAGAATTATAATCACATATCGCAAAGGTTTGTTTCTGCAGTATTCTTGCTGTTTGATCTTTTTTTGAATTGGAACTTCTTTTATTGATTGTTAGTGTCTTTTTTGTAGATAGTTAGATAGTTTAAAACTATAGACATGATCCAATGGAAATGGATGACAACCCGAATGCGAGTTACACCTTCACAAACGTACACAGAGGCATACATGCAGAAGCACAACAGAGAAAAACCTTAACTTTATCAATATTCAAAGAGCTAAGCTGGTTTTATGATGAAAACATAATGAACAGATGGACTACAAATCCTAACAAACGAAGAAAATTAGAAATTCAAACTAGGAAATAAGTTAACTACAAAAGAGAAAATAAATCATCTAAGATATCATTTTAACTATCTAAGATATAATCTACAATTGCATTTGAATATATTAAATAAAATAACAATCTTAGTGAATGTCTGGTACCACGTCATCATATATCTCCACTAGGGATAAGGCATGGGTGGTGTTGTAGTTGTTGCACTCATATTGTAGAAATTCTAATCCATGATATTTTGCAGGGTTTGAAGCTATTGACTCAAACTATACAAGTGATGTAGGTTGGGGTTGCATGCTTAGGAGTAGTCAGATGCTTGTTGCTCAGGTGTGTTGCTGTTACTTTGTTTCAGTGACCTTGCTTCCTTTACTGAATCCAATTAGATAATGTTAGGCTTAACAGATGAAAGTGGGTTTTACTGTTGCAATTGCATGTTTTTCTCAAGTTGAACTGGTCATTTCTTTGCAGGCATTGCTGTTTCATCATCTGGGTAGGTCATGGAGAAAAACCTCGTATAAGGTAAAATTGATGAGAGAATTTAGTTATTTTAACTGGTAATATACTTCATTCAGGTACACAGTGGGTAAGCTTATTTTTGCCATTTTGATTTGGCAGCCATGTGAACCGAAGTATGCTGACATCTTGCATCTCTTTGGTGATTCAAATGCTTCTCCTTTCTCTATCCACAATCTTATTCAAGCGGGGAAAGCTTATGATCTTGCGGCTGGGTCATGGGTTGGTCCATATGCAATATGCCGTTCATGGGAGAGTCTGGTCCGCAGCAAGAGAGAGGCAGCTGACCTGGTGGAACGGGTTTTTCCCATTGCCCTTTATATTGTTTCTGGTGATGAAGATGGGGAACGTGGTGGAGCTCCTGTTTTGTGCATCGAGGATGCAAGAAAATGT
Source organism: Eucalyptus cloeziana (assembly GCA_014182715.1). Classification (NCBI taxonomy): domain Eukaryota; kingdom Viridiplantae; phylum Streptophyta; class Magnoliopsida; order Myrtales; family Myrtaceae; genus Eucalyptus; species Eucalyptus cloeziana. Next base: position 34,090,832 of record CM024644.1, read on the forward strand.
TGTTTGGAATTTTCGAGGGGTCAGGATGAATGGACACCTATTCTTTTGTTGGTTCCCTTAGTTCTTGGTCTTGAAAAAGTTAATCCCAGGTTTGCAGTCTTAATCAACTTCATCCACGATTCTTTCTTTTTATGGGATTTCTTCTGTTTTTAATAGTTCAGCTGTGGCTTGAGGCAGTTTTAGTAAAATCACAGAGAAGTGATTGAGTATAACTATATATTTTGTCGATAAGAATAGTTCTACTTTGAGTGAAGACTGCTGCTTCAGTTTCTTGTCTGTGCCTGCAGGACAGCTGATTTTTCATACTTCTCTAAATTTGCATATGAGTACCTTTCCTGCATTTTCATTGCTTAAAGTTCACTCTCCATCAGATCAATAACGTGTTCACTTGTTGGTTTAGATTCCTTTTACCTCTGTAAGCTGACATGTTATTCATTTTGCTTTCCTCAGGGTAGCTATCTTCCTACTATTTTGTTGATTACTGCACCTGTCGGTTTCTTGTTGATTACGTCTGTCAGTTTGAAAAACGAAAAATTACCAGATTGATAAGGTTGGAGCGAAAAGAAAAAATCACAAAAGGTTAAGACCAAGAGGCTTCCGTAATATTTTAACAGATTAAGTTATATTAAGATGCTGCCTAAAGATGTACTTTTTTGTCCAATTGATTCACAAGGTCAAGAGCAACTACTCAAAAATTGCAAAAGAAAATCTTTTTTAACATGTAGATATTGCTGAAAATCTGGTACTAAATGGTCCTTTAACGCGTTAATGGACCTCTCTAATTAACTTTCTTTATCAGCAGAAATTTTTGCTAGTTTGCATGGTCCACAGCCAGCGGCGAATATTCTGGAGCAATGGTGGATCTTTATGGCATGCTGTTAGGGCTCATGACAGGCTCGTTAATTTAGAACCTTTGGGTTTTGGCTGGAATGAGTAATATGGCTCAGACCAAATATCTTGTTTTGGGGGCCAGTTAGTTGTGTTGATTACCGCACCCCACCCTTTTGCCTATTGAAACTATAATATATCTCCAGCAGTTTCCTTAGAAAAGTGCTCTCTTATTTTTTTATTTTTTAAAAAAAATTTGCTACCAACAGAGTCCTAGAGCATCTGAAATTTGCACCTTTGCTATTGCTTTGCTATATATGAGGATAACAAAATGCTGGATGGTGTATAGTAGGGAATAGGACGTTTTAATGCGATTCATCATGCTTCGTGTGACAAAGATTCAAAGAGCATGTAATTATTGTAGATTGTGTGTAAATCATGAATGTTTAACATTAAACAATAATAGAATAGAACTCTAGAAACTTGTCTGAGTTAATCATTTGGGTCTCTACATTCTTCTCAGGTACATTCCTTTGTTGCGTGCAACATTTTCTTTTCCTCAGAGTCTTGGCATCTTGGGTGGGAAACCTGGTGCATCTACCTATTTAATTGGTGTGCAAGATGACGAAGCTTTCTATCTTGATCCTCATGACGTTCAGCCAGTATGTCTTCCTTTACATTATTTGAGCTAATTTGCTGTGACTTACTCTCCTGTGCTGCTCCTTTGTCAATGATCTATGCTCACATGCTACATTTATCTATCATGGATCAGGGGTTTCGCTGTGATCATAGGGGGATATTCCTTTTCTATGGATTCTCACGTATTGTGTCTGATGTTGAAAAAACCCAGATTTATCACTACCCAATATGTGTACCCAAATTTTTACGCTTTTCTCTCTCTTTTAGGATAGTTTGTCATTCAACATGTTGAATAACTATAATGCCGTTTTCATGGACAATAGAAAACACATGTTCACCTATTTACCCAGCCAACTCTAGTTTAAAAGACCGAATCAGTTAGCTTAAATGCATTCATATGGTGCATGATAATTTTTAATATAGTCGAGTACAAAGCAGAGGCAATGCGGAAGCTGCTAAAAATGGAAAATCTCGCCGGTCTTTTTATGTAAGTGAAGGTTGATTTTGCATACCTTTACTTTTTTACTATTAAGATTTAAGAATATCGCAACTCTTATACTGATTCAAGATTTCAAAATGTAAATAAAACTAACAGCTTTACTTGTTACTTATCTACAAAGTGAAATGACAAAAGAAGAAATTGCCTTGGTGCTTACCATTGGCTTGAAGTTGTACAAACATGTGTGCATGTCTCTGATATGTACAGATTTTGTCTGTACAGGTATGCTCCATTAGTACAGATAACTTAGACAGTGATACCTCGTCATACCACTGCAAGTAAGCTTTCTTCTGGAACATGACCATTTCTTACATTTTGTATCCTGGTCTGCCTTGCTCTCAATTTGTTTATTCATTTGTTTTTTTGGACTTCTGTTCTAGTGTAATAAGACACATACCACTGGACTCACTGGATCCATCATTGGCAATTGGTTTCTATTGTCGCGACAAAGGTTTGACTGCTCTTAGCTGAGCTTTCTGGGCACATTGATTGTAACCCGTTAAGACGCCTTTTTGTTTGTCATTAGCCACAATGTTCTCCTTCTGGTTGCAGATGATTTCGATGACTTCTGTTCTCGCGCATCCAAGCTGGCAGATGAATCCAGCGGCGCTCCGCTGTTCACGGTGGCTCAGACCCACAGCACACCGAAGCCGGTTGGCCACAGTGGAGATTCGACCGAGGGCGGCATTGGTGAAGGGAACAATTCCTTTTCCACGATTCCCGTGGGTGATGGTGATGGGTCTGCAGGCGAAGACGAGTGGCAACTTCTTTGAGACAATGGCAATCAGTTGGAAAAGCTGGGCAGGCAATTTGTTGAACCCAATCAGACACGAAACGTTAGTGCAGGTGCCATGTCAATGCCAACTTGTCGACATAATTATCTGCAAGTCATGTGCAATTACTTGGGTTTGTTTAGTCCGTAACACTAGTAGGCACGAGGTACCTCTCTTCTCTGTCCTTTTCAATTTATACGGGTTTGTGTGGTCACCATCTGGTTGTTAAGGTGTCAAGGACCGGGGTTGGACAATAGGAGAGGAACAAGTCAAAATTCTTTCTTGATCTCTGTACAAAAACATGTATTCATTTACATTGAATTATTTTTTAGATCAGTAGACTTTATCATGTGTACCGGGGTGAAAGTTTTCGCTGGACTGGATTGAGTGCCGAATGGCCGGGTCGACGTTTTTCCTCCATTGAGGTATCGTTACTTTTGTCGTGGCTGCTTAGTGTGGACTCATACTTCCCTTTGCTATGAAGTCCGTGGCTCTTTGTGAAACTTTCCAGGTTCAGATACTTCCTTGCAGCCTTCTTTTGTTGCCACTCTAGACAACCGATTAGCTTGGGATAGGAGCAGATTTAGAGATTCTCCATCTAATTTTGAACTCAGTGATGCGAAAACTGTTGATATGCCGGCGACGCATCGAATCTGAGATGGAGAACAATGCGGCATTTTCCAGCGCATTCCTTCCTTTCCTCGAGTGCATGTCACATCTTATTTGGGTCGCCACGGCATGGTGGTGGTCATGTCGGTGACGGAGCGATCGGATGACAAACGATCAAGATATCTCAATTCTCAAACCGATTAGGGAAAGCTACAACCAAGAATTCATCTGGTGAAGTTTATCATAACCATTAGATCGATTCGTCTCACACAAAACCTCACACAAATTAAAGACGTTAGACGACTCGATTGGGCTAAAAAGAAAATTTAGGGACAGAATTGCACAAGTGGTGCTCTTCTTTTACTTTCACGAAACTTAGCATGCGTGAACTTCCGATATAAAGAGTATTTTGTGTTGTTTGTCAATCCCGTCGATTAAAAAACAAGCTTTTAACATGATTAAACAGATTTTCACTCGTCTCAATGTGGACTTCTACTCAATTGAGTAATCAATCATTCCTCTTTTTTTTTGTTCATCTTTTCGTTTTTTTGGGGGTCTTAATTAATCATTGTTTGACCTTTGACAGGGAAAGCAAGCTGACTTAATTAGCCATAATAGAGTAATTTAATCATTTTTGGACAATCGAAACTCGATGGCTCCAAAGAGGACAAAAACGACTGCTGTGACGAGACTGAATTCAAAGACGCATCTTCCCGCCGATTCCTCCTTTGCACATAAAAAATTTATTACCGGATTGGCATGCAGATATTCAACTTAATAGGTTCATTAATTGCAGAGAGATGAACCGGTGTTAGGTAAGTCCTGTTTAGCGGGGGGGCACGTTTGAAATCAGTGAACCCACGACAGATCAATTTCTCTAAACTTTGATTTATTTCGGACATTATTAAAACCGTGAACCAAATGGGTTTATCGCGTCATATAAATAGAGAATGAATAACTATCTGTGTTTTAGAAACTAATGGACTCTCTGATGGATGATTGATTTTTTAGAACCGTTGATAACTGTTAATGGCCATTATAGATTGTAATAGCAAAATTAGAAGTCATCGGCTAACAATTCTAAAAATGTTCAAATAGATCATCCTTTAAAGAGATCGGATTCAACCATACAACCGACCATTATAATATGATTGAGACGATCATCTTACATATTTCTAGAACGAACATTTACTCGATCATTTTACCATGAGCATAATAATAAAATGATCCGTTATATGATGCTGAAAATATGACTCTCAACAACGAAGGGGAAATAAACAAATCAAGCCCTCTTCAAGGGAAATCACTTCATTGATATTCGAAAGTTCTCCCAGCTACAAACCTTCGATTTCCCAAGCCCTTTCTTTGACACTAAACAAAAGCTTTACTTATCAGATCATAACATATCAAGGGTAAAAAAACCCCTCTAATCCGCCAGATCCTTGGCCTTTGCACCATCTCTAGCAGCATCCTCCTTCGGGGTGGCCGGCTTGGGCACCCCAGCCGGAGCCGGAGCTGAAGCCAGGAGTGGAGGCTGAGCCGCCACGGGCAGAGCTGCGCGAGGCGTCGCCGGCGGGGCGGGGGCTCCGGCATTGTTGTCACCGGCCGCGAGGTCCGGGAAGTTGCCAAAGTTGAAGAACACGCTCTGGGATGGCTTCCTCTGGTGGCGACCTGCACGGTGAGACATCTTTCCTCTTCTCTCCCTCTCTCTTCGCTCACTCTCTCCTCTTGAAGAGATTTGATTACATGAACAGGCAGAAACAAGTTGGAATGCAAGTGCATTTGGCTGTGACTCCTTTATATAGGGCAAGGGAGAGGGTGTTTTCGGGGTAGGAATCATTCATTAATTGCTGGGACGCTTATGTGCATTGTCCTTACGTGTAAGGGCAATGAAGGAGGAGGACCGAAACTTGACATGTATGGCCTTCGGACGCCTCCGTTACGTCTTTCCTTTCATTTAATGCCTTGACCACTTTAGGGTTCGCTTTATTCACTCCATTTTTGGTAGAATATCCTCTTGGAACTTAGCTATTTATGCAGGTTTTTGGTCACGGGATGTACTGAGTCGAGATCCGCACGCGACGGTTGTAACGTAGTGCAATGGCGGCATGAGCGTGCTATATGATCGATCGGGGATTATCAAGGACCGCGTGGCGCGCATAGTGATCATTAGTTGATGATTATGAAGGACCGGGAACTTAAAAAAAGGCGGCGCATAACGGTGGTGTAGTAATTTAGTGGAATAACGAGTTTGCCATTTTTAAGTGCTCACCTTCCATAAAACAAGTTTGAGGAGTCATCTAATTTCGACATTAATTCAGTCATAAACCTATTATACGGATGTTAATTCAATTTTAAACTTTTCAATTTTAGTAATTTTAATTCTAAACTTTTGTGCAAAATTCTAATATAATCCTTTGGGTTGATTTTCACTAGAAATCGTTAACGGAGACTGCAAAAAATTTATGATTAATTTGGTAAAATTGAAAAGTGCAGGACAAAATTAGCATCGGTACAATATTCTTGGGCTGATGAGGTAATTTCCCCCCACCATGACATATCTTATGTCAAGTTAACAAAAAATATTGCTTTGCATTTAACGGTGTTAGAAATTTTAAAGAAGTGACTAAATTGAGTAAATTTTATAAAGATTAAGGACCAAATTTGAAAAAAAAAAAGTTCTAGGCCACCCATGTCATCATCCAAAGTAAAATAATTAACATCATAAGTTCTAAGAATGTTGCTATGAGAGTGGGGAGCACATTAATTGTCTTGAGCGACGGTGTGAATGCATGAATGAACCTTCATGGCTTCAACGCGACAATTCTATTCTATCTTATTTTTTGGGATTTGGTTCATTCATTGACTTAGGCTTATTCTTGGGTTGGGAAACAGATTGCCATTAACAAATTCAACGGTAGTTCAAGTGACAAAGCAGCAAGACTTCTGCATCGTCCCCGCTATTATATTCAGAAGAAAACGAGGTTCCTGTTGGAGATAAGACTCAGGAAAGAAATGCATCATGTTAATGCAGGTCCCGATTTCCCGATTGTCAAAGTTCTTTGCACCCAACATCTCAATACAACTCACCTATCCACGACTAAGAAAGCAATTCATGTGAAGAAGTGTGTGTTAGCACCTCTTGCTAGACCTTCTAATTATATATGTTATGGGAATTTCTTATTAGATGTTTCTACAATATTTTACGGGTCATGTCTTTCTCTGTCATTATCGGCGGGCTATAAATATAGATATCACCCAATACCCAGACAACCGAGTAGAAGAAAATGCAAACCCGTCCTTTTGGTTATAAGGATAAATTACATGCGTAAATTGTTTCGAGTCCGATGGGGGCACGTGGAGAAAGAAGTCCAAGTCAAGCACATACGCAAAATGTGATTAGATGTGTTAAAATATATAAATATTAAATCGCATATTCATCTAATCGTTTAAGCTTTTAAAACAGTTGACAATAGTCCTACAAATTTTCACATAATATCAAAACAAAGATCTTGAGTTCAAATCTTTCGGACCCTGAATTATTTCTCCAGTAAGTCTTGAGTTAAAATCTTTTTAAGCTTCTAATTACCTTCCAAATTACATATCTTCACGCGTTCATCTAACAGTCATCCACATTACATATATAAAATACGACCGCTTGATGTAGGCATCGAACAAAGTGCATCATCTTTCAAGAAGATCCCAGATTTAAAGAAAAAGAGAAGGCATCGAGAGATGCTGCTACTATAGGGCCCGTCGTTCCGCTGTCTCTAAATTAATAATTTCTCTGGTTCCGTGCTCTAAATTTTTAATGGCGCTCAGTGCAATGCATGCTGTCATCGTATACGTATGGATCAGACAAGAACTCTCCGATCGTGAGGTGAATAACGCACGTGCGTGCAAGCTTTGACTTGGAGCCAAGCCACGAACGTTTGAGCTTAAGTAGCTGCAATCTCTCTCAGCGATTCTTCGTGACGAGTGCTTCGGGAAATGTTCAGGCCGTGTTGATAAATTCCTCTGCAGCTTCTTCTCGATTCCCTTCGTTGTTTCCCGATCCGTGCACGTACAAGTTCCTCGACTTGATCCTCGCCTTCATGGGGATTCCTCTTTCTACGTCCTGAAGAAGTTGCAAAGCTGTAGTCATCCCGGTTCTCGAGCCACTTTGCAAAGAACAAATTCGATGGATTAGATACTACCGAGTGATTCATAAGTAAACATTCATACTCAAATAGTCATTGACTTGAGTGATTAAAGACTTGATTCATGTGAAACGAATCGGACCATTACATGTACTCCTGATGGTTTGCTCTTCTCCACGGGGTGCCCGCAGCCTGAGCCATTTTCTCGGGACGTGTTGCTTTTGCTTTGGTTTAAAAAGTCAACGTCAAAATATAAATATAAATTAAAAAAATGGGAATTAATACATCCTTTAACTTTACTCCACATAGTAAATAATCTCTTCATATTTCAACACCTATGATTATAAAAAAATCACCGCCTTTTGGGTTATCACGAACGGTAAGCTTTTGTCGGCAACAATGAAGGTTGGTCAAAATAAAACTTATCAGTCAACAAGGCGATTGGCAAACTACAAAATTAGACAAAAAAAAATAAAATAAACTACAAGCTTGGTTGACATTGAAGGAAATTAGTCTTCACCAAAACTTGAGAGAAATTAATTGATAAAATCATCAATAGTAAGCTATTTTAGAATTTGGTTAAGTGTCAGCACAAAACTATTAATGAATTGAGTATAGATATGTCAGCACATCGGTTGAACATGAGACTGTGAATCGACACAAGCACGTAAATACTGAATGGTTAGCCAATATTCTCTGGATCAATAACTTATTGTAGATTAGTGTGCTCAATAATAGGAGATCATTTACAGAATTTATTGCTTCTTATTGATAACTGCATATAAGATTAAGATGAATTCAAAATCCACAATGGTTCGTGAAAACTATTGTTAGTAGGACATCAAAGCCCAATTGTAATTCTTATGACGATATGTCACACGATTAAAAACAAAATGGTTGTTTATGCATTTCATTTCAGTTTATTCTTAAATTTACATTTCCAACAACCCTTCAAACAACGTGTTAAGACAAATTCTCCAAGAAGCTGAAAAGTCTTTTTCCTCCGTTCTCTTTTCATCGTCTTCTTCAATGTTCAACCATGAGAAGGGTTTGAGCTAATCTCACCCTCCCCTCCATCTATTTTGATTTTCTTTGAGTTCTTTTTTTGGTATTTTCCTCTTTTTTCTCTCCCGATCTAGTGCTAGATTTAAGAGTTTTAACTCTTTGAATCTAATTCTAAACTTAGGAGTTTTTCTCTCTTGATTTAGATCTGGGAGTTTAATCATGTTTTAAGAGATTCGATATCCCCGTGCTCTGTCCATGTATTAGTCCTTTACCTCTAGTATCAATAATGATCGCGGGAGCTGTGGCGTTTTGTTAAACTATGAAGATTTGCTCTTCCAAAAGTTGGGTCTTTCGTATGACGATGGTGTACAGGAAGCTGAACCTAGGTGCACATTGCCAACTGACAATGCTATATTTATTGAAGAAATAATTTCCAACATGTGCTCATCATTGATGATACAAGATCCAGTGATTGGTCGTTGATTATTTTGTTTGATAAGTGTGTATTTAACTGTACCAATGCTTTGCCGAACCTCCTTGCCTTTTGGATTGGGCTTTGTTTTGTAGTATTATGGCTTTTGCTTTACTTAGATTTGTTTTATCCATAAATATAATTTTTTCGATCAAAAAAAAAAAATAACCCTTCAATTTTCCCATACCATTTACATTTTTCAGCAACTTTTAATTTCCCCTGCTTTTCGCTCAACAAAATTATGGGGGACTTTATCTTTCTTCCTTGAGGAAATCGGTTTTTGATCTAACATCATCACGGTGCTTTCAATTTTCTTAAAATTTCTTAAGATATTATGACATACAACTACAAACCTCCAGAAAATTTTCAATTAATAGCTGTTGAAATTTCTTCTGGCTAATAGTTACTGATCTCGAGCTAGTATTCTCAAAGCTAGTTTTTGTCGTATCATTATATCTCGACACCTAATTCCAAAAGGTTCTTAATTATGAATTGAAATTTATTATTATGTAGCCTAAAGTCTTGCACTCCCTTTAAGAAATCTGGATTCATGGACACCATTGTCGGAATTGACGTGCTTGACTCCGATCACACACGGACTCAAATCCAAGTAAGTATTCGTCCTAGGAAAACGATTTCTCAAGGGACTATACAATCAACCATCATCGTTTCTTTCCATTTGACCATGAATTCCCCAAGCAAACCCTAAACTTGTCGGACAGCGAGCTGTTGACTGGGGCTCTTGTTCGGTCAGAGCAGTGAACAGTTTGAACCCGGTCGGAGGGAAAACGAGGAACGGAGAGAAGGAACGGCTTTGCCCGTCGGCGCATCGCCATCGCGCGTCCTAAAACCTCAAAAGCCCTGCAAAAACCCTTTGCCGTGCGCGCGTGAGAAGAAAGATGTATCTCTCTCCTCCTTCCCATCACGCTTCTGTTAAGCTTCATGGCCTCACCGGCCCAAAGGTGAGTCCTTTCCTTTTAGTTCGAAAAAAAAAAATCCAATTTTTATTGCTTAAGAACACAGCCCACGAACTGGGTCGCTCAAAATGAAGAGTATGGAAAAGGGGTTGGTTTTCTTTTTCTGTCGAATCGTAGGTTTCTTGGAGGAAATTTAGAGTACATTGCAGTTCGCCGAAACTGAAAGAGGCGTCGAGCTACGTCCCGCCAGCTCCAATTTTTCTCCCGGACGGGCCATGGAAGCAGGTGAGGACGCGTCCATTCAATGTTGCTTTTTGAATTGAGGTTCATGCGCCTGTGGGTAGATTTATGTTCGAGGATCGACGTCCTTGAAATGGGAATGGCTGTGCCAGGAATGGGGAGGACTTTTGTTTTTCAAATGGTTTGGTTCTATTCAAGTTTGTTTTTTCTTTGGGTGTTTCTTTATAATTCATGGTCCTGTCTTTCGGTGATAATCATGGAAACGAGCAAATGGGGTTTATGAAATCTTTGAGACCGAGTCAATCGAGCAATTTTAGATTTTTTTTTTCCTTTCATTGAGATGTGACATTAGTATTGTAGCTCGTGGTATCGAAAACAGAGTCCAATAGTAGTTCTATGGAGCAAAGGCACATGTTGTAATGTCTGTACTCACATGCATGTGTCGGGTTGCGGATGCCCATTATCAGATTCGTATTCTGTAATTCCTGAACTGCTCAAACGTTTTGTGTAAGAATTCTCATAATCTCCTTCTGCACTTATTTTAATTATCTGTGGCAACATTTCTTTGATTTAACCTAGTGATGTGACTCTGCAGATCCCTGGAGGGGTTACTGCTGCAGAGGGATTCAGAGCTGCTGGCATATTTGGTGGTTTACGTGCCAAAGGAGAAAAACCAGATTTAGCTCTTGTTGTTTGTGATGTCAATGCTATGTCAGCAGGTTTGTCTTGAATTGAAATGTTTATAGATTCATGGGCTCTTAGGGGACTAAATTTATGAAAATTTTGCTTATTATTCAACCCCAATTTATGATAGGGTCATTCACTACAAACATAGTTGCAGCAGCACCTGTTGTGTACTGCAAAAATGCATTAGAAACGTCGAGAACTGTAAGTAGATCATTCTGTTTTCTCAATAGTGTTCTATTTTTCTTGGCAATCAGATTTAGAAGCACATTGAATAGTATTACTTTTTATCTGATGGCTGGATTCTTATGTCACGTAGATTGGTTTGCCATTTCTTTTTGAGCAGCTGTTTGTGTAGATCTGGTTCTTTTCTCCCTCACTTTTTTCTTTTCTTTGTTGGGGGGTTGGTAGTGGTTTTGGATTTGCATGGATGCTAATGAAGCAGGTATATTTCATCGTACATTTAAGTAATGTGTAACTTCATTTGATTGCACATGTTCTTGCACTCATACATGAATCCTTGAATTGGGAGAAAACAGAGTAATATGGAGGTGCGAGGGGCCAGGATGGCTATCTTTACATGGTGAAATAATTGTTCTAGTGACAGTGTTTACTAAAAGATGTCTCATGACATGCAATGAAATGTTTAGAATACGTATAAGAATCCAAAAGGACGTCAAAGAAGACTTACAGAAGATTTTTAATGTTCATCTTTACGTAATAAAGCGCAACAGCATCAAATGATCCATGTAACCAATCCTATTTGGGGGGTAGGCCTTGGTGGTTGTTGTTTTCCCTATCTATACTTCCTCAGAGAAGTCCTAGCCAAAAATGGTCTTCTTTTGTTGTTACATTTAATGTATCGCTGTTTCGATGAACATCTTTATTATAATCTATTGATTATACCTTGATTTGACGATTCAAAGACCCTCTAATTTACTAGATATGCAAATTTTTCAGGCACGTGCGGTGTTGATAAATGCTGGTCAAGCCAATGCAGCAACTGTAAGTTGACTCTTTGTGTAGTTCTCAACAACTGCATCTACCCATTGCTCTGCTCTGCATGGAGTGTAAAGGAAAATGTTTCATTCAGTGAGGTTCATTTGCTGCAAAAAGAAACTCTAGTTCATAGAGTGGCATATGAAACAATTTGCCCTTGATTTAGGCTTAACACATCAACAATTGGGGCTTCGACTGGCTAAATAGTATTGCTTTTTTCCAGGGAGATGCTGGTTACCAGGACGTGATAGATTGTGTAAAATCTCTTGCTGAAGTATGTGACACCTTTACCTTTTTATTTTGAGAGGCAGTGCATTTGTCATAAGTTTGTCTCAGTTCAAAACGACAATTTCATAATTGCAGCGGCTTCAAGTAAGGCCTGAGGAGATTTTGGTTGAATCCACTGGTGTAATAGGTCAAAGAATTAAGAAGGTATGTGCGGTGTTGGTTCTTGTGATTGTTTATTCTTTCTTCCTTGCACAACGCAGCATGTGAATGTGACCTATAAATACTTAAAAGTTTTGTTGGACACTTTCGGTAGAAGACATTGCTTTGCGGCCCCTACGATTTAAACTGATAGTTTATTTTACTTATGTCGTATACAGGATGCGCTTCTCAATTCACTTCCAGATTTAGTTAATTCACTATCACCAACTACTGAAGGGTATTTCTTAAGTCACTTTCTTGTTTTATGTACAACCTTCTAGCATGAACTTTACCTACAAGATCAATTAGGTTAACTTCATAGTATATGCTTTTTTCTTTATTTTATTTGTTTTGAGAATCGAGCCATTCTTTTATAACCTGTTGTAAGAGCATTCATAAGTTTTAGTTTTGTATGGGGGCTTTGCAGTGCAGACTCAGCAGCAGTTGCAATAACAACAACTGACCTTGTGAGTAAGAGTGTTGCTGTTGAGGTTGAGGTGAGCTTAAAGCTTCTGTACTTATCATTTGCCTTTTTCAATTCTCTTTGACATGACACTGAGACAAGTTGTCACCATGTATTTTAACTGATACGTCTAACATCTGTGATATACATGCTTTGACTATGCAATAGCATCTGTCAGATTTTAACTTTTATGACTACCTGATGTCAAAGGATTTTAACAAGAGTTTGTGATCACGACTACATTTGTATTGAACTTTGTGTGCATATATCTCATGTGACTACTTGTTTGCACATTGACAGATACTAAGGGTATAGTTAGTAGCCATTACAAACTCTGGGGTCAAAATTCCTTTTCTGTTGCAAGTTTCCTATTTAGAAAGTATTAAAGAAAAGATCGATTCCCATATACCCTGGGGGTTGAAATTCTCAAGGTGCTGAAATATATTTATTCGAATGTTGGTATCTGCGACCTTATTCCTTCTATGGAATTTACAGGTTGGTGGGACAAATGTTAGAGTTGGCGGAATGGCAAAAGGTTCTGGGATGATCCACCCAAATATGGCTACCATGCTTGGTGTAAGCATTTTTTATGCTTATTTCTTCATATGTGTAGTTACTCGTCAAATGATTGATAGCGGTATATTGTTAGGTTGTAACAACTGATGCTCTTGTCACAAGTGATGTTTGGAGAACGATGGTACAGATCGCTGTTGACCGGAGTTTCAACCAAATTACTGTATGTATAGATTTCTTTGCTCTAAAAGTGCCATTAAAATTGTAAGACATTATCGATGCTCCCAATAATCTATTTTAGTTTTCCTTTTCCTGCTTGGCTGCTCAGTTTGTAAGATAGATCTGAGTTAGCTGTTCTTCTTTTATTAGTATTTTTGTCCCAAAATTTAGGCTTGGTTTACAGATCATCTCCATTTAGGAGAGAGTTTGCATTCCGTTTTACCATTGCTCATCTGCATTTCAGTCACTTGTGTATCGAGTGCAGCATTCTGTTGTTTAAAACCTTTGTGGTGAAACTGCAAGCTCTTCGGCAATAGCTAACCAACGCAAGATCATGGCCAGGAGAAACTTGTAGCGAAGAATACATCCTAAAGCCAAAGCGAAAGACAGAGTGTCACAGATAAACATGAGCGCTGTTCTCATTGTACTAGTTTGAGAGACTACAAGATGTAGGAGGCTATTAGTCATTGTAATAGCACAGGCTTGTCTTTGTGGCAACACATGCAAACCTTTATTCAATTAGACACCGTTGCTTTTTGAGAATTGATTAAGTTGTTTCCGTTAAGGAGCACCTACCAAGTACAGAAAAAGGCACATAAAGGAGACTTCACCACAAACTGCCTGCACTATGGGGAAGATTTAGTAAAGAGTATTAGAATGAACCGCTATTTTTTGTGGGCGTGACATCTCAACTGAGGCTCTCTTTTGAATACTAAGGAGGTCTGAAAGATGAAATCAATGCTGAGTTTGTTATCATTGTGTTTTGGTTCTTTTAATCTCCGTGATCTGTTATTAGTGTCTTTGTAACTGACGTCGGTGATCTATTTTAATTTTCTCCCATTTCATCTATCCCATTGTCATCTACACCTTCTCAATTTAAACATGATTTTGGTAATATGCCATGCATGCTGCATCAAGATGTCATGACTACAGGATCTCTTTGGCCTTTTTTATGGTAAAACAATTATCTACATAGATATACTCACTTAATTCTAACATTTCATTTGTTATCACATTAACAGCAAATCTTTGCCTTTATATGGCATTCCGCATATTCAATTTATCTGTTGGTATCCATCATTGTAAAATGAAGTTGATTAGCTAATTAACAATTGAAAGCACCTGCTGTTGATTTCCTGCAGGTAGATGGAGATACCAGTACCAATGATACTGTCCTTGCTTTGGCTAGTGGCTTATCTGGATCAAACAGGATATCATCCTTGGACAGTGACGAGGCAATGCAACTTCAAGCATGCCTTGATGGGGTAAGCTTGAGGCAACTTATTCTGTGGCTTTTTTTAAGTACATGTCTTGAGGATTTTGACTATTACTAGCACACCATGCAATATGCATCATCTCCTTTCATTCTCTCAGAGTCTCAAACTCCATAATTTATATAGGTTAATGCTTGTTTGATCTGCATTTCAGTTTGTAAAATTCTGTGAAGCGTGGTGATAGATTTGCAAATTGATTTAATACTAGATATGAATGCCACCATCTTTGTATACATTATTTAAAAACACAGCAAGCATAATGAAGAGATGTTTTGTATGTTTCAATCTGCATTGTTTAGATGCTCACAATAGTCTATATCTGTTAATTTTGTTAATTGGGAATTTGTTACTGATGATTTGCACATTATTTTCAGGTGATGCAAGGTCTTGCTAAATCAATAGCATGGGATGGGGAAGGAGCCACGTGCTTAATTGAGGTTCGCATATTATGTCTGCCAAGTAGTACTCTGAAAATTATCTTTTGAAACATCTTTTTGATCTTGCAATTAAAAAAATTCATAACAATTGGAAGGCATTCTTGTGATCTGATTCTTTCGTCATCTTATTTGCTAGACTGAATCATACACACAATGTATTGAGTGTGATACACTAGGCTACATTCTGCAGTATAATTCAGTGAGACACCAGGTAGATAACAAAGCCATAGTTTGGCCATGTCAAGTAACTGGGTCTTTTTATACACAGTCAAATGACATCTTGTTATATGGTTTTAGGGTTGCAGGGCGAAAATCAGGGCATTGTTGTCATGTTTTGTGATTGGAGACAATCTTAAGCTACACTATGGTGTATAGTGGCTGAGATACTCTCAGATAGTCCCTTACTGATTAAGGATTTATTCTATTTCTCAGAATGAAAGGGAAAGAAAAGGGGGAAAGCGGGGAGGAGGGGGGAGGGGGGAAGCAAGGATTTAATGCGTTGTTAATATGTCATGCCCAGTCCTTGATGATGCTTAAACATGTTAATTCTCAATAAATCAGCATGTGTTCTTTGTTTCTCGAAGTCATGATCTGGCAGCGATCTCCTTTTGTTTTTCCTTTAAAAACTTTTCATCGTTCAAATGCAACCTGATATTCAATCCTGTCTGATCTTTTGGTGACCAGAAGAGAATTGATGCAGTTTATCTATTGAGTATGAAGGAAATAGGTTGACAGATCGTTTTATCCTTTTGAAACTGATGCAGGTCAATGTGACTGGCGCTAACAGTGAGGCTGAAGCAGCAAAAATTGCACGGGCAGTGGCATCTTCGTCTCTTGTTAAGGTGTGGTGATAAACATGAGCATTCAGCATTAGGTTGATTGCCAGGCCAACTGACTGTGAAATTTGTGAAATTAGGCTGCTGTATATGGGAGAGATCCAAACTGGGGACGCATTGCTTGTGCTGCTGGCTATGCTGGAATTCCATTCCAGCTAAATAAGCTCCATATAGAACTTGGTGACATTCTTTTAATGAATGGTGGACAGCCACAATCATTCAACAGGTAATAAAGAGAGAAAATATTCCGTGGTTGGAAGGAAGGCTTATTTTAAGAGCTCACCTGTGATGTCAATTGAATGCTGCTACAAGAATATATGGTGAACACTGTAGTTAAATACAAGATAAGCAGATCTATGTTTCTTTATTCATTCTTTAAATAAGGTAACCTATCGCCATCTTCTAAGACAGAAAGGATGTGTTCCTTGTCAAACTCCAACTAAACTGCTTTTTGCTCGACCATATTTTTTAATCCCATCACCCTTCATCTTAGCAGAAATCAAGTTTTTGTATGTTAAAGTGTGTTTGCCAAGCATTGTTTTTGTTCTTTTTTGGCCCAAGAACTGAGCTTGCTTGAAGAAGTCATTTTCACCAATTTTAACAAGTGACATTTCTCTCTCCTTTGTCTTTGTTCTAAATGAACTGGACTAATTACAGGAATTTGGCCAGTGACTATCTTAGGAAGGCTGGTGAGATCCATGGTTCAGTCGGAATTCAAATCTCTGTTGGTAAGATCTTGTACAAACCTTATCTTTTGTAAGTTGGCTGCAGTCAACTAATTTCATACGTTGCATAAAGATAGCAAACATCCTTCAACGTCAAGCTCCCTTGAGTTTGAGGGGATAGTGCTGTAACATTTGGGGAAATTCTGGCAAGCATTGGTTTTTGGTCGTTTCATGTCTGGTTGTGAGTGTGGATGGCTGGAGGGTCGCACCGCAAATTGCTCATATGTGATTTGTCAGATGAGCATAGATATTCCCTGATGATAAAGTTAAAAATACCCCCCTAAATCTGGTAGAAGACTTAGAAAACTCTTATCTTCCTGAAGGTTACTTTATCATGTTATGTTAAAATGATGCGGCTTCTCTATGTTCCCCAGGTGGAACTCCAGGTGGTATTTTTAGATGAAAAATGGTCGACTTGTTCGCCTTTATGGTAAAAATATTGTCAAGCGTGGTAAAGCATACTTAATAAAAATTCTCATGCACTTCACATGTACGAACGATTTTGCATATTGTATCCCAAATAAACACTCCAAGTAGAAATTTTCTCTAGATGATGGAGTGTATTGGCGTGCGCCTGATCTGTTTCCAAGTTCACTTTTTAACAGTTCTAGTCTTTGCATAAGCAAGGTGCCCACATCCTCATGTCCATGCCAAATCTGAAGATATTAACCTGATGGTGTCGCTTCTGTTTTACTTTCGGTTTCTCTTACCTTATTCTCATAAATCCTTGTTTTCTCGCCGATGATGTTTCCTAATTGTACACTTGGGTAACTGTCTCTTGGCTTCAATTCTTCTCCGACAGGTGATGGACCAGGTAGTGGGAAGGCATGGGGCTGCGATTTGAGCTACGACTATGTGAAAATAAACGCTGAATACACGACTTAGAGGAGACCTCCATTGGTCACCTTGTTGGTCTACTAGTACCATAACTATTTAGTGCTCCTCTATCTAGGTTTTACAAAGTCGATATGGCGAATGAGATTTCACCATTGTGGGCTTACCATTCAGCTTCTTGCTTTCGATGCAACTTTACTCAAATCACTTTCAGAAAGAGGTCATAAACCCTGTCATGGGGATAGTAATTCATGCGCAAACTGGCTAGTAAATCCCGCTCTTTGTTTGTTCTACTACCTTGGTTAGCCTGCTTTCTTTTCTTGAAGGCGATCAAGCCGGCACTATTTAAATTAGCTCAGCAAGAAGAACCTTTCCAGAGCTATTTGAAATAAGATACAACTTAATTACAGGTTTTCGACATAAATGCCTCCCTTTTTTCAGGACGCTGGAAGATGACGATCCTCATAGATTTGTGGCTTCTCGGTACTAAGCAAATCCGATTGCCAGAAAGTTAGCAGAATCGAAGGGGTTAGGTTCTTTAGGCAGCCTGCTTACATACAAAGCCTTAACAACACACTCGGTCGAGATACGCATCATTTTTATTTGCAATTTCATCCTTAAATCCAAGCAACAATCACTAATCTTTTCACACGTCCTAGTTACTCTTCAAATACCAACTGGGTCACCCTTCAAATACTAACTGGGCTCAGCACGAGATTTATTTTTTGCCAAATAAGAAAATTAGAACAGAGAACCTAACCACAATCCAAATGGAGACAACACGACATCAGTTTCCCACATTACCGTGTGCCTACCCACATGTTGAGGCAATTTATGACCTAACGATTCAGCACGAAATTTAGTAGTCGTGAATTTATTGTCCGTTTCTTTTTGGTTGGTCACAAATTCTCATTTACAAACAGCCATGTCCTTAACGAATAGTTGGGAAACACCTACTTCATTTTCCGCAGTAGAACGAAATACAGAGGCCCAAATGCAGGGCCACATCAGATATATGGAAATATGCAACGCTCACTGAATAGTCAAATATAAACCATAGCTAATGTCGTGATTTAACAAAACATTCACACTAGGTGTCCCAAAACATCAACAGAGGTGTTGTCCAGACAAAAGTAACTTGGTCTTAAAAAAAGTCGCCAAACAAAACCACTTGATAGAATTATTTATATACATCACCTGCCGAAGAGTTCAGATCATCAACTGAAGAGATCATATCTCACGATGCCTCTGCAGCAGAGTAGTGCAACTGAGCCAGGGAGTTATTGAAAAAGCTGCTCCCACAAGAGGAGTCTGGGACGGGATTTCCAATATCAAATTGGCGCACATCATCCGCAATGCCAAGACGGCGATCATTATCATCCAGCTTGTTAAGACATCTATCCAAACTCCCAGATGGTCGGCGAGATTGCTTCTTTTTCTTGTCCTTCTTGTCCCTCTTGGAAGAGTCCTTGCCAGATGCCCCTCTTGAGAAGTCTTTTCCTTTCTGGCCCCTCTTTCCATTTCTCTTATCCTTCTTGGGCACCTTCTGTTGTTTTGTGCCCCTATTGAGAAAGTGAGAAACTGATGAAGGTGGTGGATCATAGACATCAGGAGCCCATCTCACAGTAAGCTTCCTAGGAGAAGCAGCTTGTTTCTCACGAGTGCCTTTCATGGCAGATACAAGCTCTGAAGAGGTCTGCGACAGATAAAACGTTAACAACAGATAAAATGAGCAAACAAATAGCAAATGGCAAACCATGAAAAGGAAAGTCACAAGAAGCGCATTGTCATTCTCATTGACTACAGGGGTGGCTAGCTAAATATTGAAATGGCACTTCTAGTATAAACCATTAGAAAGGATAGAACCAATTATACGAAGGCACTTCTCCCTTATCTTCAGGACAAGCTGCCATCATGAACTGACACTGGATCATTCATAGACATAAATAACTTACAAAATGTTAAAGACATAAATGCACACACCCGGCTCCTTCCACTTTGTTGCAAGAAGCCTACCTTTTTAGCTCACAAGGATAACACTACACACGATATATCCAGTGGCTACTCAATAGTACCTAAGACCACATAGAAAAGTGAGACGACCAAAGGAAACAAAACCAACATGTTGAAAAATGAACAATTTCCGACATGAAAACGTTAGTCAGGTAAGAACCAAAGAAAGTAGCAAAAGAAAGGCTGGAGCACGAAAAGGAGGAACTCGATATGAATTAGCAACCAAAAATAGAAGTCCTGTAAAGGAAGCAGGATCTTAGACAATAGACAGTAGAGCAAGCCCTACATCTATAGCTGGAAAAGAACTTACAGGAAAAGAAATTGAACATGAGTAGACATTATTAATGTGCTCCTCTGAGAAAAGTTCTCGCAAAGCCGATTCTGGCTTATCATCCTCTTCATCAGAGAACAAAGGTGGAAATAACTTCTCTCCTGGCAATGGAAAAGTTGCACATTTAACGAGACACTTCTCATCTGACTTAGCATTAAGCCCAGAAACTCCCTGTGATTTCTCTACTTTCGAAGTGCCAACTGCAACTTCACCATCTTCAACATGTAATACATTACCCAGAGTATTACCAAGTTCACTTATCAAGTTCTCACAGACAACCGAGTTGGTCCCAGAAGTCCAAGAGCAATCACCCATCGATGTAAGTATCTAGGGAGAAGACATGCAAAAGGAAACAGAGTCAGCAACAGTTGATGATTCAATGTTCAAGAATAACCACTAATCACAAAACAGCAACATACGTTCTCCTCCAAACACTAAGAGACTGAACTGCACAGAGAATTAGGGAATTTAATGACAAGGAAAGACAATAAAACCAAAAGTTCGCCCATCCATTCATATGTATATACAAATGAAAACAAGTCGTATCCACCAACAATGCTTCTCCATAAAACCATTTGTAGGGAGTTCCACCTAAGGAAATGATGAGCTACAACAACATATTCAGGCATTAGGCACTGGAAAGGACCCCTGAATACAACACGACGATGAATTAATCGCCAATAAACCCGACTGTAGTTCGTGAACATAGGTGAGGTTAGGATACGAGCAAGCTCACAAGCCGAATAGTCATAGGAAAAATCCATCCTTTAGAACGTTAACCCCTGTAACTTTCAGCCAATAGAGAAACTTACAAAAAGAGAGGACTAACGGCTTAACACATTTTATCCATTTTTTCTTTTCGCTCCTCATGGAACTTCTATCAGTTAAGCACAAGGAAATGGTAATCATCGCAAATCACAAGCCGCAAACAAGAATTTCAACAGAAAAGGTACCATACCTTACGAGACGGCAAGGGCAGTCAAAAATGGCTACGAAACAACCTCAGCAACTCGCACGGCTCGGCACAAGCCCGTCAATGGCCGGCCCCCAAAAAAAAACAAAAACCTTTCACGTCGCACAACCAACAGCAGAGAGCTAGGCAAAGGAAAAACCCTAAAACGCGGCCGCGAAGAGGAGAAACGCCCGAAGACGACGACGACGACGGTGACGGTGACGGTGACGGTGACGGAGACGGTGGAGAGGAAGCCTAATGTTAACTGAGGTTACCACGCCGATCACCTTTCTCGAGGTGTTTCAGGCGGTGCGGGCAGAGGCCACCATGGAAGTAGGTCAGGGAAGGGATCAGGAGGAGATCGCAGGGCACCGAAGGCA
Source organism: Eucalyptus cloeziana (assembly GCA_014182715.1). NCBI lineage: Eukaryota > Viridiplantae > Streptophyta > Magnoliopsida > Myrtales > Myrtaceae > Eucalyptus > Eucalyptus cloeziana. Next base: position 34,112,039 of record CM024644.1, read on the forward strand.
TGGTGAGATGCTCTTCGAAACCCCACGCCGAGCAACGGAACGACGCCGCGGTCTCAGCGCGTCGCCGCCACGGTGACCGCCGGCGAACGGGACGAGGCGGCGGTTGAACGGATCGAGGGTTCAATTCGGCGATCCGTTCAGGTGACGACGCTCATGCCTGGCCGATTCGACGAGGAGATGAAGGGATCGGAGCGGAGATCAGGATGAAGATGAAGATGAAGAAGATGCGGAGAGTGAAAGGAGAGGATAGAGACGAAGCGCGTGAAGAAGATGAAGATGGGAAAGGCAGAGGGGGTCAACGGATCGGCAGGCGAGATGGAAGGGCGGTCCGTCGAGACCGAATCTGGAGCGTACACGTGGTCGCAGCGGGGGCGCGTGTACTTTTTCCACGCCTTGCCCTCGCTCGGGGGAGATATTTTATCTGTAGCTTTTGGGTGGGCCGAAATGTTGGGCCTCTGACAAGCCCACGAATGAGCCCTTGCCTGGACCCGGTCCGTGTGACAGAAACGATCACGGCCGTTGAGAATGTGAATCTTTCCGGATTCACACGATCGACGACTCTGATGGATCTGAGTCTAGATGAGAGAGGGTGGGGACGAACCTTGTCCTTCTTTATTCCCTTACCAAAAGGAAGGTTAAAAAAAAATTCTCCTGAGTAATAATATCGCAAAATACATCGAAAAGTTATTATCTCAAGAGAATATATCAACGATCATTTTCATGGAGTGTTCTCCATTTTTACACATGAACAAAGGATTTCTCACTTGAAAATTCTTCATAATTAATGTGAGAGAAGCCCTATTCATGCGTAACATGAGAATTATTGCACAAAATCTTTAAATGATGAATTTTATCTAGATTTTAGGTCTTTTCCAACTATACCCTTGGATAAGATTATTCTCACTTTTGTAGAGCCCTCTCCCTCTAATAAACGAATTCCATATCGTTAATGGTTATATAGACTCCTCTTCATCAACTTTGTTAATATGCACGTGTGAGTTATATTAAAAAAATCCCACGTCAAATAATCATTGTGGTGTAAAACAATTAATATATCTTAGTTGATTTATAATTTATTGGTTTAGACTTTAAAATGAATATGGGTGTTGATCGGCTCAAGCTTAGACTCTCTTGGTGATTTCCCCGAGTAAAGGTATCAATTTTTTACTATGCACTCTTAGCAAATGGTTCCAGAGTCGATGGTTGATTCATGAGCTCTCAATTTTTTTTGATGTTTGGTGATATTTCAAGAAAGAAATTTGGTGATCAATATGGTTTTGTGCAATGAGCATTGGTGGCTTTCATGCGATGAGCATTGTGGGTTGTGTGAGTTGTGTTAGATTAGTTCCATATCAAATAAGTGGCGTGTTGTGAAACAACTAATGTATCTTAATTAGCTCATAACCCATTAGTTTAAGTTTTTTAGTGAACATGAGGAAGATATTGTTGAGATACATGTATAAGTTATGTTAAAACAATTCCACATCAGATATTGGGTAAATTGTGAAGTAGTTAATATATTATAGTTGGACCATAATTCATTCATTTAAATATTTGAATGTACGTGGATCCAATTAAATATATCAACAAGCTTAGACTTGGGTTCCTCTTGACAATCTCCTCAGTGAGGTTGGGGATGGGAACATTTTAGTTTTGGGTGTTGGGTGCAAAAATCTAAGAATAAGTGAGAGCTAGTATAGGACAGATTAAAAAAAATAATAATAATAAAAATAAAAAAACACCACTTCTTATCATCATTCTATTATTATGTTTGGATAAGAAAATTAAATAGATGGATTTGTTTGCTCACAAACAGAACTTATGTTAAGTTACAAAGTTCACTTAATTATAATTGTAAAGATAACTAAGCACACACGTAACGCTGTGCCTAAAGATGAAGTTGTCATATTTGGTGAAGCTAGAAATCAACTCCCTTCCAAGTGCTTGAGTCTCGCAATAAAATTCTTTTAAGTAGAACTCCCTGACACTTACGTCGGATTGTATAAAAAATGACGATGAAAACATTTTAGAGAAAGCGAAATTCTAGAAAAAATGGTTCTCCAATCTAAATGTGTCCTAAGTCAAATCAATGACGCACCTGACTAGGTATCTATACACTGTCAATCCTCGTTACTGATTGCTCTTGTGTAACCAAGTCCCTATCTACAGGCTCTAAATGACGTAATGGTAATCTTTACTCGCTACGCGCCTAAAGCGCGTGCGCCCTAATTTATCCATGGGCAGTTTTCCATCATTGATCTAAATAAAACACGGTCGTCGCTGAAGTCCTTTCCACTTGGTGAATGCATGATGTCCTCCACAATGAATTGAGTTCCCGAAACCTTTTGACACCAATAGCCAAAAGTACTTTTTTTTTTGGGGGTCTAAAAGGAGTGGTTTCATTTATATTGGAAAATCAATCATGCCCGTAATCAGGGATCAGTACATAATAGTTCTAAAAGAGACTGAGGAGGCGATAGAAGCCGATTCGAATAAAGGGTTTTGTATCCGTGGGCTTTAACGGCCCAGTCCGCAATAAAATTGGCTTCTCACATTGTTGAATCCGGAGCTTTGAGAATAGTGGGATCAGCTCGGTACACTCAGCAAATAAGACGCGAATCTCCCCAGGTACTTTAAAAGGCCGATTTTAATTAGCGTTGAATAAAAGTGCAATGATGTATGCTAAATAGTATTTTACCAAACACGAGTACATTCTCAGGATTTAAATTATTGTACTATCCTTCGCGAGCTTTTGATTCCATTTGAGATTTTTTAAGGGATTAACAGTTGGGGAGGGACATCTCAAAACTAGGGATTAAGCTTGACGATGTGGCATTACCCAAATTAGTTTCCTTAATCCGCCATTTTCCCAGTTAAGATATACCCTATTTAATTCGACACAAAATCAATTATATGAAGCCGTACAATTTTTTATGTTTACAGAACATATGCTGGATTTTAAGCTGGCAGCCTCACCTGCGAAAATTCATAAAAATTCGTAGCTTGATGATACCTCTACAGAGAGCAATTGAAAACATTCTTCAAAATATATCATAAGCTCACGTTTTTATTTTTTTTACTTTATTCATCTTGTGACTCATGCTGTTTTGATTTTATTGTGCAAAACACCGACAACCTTTTCAAATTTGTAAATACCAACACTTAATTTTATGTATGCATGTAGAAGTCGTCTAAACTTTTTTCGTAATTTCTATGAATTTAGATAATTTTTTTCATTTTCAAAAGTTCGGAGGAAAACATGTAATCGAAAAATCTGCATCAAACAAGCTGCTCCCGAGGATCAGACGATGGCAACAGCAAATCATCTGTTCCCTATTTGAATGATTGTCAAAAATACTTTAGAGATACTAAAGATGATTAACGGACAGTTGGCTGGTTCGGCCCGGCCCGGCCCGGACCGGCCCAGGCCGAAGAGGCCCAATAGGTAAATGGACGGACTTGGACGGCACTCTTGCAAGAAAAAGTTCAATCCACCCAATTTTGTGTTGGGCTTGGTCTGAAAATTTTTTATGTTAATCTTGTGTTTATTCAGACGACACTAGACTCATGAAAATAGGTTATAACCTCATTTCTCAACTAAGATGAGTGTTAATTGGGTTAGTTATATTCAGTAAAATAGATTAAACACAACATGGGTGTTTGTTTTTTCTTTTGTTCGATTTCATTCTAACCCTCACTCTCATACTTTTGTCATACTTCCTTACAAAGAGTGGGAGTCAAAACCCACATTTAAAACTAAATATTTCCCATCCCAATCCCCTTGATAAAGTGAGGATTTGAACCCTCCCTCTCCTTTGGCCACCCATCGGTGTTCATGAATAGGTTTAAAAATCACTTAAAATTGACTTACCTCTAAGACTCTATTTTCATTTCTCTCACCCTTACTCAATTTCACGTTGACTAATGCCACACTTTTACCTTTATTTTTTGTTTTGGTTAGTTATACTCTAATCTCACTTTAACTTTCACTCTTACATTTTTGTCATACTTTCTTACAGGTTGTAAGAGTCGAAATCTATATATGAAGCTAAATCGTTTCTACCCTAACCCTCCTTGAGAATGTGAAGATTCAAAACCTCCACATTCCCTTTCTCATGTGGGAAGGGTAGCCACCGGGACAATTCCCAGTGGTTACTTTTACCTTAATTTGGTTATGAGCTTTTGTAAATTGAGTTATATATAGAAGTATTTTAACAACATGAGTCAAATATGGATTATTAGATCTGCATTACATGATAATTGATCAAAATAGGTTAAATGAATTTATTTGGACCGAATCATTTTTTACTCGATTCATTTGTTTGATGGGTCTAGACGACACATTAGTCCTCCTAGCCTTTGGGCTTGCCTACCCAATCATTACTCCTAGTCAAGATCGTATATTTCAACTTAAACTTGGTAGGGCCAATGGCAAGTGGAAAAAATTAATTACCATTGTACTTTGCAAAATTAATTATCGTTTTCTTTTGGAGGAATCCGCCAAGGGATGTTACTTATGTGGACTCGATGTCGTTAAATTCTATCGATCCAGAAAGACTTCTTCTTGCTAAAACGGAGCGACTCTCTCTTGCTCGCTTTTCTTCCTTCTCCCTCCATTTCAAGTATTGAAGAAGACCATAACCAAATGCAATGTTGCGGCTCTTCCTTGATTTAAAAAAAAAAAAAAAGAGTTTGATATCATGAAAAACTCTAAACTTATACACATGTAATAAAATCACTACAAACTAATTTTTGACCATATAAAAAAAAAAAAAAAAAAAAAAAACCCCAAACGATATACTTATACTAATTTTTTTACCACCAAAAAATCCAAAATCGATACACTCATAACAAATTTATCACATACTAAAAACTCTAAGTTGGTGCATCTGTGATAAATTTATCTTCCGTAATTAATACGATGAAAAATTAAAAATTGGTATAATTGTGATAAATGAAGGTTAAAACTTTAAACTGATATACTCGTTAATTGTCATATGTTATCAAACTCAATAACTTGACGGTAAAATTTAATAGAGTTAACATAGGGTAAATTAGTCACAAGTTTATTAATTTTGGATTTTAATTTTGGGTAAATTTTTTAGAAGCGTGTCAGCGTGAGATTTTGTTTAGGTATTAACCTCCAAAAAGGGAAGTTTCAGATATGGAACAAAATGAAAGGGCCATTGAAGCTCGTCACTTCTAAGCTCTAGCCAGCGACACCCTTCAAGGGATTGATTCGTATCACCATCCTCTAGACCTGATAATCTCATCGACGTGGCGCTTACTAGGCACCCCCGTAAGAAATTAAAGCGATTTCATACATGACTTGTGGGCTTTTGTTGGTTAAAAGACAGATTAATCATAAAACTGTTCTACGTTGCCCCGTTGGCCAGGGTTCGATTCCCCAGCTCATTTTGTTGCGTGATTTAAGTGGGACACCATGGGAGGTGGGTCCCGCGCTAGTGCCCTCCGTGGTTTATGTTTAGTGCTATCGGCTGTGAGGTGATTCCACGGTCACCCAAAAAAAAAAAATCATAAAACTGTTCTAAAACTCAAAGATCTTTTTGAGAAGAAAAGAGTAAATGAGAGACGTAGATTTTTGAGAAAAATTACAAGGATCGTCGTTGGTTTTAACTCAAAAAATGAAGTTAAATAGGGTGTTGGCACACACATAAACCCAGCTAGAAAGAAATGGATAAAAATGGAGAAATACTCCAATCAGTTTTAGAACTATTGTATGAATGTTAATTCGGGTCTAAATTGTTCAATTTCATGAATCTAGTCCTAAATTTTTGCGCAAAATTTTGAAATAGTTCTTTTGGCCAATTTTCATTGGAAATTGTTAATGTAGAAGTATGCCACATATGACAGTCGACGATAATTGAATCGTCATGTCCACGATTTTCAGCAAAAATTAATAGGAAGAATCATATTAGAATTTCACACAATGAATTATGATCATATTGATAAGATTGAAAAGTTTGTAACTGAATTAATATTTGATTATATAATTTTCGCCTGGAAATGATATAAGACTAGAAGGAAGTGCTTCTCTCGGACCCATATTTCTTCCCTTCCACGAGAAAAAATGGAAGAAAATGCAAATATTACTATTTTCTTTCAAGATCGCCCTTTGTTTAAGTACGACTAAAATGATTTATAAATAAATCTATTCAGGAAATTAATTTCCCTTCACATCGTTTCCACGCAACGTGCATCCAAACATGAGAGGAAGCTTCGCACCATTCATTTAGTACCATTTCAACGAGAACAATTGTCTGGATTAACTCCCGAGAGAATAATTTTGATGGTTCATGCAAGTGTGACTTCGAAGTTAAGGTATTTAGTCCCCAAAGTTGTGGCTATAATTTGCTCTTGAGACTCGATCTACCTAGATTCCGCGGAGAAATTGTCCTTGCTATTTGGTGACTAGAGAGGCGAGCATCGGGGTTGTTGCAATTCAGGACATGGATCAAATCAATTTGCACTGACCAGTCGGAGGCCCACTTGTAGGGAGAGTTGTTTCGATTCCCAATTCTGCAAACTCAGGACGAATTTAGAATTGGTTTAGTTCACGATTTCAAGGCCAGAATCACTAATTCCCATGTTGAACCGGTTCTAAATCAGTTTTGAAACCTATTTTGTGGGAAAAATATTTTTCCAATTAGTGAGAATTAAATCTGGCCTTTAGCGTGAATAAATAACAACGTAATTACTTGATCAATATAGGTTTATGTAGTGAGATGTCGTTACTTTTTATTTCTAATAAGAATTAGATTTCTCACACACAAAAAAGGGTAGGTTACTAGGAACCATTTGTTCCGAAACCAAAATTTTTTAATCCAATATTTTGGAAACGGGTCATAGGGTCATTCCCAATTTTAGGCAAGGGATCAGTTTACCCCGAAACTGATCATCCCTATTTGGATCGAGATATCTACGGTTTGCTTCCTAAGTGGGAAAGTCTAGGCAAAGAGGGTCGATTGAATACAGGAGTTAAATGGAGCACTTTTTCCCCTTTTCATAAACTTAGTAGAGAAATTAATTACGTGGCGATTTACTAGAAGATAATTTATTTGATATTTCGGAATACAAATGTAGAAAGGTCTTTGTTCACATTCAATTTGCAATGATCCAATTATTAATCCCGTCAAAGAGGGCTGTTGACACTCTTTTGTTGCGAGAAACTATTAAATGAAGTAGGAAAGTATCAATTTTGTTAAGACGTGAACGTGACGTAAGTTCAGTTTGCTCATTTTTTTACTTTAAATTTTAGCCCGACAGATTCATTAATAATTTTCATTTTAAAATTTGCTAATTTTTCTTATGAGATTTCATTTAACCTATTGATATTTTAGACTCTATTTTTCTAATTGCCTAAATTTTCCAATAAATGTCACATGGGTGGTGTCGGCCGTCACAGTAGGGTTATGCCAACGGAGGAGCGCCTAATCAATGCACTAAAAAGTGTGAATATTTTGGAAGTAGTTAGGTTGAGTCTAGATCCGGTTATGTAATCGTCATTCATAGTTTATGCATACAAATTGTATGAATATTAGTCATATGGATCATCTGGGTCTGGACAATATTTTAATTAAACCCGGCCTAATCCATCCATTTGTCACCGATATGCTTCTTAATTTTAGAAGAGGACAATTCTCCACGTGATGCTAATTTTAGCATTTTTTTCTTAATTTGAGTCTGTCTTGGAGTCTCTTTTAGTTTTTGCTTTTCCTCCTTAGATAAATGCACCGCAACATAGTCAAAAGTATAATCTCTAATTCTTTAATATCGAATGTCTCCACTAGAATTTAGTATCGTCTCTAAAATTTACCGACCATTAGATTAAATTTGTTTCTCTAGAATTAGTTGGTAATTTGTGAGAGAGAGAGGAGCCTATAAAAAAATGGTGATATACTCTCTCCCATATAACACTTATAATTTGTGATGAAATTACACCTAAATAACTTGTATTTTTACATGGCAATTCCATTCCTGAACATTCCAGACAAATATAAGTGAATGATTTTCATCAGCGATACCTAACGTTTGATATGAACTGTATATTAAATTTGGGTTTTCATTTGACTTTTAGAATTGCAATCGATACACCTTTGCAAACATCAAATAAGAACAAAAGATAGCATTCGATATCACCAAAAGAATTTTCCCACATTTAAAAAAAAAAAATCAAGTTGTTTCTCGATTTAAAAACTCAAAAATAGCTAGATAACTTTTTTTTTTTTTTTTTTTGTTGGTCGGAAAAGCTAGTTACATTTGAATTGCCAACACTGTTCCCATTTGACCCTTGAATTCTATGGCGCTATCTTTTCCGGTTGCTCATTTTGTTTCCAGATCCCGTTGGCCAAGTGCCTTTCCCTCTCTTAACCACCTCCTTTCTCTCTCTTCACGTGACTGGTGCTTTCTCCGCGACACGGATCGCCACCTCATCGATCCACGACCGTTCGCGAGCTCCCCATCCGACGGCCCGCGCGCGCCGATGGACGAATCCGGGTGCTCTCTCCCAGAGTCCCCTTCGCTCCATTTAAACACCACCTCGCGACTCTGTCCTCTCACTGTCCTACAGGGAAAAAATATTCTCGCTCCCAATTCGAATACCGGCAAAACTTTTTCCCACCGTTTTCTCGGGAAAATCCTTCGCATTTCCCGGTTCGTTTTCCCCAGCCTTCGATCCGCTCGGCGATGGAGTCCCTAGGCAAGCCGAAGAAGGGCGCCGGAGGCAGGAAGGGAGGTGGCCCGAAGAAGAAGCCCGTCTCCCGCTCCGTCAAGGCCGGCCTCCAATTCCCCGTCGGCCGTATCGGGAGGTACCTGAAGAAGGGCCGCTACTCCCAGCGCGTCGGCACCGGTGCCCCGGTCTACCTCGCCGCCGTCCTCGAGTACCTCGCCGCTGAGGTATCGCCCTCTCTCTTTCTCTCGCGGTCGCTCTGCTTTAGTCCTGCTGCATTTCTAGGTTTTCAACGAACTTTGACCTTGCTTTTGCGATCGATTGAGAATTTGGGAATATTCCTTGCGTCGCCTCAGTTGCTCGCGTTCGCATCTCTAACGAAATGATTCGGTCAAACTCGAATCTCCGCGGTGGTTTTTGACCGAGTGAAGCTGAGGCGAGCACTGTCCAAAGCATCTTCGATGTGGTTTCATTTTGCGATCTTTCCCTCGTCTGCCTTCCTTCGTCGTGGTGCTGAAGCACCGCGGCTTGGGGATTTGAGTTTGTTTGGAGTACTTAGGGCTGCGGCGTGCGTGTGTAGGTTCTGGAGCTCGCGGGCAATGCTGCGAGGGACAACAAGAAGAACAGGATCATCCCGAGGCACGTGCTGTTGGCGGTGAGGAACGACGAGGAGCTCGGGAAGCTGCTCGCCGGAGTGACGATCGCGCACGGAGGCGTGCTCCCCAACATCAACCCGGTCCTCCTGCCCAAGAAGACGGAAAAGGCGACCAAAGAGCCCAAGTCTCCGTCCAAAGCCACCAAATCACCAAAGAAGGCTTAGGCTTTGATGTTAGGGTTTAGGGTCAAGAACTTCTGGTTCTTATAGTTTGAATGTCTGTTGGTCTCTCTCTCTCTCTCTCACTCCATGTATGTACTGCTTTGTCTTGAAGCAAATCGAGTTTGTTCATGTAGGTGCTGGTTTGTTAGATTCTTACCTGGGGATTTGTGCTTTGACTCTTGTGCTTCAATGAAATGAGATGGCGAAATTTTACATGTTTTGGCAGAAAAAGAGGTTCCTTTACTTTTACGCTTTTTGTGAAAATTGAAAGCAAATTTTGGGCGGGAAATGCTGACATTTTGTTCCCTTTCGGTGGTTCTTCAGAACATTGAGTTGGGTTTAGGTGAAGGAGCAACATTGAATGCAAGAAGGTTGATGGAAGAAAGTTCATGTCAATTTCAAACTGATCAAATTTGTGTGTCGGCAAAACTATTCGCCTCTGGCCGTTCTGTTGTCTTCTTCACATCAGCAGGAACATCTGAGTCGCGATGTTTCATCTGTTTCTGATGGCAAGGCCGGAGTCATTTGATTACAGGTTCATGAACGGACATGGACATGGCAGAAAAATGAAAAGATGCATTAAGAAAGTGTTTGCCGAATGCTTCGATCTTTCTAGGTGTATCCACTTCAAACTCAGTATAGGGTATATCGAAAGATCACTCGGGTAGACAGAGAACCCTGCAGCAGACATTTAAAAGACTGCCATTGCTGCAAAATTTACTAGCGACTGCAATAGCACAACGAATTTCTATGTTGAAGGAAGTGTTTGTACTTTCTCTACAATAAGAGTAACTCGAACACGAACTAAACTTTTCGTGACCACCACAAAAATCAATTCTACACTACCATAAACACAAACGAAACTATAAGAACCATTGAGTATTCTGAATGTGGAACCAGTATTGTTGCTGAGGATTTTCCATTGTTTCAGTGATTTGCTTAGATGAATCCATGTAAAAATAGAATTTACACTACCAATTCTTCTTTCAAACTCGACAATAATAACTAGAACTGGGAAGCAAATATTCCTGCATAAAATGTCATGTGGATGATATTGAATACCCAACTTACCTATCCAAGTCAATCTCTCGTAACCACTTCAACTAGTAACATGCCAACTACACAGTAGCTAATGCAAAATCTATAGCAAGCAAAATCTGTAAGGATTCAGCACACAAACACTACAAAATAGAGAGTAAAAATGAGTAAGAGAAATTAAGATATAAGGTTTCTCCCGATTCACCCTTAAATCAAGAGGCTACATCCAGCAAAGAATTTCACTATAATTAGCACTTCCTACATCCCTCTTACAATCCTCAATTACAAGAAAAAGGGTTACATTGGCAGCGGAAGCTATTCATACCTTCATGTTGATGGAGAGTATGAACAGCGTTCCAATAAAATCCATATTATGAGTCAAATTTCAACAGTGTCCAACTTAAGTTTCCAAGAACTCACCAAACATGCCATCCTCTGACTCTCAGATCAATTTCAAATTCCCAATTAACAACCACGTCTTGACCAATAGAATTTGTCGGATGTATAATAATTATAGCCATTCATAGCACCAAGTGAATGGAGAGCAAAGACGGAGGGAGGATTTATGTTCTCGTAGGTCATACAAATCATAACCGACAGCCATTGTTAAAAAGATAAAGGCAAAAGAAAAAAAATTCGACCTCTGCAGTGTCAATGCATCGATTTGCATTTTAAGGCTGGTAAATCTGAGAGTTTGTTCCAATAATGTATATTTATCGAAACATGCCTTTAGCAGAAACTTAAGCCTTAAGATTTGCTTCAGTTTCTCCATGTTCTACATCTTTTCATTCATAATGATATCAAGATGTAAGTACGTTTTTGGATCTCCCATTGTAAAGTTTCCAACGTTATATCATCCAATGATGCAAATGCAAGAAAACATGGATGAGTATTTCCATATCTAGAGTATGAGTACAACATAACCAATTAAACCAATGTCATCATCTAGCCTTGCAATTTGCTTTTTGGCATTCAAAGAAGGTGTGTACTTAAAGCAAACAACGGGCTCTAAAACAGCTCGAGAGAGAGAGGGGAAAAGGAACTGTAACAGAAGTACAGCCAACAAAAAGTAGCCCCTTTATTCAGCCACACAGGCTTATATGAGTCTTCTGTTTTGTCCAGCTTGCATATATTGACTCAGAAATGACACCGGCAGAATCACAAAACCTGAAACTTGACGAGCCCGAGAGATGATGGAGGCTTTACATAGGTCATTTCTAATGGACAACAGGAAAAAACACCATTCAGCAATATCTCCTTCCCAGTTCTATTTCATTTCTTCGCAATATCGGGGTGAGCTTTATTAAAACCTGTGAAATCGATAAGGTAGAAGGAAGAACAAAAGAAGATGCTCAGAAGATCTATACAATCTGCCTAGATGAAAAAAATAAAAAAGAAAGATACAAGGAAGACGAAGAAGCTAGCCTCACTTTTATAGTAAGGCAGTCCTACATAAAAATAGTCAGTAATACTGGGAGAAGGAAGATATTCTACATGCATGGAAATTCTACACCATTTTCAGGTGCCATAACCTTCGACCTGGACTGTCCAGATTATCCAAGCCAGAAACAATCGACAAACAATGCACATATGCAGTGGTCCTAGTGGACATGGTGATATGTTGAAGGAAGTAGTGGTAAGGATGGTGCTAAATTTTCCTAAATATAGTGGTTGCAGAGACAGCAGCGAAGCTCATGGTAGTAGTACCATGTCACGACAGAGGTGGAGAAACATTGGTGAAACTTGAAAAGGAGTGCCATAGTTGCTGGTCTTGTCAAAGTCAGTATTGGTGGTGGAATGGTCGTTGGCAAGAGGCAAGGAAAATTTTCCAAAATTTGGTTATTGTTGTCACCTATTTGTATCCTATCCTAATCACTTCTATTCCACCCGATGTCTAGATGAACAGGGGCACATACGTGTACATAAATGGTACATTCTAACCTATCCACCCAATATCTTAGTAAACCGCACAGCTAGATATCCTCGGGTTTATGTGCTGAACTCACCAAGAAGCAAGCTCTTGCTTAGTTATCTTATTGAACAGAAATTGATCATCATCATCAAGGAAAGTGTTTTATTTGCCAACAAGATCACAATAACTCCACCCAATGCCAACACGTGTCCTTTTAAAAAGTGAACTTAATAACTTCCTGAATACGTCATAACCCCTTTCATTACATCTTTCAAATGCAATCATCTGAGAATCTAACAGATGCACACCTGAAAAATAGAAAATTTAAAGAGTCTGTTCGTTCCTAACTTGAGTTCCCCATGGCATTGCCCCAGTCTCTCTCAGAAAGTGGTCCAAAAGCTCGGTTCCTTTAGACTCTACGGCAAACGTCATCTCTTCTCCTGGGGGACAACTAAATCCATTTCCAAACTCCACTCACTCAAGAAAGCAAAATCTTATCCCAAACATAGTCCAGCAAAGAAGACGAGCCTCATATCTATGGCAACGAACGATGCGGAAGCAGGACACAACCAAACTAAATGCACCAACATAACCAACAAATGCGATCGTTTTACATGTAAAACCCACACACACCGAATCTCCAAAACATACAGAAAACACCCTGCAGAGAACACGAGACGGACGCATTAATAAAGATCAAAGACAAATTCACATAAAACCTGGGAGAGCCCCGTTCAAGTGCCTGTGAAGAATCCGACCACCGCCAGAATCACCCCCGTCGATCAACTCCCTCAACCCCAAGGTCCCCACCTTTTCCTCCTGCTTCTCCTCCACCTCTTGCGCCTCCTCTTCCTCTTCCTCCTTGACTTCCCGCGCCTTACTCTTCAACCTCTCGAAGTAATTCCCGTATATGTACTCCGGGGAGTACCCGTTCTCGTCGTCGAACAGCATGATGTGCCCGTGCCACTCCCACACGCGGTAATCCGAGCCGGTCTCCTCGTGGAACCCGACGCAGATGTGGTGCTCCCCGATCGTGACGGCCTGGCCCGAGTTGGGCTTGAGCGAGTCGGTCTTCCCGGAGAGGACGACCTTGACGATCTCCCTCTCGAGCCTGGCCTCCTCCCTCGCGAGCCGGGACCGGCCGGGATCGGACTCGTCGGCGCCGTAGCCGTCGCCGTCCTCGTCGTCGTCGTCGTCGTCGAGGTCGGAGAGGTTGTTGACGGCGTCGAAGAGGAGGTCCTCGAGGGAGAGGGGAGGGGGGGCGGCGGCGGCGGCGGGCGGAGGAGGCGGCGGAGGAGGGGGCGGATTTGGAGGCGGCCTGATTAGGGTTTGGAGGAGGAGGTTGTCGAAGCCGGCGGTGGAGTTGGGGAAGGAGCTCATGATTGGATTGTGCAGAGGTTCGAGGCTGTCGAGGTCGAGCGCTAGCAGAGGAAAAAGAGGGTTTTGGAGAGGACGAAAGGGGTTTAAGAGAGAGAAGAGGGAGTGGATTGGGAGGGAGAGAGCGCTGAGGAGAGAGATGATATGGCGAGATTGTTAGCTGCGACTCGTTTTACGTGAGCTCTGCTCGTGCACCGTTGGATGATGTCAAACTCACACGATCTAACGATCGTTCTAAATTAAGCTCACGTGGTTTGGGAGCGCCTGATGCTCTCTCGAGAATAAGGGAACCGGTTGTGCTTAATTTGAATTTCTAATTTACATTTTCATTTTCGTCCGACGAAGATATTATTCTATTCCTTTTATTATTAGCGATTGTACATTTCCTTACGGAAAAAAATTCAAAAAATTGGCCGGAAGTGAAGGCCCTATTTTCGAAACAAATCTTTCTCTTAGATATTAAGGGCACTCCCTGAACAAATTATCTTAGATAAAAGTTTAAAGTGGCTAAATCGTTTCAAATATGAATTTGAATTCGCCGGCTAGTCAAAATTTTTTGCTAACTGACGGGTATGTGACTGTTTTTGCTGCGGGTGAATGGATCAAACCAAGTTGCGCGGCCCTATGTAGTAATCAAACCGATCGCCGCGTCGATAATCATGGCAAATTTCAACTCGGCCTCGGCTAATCTCAACTCCATCCTGGGGAAGTTACCCGGCAGGTGCAGCGTCTGCGGATGAGGAGCCGAAACCTGCAGCCGGGGGAGACTCCATCGGACAAGTAATCCCACCCGTCAATCACCAGTTCTCTCATCTCTCGTCCTCCTAGAGCGAACCTCGATTCGGGCCCCGCCGCCACGACGCTGCAGCTCGAGGGACTCGAGAGCGGGACTGCCGGCGAAGACCAGCCTGATCTCTGTCATCCGCGAATCGCAAGTACGCCATAGATAAAGACCTAAGAGAGGTTCGGCGACTGCACAATCGAAGCTCCACCAGCGAAGGGACGACATGCGGTGGCGAAACCAAAACCAAGAGTCGAGCTTGGACTCCATGTCGGAAGGGAAGTAGCAAGGTGGAATTTTGCGACGTGGGTCGAGGAGAGGAGGCGGAGGACCGGGTCGGCCGAGGAGCAGAATGAGTCCACCGACGAGGGTCGCGCGTCCTTTTTTTGGCGGTCGAACTATCATTTGCTTCAACAATGTACACATTCTGAATCCATGGAACAAGACACCTAGGCCGTAAAAGTAATACCTCTCGTTGTCTACAACATTCGTGTATATATAAAATATCCACGTGACTACTAATTTAAGCTTTTTATTATATGAAGCTAAGTTTCGTGAAATTTATTTCATATGATCCTATTCGTGAAATTTCACATGTCATTCTTAATCCGACTTGTACATGAGAAGATGTGTTAAAGTACTATTTCACATTACTTGTTTACACGATTCATATACTCTTTTATGCACATATGTGGTCTTCTACCGCTTAATAACTTAAACTTTTAAGTTAGAAAAGAAGGATCTATAAGCATTTCTTCTCTATAAACAACAAAGGAAACCTCCTCCATCCTTGAGGTTCATGTAATAATAGATGCTGCTATAATACAAATTTGAACTCCTGAATTTCCTTCGATGTTGAACTGAACAAAACCCTTCTTGCCATGATCCAAATAGATATTATGGCCACAGGGGAGAGCATCAAGAGAAAAGAATAGGAAGGACAAAAATTATGGAAACACTCGCTAAATGTTTTTAATCTCCAGTCGAAATACAAAACATCATTCACGAACTGTAAATATAAACACGATACTATGATGCCATTCTTTTGCAACAAACACATACAATTCGCTTACAAAGAGTATGAAAGATTTTTACTATCGTCGTCATCTACAGAGTGACAGAGGACCGGGGCCTGGAGACCTGCACCACCCATGTTAACTGCGGTCCCATGTTAACTGCGGTCGACTACCGCCTCAAGCTCTCCACAATGTAGTCTGCATAGAGGTTCCTTCATGACAGAAGTTGGACGAATGATAAGTGATTTGCGCACAAGCAACATACATTGTTTCGACATGTTAAAAAGTAAAAGAACTGAAAGATAAAAAGTCCCCTTGGTACAATTTTGGATCAAAGTAAAACTAAAATGCTTTGGAGTTAGGTAGCTGAAAAGGATTAATTTGAAATGAAGCACCAACTTACATTTGTAAACATGCTACTGACTGAAACGCTTTTAATTTATATGGTGATTAGATGCCGAAAAATATCTTGGAAGCATTAGACAGGAAATAGACCCATAAAATACTTCCAACTCCTTCTGACAAAGATATTTACTATTCTATAATGGAGATAACTGAGATTTAGGAGCCAGATTCATCAGGAGAAAAATAAAAACATTTAAGTCAATAGCTTATTGCAGGCGCAAAGTGTAACTTAGAAAATCACTTACATGGAGTGCTGGATTGCTTCGAAGGCAGCTGAGGCAGGAAGAAAATCATTCACTGCAACCTCCTTATTCTCATTTTTCTTGTCTGTTAAGCATATTAAGGATCATAAACCTTGCTTCATAAACAGAATAGTACGGATTCCTATATCAGAACACTTTCAACTAAAAGCAGTATCAAGGATACAATCTTCAAAGAAGCGACGGATTTCAGCCAAACGATGAGGAGGGAGATCCTTAATATCATTATAGTGTCGGTACTCAGGATCGTCGGCACAGACAGCAATTATCTTGTCATCTTTCTCACCCTGCAAATCATAATCAGTAATTATTCCAGAAGAGGGAAGACAATGATAAATACTTCTTTTGACTGTTCAAATTGGGTACCTGATCAATCATAGGCATGAGGCCTATAGCTTTAGCCCGAAGAAAGCATCCAGGAAGAACAGGCTCCTGCGGTGTTTTCAGTCATCAATGACCAAATTAGCTTGCACAAATTGGCCAGAACAGGCTTTTTTTTTGTTAATTTATGAGAGGTTTTGCTACGATGATTCTGCCCCTGCTAGAATATAATCTAATCTAGATCCAATATCATCAGCATTGATTGTAATTTTTCCTTAGTATATAAAGAAGATGCATGGCAAACAACATACCTGCATGATGATCAGGACATCTAAGGGGTCATTGTCCTCGCAGAGAGTGCGGGGAATGAAACCATAGTTGTGGGGATACACAACTGATGAGTAAAGTATGCGGTCAACCTAAAAATACATAAGTCACTGTTAAACAACTTCTGATCAACTATGCAGTCTTGATATGAAACTTGGCTGGAAGAACCAAAGATTACCTTGATCAGTCCAGTCTTCTTGTCAAGTTCATATTTCACCTTGCTTCCTCTACTAATTTCAACCACCTGCAAGAATTGGTCGTCCAGTCAGCGAGTCACTCAGTTGAGGATTTTTGTATCCTTCTATTCAGGTTTATGCAGAGTCAGTCCTTTTCCCTCTGTGGAAATTCAGTATTATTTTCCAAGAATCACAAATATTTACAGGGATGGCCATGGTGGAATCAAAATTATCACTGGCGAAACTTCTCTAGCGTTCCCTCCAATGTACCTATGCCCTAATATACAGCCAGTGCGGTAATGACAGTTTGTACACTTACACAGTTGAAAACTGTTGGAGCTCCAGGACCTGACAAAGAGAATGACATTAGAACACGGACAAGAAGAAGGAAAAACTAAGAAAGAAGAGAAAAAAAGTTTAGAAATACAATACCTATCTCAAGATCATGCCAAGGGTGTGCAGCCATAGACCTCCGAGACATGGATGAAAGGATCCTTTCATTAAGAGGTGGATGTGGTGCATGATGAGCGTTGGTACCCTTCTGCACATTCTCGCTAATGCTGGGTGGTGCCATCTCTGCAGAATGGTTATGGGAAGTTTCAGAATTACTCTTTTTCATAGAGCTTCTTTGAGAAATGCGAGTGCACCACCAAGTAAACAAGAAAGAAGAGTTAACCAAAACACGGCTACATTCAAGAAGACACACCAAATCATGCTAATCCCCTGTTACCAGCAATAGTGGATAAACAGGAATTCCATTGACTATGAATCAAATAAGATGCTGAAGGAGTTGAAAGGAAAATGCAGCATTTCAACTTCACAACTCGCACAACTACAACCTTAAGCCAACTAGACAAGCAGGTGACGCCATCTGATGGAATTTAAGCACGAGTAAATCGGTCAGGGAAATCAAAGCAGAGAATAAGCAATTCTTAGGTCCAGCAACAACGGATCCAGACGACCGGGAAATATATTCTTATGTCCAACCCCATGAATGGCAATAAAATGCACTCTTGCAGCAGTTCTAGTGCATGACATGCTTTCATCCTTGACAAAGAAGATCCAGATGGATTAAGCAAGCACGTTCAAAGCAGTATACACAGGACGTCTCACAGATCTTGCGGCTGGTCCCAACAAAAATCAACAAAAAAAACAAAAATGGAAAAGCCATCACTCCGCTACAGGAACGATGAATCTGGCAGCAAAAACCGCTTCGCCATCAACATTGAGGAAAGAAATCAATCAACCAAACGCGACACAATGCGTGTTTGACTTTGCGCAAAGAATGTTCGCCAGATCGACGCCGACCAAATAGACCATCGCCACACGCAAGCCCGACTCAGGAGATCGGAACTCAAGCAAAGCTAATAACAGAGCGGATAAACACAGATCCACCGCCGAAAAAGACGCGTGGCGCATGAAAATGCTCAGGGAGCCAGCATGTCCTCGACAAGAACACGGGATCGCCTCCGCAGACCACCGACACAAGCACAGACTCCCCGTAACCGGGCGCCAAAAAAAGAAAAAAACGCACTGCTAGAGAAGCACAGCGAAGATGACGATCATGCGAGCCAACGTCGAGCTGTTGACCACTCCGGCCACGACGGCACAAGACGAGCAAGTCAAAGAAAAAAAAAAAATACGGCCAGCCAAAAAGAAGATCACAAAGGAGACAAGGACACGAGCGACAGTACGAGGAGAGAGCCAGAGAGAACGGGAATCGAACCTGTAACGGTATCGAGCTCCAGCGGGACCTGCACAGAGAGACACGGAAACGCACGGATCTCAGAAAAACGAAAACGCGAAATGAGATGGGGAAAGAGAGAGCGCTGGGAAACCACGAAACCCTAGCAGCGACGGACACGGCCGCACGCACCTTCTTCTTCTTCGCCTCCTTCTCGAAGATAGAGCCGAGCACCTGGAACGACGCTCTTTCTCTCTCTCTCTACAGAGGAAGCTTGTGCTTGTGCTTGTGCTTGTGCGTGTGCCCTGCTCTGTTTGTTATGTTCCCGCTCTGAGGCGACAGACGGCCACTTTTTAAAGACCGGATTGGGGTAAAAAACGGAATCCGGATATTCGTTTTTGGAGGAGTTGGGTTGGGGGGAGGGGTGTGCCGTCGTGGCTCCAGCTAGCGCCATCCCGTTTCCTTTCTTCTCACAGAGTTTTGGACCGCGTGGGGCCCTCCCCCGCCCGAGACTGCGACCGCGTTCCTAACGGTCGTCGTGCGCTGCCATCGCTCCCCTTCTTTCCCCTCTCCCTCCTCCTTTTTTCTAAAGGAATTTTCCCCTTATCACACGATAGGATTAGCATAACAAATCCAAACTGATATGCCGATGCTGTATTTAATCTGGACTAATTTTCACATCACAAATTCTAAATCAATACACCTGTGTCACACTTATTTCGATATAATTTTCGTAATCATTAATAAAAATCTGTACCACATGTTACATTAGTTTGAAGAGAATATGGTATAGATATACCGGTCTGTGATATTTTATGATATGGAAATTAGTTTGGATTAAATGTGGGGTTAATGTACTGATGTGGTATTTTTTGATTGAAATAGCCTAACGTAAAATATAATCACCAAAAATGCAAAAAGATGTGGAAAGATCGTTTTCTACTAATAGATTAATAAATGGGGGCGGGGTTGAGCGCACTTTGTGGAGGAAGATCCGCTAATATCTTCCGGGGTATTATAAAGTGTTCATATGGTCCCATCTAAAAAGACGAACGTAATTTCTCCCTCCTTTCCTTTTTGCTTTAAATAATGCCTGTGAATATGGACGGTGGAGAGTCGTGGCTAGACGATTTCGTTTGGTGGACGTGGTCCGGCGCCGCGCACCTCCACACGGCAAAGCGGTTGGAGGGGGCGGCGCTTATCCGGGGCGGTCTTCGACCGACGGCCGTGTCCGGACGTTCCCCCTCTCGCTGGCTTCGCCCATCTTTTGTCTTTTCATCCACTCTGTTCATTCGATCTATCGACGGAAGAGCGTCGAGAACCGAACCGGCTCCCCACGGGCTGTCTAGCCCACGCGCGACTCGAAGTTACGAGGTCGGCGAGCCCGTCGTCGGGGATCACGGCGTCAGTTCGATCACGACAACGCTGGAATTTTGTTGTCTTGCGAAAGGAAAATGACCTATTTTTCTTTATCATTTGTTCCCCTCTGTGTATGTCGATCGCACATCGGGCGGTGGAGAAACCTTAATTCCTGGGATGCGACGAATCACGGGATGACGATTGACTCGGACTTTTCAAAATCGTGTGCTCCATGGGGCCGATGAGTCCGGCGTTGAGCCGGTCGCCTAAATCGATCCGAAATCTAGAAGTGACGCGCCTAAGTCTTCGCTCGTGCTTTTCAGAATTGGTCGCGCCATTCCGCGCGAGGACGGAAATTATACCACCTACGATACAATCTGACATGCACCTATCACTCGGTCCAGCCAACGAAAATTCTGAAAATTCTCCACATAAATTTCAAAAGGGAACTTGAATATCTCACCTACTTCGCTAGCGTCTTAAATATTTTACTAAGGGTATATTTTAAGACGTAAAATTATACGTAAATTTAAGAAATTTTCGATCTCGATCATCTAAGATAGAATATACGAAAGACGCCGATCGCAGGAGCCACGTTTTTCTCGGGAGGGAAAACACGATGCGTAATTCCTAAGCGATGCCCCCGGCACTCCTCTTTCAGCATCAAAGTACGATTCCTAGAAGAGATTTTATTATCGCCTGACATTCTTCGATTTCTTTCTCTATTGTAAAGGTGGAGGCGGTGTGTCATTCGCTAATCGAGATTGGCCACCGAAAAGGTTAGCGTCGACTTCGAGCGCTGCACGTACAAGTGGGGCCGCATGTATTTTTGGGAAAAAGAAGAAGTGACGGATGGACCCGCCCGCCCCCTTTGCAGCGACGAGTCAGAAGCGTAATCCGTATGCCGCTTTGTTTACGCGAAGTGCCTTCGAACCTGAGCACATAAAATATTATCGCGTCGCTTGTGTGCGCAAAACGCATCTTCACGAGGACACTTTAGTCATGCCAGCTTTAGTTGGATCGACTTGCGAGATGCTTCCAAGTTTTATGGTAAGGAAACAGCTTGCACGAGAAGTCGGTCATTGTTGCATCTGATCCCTTTGGGAACCAAACGGAAGTGTCGCAGGCCATCGACTTTATTCAACAAATCATCGCGTCGATAAAGAAAATGATACCTATGACTTATCGATTGGAGACTTGATTGGATTGAGTTTTCTTTAATTAGGGGTGGAGATAAAATAAACCGAAGGAAATGTCGTGCGGGCATATTTACTCCCATAAAGTATCTAGAGGAGAGAAATCTAGGAAGATACATATAAATTCCGTTCAATGACGTAGGAAAGTTTTGACCCCCCTCCCCCCAAAAAAAAATGAGGTAGGAAAGCTAATAGGACAATACACATGATGACCTATTGCATCGAGTTTATGTAATTATGCGTAGCCAGTTGTTCCTCTAGATACGAATATATACATAGATATGCTGATCAAACATACGTGTACGTGAAGAGATCTACGTAATCAGCAACTATAATGAAGGCGAAGTTGCGTATTATTTTCTATCAGTTGAAGCTTTTTGATTGGAATCTCTAACATGCTATGGGAATCGGTGATCTCAGAGTTTGATTTCTTCTACTATCATTTTGAATGTTTCATTTCTTTCTATATGTGCTAGGATTCGAGAATTTCCCGTTGACATTTGGGTCATCGCAACTTCATAACTTCACCATCACTAGATGTAACGTTCGCGCAATCAACTAAATTAGGGAGCTTAACCCCCACGTGGGCCTCATCGATTAGGGTCTTCTTCTAGGTTGCTCGAGTCACCAATTCCACCGATTCTTTCTCTCTCTCTCTCTCTCTCTCTGTGAATGAAGAATATTACAGACAACTCATGAAGAGAGTCGAAGGAGAGGACGTCGGGGACATGGAGGCCACGGAATGAGGAGCGAGGAATGAGGATCAGATTGACCGGGGAGGAAACGATTTGAGGTGGCGTGGAAAACACGACCGAAAGTCACGAGCGGATGCGAACCGATGTCGTCTTATCCATGGAGACGTGTGGATGGTGCGATGAGGAGGAGCCGCGGGGGCGAGCTCATCCAAGTGACTCAGTGCCGGCTCACATCGCTTTGACCCTATGCGCACCACCTAACGTTCCATCTCTTCGCCCTTTTCCCCCCGACCTTCGATTGCCTCTTTGACTTTGGAGGCTCATTCTCTCTTCAATCAATGGAGAGTTCTGTTCTCTTGATCGTTCCATTTCCTGGGTGTTTGATTTATCAGCAGTCTGCCTTCTAAGTTCATCGTCTTGACTTTGACTCGGTCTTCTCTCTTTCTCTCGATCCAAAGCGCCACGTTAAATGTTGACTTTACCCGTCCCTTACTTCGTCGATGCCCTAGCGAGATTGATGGTAATCTGTTGGTTAATTTCGGGAAACAAATCGCTTCGATATGATTCTTTGGGACTTCATGGCATATCCGATTCACTTGGAAGGAGAATTGAAATCTCTGTCCAATTATAGAGGTAATCCGTTAGCATTTTTCGGTTTGCCAAGGTGGCTGCATCATCCGACTTTGAGGATTCAACGGATTCTATGCAGCCATCATCACTATATAAATTATGACATAACGTATGGACATCTTATTTAGAAAATAATCAATTTTTATTCATTTTATCGCTTGGATCTCTCTACTAAGTGGCATATTCTCTAGGAACAACGGTTGATTTGATTACGTTAATTAGCCGACCGAATGGAGTCTCCACAAATCGAGACAATCCAAATCCAATAGAGTCAAAAGAAGACAAGTCAGTTAATTTCACAAATCTCATCCTAATTTTTTTTCTACAAGAAAAATGTTTGCCTCCTTATGCTGTGGTTGGTCTACAATCTACGTGAAGTGAATTTACTCCTACCCATAAAATTCATGGATTGCAATTACAATTTTTTTGGGGGCTAGAAATTGGATTGCAATTACATGCAAGGGATAAGTACGGGAAACATATAAAGAAAAGTAGAACATAAGGGACAGGAGCTGCCTAACAGCTGCCTGTCCAGTAGCCAAAAATTGTACTTTTGGCCGTCTCTCTCTTTCGAGTTATGCCTCGGTACTTCTTTGGAGGATAACTTATTGGATATACCTTGAAGGTCCCATGGAATTTACCAGAGTCCACTCAGCGGTTGTCGCATGTGCAGACCAAGACCAACTCCTATCATTTTTTTTTCTATTATTTGAAATGGAGATGCTAAGGTAGATCCACCCTGCACAAAATTGCTTGGGCCGGACGAAAAAGCTGTTGCACAGTATACGATTAGGCTCCACAACCGATTTCGTCCTAAACCAATTACGCAAGTACATCCATGGATGAACAGAGTGCAAATCCCTTCTAAGGAAATTTAAGTGTTAAGGGAGTGTTTGAAGGTCTAAAAAAATCGTATCATGACAACTTTTGTATGTAATTGTGAGGGATTTCCTCATAATTCATCGGACAAAAGGAAAATATATGGGGGGATTGAAGATAAGTGGGGTTGTCGTGCTCATGTCAAATTTAAAGTTGCAAAAGAACGTCCATAAAGTGATTAATTTGTGGCACAACACAATCATGAATTTGTTTTGGGAAAATTATCCAAAAAGTGATAAATTTATTGTATAGTGGCCAATTTAGTTATAATCATTTCAATTGTGCCAATTTAATCATAAATCTTTTAATAATTTGTTAATATAATTATTCCGACCAATTTTGATCACAAATTGTTGGCATGGATATTGATTGTCTTACGAGGTATGATAGGTACTATTGTGGACATTTCCATTTTTTTTATTTGCTCAATTTTTCCTTTTCTATTTTCATTTTTTTCATTCTGGCTAGCCACAATGAAAAAATTTAAAATAAAATAAATGTCTACGTCAACATCGGTGCATGCCACATAAGACAGCCGGCATCCACATCAACGATTTCCCTCCAAAAATGGCCAAAAGGATTATATTAGTAAATTGTGAAAATGTTCATAACTAAATTAGTTGAATTGAAAAGTTTAAACTTTTTTTAGTAATTTTTCAAACTTGTTCTTGAAAATCAAAAACATCTGATAAGGTGGGGGAATTAGCCATGGCCTGAAAATTTTTGGCAAATCAACCTGAAGGAAGTAGAAATCTTGTATATGCAGCATGATTGTCAAAATTTCTTACAAGCCGAAATAACAAGTATGATAAGAGGGGGAGATCGTCAAGTGTCTTTGATCATTTTATAAAATCACACAAATGGAAAACCCCGTGTTCTTTCATGCTTTTCAAGGGAGATCAAGAGGGTAGATTATTTTGGAGAGATAGCTTGATTAGATTTATCTATGATTGCTTGGGGGATGTGATAGTGTTCTATATCACTTATGTACTGATAAATACAATAGGATTTGTGCACCTTTTATTGGGTTAATCATCGTAGGAAGATTGTTCTATTCGTGTGCTTTTCTGTGGGATGAGACTGCTGATTTCTTGCCGTGGGTATTTAAGTCACTCTTGCAGGCAAGGGGAAACAACGCACCTAAAGCAGTACTCACCGATCAACATCAAGCTATGACAGAAGCTATTAAAATGATGCTTTGGAATACATAATATGTTTTGTGTACTTGGCACATCAGGCAAAATACTGCTAAAAACATTTGACATCTTCATGCAAAACCCCGGTGTAAGCGGTCATATCTCTGAAAACTTTTGTAGGGATGCGAAACAGAGGTTGAATTTAAATCTTTCTAGGAGAAAATGGAAGAGAAATGGAGGATTGAGAGCAACGCCTAGGCTGCGAAGATTGTATGACCCTAGGCATAAATGGAGTCCTGTTCTCAGTTGTGATGTATTTTCATGCAGCATTAGATCCAGTCAAAGGAGTGAAAGCACGTGGAAGGTCTTTCAGACCATGTCTACTAAAACTGCGAACCTCATTGCATCTATCATTAGGAAGACCAGCTCAAACACACGAGGGAGATTGAAGCCCAAGATGATTACATTACAGCTCTCATGGTAAGCGAAAACTGTCGGTATTGCACGCTGCTTCAGGGTATGCTCGTGCTATATTTTCTAGATTCTATCAAAAGCTTTTGGACAACATGTCAAAATGAGATTTGAGTGATACTACCACCAATGGGGTGGTTTGGGAATGTAACTTAGCGTGCCAAGGGGTTAAGACAACATGTTGTGAGATTCAATTCTACTAAATTTTCAGTATATTGTGAACTTAAATAATTTGAATCAACTGGGTGGTTGTGGCGGCATGCTCTTTTTTGTGTTGAATGGGGATACGGTGGTTGCCAAAATCCTCTCTTCTTATATTTTAAAGATGCAGAGGGAGGGACTGTGAGCAACAACTCTTCTCAAACCTCACGAGGTTCATCAAAGTTTAGTCGTTTCTCGACATTAATGCAGAAATATTCTGAAGGGAACGCGAGAACCGCATCGCGCGATTTGGAGCTCACCAGCGGTTGACATTTCAAAACATCATTGCTGTTGCGGATCTCGACGAGGCTACTCGCTCAGTTGGCGAAATGGCAATGTCAGACACTCTTCGGAAGAAAGCAAAGGGAGCGACTTGTGGTAGACGTAAGAGCTTGTTGCAGAAAAATAGAGAACCCACCTTCCTACGGAACAACATCGACACCAGTACTCTGTCAAGATTAGACATGTAACCTGTTATGTTTTATATAATGAGTTTAGCTCAACCGATCTATGTTGATCTTGTAATCTTTTTGCACAAACTTAGTCTTAATCTTTTTGACATTAAACTTAGTTTTATAAGAGCTATTGTACCATTATTGAGATTGTCTTAATCTTTTCATTACTTGTCAAATGTAGATGTTGGGGTATAACATGCCATTCGTGAGTCTTTTGACTCGGGTACTATACATTATAACTATGTTTGAGGACTTATCCATACAAAGTTCAACGGGGCTCATCAAATTCTTGTGAACATTCCCGTGACAAGTATGGCCGATGAGACTGTGGGACTTGATACTGAAGGCTCACAAGGCGATTCGTGGTTTTATTCATCGTGTTTTCCAGACAATTTGCATTATGTGGCAATTGTCAATGGCCAACTAGTCATCTGAGATATCATAGTTCAAAACCCTTAAGGCGAAGGTGCATTTCCTCTTGGTTATTGGCTTCGATGGATGTCTGTCTAATTTACCACTTTCATTTTCAATCATGGAAGAGGTCTATGCATGCCTCTATTGAGTTAATGAGGACTATTGCGTCCAAAACTACACTAGTGAGTCCTAGAAGATTTACTGAAGTAACTCTTTATGTGGCATTACCAAAAAATAAAGTATCAACATATTTCTAGGATGTGGAAACAAAAGATAAATTAGAAATCATATTGTAGTTTTTAATGAAGATAGAATGCGCTGGTCCAACCAATTTTGTGTAGAGTGGATCTCATTTGACATTTACATCTCAAATAAAAAAACTAAATGAGTTGACTTGGCTATGCACACATATCAATTGGTGAGTCCATTTGAGTACAACTTATGTTTTTTTTAATCATAGAAATGATGGAATGAATTTTTTTTTTTGTTTTTTTTTATCAACTATGGAGGTAAAGCGAGAGCAAGCCTTTCTCGCAAATTGGCATATAGGGATTCTTCGAGAATGGAACCAAAACATCAAGATCACAAGCTTTGTTCAGGTTATGACCCGAAATAATCATGGCGTATCTAGGTGGTCGGATTAGCAGAAAACGATGATTCTTGTCTTTGGCTCACTTCGATTTTTCACTTTTGCTTTTTTGAAAATTTTATAATACTTACAATTTGATTTTTATTTAACACGAAGCATTGTCAACTTCTCAAAAAATTCAAATCTTGACCTGTCGAATTGCATATAATTTTTTTTTGTTGCAATTTTCGGACTTCAAAATAATCCTGTCCATTTTCAGATTTTTAAGGGAAAATCAGAAGTAGTAGTTACAAGTAGATGGAAAAATCTGCCCCAGATGATTCCTTTTTTTCTTTTGTTTGGGCCCAACTTTTGTATTAGGACAGTATATCAACTCGAGTTGGGCCGAAAACTGTCGGAGACAAACTGTCATTACTATTTCTCGGCCTGGTCCTCGTAGACCTGCATATGTTGGACAAGAAAGAAAAAGAAGAGGAGCAAAATGACTGTTTATTGTAGGAGTGCAAATTGCCAGATTGGCATAATGTTTGGTCTAGCACTTGACTTGGTTGTTGACTGTGGAGATGGCAACACCGATCAAAATCCGATGTTTGATTCATATTAAGTATACTATAGGAATTTGGGTAACACCATAGTACCTAAATTGAGTTAAGGAAATAAACCTATTTAAAATGTAAGCTTAAGAGGGTTGCCTATTGACTCACTTTTGATCCAGAAAAATAACAACTATGCACTTTTGACGGAGTTCTAGCTGCCTATATGACCTCGATGTTTGGAACAAGAACATGTGTACCTAGAGCCGGAACCCAAGTCTCAAACTCAGGACCCCAGAGGGTTGAATCAAGGTCCCCATTTGGACAGACCAGGGTCCAAGGTACCCCATCCTAGCTCCTTGATGCTCGGATCTGTCGCCTCGGTAGCCTGACCCGGTTTTAGGGCTCCTAGTCGTGTGGCAGAGGACTTGAGTTTGGACCTCAATGTCTTAGGCCATGTGCTAGGGTCCTAGCATCGAGGAGCCATGGGCAACCGTAGAGATCTCGACTCGACTATTATGGCACGAACCTTGTTGCTAATAATTTGGGTTTAGTTGCAGTAGTCTCAGTCTGGCCACATGGTCTAGAGTCTGACTGCGAGGGATTAAGGTCAAAGTGTGGCTGTCAGGGTCCTAGATCCAACCTATTCAGGACCTGTGACTAATGCGTGTGGTTGCTAACAATTGGATAATTCTAGATTGTACCAAATTAAATAGTCAAGTGAAGAGATTTGAACGGGTTTATAAGAGTATGAGTTTTTGTATGTTGGGTTGGATTGGCCATATAAAAATAAACAATGTACACAAAGATTGAATGGTTCAATACAATTAGAAGGCAATCTAGACCGCTAATTTCCTCCCTTTTCAATTTGCCATGGAGGCAAAAGATAATCTAATTAGCAAAATTTTGATACTTAATTGCTGGTACTGCATCCTATATAATTTTTATTCATCTAATAGTACTGTAAGTCGTAATAAAAGAAATTTTTGGATCCATTTGATATGTGAACATTTCATGTTGGACTATGCCCATAGAATAATATATGGGGATGTTCCGGCAATAGCAAATGAATTGACATATCTCGAAATAAAATGATTCTTCAAGTCTGTTGGTTTTGTGTAAAATCAATTTTTAGAAAATCTTTTCATCGTTTCACATCATTTCCATCTCTGATAAATTGAGTGAACAGGATAAACATCTTCATGATCATAGAAAACTTATGATTAAATTCTGCAAAACTGACCTAGACTTCTTAAAAAATTCGAATTTCTTCACCGTCCATGCCCGAACCAGGATCTTGATGGTCAATTCAACGAGCAGATCTCTTTAGCCTTTGCAATCGAAACTCCATGCGAGAGAATATATTCTAAAATTTCATTCAAAGGTGTATCCTTCTTTCCTCAAAGAGTCTCTCATTATCTTGGCACATACATCATGCTACAAAGGACATTCTTTGCACTTCCCACTCTCAATGGAAAACTACAAAACACTTTGTTGCATGATTCGACTGTCAGCTTTCTTCTTTTTTACCACTTACTGGATGAGCATGGCCATTCTGTCCATAATACACACCTTTCCCAAAAGTCCATGGCAATGAACAAACAGAAAAGATAACCCGTTCTTTTTCCTTTGGCTTATGTTGTCATCTGTCACCACCCTCTGTTGTCTGCACGATCCATTCTTTGCCAAGGAAGAAAGAAGTGCTTGTCCAATCATGGGTTTCCATCGGGATTGGCATGCAAATATTCGATTCCATGTAATCTTCAAGGCCACGTCGCGTGTGGATGTTCTCTCTTGTGACTTCCGACATTCTATAGCTGGCTCCTTCAAGGACTAATCTATTGTCGTAAAGCATCCTAATCCCGCATAAATTATCTCAATAATTTCAAAAGAATGGTCGGGTTCAGATTATTTTGAGAAACGGTTTCTCAAGAGATTGCAAGAACTCCTCTTCTACCTCTAGTCGATAATAAGTATATAGTTGCTCGTAAGCACACACGAAGTAATACATGTTCTCAATCTTATCGTATTTTGAAAATAGACAACTGAGTGTGGGGAGGATATAACAAATTAATATTGTCGCAATCCAAGCATCAAGAATTACTAAATAACTAGTATGCTTATATATATATATATGTTTACTAAAACTACTTCTTTACTTTTGCATTTTCAATTTACGATAATTTTTTTTAGAGGTATAGAAACAACAATAATCATAAAATTTTATAATCTGAAAGAATTATCACTTGGAAGCAATAAATATCATCAGATAGATAATAAATACGGTATTAAATATCTCTTACATGATAAATTCTCGGACTATTCTACTTAATCCGCCTCTATTGTTTGATAATTTTTGTAAGTAATTATTATCCTTCAAGTAAAATTAACTGTAATACTGTATTTTACTACATGTTGTATTGGATGGAAATGAAGTAATTTTATTCTCCATGGTGTATTAAAATGTGAGTGACAAAGCCCATTTTTCTCTTTATATTATTCTACAAATACATCGGTATGTTTTTCTGATACATACCACATAACATCTCCTGCACAATAGAGTCAAGTTTACGTAAACTTATAGACATAATTACTTTCTTATTCTTGTAGAATTAATTTACTTTTTATGACGTTAGATATTACTAAAATAGATGTAGTATCTATAGCCATGTTATAATTTTTCCCAAAAATTCTTATATATTTAAAAAAATATTTTCTCATTCTCATAGTAGTCCAATATGCTACATTTTATCAGGAGATTTTCCTCTCAACTTTTTTTTTTTGCTTGGCGAAACTTTTAAAACTTTATCTGAATAAGAAAATATTCATTTTCATTAGAATCGACTGCAGTTAATGGGATCACTTTTAGTATAATATAGTAGATTGGATTTGATTTGGAAATTAAATAAAAAATCATAAAAAGAAGAAATAACAAGTAAATAATAATAAGGGCAAAACATTTGCTGAAAAAGGCTCGAGAACAAAAAAGTGCTTGGAAACGCCCCTAAACGATAGATTTGGGGGTCCGAAAAGATTGCAGCTCGGGACCCAATTTGGCCAAAGTAGGGAATTTTAAACGAGATTTTTGTAACTAGGTATTGTAGGCCTCATAGCTCCTCCCTAATAAAAAAATTGTGGCTAGTTTATTGCACATTGCATGAATTATTCTCTCTAAGCCCGTTTCTTGGGTTATGCTCATCTGAACGCTTGAAAATTATTTTAGCGGCCGCGTCCACGTCAAGTACATTAAGGCTTTGTTCGTTTCACAGAAAATGACTTCCAGGAAGACGTTTTTCGGATTTTCTAGTATTCGTTTCACAGAAAATGAATTAGTCAAGGAAAATGTTTTCCATAATTGAAAAAAACAACATTTAAAAGTGAGGAAAATGTTTTCCACTTTTCATAACTTCTTTCACCTTACTTCTTTTCACCAACACATTTTCGTTTTATTTTTATGCTTTCTTTTTCTTTTTTTCCTTTTTTTTTTCTTTCTTTCCTTTTCATCTTCTTGGCCTTGGCCAGTCGCCGGCCATGGCGGCGGCCGACGACCGGCCATGAGCCAGCTCGAGCCTCGCCCCAGGCCGGCGAGGCTCCGCCTAGCCCGATCTGGGGAAGATGAGCTCGGGCCTCATTAGATCCGGCGAGTTGGGCGGGGCTCGGGCCTCGGCCGAGCCTTGAGCTCGCCGTATTTGGCGACTGAGTCTTGGTCGGCCGCCGAGCAGCCGACCATCATCAGGTCTGCGGTGGCAGAGGAAGGAGGAGGAAGAAGGAGGAGGAAGGAGGAAGGAAAAGAAAAAGGAAAAAAGAAAAAGAAAAAGAAAAAGAAAGAAAAAATAAAAAATAATAAAAATTTTGATTTTTTAAAAATACAATTGTCATCCCTACCTAAACCTTCTCCTCTGGGCAGTAAGGTGCAACTCCTTTTTTCATATATCATACATATATGGTACAGAATATATATGAAAAACGCATAATTAACAAATTTGCAATCGTGGATACATATGTATCCTTATCATAGTGAAGCGGCCCCCATTATTGGTATCAAACCAATATCGATTCATACAAGATAAATCTTCTAATCGATAATTAGGCCAAAGAAAGAACTTTAATTTAAAAACGAACCACTTCTATTCTTGGAGCTGAGGTATATGAAGAATGGCTTTTTGGTCCCTTTCGTCCAGTGGTTAGGACATCGTCTTTTCATGTCAAAGACATGGGTTCGATTCCCGTAAGGGATAGGTACTCATTCCTGGCCGTCCAAGAGTTTTATAAAACGTTCTTGGTGGAAAAAAATGTGAATGAAAGATCCCACGGAATTGAATGCTCGCCGTAATTCATAAGGTGGGGGAGGGACGAAGTTCAAAGACCGAAAGGTTTTCTTACTTTTCGCATCAACCCTTGCCGCGAAGAAAAGTAATCATACCCACAAGGAATTAATTACTCAAAAAAGTTGACTTGACTTCAAGCAGCTTATAAGAACCTTACGATCTGATGCGCGAGGGCTGATGACGGGATGTGAAAATCAATTTTTTGATAATTTTTCCCAAACAATTAAATTAACTAACGAACGGTGGAAAATATTTTCCAGGTTTGAGCCGAACACCGAAAAATATAATTATTTTCTAAGAAAATAACTTTATGGAAAACATTTTCCGAAAACGTAATATTTTCCGCGAAACGAACGGACCCTAAACCTTCGTAGATCAAGAGGATCTGATTCCAGCTTCTTTTAGTGAGGAATCAGGCCACGAAGGCCTAAACCTAACGCCTCTCAGTGAAAGCGGCGGTGCCTGGTTAATTGCCTTTTGAGTGAACTCCACTAAAGGTCGCTAACATGAGTTAAAAGTGGGGTAAGAAAAACTGAAGAATATTTGGTAGCATCAGGAACACCAGAATTAAGTTGTTTTGAGCTACGTGGAGTGGAGAGATAAAAAGGTCAGCTTGAGCGGGAGGGAAACAGTGACTATCGAAGGCTTCTTTTACTGTCCGCCAGACGATTTCATGGATCTTAAAACTGCTTTGTCTGAACTTTAAAATATAAAATTCGGAGGCATATCTTAGGGGCGAGAGAAAAAAAAAAAAACTCTCTCCAATTGAAAAATAGGGCACGTGGACACCGATACATTAAAATAAAGAATGCATTCAGGTTAGATGCTGGGTTACTGAATTACTGTTGGAAGCCTCCCTCGAAAGCTTACTTCTTATTGGTTAGACACATGCTTCACACAGTATCTAAATTTGGCACGTTTAATTAGTGAATATCGAAGGCCTCTTTCGCTGTCTGCCACCAATCAGACAACTCCTTTCATCATTCATGCTTTTTCCACGTGGAGAAAGCAATTCTTGTCTTAAGGTTGTTTGGTCGGGGCATTTTGATCGAGGCTTCTGTTTGGCCAAAACTAAAATGATGTTTTCAACTGAAGGATAAAAGTATTTTGTTCACCGACAAACTGAGAGAAAAGATCTATTCAAAATTTTCGTTCCAAACGAGGATAAAGTTTATTAAGAAAGAAATTCAAATAAAAGCTTGAGATTCTATCATTTAAAAAAAAAAAATGATACAGATTAAATATTATCTCAAATAAAAATATGAAGTAATCAATTTAGTTTCAAATAAATAATGTCATGAGCTTATTGGCTGGCGCACCTATGACTCTTTTGCTTATTCCGGTGGCAACATTAAGGGCAATTTTGTCCAAAATTTTATAATATGACCCGAGTTGAAGTTAGAGTTCATGCTCAATCAAAAAGCCCCCTGCTCTGAAACAAAAGAGCCCCAAAATGTTAACTCCTTTTGAACTTACTAACAGCAGAAATTTCAAATAAATACACAAGACCCTTCAAAGCTAGTAACTGAAAAAATTGAAAAAATAAAAATTCGTACCCATAGTATAAGGAGAAACCGACACACTACAATTTAGGCCCTTTTCTTTTCGTATCAGGAGGCTTTTCGGTTGAGCATGAACCCTAACTTTCAATTTGGGGCTCTTCAACTTAGGTCATAGTAGAAAATTTTAGAGAAAATTGCCCCTGATGTTGTCCCAAATTAGCGAGTAATTAACATGGGCAATTCGGCCGGTGAGCAGAGGGCCTATTTAAAATTAAATCGGCCACCTCAAGTCTTAATTCAAGACATGGCTAAGCCTTCTTTTCGAAAAAGTGACTCAACCTTATATCCTTATTTGATATTTTTCCATTAATAATAAGACGATAGGAGCTTACTTCTTAATATTTAAAACAGTAGAACTAAATTTTTATTCACATTGAAATTTATTATTTTTTTGCTTAATTAAAAGCGGACTTGTTAAGTAATTTTTTCCCATAATGAAGGCCTACTAGCTCAAATGGATTTGTACTTTCTGAACTGGAAAGTTCTCTCACGTTCTTTGTCCACGAATTTGTACATTTTGGTTAGCTCTCATGGATGTATCCGTCTTTCTATCAGCTTTTTTAGCTCTTGATTTATGATTTTCTAGTTATGCGATACTAAGGGCAAACTTAAAACCTTCAGGGTTCATGTTCTACACGGCTTGTTCACAGAAACTATCTAGGCACTACATTTATACATTGTCTCTATTGACAAAATGTACAAATATTTTGGTCGTTTACCACGTGTCATGTCCTAGTGCAAATTCTATTGATGGCGAGATCGAAACCCGATTTAAGCTCTTTTAAATCCTATACCACCGTTTGAGCAAAATAAGATCTTAAGTTCTCAATCGATCAATGGCCAAAACCTTCTAATCATATTTCGGCACTTATCCCTACATGTGCATGTACTATGTACCCTTGAAAAGGATCAATCAACAATATCTAATTATTTCACCACGAAAATCATTTAAGCGCACCCTGCACAAATTATTTAATCCATGCATCAGAGGCATATGAACTCGAACTGAGCTCCGTGAGTGTACGGAATTATGCGGCATTAACTCCTAGTTATCCAAAAAGAAAAAGGCAAGATTCCGTCAATAGAAATAAGCAAAGCAACGTTGAGATATTATTCATCACACCGGCTTTAGGCATGTAAAGTATGGGGCCATTATGCGTTCCATAATCGAATAAGACGAGAGCCAAAAGTCATGTTAGGTGGGTCATCCATGAACCTGTTTAGATTTGATGGTGAAGGTAATCGAACTAATTGTGCTACGTTAACTTTAAGTCTCCATTTATTTCACCATAAATAAAAAATTTGGAAAATATTATCCTCATAATGATCACTGTATCACTTCACTTGAAATAATTAGTAGATGAAAAATGTTTGTTGTCAACAATAATTTATATCCAAAGATTTTCGCGGGTAATAAAAATATCGTTCGTTCCTTCATTCTTATAAGCGATACAAACGATTATATTTAAGAAAGTATTTTTCGAATTTGCTTTTTATTAAACAAATGGAGTCTAAGAATCTTCTATCAATTTCAGGAGAGTATTAATTAAAGATGCTTGCTCCGTGGAATCCACAAGAAGGTGGAGATTCCTCTACTTAGATTCCTCCTTTTTTTTATTTATTCCTCAACTATCGAACCTTTAACATGCGATGTGTGCTTGAAGCTTTCCAATGAGAATGACGAACTTCCTAAAAGGAAAAATGTTGACAATATTAAATAACCTTCAATAGCAAATGATTCTCCTATCAGAACGAAGGAAAATAGAGCCCCTTATCTACGAATTCACACCTAAGTTATCGCAAACTCTTTTTTCTACTTTTATCGTTTGTCGAAAGGCTTTTGCAAATTCATATATTCATTAAATGAGTATTTTATATCCTGTAGAAACGTAGTTGACAACGATTTAAAGATAAAATCCAAGGGTACGCTAAGACGCAATCATCATGAGGATTTAATTTGTACTACAATCTTCACTATGGTAGTTCGCCTCTCACGGTGCCACTACGGCAGAGGTCATCACTCGTGACAGCCACGCCGACTTGTCCCCTCCGTCTATCGTTGTCCTTCACCCTATCATTCCTCCTTCCCCTCTTTATTATTTTTGAAAACTAAAATCCTATAAAAACAAACTTTTAGGTCCTCCTATTGGGTGGTTTTGGGTCTCTTTCAACCCATAGCTCGAGAGGTGAGAGAGGCTCGGGACCATCTAATACTATTATTAAAGCCCAAGTTGCCAATAAGTCTGGACTCAATAGTTATACGGGAGAGTTATGGGGTGTTGCATCTCTGACCCAGGCCCAATTTGTGAAGGGGAGATTGTTGAGGTAGGGGTTGGTAGTTGGTTTATAAGTGTGACGGAAAGCTTCACCTCTTGAGCCCGTTTTGGGGTAAGAGAGGCTCAAAACCACCCAATACTTAGGTTGCCAATAAGTCTAGATCCAAAGTTACGAGTTGTTATGTCTCTAACTTAGGCTCAATGTGTGAGGGTGAGATTATTAAGATTGTCCCATATCAATTGTGGAAGAAACCGGTGGTTAGTTTATAAGTGTGAGCAAAAATCGCACTTTTTGAGCTAGCTTTTGGGATTAAAGAGACTCAAGAATACCCAACATAGTATCACAGTCTAAGTTACAAACAAATCTAGACTCAATAGTTATATAGAGAAATTACGGGTAGTTGGGACTAGTGGTCAGTTTATAAGTATGAGAGAAAATCTCACCTCTTGAGTTAGCTCTTGAGGTGATAGCTCTTGAGGTGATAGAGGTCAAGACCACTTAACACAAAAAAAAATAAAAATAAAAAATCATAATACTACGAAAGTATTCCTCCTCTCTTTTGCATTGCATTCCCTCTCCGTCCTTTAATAATTCTGTGTGCTTTTTCTACCTCCGGTCAGAGAGACCCTCGACATCATAGAAGCATATACACTCAGCCAGCACTTCATCCTTGACTCGAAAGGATAAAAAACACACTAAAATAATGTTGCCTCTTCATGATTGTTGGAAAAGTGATAAATTATGAGGTTAAGTAAGAGCAAGGCAAGAGAGACTGACCCATTAGTCATATTGCACATTGCATTCAACAAAAGATAAAGCACAAGGAAACAAAACCCCTCCCACAAGGAAACTGTGGGTGGTGGTACTGTATTATATGCTATCATTGACCATGCATTTTTGCTTTCCAAACCCAGCACAAGTAGCTGACAAACTTTTTTTTTTTTTTTGGGTACGATCCCTTTTTTGTGGAAAGATCGGTGGGCACCCAAAAATAGAGGTGATTATCCACAATTAATTAAACAGATCGTGATCACCCAATAATATTCATCAATTCTTCATAAGAAGATTCTGCTATTAATTAATGGTGCATGAACGAGAAAGCTGGCATGGAAGTTGGTACATTGGTAGAAGCTAGTGGCTTATGGTAGGAATGAGAGAGAGAGAGAGAGAGAGAGAGAGAGAGAGAGAGAGAGAGAGAGCTTTGAAGTTGTCGAGAGAATAGGGAAGTGGAGAAGTGGGGGGCAAAGAGAGAGACATGGTTGGTGGATGGTAGTCGGCAACAATATTTGAAATGAAATCCTTGGAAGCATGGGAATCAAAACACCGATGTGAAAGACTGATCAGGTTTTGCATGAAGGATAACTAGAGGCAATGCTTGATGAGTTTTGCATTAAGGATAACTAGAGGCAATGCTTGAAGAATGATCAAGTCTTACGTCCGCGCGAGCTGAATAAAGGCAATGGGCAATAATCAAACGAAAGGGATGAACTGGTGGTAATTTGAGATTCTCGGATTGTGAGTGTTAAAGGCAAAATGGTAAAAGTCAATATCACCCCTCAACTACTTCTATAAGTTAAGAGTAATTGTGGATGTGAAGATATAACGGTGAATTTAGGGAGTACATCATAATGATAAACTTGCTTTGCATATCATTTTTTACAGTCTAAATTGATAAGTTATAACTGTGCCGTAAACTTATTTAGTAGACAAATAGAGAATAGAACATAAGAATATCTATAGGCGCAAAAGTTTCGTTTTATAATTGATTCAATAGTTTTGGAAGTTTGAGAATCCAAAGACAAAAAGACCTATATTTGAATAAAATTTTCTTTTATGCCATGAAATTGTTGTTAAATTCTTTATTAATGTGCACTTTCACATTGTATTTTGCGCACAACTCATCATGATGTAGGACACCAGCTCAACCAAGTTAATATGCGAAATAAGTTTCTTCAGAGACTGACTATAGACTTATGTATGCAGGAACCACATATTTCAACTATACCAAATTTTTATTACATAAGATATACCGTCTCCCAAGAGATTATGGAATTATGTAAAATAGAAACTTCAAATTTCATATGGACACATCAAATTAGAAAACCCTTGTCATGTTAGATGTACTGAAATATGCCGATAAAAATGTATTCTCCATGCTTAGCACAGGGCAGTCTAATGCCAACTACTGAAAAAAAAAACTTAATAAGTAAACTGAGATTACATATAAACCTTAAGATTTTATCGATAGAATTAAATATCTCTCTTCTTGTAGAATGATTGCCCCCTCAAAGTTACGCAGGTCAAATTCTTAGGTGTTGAAAAGGGTTGCCTCTATGAATGATCCCCACATTTTTCGGGTTTTATCTTGTCCAACCAAGACTTGATTATTCAAATGCAAATCCCCGAATTGCAAAGCAAGACAAGAACTTCAAAAAAGAGAGAGGAGTTTCCAGTTACAGAAATTCACGAGTTAAAAATTCACGACCGAGACTTGTTTAATCTTGCCATCAATGGTTTGTTCGAAAAGGCCGAGGCCGGGGCCAACCGAAAAACCTAAGGAGACGTCACCTCAATTCATTTATTTATTCGAATAGAGCCCTCTCAATTCTCAATTACTTGACTCAATCTGTTGTCCTTCGTGGAAAGCGTGCATATAAAAAATTGGCTTGCGTGTGACAAACCCCCTCAAGTGCGGCTTGCACGCAGCTGGATTATGAGCCGTAGGGGTGTGCAAAATACCCGAGAACCGCCCGGACCGCCCGGAACCGGCGGTTCTTGAGGGAAACGGTCCAGTTCCCGGTTCCAATTTATGGAAACCGGTGGGTACCGGTCCGGTTCTCGGTTCCATGGGCGGATCCGCCCACCTGCCCACCCGGACCGAATCGGAACCTTTTTAATATTAAAAAAAAATTACTAAAAGAAACCCTAGATCTTATCTCACTCCCTTCGTCTTCGGCTCCTAATCCTATCGCCATTTCGCTGCGTTTACTTCTCTCGCCGTTCGCATCTCCACGTACTTAAATTTGGTTTCTCTTTCTTTGGCTTGCTTTGATGTCACGTAGTCATTCTATGTTGAAAACCAAAATTGTTTCGTGTCAAGATCGGTTCCATGGATCCACCGGGAACCGGACCGGACCGTCGGTCCGGTTCCCGGGTGGATCCATGCAACAAACGGGTGGATCCCGATTCTAATTTTCGGAACCGGTCCTTAGCGGGCGGTTCCGGTTCTAGGTTGGGAACCGCCCGTCCGGACCATGCACAACCCTAATGAGCCACACTCAAATAAACTGAGGTGAAAGCTAATTTCAATATCATATTAGAATATTCGAACAAAAAAACTCTAGCCATCAAGTGAAAAAGAAATATATATATATATATATATATATATATATATCACATAAATTTGTAAAAAGTTAATGTGCGATGCTCTTAACACACAAGTTTACCATTGTGTGGCCGTGGAAAGTTCGGCTGCAAAGTTTAACTCCAAAAACACTTTCAATTATATAACCAAGGATTTCTAGAAGAAATATCGGCCATGAAAAAAAGAAAAAGAAAAAAGAAAACATCTCACAAGCGAGTTTGAAATCTTAAAGGACATGATTGTAGACAAAGCGCAGGACAAGGATTCGAATCAATGTTGTATCGAAACCAGCCTGACCAGTGACGCGATATCCATTACGTAAGTGCCTGTAGACTAATTCCTTTCCCACTCACAAAACCACATACGGTAAGCAAATCGCACAAAGGGGTCGCTCTCTTTCCTGAAGACGTTTTAAAGCTCGCCCTACAACACTGCTCTTGAGCGCACTGTACCTGGCCAGAGGCCATACCTTGATTGGCGAATTAAAGTGATAATTGATTGTCCTCGATTCCTAGTGGAGCCCCAAGGTTTATCAAAAGTGTGTGTGGACGCGTTTTATATAAAGGGCTCCAGTTTTCATTGCTAGATGCATCCTCCACGAACGAAACCCATCGTTGCCAGTTCAATACATTTCCTCCAGCAAGCACACGGAAGGAGTGGGAAAGGACAAGATAGAGAGCAGAGCGATGGACGCGAAGAGGTTGTTTCACAAGCTGAAGCCCTTCCTCGCTGTGGTGTTCTTACAGTTCGGGTTTGCGGGGATGGACATCCTCTGCAAGGCTGCCCTAAACAAGGGCATGAGCAACTACGTGCTCGTCGTCTACCGCCATGCCGTCGCGACGATCGTCATCACCCCTTTTGCAGTCATCATGGACAAGTATCTCTCTCTCTCTCTCCACCTTATAATCTAAACTAATATATGTGAGAACTGCTTCCCGAATTTGCTCCCCACTCGACGATATTCCTGTATCAATGACAAGCTTTGATAGCTTTATTCGGCGGAGTCTTGTTATACGTCCGTGTTGTTTTATCGAGCGAGTTTCATCGGGCCAACACCTCCACGTTTTCTTCGCTTGGTTTGGTTTTGGTTAAATGCGAAGTCTTGACATTGGATTAATTAATCATGCGAACATTTCTTCTTCAGGAAAACAAGGCCCAGAATGACACTCCCCATCTTCATCAGGTTGATGGTGCTAAGCTTATTGGAGTAAGTACGAAATCAACTTATTATCGCCACAAATTACACAATCATAAGGTTTCACGAGAAATTGTTCGCGACCACCTTTGACGTGTTGTTTCATTCTTCTCTCTCTCTCTCTCTCTCAGGCCGGTCATCGACCAGAACTTGTACTATTTGGGGATGAAGCACACGACGGCGACATTCGCAGCTGCCATGTGCAACATTCTTCCGGCCATCACCTTCGTCATGGCTTGGATCATGCGGTAATGAACGTGTGCTAACTCTGCTCTCGACACAAGCAAAACACTCTATCGTGACCATTAGACTCTCATACGCGTCTTCTAGTAGTATCATCACTCTTTAACCAAAAAGGGAATATTCTAGAGCTTTTGCATGAAGTGGACCATATCTTGGTCCGACACACAAACCTGAGCCCAAAAAAGAAAAAAAAACAATATGTCTACTTTTGAAGAACGATAAATACACTCTATCTATTGTGAACATGATAAGATAGTTCTTTCACCACAAGGTCTCAAATTCTTTTGATTTGCAACTGACAATGACATATCAATCGCTATTGGCATAGGCTTGAGAAGGTGAAAATAAAGGGTATTCGGAGCCAAGCCAAGGTGTTTGGGACACTAGCGACGGTTGCCGGAGCGATGATCATGACTCTAATTAAAGGCCCTGTTCTCGAACTGTTTTGGACAAGAGGAGGAGGGACGACCGCCAACAACATTCACAACGGGAGTGCTGCTGGTGGGATCAGCCTCCAGAACTCCATCAAGGGTTCTCTCATGATCACTGCCGGATGCTTCAGCTGGGCTTGCTTCATGATTCTCCAAGTACTTAATATTCTAATTTAGTCGATCTTCTCATGTTGG
Organism: Eucalyptus cloeziana; assembly: GCA_014182715.1. Classification (NCBI taxonomy): domain Eukaryota; kingdom Viridiplantae; phylum Streptophyta; class Magnoliopsida; order Myrtales; family Myrtaceae; genus Eucalyptus; species Eucalyptus cloeziana. Next base: position 34,152,995 of record CM024644.1, read on the forward strand.
ATTCGTAGATAAAGTTTTTCAAGTTCAGTGCCTCACACTCTCGAAAGAGATGCTTTTGAAGATCGGCGCGGAATGAGGGTAAACCTTATGGTTTTTTTTTGGTAACTTCCTACAGGCGATTACGCTACAAACATATCCAGCTGAGCTCTCTCTCACTGCTTGGATATGCTTCTTGGGGACGGTCGAGGGTGCCGCTGTGGCTCTGTTCATGGAAAGAGGAAACGCCACCGCTTGGTTCATACAATGGGACACCAAATTACTCGCAGCTGTCTATAGTGTAAGCACTTGAACTTAATGATTATTCAATTAATTTTCTTTTACAAAATGACCTGTGAAACTTAAGAGAGAGATTATAATGCCTTCCACTATTATCACTTGCTGTCGTTGGTGATCTTTCACCGTGAAGTTCCATAGGGAATTAACTGAACCCTGGCCATACTGTTTTTCTCATGTATAACTTCGTTGATTTCAGTGTTTTCGAGTAACCAAGGTGGATCCTCGACAGTTTCACCCACTGATTTGGATAACTGTGTATATTTTAGGGATAAGTGTACCGAAAGTCTTGAAATTTATCATGAAAGTGCAATTGAGTCGTTAAACTTACAAAAATTGTAATCAAATTCTTCAAATTGTCAAACTAGTGCAATCAATTCATCCCTTTAATTCTGTCCAATTTGGCTAATGAAAAATACTAACATGTTTTTTTTTTTTTGCCTATCTCTCCTATGTGACGCTATTGTGGCTAAAACATGAAGGTTAAAACGACGTCGTTTTAATCCAAATGTGGTTTTTAAATCTAAATATCATTTAAATTAAAATAAAAAATAAGCTACATTAATGAAAAAAAAAAGAAAAAGGAATGAATAAGGCAAAACGGCGAGCGCCTACAAGGCCCTCACCGCCACCACCCCACCATCGCCGGCCACTAGCTAGGGCCCAACAACCCACGTCGACCATTGGCTGGTCATCCCCCATCATCACCGACTCTTTACGGCAATTGTACTTTTTACAAGTTTCAGAATTCGATTACATTTTCGTGATAAATTTTAGAATTTTTAATACATTTATCCCTATGTTTTCACTAGCAATCATTTTTATCTTTGAAACGAGAAAGTTACCTTCCCGTCTCTGTTATTACAAAGTTAACGTACGAGTCATACCATGATTGGCAAATGCAGGGAATAGTGTGCTCGGGAGTGGCTTACTACATCCAAGGCGTGGTCATGAAAGACAGAGGACCGGTTTTCGTCACGGCCTTCAATCCTCTAAGCATGGTCATCGTGGCTATCTTGAGTACCTTCATTTTAGCCGAGCAGCTTTTCCTGGGGAGGTACTGCTCTTTGCCTCCTCAAATTTCTTCCCTACTCCGTCCTAATTACCAATTTCAAAATCATATTACGCTGATTAATTTCGTTGCATCAGGCTCGTCGGCGCTGTTGTCATCGTGGCCGGTTTATATCTGGTCGTGTGGGGCAAAGGCAAGGACTACGAATCTTCTCCCTCACCTACGGACGAGCCCAAGGCGTTGCCGACGAAGTTCGTCGACCCGGGGGTCAACGGGAAGGAGAACTATAGTCATGAGATGATCACGATCAGTGCATGTAAAGACAAGGAAACTCCGGAAGCCAACGAAAATTGATTGGCCATTTTGTAACTTTGACTTTTGTGGTGACATGAAGTTCGTTAGTTAAGAAGATTCTAATTAATCATTTTCGAGAGAGGTCTTTGCCATCACGAATGTATGGCGGTGAGTTTTGGTACATCGATGCTTCCCGGAAGCAAGATTCACGTAAATGATTTTGGAAATTAAGTTATAGCAAGCCTTTCGAGGTTTAGGGGTTTACCGAGAATAAAACCAAAACATTAGGATCACGAACTTTTTCAAGTTTGACACAAAATAAGTGTGGCAAATCTGTGCAATGGGATTCACAGAAAACAATATCAGTAAGTGACTTCAAGTTTTCATATTTGATTTTTAATAAGATTAATGCACGTTCACTTTCATTTTTAATTAACACGAAACATTTTAAACTTTTAAAATACTCAAAATCTTGACAGGTCCAATTCTATGTACTACTTTCGTGATTTTCGGAATTTAAAATGGCTGATTTTTTGGGGAAAATGGAAAAATGAAATTACGAGTAGATGAAAATCTGTCCCAGGCGATGCTTTCCAACTTTTGCATTATGACAATATGTCGAGTCGCATTGGGCCGGACACCGCCAGGGACGAAGTTGAGTTGATCCATTGTATGAAAAAACCAATCTTTCTCGGTCTGGCCCCTTGTAGACCCGAATATGTTGAACAAGAAATAATAAATCCCATTTAAATATAAGCTTGAGGGAGTTAACCTATTGACCCACTTTTGATCCGAAATAATAACAACATTGACCGCGTCATAGCCGACCAGATGACTTCGATGTTTGGACCAAAAACATGTGTAGCTAGACCAGAAACGTAGGGCCCAAACTCCAGACCCTAAAGCTTTGAATAAGGTCCCCAATGGCCGGATCCTGGACCAAGGTATCCCAACTTAGGTCCACAGAGAAAATTACAAAAAAAAGAGTCATAAACTTATTATAATTTTATCAATTCAATCATAAATCTTTTTATTATATCAATTGAGTACTAAACTTTTTGACGTTTTACCTATTGAGTCCATCCGACTAATTTTGTTCAAAAATCACTAACGTAAACACTTGTCATTTTACGTGGCAAAGCCAGAGCTATTTTGAGTACCTTCAGTTTTATAAGCGTGGTCATTGTCGTTATTTTAAGTACTTTCATTTTAGCCGAAGAGCTTTTCTTGGGAAGGTACTATCTTTTGCTCCTCAAATTTCTTCCCTAATTTCGTGCTAACCATCATTTTTTAGAGATTATATTATGCTGATTGATTTTGGTAAATCAGGATTATCGGCGTCATCACCATTGTGGCTGGTTATACATCGTGGTATTGGGCGCAAGTGACAGGCGAAAATGGCTGACCCAGGGCAATGGAAAGGACTAATGTTTTCTGGAAGCAAGATTCATGTATCAATCAAGTGCAGACGCTAAGTATGTGAAGGCAATAATTTGAAAGTCCTAAGTCATGCCGTAGTGGGGTGGAAGAACTTTGTGCTCGTCCCCATATCGGGAGCCAATTCAGCCGCTATCTACTACCCCCGGTACCTTCCTCTCGCCTTAGAAGATTTTGAATTTCTCCTGTTCTCCGTCTCTGCCAAATCTCTTTTCAAGACTTTCACTTCTCTATCTCGCCTTGGAAAATTGTCTGCTGCTCCAGGTTCCAAGGGCTTTTATATACCCGTTCTAATCTGTCCATCAAGCTACTATTTCTCGGTGAAAGGGAATTCCAAATTTCTTGTATTAGATTAAGGCAGTCCTCGCATCGAAGTTGCTTTGAATTTGAATTCCTTTTTTCGTTTTGGGGTTTGGCAGAAAAAAATAACATCGTTGGGCTATGGTCCAAAAGCTTATGTTGGAATTGAACTTGGTGCAGGCCTTTGCTCTCTCTGCCAAAACAGCTCGGGCATTTTTCTGTTTGTGGACGAAGCTGTACGGTGTACATTTTCCTTCGGTGCTTCTTTATAAGGGAGAATCTTGTGCTACTACCTCAGTTTCTCCACATAGTGGTTTGTCTTTTCCACAAAAAATATGCCAACAAGGGCTTAACTCCTTAACTTCAGCCCTAAGCCAAGGAACCTTTGTGCAATGCTCACATCTTTTCCTACAATACCTTGCATAATATTCTATTCTCCCACACGACAAACAAGGATGCGGTAGGCGTTCAGAATAGGTATCGAACCACAAAGGATCTCCGTCATAAGTCGTTAAAAACTCCCGGTTTCAAAGGTGAAAAGACCGAGAGATTTATTCTAGCTCCACCAGACTTTTGTGATGTTATTCCTTGTGACTCCATCCGCATCCACATCCAAGACCGGCCCTATCTCATCAGCTACTAGTTGAACCACCTCCTCCGAGGAGCATTTATAGGAAAGGCCATGAAATTGTACCCAAAAAGCACAATGGTTAAAAATTGACATTTTCAGGGGCTTATGAAGCTCCCAAATCTTTCATAGAACAAGTTACTTGCAAAGGACCAAACACAACATTGCTGTTGCTTTCAGATTTGAAAGTTATGGCGAAGAGTCCCCAATCAATTTGAGATAAGGTCCTCGTTGTGCTCTGAAATGCTTGCACATTAATATGAAGATTCAGCAGAAATTTCCCAAATCAGGTGAGGCTACTTTCCCTCTGTTTGTCAGCTGTAACGACGCCATCGGCAACATCGACGACCTTAAATCCAACTTGCTTCATAGAGTTGCTGCTCTGGTAAAAGTTAGGATTACGATATAAGAAAAGCTAGCCCATAGCAAGAGATGGAGCTCTACCAAGACGAGAGAGAATTCTGAGTGGATGATTGCCATTTTCGATCTTTCTCAAACAGCCCTTTTCAAAGCTAGGTGGTTCGACCAGTCTTTCCAAACAGGGTGCAATCAAAACGTGCTTAGTATCTATCACAAGTGGAACGAGAAGCTTTTCTCTGCAATCAAAACGTGCTTAAAGGGTTTGCCTGGTAGGGAAGAATGCATTTCATTGAGAGTACTTTTCTGCAAAATGTTTTTCGACGATTTTTGCCTGGTAGGGAAGAATGCACACGGAAAATGAATGGAAACCCCCAGTTGAGAAAAGAAATCGTGTTTCAAAATAGTTCTATTGCACTAATGAGTGAAAACTACCGCTATTCTTTTAACGCTGAAGGTTTCGAATGTTTGAGCCCTCCCTCCCTCTCACTCTCTCGAGATCCTAAAGGAATTCGTTATCAAAACTTATGATCAAATACAAGAAACCTATCCCCTTTGCATTTAAATTTACCAAACAAGGGGAAAACGACCATTTTTAAGGAAAACGATTTTCAAAGAAAACATTCCCTTCTATAATGAAGTTGCTCGCAAAACAAACTGCAAGGCATCTAAGCGTCCAGTTGTATACATCATACTTGTACTCCCATCAAGAGTGATGAACGAAGAGCAGAGAGTAACCCTCCACAGTGACAAAACGAAAACAGATCTCACAGTGAAAGAATACCAGATGAGTCTCTTACAAGGCAGAGCATTGGCTAAATTCGACTCACTTAATCGAGTCAGTCCAACATAAATGACCGATTCACCCCTAATGTGCATCCTACAAAAATGTCAGTGTTACAAATGTAGTTAATTTTCTTGGGGGATTATCAGCAAGTGATCCTCATTCCTGAAATTCGCTAACTACTTGTGCATGGTGAAGTATAACCACAACTCCCAGTGCAACCAATCAAAGTGCTGTATTAGAGCAGTGCTCCCGTAGATGCAGACGCAGAGTCAATGTAATCGAAATGGTTTTCATAACCAATGAGTCTCACCTGTTAACCTCAACAACTGAAGGGAAAGTAGAGAAGAATTCATTTGATCTCAGAATGTTTTCTACATTCCAATGCCATGCTGACTTTCCCGCACTGAACATCAACCATGAACTTCATGAGCAAAACTTTCCTTTCCATTGCCTAGGGTCGGCCATAAGTTAACCCTAGAAAGCTGAATAAAACCAAATCATGACAATTGGTGGAACTTCTAGATGGGGCTGTCATGGTTGGATAAGTTTAGCTGACACTTATCCAGATAAAACTGCCCTTGCAAACTTAAGGACTCGGTGCGAGCAAATCACAACTCTTGTTTTTTTTTGGTCGAAAGTAGACGTTGTATTATCATTTCGGAAACTTACAACCGGACGCAAAGGCGTTGGCATATACAAGGTCTAGCAAAATGTAAGGCGGGAAGATTTTCCAATCTTAGGCCGAACTTGCTGAGAGGTGGGTCTTAGCAGCTTAATCGGCTACAGTGTTGGCCTCACGCTTACAGAATCGAACCGTCAGGGTAGAGAACTTAAAAAGTAAAGAAGTAGCCTCCGCAAGCAAAGCATGGGTCTCCCATGGTGGTGACCCCACACCTGTGACAGCCTCAATGACGATGCTACAATCCGATTCAAGTACGATCTGTGCCTGATCAAGCCCTTGTCGCAGCAAATGGCGAAGCGCGAAGGTGAGAGCCTAAAACTCCGCAATCAGAGCAGATGCAGCAGGAAATCGCATAGTATAAGCCATCGATCCGTGTGTGCTTCCTGGCTGAAATGATGCATCTATATTGCATTTCAAAGTACTTGGATTCGGTGGTTTCCAAATCTGATGTGGGTTTTGTTGTGATGTAGGTCTTGTCGAATGGGCTGGGGTGCTGGCCTGATAAAGCCAAGTCTGTGTTAACGCGTTCTCCACTGCTAAGGTTGAGTCCAGATGATGGCCACAGAAGATGAATCCATTTCTCATTAGCCAAATTTGCCAGAGAACGTTGGCAATGAGCTCCAGAGCAGGTGAGTGATTTGTTGAAATAACCTTTTTTGCTAACCATACTTCTAATCTAGTAACCGTACGAGGCTGGACATCGATGTTGATCTGTGGGTGAGCCCAGATATCTGTAGTCCACGAACAAAATAGGAATAAGTGCTCTAAAGTTTCTGGAATGCCTTGTTTACAAATCTGACACAATGGATCGGTAATGATATGTTTCCGAAACAAGTTGTCTCTAGATTGCGTTTTGACATACCGACCATAGAAATATGCGTAGTTTTGGAACTGTTTGCATGGCCTAGATGTTTTTCCACGTAAGCCTAGGATGTTGATATGATGTAATCACAACTCTTGTTTAGTGGACAAAATGTTGTTACAAAAAGGGGCTTCGAGAACCACACCCTGATCAGTACCGCGTCAAGCATACTTCCCCGCAGAAGGAAAAGGGTTCCTCAATCCAGGAAAAACATCTCCATCAGATTAACTGACACAATTCCTAACAAGTAGAAGTAAATATAGAAAACAGCATCACGATGATACCTACATAATAAATTAGACAAGGCAGCTTATGACAATTGCTTCGATTAATCCTCCCCATATATACGCTGAAGTTCTCGGGTAGCTGCTAAATATGACTCTGAAAAGAGCAAATTAAGCTTTCTGAGAAGAAAATGCAAGATGACAGTAAAATTGGACGATAACAATAATTCCTATGATTCTTCGAAGTTCATCATGCTAATGCAAAGCCATTGATGATAGAAGGAAGTCACATTACCTTTCCAGAGATGGAAGGATTTTTGATTGATCGGCGAACCGGTGATAGTTTGCATGACTTCAAACAACATATTTTGGGGTGTGCTCTTGAGTTCCTGAACAATCCTATAGATGGTATTTCCATTGTTGTAAAATCCAAACTAGATCACCAATCATTATATGTTTTAGGCTTGTGTTACATTTTGTCAAGTTGTTGTCTCGTTCTGAACTCATCATGTTCTAAATTACGTTATGTACTTATGTCATTCTAAACCTATCAAATTCTAGACTTGTCACGTTTTGGACTTGTGTCTCGTTTTGTATGCAAAGTCTGAATGTGTTCCGGCTAAATAGACTTTTCAAGTTGGACGTAAGTTTGAATATATTCATTCAGTCTTCTAACTCTTTCAAGTATAATCTTTGATAATATTATTTATATGTTCTATCATTTGCATAGTCTGTTACTCAATTATTAAATACTTTAGTAGTTTTTGATTTATTTCATTATCTTCAAAACGTCATAAGGGATTTTTCTAACAAGATTGACAAGCCAAATGACCAAATGAGAAATTATTAGGAAAAAGGTCTCCATCCACTTTTCTCCCCATATTCAGTTTTTCCGTGCCAATAGATGAATTGCATCTCTCATTACACTTGACAGCTCCAGTCGTTTCAGTATCAAGTACTTGTTCAGAGAAATGAGCAGGGGCGGAAACTGTGTTAAAACCAGAAGTAAAGCCCCATGGAGATGAGTTCGTGCTCAACAGTCCTAAAGAGGAAGTGTTGCTTGGAACTTCTACGGCCTGTTTCTTGCTGGGATGCTCTGCCTCAGGGCCATCCGTGAACCATTGTTACGACCACTTGGCTTCTATTCTAGAAGTATTATCGGAAGCCATCTCACTGTTAGTTAAGCCATCAGCATCTTTTCCCGTCCAAAAGCCCTGATTCTGGAAAGATCACCCAAAGAAATGGCTTAGAATCTTGTATTTCAGTATAGACAGAAGACACACTTGTCATCCTTCACAAAATGTAAGCACAGTTTTACCACCATGACACCACCACTACTCATTACATTTTTTCAAAAGTGCACAAAGCATTTCTCATATTAGCATCAAGCAAGACACGACCATCAAAATCACACATATTTAATGCACAATGTAAAGCTTCTATGGTGCTTCTTAATATTGTTTCTGAGTCTCTGCTTAATCGCAAGATGAAATTTAGAAATTGCTTCATCTTAATTATTCCTGTTGACAAATTGTTCAGTTCTAACTCTTTGAATCAATCAAACAATCCTTAAACCATCAAGAAGTTATTAGAAAGAGCCAACTACGTAGACGATCCAAAATGCGAAGAGCCAACTACGTAGTCGAAGAAAGAAAGAACAGAAGAATCCTTAGACGATCCAAAATGCATTAAGTAATCTGACAGCAGATCGCTTAAACTTGCTTCAAAATAGCTTGTTCGTGGGGCAAATATTTTTCGTTCAGGCACTACAAACTTCTTAGTGGCGATATGGGGCAACTCCTTTCAGTGTCCAAATGCAACTCGTGCCTATTTTGATGGCAACATCGGCGACAATTTTGTCTAAAAATTTATGCTATGACCCCAATTGAATTTAGAGATCAATCTGAAACAAAAAAGCCCCATATTGTTAACTCCTTACGAACGTAATAGCAGCAAAAATTTCAAATAAATACAAGAAACTCTTCAAAGCTAGTAACCGAAAATTGAGAATCTGAAAGATCTTACCCATAATATAAGGAGAAACACAAACACCGCAATTTGGGACTTCATTGTTTCGTATGAGGAGGCCTTTTGGTTGAGCACAAACCCTAACTTTAATTAGGGGTTTATTCAAATTGGGTTCAAGTAGAAAATTCTGGAGAAAATTGCCCATAATGTTGCGCCAAATTAGCACGTAACTAGCAAGTGCAAGTCGGCCAACAAGCTGGAGGGCTTATTTGGAATTAAGTTGGCCACTTCAAGCACTTATTAAAGATGAGTCTAAGCCTTCTTTTGATAAAATGACTCAACTCCATACCCCTATTTGGTATCTTTCCATTACTAATAAAACAATAGGAGTGTCCTTAACTTTTGAAAGCAGTAGAACTAAGTTTTTTATTCCTATTGAAATTTACTGTTCGTTTGCTTAGTTAGAAGCGCACTTGTAAACTAATTTATTTTCCATAATGGTGGCCTACTAGCGCAAATGGGTTCGTATTTTCTTCATTGGAAAGTTCTTCACGTTCTTCATTGACGAGTTTATACATTTTGACGAGTTCCTCCTCACCCCCTCTCCTTTCTGTCTGTTGCGACCTCTCTCTCTCTCTCTCTCTCTCTCTGTGTCCCCAATGGCGGAACTTCTCTCTTCCCTCTGCCTCCACACGCACCCCTCTCGCTTGAGCGTCCTCCCCCTCTCTCCGAGAAGGAATCTTTCTGTTTTTCTCTTCTTCCCCTCACGCCATCTGATGCATTCTAAAAGGTTTGGATCGCGGCTTGCGTCACAGCTGGTGCGCCTCGCGCTCGCTTACGGACGCCCGCTCGTTCGTTCGTTCCTAAGCGTGTGGGCGTGTGTATACTTTTGGAAAATTATTTATTTTCCGCAAAACAAACGGAGTTTTGAAATGTTGTATCAATTTCAGGAGAGTATCGATTAAAGATGCTTGCTTTGTGGAATCCACAAGAAGGTGGAGATTCTTCCACTCAGATTCCTCCTTTTTTCATTTATTCCTCAACTATCGATCGAACATGCGGTTGACAGAAAAAGGAAAAATGTTGACAATCTGAAAGAACCCACCAGCAAATGATTTGAACGGGAGCAGTTTTCTCCGATCAGAATGGAGGAAAATAGAGCCCCTCACAATCGGTATATATATTAGGTTCTGCAAACTTACATCAAAGTTTCGGCGAATTCTCTTCTTCTTGGTTGAAAGGTTTTCGCAAATTCATATATTCTGCTTCGGGGTGTTCATTCACCTGTTCACAGTAGGTTCTTTAACTCATGCAAATGTATATATAGCAATCCTTTTGAGATGTGAACTGAACAGGATTTGTCGAAACGTATGTCTGAGAAAACCTTATAATGATGTATGTAGGTAAGCAACCGGAGGTCTCGAAGATGGTTAAATGACCGTTTGTTAATGGAGCTTGTTCCTCGTTTAAATGCTGAAGAAATCAGAGGGCTCTTTGCTCCTCCACCTTGGGGTACTGAATTTCTAAAACATAATATTTTTCCATTTTCAGTTGGAGTTACTGATGATTGCACATTTCTCTTCAGAATTTTAAGTGGGTGCCAAACTTACTCCTCAGTGTCAGATCAGTTCTTTAGTGGTGTGATAGTTCCAATCATTGCAAATTTTGGGCCTGGAGTTAAGGGAAAGTGGAACAAGACTATTTCTTATTTAATTACAATATTTACATTTGCATGAGGCAATCAACTTAGGCTAAGTTTGGTTGGATTTTTGGAGAAAGCCATGCAAAAGACTTCAAGTTATAGGCATATTCTGAAGTGCAAATTGTGTTTATTAAATTGTAATTTAAAAGTCCAATTGTAATGCAATTTTGGGTTAAATAGTATTTGAAAAAATTATTCTTGCATCCTACTATATTATTAAAAGAAAGGAAAACAAAGCTGGCAATGGGCTTAGGCTGCCAGCCAGTGAGCCATATTTGGTGCCAGGAGCTATTGTCTAAGGTCGCACAACCTCGGCAAGGGCCACCTGAGGTTGCATGACCCTAGGCGGCCCTTGTGGAGGTTGCAAGACCCTAACCTCCCAAGCCAAGGTCGCATGACCATCAGCCAGCCTCGCGCAACTCTCAATGGGGCTTCATTGGTGATCTATGCAGAGAATTCAAGAAGATGAACAATTCTTACAAGGACAAAATTGGAAAATGAAAAAATTGGTGAGGATAGTTTCGGAAGAAAAACATATTAATCCTAGGAAATGGCCTTTTGAATATGCTGAAAGCCCAAGCCAGCTGGGGGACTTGCCTTTAGTTTTCAACTTTGCCAAGGCCAACATTTGGCCAAAGGGGTCTCGAAAAAGTTTGCCAAACACCCCAAGATGCCTTCAAAACCCCTTGGGAAAGTGGTTCCCAAATGGAGCCTTAACGTGTGACGGTTGCTTCCATGGAGTATTACCTTTTTTGGCCAAAACCCTGAAGGAAGGGAAGAGTGAGAGTTGCTTATTAGAATAATGTTAGTGTAAGGGGGTTCCGGCTTCAGTTCTGGTCCTTTTTGGGGCAGCACCAGAGGTAGATTGACAGGCCGGGTGATGTGGAAGCTATGCGATTTTACTGGATAAATACGATATTAGCATGTAATTTTCTTTAAAATAATTCATAATGATATTCCTTTGGTTCGTTTTCAGGCGATGATGTCCCACCATCCCCCTTTTCCATGACAAATGCTCGAGAGTGGGACAAATTTAGGAATATAGATATGGACAAAGAGGTTTGCTTTTTTCATTTCTTTTGAATTTGTTTTCGTGATATTCAACTATAATTTTTCCCATGTCATTGACGTTAATATATTTTTCCAATATAGTATTGTCATAGTGTACTCAGTTGTGGTTGCACGATTAAACCAATTATATGTATGTGCAGTGAATGTTCTTGTATTGAGAGGCTATGTGATGGGGCCATGAAGAATATATAGCTCATGCATTTTAATTTGAAGTGCTTTGAGATTGATTGACAATTCTGTTCTGTATGTTCAGGATAAAATAACATGGTGTACAATTTTAGGGTCTGCATCTTTATGGGGTTGTAGTGTACACTGCTCAACAACAGTGGATATGTATGATACTTCTCGTCTTTTTCACGGCATATTTAACCTTCTAACCTGTTGCGTGTGTCCTAGTATATGAAGGGCAAGTGTCCTCCACATATTGCGAGGAAGAATTGTTTTGATATGATGGGTATTTGTAGTTTTATTTTTTACTTTTTTTATTTTTATTTTTACGCTTTTTCCTGTTGTAGATTTTTTACACTAGGTTTACATTTCTCCATATTTATGATGATAATGCAGCAGTTGCATCGTACCTGTATAATCATAGGGCACGAGATGATGTTTCATAAATTTCTTTCTATTGAATTGCAGGCCAATATGATTGACAATATTAAAGCATCATACAGAAAGCGCTTAGCTCGTTTGGACGCTGATAAGGTGGCTGTCTTGAGTGCACGGCGCCGATTTGATTGTCGGACTAGAGAGGCTCTTCGCCGTAGCTTTCTTTTTGAGTTCATTGAAGGCTATGAGGTATAATCTAGTTTGAAACTTTGTGGCCTAGACATTGGACAGGTCTTGTCTTGTGCATGTGAGAGTCCATGTCACTGCAGCTTAGGCTTTTTTGGTATTTACAGGCGAAGGGAACTGATATATCTTTGAATCATTTATTCTTCACTCTTAATATGGGAATCAGTGATAGCTTGTTTGCAGTGTAGAGGACATATGATTGGTAAAGCTGTTAAGTAATGGTATAGTGTAAAGTCTGCAAAAGACCAGTTACACTCTTTCAAAATAAGGTTAACCTAGGAGTGAATAGGAAACATCGGAATAACTGAGCTGCAGGAGAACCTGCGATAATATGAAGAGGAATAGCCTTGCTCTTCCCAATTCTTGTGTCTGCATAAGGAACCTGATTCTTAAAGCAACTCCTTTTTCGCATTACAAGAGTGGATTCCTCTTGATCTTTCAGTTAGCACATGTATAAAAGATGCCTTTGTCTTTAGGCTTGTATTCGGGCCTTCATCCTCGAAAGGGGAGCTGAAGAAGTTCTCGAGCTCCAGGTTCAAGATCCTTTCCATAGGCTTCTGCTGCATGGTGTTTGTGAGGTAAATTTTTGCTTGAATTTTAACATTTTACCTTTACTTTCTGTGCTGAAAATACTATATTGAACAATCCTTATAGGAGCTGGAATTCTGGATCTTGGTCATCTCATTGATCACCAGTTAGTAAGGTTTGTACCATCTGTAAGTACATTAAAACTTGATTGCTGGCCTTATGTTTGTTCTATGGTAGAGTTTTCGGTGCTTTAATTCCTAGCTAATAGAGGAATCTTCCATGAACAGTTCTACAACTTGGCTTCGGTCACAGTTACCCAATCAAAGGACGCAGGGTCTCTGAAGGTCACAAGGATTACTAGGAAGAAAACAGGGTCCACCGAGCTCCCTAGCATCACCTTGTCCCATTTCTTGAGAATGTCCAAGGAAGGGAGCTGGTAACATTATGCGGGAGCTTCCCATGCTTGTCAAATGTAAAAATGAAAACTGTAGTACTGTACTTGATTGAAACTGTTAGGTGCTCAGCAGGGAATAGAAATCTGCTTAGGTAGGACTCTAATCTTTTGGAAGGAATGTCAAAACTTTCCAAACTCCGTCTCTCATGGAGATTGTGATTTCTTAGGGTTTAGCATGTACCATATGTCCAGACCTTTATTTGTTTGTTAATCTCCATTTCGGACATAAATAAAGGAGAATGTGTTTCCTAGATGCTGCTGGAATTAGCAAACTTGTGATAAAGTCAGAGCTATTGCTGAAATAGAGGACGCTAGGGGTGAGCATGGTCTGGGTTAGGCTAGTCCACCCCCTAACTCTAAGACTAACCCGCATAGTGCTGGTTCTCAATTTTTTGGGACCAAGGACCGATCCTATTAAGTTTGGGACCGAGGACTGGACCAACCTAGTAGATTCAATCCAATTCTAGGGTCAACCTGGGACCAATGGATAATTTTTTAATTTCATTTCTTTTACCCCTTGAAAAGGCAATCAAGGGTCGGACTAACCCAATGGGTTTAGTTCGTTTCCAGGGTCAATCTGGGACCAATCGATAATTTTTTATTTCATTTTTTGTATTCCCTGAAAAGGTGACTAAGGACCAGACCGACTCAATGAGTTTAGTGACGAGCGAGGATAGTTAAGAGAGGCAAGCGATGAGCGTCGAGTAGGGTGAGCATTGAGTGTCGAGCGGGGAGTAACAAGCCAAGCGAGGACTGAGCGGTGAGCGGCACAAGTGACCTAAAGCGAGCAAGGTGAGTGGCGAGCGGAGAAGTTGTTTCTTTCAATTTTGGCAAATTGAAGACTGAGAGGACATATAAGGTAGAAGAGAACGAGTATTAAAAGAGGATGTTGTGAGAAGCTATTTATGCCCTTTTAGACGCCGTGAGGACTTCTCATAAAAATATTTTCCTTATTTATAAATTATGATTGTTGACGCTGTAAAAGATATAAAAAAAAATCTAAGTTATTAAAAAATAGTGTAAAATTACATGAACTCTTCACTAGGGAATTGTTTAATGTTGTTGACGTCGTTTATTTGTGAGGTTTTATCTATATAAAAATTATGAATAATAAATTAGATATATAATATATATAGAGTCAGGTTTGGTCCAAGTTGGACCAACCTTAAACTCTCAGGACCGAGAACCAACTCGCACAATACTGATCCAAGAATCCCAAGACCAAGAATCAATCTAGTCACCCTGGGAACCGAACCAGGATCGGTAGGGTTAGGCCGATCCAAAGTCGGTCCAAGGTTGACCTTAAACCGATGCTCACCCCTTAAAGATATTGTGGCTCAAGGGAGTACCAAGTAGTTCATGTCACAAACACATTATTTTGTCATTAGAACAATCTTAATCAAGTATTTGCAAAGGAATGGTAATATTTTGGAAATGGCTATTTAAGGTGCATTTGTTTACCATTTAATTCTTGAGAATAATTTTCGCTAAGAAATAATTCTTTTTCGTTCTATTTTCAAGAATAATTCCTAAGTATTTGATGGCGTTTGGTAATTATTAAAATTTTTTATTTCCAGAATAGAAATACATTTGATAGGACTCCTAAATTTTTTCGTTTTTTTTAAATTTTTTTAATGCTTTTATTATATTTTCTTATTTTTCTCTTTGTTTTCTTTTTTCTTTTTCTTTATCTCTTCTTCCTCCTCCTTTGTGGCTAGTCACCGATTGGCTGGGCCAGGTCTAGAGAGCTCGCAAGAGGCTCCCGATGGCTGTGAGACTTCACCTAGGCAGTTGGTCGGGATGGCGGTGGTAGTGGCCAATGACCGATTGGGGAGAAGAAGAAGAGAAAAGAAGAGAGAGAAAAGAAAAAAGAAAAATAGGTTTGGGTTTGATTTTCGAATTGTTTTCGAAAATAAAGAAGCAATATTTTTATACTTCTTAATTATGTTCTAAAAATATATATTTTTATTCTCGAGAATAAAAAATTTATTAAATGAATTTCTATTTCAAATATACTCCTAAATGAATTTCGGATTGATGGGCTCAACATTGCGAATTTATTAAATGAATTTCTGTTGAGCCCATCAATTGGCAAGCAAGAACAGTGATCAACCCCACTTCGCATTAGCGTACCGGACTTTGCTTTGTCCTTCTCTTATCAATGGTGATGCGACTGAAAAGACTTCAATATTAACAAATTTGGAACGACGTGCATCCCTTGAGGTGATCGGACAATTATCTTTGACAGATAGTAACTTCACACCACCCTCTAGATATTTATCTTCTTCTCCGAATCCTAGTCTTCACACGCATAAATCCCGGAAGCCTATGCTACCCCTAGCTTGGATTTACATAGCTGACTTAACCTATGAATTCCATCGTTCTCTTCTTTTAAATCTGAAGAACGGGTTATTTTTTCTTTGTGAAATGATAGAATGGAATGATACAGACAAAGCCATGGAAGCTGTCTTTATGTTAACTACAAAGGCACATTTTTGGTCAAAAGTTTCGAAAAGTAAAACCTCAGACACGCGTGTTTCATGGTGTTCATGAGTTGACGGGCCGCTCGTCTTGTTCATGAAGCCCGTAAGTAATGGGGATTGCAAATGATGATTTCCTGAAAGGCGCCAACTTGTGCAATGCCAAATCTTCTCATCAAACCGTAGCCAAACGGCATTAAGAGAGGTTGCTGCGTGACACCAATAGCGCTCCATGAACTAGCCTACTTGTGTCCATTCTGCTTCACATAAATCATTTTCTGATAAAGAAAGCTTGCTGTAGATATTAACTTACCATGTCTGAACTTGCAGAGGAAACACTGATAAAGTTCATGACAGTTGAATGATTCCTAAACAAGCCATTTTAGATAACTCTCAAACTCTATCCACTTCAAACAGAACAGCTTGAGGTTAATGATTAGTAAGTAGGTTCCAAAGAAATCATAGTAAGGCTGCTCAGCCCATGCCTAAGATCATTCGTCAAAAGTGCTATGTAGAGCTGGCAAAATGCGTCATAAACTCATATTATGACCCATTTTTAGTTAAATGGCTCATATATGGATCAAGTGAAAGTTAAATATGGAGTAGAAATGGGTCTGAAAAAGTAAAACACAAAAAGAAATTGGTCTAAATGGGTTATTAGGAAAGGAAACCCACTTTAAAGTTTAAATTCATGACCTTTTTTAACTTTATAAAAATGTTTTTTTATAAAAAAAAATTGAAATTATAATTATTTTTCATATTTCAATTTATTTTTATTTTTATTTTTCTCTTTTCTTTCTTTTTCTTCCTTCTTTAGCAGACGATCGGCCGGCAACAGGCAAGGTGAGGCTCGAGCTCGCCGAATCTGGCGAGACTCGAGCTCGCTGACGATTGGCGAGGCTCGAGCCTCACCCTTGCTAGATTGGCGAGATCGAGCCTCGCCCGACGTCGATGAGCTCGAGTCTCGCCCGAGCCTCGCCCGACGCCGGTGAGCTCGAGCTTCGCCGGATCTAGCGAGACTCGAGCTTGGCAGCGTCGGGCAGAGCTCGATCTAGCCAATCCGGCAATTCATGTTTTAAAACATTTTTAAAAAAAGAGAAAAATGAATTGTGGCTAGTCACTAGCCAGTTTAATGGAAATTTTTTATAAAACATGAATTGCCGGATCGGCGAGATCGAGCCCTGCTCGACGCCGCTGAGCTCGATCTCGTCTGTGGCTAGTCACTGGCCATCGTCATGGCTGGCGGCTGAACGAAGAAGAAGAAAAAAGAAAAGAGAAAAAGAAAAAATAATTATTAAAAATTAAAAATTATATTTTAAAAAATAAAAATATTTAAAAAAATAAAAATTCGATTTAAAAAAAATATTTTAAGAATAATTATAAAAAATTTCCATTAAATTTGTATTGCATAAAAATTGTTAAAAAATTTGTATTGCATAAAAATATTTTAACAATACTTTTTATTTTTTTTATAAAAAAATCATAAAAATGAGCTTTTTTAGATTTAGTTAAAAAAAATCATGTAACAGTTTTTAGTTATTCAATGATATGTTCACTTCAAATAAGAGAAGCATGTGCATAGTCTAATTTTTTTTATAAATATTTCAATTTATAGGTTTTTTTTTTAATTTTATTTACTATTTTTAATTTAATTTGAAGTTTTAATCTAATTAGCATATAGTAGAAGTGGGTTTTCCTAGAATATTAATAGGTTTTAGTAATACGGGTCGGGTACGGGTCGGATTGGGTATGAATAACTAAATTTACACTATAAGAATATGGATCAAAACGAGTTAAATTAGTCAAATATGGGTCGAGCCATACCCATACCCGACCCGACTCACCCATTCGCCACCCCTAGTGCTATGATAGAATATGCTTACGACGCACTGAAAAGCCATGGACCACGTGCAAAATATTTTCGAGAGAAAATGACTGAGTTTTGAGGACAACAGAGACGCCACGGCTACCATTTAACTGTAGGCTTCAATAAGAGTGCTAATCGTGTTTACAAAGAGAATCTCGTTGTCGTGATTATTTGCCTGGCAGTTCCCGCAAGATTTGAGCTAGTGAAGATAATGAAGTCCTAACTTTGCTGAAGCAAGTTTTACAAGTATGCATAAAGAGAATTTTGCTGTCGTGATTATCTGCCCAGCAGATCCCGCAAGATTTGATCTAGTGAAGAAAATAAATTCCGATTTTTGCTGAGTTTGCTTCAGTCGACTAGCTAAACCTATCAATTCTTTAATCAGTTTGCAGCCCTTGAGTGATAGGTAGGACTCGCTTTCTTTCTAATCGCTTGATGACGACATGCCGTGAATCCGTTTTCTGCCTCAGCTCTTATCGACATCGTGGCACACATGGAAGTCCGTTGTTTTTGCGTGGCATAAGGGATGGCGATCTCTCATCATGCACAAAAACTAGAGCTGTTAAACGGGTGGGTCTGGTCGGATTTAGATCGGGTCATTAATAGGTCGACCTAAATTGACCCATTAACCTATTTATGTCTAATGTAAAGTTTTTAACCCATACCCATACCTAACCCGACCCATATTAATAAAATATTTTCATATTTAACTAAATTTAGGAAAACTTATTCTTATGTTTTTTTTTTTTAAAAGATTATGTTTCTAAAAATTCCAAACAATACAAATCCAATCAATAATTTTTCAAAAAAATTATATATATTTAAAAACTAAAATAGTTTTATACAACACAAATTTAATGGAAAATTTTTATAATTTTTAAAATAATTATTTCAAATATCGAATTTTAATTATTTTTATTTTTAAAAATTTATTTTTTAATTATTTTTATTTTTTAAAAATTTATTTTTTTTTTTTATTTATATTTTTTAATATAATTTTTCTTTTTCTTTTTTTCTTCTTCTTCTTCTTTGGTTGGCCGCCGGCCACGACGACGGCCGGCGACCGGCCACAAGCGAGCCTCGAGCTCGCTCGGCTCGCCGATGTCGGCGAGCTTACAGCTCGCTAGATCCGATGAGCTCAAGCTTGCCCGACACTGGCGAGCTCGCAGCTCGCTAGATCCGATGAGCTCAAGCTTGCCCGACATCGGCGAGCTCGCGGCTCACCAGATTCGGCGAGCTCGAGGCTCGCCTGGCCGGTCGCCGGCCATCGCTATGCCGGCGACCGGAGGAAGAAGAAAGAAAAAAAAAAAAAAAAAAAAAAAAGAACATTATAATAAAAAATAATTATATTTTCGGTTTTTATAAAAATAAAAATAAAATTGTAAAGTTAAAGAGAGAAGAGAGTAGAGAGAGATGGTGAGGTTTTGAGTTAAAATAAATGGATTCCTTTTGAATGGGTTGATAAATGGGTCTTAAATGGGTCAAAGAGTTGACCCATTTAAGACTCATATATCTTAATCTTGATCCATTAAAACTCATTATGAGTGTTTTAAGAAATAAAGCTTGACCCATTAACGACCCATTTAATCATAAATGGGTCAATAAATGAGTTGCACAACCCATTTAACACCTCTAACGAAAACAGACCATGTACGTCTTTAAATGTGATGATGGAGTATGAGAACACTAAATTTGAGAAGTATATACCAAAGGGGTTGGTTGGTAATTATCTCATTCGAACAATCCTTCTCCTGGTTTCACTTGATCAAACAATAGGATGGCCCCCAAAGGAAAACCATTAGCTGCTCTATCATTTTGGCAGACAAATTTATTTTAGGAGCTGGCAATTTGTTCACCTCTCAATCATTTGCATATCAAATAATTCTTTGGTTACGCTGCTTTCATATGGAAATTCAGTATTTTGATGCAGAATAATACCATAGAAGTGCAACGTTAGGTTCTAATTCTGTTTCTCTATACAGAACCCATACTGCTTTATTCCTGCTACATGCATTACCGCCTTTTTACTTGGGCACGTCAATGCTCGTCTAGAATTTAGCTAGAGTGAACGTATCATTTAGTTACCAAATCCTGGTTCAGTTTGGATTGGGATTCTCATATGGCTGCCAAATAGAATTATACAGGGAGTTTACTAAATCAACAGCATTTTGCTCCGACCTTTAACTTATTTCTCGATTCTTCCCTTGATCATCCTGATTTCAACAAGCTAGAAAATGTATCTTTCATCGAATGAGGCCAAACTTGTCGCCGTCTCCCCACCGCCACTTGAAAAGGATAATGGATACTGTCGTTTCCAACTAGCAGTTTGTGCAGATCAGCCGTCACTGTGAGAATCTCGAGCTATCGATTCTGAGGAGAAATAAAGCCTCAGTCAACTTTTTGCACACCCTTCTAGGGAATAAAAAGAAATGATATTTTTTTTTGCAGAATCACACCGTTCATCAGCAAAATACGGCACTGATGATATGATAAGTGCCGGTTCCATGATTGCAGATGATTGTCTTATTAGCACACACAACAACTGCGAATGCAATTCCCAGAGAGCAAACTTTTTATTTTCATTTAGCTTCAGAATGCAGCGGGGTTCTGTGTTTTGTTTTTTTCCTCCAGGTGCACTTACAAAGTCGAACTGGGAAGATGCTCCTTTATTCTTTTGTTGCATCCTTACATGTCCTATTTAATTTAATCTCGAGCGGTCGTCTACGTAGAACGGAGATTAATCACTAAACATGCCTAATAAAATTAGTACTCTAGGACAAAATGTACAGGACAAAAGGCCTGATCAAATCCTATTCTTCTGCAGTTTGCATGCTATCTTCTTTTTCCTATTGGGATGGGCCAAATTGATGCCATCATTGTAAAGAAATTCTGTACCCATCGGAACTATCGTTTCAATTTCCGTACAAAGGCAAAAAGAATTTCAGCTCCTCTTTTTTCTTCCAATGGCGCCGTAAGATAGAATTTTGAGGTCTTACGTTTCGACATGGCCAGGAGGGTTGCCCGCACGTCACTTGCTTCCATGCCCACATACCCATCCCGTTGAATCTTGAAACAGATAATAATTTAATGAGAAATTAAAAAAAAAAAAAATAGAGTATACACATTGAAAACCCTGAAATTTATCAAGTAAAATCAAATCATTGTTAACTTCATCTAATTTTACTAATGAAAGTGCTAACGTGATTTTTTTTTTTTGTTATTTTCTTTCTCCTGCGTGGTGATGACAGGCTAAAACATGAAAAGTAAGGCTAAAACAACGTCGTTTTGGCTTGAATACAATTTTTTAATATAAATAATATTTGAATTAGATTAAAATAAATTTAAAAAGAAAAGGGGAAGGAAGAGGAAACCACAAGCCCTTGCCTAGTTCCATTCTTTTCTAAAAAGATTAATTTATTGTTAACATAATTTAAATATCTTTTATTAAAAAATCAAATATAAACCAAACCAACGTCGTTTTAGTTGCATCAGTGCCATGTAGAAAAGAGAAAATAATAAAAAATAATCTTGTCAACATTTTTCATTGGCCAAGTTAGACGAATTTAGCAAAAGGATTTAATTACACAAATTTGATAAATTTTAAGATTTAATTGTACTTTTTGTGAGTTTAAGGACTCTCTTGTAATTTTTGTAACATGTTTTAAGACTTCTAGTGCACATTTCCCAAAAAAAATTGAATTTAGTTTACATATACTAATTCCTTTTTAAACCTTTTGGTTTGACTAATTTAATCATACATTTGTTGACAATTAGCCGTTAATTATTCTGATCAATTTTTACCAAAAATTGCTAATATAGACACGAGCAGTTTTTTGTGGCACAATCAACCTGAAATAGGCAATACTTAATTTTTTGAATTTTTTATTTTCTTCCTCTTTTTAAAAAAAAAGAAAAAAGTTATGGCTAGTGAGGGCTACGACTAAGTGGCTGATAAGAGTTGTCGTCCAAGAAGAAAAAATTCAAAAAATTACAAAAATTTTCCACATCAATATAGAATGTACCACATAGGACAACTTATGTCACATTAGCAATTTTTGACTACATTGGTAAGCTTTCAAAGGGCTTATGATTAAACTAGTCAAATTAAAAGTCTTACAATCGAAAAGATATCTATACAATAGTTTTATGATTTTTTAGGTAATTTTTCTGATAAATTGATATAGCGCCCATGGCTTTGAAATTTATTTCAAATCAACATTAAAATTGTGACAATAACTATTTGTATGTTTAAGCTGTAAAACGTTTTGTGAACGGATTCAATGGAAATTCCAAAACGCATGTCCTACGCAACTTTTAGAATTTAAATGGACGAGAAATAAGTTTTAGAAGTAAAGTCCAATTTCACATGTAAGTCCAACTTGCACCATTCTAGAAGATCTAAATGCACGGTCGAAATATTCAACAGGAGTCATAATTATTATTCATTGTGTGCGAACCCGTTATCAACACACACCATCAGATCGAGCCTACGCCACAAAAGAACCGAAAGATTTCCCCAGACGAATCGGGCGGTCGGAGGAAATTCGAGCTCGTGATTGAGAGAGAGAACTCCAAGCTGGGGCTCTCACGCATTAGGGAATTTGTGCCGGAAGAGCCCCTGCCTTTGCGCAGTTGAAACCCCCCATGGCGGGCCCCACGACCCGACAACCCGAGTGGAGAATGGCCTTGCTTTTTTCTATCGCTTCGCAGGATGTTTTGGGTGGGCGGTCGATACTCGATGGCTTCTTACCGTCGAAGAAGGTCACGAGAGGAATCTCGCGAGTACGGAGCGACTTGACACCGATCCCACTCGTGCGATCCCGAATTTCTAATTTATTTGCAACGAAAAAAAGGTAAAGTAATTATGATGAAAAATAAAATCTAAGGCTATGCTAAGACAGGATCATCATTAGGATTTAGGCCGTTCTACAATCTTCACTATGGTAGGTCGCCCCTTGCGGTGCCATTGTCGCGGAGGTCATCGCTCATAGCGGCCAACACTAGCTTGCCTCCGCCGTCTAACATTGTCTCCTCGTCAGTGTTAATTATTTCTCCTTCCCCTTTATTATTCGTGAAAATTAAAATCCTATAAAAACAAACTTTTACACCCCGCAAAAAAAAAACGAAATACAAAGAAAGTATTCCTCCTCTCTTATTCTATTCAGTCCCTTTCCGTCCTTTAATAATTCTGTGTGCTTTTTCCTGTCCGGTCAGAGAGACCCTCAACATCATAAAAGCATATACACTTAGACAGCACTTCTCACCCTTAACTCGGAAGGATAAAAAAACACAACACAAAAATGTTGCCGCTTCATGATTGTTGGAACATCGCATTCAACAAAAGATAAAAGCACAAGGAAACGAAACCCCCCACGAGTGAAACCGTGGGTGGTGGGCATGCTATCATTAACCATGCAAGTCTTAACAACTGGGGGTATGAAGACCGATAGTTGTTATTAGACTTGCCGTAAGGCATGCCAGCTTCATAGTCGGCCTTTCACCTAGGGGTGAACATGTTGGACTGTCCAAATCAGGAACCGTTCGGACCGGACCGGACTGGCTGGTTTGGTTTGGTTCCCGGAAGGATTGGTCCGGTTCTTGATTCCATAAAAATGGAATTGGTAATTGTCGGTCCGGTTCCCAATTTCGAGGGGGGATCAGACCAGACCAGGCCAACTCTTTTTAAAGAAATATATATAGTTTTAATTTCATAAAAGTAGTTATAAATCCTAAAATAATAAAAACTTTAGTATTTTTTTTTTATTTTTTAATTTTTTTACTAAGTGATTGGTTCCATGGGACCGAACCTAATTAGATCGAACTGGTTGGTCCAGTCCACTTTCCAGTTCTTGGACCGTCCATTTTGGTTCCTCGTTCCAAAAATTGAGAACCAATACTTTTGGTCCAGTTTCCGATTCCTAGATGGAACCAGACTAAATCGAAAACCGATCACCCCTACTTTCACCCATCCCTTCTCACCCCAAGCATGGAAGACTACTTTACTTGCCTATCTGACGGTAGCCAAAGCCAAAACCCTAACGTGGTGTCTACTTACACTATCAAAGGGCCCCTTAATTCCAAGTCAATTTTTTTTTTCCTGATTGAAAGGGAATATAGGGGTGACATTGTGGGATCTTCCACTCCTAGACGAATCTCTCGCCTGTTTTTCCCCTCAAGTCTTTTAAAGACCTGCTTAGGTCCTTTTTTTTTTCCTTCCCGATCAAGAGGGAATATAGGAATGACATTGCGGGGTCTTGCCTATTTTTACTTCATGATTATTGGAAAATTAGTAAATTATGAGGTCCAGTAGGAACAAAGTGATAGAGATTTGCCCTTACCAAAAAAAAAGTGATTTGCATACTGCATTCAAACAAAAGACAAAGCACAAGGAAACAAAACACCTCTCACGAGCGAAACCGTAGGTGGCAGGACTGATGCTATCATTGCCCATGCATTTTTTTGCTTTCCAACCCCTGCACAAGTAGCTGACCAAAATATTCTTTTTTTCTGGTGTCACCCCTTTTCTGTGGAAAGATCGGCGGGCACCCAAAAATAGAGGTGACTATTCACAATTAAATTAAACAAGAAAAGTGTTAAAAAAGTTATAAACCTTTTGTATTTGTTCCAATATAATCATAAACCTTTTTTAGTGCTAATTTAGTCCTAAACCTTTTTACTTAGCACCGATTCAATCATTTCTGACCAATTTTGATTAGATTTTGCTGATTAGATGTCGGCCGGCTAACATGGCCTGGGTGGCGAGGCTTGACCCTCGCCAGATCCGGCGAGGGCGAGCCTCACCACTCAACGCGAGGCCACCCTCATAGCCACTAGCGAGGTGGCCGGCGAGGTCCGGCAAGGTCGACCTCACCGGCCGTCACCTCTGGCCGGTTGCTTAGGTCTGGCGACCGGCTGGAGGAGGGGAAGGAAAAAAGAAAAAAGAAAAAGTACAAAAAAATCTTTAAAAAATTAAAATATTATTAAAAATTGTCAATGTCAGCACTGATTAGGCCACGTTAGCCAGTCGGCATCTAGTCAGCAAAATCGGCCAAAATTGGCCGGAAATGACTAAATCAGCATTAAGTAAAAATGTTTAAGATTAAATTGACACAAAAAAAATTATGATTAAATTGGCACAAATACAAAAAGTTTAGGACTTTTTTTTAACCCCTTTCCCCTTTAAATTATATAACCAAGGATTTCTAGAAGAAATATCAGCCATGGAAAAAGAAAACATCTCACAAGCGAGTTTGGAATTTTAAAGGACATGATTGTAGACAAAGTGCAGGACAAGGATTCGAATCAATGTATCGAAACCAGCCTGACGAGGGACGCGATAGACAAAGTGCAGGACAAGTGTAGACTAATTCCTCTCCCACTCACACTTTCGTCCCCTCACAAAACCACATACAGTAAGCAAATCGCACAAAGGGATCGCTCTCTTTCCTGAAGATGTTTTAAAGCTCGCCCTACGACACTGCTCTTCAGCGCACTGTACCTGGCCAGAGGCCATACCTTGATTGGCGAAATAAAGTGATAATTGATTGTCCTCGATTCCTAGTGGAGCCCCAAGGTTTGTCAAAAGTGTGTGTGGACGCGTGTTATATAAAGGGCTCCGGTTTTCATTGCCAGATGCCCCCTCCAAGAGCATTTTTGCCGTGTAATTGAGATTCTCGGATTGTGAGTGTTAGAGCAAAATGGTAAAAGTCAATATCACCCCTCAACTACTTCTCTAAGTTAGAGTAAATGTGGATGTGAAGATAAAACGGTGAATTTAGGGAGTACATCATAATTATAAACTTGCTTTGCATATAATTTTTTACAGTCTAAATTGATAAGTTATAACCTTGCCATAAACTTATTTGGTAGACGAATAGAGAGAAGAACAAAGAATATCCATAGGCACAAAAGTTTCGTTTTATAATTGATTCAATAGTTTTGGAAGTTTGAGAGTCCAAAGACAAAAAGACCTATATTTAAATAATTTTTTCTTTTATGCCATGAAATTGTTGTTAACTTCTTTATTAATGCATACTTTCACATTGTATTTTGCACACAACTCATCATGATGTAGGACACCAGCTCAACCAAGTAAATATGCGAAATAAGTTTCTTCAGAAACTGACTATAGACTTATGTATGCAAGAACCGCATATTTCAACTATATCAAATTTTTATTACATAAGATATACCGTCTCCCAAGAGATTCGAGAATTATGTGAAATAGAAACTTCAAATTTCATATGGACACATCAAATTAGAAAACCCCTATCATGTCAAATATACTAAAATATGCCGATAAAATGTATTCTTCATGCTAATGCCAACTAGTGAAGAAGAAACTTAATAAGTAAACTGAGATTATATATAAACCTTAAGATTTTATCGATAGAATTAAAGATCTCTCTTCTTGAAGAATGATCGCCCCCTTGAAGTTACGTAGGTCAAATTCTTAGGTGTTGAAAAGGGTTGCTTCTATGTACAAAGAGCATATGAATGATCCCCACATTTTTCGGGTTTTATCTTGTCCAACCAAGACTTGATTATTCAAATGCAAATCCCTGAATTGCAAAGCAAGACAAGAACTTCAAAAAAAAAAAAAAGGAGTTTCCAGTTACAGAAATTCACGAGTTATAAATTCACGACCGAGACTTGTTTAATCTTTGTCATCAATGGTTTGTTCGAAAAGGCCAAGGCCGGGGCCAACAGAAAAACATATGGAGACGTCACCTCAACTTTTATTATTCATTTATTTATTCGAATAGAGCCCTCTCAATTCTCAATTACTTGACACAATCTGTTGTCCTTCGTGGAAAGCATGCATATAAAAAAATTGGCTTGCGTGTGACAAACCCCCTCAAGTGCGGCTTGCATGCAAGCTGGATTATGAGCCACACTCCAAATAAACTGAGGTGAAAGTTAATTTCAATATCATTTTAGAATATTCAAACCAAAAAACTCTAGCTATCAAGTGAAAAAGAAATTATATATATTATATAAATTTGTAAAAAATTAATGTGTGCTGCTTTTAAGGCACAAGTTCACCATTGCATGGCCGTGGAAAGTTCAGCTGCAAGGTTAACTCCAAAAACACTTTAAATTATATAACCAAGGATTTCTAGAAGAAATATCGGCCATGAAAAAAATGAAAAAAGAAAACATCTCACAAGCGAGTTTGAAATCACAAGGGATTCGAATCAATGTATCGAAACCAGCCTAACGAGCGGGCGATATCCATCACGCACGTGCCTGTCCAATCACGCACCCTTTCGTCCCCACGCATGTAAGCAATCGCTCAAAGGGGTAGCTTCTCTTTCCTGAAGATGTTTTAAAGTGCTCTTGAGCGCACTTTACCTGGCCAAATTGGCGAATTAAAGTAATAATTGATTGTCCTCGATTCCTAGTGGAGCCCCAAGGTTTATCAAAAGTGTGTGTGGACGCGTGCTATATAAAGGGCTCCAGTTTTCGTTGCCTGATGCACCCTCCACGAACAAAACCCATCGTTGCCAGTTCAATACATTTCCTCCAGCAAGCACACGGAAGGAGAGGGAAAGGATAAGATAGAGAGCAGAGGGATGGACGCGAAGAGGTTGTTTCACAAGCTGAAGCCCTTCCTCGCTGTGGTGTTCTTACAGTTAGTGTTGGCGGGGATGGACATCCTCTGCGAGGCTGCCCTAAACAAGGGCATGAGCAACTACGTGCTCATCGTCTACCGCAACGCCGTCGCGACGATCGTCATCGCCCCTTTTGCAGTCATCATGGAGAAGTATCTCTCTCTCTCTCCACCATATAATCTAAACTAATATATGTGAGAACTGCTTCCCGAATTTGATCCCCACTCGACGATATTCCTGTATCAATGACAAGCTTTGATAGCTTTATTCGGCGGAGTCTTGTTATACGTCCGTGTTGTTTTATCGAGCGAGTTTCATCGGGCCAACACCTCCACGTTTTCTTCGCTTGGTTTGGTTTTGGTTAAATGCGAAGTCTTGACATTGGATTAATTAATCATGCAAACATTTCTTCTTCAGGAAAACAAGGCCCAGAATGACGCTCCCCATCTTCATCAGGTTGATGGTGCTAAGCTTATTGGAGTAAGTACGAAATCAACTTATTATCGCCACAAATTACACAATCATAAGGTTTCACGAGAAATAGTTCGTGACCACCTTTGACGTGTTGTTTCATTCTCTTCTCTCTCTCTCAGGCCGGTCATCGACCAGAACTTGTACTATTTGGGGATGAAGCACACAACGGCGACATTCACAGCTGCCATGTGCAACATTCTTCCAGCCATGCCCTCATCATGGCTTGGATAATGGGGTAATAAACGTGTGCTGACTCTGCTCTCGACATAAGCAAATCACTCTATCGTACCGTTAGACTCTCATACGCATCTTCTAGTAGTATCATCACTCTTTAACCACAAAGGGATGTCAAAATATGCTAGAGTTTTTGCTAGAAGTGGACCATATCTTGGTCCGACATACAAACCTAAGCACACCACCACCCCCCCCCAAAAAAAAAAAAACAATATGTCTGCTTTTGAAGAACGATAAATACGCTCTATCTATCGCAGACATGATAAGATAGTTCTTTCACCATAAGGTCTCAAATTCTTTTGATTTGCAATTGGATCAGATGATAATGCGTGTAGCTTTTTAAGACAATGACATATCAATCGCTATTGGCATAGGCTTGAGAAGGTGAAAATGAAGAGTATTCGGAGCCAAGCCAAGGTGTTCGGGACACTAGTGACGGTTGCCGGAGCGATGATCATGACTCTAATTAAAGGCCCTGTTCTCGAACTATTTTGGACAAGAGGAGGAGGGACGACCGCCAACAACATTCAAAACGGGAGTGCTGCTGGTGGGATCAGCCTCCAGAACTCCATCGAGGGTTCTCTCATGATCACTGCCGGATGCTTCAGCTGGGCTTGCTTCATGATTCTCCAAGTACTTAATGTAATATAGTCGATCTTCTCATGTTGGATTCGTAGATAAAGTTTTTCAAGTTTAGTGCCTTACACTCTCGAAAGAGATGCTTTTGAAGATCGGCGCGGAATGAGGGTAAATCATAACCAGCAATACACACTAACCGTGTGGTTTTTTTGGTAACTTCCTACAGGCGATTACGCTACAGACATATCCAGCTGAGCTCTCTCTCACTGCTTGGATATGCTTTTTGGGGACGGTCGAGGGTGCCGCTGTGGCTCTGTTCATGGAAAGAGGAAACGCCACCGCTTGGTTCATACAATGGGACACCAAATTACTCGCAGCTGTCTATAGTGTAAGCACTTGAACTTAACGATTATTCGATTAATTTTCTTTTACAAAATGACCTGTGAAACTTAAGAGAGAGATTATAATGCCTTCCACTATTATCACTCGCTGTCGTTGGTGATCTTTCACCGTGAAGTTCCATAGGGAATTAACTGAACCCTGGCCATACTGTTTTTCTCATATATGACTTCGTTGATTTCAGTATTTTCAAGTAACCAAGGTGGATCCTCAACAGTTTCACACATTGATTTGGATAACTGCGTATATTTTAGGGATAAGTGTACTGAAAGTCTTGAGATTTATCATGAAAATGCAATTGAGTCGTCAAACTTACAAAAATTGTAATCAAATTCTTCAAATTGTCAAACTAGTGCGATCAATTCATCCCTTTAATTCTGTCCAATTTGGCTAACGAAAAATACTAACATGTTTTTTTTTTTCCTCTCTCCTATGTGGCGCTATCGTGGCTAAAACATGAAGGTTAAAACGATGTCATTTTAATCCAAATGTGGTTTTTTAATCTAAATATCATTTAAATTAAAATAAAAAATAAGCTACATTAATAAAAAAAAAAAGGAATGAAGAAGGCAAAATGGCGAGTGCCTACAAGGCCCTCACCGCTACAGCCCCACCATCGCCGGCCACTAGCTAGGGCCCAACAACCCACGTTGACCACTGGTTGGTCATCCCTAATCATCACCGACCCTTTATGGCAATTGTACTTTTTACAAGTTTTAGAATTCGATTACATTTTCGTGATAAATTTTAGAATTTTTAATACATCTATCCCTATGTTTTCACTAGAAATCATTTTTATCTTTGAAACAAGAAAGTTACCTTCCCATCTCTATTATTACAAAGTTAACATATGAGTCATACCATGATTGGTAAATGCAGGGAATAGTGTGCTCGGGAGTGGCTTACTTCATCCAAGGCAAGGTCATGAAAGACAGAGGACCGGTTTTCGTCGCGGCCTTCAGTCCTCTAAGCATGGTCATCGTGGCTATCTTGAGTACCTTCATTTTAGCCGAGCAGCTTTTCCTGGGGAGGTACTTCTCTTCGCCTCCTCAAATTTCTTCCCTACTCCGTCCTAATTACCAATTTCAAAATCATATTGCGCTAATTAATTTCGTTGCATCAGGCTCGTCGGCGCCGTTGTCATCGTGGCCGGTTTATATCTGGTCGTGTGGGGCAAAGGCAAGGACTACGAGTCTTCTCCCTCGCCTACGGACGAGCCCAAGGCGTTGCCGACGAAGTTCGTCGACCCGGGGGTCAACGGGAAGGAGAACTATAGTCACGAGATTATCACGATCAGTGCATGTAAAGACAAGGAAACGCCGGAAACCAACGAAAATTGATTGGCCATTTTGTAACTTTGACTTCTGTGGTGACATGAAGTTCGTTAGTTAAGAAGATTCTAATTAATCATTTTCGAGAGAGGTCTTTGCCATCACGAACATATGGCGGTGAGTTTTGGTACATCGATGCTTCCCGGAAGCAAGATTCACATAAATGATTTTGGAAATTAAGTTACAGCAAACCTTTCTCACAAATTGAGGTATAGGGGTTTTCCGAGAGTAAAACCAAAACATCAGGATCACGAACTTTTTCAAGTTTGACACAAAATAAGAGTGACAAATCTGTGCAGTTGGGATTCACAGAAAACAACATGAGTCAGTGACTTCAAGTTTTTATATTTGATATTTAATAAGATTAACGCCCATTCACTTTCATTTTTAATTAACACGAAACATTTTAAACTTTCAAAATACTCAAAATCTTGACAGACCAATTCTATGTACTACTTTCGCGATTTTCGGAATTTAAAATGGCTGATTTTTTTGGGGAAAATGGAAAAATGAAATTACGAGTAGATGAAAATCTGTCCCGGGCGATGCTTTATTTGGGCCCAACTTTTGCATTATGACAATATATCGAGTCGCATTGGGCCGGACACCGCCAGGGACGAAGTTGAGTTGATCCATTGTATGCAAAAATCAATCTTTCTCGGCCTGGCCTCTTGTAGACACGAATATGTTGAACATGAAATAATAAAATCCCATTTAAATAATAACAACAATGGCCGTGTCATAGCCGACCAGATGACTTCGATGTTTGGACCAAAGACGTGTAGCTAGACCAGAACCCTAGCGCCCAAACTCCAGACCCTAAAGCTTTGAATAAGGTCCCTAGTGGCCGGATCCAAGACCAAGGTATCCCAACTTAGCTCCACAAAGAAAATTACAAAAAAAAAAAAAAAAAAAAAATCATAAATTTATTATAATTTTGTCAATTCAATCATAATTTTGTTTTATTATACTAATTGAATACTAAATCTTTTGACATTTTACCTATTAAGTCCATCCAGCTAATTTTGATTGAAAATCGCTAACGTAAATACTAGGCAAAACCAAAGCTATTTTGAGTACCTTTAATTCTATAAGTGTGGTCATTGTCGTTATTTTAAGTACTTTCATTTTTTCCGAAGAGCTTTTCTTGGGAAGGTACTACCTTTTGCTCCTTGAATTTCTTCCCTAATTCGTGCTAACCATCATTTTTTTAGAGATTATATTATGCTGATTGATTTTGGTAAATCAGGATTATCGGCGTCATCATCATTGTGGCTGGTTATACATCGTGGTATTGGGCGCAAGCGACAGGCGAAAATAGCTGACCCGGGGCAATGGAAAGGACTACTGTTTTCTGGAAGCAAGATTCATGTATCAATCAAGTGCAGACGCTAAGTATGTGAAGGCAATAATTTGAAAGTCGTGCCGTAGTGGGGTGGAAGAACTTTGTGCTCGTCCCCAATATCGGGAGCCAATTCAGCCGCTGATGTTGGAATTGAAATCCTCCTGTCTAAATTAATAAGGACATCACCGATGATATCTCTTACAAAAGCCTTTCCATCATGTCTATTTTGACAATGCAAATGTGCATCCTTTGCACTCCTTATTGATGATTATCATGTGGTTATTAACAAATTCCTAGAATGACTGCAGTTTGGAGTTCTTAGAGAGCCGAGGACCTTCCTTCTCCCAATAGTGGAATCCTTCATTGAAATCCCCAGTGCAAGCCCACGACAAAGTAATTGACAGGCTGATGCTCTGAATTAGATCCCACACAACCATTCTTTCTTGCAAAGCGGATGGGGCGTGTATAGAAGTCAATCTATCGAGACGGGACTTCAATCCTGGAAACGGAGCCTCCTCCTTAGACATTCTAAATGAGGAGGCTGAGTTTTAGTTTCCGTCGAGAACGATATGCAGGGCCATCCGCATAGCTCTTGAATTGTCAGGGGTACCAACCCTCAACTATTCCAGCTTATAATTAGCACTAATTGCCTCAGCCCATCCAGTCAGAGTAGTGCTTATCTGAACAGGATTTTAAGAGTCATCCAATAGAAAATTTCGTTGCAATTTAATTTCAGCAGGTTCGAGCCTCTTTTTCTTCCTTGGAGTCACATTTTTAGGATCTCCCCCAGCTTTCTTGGCTCGCGACTGACTTGGGGATAGTTGGTGAGCTCTGTTATGATTTCCAGTTCAGGATATAATACCTGAGTTTTAACCCTTTCGTGAGAGAAGCTCCCACTTCCGATTTGTACATATTAAATTCCCCTGTTTTAGGAGACACTCCAGTTCCCTTAGCAATGACTGGACCAGTGCAGGCCTTTGCTCTCTCTGCCCCAAAACAGCTCGAGCATTTTTCTGTTTGTGGACGAATCTGTACAGTGTACATTTTCTTCGGTGCTTCTTTATAAGGGAGAATCTTGGGTTACTACCTCAGTTTCTCCACATAGTGGTTTGTCTTTTCCATAAAAAATATGCCAACAAGGACGTAACTCCTTAACTTCAGCCCTAAGCCAAGGAACCTTTGTGCAATGTTCACATCTTCTCCTACAACACCTTGCATAATATTCTATTCTCCCACACGACAAACAAGAATGCGGTAGGCGTTCATAATAGGTATCGAACCACAAAGGATCTCCATCATAAGTCGGTAGTAAAACTACCGGTTTCAAAGGTGAACAGACCGAGAGATTTATTCCAGCTCCACCAGACTTTTGTGATGTTATTCCTTGTGACTCCGTCCGCATCCACATCCAAGACCGCCCCTATCTCATCAGCTATTCGTTGAATCGCCTCCTCCGAGGAGCATTTATAGGAAAGGCCATGAAATTGTACCCAAAAAGCACAATGGTTAAAAAGTGACATTTTCAGGAGCTTACGAAGCTCCCAAATCTTTCATGGAACAAGTTATTTGCAAAGGACCAAACACAACATTGCTGTTGCTTTCAGATTTGAAAGTTATGGCGAAGAGTCCCTGATCAATTTGAGATAAGGTCCTCGTTGTGCTCTGAAATGCTTGCACATTAATATGAAGATTCAGCAGAAATTTCCCAAATCAGGTGAGGCTACTTTCCCTCTGTTTGTCAGCTGTAACGACGCCATCGGCAACATCGACGACCTTAAATCCAGCTTGCTGCATAGAGCCGCGGCTCTGGTAAAAGCTAGGATTACGATATAAGAAAAGCTAGCCCCTAGCAAGAGATGGAGCTCTACCAAGACGAGAGAGAATTCTTTTGAGTGAATGATTGCCATTTTCGATCTTTCTCAAACAGCCCCTCTCAAAGTTAGGTGGTTCGACCAGTCTTTCCAAACAGGGTGCAATCGAAACGTGCTTAGTATCTATCACAAGTGGAACGAGAAGCTTTTTTCTGCAATCAAAACGTGCTTAAAGTGTTTGCCTGGCAGTGAATAATGCATTTCATTGAGAGTACTTTTCTGCAAAATGTTTTCGACGATTTCCGATGTCTTGCACACGGAAAATGAATGGAAACCCCCAATTGAGAAAAGAAATTGTGTTTCAAAATAGCTCTATTGCACAATGAGTGAAAACTACCGCTATTCTTTTAAAGCTGAAGATTTTGAATTCCCTCCATTTTCGAAGAACACATTCCCTTCTATAACGAAGTTGTTTGCAAAACAAACGACAAAGCATCTAAGAGTGAAAACTACCGCTATTCTTCTAAAGCTGTGAAGATTTCGAATGTTTGAGCCCTCCTCCCTCCCTCTCACTCTCTCGAGATCCTAAAGGAATTCGTTATCAAAACTTATAATCAAATACAAGAAACCTATCCATTGCATTTGAAGTTACCAAACAAAGGGGAAAAACGACCATTTTTTAAGGAACCCGATTTTCGAAGAAAACATTCCCTTCTATAATGAAGTTGTTCGCAAAACAAACTACAAGGCACCTAAGAGTCTGGTTGTATACATCATTACTTGTACTCCCATCAAGAGTGATGAACGAAGAGCAGAGATTAACCCTCCACAGTGACAAAACGAAAACAGATCTCACAGTGAAAGAAGACCATTTACAAGGCAGAGCATTGGCTAAATTCGACTCACCTAATCGAGTCAGTCCAACATAAATGACCGATTCACCCCTAATGTGCATCCTACAAAATTGTCAGTGTTACAGATGTAGTTAATTTTCTTGGGGATTATCAGCAAGAGATCCTCATTCTTGAAATTCACTAACTACTTGTGCATGGTGAAGTATAACCACAACTCCCAGTGCAACCAATCAAAGTGCTGTATTAGAGCAGTGCTCCCGTAGATGCAGATGCAGAGTCAATGCAATCGAAATGGTTTTCATAACTAATGAGTCTCACCTGTTAACCTCAACAACTGAAGGGAAAGAAGAGAAGAATTCATTTGATCTCAGAATGTTTTCTACATTCCAATGCCATGCTGACTTTCCCGCACTGAACATCAACCATGAGAGCTGAATGAGCAAAACTTTCCTTTCCATTGCCTACGGTCGGTCATAAGTTAACCCCAGAAAGCTGAATAAAACCAAATCATGACAATTGGTGGAACTTCTAGATGTGGCTGTCATGGTTGGATAAGTTTAGCAGACACTTATCCAGGTAAAACTGCCCTTGCAAACTGAAGGACTCAGTGCGAGCAAATCACAACTCTTGTTTAGTGGACAAAATGTTGTTACAAAAAGGGGCTTCGAGAACCACACCCTGATCAGTACCGCCTCAAGCATACTTCCCCGCAGAAGGAAAAGGGTTCCTCAATCCAGGAAAAACATCTCCGTCAGATTAACTGACACAATTCTTAACAAGTAGAAGTAAATATAGAAAACAATATCACGATGATACCTACATAGTAATTTAGACAAGGCAGCTTATGACAATTGCTTCCATTAATCCTCCCCATATATACGCTGAAGTTCTCGGGTTGCTGCTAAATATGACTCTGAAAAGAGCAAATTAAGCTTTCTGAGAAGAAAATGCAAGATGACAGTAAAATTGGCCGATAACAATAATTCCTATGATTCTTCGAAGTTCATCATGCTAACGCAAAGCCATTGATGATAGAAGGAAGTCACATCACCTTTCCAGAGACGGAAGGATTTTTGATTGATTGGCGAACCAGTGATAGTTTGCATGACTTCAAACAACATATTTTGGGGTGTGCTCCTGAGTTCCTGAACAATCCCATAGATGGTCTTTCCATTGTCGAAGTATATGTGGTTATTCGGGTGTTTGGTCTTGCAGCCAGCATGTCGTTCAAATTCATACGCATTAATTACCTAAAGTCCATTTCATCCTCGGTTTAATCAGTAAATAAATTACCTAGAAGCAGTTCAACCAGATACAAGTCCAGAAATGCACTTACCTTTGTAAAATTACATGACTGACAGCCGCATAAATATCCAGAACCTCTAATCACACCACGGAGCTCCTTCTAAACAAAGAACCAGCTCCATATCACTGTAAGATGAAACTGTCTAAAATTTGTGAAGACATCTAAAGTGACATTACCTCTCGTGACCATGCAGCATACTTCACAGATATCCCATCCAAAATGCCAGTCGATAGCAGGCTTCTGACATTTGAGGGGAAGTTGTTTGAACCTTTCTTAGAAGTATTTTGCTCCTCTTTCTTCCGCGAGAAATTTTCAATTCCAGAGGCAACAGCTGAAGTAGAACTAGGAAACATATCGGCATTTGACTTAATTAACTGATTGCTATTGACTGCATCAGATGTTTGAACAGAAGGCAGACCACAGTACAAATTGTTACTGTATATAAGCCTCCTTGAGGAATTTGCATCATCATTATCAGGGCTGCCAAAGGATATGATTGTACTTTGCCCTAAACCATAGGAGTGACACATGTTTAGACTATTGCTGTCGTCATTATTGTAGATGTTACCTGCTGGAACAGAGATGTGATGCCCTTTGCCATAAATATGGCCCGTTGACATGGAACAATCATCTGCTTTGTAGCTTTGACCCATGGACAAAACATTGTTATCCATAGGAACAGACATGGCATCACCATGGCCTTTGTATGCCTGTCCAGCACTCTCACCTTCATTTTCATACAGTTTCCCGATTGACATAACACTGTTGCTTTCACCCAGATCACTAGTGGCTGAAGATATGATGTTGCCATCTCCTATACCAGAAGCAAGAGCAGTTGATACAGGATCTTCTTCTTCCTTACAGAAAGATTGAGTTGTGAACATGGCACTGGAAGCCACCCTATTGTAGCCATGTCCCATTGATGAAGGAGTCGCATTTTCAGAGTCCTTAACATGATTCACTTTAACTTTTCTCAGACTGCCATAATTAAGCCCTGATCCTGGAACTTCTGGCACATGAGACATTGACAAGCCAAATGAGGAATTACTAGGAAAAAGGTCTTCATCCACTTTTCTCCCCATGTTCAGTTTTTCCGCACCAATAGATGGATTGCATCTCTCATTATACTTGACAGCTCCAGTTGTTTCAGTATCAAGTACTTGATCAGAGAAATGGGCAGGGGCGGAAACTGTGTTAAAACCAGAAGTAAAGCCCCATGGAGATGAGTTCATGCTCAACAGTCCTAAAAAGGAAGTGTTGCTTGGAACTTCTATGGCCTGTTTCTTGTTGGGATGCTCTGCCTCAGGGCCATCCATGAACCATTGTTGCGACCACTTGGCTTCTATCCTAGAAGTATTATCGTAAGCCATCTCACTGTTAGTTAATCCACCAGCGTCTTTTCCCGTCCAAAAGCCCTGATTCTGGAAAGACTGCCCAAAGAAATGGCTTAGAATCTTGTATTTCAGTATAGACAGAAGACACACTTGTCATTCTTCACAAAATGTAAGCATGGTTTTACCAACATGACACCACCACTACTCATTACATTCTTTCCAAAGTGCACAAAGCATTTCTCATATTAGCATCAAGCAAGACACGACCATCAAAATCGCACATATTTAATGTAAAATGTAAGGCTTCTATGGTGCTTTTTAATATTGTTTCTGAGTCTCTGCTTAATCGCAAGATGAAATTTAGAAATTCCGTCATCTTAATTATTCCTATTGACAAATTGTTCAGTTTTGACTCTTTGAATCAATCAAACAATCCTTAAACCATCAAGAGGTTATTAGAAAGAGCCAACTACGTAGTATTAGTCGGAAAAAAAAAGAACAGAAGAATAATTAGATGATGCAAAATGCACAAAGTAATCTGACAGTAGATCGCTTAAACTTGCTTCAAAATATCATGTTCATGGGGCAAATAGTTTTCGTTCAGGGCACTACAAACTTCTTAGTAGCAATATGGGGCAACTCCTTTCAGTGTCCATGACTAAATGTCCAAAAACTGCAAGTCCATTGCCTTGCTACAATGTGCAAGGATAAAGTCGTCCAAATACAAAAAGCCATGTAGCAGCTCTCAAGAGCTCATACAAGAA
Organism: Eucalyptus cloeziana; assembly: GCA_014182715.1. Taxonomy (NCBI): domain Eukaryota; kingdom Viridiplantae; phylum Streptophyta; class Magnoliopsida; order Myrtales; family Myrtaceae; genus Eucalyptus; species Eucalyptus cloeziana. The sequence continues at coordinate 34,190,758 of CM024644.1, forward strand.
CAAACACTCGAAGAAATCGATTGGTAAAACATTAGGTCCTTCCCATGCAATGGCGCAATCATAATAGCTCACACAAAAAGAACATAAAGCCAGTGGAATGCCTATCTAAGCTCCAATCTCAGTCACAAAAAAAGCACAAAGATCACAGAACAGCATGTGCCTCAATAAAAATCTCAACTTGAGAAAACCACATTCATCCATAACAAAACGGAGCATACCATCTCTCTCGGTACGACGCAGGATGGCCACCAACTCCGCCGCGCTTCTTCTCATAAGCCGAAAAGGGTCAAACCGACAGGCAAACCGCTCGAAACCGCCGCACAAATTCTCATGGGCGGCGACGCGCTCGCACCGGGCCACGAACTACTCGATTCGACTCCGAAACGCGCCCTCAACAAGCGTTCCTAAGTCGAAGCCAGTCCACGCACGCGCCTGCCACGAAGAAAGGAAAAACAATCCGGTCAGGTCCCGCACGAACGACCTCGAAACACCCCCCCAACCCGTCCCCCGCGATTTCGCTGTTGGATTGCGCAATCACCGCATGCAAAGAGAATAGAGCAGCCGGATTCCTAATCTGGCCAATACTCATTCCCGAGACTCCAGTCCGCGTGACTCCACTTTGCCTTTCACCGCACTCATTCCCCCACAGAACAGAGAAAGAAAGAGAGAGAGAGAAAGAGAGAGACGAATCCACCGCCTAGACAGAGATGCGGCGAACGCCATGGGAATAGGTAAAAACTTCCTCAGAACTGCACAGAAAAAGGAGAGGAAACACCGAAGATAGCATCTTGCACCTCCCACCTACCATGCCGGAGTGTATCCATGAAGCGGAACCGCGATCGGAGAACCCGCCGGCGACCGTACGGACGCGGATCGCGGCGAGATCTGGAGGTTCTCGCGAAACCAGAGAGAGAGAGAGAGAGAGATGGATTTTTTTCAGGTTTTCCTTTTTCTCGTCGGGGAGGAAAAAATGATGCCAGATGGTGCCTTGCACGATCAGGGTTCGTGGAGCCATCATCACCGCCGTACACGTGGGTATAAACCTACGTTCCCCTGAAAGCGAGCTCGCGGCAGCTCGGTGGGCCGCCATGGGCCCGGGACATCGGGCCCACGTGGGGCCCGTTATCTTCTGTTTATTTTATGTTTTTTTTTTTTGGCGATTTATTGAGAGGGGCCTGGTTAACTGGCTTATTTAATTTGCGCCCCCCCGAGATATGTGGAAGACCATGGAATTAAGTGGCCCTTTGCCCTGGTCCCCATGGAGTTGTTGTGGTCCTTGGAAATGTCTTGAAAAAGGAGGACGGACGGCTAGAAATTTGAATGGTGCGTCACGAAAGCGTCAATCGATTTTCTCTTTTTTATCGGATTTGGTATTTTTCGATGGATTTTGATAATTTTTAATTGGAAGTAGGACACTCTGAGCTATTGATTAACAAGAGGAAAATTCACAGCGAAATGCCAGTCGTCGATACGAATTTGCAGTAAACATGTAAGGTGGCCATGGATTTTAAAGGCGCTAAATGAATTGTTGATCACAATGGAAGCCATGAATCATTCCATGGGAATCGTTGAACAAGTTGTTACAGTACATACAAATGATTTGCCCAAGTAAAGGAAAGAGGATAGAAACCTTCCTTAGCTAACACTTGCTGCCAGGACTCGAGCTTAGTGTCACTGCTCATCAGTCAATGAGCAAGTTCTGCAACCTCTGACGCTGGACAAGCATGCCGGATCACGGTCTGCTGATACCGCCCGCCGCCTTCCTCAATACAACTCACCATTCATATCTGCGAAAGGAGTTCTATCGGGCGGCTGCGAATCTATCGGCTGGTGAAGCTTGCCTTCTGTCTGGTCGCCTCTGGTTTCGTTCTCTGAATTTCCTTCGCTCAACCGCGTCCGCATCTCCTCGATGGACGCTAGACTTGGAATGGTTATGACCCGTTTATTAGGAGTTGTGGATGTGTGCTCGTCAACCTATGCACAGCGCACCGCAAATTAGTCATGTCATGATATACATCTTTTCGACAATGCAACTCGAAGAATCAAGAAGACAGTTAAAGTATGTGATAGACAATTTACCAGATAATCTTTTGTGAGGCACTGTTTGGCTTTGCTTCGGATATCTGAAACGCCTGCTCCATGCTTCTCTGAAATTGACTTTAGCTCACCCATGCATGAGGCTGCCATGGAGTCTAATTTCTCCTTATGGTCATGATCCGATTGTAGTGAATCTGGCACGTCCAATCGACCAAGGCATGAGAATAGTTCATAGAGAAGACAGCAAAATCAATGGCCAAATGAAGATTGTTACCACAAATAGCAGTGACCATATCATCAACTCTAGCAGCAAAATCTCTATCCGTGGAGGAAGATGCAGATCTAAGCCGTTCACATAAATCCTGGTTTTCGCCTTTATTTTCCCTGCTTAAGCCATCAAAGAGTCATGTTATGAGAAAAAGAACAAAGAAATGTGAAGAAACAGTTCATGAAGAGATGATTTTACCTCACTAGATATGCTATGTTGTCTCTACTAACATTCTTGAACTCAGTTATGGCAGATGCAGCATTCTCCCATTGTCTACTGGAATTATCCACAACCTTTGAACTGCATCACACAAAAAGAGAAAAGGATAATATGTGATGTAGATAGGATAGCTAATTTAGCTTACATCTGTTTCCCGCTAACTCATGTTCATATATCACAAGAAGCCCGATGTTTAGATCATTAATTTTATATGTATGTTTTAGCTCCCTCACTTTCAGTAGTCCGTGCTGGGCTACAAGGCAAGCCTTTATAAGTCCAATGCTAAGAGAAACCACATAATTTGTATAGTGATTCAACAGATACTAGCTCAAAACGGTTTCCAAATACACTTCAGGTATATTAAAACCATACCACTCTTCAAAGCAGCTGTCCAATACGGCCCTGGATTCGCCCGCAGAAAATGTATCTTCCAAGAAATTGTTTTCTGCCTCAACTATGTATTTAGTCAACTCTTTGCCACCATCAGCTGCAATATGCTGCATGTGGGTAGTTTGATGATGCAATCTCTGCTCTTCCCTCGTACTTAAGTCGATTATGCCATTAGCTGCCTCTGAGACCTAATGATCAGGAAAGATGTCAAAAGCACAGCAAAAAACTGCCACGAAATTTACTAAGACCCTTCTTATCCATATATTGTGGGCGTGTCCCTTTAATAGCAGAAACCATAACATTTTGAGAAAATGCCCCACCATTTTATTTTTCTTAGATGTCAAATTTGCCAAAATAGTGGCAACTTGCTCCAAAGCCAGTCTTTCCTCTCTCGCGGCCTCTTCCTGTTTCAAGACATTCCATAAGCTAAAAGCTTCCACGAGGCTTAATTATAAAATGCAGATATCTCGAAAGTATCTTATCTGACCTTAAATTTCTTCTCAAAATCATTCAATTGGCAGACCCTTTCAGCATGGCATTCTTCAATGATTGACTTGATTTCAGAAGCATGATTGTGAGCATCATTGAAAAAGTCCATGGTTGCCTTGGATACTACGTGTGCAGAAACCAAACTTCTTCGTAGTCCCTATTGTTCCAATCATGATGAAGTAAAGATTCAAACACATTTTGAGTATGGGCCACAGGGTCATATAAACCAATCGATGAGCAGATAAAACTGGACCCAAACATTAGAAGAAGAAGAAGGTACATTACCTCTTCCTGTTGCTGCGCAGAAAATGCCAGTATTTCTTTCTGTTCGGCAAGAGCATGATGGATGTCTTTGATGGTCTCCTTGGCCTCCAATACTAACTTGACTATATACTGCAAAACAGCAAAGAATTTGGTTCAATGAGAGCAGTAAACAAAAGTTCAAAGGAAGAATGGATCTCTAAGTTCATACTTCCTGAATGCCCTTCGTCTCTGTTGAGATTTTACAATTTATTTGGTCGAGGTCAAAGGCAGCTTTCATCTGTAGTTTATCGGCATAATCAGTCAATGCAGACAGTCCTAAACTATGTGTCGTCGTCATCTTTTTGACCTTCGAACGCAGACTCTCTGTTGCCTGGCATGTTTGATAAAAATATCCATTAGAACTATTCTTAGATGAGCATGTAATTATTAAAAGCGAGGAGTTGTCTCACATCATTTTTACTTGCAAGAAACAAGGAGACATGTTCTTCCATGCATCTTATTTCTTGCTGTTGTTGAGAAACTGAGCCCAGGATAGTCCTATGCAAGTTTTTCAAGCTTTGATCAAGTTGAGAGCCAAACGTCAAGACAATATTATGGTTCTCTGCTTCCATCCTGCTTTTGTGGTCTGCATTGAAGAAGATAATATTAGATCCTTAAGAATAATCTTTGTGGAGTCCCTCATAAATTTACTTTAGGGAAAATTCTCAAGTTATCAGCCAGGAAATAGGTACTTTGATGGATCAAGAGATGTGAACCATTCAGAACTTTTAATATTACTCCGTTTTCTCAATAAAATAAATATTCTTCAGACAGAAACACCTCAAACTCAAAAAAATAGAGCAGTCTCCCCACTGTTTCATCTAATCGTACAGAGTATGCAACTTTACAATTGCAAAAAGAAGCGATACCTAATTTCCCAAACAACAAACTTAAGTCCTGAGATGCATCTTGCAAATCTGATCTTAACTCCTTTGCCCGATCAATTATGGAACTTTCTGTATAACATCAGAAGGATAGTAAGTCTGAATGAGTAAATTAAATTGACTAAAATGGGATAACTAGCTTAAGTCAACTTCTCGTGACAGAATTACCTGATTGTAGCAACTTTGAGATCATAAATTCCTTATTTTTCAATGTGGAGAGAGCCAGCTGGTATTGTTCTTGAAGATCAAGCAATGCCTTATTACTGGTCTCCAGGTCAATCTGTAGAAGACATTGACTATTTATTGTTGCACATGCCATATTTTCACCCTTGAACAAATGATTAGCAATGTGAAGTCCATATCCAGTACCTTGCAGTTCTTAAGACTACTTTCTAGGTCCAATTTCTGTTCCTGCTCTGTAAGATAGAGCTTTCGAAATTTTTCACTTTGCTGGCCAAAGGGACAAAAATAATTAGCAGATCAGATATCACATTAGTAAGAGACAGGTCCCCAGGAAAAGCTAGCTAGTACCTTCTTAGAACGGAAAAGATCATTTTCCAATTCCTCAATCCTTTCATTTCTTGCCTGCAGGTGAATGTAATCCAATGATTTCAAGGAGAAAAGGATTTTATCTGGGAGTCATGGGTTTTATATAAAGATCAGAGCACTTATGAAACTGTTGAGATTACCTTCTTCTCAGCCTCTTCTTGGGCAAATCTTTCTTGGGAAATATAAACACCATTCTTCTCCCTTGCAGCTCGGATATCTGTGTTGACATATATATGTTAGATGCTATGTGATTTGTTCACATGATAGTCAAGACAGTGTGGGCACATTGTCAAACCTTCTCTCATCCTCTCAATTTCTGCATACAAATCCTTAAGCAACACAGCTTTTGACAGTTTCTGGTTCACCTGCAAAGCTACTCCATTTAAATATCACTAGGAAAGCACATGAGGAAACTCAGACACAAAAACAGCAATAGACCAAACCTCTGGTTTATTTTTAATGTTTTTAGCGCGATAAGCATAATCGAGTGTGCTTAATGTTTCTTCCAAGCAATGAGCAGAAGGAGAGATAGTAGCAATAATGCATGTTTTGGTCTTCCCTCCCAGAGAATCTCTTAGAAGTCTTGTCAGCTTACTATCCCTGCTCATAAAATTGTCAGACAAGGAAAAACCATTATGAGAAATTATGAAGGGCTCAATGTCAAGCGTACTGAATGAATATCCTCTGAGAAATAACCTGTAAGGTATGTGAGGAGAATGTTCCACAAGTGCATTTATCACACGGCCCAAGGTAAGTAAGCTCTTGTTTATTTCCCCAGCTTCTTTTGCTCGACCCTGGAATTTATACGCACTCATTAACTGATATTGAAAATTTTCATGCAAAATTACAGAATTATAGTCTTCTCCAACAACAATTGTGAAATTCCATTTTTGCTCGCATTAATTTAGTCAGCAAGCATGTTAATGCAAAAGGTTTTGCATGTAATATATCCAAGAAAAGCATAGTCTTATCATAAAGCCTATCAATTAACCAAATGTGCATAAGATCACATGCACGTAAATAAATTCATTTACACAGTTGGCACGTCAATTGTTCTCCAAAAATCTTGCTAAAGGTGAAAAGATAGACAACATAAAAGTTTTAGGGCTTTTATTTTTACGTGTCAATACAAAAAAATTAATCGCCAATAATTGCAGCTTCAGGGACACTCCAGGTCAGCAGACATCATTATTTAACTATTTGCTGGTGTACATATGTTAACAATTTAGGCTTGCCTTGGTTTTGCAAGGACTTAAGATTTTATTAACATAGTTTTTGGTTCTCGCACACTTGTACATGTGTATGAGAAAGAGACAAAGAAAGACAGAGAGATGGAGACAGGGATAGAAAGAGAGATTGTGAAGAATTGTCTTGATAGCAGAGATCAGATATAAGTTACCTCCCTTGCTCCTGATCGAGAAATGTTTTCTGATCCTGCCAAATCTACAAGGTTAAGCTTGCCACATTTTATGAGATCTTCATCTCCAACAGTTGCTTCCTTTATGTAGGTTGTAATGGAAAAGATGGAATGAGACCGACTGCAGCAAGGATAATACCATTGAAAAGTGCAACCACTAAATGCTTAAAGTTAAAAAGGGACTAGCTTTGTAGTTTCCATTAAGGTAGACACCCTTAAAAGTTCCGCAAAGAAGATTAATTACCTGCTACGCTTGTTCAACAAGGTATCAGCCGTTCGCCTTTTTGATGCTCCTTGTTCTAACAGAGTGTAGATTTCATTTGCACTATATACTGCCACTTCCTCAAGGCCCCTAATGACCACACAACCCTTTCCATCCTCCATCAGTGATATGGGCTTCTTCTGTCTATCTTCCACATAGCATGAATAGTCCTCGGGGGCTAGTAAATCAGTTATCTCTTCATTGTAGAGTTCTGAAAAAGTCACCTTCATACTGTAGTCAGCATTTTGTGCTTCAAGTGTATCGAAAATTTGCCGAACTGCTCGTGGAATGACGCCAGCCTCAGCAGGCAGTTCACCAACCTATGTTTCATTAAAAAGACAATAATGAATGTAAAGTACTAATGAAATTATGCAATTTGCTATTTTACCTTTTTTCTCATCCCGCCCTCCATTGTATAGGTTTTACCAGTGCCTGTTTGCCCATAGGCGAAAATGGTGCAGTTGAAACCCTCGAGAACTTCATTAACAATTGGAGCAATGGCTTGATCATATATTGATCTTTGTTGTGCTTTAGGCCCAAAAACCTTGCAAATTTGCCAGATAAAATCTAGTTCAGCTAGTATTTGAGAAATCTTTCTGTGCAGCCGAAGTCGTGTCAGCATACCTTGTCAAAGGTGAAAATCCTATCTATTTGCTTGTTGGCTAAATTCTGCATGACAGTGACCTCTCTTCTGTGTTCATTGCACGAGATGACCTTTTGCACATTCGACCTTTGCTCATCTTCATTTAGTGGCCTGACAGACAAAATTAAACAAACAAACTCCAAACTTAAAATGTCCATTCCAAAAGCGGCATTTAAGGGATTATGTAATTGGAAACACATTTAACAATTCAAATGGTAGACTTTGCTGTCGCTTAGCTTTTGGGTAGCTGCAGATTCATCACCTAAACTATTTCCAATTCATAAAAAATCGATTGCGAAGAACTCATTCCATTTCTATAATCATATCTCCATCCACGAATATTCTCGTCAATGCCTTTTGACTATCTACCTCAAGTTACAGGTGAGCAGAGTTCACTGACATAGCACAATGCACGTGCAAATCCTAACGAACCCGCAATACTAGGATTCACCAAACCTAAGGGGTAGAAAGGAGACAGCTTTTGAGCAAGTACAAAGTGCCGATGCCCACCTGCACCTCAGCAGCACCTGCACATTGATCTCTTTATCTTTCTCGTGCCGGTTGGAGCTCCACTCGCCGCCTCTGTAGTCCCCCCGCCGCTTCTCCGGCCGAGGCGTGAGGAAGGGAGACGGGGACGGAACCACGCCCAACCCGACTTTCCTAAACTGATCCGGGGTAAGCGACATCATCTCGCTGCCCTCTCACTCCAACCTACAACCACAGCTCCAAAGAGAAAAAGGGGGAAAACAACGATACAACACCATCAACAACCACGACCCCAGATCAAAAACAGGAGCAGATGGACACGAAAACAGACAGAATTCACATATATTCACATATATTCCCAGTGTAAAAGCACCTGGCGTTCACTTGGGTCGGGCGGGTCCTCCAAAGCACTGGAAAATCTCCTTTAAGAAACGGAAAAACAATGGAAACGATGCGCCGAAAGCTTAAAAAGGAGTTCTTTTTTTGCCACTTTTGCGTTGTTCTGCAGTTTAGTTTTCCATCAGATTTTCTCAGCCAGCAAATCCAAGATCTTGAATTGTACTTACAGATCTTCAGGGGGTCTAGACGATGGAGTCGCGGCAGGAATTTGGAGAACGGAGATGGAATCCAGAGAGAGAGAGAGAGGGAGAGAGAGAGAGAGAGAGAGCTCTGCTGCGGTGTTGTGGTTTTTGGAAATTTTTTTTGAAGCGTTGGGGACGGGAAGACGGAGAAGTCAAGAGTGGGTTTGACTTTCCAAACGGCTAGTGTCGACGGTTAACGTAACATCAGGTCACACATCACACATGCACAAAAAGAACCGGGACGATCAGATAAGTTGAACATGACTTGCCCATCTAACTTACAAGCGCAATTAATACGATTCATAGAAAAAAATCGGATTCTTATGAATTATATCAAGATGCTAACCTAAAGCGAGATGTACACCACCCCATACTAATAGAGAAATCCAAGCGAAGGGAGTAGCAAAGGTCAAACAGAATAAATTCTTCGATCTTTTAAGGGCGGAGACCGTGTCATCACATATCGAGCTTAGACAATGAGAATGACAAATGGGAGGAAGATGAGCGAGTTAAAGCCCCAAATTGGATAGGAGCAAACCACCCATTTCATTTTGCAGCAACTAAATTAGAATCATCACATTTCACTTGCTTTCTGATTAAAGAGAAGAAGATTAATAAGAGGAAAAAATGGACACACAAGGAGGAGAAGATGAAAAGAAGAGAGGAATATTTACAGGGATTTCTGGTATAGCAGATTATTTGCCAAAGCCCCCATCATATGCGGGGCCCGACCATCTTTGACACTCCATGAGGCTAAAGAATACGTAGCATGCGAATCCACACCCGACGAGTCTACGTGAGAACCGAGATAAGTCGGGATTTTCCAAGTGAACCTCCGGGAGACTCTCCGTACAGAGATGTGATCGATCATCAATTCGCACCGAAAGAGCCAGCGAACATCGTGACGCATCCACCAAACTCAAGCACGCGGTGCCACGCAAAAGAGAGAGAATGTGCATTTATCTTCCTTGTGGCATATATTGATACGCAAGCATCGGCGGCTCCGCAGCTAAAGTAGCACTTGGTAGGGATGGAAAGTCGCAAATTAACCGAACCAATTTTCTGGGCCATGAAAGTTGGGTAGTAACGAATAGTGCCAAGGGGTTGACCATCAAGGCTAAAGACTTTAATGCGCTGTTCAAATTGAGTGAGCCACTAGCAATTGAGCATGCCTATGGACAGCTAAGGCAAAGTAAGACATCCTCTGTGAGCATTTATAGTTAGGTAGGGTTCCACATTGTATCCGACATCAAGGGAATCTCTACGTGAGGCACCGACAATCTGAAAAAAATTAAATTAGACCATTCATATAGCAATGCTTCTTTTTAAATATAGCCACAATCACATGACACACCACCATCCATCCAATCACCAATGGACAAAAGAGAAGGGAGAAGAGCATTAAGAGAGCAAAACATCCGAATTCATGCGAGCACGAGTCTTTTCTTATCCGTGCGTATGGCTATCCTTCCATTTGCAGAAAGACCAAAAATAACCTAAGGGTCTTGAATCGCCTTTATTCTAATATTTAAATAACTCCTCACATTCCAAATAGCAAACAACTTATGCTTCAAGAAAGGAAAAGGGTTAAGAGAAGGGAAAAAAAAAAAACACATACATAAAGGCTGGCAGAAAGATATGATTGATGGATAATTTACCTTCGTTGAGTCAAGTCGGTTGAAAGCCAACTCCCACAACCCTTTCTACTTCCTTAGTGTGCGGTCGCACAGCGTAAACGAGCCTAAAAACCAAGCAGATTATGCCGGGTAATCAAAAGCCCCTAAAATGCATGATACTCAACATCTAAAGAAAGAGGTAGTAAGAAGATGGTAATGCTGACACAACCGGTTATGAAATGAGGGAAAAACGAATTCAGGAGAGAAAACACAAATATGATAAGAACATGCTAGCTGTATATGTTGACACAAATTGACACAAATTAAAATTTAGCATGTAGAATCTAATTTAACATATTTTGGACCAATGTGCATTGACAAGAATTACACGCACGATTATGACATGCTAACATGAATTCTAAAAATGAATATGACCACACTAGTCAAAGACAGTGAGTTTATCAAGTGAAGCACATCAATACACATACATCTTAAGGAAGATTAACACTTAAAGCAGTATGGCAAAATTGAGATAAATGTTTGCATTATGCTACAACAATCATACATACATTTAGTGCCCGTACATCATAAAGTCTCGATCCATCCGCCCACAAATCCTGGGCAAACATGAAGATCCCCACGCACTTGGGAGCGACTATATTTGTAATGTAGTATACATATATCAAGTCGTAGAAAATAAATAAGAAGAGACCATGCAAGCGAAACAATGCACAAAAGGAGGGTAAGACAGCAGATTTTATGTAAAACACAACCATACTAAGTAACAACATCAAAAACAAATTTTCAAGGATTAGTAGCTAAGTGTAAAGAACTCGATGCAAAGATGGCATCAGACAACATGCCCCAATGAATAGGAATGTCAACAATGAGAGACCGAGACAAGACCATATTACATCTATCCACCTCAAAACTTTAGTATCCATTGAGAAACCTACAAAGTGACATATCCATACATAGCCACAAGTTTCAAGAGACAAACATAGAGATTACCAGCACAAACGGTTTTTCGGGGAGAGACTAAAGTATGCAGAACTTGAGATAGCATGTTATACCGGTCATACAGCGTAGCTTTAGAGGCGACACGTAGGATCGCCGTAGGGAGGCTTCGGCTCCTCGGTACTGGGTGGGTCCCACGTTAAAAATTTCAAATTCAGCGCGTATGTTTTCTATTGCCTTTTTTGTTTTGTTTTTTTTCCCTCGAGGTATTTCCACGTGTCGTTTGCTGTGGAAAAATGTGGAAAAATGTTAAAACTGGTCCTCGAACTTTTTGAAATGTCCGATTGGGGGTAAATCCGAGCTTCGATTTTAATCAACTTGGTCCTTTTAACTCTTTGATTTTGAACTCAACTCATTTGGTCCTCTAGCGGCCATTCAAGTCAGCCGCGGGGGCACACGTTTGATGTCGTGTACAGCCATGTCGCCAAAATTTGAAAAAACAATCTTAAATGAAAAGAACAACATGGCAAGAGGGAGAGAATGAGAGAGAGGGGTGCGAAGAAGGAGACAACCCCTATTGTCAGTAGGTAATGGCTTGCTTACCGCCACTTAGATCTCGGTGAAGGCTCGAGTCCTCCCAAGGCTCGACTCTCACTTACAATTGTTTGATCGCAGTAATGGAATAAAATAGTAATATGATAATAATTATAGCATAATGTAATATGAGGCGCAGTAATTGACTGCACATTTTAAGGGTAAAGCATTATTCCAATGCAGGCCGTAAGAACAATATCAAATTGACGTAAACTTCAACTAGACAAAGACAGAATCTAAAAACATTTTGGTGGCAACAAAAAAAGAACCAAGGAACATTTTGGCGGTAATGATTTTTGGCTCCTTTTCTTGTTCTAATAATCAGAAGCATCTATTAGCAACACGCTGATGTTGAATTCGATCCTAAGTATGTCCTACTTTGATCTAGTAAGTCGCAACTCTTGAGTTGTGCCGGCTAACCCATTAGCTTCTGACTTGCACCCACGTAAAAATAACATGTGATTATATTGAGATAAACATTCATTTATTACATTATCTGTAGTATGATCGAAATAATGTTTATGTAATTTTTCGAGAATGGATTAGTACAATTAGTAATTAAGATAATCATCACACGATGAATCAATTTCATGTTTACTATGAAAATTTAGATGACCGAACCTAATTGTGAGCAACTCTGCTAACTTTTATATATTGTATATTACTAACAAGATAACGTAATTATTATTACATATATTGCAAATTGTTATTCAGTATTCTGTTCATCGATCTAACAATATGTGATCATGTTGAAATCATTATAAGTAGTGTTATTAATGCAGTTATAGTTTATATGAATCGTTGTAGCAACTAATAATCTAACACTGTAGAGTGATTGAGAGAAAAGAAACGGGTTACTTTAAAAAAGGCTATTACAGCCAGCCCATATAACTATTACACACGAGGGTTATGTCAGACGAGCTAACGTGATAGCATTATACGTACATGGGGGGCAAGCACGCCTACCTTCGTTTGACGGTCGTGATTGGTGGCTCCGGGATCAATTCGCCCTCACTCGATGGTGGCCTGGTGGGGAGAGCTTGATTACACAGAGGTGTAGGGGCAATTTACGAGCACGGCAGGGCTGAACGCTGCACGATCAACTTGGTCATCAGATTTTCGTAGCTGGGTCTGTCAGCCTATGACGATGATGCCCAAAATAGAAGAGCTGTAAGATAGTTTTGAAGATAGACAAAGTCCATCATCACTCGACGTTCTCATCGATTCGTTAATGAGGGAAGCAGCCCAGCCATGACTGGCCAGAGAATGTGTTTAACTCTCTTTTGTTTGCTTCCTCCTGCAAACTCAATGGACAACACCTTTTAAAGACAAAATCCTAAAATTACACCGTTACTCTAATAAGACTAGATCCTATCTGATCTCTTATCAGCAAAAGGAAGTAAATCTCTTAATTGCCTTTCTAATGCTAGATTCTCATTTACATCACATGATTGAAGTACTAACCAATTTGCACATAAGTTTCATTTCCGAAAGGTATGTACCATTTTGACCTGTTGGGAGTACTCTCTAACATTTTTCCCAATCCCAGAAAGGAGAATGTGAACAAAATTAAAAGAGGGAGTTGATTCACGAAGAAGGGAAATGGCTGCTCGCAAATGTTATCTCCACACTACTATTGCCTCCTTCACAAATACCACCATCCGGAGCAGATGTGCTGTAGTTCTTTCACCACAATCCTTGCCCTTCTCTCCCTCTTCACAGAAATACTTGAGACAATCGGGCCTAGCACAGAGCACTGAAGCTCTTTCACCAGAAAAAGGGAAAAAGAAGGAAAGTGACAGAGTTTGACATTTATATCTAGATGGGGAAAAACGGCAATGGTAATACCATTCTGGATACACAGAACCCGCTACATCGAAGATCGACTTTTATCACTAAATTTATTGCACAAGATGACCGCATCATCAAACCAGTTGTAAACAGATTGGTCATAAAGACCATTCCCCCGTTACCTTAGACAACTCAACTTGAATAAGACGGACTCCAGTTATCCAGTCACTCCTAACACTTGCATTTTACAAAAATTCTAGTTTGTTAAATAAAAATAGGTCTAGGACAGAAGTTCAAGTCGTGCTAAATGGGTACAGATCCATAGAAGACCACCTCAGCTGGGCCAGTCATGTATACATGATTGTCTTTCTCTCTCCATTCAATCTCCAGTGGACCTCCAGGTAAATCCACTGTGCAACTCTGTAACATAACAAGCCAGCACAAAACAAAGTGATTTACTACAAGGCCCTAGAAAAGACAGAAATATACTCTTTGTTTGCTAGAATATCTTTGTTCTTGAGAGATAAGGAGAAGTGAACTCATTAGACACATCCATATGCTACAGGTACTTAGCTCCGATGTCAGTGCACCATGCACCATCGTCATTTAACTTTAAAATGTAAAAGATGTGTATGTCTAAATGTCGTGATACTGAAGTATTCTCTACACATGCAATAACGCCTACTTTACCAGGAAGCCATGAGAAAGACTGGGTCCTGATTTACAAGAAAAGTTTTCAATTCAGGAACTAGGATTGAATGAATTGCAGTACTTTTAAATGGTCACATTTTATAGTTCATGGAAAATCCTGTAGCTACCAACTGGATTCATCCATGATCAACAAAACTATCATCCAATCAAATTCAAAACATATGGAATTAGATGAATGCCCTGTCTGCATTATCCTACCACAGAGTTAAATAATGGAGCTTACCCTCCCAGCTTGTCCCTCAAGAACTGCCGCAACAACCACAGCACATGCCCCTGTACCACAAGCCAGGGTTGCTCCTGCATCCAAGCATACTTACATAAGTTTTTGCTCAGAAAAACAAAAGAAAGACAGCAGAATCCTCTTAACCATAGTCATATATGATTCTCTTGTCACATATTATGGAGTGGATCATGAAAATGATTGCCATAGGCACTAACCAGCCCCACGTTCCCAAACACGCATTTTCAGTTGTGAAGGAGAGAAAACTTGCACAAATTCTGCAATCAAGTACATTGGCAGTCATTAATGAGATCTCCAAATGGAAAATAACAGAATATGCACAGAGGTACTATAAAGGCACAGAAACAGCCAATCCTAAAAATATAAAGCAGAGACTTAGAAGGGGAAAACCATAAAGTCATCCTCTTTCGTTGCCATCATGTAAAATAAAGTTGCTGACGCAACCATGTGAAATCTAATCTGATGTTGAAATGTTCGAGCAGAAATATGGAGACTCAAACATTACACGGATAGAAATACATGAAACCTATGTTGACCAAAGCTTGAGAATCCAACCAGAAATGACACTGAAGTATCACAAATGTTAAGCTACTTGCAGTATTTGAAGTATGAAAAATATTCACAGCACCCGCTTTCCAAAGTCCTGTGAAATCTAGCATATAAACAAAGGGCAATGGGGCAAGTGCAAATAACATATATGTCACAGTACAACAGCACTTAAGAATCTTCTAGTCCATATCAAATATGAAAGTATGAGGGTAAGAATCCAACTGCAAAGAGGATTGGCAGCATTAACTCTGATGGTACAAAACGATGATAGCAACAACATTAGTTAAGATCTAACTGGATTGGAGAAGGGCAATTTTATGCAACTGCAAATGTAGTTGTCAGTTCCATAAATGACTAACCTGTGTTCGTTCTTGCTGGAAACATCTCATGATGCTCAAACTTTGGACCTATTTCAGCCAAGTTTAGTTTGTCAACCTGCAAATTCTGCTCAACAACATTTTCTAAAGTGAGCTATGGATGACATGGGAGTGATGTTGAGTACATAGTTCTTGTGAGCAAAAAGTGTCACACAGAAATTATTACACTGCACATTAAGATATGGAACCGGAGAATATTACCAATAAAATGAGAAACATGATATCTTGTCCAGAAAAATCACCTGTTCTCCTTTGGCACCAAAGGTGACACAATGGGGATTTCCCATGCTAACACACGTCACATTCCAGGTTACTCCATCCACTTTTAGATCGGATTTGACCACAGAGTGGTCTTTGTTTGGCAGTAATTTTGTGGGCACATCAGATGCTTTGAGTATCGGTTCCCCCATATCAACCGTAACCTGGACTTAAAAGGTTATATGAAAACTAAATATACCAAAGTGGCGCTCATCACATAGTACAATTTACAAAGAGCAGACAGTTGCAACACATTCCCCAGATTCTTTTGAAGTGACAACATTCACAGAAGTCAAGAAAAATGCCAATGAAATACCAAGATGCAGCACAAACAATAAATTTGATCCTATAAATTACCTTCCCATCATCTTGAATCTCTGGAACAATTAGACCAGCACCAGTGTGTACGGTAAAACTACAAAATGCAAAGAAAGAGCAAAATGAGTTAAAAATTAGAATACCAGAGAAAGTTTAATCAGGTTCATCCAAAATAACAGCCAATAATGCTCGCCCTTCTCTTAATCCCTCGGTAAGAACTGATTCTCTTACAATTACACATCTCAATGACTTGTCAAAAGTTTATTTCACTAAATTAGCTATAGCACTTGCCGCAGAGTAATATCAAGCAGTGCCATCAAGCAGTGCCAAAGATAAGTGGATAGATGAAATTTCCATATGGCAGGTAGAAAAACGCAGGAAAAAGTATCCACAGACCAACAAGCAATTTCCATTACCGTTGTTTTCCACTTAGATTTTCAAGCTCAGCTATAAATCGAGCGAAGCATCGTACTCCATTACCACACATCTGAAAGAATTCGAGGAAGGAAATGTAAAACCAGTGATTATGAGGAGGACGATAAGTCAAAGCACAAAAGAGCAAAGCATCACCTCAGGCTCGCTGCCATCAGAGTTGAAAATCCTCATAGTGTAGTCGGTGCCATTAATCCCGGGCATGGCGAAAATCACTCCATCAGCACCAATCCCAAAGTTACGATCGCACAGCTTCACCGCTTGCTCCGGAGTAACTCGAGGCTCCGAAGAGTCCCTATTATCGACCTAAAATACAGACAACTACTCAACACTACAAAAGAGAGGAAGAGCACATGTGGAATATGATACTAAATACCATCCAAAGAAATCATTTTGAGCAATCCCAACTCAATATATCATAAGTTAGACTACTACTGCAGACAGGATAGTCCGCGCATTGTGTGTTAAACCTGAGTGCTACCGCACAAGCGTTCCTCTGGATTATATCTATCCACCTCTGAAGAAACCAGCTAGAGCACAAACGACTCCGGCTCGTGTCGAACAATCAAAGAGACTCCGACACCACGGCATTTTCGAAAAATCAAGAAGAGAAACGCCGGAAGCTGATAACAGAGACCGAACAAAGAACCCTTACCAAGATAAAGTCGTTGCCGAGGCCGTGGTACTTGACGAAATGGAGGAACCCGCTCTCCCGGCGATCGAGGAACGACGACGGGGGCGAGCTCCTCTCCGGAGTCCGCACGCTCATGGAGGCGGCGGCGGAGATCGAGAGCCGAGGGGTCCGGAGCGGGATCCTGGCGCGGAGGAGACGGGACTGAGGAGGCGAGGAGGCGGGGGAGGGAGAGAAGAAGAACGAGGAGGGTCTGACGGGGGCTGAGGGAGTCCGGGAAGCGGAGCTCGAAGGGAGAGTCGTCGTCGCGGCGGAGGTGGCGGCGGCGGCGGCGATGGCCATGGCTTCGCTCGCGATCGCTCGGGTCGTCGTCGTCTGTGGCGGCTCCCCTCCTCGCTCGTGGGGCGGTTGTTCGGTTGACTGATGCGGTCAGGGCTCCTTCTCCACGGTGGACTTCACTTGGGCATTTCTAATAAAAATTAGATTTCAATGGTTGATTAACTACGTAGAAAGTGGTACAAAAATGCACTACGGCTCCATTTATTTCGAAAAATTCGAAAAATATATTTTTAAGAGCCAAAAAATTAGTTAAACGAAAGGTATGTTCATCATCCGTGAATATATTTAAATATAAATTATTATTAATAAAAATATTTTCATTAATTAATTCATTAAAATAATATGAGACAAATCGTTTTCGAGAAAATATTTTTCAATATGAATTATTAAACTTTCACAAAATAAATGGAGTCTAAAATATGCCTTTTTTAGGATGGTAAATCTATGTCTCGACGGACCAAATAAATCTCAACCCATTTAGACATATGGGCATGGCATTTTTAGCCTGTGGATAAATGGTGTTTATGCCTATCTTGCAGGCTCATGACACGATTGAAAAAATGTGTTGCCGGAGCGTTAATACTCTTAACTCGTTTATGATACATTAAAGCGGTTTTATTAAGTTAAATGCGAAACTTGTACGGACACGATAAGCTTAGAGAAATTTGACTACATATATATCTTAAACATGTTAATATGGGGAGAAGGGGTACAATTTTCAAGTATTATCACCGTCCCATCCTTCCCTATATGGCGATTTAAGGTTCAATTAGGGAAAAATCCTAGTCATTTGATTATGCATCGTTGATAACCCTTTAAAATGGGTCTACAATCCATTTATGAACCTATATTTATTTCAATTGGTCGTTAACGGTGGGGGTATCAATGGTCAGGTCAGGTTGGGTTTTGATGTTATCCAAGCCAATTCGAATCATAAGGGGCGCGCTTTGACCTGACCCAACCGGAAATGCGTAAGACTCAAAATGGACAAATTGGGTCATGTCAAGTTGGGTCGGACCTTTTGGGTTTTTCAGATTTTTAGAATTTTTTTTTGGTCTCCCACCCAACTTGGTTGGGATATTATGTTTCGCGGCGTGAATAGTTGACAAACTTTTGGTTATATAAACCTTAAAAACAGACTTAAACTCATGCAAATGAAATAATTTTGGTACAAATTTTCAAAGTATCTCAAACAAAGGCACATCCTTCTACCACCGCCTCTACTTTCGCCTATGTTATTGAGAAATATCCACAAATACTCGTCAAACATGTGAATAAACAAAGTACAAGGAGAGCCGCATTTAGTTGGACTTTTGGGAAAGGGAAAATACAAAGGATTTTAGGTGAAAGAGGCTTTTCAGAATGCAAATAGTGTTTGGAAAACCTATATTTACGAAGGACTTTTTGTGATAAAAAAAATTATCAAAAGAAAAATAAAGAAAATTGGCCAGCAAGGGCAGCGGCCGCCGGCGATCGAAATTTGTTGCCAGCGGCCAACATCTGACTCAGGCAGCCCCGAAGACGATTAGGAAGGGCTGCCCGGGGTTGAGCAACCCTCGAAGACCACCAGCAAAGGCCGTCCGGGGTCGGGCGACCTCCAACGACCCCGTTGTGACCTAGATCACGAGAGGTCGCGCGACACCACCGCAACCTCTAGTGACCCCACCGCGACCCAAATATGGGGTGGTGAGGTCGCGGGAGGACTTGGCTGCCCCAGATCTGGGTTGCGGGGTCACGCGACCTCGTCACCCCCGGATCTAGGGCAGCGAGGTCGTGCGACCCAGATCGAGGGTGGCGAGGTCCTCCCGCAACCCTACTGCCCTAAATCTGGGTTGCCAACCTTTCGGCGACCCAGACCTCGCCGCAACCCAGATGGCGCGGCGATCACGCCACTCCCTAGCAACAGTCGCACCTCCCCCCGACAATGGTCGTTTGGGCGACGGTCGCTGGCGACTACCTACCCTTCGCCGGCTATCGCTCACGAAGAAGAAGAAAAAGATGATGAACAATGAGAGCAAAACCGAAAAACGAAAAACCAACGAGGATAACTTGGGAAGAAATTTTTTATTTTACTCTCTCAACTTAGCATGCCGAGAAGGCTGAAAGCCCAAGGCAGCCCCCAACCTACCTTGGGCTTTCAGCCTTGTAAAAGCTGGCATTTTCTAAATGGGGTTTGAAAATTTTTTAGCAAACACCCCTACATTGGCCCAAGGATCTTTAGGGGTTCAAAGTGGCTTCTCAAGGCCACTCCCAAATGCACCCATTGAACACTCAAGCAGCTTTAGATTAAACCAGTTCGAGGGGCATCTATAGCTACACTTGCCAATTGACAGCTGTGGCTTTCATACATACAATACACTTATTTGAGGTGGGAAACCTTATAAGACTCTAAACCTTATAAGCATAGTGCTTCTTCTTGGAGATGTAAGGGGATATATGACTCGAGAAGGAGGTTGACGTAGGCATGAGTATCCGAGTCCTCCCCGTAGTTATTCTTGACCCAGCGACCATCGCATAAATCAAATCAACCAAGGCAGATACGAAGATATTGCTTTTGGATACTAAATAGAAGTCGATGATCTTCTCGAGTTTGCAGCTCACGCTGCTCAGGAACATTTCCTTTTCGTCCGGTGGCATCAGTAACTCTTGTCACAATTCCAAAAGAGGACTTAGATCTTGCCAAAGCCAAGCTAATACATGCAAGAACTAAAAGAAGCGAACAGCTGTCAAAAACCAGTTGCATACCTTTGATTAGGTTCTCGAGAAGATGTCTTTCAAAGGTTTGAGATTCTTGTGCCATCTGGAGCGAGATAGGAGTCTCAGTACTAACATCAATTTTCGTCAAAAATTCACCTACATCCAGTGAAGCTCATTTTTGACCTCTTGTCTCCTGGTTTGCTGCCCCTTATATCAGGGAGCATAAGTGTTGCCCCCAACTCTCTAGCACTAGCATCGCAACTGCAATCTGTAAAATCAGGAAAAGACTATATGATGAAATTGAAGGGAGATAACTTTTGCATATTCATGTTTCACCAAGAACTAAATAATGTTTCAGAAAATGTGCGTCTAATATAGGCTTCCTGCAAATAGATGGCAGGCAACTTATGCTGCAACTCGAGCTAAACAGGTAAGCAAACAGAGATCCTTGAAAGTGTGCAGTGGAAATGAAAGAAGTGAACAAATGAAACAGCAATCTCCCAATAAAGATAGATTTAGGATCGAGGAATTAACCTGAATGACTTATCAAAAGTACCAATAGCAATCTCTAACTTCATCAATCATCTAGAGAAATGGATATCGAGTTTGGCTCCATGGTTATCATTGGCAACTCTGCAATAAATTCACAATGAAAATGAGAATCATTGAAATATAGAAGGGTATTAATATTTTACAACCATATTTTCTCACCTGACTCAAAGACTTCGAGTTCTTCTAAGTCCTCCTAAATTGAACATGAAAGTGGTGCAGATCGTAATCAATTTTGAGCACATATAAGAGCCTCCATCATGATTGGGGTCAAGGAGCTACGAAACACATCAAGCACGCGACCTCCTGTGCTAAATGCGGCCTCTAATGCTACAGTTGAGACGAGCACGGCTAAAATAACTCGAGCGATAGAAGAGAAAATAGGATATCTAGAAGAATTTACTTTCCACTAGCTTAAGATATCAAACTTAGCATTATAACGTTCACATCCTTCCTCCAAATACTTGTCCAACTCAGATTTTTATTCCAAATGTTGTTGTCCAGTATGGCTAAAATGCATTTCAATTATAATATCAGCACCAACCACAAGAGACTTTGACACATTTACCATCCTTGTGCTCTTTAGCCTCAAGTTGCTCTAAGGCATACACTGGTGCAGTATTGCTTGAATGATGACATCGGAGATGTCATCACTTTATCTCATAAAGTTTCAGTTTGCTCCTTTCATAAACACGATTAATCATCAACTTCACATAATATTACTTATGCCAAGGGTCAAGCATGCAAGCAATGAATAATGTAAGATCAATATTGTTCACATTGCCAAAATACTTATTAAATTTGGTCTTCATTCTTTTTGTCATTTCTTGTAAACTTTTATCTTTAGTCCCATAATATATGTCAATCATTATATAAATCCCATATATATCTCCCGCCAAATCATTACTAGTAACATAAGATAACCCCTAGTGGCCATCCTTTCAACATGGAAGGGGGAGGTGAGGGGTTCAAATCCCCACCTTCTCAGGGGGGGATGGGGTGGGGACGCGTAAGTTTCAAGAGTGGGTTTCGACTCCCACGCCTTGCAAGAGATAGGGCAAAAGTCTAAGAGTGAGTGTAGAATGGGAATAGAGTAGGACTGACCAAAAAAAAAAAAAAAAAACATAAGATAACCCAAAACTTTTAAAGTCATGTCGAAAAACAACTTCAGGAAAGGAAGAAAATGACGGGCATATTTCCAATCTTCACTAGTGGGCAGCCCTTTTGCCTTGGAAAGCTCTTTGGCAAATTCGCTATTTGAAAGCTCTTTTAAACTTCAAAGCTGCTTCTAACGTTATATGTGTCAAGTTCCAATAAGTCTCAACATCCAAATATACAAGACTCTTATACTCAATATTCTCTAGCTTAATGCAATCCTTAAACCTTTTAAACCTCCTAGGAAAAAAGACCTGACATAACGCACAGCCAAACGTATTCAAATAATGGAATCATTAATGTCCTTCAGCCCTTCTCTAACAATGAAGCTCAATATATGAGTACAACACCTCATGTGAAGTAACTCACCTTTTAATACCAAAGAGTTCCTAGAGTTAAGTTTCTTTTTCAAATTTTGAACTCCTAAGTCATTGGAACTCGCATTATCCACAGTAATAGAAAAAATGCTTTGAATCCTCTAATCAACCGAGCATTTCTCAATAGCTTTTCCTAGTATCTCCACCGCATGACCTATGATTTGACAAAAATTTAATAATTTCTTTTGTAGCTTCCAATCATCATTAATAAAATGTGCAATGAAACACATATAATTAAATTGTGACAAGAGGTCCAATGATGGGTTTTTTTCTATGTATTGATGGGCCTAAGTAGGCTTTGTGACATCCCGAATTTTTCAATTTTATTTTTAGTAAATTGAGACGGGCATTTCATCTGCACGCATATAGTTCATTTCCTTGAGTTGGCCACTCATGTGAAAACCAGTCTATCAGGTGAAGCCGGTAAGAAATTCTAATGCGTCAGACCCAAGAATTTGACTAGGAAACGACCTTTCGACCGGGCTAATCTGCAAGGGTCATTATGACACAGTTAAAAATCGATTAGAAGCCGGAAATAGGTCGGCTTGACATAAGCATGTGATCGAGTGTGAGTGATTCCACCAGATCACACTGTTCTTGTCGATCGACCTTTGGACCGACTTTTCGTCGATTGGGTCCCCCTGTGTTCGTATTTGAAACATTGAGATTTTCACGACAACTGAGGGTCGCCAATGTGTCAAAGATGTACATTGTGGCTTGAGATTTATCAACCACAAGTCGAGTGCATAAAAAAAAATTTCTAAAAGCTAACCGGTAAGTCAGGACGCGCTAATATCGTGCCAGAATGAAATTAACCGTGAAATTGTGACTAAATTAAGAAATTGGAAGTCTTGGGGTGTCACATACCTTATGAGGATCATGTGTTAATTTTATGGATTTTAATTGGGCTCAATTGGACGAGAATTGATTGGATTTGAGAAATTCAAGGTACGAGATTTTAGGCCCCGGCGGAAAATGAAATGTGACCCATTGGACTAAGGTTGTGGAGAGTTAGTGGGGTATGACATCATGATGATGTCATGGTGAGGTCATATTGTGGATAAAAAAAAATACAAGAAGAAAAGAAAAGAAACCCCTTCTCTCTCCTCTCTCCTCCTTCTTCTTCTTCTTCTTCTTCCTTCCGTAGCTTCCTTCCTCCATTTTTTTTTCTGCAACTTCCTTCAAAACAGCAGCCAAGAGGAGCTTGGAAGGGGGAGGGGGAGCAGCAGCCGCCGGACCACCGCGCCGGCCACCGCCGCCGACCGCCGCCCCGCGCGCCCGCGCCCGCGCGCCGCGCCCGCCGTCCGCGCGCTGCCCGCGTGCCGCCCAGCCCCTTCGCCGCCCCCTTCGCCACCGCCAAGCCGCCGCCGGAGCTCGCCGCCGCCTCCTCCGCGCCCGAGCCGCCCTCTTTCCTCCTCCGTCGGCCATGAACGAACCTTGAACTTCCAGCTTAGATCTGGAAGTTCAAGGCCCTCTTTGGCCGCCTTCCCGGCCCCGATTGCTCGGCCCGCCTTGAGGAAAGTCGATCCTCGCGTCAGCCCCGTCGTTTTGGCGTGCTCGGCTCGCTAATCCAGTGAATTTAACTCACTAAACCTTGATTAGAGTATTAATAATACTCTAAGTGTGCTTAGCCTAGGTTAATTAGGTTTAGGTGATTAGTTTAGTTTATTTAATTGTGATTTGGATTAAGAGATTTGATTAGTGTTAAGTGTGTTTAGTTTAAAGTTAAGTGGATTTATTTAATTTAAGCTTGATGTGACTTATTGGGTTTTATTTTTTATTTATTTTATTGTTTCAAAATTCTGGAAAATAGAATAATATATTATATTCCTAAAATCATTAAAATATTATTTTATTTATTAAAAAAAAAACTCGAAAAATTATTTTTGGCCTCAATTGCTTAGAATTTCGGGCCGATCGTCACTGTGCTCTTAGAATTTGAATTTGATGAACGAAAGTGGCAAAATTGAGTGTCGGCTATTATTACTATTATTTAATTTAAAAAAAAAAAACTCTAAAAATTATTTTTGGCTTCAATTGCTTAGAATTTTGTCTTTGATCGATGTTGTGCATTTGGAATTTGAATTTGACGAATGGATGTGACAAATTGAGTATTAGTTGTGATAAATAGGGTTTTTAGTCCTAAAAACCCAAGTGTTTGATTTTGATGCAGAAATTTGATTGTTATAGTTTACTATTGAAATTGAAGTATGTAATTGAATTGTGGAATGTCCGGAAGTCAGTAATGATTGTCGTGTGTTGGTTAATGAGGAACCGTCCTGAACTGTTGAGCTAGACGTACCCCTATATGGGATGCCCGCGCAATGGATGCCGGTCGCAGTAGAGGCTGGGCCGACTGGACCGATGCTCCTTCGGGAATGCCGTCGACGTAGTGACGAAGCCGCGCTCCATGGGGAGGCGATGCGACATGAGTGTCGGTAGATAGCCTGAATGGCGAGTAGGCTATGTCCTTGTGTGGCGGTGAATAATTGGAATGCGAGTTGAGTACGATTGTGATTTTACATGATAGTGATGTCGTTCCAATTATTTAAACTCTTATTATTACCTGAGTTTGCGTGATATATATATTGTGCTAACTGCGGGGAGGAATTAAGACGAGGTAAGTCGTCGTGTGTGAGGGGGCTAGGCCACCTGTGGCCAGGTGTATTTGCTTTCTAATAGGGGTTTAGGGGTCGAACTTGCTTTGAGACGATGTCTCACCCCGTTGTGGGCCAAAATTTTTCGGGACCGTAGATGGAGGAATCACCGCCCTTGAGACTGTCCGCCTCGAAGTGGGATCGAAGAACGAGTCCGACTAGTAGCCTTAGGACCGTTTATTCTTTTTGGTGGACTGATCCCTTTTTGTGAACAGACCCCTTTTTGGTATATATGTAAACCTTGGGAGGTTATTTACTTATGGAAGTATGTTTGGTTATGTTTGTAATTATTTCCTGCTTTCCTATCTCGTGAGTTTTTAATAGGGGTTAATTAACAAGTTCCGCATGCGCATAATGAATTAATTGGGTCGGCGACACCACCTGGGAATGTCGCATTTGTATGACCATGGTGGGATGTTCACGTGTCTCGGGGTTCAGGGCGTGACAGGCTTGGCCACCATGTTGGGCCTAAAAACCCGGCCCATAAGATAAGGGCCCATGGAGGAAGTTATCATAGATAAAAGAATAAAAAGGGAAAATTTTTTGGTAGGCGGTTATCCTAAGAAGTTACGTATTTTGAAAAGGAGAGATTACTTCTCTCAAGTTACGTCTCACCGTTTTCTCTCTAAAAAGAACAGTATTCTCCTTGGAAGAACAGTGTTCGGATTCCTCCTCAAAGCGCAACATCGGAATTTTAATCTGTGGAAAAACAAGATACGTTCGATTCTGTAATGTACCTTAGGAACAGTGATACGTGTGTTTCCTGGGCTTGCTTCCGCGTTCGTTGTTTTAGGGGTTCGATTGAGTGTCGGATCGCTATTTTTGGAAATTCATTTCCCAACAATCCATATATCAGTTATAAGACATACTCTAGGAGATGTCTTAGACAAAAATTTTCCAATTTACTACTTTTTTCCATGTATAAATCATAACAATTACATTCAAAGTGTTACGTGACATAATTTAACAATTACATTCAAAGTGTTACGTGACATAATTATGAAGTTTGGCTAGATTTATTTTAACAAATTGCCGAAATCCCTCGTGCTCTACCAACTTGAACGGCAATTCATCAAGAATGTGAAACAATAGCGGCATTCCTTTCCCCCATCATATGTCAATGCAAATGACAAAGATCTACTTACCCAGATAGCATTCACAAATCTCCTAACAAAATATGTTAACTCATTATTCATGAAAATCACAGGGCAACACAAAGGAAGAGTGGACCGATCTAGCCATCCAAAGAAGAATGGTGTGTCACAGAACTAGTGGATTCATATGTTCGACTAATGATTTATACCATCACCAGAAGTTTGAGAGTGCCTAGGTTAGTGTCTGCCATAACGGGTGACAATCAGTTACTGATCATTATCTTTGTTAAAACTCGACGTCATATGCATAACAGTGTTTCTCAGGAACTCGTTCTTTCACATTCTCATAACGCAAATGTCATCTTGTGGAGGCTTGACCTTCAAAAAGTACTAACAAGTGAATGCAAATCTCATGAGTTTCAAATAAGAGTCAAGGACAGTGAAATCATGGATGCAATAAGTATACTAGCCCAGCAACTCAAGACAAAAACTCGTATACATATATAATTCATAAGAGTCAATAAGCACCGTAACTCAATAAATGAAAGTCGCTACGTCGCTAGTGTGAAGAACAATAAGGATGAACAAAGAGAGAAACGTGGGAAACGTAGCAGGCCATTGAGATTCCTTCAACTCAAGTAAAGCACATAATCACATCCAAAGCAGTGGACTTGAATCTCGACCCTGCAAGTCACGTGATCTTCACCCACACAACCTGCACCAAAACTTGGGCGCACGTTACGGCGCCAGACAGCCTTATCAACAACAGAACTTCATTCCTAATATCCTAAATTTTCTTTATTTCCTGCTAGACATTCAAATAGCTAGCTAAACAAAAGCAATACCAACCTGCGACATCCGCCCGACAACAAGCGAAAAAAAAGGGTAGAAGCAGCAAGACAAACTCTCAGTAAATGGGCATAAGATAATGCTGCAGCTGTAGGAACTGCAACAATAATAATGCCAAGTAAAGTATTCGACTTTCAATGACACCAGCAAAAAGATTGACAAGTAAAGGTTTTCTTTAATGTCGGAGTCCTACATAAGAAGAAGAGTCACATGCATTCATGATATCAGCCAAATGCATCTTTTTTCGGTAATTTTCCAGTTCGTGAACCTTAATGGACCAACCTTCACCTATCACTCTAGCACATCGATGTAACTGCAAAAAATCTCCCCCCCAAAAACAAGTGCTAAAAACACTAAGATGCATATGCTCCTTTGGCTTGCTAATAGCAACGCACTACCATCACAAAAGAAACGAAAACAGAAAGAAAGCCAATAGTATTCCATGACAGAGCAAATGGTTCAAAAATGCCTTTTGCAGACCGAAACTTCTGCATGATGATCTTAGACTGGGTTATTGGCAAAAATTAATAAGGTGGTGAGATAGCTTGAGTCATACACTTCGCTCGATATCCAAGTGACTCCTGATTTCTATTCAGCTGACATGAATTATACAGGAAATTCAGAACATAACCTTAGAGCTATATCAAAGACCTATCAAATGGTTCGCGAGTTATCCTAACACAACATAATTGGGGTAGCATGAGGCCTGAAGAGCATTTTGCACTTACCCAGCTATTCCTTCGTAGACCGATCCAAATGACCCACGGCCTAAAAGCGCCACATGAGCTCAAGGGGGAGCTCGAAAGACTGACACCCAGGGTTCAAGAAGAGAAGGGCTAAAACCCAAATCACAGCAAGACAAACTAATGAATTCAGATTGAAGCGCCCCCCAGACCAAATGAACCAACCCTAAGGAAGATACATCAATCGCTGAATAGCAGAGAGAGAGAGAGAGAGAGAGACCTCACGGGTGTGAGCAAAGCAGCCATAGAGATAAGACTCGTCGACCCAGTACTGCAAGTCCCCGATCCAGAGGGTCTTCACTTCTTCCTTAGCGATGGCGATGGTGGTAACCTGGGCGGCGATGGTAAAGGTGGTAACCTGGGCAGTGACTAGGGGTGTGCAACCGAATCGGATATACACGAGAACTGAACCAACCCACCCGGAAAATAGGGTTAGGAACCAGTTCCGTTGAAACCAGTCTGGGAACCGGTTCCCAAAATTTGGAACCGGTTTTGTAAGTAGAAGTCCAAAACCCTTTTTTTTTTCTTGATTTCTATTCTTACTCCTGTAATCACATGGCATTTTTTCTCTTGGCTCTCACTCCTCCTTCGTCTCCTTCATCATTCCTCTTCCTCACTCGCTTCCCTCCCTCATCGACTCCCTCTCGCACCATCCGACGAACAGACAGCGTTCGTCACCACCAAATTCTTGTGTATCACGTGGATTGACTCGCTAATTTCTCTTTTGTAGGAGGAGTTATGTTTGCATAAATGAACAATTTCATGTGATGGTTATGGGAATAAGAATAATATTAGACCCATATTTGTTGCTAATATTTATGCAATGTTATGATTTGTTTTGCCTTGTGATTTTATTTATGATAATTAACCCCGTGGATCCTTAATTTTTCGGACGAAAAGTTCATGTATTTATTTATTACAAGTGCTTAATATTTCAATACAAATTAGAAGGATTACGTTATTTTTTTGTGTATTAATGTAAAATTTGAAGTTGTATAGGATATCAAGAGGTTGCAAAATAGATTCTAGTAGAAACAAAATTGACCCTAGAACCAGATAGGAAAAACAGGATGTGTCGGGTACAGGGTCCAATATAAATAGGGTCGGATACAGAGTCAAAAAAATGGGAACCGGTTATAAGAAAGTCAGATATAAGGTCCAAGTCTAGACCCTACCACCTGATCACCCCTAGCGGCGACGGTGGCTGTGAGTGTGTGTGTGTGTGTTGGTAGCTTGAAAATTAAGGTTGAAAAGGGACAGAGAGAAAAGGGGGGAAAGAGATTACCTGGATGAGGCCTAAAAGGCCCGCGCGGGACCAATACCAAAAAGAGCTGCGCCGACCCGTTTTGACCTGACCCTAATCACACTGACTAATTCCAGCCCTAAACTTGGTAAAAAGTTTGGCCCGAACCCAAAATACCCTAAATTTAGGGTCGGATCAGGCCGATGCGGGCCTTTTTGACATCCCTAGTTTTTTTTTTTTTTTTGTCAGTACATCTCTAGTTAATAAGTTGCTCCTTATTTCTCAAATCAAATGTCAAAATAAATAAGTCTTAGATCTAATCCAAAGACATTTATGATTCATTTAACAACTCAATTTCAGTTAAAAGGCCTGCTGACTTCTTCTTTCTTCCTCTTCGCTCTCGTGATCTCACTTCACGATCTTCTCTCTCCCTCTTTGCTTCCATGAATCTAATTCGCTGCCACCTCCACCGCATTCCACAGTTGCCGAACGACATTTAAGAACGAAATCAAAAGCAAACATGGGATACACAACCATGAACAATTTAAAATCATAGCTCAATGAAGTGAATAAACATGCAAAGATGTCCAAAAAAAACATAGGAAAATTCACAACTACTGCGACCGAGAAGGTAGTGATGGTGAACTTGTGGTTTGCTCCAGTAGTCTTTGTGGAGCAGATTTGCACCACAAACAACCGCAACAACGTGCACACGAAATCAAAAAACTCAAACGATTCAACAAAACAATGGATAAGAAAATCCACGAGAATCGCACGCGAATGGAGGAATGAGCTCGAGAAGACAATCAACAATGGAGGAGTGACCTTTGCCGTTTTTGCCGATGTTGGAAAAGAGGCCACGGCCTTTGTCCATGAATCTCCGGCGGAGATGGAGATCTCTCAATCGGAGAGCACACCATTGAAAAGTTGCAGCGGAGGGAGAAAATATTAGCTAACAAGATATGCCGGCACAACAAATAGAAAGGTCCATGAGGTTGCAACACGTGTTTAAAGTGGGGTCTAAATAGTGTCAGACTCTCTCTCTCTCTCTCCACTCGACACTCTTGACTTTGCCCCCTTTCTCTCCCTTCAACGAACCACCAAACCCTTGTCTGACCGACGAGCCATTGTGCCACCCCTCCGACTCTATGTCACAAAATCGCTGCCCCCTCCTAGTTGTGTCCTCTCTCTCTCCCTTTGTCTCACGATTGAGCCCTCATCTAACCAACCACCGCACGGCCTCCGCCTGCATCATCGCAAAGTTTGTAGGTCAGGCGGTTCGTTAGTCAAATGAGAGCTTAATGGGAGAAAGAGGGGACGGCGAAAAGAGAAAGAGTCGGGTGACAGGCAGACAGTGCAAGGGTGGAAGAGAGAGAGTTTGACATTTGGGCCTCACTTTGGACACATGTCAAACCTTATGACCCTTCTTATTTGTTGTGTTGGCACATCTTGTGCGGTCAATATTTTCTTAGAGAAGGGAGAAAGAGAGAGATGACACGAAGAAGGGGACGAAGAAAAAGTGATTGCGTCATGCTATTCATAAGCAAAGAATCCCAATTTGAGTTTTCCATTTTTAATTCTCTTTTTTGCCCTTTGCACCGTTAAATATTGCATAGATTTCTATTTTTTTGATTACCAATTATTTTTATTATAAAATTTTAGCCAAAATTTAACAAACACTACGTTAAGACCTTGTTAATTGAAAAAAATTCCATCTGTTATAACCAACATGGAAAGTACAACGAACTAAAAAATATAAAGAATAAAAAATAAAAATAAGAATCAATTTTTTAAAATTATAAAAATTGTCCAATAAATTTATATAGCACTTAAGTGCTTTAACAATATATATTTTTAAAATCATAAGAAATAAATTTTCCTAATTTTGGTTATATATAGAAGTATTTTAGTAATATTGATTGGGTTAGTATGAGTTGGACCGAGCATAAATCGCAAAATTTACATTACAAATAAATGGATTAATGGGCTAATTTGGGTATGATCATTTACGACCTAATTCAAATTCGATCCGACTCACCCGTTTGATAGGTCCACCGTGACCCACCTCTAACTGCAATCGTGACCATCAAAGCGCTCGAATCTACCTAGTCATTTGTGAGGCTAACGGTGGGCGTCAATGTCAAATAGACTAGTGATGACCCCCATTGACCTCGCTACGCCTCGAACGGACCCCGGGTCAAGGCCTAAGCTTGATCGAAGCCTCAGATCTCGGCTCATCGCAGCCTGCCATTTGTACTCGTCAATGGCAGCAGTGACGAGGGAAGCGAAGAGGGTCGTGTTGCCGGCGGGGGACGGGGGGAAACGGACACGAGCAAGGAGAGGAGCGAACTCATCATTTGACGACCGGAGAAGCGGTGGCTTGACGCGGAAACGTGCGTACGACGGTGGCCGGTCGATATCTTCACGTCTTGTTGGGTGAACTGAGACAGGAGAAGGGAAGGGAGACATTAAACGGCTCTAGTACAAAATGTCGGTCCCGTAACTCGGTTGTTGAACTAGTCGTGTTTAAATTTGAGAAAAATGGTTTTTCCCAGTAGACGTGCCGTGTTCGAATTAGATTCAAATTTAATATGATATGGTGAGAACTCAAATTCACGACACTAAAAAGTCATCCCTAATTTTGACTAGATATGCACGAATTTGCCCGCGTGACATGAACCGACTACAATGCGGAAGAAGCTATTTTTAAACTCAACACTGTATCTGATTAAGATGATTAGAAGGTAAAAATTCATGTCGGTATTATCTAACCAACGTTAAATCCATAGCGAAAAGATTTGTTGTAACAGTAATGTTTATAGTCCATTGATACTAGAACGTATGGTACAGGAACAATTCAAACGATACATGCCAAAATAAATAAGATTAAAAAAGAGTGTCGGCTAGTTCACCTAATTTATAGAATAAGCAATAACTTTAAACTGCTTGATTATAGCTAAATGTACAAAAATTAAAGATGGCGTAATTTGTCAAACCATTTTCTTTTGTCTCGCATGCAAAATAACGGAAAATTCATCATGTATTGAGCTCTAAAAAATTTCCCAAGCCCAAAATTAATCAAAAGACACTAGGAAAATTGCTATCGTGGACGGAATAATTTGGGTAAATCCATCGTAAGACGTTGAATGATATAGGTATTGAAATTGTCAGTAGGGAATTTGTCCTTGAAAAATCCACTGACAGCATAGTTATTGGAAAAATTAGGTAAATTGTTGATGGCCACATTGGTATTAGTGACTATTGCAAAAAGAGTCAAATGAATGAAAATCGACTCAAATTACATCGCCGGAAAAGGCCGATGCATCTGACGTTGGCAATGGGTACACGTCGCGTCTCTGGTAAGATCGGGAGCCCGACAGACGACCACGTCACTGTCATTTACAGCTGTAACTGCACCATCGCCGCCCATATATTGTATTATATTCCTCTGGCTTAGTGCGGTAAATTAAGCATGTTATCAAGTGAGGGCAAATGATTCTCCGCATCATCACGGGGACAATAATGTCGGCCGCCGTGCCCTCTTGGCCTCCAAAATTAATATTTTTATTCGCACCATGGTGTGGGCCTAAAGTGCTCGAGATTGTAATCATCAATGTGGACATAATAAGCTCAATTAACCGTGTTTGACAGCGGAGAAAATTTTTACAAAGAAAAGTTCACTCTTCGACTTAATTTCCCTCCATTTCCCTCCAAAGGCGGGGTTCTTATCCCATGCCCTAAGTGACATCAGACCACCGACCGCTTAGGGCGCGCATGATAAAATTTCTACTTCTTTATTTTTCTGTTTATCTGTTCCCCGGAACAGGTTTGAAACAAAAATCTATTTGGTAACGCAATTTAATTTTTCTATTTCTATAACAGATTTCTATTCCAGAAATAGATTTGAAGAATAAATCAGAAACTAAAATTTTTAACTTCTTAATTTTTGAAATATAAATTGATTTCTCAATTTCTGTTCTATAAATATTATCATGCGCACCTTTATTTTTTTTGCCTTTTTGAGTTTTTTTTTTTTCTAGTGAAAGTGCTTTGCAAAGTGCAATTTTTGTTTTCAAATATCAACCAAAAATTTTTTTGGATGCGCTTTTAACCTAAAGGCCTTTATATTTTCTTAAAAACTTTTCCCAAAAGCCAAACCACGCACACTTATGGGAGTTCCATCTTCCCTTAATGTCTATAATGATTTCATGGCCATGACACATGTTAAGAAGATTCGAAGAAAATTATCATTTTAGTCTTAAATTTAGTGTATGGGTCCAAAAAAATTTCGATTTTCCTAATGTATTCCCAAACCTTCGAGTGATATTCAATGTTCTCCTTATTGCCCCAAAATTACTAACAAAATGATTCATAAGTTGTCTACATTAGCATGCCATATAATGATTGGAAGACACGTCAACACTTTTTTACAGCAGTTGGCTAACAGGATTACATTAAAATTTCATACAAAAGTTCAGCACTAAATTGATAAATTTTTTTAAAAAAAAAGTATTATTGAATTAGCATCCGTAAACCACTTGCCCCGCCTCAGTGTGCCACCCTTCCATCTTGGAAGGGAGAGGTTGGGGGTTCAAATCCCCACATTCTCAGGGGGGATTGGGGGTGGGGAAGATTTCATTTCAGGAGTGGGTTTCGACTCCCACGCCCTGCAAGGAGGCAGGGCAAAAGTCTGAAAGTGAGTGTTAGAGTAAGATTAGCGTAGGACTGACCAATAAAAAAAAAAAATTAGCATCCGTATAATAATATTAGAATTTATTGGATAATTATCCCAAAAATTTGACAATGGCAATTGGACGCTCTATTATCTAGTCTCTTGCTAATCAAGAATCTTTCCATTACCCGGAGAGAACTCGAATTATGGAGAGGCTGGAGAGCTACCCACTGCTGTCGTTTCCTCGATTGTAAGGTTATATAAAAGGGTCTGCACATTCTAAATGGTTCCAGGCTGGACTCCCGAACTACCATGGAGAAGTCCAATGTGTGCCAAATCGCAACGTCGCCGTCGACAAAATTTTGGCACTTTAAACACGTACTTTGTGCCGGAAAAAACGGACGAGATTTTCGTCGTTCTTCTAGGAACTACTGATGCACGAGAAGGTCCTTGTCCTTCACGTTTGTAGACTTCGAAATGACAGACATAGGATTACACGAGGCCAGTTTTCTCGCGCACGCTACAGACATGCCCGATTGGAGAAGGCAGGGATGGTTTCTGAGCAGGATTATGAGAACGTGAACTTTGAAGAGCGGTACATGCCTGCATAAATGTATGAGAATTATTGGGTAACCTTTCGAGAATATCAATTTTTTTTTTTTTTAAATAGCATCCTTCGCTCCGTCACTTATTCTAAATTAATAATAGAGCTATTTAGATCATGCGAATTAAATGGTGCACATCAAATTTAACCGCGATACTTTTAAACTAGTGAAAGATCTTTAATCGGTTTGACCGTTAAAACTATAAACTTTTGTAATCGAAAAGAATTGCAACAGCAAAAAGAATATCGAACACGTTATAAAACTCATCAGGGTTCATCATCGTAGTTAAAACTACTTCAAATTGAAATTAATTAAGCAATAACTGCACTCTATGTTTTCACGAGAATCACTTTTTGTTCAAGACTTTATCTTACAATCCGAGCTTATTGTAAAATCCGATTGACTACATCCAGCACAAATGGAGAAAAAATGATATATTAATTTGTAGAAATTCTAGAATGACGATAAATATCCGAGGTTTTTAGCACTGTGTATGAGCTTTGACCAAGGACAGAATTTCGAAGATGAAAATCAATCGGTGAAATTTCCGGAAGCATAAAATAACCTCTGCCTCGAGCGGGGAGAAAGCAGAAGAAGACGGGGGCGCCTCCAAAGCATCCACGAGGCGCAAGCCATTTTCTGTTGGTCAGGGCCCACGTGGGCCGGGCCCGTCCTGCCATTTGGGGGGCGACCGTGGGCTCGCCACGTGACGTTCCGCTAGAGGACTGACGAGGCGGGCGTCACGTGGACGCCCCGCCACGGTGGCGCAGGCCACAGCGAGGCACGAAACACGGAAACAGTTCCGGAGGTTGCTTACAGAATCTCCTCTAATCCCCTCTCCGCCAATCATGTCCCGCGTCCCACGTGGGAGCCCGGGCCCCCCACCCCCCGGGGCGCGCTCTGACGTCATCGTCTCTTTTTCTCGGCTCGCTTAAAACATTGCTCTATTCTCGCCATTTTTCCTCCCTGCTTTCCTTTTCGTCTTTTGACCTTACCCCATGTTGCTGCCAAAACATTACAATATGCATCGCACACGCACTGCCGTACATGTTAATAATATTTCGGACCATCATTTGGGTTTCTTGATCTAAGCCCCTCCCTCTTCTCTCTTTCCTGTCTCGGTCGTCCTTTCCTGATCGTCTCCCTTTCCTCCTCCTGCACATTCTCTGCCCCCTGATAATTTTCCCGGAAAATCTGATCGAACCTCTTCTCTGCCGTTCGGGATTCTCGGCCGTGCCTGTGTCGATCTCTGTCCGGTTTCTAGAAAGGCGAAAGAGTTGGCCGTCGTCATGGGGGATTCTTCTGCTTCATACATCCGAATGGTATGTTCGTCGTCGGTCGAAGTCGCTGTTTGAAACCGCAATCTCGGCTACTGATCTGATCTGATGTGCGTACATATGTTTTTGTGCGTGTGCGCAGGTGCACCACCTGATAGAGGAGTGCATACTCTTCAAAATGAGCAAAGAAGAGTGCATGGAAGCTCTCTCCAAACATGCAAACATCGAGCCCGTCGTCACTTCCACAGGTCGCCCTCCGCTCGCCTTTTATCATCTTCTCTGTCAATCAATCATTTCTCTCTCCCTCTTCTTTTCTATATCGTGCTCGGCCGTCTGGAACGTGTGCAAAAAGACTAGAAACGTGATCCTAGACTGCTTCAGACCATGATGACGAAATTAGTCAAAGATATTCAATTCTGGGTTCCCCACAAAGATCAGAGAGTTTCATGAAAAGTCGCAGAACCGGCGCTGTTTATCGTCCTTATCTTATGGGTTTATTGATCATAATAATCTGTTATTTTTCAACGGGATGTTTCTGCATGCTTCCTCGTCGTCGTCGCCATCCATCCGTGCTTTGTAATCTGATGCACCGAACAGCTGACGAAAAGCCGAGGTTGGGTTTTGCAGTGTGGAAGGAGCTGGAGAAAGAGAACAAGGAGTTCTTCGAGGCCTACGCGAGGAGCATGAGGGAGGAGGAGCGGGCCTCGCGAGCGGAGACGAGACAGAGGATCCAGAAGATGCTCTCCGATGCCTCCAAACTACACGACGCCCAACATCGCTAAGCTTCGCTTTTCAGCTCCCCTCCTCCGACAGCGATCTTTCATTGCCGTCGTTATGCGCGGTTGCAGCAGCTCTTCTTGCAACTTAAATAAGTGTATATGCCACCTAGTTAAAGCGAGTCGCGTTTTCTGGTCACATGTATGTAAATATTAGTCCACAAATTTCGATCTAGTACAATAATAAAACGCCATTTCAGCGATATTTATCAATTACGTCTATATCGATATCTCGTTTTAACTTAAGAAGGAATTAATGTTTTATTCATTGAATCTGTAATTGACTATCCGGTATCTCCTTTTAACTTAAAAAGGAGATAATGTTCAATCAACTTGTCTATGTGATTGACTTTTCTAACACGGAATGAATATTTAAGACCAATAATATTTGGAGGAAAAGTGCAAATTCTAGTGTTCGTGTCATGCAACTTGCGATGGGGGAGAGATTTGGGGGAAAAGGTTGAAAGTTGGGTCGGAGAAAACTACAAAGGGCGCCACTCAGAAACGTTGTCGTTTGCGGTGGCGTCTTCACTGTTGGTTGGGAGGCGTGCTGAATTGCGCCACGGTGCGTGTGTGGACTGCGGAGTGGGCGGTGCGGAGGTGGCGCGGCACGTGGCGCTGCGTGCAGCGTTCCGGCGTTCCCGTGTGCCCTTGATCGGACGCTAATGGCTCTATCGAATTGGAATTTGTAGAGTGTATCTTCGAAAGCAAATATCTTTCGGAAAATTCCACATACAACAATGAAATGACTTCATTACCTCAAGTAATGAATTGAAATGCATTTTTTTTTTCAAATAAAAATCTAAAATATCATTATTTAATTATATCAGTCTCAAAGAATGATAGAATTTCAATAATCGATCGTCGGCATTTTTTGTCATTTATTTTTAAAATTTGATTTCCTTTTTTTATTTTTTAATAATTTGTTTTCTTTTTTAAGTTTTAACGTTTTCTTCTTTTCGAGTTTTTTATGGAAAGAAAAATAGAAAAAAAGTGAATAATGAAAATGTCATCGATCAACTAATGAGGTCGAACTTTCTTTGAAATCGACATGACACTTCATATTTTTATTTGGAATTTTCTCAATATCTTTTGTAACATATAATCTGTGCATACAAAAAGAATTATTAAAAAAGCCTTACTAAATGATGATTACACTAATTATATGTGAATCGAGTAAGGATAACACATGGAAATAAAAAAGGAAAAGACCACAAACTGGACAAGATCAAAGTTATCCGAACCATCGACCCTAAAGCAATGCTCATGTCGAAAATTAATGTTACTTTTCCAAGCGGTCGTTTAACGAGCATCTGAGAGACTACCATTAACAGAAATTTCCAACAATAGTCCGACACATTAAATAACGCCCATTCAATGTGATCGGTCCACATGACCGGTGCACTCGAAGGGCCCGGGTGCCCCCGCTTCGCTCCCCGGCCTGCCCTTTTCTCTTGCCATTTCCGGGCGTCCCAACGCTCGGGCAGTACGCGCGGCGGGACGGATGGGGAAAGCAAAAGCACGAGCGAAGACGAGAAGGTGGGGGCGCTGTCCGGGCAAAGAACTGTCTCCATCTCGGCATCGTCTGCGCGCGCGGGCGCGTTGGTTTCTTTCGAGGGCCGGTCGGCGCGCCGAATTATTTGAGGATCAAGGAGGACGGCTCGTTGCCATTTCCGTGGTCCCCTCCGGGAAGGGGTGAATATACCCTGCGAGACCTGGAATTGGCGTTTGCCCGCCTCCAGGAATCTCGTCCGGGGGATCTCGTGGCGATCCCGTCGTATACCTGAATGATTGAAGAGGGAGTGGCGGGGGGCATTCGGTTTCGGTGCACTTACATGGAAGTGGAGTAAGCCAGCATTTCCCCCTTTTTCTATAATGCTTATTTTCCTACTTTTATCATGTCTCGGTGACGGAAAATTAACTAATTTACAAAAAATATTCGAAAAACAACTTGCTTCGAGGAAAACACTTCTGCCTCTGATGAGCAGGAATTTACTCTTCTCAAATCACCTAACAAACGAAAATTGCTCTTTTCGTCGCGCCAAATCATCTAGGACGTAGAATCACGTTACCATACTAATGAAAGAGTCGGGTGTCGAGTGATAGGGGCATAAGTGTGCTTGTTATATTGGCTTTTTCAATAGGGAAAGTGTCCAATTAGCCCCAAACCTATTAGGCGAATGTTAATTCACTTTAAAAACTTTTAATTTTACCATATTTAGTCCTAAACCTTTACACGGAATTTCAACGTAGTTCTCCCGGTCAATTTTTGGTGGAGATCGCTAATGTGACGGTACAATTATTACCAGCCGTCCAACATGGCATAACATTAAGTCAGTGATCTCTAGACAAAATTGTTTGAAATGACTATAGTGAAGTTTTGTGCAAACATTTAAGATAAAATTATCATATATCCAATAAGTCTATGAGTAATTGGGCAATTTTCCTCTGTATTTTAATTATTTAATGAATATATAGATATATATTATATATAAGGAAACTGGGCTTGCTCGGTCTCGATGAGACTTAGCCCAGCTCAAAAGTATTGTGCAGTTTCATTTCGGGGTGACCGGAATGGTAAGTTAGGCCTAATTGAGGACCTAAGCCACCTAACATTAGGTTGCCTACTAATCAAAAGATGATGCGTGCCTCTTCGAAATTTCGGGAAATTCACGAGGCGAAAGTGATGGGCTCGTCTAGACCGAACGAGTCCTTCGCACATGGGCATGTCGCGAACTTTATGGGCTCCCTCTGTACTGAAAAGGAATTAGTAAAGCCTCGTGACTCGACTGCCAATTTTGGACAAAATACAAGGGTGGAATTCGGAATTCGGAAAAAGGAAAAACAACTTAAAAAAGCAATTCTAATTGACAATTGCTCAAGAACCTTTCTGAATTTCGATTCCATTCGGCAATAGCTCACCGAATTTTGAAAAATCGTCTCAGCCTCAGAGCATTTGCGTAATGATCCCTAAAATTTGAAAAGTAATAAAGTATTCTCGAAATTTTACCTCATTGGCAATAGTCAATTTTGTGATTTATATAGCCATTGAGTGTGATATGAAGATGGACCGACTCGTTTTTCTCGATCACCCCAATCTTCACTAGATGGTGAATGAAACTAAGAAAAAATAAGGTAATTTTTTTTTTTTAAAATGACATAAATAATTCATCAATTTTGGCTTAATGTGTAATATTATTTCTCAACTTTTAATTTATTTAACATAATCCTTGAATTTTAGCCTCATGTGGAATGTCATTCCTAAAAAAATCAGCAAAGATTAAAAGTTTGGAGATTATATTGAATAAATTAATATTTAATGGATGAAATTACATATTAGACTAAAGTTCATGGACCATTTGTGTAGTTATCCCTATGAAATTCAATGGAGATAAATTTGGCGAGGATATTTTCAAGATAGAATGAATGTTTTATCAGATGAATACGATGTGCTCTCTCCTTTCTCTTAATAAATCTAAAATAGCCACCCTAACACATCCCACCTAGACAGATGGTCTAGTGCAATGACTCTTTTTGCTACAGTGGCAACATCATTTTGCTTAGTGAATTCAGTGAAGAAAGCATCGAGGAAGGTTTAACAGAGGGAGAGGCCATGCTGAAAAGTCGCGATGGGGGTCCATAGGCCTACACCAGCTTTAGTCAAACAAAGTGATTTTGCTTTGCGACTTTCTCTTTAATTATGGCTTTGTACCTAAAATCATTTGATTAAGCAATGTCATCCCCCCTTTGGTAGACCAAACTTTTTTTCCCCTCTACGTCACGACCTTCTTTTATTCTTTCACTCGATTCCAGTTGTTCAATTAGCATCGATGCACATTTCGAAAGGCTGTTTTAAGGATGTGTCGAGATGTTTTGGACCGTGTAAGTTTGGAGTACAGATCATGTCACCATCTTAACAAATTCCTTGTGAAGCTATATTTGCGCTAACCGCGGAAAAGCAAAAGATTTTTAAAGTGAGCAAGTACCTGAATTAGATGCAAGTTCGATTTGTTTATTTGAGTGAACACCTAAGCTAAACTAGTCGATTTTACTTGTCAAAATCTTTGGGAAGGATTCGGGCTTTTAAGTTTGGTTTTGACCTACTTCTTCCCGGGGAAGAAATCCGGCCTATAGGGCATGTTTGGATTAACATTTATTTTTTACCTTCCTGGTAAATCTAAGTCTCTTGGTCGGCGCATTTTATTTTTTCTTTTTAATTTGAAATTCTGAAAACTTTCGCAACAACTAAATAATAACACATAAATTCATGTATGATGACAATTTTTAACAGAAAAGAAGAAAACAAAAAAAGTAGCTTTTGCTTTTGTTTTAGTCTCGACAAACATGACATCCCTTAAAACCTTGGGATACCTATCTCTTTTGAAGGTACTTAACAATTCGTGTCGGTGGTAAGCATCCAGAACAAAAACAAATTTACCATATCCAAAGCCTTATTAAGCATCTCAAAATGATAAAAAAATTTCAAGTGTGGAATGAGATATTTTTATTTGATGCAT
The DNA here is from genome assembly GCA_014182715.1 of Eucalyptus cloeziana. NCBI lineage: Eukaryota > Viridiplantae > Streptophyta > Magnoliopsida > Myrtales > Myrtaceae > Eucalyptus > Eucalyptus cloeziana. Next base: position 34,231,311 of record CM024644.1, read on the forward strand.
TATTCATTTAACCCATTCATTGGTGTGAATAGGGTTGTCAAGGAACTTGTAAATCATGTATCAGTGGTCATTATTTGTTGAGATACCAATAGAGACACGGGACAAAGTAGAGGATTCTTTGTCCATTATAACTAATAAATTATATCTCCAGTTTGAGCTAGTGTATGAAACCCAACCTAACTTGTATCGTATGCATAATCTTGAAGAAAGATGAAAAGGAAAGCAAAAATTCAACCGTGTTAAATTATGTCTCAGCTTCCATGTTATTTGATAACAGTAGTCTTATTCAACCATACCGAATCCAATATCAATGGGATTTGATCCAATAGATCATATGGGAAGTAAGATATAAAGAGAATGGAACATCTAGGGTTTGGGTCTAATATCCAAGCTTCATACATTCCAAGTCATATTTCTTCACATTTTTCATGTAAACAGTTGCTATAAAACAATTAAATCAACTTCCTTAGTAGATCCAAACTTTATCATGAAATCTAGGCCATGGTTCTGCTACAATGTGTACATGAGTTAAATCCCAAATGCATACCCCACTCCCAGTAGAAAAGGTCAGGCTTTTGTTTAGTCGCCTCGGCCACAAAATCTAAAAGAAGCCCTTTTGGGTGTTTTTGTCCTGTAGTGGATGGCCAGGCACCATAAATTAGGAAGGACCCGACAAATCAATGAGCTAATTGATGCCCCATTGGCTTAAAGCTGCAGTCGCCCGTCAACCGCATGGACATTAATAAATGCCAACAAATTGTCTTTGCTCGTGGGTTCCAATCATCCGCACCCCAAGATTGGTTGGTGACTTGGAATATAAGATTTCTCAAAAAAAAAAAATTATCCAATCAAATTCTAAATTTATTATATAAATATTAATTCAATTTCAAAATTTTCAATAACACTAATTTAGTCATGAATCTTTACGCAAATTTTCAATATAATTTGTCCGATCAATTCTCCAAATATCGCCGGCGCAGCAATACAATGATCGTTCGATTGCCTTACATGACATACCATCAAGTCAATAATTTTCAGGGATGATTGGCTAAAAGGAGTACACTGGAATTTCACAAATTGAAAAGTCTATAAATGAATTACCATCCGTATAAATTTCCTCGGCAAACATCATGCCTTTAGGGCAGGTGGGTCTTCAATTTCACGACCCTTTTCATGTATCTATCTGGTGAGAATTTGTACATGCTTCTCTGGTTAGCTATTAAAGTCCTCCAAGCAAAAAAGAAAGAGAGAGAGAGAGAGAGAGAGAGAAAGGGAAGACAAAGTCATTGGACATCGAACATGGCAACATCATTAGATAGAGGTGCAATGGAATGCATGAGCTTTGCCATGTAACTTTTGTCAACTTTTTCTATGTGCAGGAGGTATTGAAGGGACAGACATTGGTGTCCGATGTGTTCCAAAAGCCTTTTCCTTCGGCCCCATTGTTTGCTGAAATAAAGGTGCTGTCCACCAAACGAATCAAGTGCGAGCTCACCTTATGATGGAATGTCCACACACCCCAAAAAAAAAAAAAAAAAAGCATCTCGCAATCGGCATGCATGCGACATCATTGTAGCAATTTACATAGTCAATGAGCCCGTTCGAAAGGTACATGTCATGTAGCGATATTCACAATACTCAATATGTGCAAAGCTCAGATCTTGTCCACCATGCCCCATTATTCTCAGAGGTAGTATATATTTACCCATCGATTTTCAAATTTACGCAATACCCTTCTGAACTTTCTTTTTATTACAGCAGTTAGTCCTTTGTTATTAGCACTTGCACTGCACGTGAAGAGGTTAAAGTAAGTTTTTACCTTAAAAAAAAAAACTCTCTTGCCCTTAATTGTTGTAAAAATGAAAAAAGAGAATCTATAAAATTAGAGAAAAGTAAATTTACTAAGACACTAGTAATCGAAACAATAAATAAAAATACTAGACAATAATACTTTGTTAAATATGATAAATAAATCATCTTAAATATGACTGAATAAGATACTTTGGAAATAAGAATGAACACAGATTAAACAAAAAGGAAAAATGTCTCAACAACATGAATGTAAAATGATAAAAAGTTGGCCACTAGTTTTTCCATAATAAAAAGGGTTTATCTGTGCAGAAAATGATAGATTAAAGAAAATATTAAAAAGATTATAAAATGAAATGTTGTCCCTCAACTCATACAAAAAATGATCAAATGATATCTAAGGGCGGGGCATAAATAGGCCTTGACGATCTAATAGTAAATTTATAATTTGTCCACTAGAGAGAACTGCTTGTAACGGTAGCATAAGTAAGGCATGGTGTGTAGAGCGTTTGAATTTTAACAGCCGAGCCAACTCATTTTGACTGGTGTTATTTTTCGAATCGATAATGATGCTTTAATTATTTTAGGTGCATATATATTCAAATACATATATGTATATGTATACACCCACGCGTCAAAATCTGGCTTCTCTCTCTCGAGAGGAAAATATCCCCACAACGAAGCTGGCTGATCTACGAACAGAGGTAAAAAAAAAAATGACCCGAAGTAATTTGTCTGCCGGCAGATGGATTGATGGAACAACCAACGTCGGACATGATTGGGCTTCAATGGGGACTTTACTTCTTCTACAACCTTCCTCGGCCCCACCACCATTAATGATGGTCCAAAGCTAAAAGGAGCTTCAATCACGCAGGCTACATGCACGAGAGAGGACGACCGCTCTTCTTTTCCGTCGCCATTTTTCGGCCACCTGGAACTGGAAGGAGTGCTCGGCCCGCAAGATGAGCCTCGGGTTCTTTTCTCGGGACCGTCTTTATCTTTACTGATGAGGCATTTTAGACTTGGGAGTAAAAGATCGCAGAAGATTCGAGCGCATCGTTACGTGTTTGGATGACCTAAGTAATCAAAGTGATCGACCATACTCGATCGTTGTCGGCGTCGACGGCGTGTCGACGGGTGTCTAGTATAGTTTGAGCGTCCAAGTAACTCTTATACTTTTTGAATTGTCTCGAAAAGTGCTATTTCTAATTTTAGTCAATTTAAATAGGGTCATAAAGTCCTTTCCAACGAGATTCGTACACATTCAATATCATTTAATGTAGCCCATTTTTGTGGGTCTATGCAATCTTTTGAAGTTTTAACATTAATGCACGGTGATATTAATTTAGGGAGTGTTTGGTAACTCTCTCCGGGACACGTGTTTCCATTCTTTTATTTATTGGAATAGAAATAGAACAGAAACACGTTTGGTAATTTTTTTGTTCTCGATAATAATTTATTTTCGAAAATAGATTTGGAATAGAAATAATAAATAAAAACAAAATTATTTCTTATTCTCGGGAATAACTCAAGAAACAAGAAACAAGCTCTTCCTTTCTCTTCCTCTCTTTTTCCCCCGGCGAGGTTCGGCAACCTCGTTGGAGCCTCGCTAGCCACCGGCGAGGCTCCCCCGAGGCTAGCCACCTTGTCAACCTTCGTTTGGCCGGTCATCGGCCAGCCATGGCCAAAGTTGGTGGTTGGCTAAGAGGGAGGAGAAGAAAAAGAAAAAAAATGGAATAACATTATTAATAAGTCAAAAGAAATTATAAGTCACGAAAATATTTAGGGTCGTATCAAATATATTTTTCTTTTGGAAATATAAATTTTTTATAATTACCAAACGTTTTAAAATATTTAAAACTGTATTTAGGAACATAAATAGAAAAAAATATTTATGAAAAGAAACTGTTTTCGGGAACAGAAACGTTACCAAATGCGCCCTTAATGCCTTAGTGAGAAGCCAATTAACTTTAGCAAGTAGAATGAAACAACTCAAACTCCATAAGTTTGGCATGTGGATTATAAGCATATATATTCAGGTGGTTCAATTCCTCAATCATCAACTGCAATTTGCAAATAGTGCAGTAGTTATAGCACCGTTCAAAGCATAAATTCACTTCTCACTTGGCCCATGAAATTATGGAGATCGAGCATAAAATAAAGTCAATACTTTCGACGTATCGATTTTTTGTGCTGAAGTGTATAGTGAGTATATCAAACATCCTTTTTTTTTTTTTTTTTTTTTTTTTGTCTTTAAAGAATATGCTCAATAAATGTTCCATGAGATCTTGCTAGCAAGATTCTTTCATAAAAAAAATGATAGATTTTAAATGAAAGAGACACGATAAGTGATTCACTTAAAAAGTAGTAGGTGGCTAGCTAAAATTTCACTATGAGAAAGGTCAATGGCGTGCACATACCGAGATTGAATTATATAAAGCCAAACACCAACCTTATTTGCACAACACCACCGAGCGTTAGCGGGTCATTTAATTTATATTAGATTAGCTACATCTCTACTTATTCCAAACATTTATTACTTCATATTTATATCAAAAAAAAAAAAAAAAAAAACTTCCAGCGCGTCGGTAAAGCAACAGCGACTAGCCTCCAGCCTCCAGGCGAATCCTGTTCAGCCGTATTTCAATTCAAATCCGACTCTTGCCCCGGCTGTTTCTTCCCGGAAATAAAACAAACGAAGACTGCGACAAACGCAAACAAACGCAGCACAAAAACAAAAAAAAAAAAATTGCTATTCCATCGACCTATGGCTAACCTAAAGGCCAAAAATAACCCCTATCTACCAAGATTCTGCTGCTTTATGTTTGGTCTGTGTCCTTGTCCTGTCCGAAGCAACGAAGCAAAACCATAAATCATATCTTTCTCACTCGTTAACGTAACCCCAGGCAAAAACCCATTATTTATATCCTGCTTCCTCTGTGCTCGCAGCGTCCCTGCCCACAGATAGTCCAGAAAAACCAACCATGTTTAGGCCGACGATTACTAGGCTTTGTTGACAAATTGGAGCCCCCCATCTTTATTTTATCGCGGGGACTGAAGTCAGATTTGTGAACACTAGTGTCACCGACGTTGGATTACATGGCGATCATGTTGATTTTTCTCACGTGATTATCGTCGACCATCACTGTAAAGTTTCATTGTTTATAGTACGCATTGCATAGCTAGTCTAGCTAGGTGGCTCGTTGGCTACATTACCAGTCGAGCCACATCTATACCATAGTGTCCCCAATGAATGCATCCGCCTGAGGCATGATAAACATGTGTTGAACTTTATGTCCCACTAAATTGTCCTTTTTGATTTTTTGGTTGGAAATAAATTGTCCTTCAATCAAACCAAGCAATGTGTACCAGAAAAATAAAGGCGGGACACTTCTATATTTTTACTGGACGTTGCATTGATTCACCATCGATCAGAAGCATGCCTAGAGCTCGTTTGGCAAAGGTTTCTTGCATCAGTCGTAGTTGTAGAAACGGGTCCTGTGACTTTTAGAGTGCGGTCGACAAACCACTCACGATCGTAGCATGTTCAGAATTGCGACGATTTATAATGGGTTTGGGGGAGTTGCTTCATCCAAGTTAAAATTGCTACTGCTTTAAAACATATATTACCCACGAGTTAGAAAACTGAAAAATCACGCTATTTGGGGTAGATTTATAATGCACCGTGCTCAAGTTTAACGAATGGTTGAAGTCGAATTATGAAACAAAAAATACTTTCATTCATCTCGATAGGAAAAAAAGTAGACTTTGGGTAAATGGTGTTGTCCGAGTCTTCTAATTCTTGAGACATGGTAGTATATACTCGCGAAATTTATAACAGAAATAAATTCTTATCAATGGACCGAAGTTTATCTTAACAAAATTAATAGCCTGTATAAATAACTATTTACTTTTTACCCGTTGCTTTTTCGCTTAATTCAAGTAAGGGGATAGAGAAACTTTGACTTTTTCTTATCTCATTGCACCCGAAACTTTCACAAAATACAAAATTTAGACAAAAAAAAATTCACGTATAACTTTTCCATACTTTTTTTCGAGATTCGGATGATTTTCTGAATTTAACTTTTGCTTTTGCCGAAGCATGGATAAACCCGCCCCAGTGTAATTTAAATTAAATTAGCGTTCGCGCTTGTTTGATAATTCTCACCCTCCACATATTTCGACTGGCTTTAAAATTCGGAATATCCAGGTCGGCAGCGGAACAAGCGGCGGCCCCAGCGGTCCAGTCGCGACTCGCCACGTGTCCGGCCGCAGAGTAAAATCAGCGCACCGTAGTAAACACGCACACCGACCTGCATTCCCCGCGCCGGGGGGAAGAGGCTCCCCGGCAGTCCCGTCAGAAGTCTCTCCGGTCGATTTTGAAATTTCAAAAAAAGAAGAGAGCAGCACACGCCGCAGCCGGTCCGACCCGATCCCGGTCGGACCGGTCAGGTCAGGTCGGTCGGGCCCCTCCCTCGTCCGCTTGCGGTCCCTCCCCCTCTTCATTTCGTTTTCGCTTCGCCTCCTTTTTCTCCCACCTTTTTCCCTCTCCTTCTCTTCTCTTCCCCCACTGCGCCGAGAAAAAAGCGCTCTCGGTCTCGACCTCTCTCGCCTCGCCTTTTCTCTGTTCGATTCGCAGATCTGGTTTTTGAAAAATTCCCCTACGGCGACCGGACTTTTTCTCCCCTCGGAACCCGAACGCTCCTGCTCCCGCAAAGTTTGCGCTCCCGTACGTCCCTTCTTCCCCCTCCCTTCTCTCTCTCTCTCTCTCTCGCTCGCTTTAGCCCGTGAAATGCGGTCTCGGATTCTCGAGCTGCACGGGCTCCAGCAGCAGCAGCAGCAGCAGCGGCTCGCGCCTCGGCTGTCTTGTCGCCGATGAGGAGGAGGAGCGGCGTCGTCGATGGAGGCCCCCGCATTTCGCCATAAGAGGTCCGAGCTCCGCGTCGCCGATCGGAACTCCGGCCGCACGCTCTCCTCGCGCGGAGGTGAGCTCCTCTCTCTCTCTCTCTCTCTCTCTCTGCCTCTCTCTTCCTCTCTCTCTTGTGCAGTCTGTTTGGGGCTCTGTCGTCGCGTTCGGCTACAGCGGCTGTAGTGGAAGCTGACGAGTCGCGAACGCGGAGTTTGAAATGTGGATCGTCTTCTGCGAATCGTTGTCGCGCGCTCTCCAGCTACGGAGGGAAGTTTTCCGCGATCTGTCTGGCTGCTGAGAAAGCGGCGATGCTCGAACCGGGGGGGAGCGGGGGGGGAGCTTAATGCTCGTTTCGCGGCCTGTTCTTTCTACTAAAAACGCGCTAGCGGAGTTGGAAGCGGAGTTCGCCTGCTTCTTATCGGAGCGATTCTTGCTTTCTACTTCAGTTCAGTGCGCAATTTCGTGATCGCTTTCGGCGATTTGCGTAATGCCGGAATTCAGCTGCTTCTTTCGAGCTTCGGCGTCGGTTGTCCGTCGCTGTTAGGCCTGGTTGTTTAGCAGAAATCTCGCTTTTCTCTCGTGCTGTCGCCATGATTAAGCTTTGCTTTTGTAGAGAGCTCCGGGTTTGATAAGAAATAATTGCGGTGGTTTGACTAATAATTGCCGACTGGCTCTTTTTTTCTTCTCTTTCATCTTATCACGCTCTTCTCGAATTTTCCTTTTTTATTTCTTCCTTCATCATGGTGTGCTTTCTATATTGAACCCCTCTATTCTTTCTATGTCGGGCCGATTAGTAAAGGTTGGCACTTTCTCTGTTGCTCGTATTCTGTGCCTTCATTGGTAATTTTTTGGGCATCCCATGCTTAGCTCACTGATTTGTCAGCCTCGGAATAGTGAATTCTGATGTTATAACGCTTTCATTCCAGGAAACAAGCAATTTCAAAGACAGAGGAACTTTGGTATAGTGGCCTCTGATTCTAGTTCTGAAAGTAGTGGCACTTCAGGCGAAGACTTGGTGAGTTGGCTCCCTTGCTTGTTCTTGTTATGAATATTTTGAATGGGAATCTCGGAAACAACAAAGTTCTGACTGTATTTTTGTGTTCTATTTAAGTCGTTGTGTCGAGATGAAGTGCCATATTCATAATTAGCATGAATTACGTATTGTGAAATAACTGTTCTTACCAGATTTACTTGGCTTTGTAGATCATGCTGGATTTACGGTTGAGATCTAGCAAAAAAGCTGCCACCACTTCTGGCACTCCTATGAAGAAATTATTAGCCAATGAGATGTTGCGAGAAACTGGATCCAAGAGACAGTCACCGAGTGTCATTGCAAGGTTAATGGGTTTCGAAGGCCTGCCACTTCAGCAGCCTGGTCATAAACAACAGAAGAGATATTTGGACAATCATCAGTCCGGGAGAAAAGTAGAGAAAGCAGAAAGGAGCAGTGCGTGTTCCAGCCGCCGATCGTCTAGGAAAAGCTCAAAGGAGGAGGAAGAATTTAAAGACGTGTTTGAAGTTTCCGAAATGTCAAAGTTACAGAGTAAGAGTTACTTACCAAAAGGGGCTGTGAAGTCTACCATGACTGAAGCCGAAATGGAATTTATTTGCCAGAAATTTGTTGATGCAAAACGTCTTTCGACTGATGATAAGCTTCGGGATTCAAAGGAGTTTGATGATGCTCAGGTAATGGACTCAAACAAAGATCTTTTCGTTAAATTTCTGCAGCAACCAGATCCACTGTTCACGAAGCATCTCCATGATCTTCAAAGTCCCGAGTTTCAATCACATTTTAGTTCAGTGACTTCTTCAAAAGGTCCAGAAAGAACCAGGAGTATAGATTCAAAACCGGGGAGGGAGAATCTGCCAAGAAGATGTGGCAGATCGCCAAAGATTTATCACGACAAGTTCATTGGTACTCCAGTCAGCGATACAGCTCATAATTCTCTCAAGTCATCAAAATTAGAGGGGCAAGTGCTCTCTGATATTCTTCCTACCCAGATTGTTGTTTTAAAGCCAAACCTTGGGAAGGCACATGGTGCTACCAAAAATAGTCCGTCTCCAACTTCGCTTTCGTTTTCTCCCGACGCAAGTCCAAGTTATAGGAATCATCTAGAGTGTCCTGTGGATACGGAGCTTAAGTCAAAGGATTCACGAGAAATTGCCAGAAGAATTACTCGGAAAATGCGGAACAGTTATGGTTCTGGTTCAATCTATATAGCGCCTGTCCAATCAGGGGGCTATGCTGGAGATGATAGCTCATCTACCATGTCTCTGAGTGACTCTGCATATGAGTCAGATATGACAGTATTGACGAACGCAACTGCATTGACGAATACAAGGTCTGTTAACTGTAAAAACCGATATAAGCATGCATCCTCTTCTACTGAGTCATCTGTGAGTAGGGAGGCGAAAAAGAGACTCTCAGAGAGGTGGAAATTAGCTCACAAGTCTCAAGAGATTGGAGAAATTAGCAGAGGTGGCACACTGGCTGAAATGCTTGCTATTCCCGATGGTCAAGTGAGGAGTGCAGATTCAGGTCGAAAAATTGTCCAAGAAGGATTCAAAATGGAGTTTGCTGGAGGCAATGCATCTGCAAGCTCTGTTGAACCTTTGGGCATCAGCAGCAGAGATGGGTGGAAGGATGTGTGCGTGAATAAGCTATCGAGATCTAGATCTCTTCCTGCTTCATCTGCAGTCTTTGGCAGTCCTAAAAGTGAAGCTCCTTCTGATTCCAGGCACCGGATGGCTAGAGAGATGGTGAGATGGGACAAGATTATGACTGCAAGGGAAAATTTTGATGTCAGAGATAGTTTTGTCAACAGAAAGTTCACACCAAGACGTATTGAACGTCATCCTCCTCGCTGCAGCAGTGGTGAGAGCAGTGATGCTTCATCAGAGTATCATTTGACTCCATATACAAGGAGAAGTGGTCTCAAGGAGATCGATCAGCCTGAACAGAGCCTTGTTATTTCTGAGGCATTTGGGGATGTGGTTCATGTTGGTGTTACCAATGTGGGGTCAAAGATGGTAACCTCGATTTCCGAACCTTCAAATCCGGAGCATCCATTGACTAAAGTTAACTCTGCTGTCTCCTACGCAGATGATGTCCAGGTATGATTGATACTTAGTTCCTTATGTAAGAATGCCTTTTATGGAGGGAACATTCATAGAAATGCATTTTGTGATATGTGAAATGTAGTTATTCTGCTTTCTCTTTCATGTCTCATCCAATTTCTTCTGTCATATATCCATTGAATTGTTATACGTATTCCTGGATTTCCTGTACATCAAGTCTTGATGCCTGTATGCATTCACCCGCAAATGTTTATTTATTTTTATTTTTATTTTTATTTTTATTTTTTTGATGACCCAGGAAACCCCGAATGTTTATTTGTATGCTTGCAAGTAGAGAATTCGTAAGGCTGCTGCATAATGCCTGGGTATTTCATAAGCCGGAGTTTGTCTCTTAGGTGGGCTTCATGGTCATAAATAAGAAAAGTGCTTAATTAGCTGGAGCATGTTGCAAGAAATTTGATCTTTAGCTTTTTATTTCTGAAGTAGATATAGGTTCTTTAAATTGAGTATCAGTTTTCTTTCTGAAGCCCAGACTTATGCATTCTGATTTAAGACCGACATGTCAGTCAGAAAACTGATGCTTTGCAAATGCATTACTTTTCTTCTACCTCCTAGATATTCCCAATGTTGTCCATGAATGCATTTCTGCTTGTGAAAGGTGCGGTAGAATGGTTTGGATCATCATTTCACTCGTTATCTCTCATTCTTCCAGGGTCCATCTATCAATCCATCTAGAGAGAGTCCAGAACCCGTAATTCATTCAATACCTGAATCTGAATCTTCTGCAAGTTCGAAGGAGGCGGATCAACCCAGCCCAATTTCTATTTTGGAAGCTCCTTTTAAGGACGATCTCTCATCGGGTTCTGAATGCTTTGAGAGTCTCAGCGCTGACCTTCATGGTAATCAAATAGCTACTCGTTTTTTCCCTGTTCTTGATACTGATGAAATTTTTCAAGTTATGTTACCTATAAGAGAAGGACTTTTGGGCTGAGAATATTCTCTTTTTATTTTCCACCTATTTTAGAGGCTGTCATGATGGTGTGACAGTAATTGTTGTGGTTGGCAGCCACTAGAAGTGAAACTGATTTGAGAGTTAAGTAGTTTAAGATGCTATCTACTTTTTCCAGTTTCAAATTTTATCTTTCAGCTGCTTCCGTTCGATAAATTTGTGAGTCACTGGTTTGGTAGAAATGTACCACTGCTTTAGCCCAATGCTTTTAATGGTAGATTTGATATTTGATCCTGGTTTTGCTACTTCTGTAATTCCAAGTAAATGTTTTTCCTCCAGCTATCGGCTTTAATGCTAAAATGCTTGACAACAATTACTGGTCTTAGCCATCAAAGAATAAAAGAAATAGCTAGATTTTTCTTTTTCTTTTTAGGAAAAAAATAATTATATATATATATATATATTTTTTTAACTTATTTCTTTCTCATTGTCTACTCTTTTCAAGGTCTTCGCATGCAGCTGCAACTACTCAAACTGGAATCTCAAGCATGTACTGAGGGATCAATGCTTATCTCAAGTGATGAAGATGCTGGGGAAGGATTGATGCGTTTCTCAGAAGATAGAGGACTGTACAGAACTGGAGAGAGCTGGGAATCTTCCTACATTGTCAATGTCTTAGTGAGCTCTGGCTACGACAATTCTGATCCCGAAATGTTCATTGCAAAGTGGCACTCTCCTGAGTGCCCCGTGAATCCATTGGTGTTTGAAGAGCTAGAGAAAAGGTACTGTGATGAAAGTTCCTCGAGGCCTGCAAGGAAGCTACTCTTTGACCGTGTTAATTCGGCTCTTGTGGAAATTTACCAGCAACTCATGGATCCGCACCCATGGGTCCATCCACGGGCAGCGAAGTTGGATTTTAATTGGGATAAAGACTCTCTCCAGGATGGTCTGATCCGGTTTCTGACAGGCCAACGGAAGAAGGGCTGCAAAGGCATGCTCGATAAGTTGTTAGCGAGGGAATCGCCGTGGTTGAACTTAGGAGATGATATAGATGTCATAGGTAGGGAAGTTGAGAGCGAACTGATAGATGATCTTGTAGCTGAAGTACTGTCTATGTAAAGAACTTTATCAGCTTAGGAACTTCCATGTATGCAGATCAAGCTATCGTTCCACGCCATAATAAAGTGAACAAAATTTGTAAGTTCTAAACCCATGCGTGACTGCTTATTTTGGATATTCTCAAAATCGGACATAATATGAAAATTACTGGCAGATTTGGGATCAGAAATAAATGTTTAGATGTAACGTTAATGAAGCCACCAGAAAAGCGGTTGTGTGAACAGAGAGCATGTTATATGATTGACTGGAATAAAGTATAACCGAGTCACTTAATTGGATGGCGGGCAACCGAATGATCATGGTTCCTATCTGAAGAATTCTTTGGATTGGTTTTGTTTTGAACCTGGAGAATCCATATCAGAACCAGGTCGGATTGGTCTCTTGGTGTGAAACCAAGCGAATTAAACCCCAAATGATTTTTAGGACAGCAGAATCGAGCGATGCCTCAGTGACTTTTATCGAGAAAAATGGGGCAAGTCCATTATGCTTAGCGCAATATACAGTGTACATTCCATCTCGCTTTGTGCAATTTACAATGTGGGAACACTGTTATTTCTTCCAGCATTCAGATTCTGCCGTCCGATCCATTGGTCGAGGACACTGCTGGGGCAAATGGCCAGAACCTAGCGGTTTTCACCTTGGAAACACTTGCCAGGACACTCAAAGGCGTCACGTCTCCTACCACCGTCACTTTCTTTGCTGCAGAATCTATGTTGAAGGATGTCACTCCTGCGAATTCCATCACAAAATGAGCAGCTTTCAATCAGTTTTGTTAGAATGACTCCATAAGAGAACTATGACACACCGGGGGTTGTTCCTTGAAAATTTGAAAAGGAGTGATTGCACATGCTCTTACCGGCCATCTTGGACAGATGTTTTCTAACTTTTCCTTCGCACCCTCGACAGTGCAGCGAGACCCTCAATACGACAACCTGCAATTGTAGATCACCACACCTCTCGTCAGTATTCTGTAGAAAGGAATCCAGTTCTTAAGTTTCTAAGCTGTGCTCTGAAGAGAACCTTAATAATTCATCTAATGTGTGGATACGAGGGATTATGATTGGTCGAGACAGTCTTAGAATAGTATGACAAGGTGGAACGGTCGTCTTGCTCATCAAATTTGCTTAAAGCTTGTTTCGACTGCATTTTTTTCTATTTAAGATACTTCATATCTCTAGGAAATGTATGTCCGAAGAGAGAGACAGATTACCTGGTCTGAAGTGGGTTTTGAGCGAGAAGAGGATGAGGGATTGGAATTGACGAATCGGTCAAGTTGATCCGAAGGCTGGCTCTTCTTGTGCTCATCCAAAACCGAAGTTAAAACCGAGTCGTCACTGATTAGAACGGTGTCACTTAACAGATATCTGGAGGAGCTAGGAGGGGTGCAGAGGTCGCCGGGAAGGGCAATCGTCTTTTTGATAGCATCCTTCTGTTTCGAAGATTTTTCCTTGACGAAATCTTTTCGGCCTTCATTCGATTTTGGTGACATCTTGCTTTGGTCACGAGGAGTTGGCTTGGAAGAGCCTTTCTTGCCGATGTTCTGAAGCTGATGGTGGTGCGGCTTCAGCTGAATTGGTGGATCAAGAGAAGCCGCATGTGCTGCAGAAGCGGGCGATTGTCTGGAGGTCAGTCTCCTCGAATCGGCAATGATTGGGTTGTGGCGGTTGATGGCTCGGCCGCCGAGTCCAGCAGAGGAGGATTTATCCATTATGGTGGCTGTGGAAGTCGAAGCTTGGGACGCACAGAGGCTTTGTATTTCCTTCATGTCTTGGGGGATTGAGGAAAGAGACAGCCAGGGAACTAAAAAGAAGACTTGGCCTTCTGCTTCAAAGCTCAAGGCTTCTATTTATCTCTGTCCTCACGGGGGGCACTCGAAAATCCTGTTGCTCCTGATAAAACTATACCTAGGTAGGACCCGAGTTGAGGTTAAGGTGGTAATCCGCGTCGATCAACGAGTCGTGTGATTCGGTGCGCGCCTTACTTTTTCGTCGAACGGCAATTAGTCCTAACCCCCCGAGTGATTCGCCATTGTAAGCCGGAGCACCACTACCTCAGACCTCGTTCCGTGACTACATTAAATAAAGCGGAAAGCAAACCGAAAGGAGAAGATCCTGGCGCGGAAGTTCAAAAGCATGGATGGGAATAACAGAGGAAAGATGGACCTGCAACGTTTCTTTTTGGCCAGAGAAAGAACTGCAGCTTTGAAAAGGGGAAACGAAAGGAAAGTGGATAGAGAAGGACGCGGATATATTCTTATGGAACATATTCGGCCAGATGGTGAGCCATCTGGAGAATTTCTTTCCAGTGGATTTGGCAAAGATGCAGAGCCCACTTTCTTTTTCTTCCTCTCCTTTTTCCTCCCCCCGTGAACTGAGCTCCAAACACAATCTCCTTCACAAGCTTGCAGAATCAGATGCTTCCATGGCTTTCTTCTCTCTTCCTTTTCATCCTTGGGCCTGCCGCTTTATGAATGCCATCATTATGGCATCCTTGCCGCACTAGAAAGGAGGGCTGCTGTCCTGAGCGTTTGCTTGTACCACAAGATAAAGGATTGCATTATTTGCATACATTGGGTTCTTTTTTGGAGGTCTTCTTGTTGCCGGAAACCGCAACAATCGGCTTTGATTCTATTTGTTAGGAGGACACAGCGGAAGTGCGATACCTTTACTTGGGAAGACCGATAAGAGAGAGCATAAGCTCAAGCCCGTCCATTCACTCAAAAGTCTAAACTAATGACTTATGGGCTAATTAGGATATATTAACTGCTTTATACTACACTGATTTTCCGATATGAGATTTTTCTAACACAACTCATTTACACGTACATCCTAACACTTCCGAATCATCTCTTGTCCTAAACTGATAGGGAAATCACGTAATAAGTTTTTTCGAAATATTGATTGATGTGACATCATCTCACTGGATGAATCAAGCCTTTTCATTTTGTAAATGAAAAGGAATACTCGTCATTGTTCAAGATCTAATGAATGTTTAAGCAAACGCTATATTTGTGCGTGGAGCTTTCTTAATTATGATTAAAAAGAATATTGGTGGTTAAATCAAGAGGTGACAATAGTGGGAAGTTATTTCAAATGTTGATTATATATTTTTTTGATCTTTTTATTATTCAGTGCATGAGCAATTTGAGAAAGTCACTGAAAATTAGACAAAACTCACTTTTACCTTAAATATATAAAAGATAAATTACAGCATTTGCTTGCTTTATAATACTTATCCAAGTTAGCTATGGCCAATGGGCCGGCACATTGCACGGCCCGTCACCCTGATTGGCTGGCTCGAGCACATTATGTCGGGCCTACTTTTTGTTTTTTTGTTTTTTCCTTTTATTTAGAAAATTCTTAACAAATTCAAAAATTCAATCTTATTTATACTCCATTCATCATATTTTTGGCAACGAGAATCATAGCAACAAAGAAATTTTTTTCAAATGTCAAGCACAAACCGTGACTTCTATACATCGAATTATATATATTTATGGCTACGTTTGTTCTACCGACTTAAGTCTACATACAACTCTTCTTGATGGCAATGACACTTTTTGCCATTTCTTAACACTGTATGCATACTATGTGGCCGTTTATAATTTCGAAGAATTCCCATATGTCTCCTTTTCACCATTGCTTACCCAAAATGGGCACAATGTGGTCAAAATGGGCCATATCTTGTATAGAGAGAGGGAATTGTATACAGTGTGTTAAACAATCAAATTGTTGTGAACTTTTGAAAGAGGAATACAGGGCGAGAAAAATGAGCAGGAAAAACCTCTAATTTTAAAGAAATTTTTTAGATTTTTTCTAACGCTCACGCTGCATCTGGGTGAGGTTTACCTTACTTCATTCAGATGTATTCTCTCAAACGTCCCATCTCCTTTGCTTATGTCCATATATCACTAAACTATCG
The DNA here is from genome assembly GCA_014182715.1 of Eucalyptus cloeziana. NCBI lineage: Eukaryota > Viridiplantae > Streptophyta > Magnoliopsida > Myrtales > Myrtaceae > Eucalyptus > Eucalyptus cloeziana. The sequence goes on from CM024644.1 coordinate 34,247,096, forward strand.
CATTGATGAAGTGTATATTCATCAGCTTCCCCACTCCATTTCCATCTTCTCACCCCCATAAAAAGGAGAATGAAAACTTCAAAATTAGACAGTTCGCAAAATTCAGAACTTTCTTCCATTAGTTGCATTTTACTGTGGATCAATCACTCTTCAATGTCAAAAAAAAAAAAAAAAAAAACGCGGCTTTTAGAAGGGTCGAAATGAGTGCCCTTGATAAGAGTCTTTGGTCTGTGAAGGTCCACGCTAATTAGCCTTATGCTTGGAAGAGGATGTTGAGGCTGCCCTATGTGTGTTAAAGCCTTGTATTAGGTACTAAGTTGGCAATCGGTCACCACCCATTCTCATGGTTTCATAATTGCCTAAGGTCTCTTTCGCACAAGTATTCTCATGATGTCTCGAACGGTCCACTGCACGGCCAGAGTTTCGGCGCTGTTGGTGAACGAAAACGACTGGCTTCGGCCAACTTCCACTGAGAGATTTGATGCTATTGTTCACATTCAGTATAGGGAGTTTCCACCCTTCAAGTTCTCTATTGGACCGAGTCATCTGGACTCTAGCAATGAATTGGTTTTCTCAGTTGCTGTTTGCGAGATGCTTGGCATGAATTCAGACATCGCTCGCGACGCCTCTCGGCATCAATGTAATCTGGTTTTCATGCAACAATTCTAGCCACGGTTCGTAAAGTGGATGGCGATTCTTAATAGTGTGCCCACTCGTGAGGGAACGACTAGACGGGAGGCTTCAGGTTTCAATGTCTTGTTTGTTATGTGCATCTCCTGATGTCTCGAGAAATCATCTGTACTTCAAATTTCCTCCGCCATTTGAAGCACTCCTCTGAAGGGAAAGTGTCTTGATGTTGAAGATGGCTGCAGATTCGTCGTTTATATCATCAGGCCATTTGCATTCTCCATTTGAGCCTATAGGTTGCAGGAGTGGCCGCTCTGCTTGACCTTCTGTGGAATGAAATTCGTTCACCTATTGAATTAAAAAGAGAGAAATAATTGTTATTATAATGTTTAGTATGTGTATTGGCGGTTTTTGCTTTTTTTTGGCCACATCAACAATGTCAATGAGGTCAGAAGAAGTAGAACTCTCTAATCCTCAGATCTATGACCATTAACGCCCATTAGTTAATGATCCAAACACGTACTTTAGGATTTTCCTTGAAAAGGCTAATAGTATTCTATGGATTCCTAAAGAGTTGGTTGAGTGGTCATTTAGACTTTTAATCATGATAAGACTAGATTTGATAAGATATGAAATTTATGGGATTTTGTTATATCTTATCCATTATTTAATGATTACAATAATAAAGTCGATATATTTACATCATATAATATATATTATTTGATATAAATGTCATATGAATCACAAATTTTAAAAATGGAGATGGTAAAAATCTCTCGCGATAATCTTGTTTATTTTATTTTTATTTTCTTTTCCTCTCTTTTTAATTAATTTCTTTTTTATTTCTTTCTTCCCCTTCCATCATTCTCTAATAAAATTTTATTACATAGAAAATTGTACTAATACACCTAAAATGCTAAAAGACCTAAACTATGTAATATATATATATATATATATATATATTGAATTTATATAATAAGAAACAATTAAATACGAATATATAAATACAAAAAAGGTTAAATTAAAATAAAAATTCTAATTTTTCGTTATGTTGAATTTCTAGTAGTTCAAAATATTATTTATATTGAAATATAATTTAATTTATTAATTTAAGAAATTTGTTATTTGAGAAAAAAATTTCTTATTATGAATATTAAAAATCATATCCACTTTTATCTCACCTTATCACAAGATAATTTTATCCGATCTGTATCACTTTTATATCCCACTTTGTCCTATATCTTAAGTAAGCACCAAACACATGATATAATAAATTTTATTATATCCTGAATTTTATCTTGATCCCCAAACGTAACCTTTGAGATATTGGTATCGTTGTTGTTTTAAAGTAAGACTTAGTATGACTTCTAGGATTTCTAACAATTATAATAAATTTTGGAATTATCTTAATCCCCAAATGTAACCTTTGAGATATTGGTATCGCTCTTGTTTTAAAGTAAGACTTAGTATGAATTCTAGGATTTTTAACAATTATAATAAATTTGTTAATTTAGAAATTTGTTATTTGAGAAAAAAGAAAAAAGAAAAAATTTCTTATTATGAATATTAAAAATCCTATCCACTTTTATCCCACCTCATTACAAGATAATTTTATCCGATCTGTATCCCTTTTATATCTCACTTTGTCCTATTTTAAGTAATCATCAAACACAAAATATGATAAATTTTATTATATTCTGAATTTTATTTTGACCGCCAACGTAACCTTTAATATATTGGTATCGCCGTTGTTTTAAAGTAAGACTTTGTATGAATTCTAGGATTTTTAACAATTATAATAAACTTTGGAATTATCCCAAACATTTGAGGAAAAAAAGGAAAAAAAAATTTGGACCATTTCTCGATTTGTGCGTGTCATCCTTGCGCAGGGGCCATGCTAATCTTCTCTGTATCGTTCCAATTTTATCGGATGTCCCCGAAGGGACGACCACTCTTCTCTCAGTTGGACAATATAAACTGAAGCACATGTGCGTGGATGGCCGATGTGGGACTCGTCCTAGCTTTTTACTCGGCCATTGAAGCTTCCTTCGCTGAATTTTTTTTTATTGGGCCGCACCAATACAGACAATGGGCTGGGCCTTAGCCCAATGAGTAATCCACTTGAAAAGGGAGGATTTACCGACCGTGAAGGAGGAGATGGCGGACAAGAGTGGAGGGTGCAGAGAAAGAGACACGCCTCCTTGGCTTTTCGAAGAGAACGATGGCGATTTACATGATGCGGAGGAACAAAGAGGGTATCGGGTCGATCCAGCATATTTATTTACAGGACGGAGCCTATCGTGTCGATGTCTGTCCCCGCCAAGAAGATGAGACGTTGTTGAATTGTATAGGGAAGTGGCTCGACTGTGGGAAAGAGACGTCGCACTTCCTGTCCATCGACATCTCGTGGTTGGTGTGTGATGTTCCAGCATTTTGACTCGGTCGATCTGCTTTTTCCGTCTCTCTTTGAATGGAGATTAATGGCACACAGCGGGGACGATGGCTTTGGCATCTCAGATGCTGTTTTCACGTGGAAAGAACGAGACATTTTGTAAGCATCTAAAGTTTTCATGGCGTGTTTTCAAGCACGATTCACCAATTCAATTTTCAGAATTGGGATAAGTGTACGGGAAATTTTGAAGTTCGTCGTGAAAGTGCGCTAGAGTCCTAAAAATTTCAAAAAAATGTAATCAAGTCTTAAAACTTATTAAATTAATGCAATCAAGTCATTCCGTTAACTCTATTTAATAGAAAATGCTAACGTGCAATTTTTTATATAATTTTCTTTCTTTTAAGTAGCATTTTTTTTTATTAATTTACTCCCCAAATTTTATATAATTTAGATTTTAAAAAAACTAAAATTTCACTAAAGAAATAAAATAAAATAAAGAGCCGTAGAGCCCTTGCAGGCGAAGGTCCTTGGGGGTATCGCCGATGAGCATTTTGTTTGCAGAGGATGGTGGGAAACTTGTCAAGAGAGGATTGACCTTAGTTCGAAGACTAGTCGAGATCGATTGTTCCGATTTCGAGTCAAATTCGAACTTGAGCTATTCGGCTACTCGAACTCAAGCTCGCCAATACCCAGTTTTATAGGCTTATATATATATTAATTAAAAAGTAAACACAAAGATCCTCCAAGCTACATAACATATTCACAATGTCCAAGCCTTTTAAAATTGAGTTTAAGCTCCTTTATAAATTAATTAATAATTGAGTTTTTTTTTTGGTCAGTTCTATTCTACTCTTACTCTTACTCTAACTTTCACTCTCAAACTTTTACCTTATAGGAACTTCTTGCAAGGCGTGAGAGTCGAAACCCACACTTGAAATTAAATCGTTTCACCCCCTAACCTCTCGAGAATGTGGGGATTCGAACCTCCAAACTACCCATTCTATATTGGAAATGTGGCAATTGGGGCAAATCCCAGTAGTTAATTAATAATCGAGTTGAGTCATGTCAATTTTAAGTATCTTGATTTTTTTATTAAACAAGTCGAGTTCGAGTAGAAATTTCGACTTATGTACACCCGCAGGGGAGAGCGCATTTGATTGTCACTTAGATTTGAGCTCATCCTTCCACTTTAGTTCCCTTGTGAGAGAAAACCCTACTAATCACTTACAAATTTCAAAGAGATATATGAGTTTTATAAAATCATACAAAAATATATATATTTAGACTTCGTTCATTTCATAGAAAATATGGCATTTCTGAAAAATATTTTCTAGAAGGCCATTTTTCAAGAAAATAATCATATTTTCCGTTGTTCGGCCTAAACCTAAAAATGAATTAAAAAATATTTTTCGTTGTTCGGTAAGAAAGATCATTTTCTCCATGCACCCCTTTTAATATATATTGAAAAATTGATTTTTTAATTATTTTTATTCATTTTCCTTTCTTTTTTTCTTCTTCTTCATTGGTCGATTGTCGTCCACAATGGCGGCCAACGATTGGCCATAGGCAAGCTAGAGCCTCACCCGATCAGGTGAGACCGAGCTTGCCTGAGCTTGCCCGATGTTAGGAGCTCAAGCCCCACCAGGTTCGGCCACTTGCTTTGGCAACCTCGAGTGAGGCTCTAGCTTTGCCCAGGTAGCTTGAGCGAGCTCGGGCCTCACTAGATTCGGCCACTTGGGCAGGGCTCAAGCCTCGCTGAAGGTTGCTAGAGTAGGTGGCCGAATCTGGTGGGGCTCGACCTTGCCGGCGTTAGGCGAGCTCAACCTCACCACAAGTTGGTGAGCTTGAGCCTTGTCGTCTTGTGGTGAGGCTCTAGCTCACCTAATGCTGGTCACCGGCCGCCAACATGGTTGCTGACCGGCCAAGGCCAATGAAAAAGAAGAAAAGGAAAGAAAGAAAAGAAAAGAAAAATTAGAAATTCAATTTTTAAAAAAGAAAAAAGAAAAAGATATTATACATATAGAATGAAAATTAGTTTGGTTAAAGAAAGTGAGGTGCAAGGTGTTATCGAAAATGTTTTCCACTTTTTGTTTTTTCTAACAACAGAAAACGTTTTCCTTGACTAGTTTATTTTTCATGAAATGATCATCGGAAAATTCAGAAACATTTTTCAAGAAGTTATTTTTCATGAAATGAATGGAACCTTAAATTTACCCTAAACTCCATGTTACGTGCTATGTCCAAACAAGCGATATTTTTAATTTGTGTGATTAATTGTGGCTGCAAGTGAGATATGGAATGAATATATTACCTCCATTTTCAAAATTTTCTCTCCTAATTTATTTTGGCTATATAGAGCGATAACCCAACTATATGGAAGCAATTCTTTTCTTCCACGTTTTCTCAACCTCAACTCTTTTAAAAACATTGAAGTTGGAAACGAATTGCAAAATGACCACCATCCCTCAATCCCTTTTCTAAGTTAGATTTGCGCTTGATCTGGCAGGCGCGAGTAGAAAGAAAAAGAATGAATCCAAACAATTATGAAAGGAATGAAGAGGAATGATTTAAAGTAATTGAGTTATACATTCACCTTTAGATGGATGACATGTAAATTGATACAATCACCTCCAAGTACATGTGTCACCGATCCAACGGTATATGTGCAAAAGTTCTTTAAGCTAGAGTGGACCTAGTGAAAAAAATTCTCTTTATATCCGAAAAGTCAAAATCAAGAAAATCTAGATATGCACTTTTGGTGAAAAAAATATCTTGAATTTCTTTTAATAGCAAAATAGATGTGATCGAGTACATGTTAACTCAGACAATCATTATAGGGTGTATTGCTAAGTGGGCCTTTGCCCCCATAAACAAATATTGTAATATTCTTTTTTTTTTTTTGGCAAGAGGTAAGAATAATATTGTAATATTCTTCATTAATGTTTACTCTATGGATTCTTTAGTTGGTTAATATTAAGAAAAATTTCAAACTGGTACATCTATGATAATTTTATTCCAAACTAATTTTTTAAGTATTAAAAATTATAAATTAGTATACATTCAAAACTAATTTTTTAACTACTAAAAGCTCTAAATCGGTACATTTGTGATAAATTTACTGTCCGTTAATTTCTGTAAAATTGAATTAATATTACCAAAAACTATAAATTGGTACATCTATAATAAATGAAAAGTAAAATCTTAAACTGGTAGACTTGTCAAATGCACGTGTCAACTTGACAAAAGAGGAAAAACTGCCATATTCATTTGAATGAAAATTGATGGAGAATAAATTTGTCATAAGTGTATTAATTTAATGTGCCTAAGAAATTTGGTGGTATTAACCGTACTTTATTTGTGTGCATCCGACTTTAATGAAATCTTCATTTCCGTCCGGCCACATCCCAATTCGAGTTCCGATGTTCAACATATCCCCCCGTCGGGGTAAAACGCGTGGAGGCATCCTCTCGGACTCTACCGTTATACCATGACGCATTGACTCCCCCAAGTCCTCAGTGCGAGAGCCCACCAGACGAGACGGTTCACACACGACAATAAAAAATTCCGCAACGACTCCGAAGATTCTCCCGGCGCAACGCCGTTCAACTTGGTCCGTCGATGCCGCCAATCATACGGACCCGACAACGATTTTACCAAGTCAAAGACAAAGTCCATCATGCGCACCAACGGTCCCTCTCCGGCAAGACTTTTCCCGACGCACCCCGAGCAGAGCGCAGCTCCCCTGAATCCGCGCCTAGGCCATGAGGAGCCTCTGCTTTCGCTCCCGGACCGCCTCCTCCTCGCTCCCGCCGCCTTCGAGGACCCCTCGCGGGCTCTCCGCCTCGCCAACCGAGAGGACCGTCGAATCCTCCGCGGCGGTGATCGCGAAGTGGGACCCGGAGTCGCCGTCCCCCCGCGCCAGGGTCGCCTCGGTCTTCCTCGAGGACAGAGCTGAGGCCCTGCGGTTCCTGCAATGCGTCCACGACCTCCGGCAGGCCATGCATTCGCTGGTTTCCGAGGACCCCGGTTCGGAGATGCTCGTGCTGGGACAGAGGTCGATGCAGACTGCGATGAAGAGGCTCCAGAAGGAGCTGTACCACGAGCTCTCTGCGGATGCAGCCTGCCTGACCCCCGAGTCCGTTTCCGCGAGACTGAGCGGCTCGGTCTGCAAGGACGACGGTGGCTCCGGCGGTGAAGGGTTGCCGCTGCCTTCGACGGCGATGATGGATTTGAGATTTATTGTGGAGTGCATGACCTCTTCGGGCTACGCCACGGAGTGCATTGCCATATACACGGTCGTCCGGAAACTGATTGTCGACGAGGCGATTCGTCGTCTTGGGGTCGAGAAACTCAGCGTTTCGCAGGTGAACGCGATGGATTGGGAGGTTCTGGAGGTGAAGGTGAAGCTTTGGTTAGATGCGGTGAAGGTGGCGATGACAAGCCTCTTCGCCGGAGAGCGAATTCTCTGCGACCACTCTTTCTTTGCCTCCGATTCCATCGGCGGGTTGTGCTTCGCGGAAATATGCGGAGACGGTGCTGCTCGTCTGTTTAAATTCCCGGAAATAATCGCGAGGAGGACCAAGAAATCGCCGGAGGAGATATTCTGTCTGCTCGACATGTACGCGGCGATCTCCGAGAACTGGCTGGAGATCGAATCGACGTTTGCGTTCGATTCGACCGCCGGAGTCCGGTCGCAGGCTCTTGCGTCGCTCGTTCAGCTCGGCGAGTCGGTGCGTGCGATGCTGACCGAGTTCAAGTCGACCATCCACAAGGACTCCTCCAAATCCGTCGTCGCGGGCGGAGGAGTCCACCGCCTGACGGTCTACACCATGGACCACCTCTGCCGCCTCGCCGACTACGGCGACACCCTCGCCGACATCGTCACCGAGTGGACGACGCCGGCGAAGCCTTCCCTGCCGGAAGATTACTTCGACGGATCCGACTCCGACTCCGACGACGCGGAGGCGCCGGCGCCGGCGATCGCCCTGCAAGTGGCGTGGCTGATCCTCGTCCTCCTCTGCAAGCTCAACGGCAAGGCGGAGCACTACCGGGACATCTCCGTCTCGTACCTGTTCCTCGCGAACAATCTGCAACACATCAAATCGAAGGTGCGAGCGTCGAACTTGCGGTACCTGCTCGGCGAGGAGTGGGTGGCGAGGCTCGTGAGGAAGCTGAGGCAGTTCGCCGAGAACCACGAGCGGATCGCGTGGGGCGACGTGGTGGCGTCGCTGCCGGAGGACCCGAGGGCGGCGATCTCGCCGGCGGAGGCGAGCGAGCGGTTCCGGCGGTTCAACGCGAGGTTCGAGGAGGCCTGCCGGCGGGAGGACACGAGGGTCGCGGCGGACCCGAAGCTCCGAGAGGAGATGAGGGCGTCGCTGGAGAGGAAGGTGGTGCGAGCATACGCGGAGTTCTACGACGCGCACTGGCTCACCGTCGGAGGCGAAACCAGCGGGGCGATGTCGATCAAGTATACCCCGGAAGACGTCGGGTATTACCTGGCCAGCCTCTTTTCCGGATCGGCGCATTCAGGGAGCGAGTCGTCGTCGTTGTCGTCGCCGTCGCCGTCGCGGCCGTCGGTGGCATTTTCGGCTGCTTCGCTGTCGCCGTCGCCTCGCTGGTGGAATTCGAGGTCTCATTGAGGAAATCTTGCGCGACGTGGCAATCGACGTGGACGCCACGTACTCGATCAAAATGATTTGGTCTAAGTAATGGTGCCGCGGTGTACGATCTTTTCCTTCTTCGGTCTCCGACACAGGATATGGGGCAGATTCATTTGGCAGTGTAGATATTTTGACTTGTCCCGGTTGATGTGTCCACCGATTTTTCCTTCTTTTTATTTTTTATTTTTAATAAATTGCTACTATCCCTCGTCGCTCATAAAATCAAAACTTCTTTTATGGGTGTATATATGGGTGAAAATTCGTGCTGCAATCTGGAACATACATACCAAGTTTTATGGAGAAATTGAATGACATACTATTACATTGCTCCATCGAAAGCGACAAAACTATTACATACTCAATTTTCTTGCGTGATATAGAATCATCATAAATAAAACGTCATAGAATATTAAATTTTAATTTTATGGCATTGTACAAGTGCTTACTACATCTAATCTTACTCAAGTTCAAAATGTCCTAAAGCGCAAATTTCTAATTTACTACAGTTTTGCCCATTGAAACCAAAAAGAAAGGTGTTTTAAGATCATTTTTGTATTTTACAATGTCCCAATGTCTAGTCTTATCAAAGTACAAATAGGATTTATATATGTGTTTTACAATATTTTAAAAAGACTTGTGGCATTTTTGCCTTGAGTAAGTGCGAAAAGTGGTAAAATGAATTATTTTATTATTGAGGATGTCATGACATTTCATAATGTACGCAAAATATCAATCTTTTTTAATTATACGAGACCATGGTAGTTTGTCATAGTTGTATTGAAATTGTCTTAAAACAATAATAAAAGATTCTATAGTACAACATTTTATTATCTCCATCCTCCGCTTGTGCGATCTTTGAAAAAGTTTTTTGTGGTCATACTTGCACCATTATTAATTGAAAATATCGGAACTGCCTTTCTAGCAACGTTCCATTGACTATTATATGAAATTATCAACCTATCAATTCTCAATTGAATTATTTACTAACCTTTAATTATTATTTTTTAAAATTTATCAACCTTTTTATTGAATTGCCTCTTTGTTATCTAGTTACCGACCGTTTTCTACAATCAAGTTACATACTAGTTTTTCATTATCAATACTTATTTTAATTAGTTATCAACATTCATTTGATTTATTTTTACAAATTACCTACTTCTCTTATCTCTAACTGATTTTTTTTTTTTTAATCTTTTACTAGTTTTTATTTACTTTCTTTAAATTTACCAACTTGGAAGGGGGAGGTGGGGGGTTCGAATTCCCACCTTCTCAGGAGGGTTGGGGTGGGAACGCTGTAGTTTCAAAGTGGGTTTCAACTCTCACGCTCGCGAGGCGGGCGCAAAAGTCCGAGAGTGAGTGTTAAAATATGAATAGAGTAGGACCGAAAAAAAAAAAAAAACTATTAAATAAAATTACCAATATTTACTTAAGCGACTCATCGATTTTTTTTTCTAATTAAGTTGCCTGAAAATAGAAAAGTTGGTAGCTTTGATAACTAATTTAAATGATAGTTGATACCCTAAAATTAGTCAATAACTTTAGGGTTAATACCCTGAAAAACCCAAAACTGGTATATTTATGGCAAATTTGCCAAAAACTAATTTTTTGATTATGAAAAACCTCATACTGGTACACCCGTGACAAATTTATCCCGACCGATCATAAAAAACCTTTAACTTGTATATTAATGACAAATTTACCTTAAACTAATTTATTTGATCGCCAAAAATCCCAAACTAGTATATTTGTGATAAATATACCATATGTTAAATGAGATTAATACCACGAAAAATCACAAAAATTGTATAATTGTAACAAATGGAGAATAAAATTCTAAACTGGCATATTAGTCAACTGTTACGTGCCATTCAATTTAGTAATTTAATGGTAAAATTTAACGGAGACTAATAAAAGGTAAATTTGTCACAACCATATCAATTTGGAGTAAATTTGTCAAATGTGTACCGATTTAGAGTTTTTCATTATAAAAAAATTAGTTTTGAGTAAATTTATTATAGGCGTATCAGTTTAGGGTTCTTCAGGATATTAATTCATAACTTCCTCATCAAAAAATTGATAAGTCACCATAGTGGCCCGTTTCTCAAGATTGAGGTTTGGGATAGGAGTGCAGCTACGATGGGATAAAAAAGGGTTCTGACAGTATTGAGAAAGCTTAGGGTTTTGAAATATAAATATTTTCAATGGAGTCGCCACCTGTTAATTTCAAGAAAATTAGGGTGATTGAACATTTAGGTGCACATGTGAAGGCATTGGTCATTTACAAAATGTGTTTGAATTTTGTAATCTGGAAATATTTCATTGTCGCTTTACGCCACAGCATGACCGCTTGGGAAGTGTGTGTTTGTGTTTTGAAATGTGATTGATGACGCGCAAACGATGCATGAGTCCTAACTTTGGGAGCAAATGTTTGTGCCATTGACTAATGACGTGCTATCTAGTGGAGCATACTCTTTTGAAAATGGGGAGCTTTGTTATTACCGAGTGTTAGATGGAGGTACTTTCGTCCTTTCGACCATATAGAAATAAGGTTTTGAATGCTGAAAAAATTCTTAAAGAAAATTCATCGGAAATTAACTTTATTATATTATCACTGAAACTTGTTTATGTTAAGTGACGCATTTATTATTTAAGCAAGGTATATCATCTAAGACCAAGGAAAAAAAAGAGTAAGCTGTAATTCATATTACAAATATAAAATGGGTCTCTTGTTTTATTTTACTTTAAATATTAATCTAATCATAAAATAAACAGAATTTCTTGATTGCATCACAATAATTTGCTTTCGAAATAAGCTATCTTATCCCAGAATATTTTTGAACATATATTTTTATATGTTTTGAGTTTTAGATTCAATAAAAGGCAAATGATTGAGGATGACAAATAAGCTAAAGTTTATAGTTTAATGAGTGTAGAAAGCCACAAAGCCAAAACGAAAGAAAACAACACTTTATCAAGACACATTTAGAATTAGGAGGAAATTTGAATTATGTTTTTTACCACGAAACAAAGAAGATAAAAGGCAAATTTAGACTTAATTGATTATTTTCTGAATTTATCAGAGATTTTTTTTTTCATTTATTAAATTTCAAGAATTCTCATCGAGATTGAGGATGAATTGTTTAACGTTAAATTAGTCCAATCAAACTATGGACTGAGAAAAAGTTGTGGAAAAAGATTCTTTGGTCTCTACTCCTACTTACCAGTGTGTAAAAAAAGGCTCATAAAATTCCATTAAATATTTACAAAAAGTGGACGTACACAAGGTTATGACTTATAAATGAATGTTTGCAAATATTTTACTAATTTTTTTATATTACTTATAATAATGAATGAACAATTTTTTTTTTTCCGTTTTTGAACAAAAATATTTAGATATTAATTATTTTTGATAATACAAATATTTTTTATTGGCTAACTATTTTAAACGACACAAAGATTATTTTAGAAAAATATTTTCTAAATTATTTATTTTTATGAAATAATTAGAGAAAGGTAATTTTTTTTGCAAATCACTACTTAAAACATTTAAGCACTTCCTTTCGATAATTCTAGTTTTTTTTTTTTTTTTGGAAATACTAAGGCATTGAATGGCAACATTCCTATTTTTTTGTTATTTTGTTATTTTGTTCTTCGGAATAGAAAAAGAACAAAAAATCATTTGATAACGTCAATTATTTTTTTATTCCCTAGAATATAAAAGTGGCCAAGAAATAGATTTGGAATAAAAATAGAAATAGAAAAAAGTAATTTCTTGTTCCCAAGAATAATCTCTGAAAATAAGTTATTTTCTTTCTTTTCTTTTTTTCTTTTCTTCTTCTTCCTCTCCGCCGGGCAGTGAAAAATCTCAAAAAAATTATTAAAAAATTAAAAGAAACTATACGTCATAAAAAAAAATTGTGAATCATACTAAACACATTCCCTCCTCTCTTTTTTTTTTTTTTTTTTTCATTTCAGGAATAAAAATTTTATGCAGTTGACAAATGCATCATTTTACTTAGAAACCATTCTAAGAAGTAGAAATAATAAAAAACTATTTTTGAAAAGAAATTATTTTCAAGAATAGAAATGTTATCAAATCCACCATAAAATTTTGTTCCTACAATGAGTGAGAGTAGCTGTGTGTTCACTGCTCACAACATGACGTCCGACGAAGTTTGTGTGTTTTTCAAGATGTCCAAGTCACAACTTGCAGGCAGTCATTTAATGTGGAAATTTTAGCAATTAGCTGAGAGTGATGACGTTCCCATCATTTTATTGGTTATAAATATTTCTCACGTTGCGAGTCAATTGCAATATCAAATTGTCAATGCCTGTTTCTTGATTGCTACAATAACGTTTCAAATTGTCAATGCATGTTTCTCGATTGCTACAATAACATTTCAATATGAATGATTAGTTAGACGAAAATTATACAATTCCGTTTCGCTGAAAAATATTGACGAAATATCTTTTAAAGTATAAATCGATGAGTAAATTGACAAATGTTGTAAATGGTCATTTGTTGATTTTGGGATAGGAAACAAAAACAACAAAATTACAAATATTGAGATTGGATACAATCGTAGCCAACCAAGTAGAGGTATTTGAAATGTAAAGATGAACAAGAAAATAAAATTGAACAATTGGTGTTCTTTGATTGATTAGCGATTCATCTTACAAATTGGAATTCAAAGCATTTATACCAACTTTGATGGTTGACAACAATTACAAAGAAAATAAGCACATGCTAAGTGATTCCTACAATTAAGCAATTCCTATTTACAAATGATTGCTTCGCAATAACCAACTCTACTATTTGATAATGATATTTTATCCACTCCTTCACGATTACCATTATCAGTCATTTTCGAGATAGTTGACTCCACTACTTAACGATTGCATATTTTCTATGAAATTTCGTGAGACCATTACTAATTGTTCTAAAGGTTTAAGTTGGTAGATAAATGCATGACTTATTATATAAATATTCTAACAATCCCCCTCATGTGTAAACTGGACTTTAACCTTAGCCTAAGGCATGGAAATATGTAATTGGAGAGGCATAGGGGCCTAAAAAGATTTGAACTCAGGATCTCATGCTATGATATCATATGAAAGTATTATTTAAATATTCTAACATTCCTCCTACTGTTAAAATATTAATCAACCTCTTACTTTAATACCATGTGAGATTTTAAGATTAAATTGGCACAATTGAAATGTTTAGGATTGAATTGGCACAAATATAATAGGTTTAGGATTTTTGGGTACTTTTTCCAGATTTTCATTTTTAACAAAAACTTAAGCAAATATTGTTTTTAATTGAGAACAAAAATAATTTCCATTTATGATTGAGTGTTATAAACAATCAAAATTTGAAAAAGAAAGTTTTACTATTTTTTTTTTTTTTGCGAAGCGGACAGAGTGAAAGGTCAAATGAAATTTTATTAAATCTGAAAGTACTTCAAACACCAAAGCTCACAATTGGGGCATCAAAGCAAAGAAGATCTCAAAAGGGTTGAGAGGGATGGGTTACCCAATTAGAAGGTAGAGTTTTTAGTCGACATGCCTTACAAATTCAGTCTGCCATGCTATTGGACTCTAGTGTGTAATGGACCAAGGAGATATGCTTGAACCGGCCTATGATCTTGTGAGCTTCCATGATAAGAGCACGCGCTTCCCGATTACATTAACCTATGCTGTAAATCACGTGAACTAAAGATTTGCAGCCAGACTCAAGTACAATGGTTTCTTCCTATTTTGCTTTGAGTAGAGAGAGAGAGAGAGAGAGAGAGTTGTGAATAATCCTAGGATTTTGACTTGAATCGCGGATGATGTTGGTATCGATCTTGCTATTTCGTCCACCAATGCTCCTGAAGCATCTTGGACAACACAGGCAACTGCTCCTGTGTTCGATCCTTCTATGTGAGAACTGCCGAAATTCACCTTTAAAGTTCATTCCCTTGGAACATTCCCACATCGAGGTGGTTCTTCTCCGACATTGTTTCCTGTTCTTTGTGATTTCACTCGCACCACTTACTGAGCATGTTGTGTGCCGCTTCAACAAAAAATTCTCAACTTGGGCATCTCTTTTTAAAGATGAAGTCATTTCCTAAGTAACACCGACACTGACATGCGACACGTAATACGACACGACACGACACACCAACATATCGTTTTTAAAAAGGGTTAATACCCTAAAAAACCCCAAACTGGTACACTTGTGACAAATTTACCCCAAACTATTTTTTTGACCACCAAAAACCCCAAACTGGTACATATGTGACAAATCTACCCTCAGTTAGCTTAGTTCGATTTTCCGTTAATTTTTTTGCCGACGTGGTTGCTGTGTGGCAAGCCATGTGGAAATTCATAAGTTTAATACCATTAAAAACCCCAAACTGGTATATTTATGACAAATTTACCCCAAACTGGTATATTTATGACAAATTTACCCCAAGGCGGTATATTTACGACAAATTTACCCTAAATTAATTTTTTCGATCATAAAAAACCTAAATTGGTATACGTGCGGCACATTTACCCTCTTTCAATTTTCCCAAATTTGACCGAGTTGTGATGTCCAATCAATTTTATTTTATGGATTACTCTAACATTGCCTCCATATCATTAATACTTGATTTTTTTTTTCTTTTTATTGGAATCATTATTAGAAAACTATTCAAAGGCTACCAAATGTGCACTTCATTCTTGTGCCGAGAAGATGCCCATTAACTAAAAGATGGACAGATCGCTTTGCGCACATATACAAAAGAATCACACTCAAAGTACACCTAAAATTAGCGACAAACATAAGTGATTTTGGTTCCGGCATTTCAACGAGCATGTGATGTACGAGTCACTCATACCATTCACATGCAAGTTCCATGTTAAAATTTTGACACACTTACGATTCAAGGTAGGAAAGACTACGTAACGCTAATAAGGACATAGACTAACACGAGTGAATCAACCACAATATGTGCACTTCTTTTGTATATGTGCGCAAGCGATTTGTCCATCTTTTAGTTAATGGGCATCCTCTCGGCACAAGAATGAAGTGCACATTTGGTAGTTTTTGAATATTTTCTAATAATGATTCCAATAAAAAGAAAAAAAAAATCAAGTATTAATGATATTGATGCAATGTTAGAGTAATCCATAAAATAAAATTGATTGGACATCACAACTCGGTCAAATTTGGGAAAATTGAAAGAGGGTAAATGTGCCGCACGTGTACCAATTTAGGTTTTTTATGATCGAAAAAATTAATTTAGGGTAAATTTATCGTAAATATACCAGTTTGGGGTAAATTTGTCATAAATATACCAGTTTGGTGTAAATTTTTCATAAATATACCAGTTTGGGGTTTTTAATGGTATTAAACTTATGAATTTCCACATGGCTTGCCACGCCAGCAACAACGTCAGCAAAATTAACGGAAAAATCAAACGGAAGCTAACGGAGGGTAGATCTGTCACATATGTACCAGTTTGGGGTTTTTGGTGGTCAAAAAAATAGTTTGGGGTAAATTTGTCACAAGTGTACCAGTTTGGGGTTTTTTAGGGTATTAACCCTTTTAAAAACTAGAGAATTCCGACACGTTAGAACACATTATTTATTAAATGTATATTTTTATATATACATAATAAATTATTAATTAATTTGATTCAAATTCACAAATTAATAAATAATGAAAAAAAAATCCTATAATGAATTTACACTAAAAATATTAATCCACAATTCATTAATATTATCCATTGTTTCAATTTGACAAATTTAACTCCATTCTAATAATTCATAAAACTCGGAGAAAAAAATAAGCAATTCACATTCTAGACTCGCATGTTAGACGTATCAGAAGGGCAGAGAAAAAAACTTTGGGATGAATTATGTATTACGAAAAGTGAGTCGAAGAGTAAAGAATATTATGTTTTTCTTCTTTATTTATTTATTATTTATTATTTTTTCATATATATATATTTTGATATTTCATTTATTGAAAATTTTTAAAATTGATCTCACGTGTCAAAAATTCACATGTCAGAATTCCAACTTGAGTGTTGGAAAAGTTGACCAGATATCGGATTTTCCGACACGTGTTGACTGAGTGTTGGATACGTGTTGAAGTGTTCGACACGATATGAAGGCTCTCGGAGAGTGTTGGTACTTCATAGGTCGTTTCTCGCTCTCCAAATAAACCACAGGCCCCTCGCAACAACTCGAAAGAAGGTAGATCTACTGATTTTGCCTTGAATTTCAGCAACCATTCTTTGATTCTCAACAACCCTACTCATGAAATCTTAATCCGCAATGCAGGATTCGCACAGATCGATGAGGTCCGACAGCACAGCAAGACCAGGTGTTCAATCGTCTCGGGTTCTAAGCTGCAAAAGGGACACGAGGCTTCAGGTAGTATGTTTCCTCTGCATAAGTTGGCCTCGTAGGGATAGCATTCTGGCATAGACTTCAAATAAAAATTATGTTATGTAAGTGACGGGGTGGCTGATATGATGTTGATGTGTGCTCTCCGGTGTTCGGCAAAACCACTTTTCAATCTTTATTATTAGCACTCTTAACGGTGAAATGACCTGATTCAGTCTCTGTCCCACACTAATCCATCTCAAGCATTCTAAATTTTCAAAGGAATCGTCAGTATTTCGTTAATGATCTGCTCATCAAACATTCTACGTAGCGTTTGTTCATCTCATTTATCCCCCTCCTTAAGAAGGAGGGTGGAGATCGATCATTTCATCTTGTGCGAACGGGAAGGAAAAGGGAGTGGACCAGAGAATTGGAATTGAGTTGAGGGGATCATGGAGATCGCCGGTCATTTGTTTCTCCCTCCGTTTATTCGATCCGATCCGTGATCATTGACGAATACTTGGGTATCTTTGCAATGGTGGAAACCCTCAGAATTAATTATGGGGGAGGACTAATGTGTTTAAATATGTCATCGTAGCTTCTTTTTTTTTTCTTTTTAAATCTTTGGGAAAATTCAATTAACCATTCATATACTTCGCACATTCTTTACGTTGTATCCTTCATTTTCATAATCACAACTGTTACATCCTCCCTCTTGTAATTGGATACCAATTTCCAACTATTAATAAAAAATAATGACTAAATCACGACTTTTCTCTCCCAAAAACGTCTCTCTTACTGCCAATTTCATATGTCTAACCATCTAGAAACTTTCTGAAAAAAACAAAAAACCCACCTTGAGACTTTATACCCAATGTCCAAACCCTCGTTTAGCCGCCAAAGCCACCGTTGCGCAGCCCACCGCTGCTACCTCTCTCTCTCTCTCTCTCTCTCTCTCTCTGTGTCTGTAGGGGCACGGAGCACCATGACAACGTCCATCTGAGATCTTAAACTGAGGTCTTGGAAGCCATGGAAGACTTCGAGATCTTCAACTGAGGTCATCCACGGTAGCTGAATTCTATGTCGATTCACGACCACGACAAGGTCACAATGGTGGAGAGAGAGAGAGAGAGAGAGGAGTCAACCTGGTGGGGATAAGGGGTGGCAACGACATCAGGATCAGGCTCGAGGAAGGATGGGTGGCGGCAGGCGATAGTGGGTGCATGGCGGGAGAGATTAGATTACGATGCGTGAAAGATTCCTGGACATTAAAGATCGAGAGATTCTGAGTGGTTTTTCCAAAGAAAAAGGGCCTTTTCAGTCTTGGATTCTTATAGTGTTAGTGAATGCAAAACATAACAAAGTTGCAAAAGACAAGCAAACGATTTAACTTCACTTCCATAGTTTTTCGTAATAAATTGTGTAAATGATAAATCACGTGATATATACAACTAATTACTTAGATATCCTGTTATTTTATATTGAGAAAAATGATGGGCTTTGACTTAATATGTAATGTTGTTCTTAAACTTTTAATTATTCAGTATAATCTATGAACTTTAGCTCAATATACAATGTAATTCTTGAACTTTTAGTATATGTTCAATTTAGTTCTCGGATTATATGAAAATATTTAATGTTATCCATGATATTGAATTAATGGAAAGACTACATTAAACATTTTCATATAGTCTATAGATTAAATGGAACATGTGGATCAGGCTCGAGGAGGGATGGGTGGCAACTGGTGGCAGCAAGCGATGGTGGGTGCATGGCGGGAGAGATTAGATTACGATGTGTGGAAGATTCCTAGATGATGGAGACCAAGAGATTCTGAGCGGAATTTCCAAAGAAAAAGGGCATTTTCAGTCTTGGATTCTTATAGTGTTTAGTGAATGCAAAACATGATATAGTTGCAAAAAAACAAGTAAATGATTTAACTTCACTTCCATAGTTTTTCGTCATAAGTCGTGTTAATGATAAATCACGTGATATATATACAACTAACCACTTAGATATCTTGTTATTTTATATTGAGAAAAATGACATAAATAATGCATGAATTTTGACTTAACGTGTAATGTTGTTTTTGAACTTTAAATTATTCAATATAATCCTTGAACTTTACCTCAATATGTAATGTAATTCTTGAACTTTTAGTACATGTCTAATTTAATTGTCGAATTATATGAAAATATGCAATATTATCTTTGATCTTGAATTAATGGAAAGACTATATTGAATATTTTTATATAGTCTATAGATTAAATTGAACATGCATCAAAAGTTTAGAAACTAAATTGAATAAATTGATAGTTCAATGACTATTTGCATGACTATTCATTTTTTATGTTGTGATCGCAGGTTTTCTACTTAAGATTTGTGAGATTTTCTTCATCAATTGCAAATTTTTTATGTGAATCAAATTTCTTTTCCAATTATGTGCAATCCTTTCTTTTCCATTCTCTTTATGTATCACGATTGTAATTGAATTTCAATTTCCTACACGTCGTGTCGAGAGATAATCAAGATGGCACGCCTAATTCGTGACTCATGACAAAATTCTCAAAGGGCCCTACGGTCAAAAATGGAGCCGAGCTTTCGGCGGGAGCTGCGTAGCCAGGAGTGACACGGCATTAGTACAATCGATCATCCGGCGATTGAAATTCAATTCAATTCCAGAGGTCTAATCAGAAAACTTCACTCGGAAATTCACCGGGGTCGACGGAGCATCCCGGCAGCCATTCCTGGTGACGAATGTCAATTCAGGTTCGTGGGTGGGGGGGGCCTTCTTAACGCGTGGGACGCCATTCCCACAGGTCCCGCGTGGGAACGGGGGCCGAAAAAAGAAAACGCGGCGGGCGCTGCTCCGTTTTTGTCGCGGACCGCCCGAGCCGATCGTGGTTGTCTGTCGTCCGAGAAAACCCCCATCGTGGGGGGGCCCCGTGCTCGATGATTGAGGGCCGCCTCAGGCAGACTCGGTCAAACCGAGGTCGCTGTCCGCTCGGCCCAGCGATCGCGACATCCACTCCTGACTTTGGTGGTGCTCGACCCATCGCCATTTCGGCTTCTGGCGTCTGTGTATCATGCATGCTCCTTCGCTGTCGAAGGTAAAGATCTTGTGGTGCTCGTTCCAGGAGTCGAATGGTGATGGACATCCACCCCTGACTTTTTCTTCTTCTTCTTCTTTTTTGAAAGTAAATTTTGTTTCGCTGGAAAGGGTTCCAGGCACCGAAATATCTTTCATCGAAGGTTGGGTCTTCGATTTTCATATGAAACGGGTTTCACAACGAATTCATACGAGAAGTGTTCAACATAAAATACTGCAAATTACCGTAAAGGAAAATAGGCACAAGAACTGAAAAGCTAAATTGATAAATTGATAACTGTTTCTCCAATGACCATTCTTTCCATCTGAGAAGGGGTTGATGGGGAGTTTAATTCTCCATCTTTTCGGGGAATGTTAAGGTTGGGGGCATGTGAGTGAGGGAGCAGGTTTTACAATCTTTATATAATACATACATTGGCTCATAAAATGAATATAAAATAACATCATATTGATAAGTTAAGATATACATTGTCTATGTTGTTAATCGGGCAGAGCCTTCTACAAATGATTCAACACGGCAGTATACCGTAGATTTTCAGCTCCATGATAATGATTCATAATTGTACACTTATATTATACATAAGCAATTACAACTCTTCAGTTATTACTATGCTTAATTTTAGGTTCCATGATCACTATCCAAAATTACACGTCAATCTTCTCTACAAACTGTTGTAACTTTTGGATCTGCCTTTTCATCGCTTTAAGTTTTCATCCTTTAACACTTAGATGATTCTACTAAGTGTCAATCGCCAACCAATCGCCAACTAATCGTCATCGTATTTTGAGGACAGTACTTGATGATCGATACTCATTGACAAGTTTCTTTATCCTCAATATTCTATCAGTAATCTGGATCGATGCCTATCTTTACATTAGTGTCATGTTGATTATTAATGTTCCCATTTATTGCCGGGCTTTTCTTCCCATAACCACTTGTCAATAACAAAATCGATTAATGCTGAACTCTGTATCAATATTTTATCAATTAAAAGGACTTGGTCATGCTTGGGTGTCACTAAATTCGTCACTAATTGAATAATCTTTTGATATGTTTGCAGCACATAAGTTTTCCATGGATAGCTAGTGTTGCCAAAATGAAGATGGGCCTAATGCTAAAGTTGAGATCATTTCATCTATGCCAACACATTATTTCTCAAGTTTGAACATAATCATTGGTCATTCCTTGTTTTTCAGTAAATTGTAACTCTTAAATTCGGAAGGTTTTTTTGCTTAAAATTTCCTAATAGTACCTCCTTAAACTTTGAGTCCAAATAATTTACGCACATATTAAATTATTCGACGTGCGAGAGTTTAGTTGATTAGTTGGACATCTTGATTATTGATTCAATACATGGTGACTTGTGCTACCTCAATCAATCTAAATGGCCATCAAATTCAGAGCCACTGGTTAGACATAAATAAAAACGACTTATTTAAATGTGGGATGCATGGTTTTCTTTCTCATTTTTGCAAAAAGTTATTGTGCATTTCATTGTGACCTAACTCGAGTTTTTTTTTTTATTTGTTGTGGGCTTACCAACTCTATACCACCATAAGCTATAATAAGTCAATAAATGGTGGTCCACTATAAATGTGAAACGTCATGAACAGTAAATCTGAGATATTTTGGGTAAGTTGGGAGTACAGTCAAATCGAAATTAACTGTTAAATAATATTTCGGTTCACCTTCCGCGTGTCCTCATTCCAAGAGGTCTCTTATCAGTATTTACCGAAAGAGTGCGTCCTATATAGTCAACTTTCCTTTTTGAAAACTAATTAAGGCAATACTAATCGACCGTCGAGACCGGATGTAATTTCCGTTTTAAGTGAATTTTCAAGAACTCTCTCAAGCTGGTAACTCGAACTCGACAAGGCAATCTGAACATCGCGACACGTGGATCCTATCATTTAACCTCCAAATTTCGATGATGCCCAGCGCTGGCGAATCCTGATCGTCCGCCAGGCCAGCACCAGTGCCGCACGGAATCGGCGACCGTTGGATCTCCCGCGAAAAGATCATCGGACCGGTGGTCCCCCGCCTTCGATTAGCTTGCGTGGCAGCGTGCGGCCGCTTCATAATTTATTCCGCAAGAGACAAAGAGCACGTTTCAGCTTGCGTCTCTCTGTTTTTCTCCCCCACTATCTCTTTTCTTCCACTCTCTCTCTCTCTCTGTGTCTCTGGTTCTTCGTCATCTTTCTTCTTCCATCTTCATTAATTATTTGAAAAAGGTCCATAGATTCATGGCTGTGCGACCTCGCTGAGCTCGTGCTCACGAGTCGCCGGACTTCTTTTTTACGACCTTCCTGCTTCCTCTGTTTGTGCAGAAAGTCTTCGACGCCACAGTTATGTGGGCTCTCCGTCTTCAACTCCCCAATGATTAACGTCAGTTTCTTTTTCTTTCTTCTTCTCTCTCTCTCTATCTCTCTCTACCCACTTCTTCATCTTCTAGATCGAAGAGAGAAGGAGTAAAAGAGGGAGACTCCCCCGTATTCAAAAGCTCAGGTGAGCCTTTGACCGTCTTGAGTTTTTATTGGATTCTGATCACGTTGCTTTGTTCAATGGTCACGTTGTTTACCAATTTTTTCTCTCTCTATCTCTCTCCCTCTCTCCACTAATTTGCTGTACGGGCTCATCTCAAAGTAGAGACTGGTTTGTCCTTGTCTCTGAGTTCATCGATTTAGTCCTTTTTTTTCTTTCGGTGCAGATTGCGTGAGGGCATCATTTGGGTGTTCAAGCAATCCGAATCCCAGGTCTCTATAGAAACACCGAAAGTTGATTTGTCCTGTGGTTGACAAATAGTTCGGAGTTCCACTTACCATGTGAAAGAATCAAGAGTTTGATACCTGTAGAAGGCGAAGAGAGAAGGGGTTTCTCGATTTCCGCCAGTGCCGTGTCAGACTCGAGAGCGGCTGACTGCGATGGAGGCACTGGAGAGGCAAAAGAGCTTCCCCCGGAAGAAGATGACCAAACAGCCGACGGTGAAGCGAGACGACACTCCGTTGCACTTTGCGGCGAGATTTGGGGATACGGAGACCTTGTTGGACGCGCTATCCACGGCTGGAGAGGAGGAAAGGAAGGGCTTGTTGACCAAGCAGAATCAATCTGGTGAAACCATACTATATGTGGCTGCCGAGGGTGGCCATGTTGATCTGGTGAGGGAGTTGATGCCGTACTACGATATCGGTTCAGCTGGAATCAAGGCAAAGAATGGATACGATGCTTTTCACATAGCTGCAAAGCAAGGAGACTTGGGTGAGGCTCTCATCGGCTGTGCTTTTAGTTTATGATTGCTGTGTTTCCCTTGGCTCAAAAGCCATTCATCGAAGGAACAATATGGGTTCTTTTTTTAAACATCAGCAGTGTCAGATCAAAGTTGTTTGGTCGTCTTTGTGTGGAAATCTTTTGCGTTCTCCATGTATGATGAATAAGTTAAGGGAAAAAGAAGAAGAAGAAGAAGAAATAGCGTAGGTAAAAAGCAATGATTTTTGGTTCAGATTGAATATGTTTTGCTTCACCATCGTCGGATGTTCGAATTAATGAAGGTAGAACTTCAGTGTTGACATTTCTCGCTTCTTCCTCTTGCAGATGTGTTGAAGATCCTTATGGAGAAGAGTCACGAGCTTTCGATGACCTCCGACTCTGCTAATACCACGGCGCTGCACACCGCCGCTGCACAAGGCCACTTCGAAGTGGTGAAATTCCTCTTGGAGGAATGTGGAAACCTGGCTCCGATTGCAAAAAATAACGGGAAAACGGCCTTGCATTCAGCTTCAAGAAATGGGCATTTGGAGGTTGTGAAGGCCCTTCTAAGCAAAGAACCGGGGTTAGCAACCATGTGTGATAAGAAGCGCCAAACGGCTCTTCACATGGCAGTCAAGGGACAGAGTACCGATGTTGTTGAGGAGCTCTTGAATTTGCATCCTTCTCCACTTAACATGGTTGATAATAAGGGGAATACTGCGTTGCATATAGCAACACGAAAGGCTCGAGCTCAGGTATAAAAATTCTGCCCGACTCTTTTTCTGGAATCTCTTTCACTGGAGAACTAAGCAAAATATGTTTAGCAACTGCACTTGGATGAATGTATTGCTCAGATCTCTTCAAGTTGCTTGTCAATTGTCTAAGAAGTGCCTCTGGCTTGATTTGTACTTTATAGGACTTGGAAGGAGGATGTCTTAGAAAGAAATTGTATTTGTTTGATGCCCATAATTATAGAGCTACTCCTGTCAATGCTTTAAAGCTGCAAATTTTTGCAGAGAGATGTGTGTTTATCAAAATTTAGCATTCGCATGGTACAAATTGCAACCCACAGCCCTTTAGAAATCATGGGATGCGTATGGTCGTGCTGTTTACATTCCTAATTTGCATAGAGTATCCTCCAAGATTGCTATTTCGAGAATCTTTCTTCTCTGCAATGTAACACAGCTCGGGTTGGCTTTTTGTACAATCCTGGGATTCTAGGCGACAGACTTTTATCCAATCGGTTGTAGAAGTCCTGTAGGTTGTCATCCCGAGCAATGGAGAGTCTAGCATCCGTTACATAAGCGTCTTGGCTTTAGGCAGGCTAACTATAAGATTATCTTCTGTTCTTGGTTCTCGTAAAGCATAAAAGCATGAAATGGATGGGATAATGTGATCCCATTGCCTCAGTAAGAGTTCTATCTTATCAACTCGTGCTGCTGCTACTCTTGCAGATTCTCTCTAAGCTTTTGAATCACTCGGATCTCGACAAAACGGCGGTTAACAAATCTGGAGAGACCGCCCTGGACACTGCCGAGAAAGCTGGCCAATCCGAAATTGCTGCTGTCCTGCGGGACCATGGCGTTCCTAGTGCTAAGTCGTTGAATCCACCAACACCGACCGGGGCCAGGGAGTTGAAGCAAACCGTGAGCGACATAAAGCACGAGGTCCACGACCAGCTGGAGCACACGAGACAAACGAGGAGACGAGTGCAGGGGATCGTCAAGCGGATCAACAAGATGCACTCGGAGGGCCTCAACAACGCCATCAACTCCACCACGGTCGTGGCCGTCCTGATTGCCACAGTTGCATTTGCTGCCATCTTCAGTGTCCCGGGCCAGTACGCCGATGACCCCGACAATGTCCCAGCTGGGCACTCTCTAGGAGAAGCCAACATCGCTCCGAAACCTGAATTCATCGTCTTCTTCATATTCGATTCCATCGCGCTCTTCATATCCCTGGCAGTCGTGGTGGTGCAGACCTCGGTGGTGGTCATAGAGCGGAAAGCGAAGAAGCTGATGATGACGGTCATCAACAAGTTGATGTGGTTGGCGTGCGTGATGGTGTCGGTGTCGTTCCTCGCGCTGTGCTACGTGGTGGTGGGAAGCGCGATTTGGCGTTGGCAGTGGGAGTGACCGTCGTCGGAGCCGTGATCATGATAACGACTTTAGGGACGATGTGCTATTGGGTGATCATGCACCGGATAGAGGCTTATAAATTGAGGAGCGTCCGGAGGTCGTCGATGAGCAGTAGGTCGAGGTCGAGGTCCATGTCGATGTCCATGTCGATGATGATGTCGGATTCAGAAATTTTGAACAGCGAGTTTAAGAAAGTCTATGCTCTCTGAAGACGTAAATCTGCCGGTAAGTGCGACGACGCCGATGATGCCGGAGATCGGGAAACATTAACCCGGAGCTGCTGTTGTACATATGAATCGTAGGCTTTTGTAGAATAACCTGCTATCTAGTCTCTACCACTTATTTGCAGAAGATATCGACTGTAGAAGTTGGTAAGAAGATGATCTGCAGTATGAGATGCAGAGTTTTTCTGTCAATGAGGGGGTCACTTTCTCCTCAATTGATGTTCCTAGAGTTAGGTCCATGATCATTAATGAATTTGGCTATTGTTGCTGTAAATCTTCTTGAAAATGATGATCAGAAGTGGAAATGATATGAGGAGTTGACGGCTAAAATTCTACATGGAAAATTTACTATTTTGTCGAGAAATTTTGATTGAATGATAATATCGAAAGGCACTTGAATGTATGACGGGTCATATTTTGATTTAATGGATAGATGATTTAAATAATTTGTCAAATATTTTCGGGATCGTATAATTTTAGGAGCGTTGGAACATATACTTACACAAATACTTGATTCATAGTAAATTGAAACCATTTATCCAAGAAACCATTTATCCAAGTCATTATGGCTGCAATTAAAAAGAAAATAAAAATCATAAGATGATTCTTATCTTTTCTATAAGTATATTGCCATTAATAAGCATTAATAGGCATGACATGCGTCCATTAATGATTTGCTATTCAAAGGAGGTTGGACCTCGTCTTTCATAGCTTTCTACAAAGTCATAAATGGAGTACCTAATGAGACTTATTAAATCAATAAATCTATGGACTTTAGGTTAAGGGTGTATGTCGACATCTTATCAAATTTGCCGGCCCGCATACAAGCAAAAAGGGCAATTAAATAGTATGACAAGTTCGGTTTTTTTGTCTTATTTAATTTTGTTAGTTTGGTGTGAGACGGCAAAAGATGACTGCAATCAAAGGAATTGACCACGAGAATAAGATCCAAGTCATTGGAAAAAATCAAATGAATCACGTACTTTTTTACTGTTATGAAAATTAAATCTATGTTATTGTAACTTTCACATGTAACAATGCAATAACATAGAGATTTTTATTGGGTCATATGTGTCAAGCACGGGTCAAGTAAAATCCCAGAAATCAGATGATCAAAGAGTGTTTTAATTGATTTGTGATTCTTTACAATTTTTTGGAGAACCTGGGTCATTTTTGTCCGCATTGACTTTCGGAAAATTGATTTACGATTTTTCCGTCGAATAAAATATATACGTGGAGTTTCTGAAAAAATGTGAAAAAAATTGAAATTTCAGTATTGAGATTCTTATTCTTGTCCTATATAACGACAGGGACGTGCTCATATGATAATGCGCAGATTACAAATAAAAGCAATAAAACCATCATGAGAACTGTAAATAGACCCGGGAAGGGAGGGTATTTCCGGCAATTCATCAAGCATAGTTTGCCCCGCCGGACAAGTCGCTGCCTTGTATTCCACGCCCGGCGAGTACATTTATCCCCGCACCGAATCGACAATTCTTGTGCCGCTCCACCGCCGCCGCCACCGCCGAGGGCTCGATCTCCGCCGCCGCGATCTCTCCGATGGCTCGGGCCAAACAACGACACGGCATGATGCCCCTCCCCCTCCTCCTCCTCCTCCTCCCCCTCCTCGCCTCCCTCCTCATCTCCCCCTCCACCGCCGAGATCAAGACCCTAACCATCTCCGACGACTCCCGCCCCACGATCCTGTTCGAGAGGTTCGGCTTCACCCACGGAGGCAACGTGTCGATCTCCGTCTCCGCCGTCAACGTCTCCGCCGCCACCCCCGTCGATTTCTCCCGCCTCGGCTTCTTCCTCTTCTCCGACGAGGCCTACCTCCAGATCCTCCGGGAGGCCCAGCAGACCCCCAACTTCTGCGTCCTCGGCGACTCCAATTACGTTCTCTTCAACTTCCACGACCTCTCTCCTCCGCGTCACGACTCCTTCAAAATGTCCCAAGCCGTCAAAGTTCCCAACGAGTACTCCCTCGCCTTCGCCAATTGCCTCGCCGGCGCCGGCGTCTCCGTCTCCATGAACGTCCGCACCGAGCTCTTCAATCTCGACGCTGACAAATCCAAAGATTACCTCTCCGCCGGTTTGACGCAGCTCCCGTCTCTTTACTTCGTGTTCTCGCTTTGTTATTTCGGCTTCCTGGGCTTCTGGATCTATTATTGCTATCATAATAAGCGATCGGTGCACCGGATCCATCTCCTGATGGCTGCATTGCTCTTGATGAAGGCGCTGAATCTGATTTGTGCCGCCGAGGATAAGCATTATGTCAAGGTCACCGGCACGCCTCACGGTTGGGACGTGCTGTTCTACATGTTCCAGTTCATTCGCGTGGTGCTGTTGTTTACCGTGATAGTGTTGATCGGCACGGGCTGGTCGTTTCTGAAGCCCTTCTTGCAAGAGAAGGAGAAGAAGGTGTTGATGATTGTGATTCCCCTTCAGGTGTTGGCAAATGTGGCCTCCGTCGTGATTGGCGAGACGGGGCCTTTCATTAAGGATTGGCTGACTTGGCAGAAGGTGTTCTTGTTGGTGGATATAATCTGCTGCTGCGCTATCATTTTCCCGATTGTGTGGTCGATCAGGTCGTTGAGGGAGACCTCGAAGACTGATGGCAAGGCAGCTAGGAACCTGGCGAAGCTACAGTTGTTTAGGCAGTTCTATGTTGTGGTGATTGGTTACTTGTATTTTACGCGAATTGTGGTGTCCGCCTTGGTGACGATAGCAGCATATAAGTATGAGTGGGTGAGCTATGCAGCCGAAGAGATTGCCAGCCTGGCATTCTATATCGTGATGTTTTATATGTTCAGGCCTCTGGAGAGGAATGAGTACTTTGTTCTTGATGAGGAGGAGGAAAAGGAAGCAGAATTGGCTCTCCGCGATGAAGAGTTCGACCTTTGAACTGAAAACGTCGGAGGATTTTTACCTGCTGATGCTAATGGCGTGTTATGCAGAGAACTAGATAATTCAAGTTTGGACCATTAACGTAACATCAGGTCTGGTGCTACTGCTCCTGTTAATCCTTTTTATTCCAATTTACACTTTTGACTTTCCTGCTTAATTATAGTGGATTCAACAGTCGCTTGTATCTCTAACTGGTGGAATGTTCACATCATTCCCTTATGAGATGTAGACTCTGGAAATAGAGATCATGTTGTCTCTGTGGTTTATTCTCTTGGAATGAGCTCGATGGGGTCTTTATTCACTTGAGTCATTTTTTGAGTTTTCTTGTTTGTTCTTGATGTAAGACAAACTTAGAGGAAATTAGGGGAAAAATGTCTTTGGATTTTCTACTGTGTCTTTCATGCATCCAATGCTTTGCAGATACAAGGAATGGACTGATCTCAAATTTGAAAATTTCTGGATGGGGTGGTTTGAGTATTCTGCTTTTAACTCGTGGATTTTGAGTCTGTTTCTTTATAGTTCAATGATTCTATAATGTTGATCAAGGCTGTTAAATATTTCCAAAAGATTCGTATAGTCAGCAATGATAGATGGGATTGAGGTGTTATGTACAAAATGTTTTAAATGGCCTGTCCTGTTATAGGACATTGTACTTGGAAGTGATATCTGAAACTCCTTAGATTGGATTGCACTTATAGAATTCCACAGTTAGCTTTTCCATTGTGACTACTTACTTATGGTGAAGAGTAGAGAGTAGTGTCATATGAGCATGGAAATTGCTTTTAAGGGACACAATGTTGTTTCGAGAAAGTGATAGCCTGAAAGCGCCATTGGTGGACATTTAATTATTCTATCCTGCTTGGGGATTCCTGTTGTTCTTGATCAAGATGTATTATCTACTTAGAGTTGATTTAGTGGTATGCCGCTGTAGATGATGATCAGATGACACTAATTTCTTTTTTACTGGTGTCTGTGGCGAGATTTGCCTTAGTACTGATTACCTGAATGCTGATTAGTTGACCCCATGAGGCGTTTCTCTTTACTTCACTGAAATGTACCACTCATATCTGAACTCTTGCATCAGTAGCAGGAGACAGTTCTGATTGAGGACTTAGAGTGGAAGTCTTGAGCTTCACGTAGATAACTACAAGAAAGAGGCAAAATTTTCCTGTCGTTTGTTGAGAGCCATACAAGTTAGTTTCTCAAGGTTCCTTACCTTAGCTGCTGAGAGTTTGGACGAATTGTGTTATTTCTAGTCCGTTTTTTTCACAAATCCATGATGATTTTCAAAATTTCCGCTAGATTCTTCTAGATTAGAACAATATTAACATAGACACATACTTAACAAATTTTCTCTGAACTTGGACGTTTCAGTCTTCCTCTGAGCAAGGTTGTGTCTCTCAGGGTAATTTTCCTGGACAATTTTAGTTTATCTCCCAATAATGTAGTCATCATGATATGTTCTATGGTTGGATGAAAAAGCACTTTTTGTCTGTTTTTGAAAGAAGATCTATTATCCTCCTCTTTTTTGATCTTTGTTGGGAAGTTAGCAATTTTAAAGTTTTTTTGCAACTTGCAAGCACTATATACTCTATTAAGATCTCGTGTGTATTGGAAGTGAGGGGCATTTACACTCTCTGTCCTGTGGAAGCTTGGTAGCTTCACCTTCACTATTAGAGCGCCAAATTTGAGACAAGGTACAGGTTGCTTGGTTCGAAACAAAAATGTTCAGTGATTACATTCAGCATTAGTTTGGATCAGATGTCGTAAGAGAGTGGAAAATCTAGAAAACCAAATTTTCTCCTTAACTTGGACTTGTAGGTTCAAGAATCTTCCTCGACCAACAAACATGTTGTCATGTTGCAGTAGGGAATTGACACTAGGTTCCCCCAATACTCATTGATGTTTAATAGTTGTAGAACACAAAGGTGATTTTAAGTCTCTGTATCTAGTGGCTTATGCTTATATATAAATGCTCATATCTGCAAAGCTACTTGTTTCATTTCTTTTGGTCAATGGAACTTGGGAATTTATATTCGATTAGCTCTAATTGATGATGCCATTCAAACACATCACTAGCGATGCATGTACGAGAAATCCCTCGGTGGTTTCCAATTTCATACTTGGGTCCGGTGCTCTCCGGAACGGGAGGGATTTATGCATTTGGGTTGATTGTTATAGATTTGTATTATTGCCCAACTGAAACTCGGGGTGATAAACGGAATCGAGTTTCTTCATTTAAGCTGGACATTTTTTTAGTGACGACCTCCCTCTTGACACCTTTGCAAAGCAATAATGCCGCAGCCTGAAGAACTTATTGTCCTTCTGGAAATTGTGATTCAGGTTTTCTTTTTTTCCCAAGTCGGTCTCATAGAAAAGACGGGTTGCTTCGATTGCTCACGTGGCTACAGCACAATATACTAGGAAATGGATCGAGGTTTGTGCCTGTAATCGGCTTGGTTGAGACCATGCAAGATAGGGCGAGAATCGAGGAGCTGTTCTCCGTGACAATAGGCTTTACAGCTCAGTCCTTGGCGCGTTTTCTTCTTACCTAACGATCCACACTCTCCTTTTCCGTCCTTCATTTGGTCAATTTGCATGAACGCATTATATATATTTCGAGAACAGGGTATCCAAAGCAAGTGCAGTTCAGGATAAACTGGGAGATTGAAAAAATTACGTTCTTGAATTCGCAAGCTCTCGTGTTAAAAATGGTAGGTGCTACCGGATTCAACTGTCTGTATGTATTTCGAGGTCATGGGCTCAGCCTCAATGGACCTGAGCATAGGTGCTGGGGACTTGGTCCCGGAAGCTGGGGCCAGGAACTAGGGATGGGTTTTTCCGTGGCTAAATGCAGAATTTTGGATCAAAGGGCTGATATCTAGTTGTATTTTGGAAAATAATTTTTGATTTTTTTAAAATGAAAATAATTATTCTTCATGAATTTAAGTATAGGTTTTCTGATGAAACATTTTACATTAATTTATTTTTCTAAACGAATCAGTCCCGAGAAATGAGAGAAATATTTCCTTGAAAGATATATTTTGCGAAATAAACCGAGTTTCAATTTATCCAAAAGCAGGTTGCTTCTTTCCCCCGCATTCCACTTACGCTCACGACACAAAAAGTAAAGACCAAAACAAGATGGAATTCGATGTTTTCACCACAGAAGTTTCTCTCCCAAATGCGAAACATATACAAATCAAAGCCTCCCTCCATTACTCAAGTCTAACACCATACCTTCACTCTCCTTCAGGTATCCATCGACAAGGAAACAACAAAAGAGGAAAAAAAGGAAAAACAAGAAGAAAAACGAATAAATTCTTTAAATTAATATCAGGAAGAAGCACAAAAAACAAAGGCACAGAGGGAAAAGAAAAGCTCCAAGCGTCCAAAGCTTGATACACATATCTTCTTCTCCTTCTGCTTTTTATATCATAGACAAAAGCTTAAAAACAATTAAAGAACGGAAAGAACAAAAAAGTTTTTCAGTCAACAACATCTACACTGGCGGAGCAAGAGAGCAACCTGTGGAAGATCCTGAACAGAGCAGTCCAAGACGCTTCCTTCACTTTCGTCAACGCCACGCACTTCCTTCTACGACGCCGTTCCTTCCTCTTCTTGTCGCCTTCGGTCCCTTTCGCCCTGCGACGACGGCCGAAGCACCGGGTCTCGTTGTCCGGCGGGGCGTTATCCTCTCTAGAAAGCGGGTAGCTCCGCAGGTACATTTGCCTGCAGGAGATGCTGTCCACCACCCTGGTGCGGATCGCGTGGTGATCGACGGTCCTGCCGCTG
This sequence comes from Eucalyptus cloeziana, assembly GCA_014182715.1. Classification (NCBI taxonomy): domain Eukaryota; kingdom Viridiplantae; phylum Streptophyta; class Magnoliopsida; order Myrtales; family Myrtaceae; genus Eucalyptus; species Eucalyptus cloeziana. The sequence goes on from CM024644.1 coordinate 34,279,559, forward strand.
CCGCTGCGGTCCCCCGCGCGCCCATTGGAGCTCACCGACCTCACGAACTCCGCGTCGGACTCGGGCCACTTGTAGAGGTTCACATAGGTGGCCCGGACCGGAGCCTGCAGGGCGCGCGTCGTTGAGGCAGCTCGATATGCAGACCGAGCTCATGCTTTTTTCTTCCTTGAGCTTTCTCTTCTTTGTTTTCTGGTATATGTGATCTAGTGCGCAGTACTGGGCTGATGGGTACTTGTGTTTTCTTCCTCTTTCTCCCTGCGGTCTCTATCTGAAGTCGTATTAAAGATGGAGGAGGCTTAAAGTCGAAGGAAAGACAAGTGGTGAGTATGAGTTGGGGCTTGAGAGAGAGAGAGAGAGAGAGAGAGACAGGATTTTTTTAGTGGGGAGATGATCATGTCGTGTGCGTAATGCCGCGAATGATGAAGCATGAGTAACACTGAGTATGTTATCCTCTCTTTAGTTTTTATCTCATGCTAGCTGTTTGGTGAAAAGCATTCTAGGTACCATCATAACTATTCAGAATGGTCCGAGACTTACTTATGACTGAACCTGATAAGTTTCATTTGTCAATCCATCCTTGATTTCATGAAAACTTAACATATGCCTAGATTTACAGCCATTGGTCTGGGGCGGCTCACTCACATCATGGTGAAGTAAGAACTACGGACTTGTTCAGTGAGCAGTGGTGTATTGACTTAATCTGTGATCTAAATTTGAACTTTCTCTTGTAAGTGATTTATGCATGGAAAAAGCTTAAGTAACCGTACCACTATATGATGTGTTAAGCATAATTGTATTCAGAGAAGATCATACTAACTCTACCTTTATTTTGTTTTTCGGTGGTCTTTAATACATATATCGAGCGAGATAGTTCCATCACGTTCTGAAAAGTGATGATTTGTTATTGACCACGTAAACATTGCCTTAGAATTAGATAACTTGCTCTACCAGTCCCATGTAAGTCATGGTCTTTTAAAACACTATATGCCTTCTAGAAGGTTATTAAGTATTAGGTTACACACTTAATCAAGCAAAAATCATTAATGATCATTGCCAATCCACCTACATATTAATGCATTACTATTATAATGAAAATCTATCAAAATTAACAATATGTGACATGTAATTATGATCATGCACATTGTAAATAATGTGTCTTATTTTATAGCATCAACAAAACATTTCAAGGCTTAATATGTGACTTTGTCATTTAATTGCATGAACTGCAATTTGTAAAATCGATTGATCTCATTTTTCATCTTTTGAAATTGATAGCTATAAAATTTTCTCGTCTTACTGTTCAGAATAATTCTCCATAAGCTATTGTTGTGTTTTCTAGAATTCGTCTCGTTCAAATAGACTTATATATAGATTCTCAGTTATTGAGTTAAACTAAATTATTCAATTCCCTCTAGCATAAAATGCCTACAATCTTTTAGTTAGATATTACAATGAAGTGGATTTGCCAGGCCGACCGTAGTTCAAGCTCGAAATAGTCCTAAATAAAAATCGAGGCTGTACCGAATTCGAGTTGGGAATCTCAAAGACATGCTACTTTAATGATGGTGCTTGAAGTGTGGAGGAGGAAATAGGGATAAAGCTACAATTTTTTTTTTTTTTAAAGAAAGAACGGGAGCAATCATTAATTACATATATCTGAGAAAATCTTCTAGGACTCTTTCCAAATTTGCTCCATGCCCCTTTGTTTTGCAGGCTTCGGTTGCCAATTGCATTTTAATAGAGGGTGTGGTAAAAAAGGAACCATTATTCACAAAGGATAATTATACTGTTAGCTTAGCAGCACTCTTTAAGCATTGCCGACATTGGACATTCTTTCGGCGAGCAAAACGAAAGAATCTTAGAAACTATGTCGAAGCTACAAAAGAATGTAAAAAAACGTGGGTCCTTTTTGGGATTTACATAACTCTTACTGTTTATTGTTGTATTATTATTGGCTTGGCTTGAAAACATACAACCCCACTAATTTCTCTAAGTTAACCTCGAGAAATTAACTTATAGGACCACCCACCTGGGTGGCGCCGCTGGAGTGAGTGCTCTTCCTCTCGCAAAAAGTCGAGTGTTTGAATCCGGGCGTCGCAGGGTGACTTAACCCCTGCGACTTAACCGGAGGCCGTGTGTGGTGGCTAGCACGTGTCGCCCCAGGGTTTACCCCCTGTTATCCCGGGCCTGTCGGGCCGTCCGCGTTGGTACGGTGCGGGGGTTCCTTGGGTCACCAAAAAAAAGAAAAAAAATTTAACTTATAGGGTAAGGAGTGGACTGGTGTTTACAGATTAGACGCACGAATGTTCAATTCCTCACGCAGCAAAAGTGCTAACGAATAAGATTTGGGCTTCTCCCAACCAGATTTTAGTTGACGTTTTGCCTGATTTCTCACCCCGTTAAGTGCGGGCGATTACTGACCAAAAAAAAAAAAAGTGCAGGCGATTAAATAAATGCATGTAGAAAAATGTTATTTCTCTCTCCTCCAGATATGCCACCTCTCGCACCTTCTTCGCTTTGCTCTTTCCAATTTAGGGTCTATTTGCGGGTGCTTTACTAATTTGTAATTTTTTACTTTTGTCAAATCTCAGGATGTACACACTTTACTTTATTTTAATTTGAAGCACATGAAATTTTTAGAGTATACAAATTGGATTTATATATAATTTTTAAAATTTTGATGAAAAAGTAGAAAATTTGCCTTTTCACTTCAGAAAAACGCAAACAAACAAGCCTTAAATTACCCACCAGGTGTGTGATTACTTTTCATTTTTTCATTCTAAATTATAAATGGATAATTAAATTCATAACTATAATTGGATGGAGAGATAAATACTCGACATTATTTTTTAATCACCATACGGATTTTTTTTCTTAGAAACCAAATATTAGATAAACATGTTCATATTCTTTTAGTAATAAATAAAAACATACAGTAATCTCAGTCGAAAGTTGGTAGTTTACTTTTTACTTTTACTTTTTTTATCCTTTTTCTTTAGCAAACTTTTCTTTTTAAAAGCTAAATGGCATTACAATATTAGAAAATTTGCACATGAGGGCTAATTTTGGTCAATACTACTATTCACGCATGCACAGTTCTGAATCTGCACTCTGACTCCTTGGGTCCTCTGGCTTTGTCCAGGGTTATGAGGTTTATAATCCGTTGTCTTAGTTGACCTTCACCGAGTCAGTTGTACAACTGAGTTTAATTTAATTCTGTGGAAGTAAATCTTGATCGAAAGAACTCATTTTTGCCATTGGTGCCTTGGTTGGAGCTGGCGCTTCTGTTGATCGTCTTTCTGCCATAATTCAGTGATCACTTGAAAGCTAAGCTATAGGAGAACTCCTTAAATGTGTATTGTATATCCTAAAATACTCCCTGCGCATGAAGATTAGAAGAAAGACGCAGGAGCTCTAACGTTTGAACTACTTGATGTATAGCGAGTTTGAAAATTAAGGAAAGGGAATGTGGGATTCGAACACAAGATCCCTTGGCTTTGATGGCATTCATAAGCGGATGTTTATGAATATTGTCTTCGATATTTCTTAGGTTTTCTGAAAGGAGAAACTATTCTTAAACTTCAACTCAACCTACCCTCGCTTCAAGCAACGAAAACAGGATAAGAAAGAAGCACTTCCCAACAGTCTAGCAGCTTTCTTTCCAGTCTATCTTCCCCATATCTCAAAGAGAAAAGAAATAAGATATCTGATCACTGCAGTTGCTCACATTATTAGGCGTGGAAGTTTTCTTTATCCTTAAATACAAATGTCTGAATCTCGAATTGTTGTTCAATCGTGGTTTGATGTAGTTGAGAACTGCATTAAGTTTTGAAGAGGTCTTAGGTTTGGACACATTGAAGTTGACTTTCTTGGACTTGGGGTTTCCGTAGCCGAAGTTGGTTTTTTATCTTGTGCTTGATGTTTAGAGGTCTTGCTTCTTAGTGATGGTTGTTTTCCACTAAACTCGTGGAGTGAAAAGTGGAGAGTCATTCCTCGTAGGTGTTCATGATTTTAATCGTCATGTGAATGCTGCAGCTTTTACGTTAAAGAAAGGATTGGCTATGGCCCTGACTGGCTGAGCATGAATTCGGTTGCATTGGATAATAATTTGCTTTGTATGTTGGAGTTCATCTTCATCTTCAAATTACGTTCATTAGTTGTGTCGGACATTGGAGCTTTAGAGATGACTTCAGTGTATTTCTGACAACAGATTATAGAGTACATTTGATTCTTCTCTTTTTTTTTGGTTTCTGCTTTGCGCTGACATAGCAACTACGTGGAGAACAACACGTCACTTCTATTCGTTATGATTAAGAAAGTGAAACTAAAAAAATCTTCTCTAGGACATTCCCCTATCAGAACCAAATTTTGGTTTGATTTGCACTTAGACAAGTTCTTAGTTGGTATAACCAATATCAAGCTGTACAATTGCCAAGTGCCAATGTCTTCATATTAAGGCACAGGAAATATAATTTGTGAATTACCATTTGATAGCTTAACTTCATTAACACAACATAATTGTCCTAGTACCACTATTAACGCACTTTTTCGTTAACAGAGACAATCTTTAGTGTCTTGTTTTGGTTTAGGCTGCGTTCTGTTAGATTATGGAGTGAGATTACTTTGATTGAGTATAATTAAAAGAAAGTTGTTTATATTTCTCCTGTTATTAGAACGCTAGATTTTATTTAATTTTTTTGTTGTGCATGCATTTTACAGTGTAACCAGCTCGAAGCCACTTCTCTTAGTAACCATGGCGCCTGGCCAGCATTCGGTGAAAGAAAGATAGTACGACATTTTGAGTGTCAAAGAAAATGAAAGCTGTGAAAAAATTCACGGAAGTTATCAATCTTCCATCCTTAGTTATCGTCTGGTTAAACTGCAGACGAGTTCTGAGTTGGGTTGTTCTGACAGTAGCAATGCAGATAAGTTGCTGAAGATACAAAAAGCTCAGGAGGTCCTCGGTGATGCCAAGTTGGGAAGCCTTCATGATAGTGAGCTGCTGGCTTCAAGACAAAATAGCAGCAGAAGTCGGCTTAGAGGAGATGGTTGAAGATTCTGGAGATGTCTTCCAGTTCTCCCATCAATGACGATGTGGGAAATATTTCTTTGTCAATCCTCGAGTCAGAAGAAATGGGTTGTTCAATTTCAAGGGATGGGAGAGGAATGATTGCACCGACAGCAGATAACTTAGCGGTATCTGACAGTTCTTCCTTGTGGTTCTTATTCTCTTAGAATTCTGCTTTTAATTGAGTCCGGTGCTATGGTTTCTGTAGGATGATCAACTTTCTAACATCTCAAGAGCATTTTGCAGGCCTTCATTCGATTCAACTGACTCAATATTTCTTTTGCTTTTATCGGTTATCATTGCTTCTTTCTTACACCGTTAGGATTATTCACGTCCATGCGCATGTTAGGATATCAATGTGTGCTGTTTCAACGATCCCTTGACGGCTTTATGATTACAGAACACTTTTAAGAATGATACATTATTGTACCTTACACCATCAATTATCGGTCGTTAGATGACATTGCTCGATAAGAGAGTCAAAATAGTCAACAAATCTCAGTTGCTGAATGACAAAGTCTTACCCGCTGTCAAAATGTTTCTCGTTACTTTGACAAAATCCAACAGATGACTAAGATCATGGACATAGAGTGGAGAGAGGGAAACCATAATAACTATGCACACATCGTCAAAGTAGATTAAGAAAAATCTCGACTTGCAAACGTTAGGATATAGGCAATGACAAATAAGCTGACATTGGTTCCAATGATTGAGAGGGCATAAGTTGACGATCAGCTGTGGATTGAAGAAAACAACACTGCAAAAAAAGGGAAAGAAATGAAGAGTGTCTAACCTTGGAAGCCGTTCCCCTCCAAACCCAACTCCCAAATCCCTGCATTCAGGGGCGATCCAGATGAAAGAGGACACATGAAACATGGACATCTATAAATCCTTTCTGCTTGAAATGAGACGTATTAACGTGCCGAATTCCATCTCCTGTGACACAGACTTATGAATAGAGGGAGGGCAGGAGGAAGAAGGTGTAGCCGCACCCCTTGGTCTAAGCAAGACTGCCGTTTTATAGATGTCAATTTATGTCTCTGTCTCTTTTCATGCAGAAAAGGATTTACAGACGTCTATGTTCCTCTCTTGGGTCCTGTTTCGTCTGGATTGTCTGGTGAGTAGGGTTTCAGAGAGGGAACAGCCTACAAGGTGAGAAGGACGACTTTGCCTCTTGATTCGTTCCCGCATGTCGCAATACGTTTTCCATTTCTTCCCCTTCTTTGCATGAAGAAGATATAGTTGCCATAACAACAATCAAGCTATTTGCTTTACACTACCTAATATGTCGTTTAAGTTCACGAATAACATTTGCGAAAATTACTCTAATGTCAGAATTACATGAAATAGTGGTAAATATCACTTTAGTGGTAAGTTTCATTAACTTCTTATTTTCTAATGACTAATAAAATGGACGTAATGAGAAAAGAATCTGGTCTTCATTCTTCCATCACACATTCGTTAATATGTTTTATTATCTAGATTATAAAAACAAGATAATAGTTTTAACATTATATGTATTATTTATTGCATTTGAAAATATTGATTCTATATATTTACATATGATACTAATAAATCGATTAATGATTAAGACATTTGTGTTATTATCTAATTATGAAATATTGGTAGTAATGTAACAATTTAACTAGTTTCACGTGGGTCAAGCCTTCAAAAGGAGTGCATGAAGTAGATATTCAAGGTGGGGATCATTTGTAGGCCGATCTTACTTGTGAATAATATCACAAGACCCCACTCATTAGACGTGGGAGTTCAGATATTACAGACTCCCTGGCTTGAATTACTTGCATCCTCGTTAGTTTTAGCCCACATCGCTCAATAGTATTCTTCCTATCAATGGGTGGCCCAATCTACTCCTGTCCCCTCCACTTTTCAAGAAGGCGGTCACGAGTCGCATCTTGTCTAAGCCTTCTCATCCCGATGATCACTCCATATCTTCCTCAGATTGGGAATAAGCATAATCCATTCACAAACCATACCTCTACTGAGGGTCCCACTCTACTATCTTTTAGTGCTTAATTGAGTTTTTGGTACTTGAGCGCTGGCAAAGTTGTGGTACCGAAATGTACTCCATATCGTAATATTCGGACTTCTAGTTTATTTTGTCAGATTTTGCATAGTGGCCTCTGAAAAGAATTTATATATAAATCATTGCCCGTATAAAAACTGATGAGGGCACTTTTTATCCTTAAGAAAAAAATTTCAAAGATCCACTCAACTTTTGTATTTTGTAGAGAGAAAACAGTAAAGTAAAAATCCCTTGACCGGCGAAATTAAACATTTGAAATTTTATCTATATAAATGTAACGCAGATTCAAATACAATTTGTTCATAATTTTTGAAAATTAAATAATATATTAAACTTTGGTGGGAAAGTAAAAGGTTATCTTTACACAATTTCCTTGGAATTATTCCTTAATCCACTCTAACCCTCATTTTCGGACTTTTTTCCTTAGGGCGAATTGAAATGAAATCTTCCACCCCAATCCCCTCCGAGAAGGTGGGGATTTGAACATTGGGGTAAGTTCGGCTGTTGCATTTTATACAGTTTCCCCAAAGGCGAAAAATCGATTCACAGCATTGAGGAATCTTTTTTGCACCTTTATCTTTATTTACAAGGAAAATGTTACAAGATGATCCCTGAACTTTCATCTAATGTTCAATTTCATCACTGAGTTTTCGATTTGCTCAATTTGATCCATGAACTACCACTTATCTCATCCCTAGACTTTTAATTTGTTCAATTTGGTCCCTAAATTATTGATAAATGTCCAATCTAGTCCCTGACTATTTGAAAATTGACCAATTTCGTCATTCCATTAGTTAAAGTTAACGAAATTGGTTTCCATGGCTTTTAGTCTCTTAAATATAAAATAAAAAAGGACATGTGGAATATCCACATGGAAATTACCTTTAAAATAGGTCAAATTGTGGCCATCGTCCAAAAAAAAGATATAGAACTAATTGTTCTCTCTGCTTTTGTGATTAGTGCTCTCATCTCTAACTAACTCCTAATTTATTTTCCTTTTTAAAGATATATATTGACTCATAATTCTAGTAATCCAACTTAGTTTCACGTCATCAATTAATGCTCCACGTCATCACTTAACGGTTTGAACAAACGAAAGGACTAGATGGAACATTTGTTAATAGTTCAAGGACCAAATTGAGTAAATCGAAAACTCAGGGACGGAATTGGTTAATTTTCAAATAGTCAGGGACTAGATCGGACATTTATCGATAATTCAGGGACCAAATTGAACAAATTAAAAAGTCTAGGAATGAGATTGCACATTAAGTGGAAGTTTAGGGACTATTTGTGACTTTTTTTTATTTTTATTTTATTTACATGTTAATTCATGGAACCCAATGTCCCTTTCGGCACCTTATGCATAGCTTGCCAAATGGCAAAATTGAAGAACTTTTAGTTTCACATTTATTTCTTTCTTTGGTGAGATTTTTATCGTGTTCACATGCTACTTCGTCAGGCTTAATGTCCCTTTGGGTCTTTCTAGTTTGCTTGTCCCATTGAAATTCTATTGGAATTGCTTCAAGGTCTAAATTTGACACTTTCATCTTGTAGATTTTACGAAATGGCAAATCAGTGCGAACCGAATCTTTTTCTCTACTATATTTAGCATAGATGAAGCATTAGTCTTATATTATTATTATTATTATTATTATTATTATTATTATTATTATTATTATTATTATTATTATTATTATTATTATTATTATTATTATTATTATTATTTGCAAAGTTCTTTGATATGGTGTTTGGGAAGATGGAATTCACGACTGAGGAAATGGAATGAAAAGGAAATAGTTATGAATAGAATGGAAAAGAACGAAATGAGGATTCTTTTGGTTGGTAGCTAAAATAATTATGAAAACGGAATGGAAAAAGGATTTTAATAAATTCAAATTATAATTGTGACGTCCTTGCTTAAAATAAAATTATGAATTTACTAAAGTACCACAAGATAATTGGATTATAAAAAACTTTACCAAATATTACTCCACAATCATGATTAATCAATTAAGCTAATAACAGTAAAATTGGCATTACGCTTGTGTTTCACAATATGTTCTTATAATAAACCATGCTTATAATTTCTTTGAAAATAGTCTATAATGTCCATAGTAATAAATTAGTTCTTCCAATTTAATAACTAATTTTGGTGCTCTCATTAGTTATCGATGATCAATTTATCACCTTATAATTGATTCTCTTTGCAAGAAGTTAATGGAACGCCGAGCGAGCATGAGAGGTACCGCTTCGCACAGGACTCTTTGAAGCTGCAACGATAGCAATTTCTTTTCTCTATGATCAATTTATCACCTTGTAATTGATTCTCATTCCAAGAAGTTAACGGAATACCGGGCAAGCGCAAGAGGTAGCGCTTCGCATAGGACTCTTTGAAGCTGCAGCGGTAGCAACTTGTTTTCTCTCATTAATTCATTTTATTTCTCTATTCTTCCATTTTTCGGTTTTTGGGAACAGCTTTGAAACATAATTCCATTTGATAACGCATGGTAAAGCATGGGAGATTGCTTTACCTTTACGAACTGGAGAATTAGGTATAGAAATTTGATTACACTAGATTAAACTATCATCCTTTGATTGATACTCTTTTCCTCTTTCAAGAAAAGCCTTTAACATGCAAATTTTAGTTCACTTTTATTTCGTAACATGCATCTACATGTCCTTGCATTTATGAAAAAACAATAAAAAAATCAACAAAATAATAAACATAAAGAATTTACAATGCGCCGTAGGCTAGTTAGAGAACAAAGGGAAGAAAAAAAAAAAGAAAGAAAAGAAAGAAGGAATAAATAAATAAATAATTTAAAATATATTAAAATATCATTAAAAATTATCTCGCCGGTTGTGCCATATAATATGGTCATTGGCCACAATAGCAATTTCCAATCAAATTTGGTCGGATGAATTCAATTGGGCAAAACGTGAAAATGCTAAAAATTAATTGGCAAAATTAAATGGTTTATGACCGAATTGCCAAAATTGCAATATGTTTAAGATTTTTTGGACAATTTTTCCAAAAAAAATTAAGGTAGAGTTGAGATTGCATTTAAACTTAAGAGTTTTTCATAAAATCATTCTGTCTTTTGCCGGAAAATGAGTATTGAGAACCAAATTCACCCTTTTTTGAAAAATATTTTTTAAATTATTTATTTTTCACAAAACAAATGGAGTCTAAGAGTTTAATATATATGCTTGGTAACCAGAATTTACACCTAAACACAAACTGGAAGAACAAATCACACGATAAATGATTTTTTTTTTAGGGACTAAATCCAATTTTCTCTTTAAATTTAGCAATTAAGTCAATTTAGACTGAATCTACATACCTAATTCCTCTTTAAAATTATGTGCACGCCATCAATTAAACTAACGGATGTCGTCAGGTCAAATATTCAGCCTGCTCCACCCTACCTCACCCGAATTTAAAAGCTTCTATATCGATATATTCTAATTTTCTGTAATCATTCCGTGGAAGTAATTTAATTGAATTATAAATGAACCTGTTTGTATCTATCAGAATACAATTTTTTACAAATACCCCGTGAAATTGATTTAATGATTAATTAGTGCACTTGTTTTTATGCGGACAGATGCTTTAATTCCCCAATATCACCAGCACAAATAACAACAATGTCATCATCCATATTTATTCTACTCATATTATGGTCGACAGTCCTATATTTTATTATCACTTTTTTATATTATAATAAAAAGCATAGATTGATCTGAGGCCTGAGGAGAGAATTTTAATATTATTTTTATTTAGTTGTGGTGGAATTTTTTTATGGGGTGCACGCTCGCATGGACCATTGCATCATTGTAGTTATTTAATTCGAAGCGACTAGTAAAAGTCAATTATTAAGACATTATTATTAGTTTTATCCTTTACGGTCAACCTTTACGAAGAGGAACCTTCGCGGAAACCTTCCGATACGCACTGGGGTCACCTCGGGAAAAATAAAGAATAATTTATAATGCAGAATAAATCGAGAATGAACTACATCGCTATGACGTCCTCAACACATCATGGCTAATGCGGATACTAAAATCTTTTTCACTTGTAAGCATGCAGAAGCGTATTTGGACCAATAACAACCTAGGACATTCAAAATTGAAGAACGCATGCGGAATTATAAACCAGACTAACGTACCTCATTTCTTTATTTATTTAAGTTAGATGACATGATCGATATACTGAGAATTCCAAAAAACGATCATTTGGAACTACATCAAACATCACCCCGGTACCATACCGACCCTGAGATAGCCTGTACATGTCTAGTCACCCCTAGTATGCCCGAAAGTTGTCGTTTGTATCCAAAAATGTGACTTCACCTTCCTACTCTTGCCTCAGTTGATTATACTACCACCATTCTTGTCTCCATTGTCACCCAAGTGTGGATACCCACCTATACCTGCACGTAGACCGAGAGGAAAGCCAGGAGCATAGGACTCGTCGGGATCCCTATGTCTACAAAATGGTGATGCATCGGATGAAGGTGATACCTAGAAAATCTAGATCCACGAAGTTGGAAAGTGCCAGTGAGGTCCACAGGTACTCCATAACTAATGAAGGTAGAAGCAGAAGGATTGGCATAATTTCTATTGATCTGAAAAGGTAAAATCAACAACTAGTGGGTTTAGACCCAACAAGTAGAAAGTCCATCAGTCTATAATACATAAACAAATCACTGTACTAACAAGAAAAGCCTCAATATAAAGAGTATGGAGTCATTTTCAAATCAACTTATCTGAGAACCTTTTTAAAAAACAACATAGCATATTAATAAAGGTGGTAGCTTTGCCAAACAAGTAATCAATAGCTCAATTAGAATTCAGAAGCACTAAGGCTATACTCAATATGAATTCATGTTGCCATCATCATTCAGGGAATCTCGTTATCCTCTAAGCATCTCGCACTCATCCGACATCGCGAGAACATTTGGGGGAACTATGTTGCACCCCCCAGGCATTTGGAGGAACCCAGTTATCCCTCTAGGCATCCCTATTACAACCTCAGGCATCATTATTCCAAGGATTGACGGTATTCTCAATCACACATCTATATCATAATGTAGCAATTTCATAATTCAATTTAAAATGAAATTGATGTTATTATTATTAAGCAAACTTGTTTCATTGGTTTTATTTCCTTGAAAATCTTTCACCAAATGTTGTGTTTTGATTTTATTATAGAAGTCTCAGGTTTTGTGTGGAGTTTGGACATAGTATATCAAATACAGGGGGAAGTTTTATTCATCAACTTGTGTATACAATCTTGACAATTAATACCTAGGCGACTCGACGATTAACTACTCCTGGGTACAAATTACACCACAATTTAATCAATGATGCAATCTAGACATCAGTAGCCAGTTAATTTATACTTTGAACTCAAACTACATCGGAATTTAATCTACAACACAGCTTGTTTTAGGGGTAAAGCTGGAATTTAATCAGTAGCAATAGTCTTGGACAAAAACACAACACTGGAATTTAATCAACAACGTTGGGCTTACGGAATTCAATCGATGATACTGGAACAGATAGAGATGCATGCTGAAATTTAGTTAATGATGGGAATCTAGAAAACTACAGTTAAAATGCTATAAAGTAAAGACAATTGTTGTGTTGTTTGGGGGGGAAGGGCTTTCTCAATGGTAGGGTTGTGGTATTTATAGAGTGGACTGGTTGTTCCTCAGTTGGTCGCTCTTCCTCGGGCACTGCTCTTCGCATTCTCCACGTTTTCCATTTCTACCTAATGACCTTATCCTTTAATAACCGCTTCTTGCTCCGTCGACGATGCTTGTGTGGCTTGTTCCTCAAGCAAATAACTGCTCCCTGTTTTTATGCACATTCCTCATGATGGTTATTCTCGCTCGAGTTCTAGTGCTAATTTGGCTTTATCTTCAAATCTGATGCATTGTCCTTGTAGCATGACATGTGGCAATTAATCTCCAAGCCATCGACTCTAGAGTTGGCTTCTAGAATCTCGTTGAGGCTCAGCTTAAGTAGCCTTCACGAAAATTGTATTACCCTTAACTTTGCGAGTCAAAACGGAGCGTTTAGTCCATTGGTTTCTCATGACTGGCATGTCGTTCCCAGGGTAAGTTTGGGTGTCAATAGAACTCAAGGATAATCTAACGGATCTTCAGTTGTTTATACTCCCCTAGACTAACATGAACTCACTACCTATACTTGACGAATCGCTAGGAGGATTCCACCTCAAAGTCGCCAAACATGCCTTATAAAGGTGTTCCCTGCACCTTTAGAAACGGTAGTTGTTGTCAAGATAAACGGGTTTAAAAAATTCGGGTTTAAAAAAATATGAAACTTTAACATAAGATAGAGAAGATCTAGAGGGACAATTTCCATGAAGGAATCAAAGTCAAATTCGTTTTATACAACACTACATGAATTTTTGGAAAACCAAACTAAAAAGGTAGGCCTTCTAGCAACTAACAGGACTAAAAAGCAGAGGAAGGTGGGTTCAGTAAATGATTTCGAAAAATTCGAAATTTTTCTATATGCTAGGTTAGCATGTATTTGCAACTTTTGTGAAGGTTGCTTGTTAAAATTATTGCCCAAAAATTCTGTGGAAAATGAAAAGCAAGGAAGGTGGGTTTAGTAACAGTAAAAACATATTGCATACTCGATAGTTTTTCAAATATATTTTTGTCATACGAAGTCAAAAAATCTAAATTTAAAGTGTGTCTTAGAACAGCCAATAAGGACAACTTCATGAAGGAAACCCCATGAAATTCACATCAAGCAAGTCAGTACAAAATTAAAAAGTTTGGAGGTCTTATCTGAACTGAACTTGACTTAGACCCCTTAACTAATTCAGCTTAGGTTTTCGGTATTTCCAGCCCTAGCATTCACTAGACATCAACAGACCGTACTCCTATGATCCAACCATGAACTTGACATTTTAGCTAGGTAACTTGGTCGAAACTTCCAACTAGACGGGGATCTAAACAATGTTTATGGAAATTTTTAGGAAACCATCCTTACCAAACATAATTGATCGACATTGGATAGAACGGAGGATATCCACTTGCCTTGAGTCCTAAAAGGTTGCGGTCACGGCTCAGTGGAACGACAACGTGGTTGAAGGCAGCAGCACAAGCCCTGAGTTGAAGAGGGAGTGAGTGGGATTGTGGTCTCCTCTGTCTTCTACAAGTGAGGATGGAAGGAAGCGTAGAAACGTTGTTCGTTGGCTTCTGGTCTGGTGGCAGAGACGGGAATGAAGGCAACTGAGGGAAACACAACAAGATTGGCGGTGAAGGTAGAAAGAAAGCCAGCGATCTCGTCCCTCTCTTTTCCATTCAGCCCTCACCATTTCCTTTGTTGCTGATGTGTCTCCGTTTGCTCGCATTTGGCTGAGGAGGGAAGTGATATGCCTCCCTAGGTCGCCGTCGAATTCCATTGCACCGCAAGGCTTCATTGGACTCAGCAACTAATGTTGAGTGGCGCCGAGGAATCTGGTGTGTGAGTTTTTGTGGGACTATTGCCAACTATTCTAAAAGCTTAAGCTATTAGATGAAAACGTGATTTATTATTTAAATATTCTAACACTCCCTCTCACACTTAGTCTAGTCTTTTGCTTAGTACTAAGTGTGGAAATTTAATTGGGGAGGCAAATAGGGGCCTGAAAGATTTGAACTCAGGACCTCCTAGTTCTAATACCATGTGAGATTTTGTAGGATTACTGCCAACTATTCTAAAAGCTTAAGTTGTTAGATGAAAGCATGATTTATTATTTAAATATTCTAACACTCCCCCTTGGTGGGACCACTGCCAACTGTTCTAAAAGCTTAAGCTATTAGATGAAAATATGATTTATTATTTAAATATTTTAACATGGTGCATGTGGAAAGAAGGCCATCTGGTTGCGTGTGTTGCTCTCTAGTGCCGCCGGATGGCGTCAATTGAGTTGGCCAACTCGGTGCCAGCTGGAGGTGGGGTGGTGTCGTCTGGGGGCTGAGGTGGTTTGAAGATGATGGGGACGGCTGACACGAGGCATGGTAAGGTCGTGCTGGAATTCAATGACAAGCTTGGAAATGTGAGGTGGTGGCTAGATATGGTGACTTGTTCGGATGGCAGCTTGATAATGCGGCATTGGGCGAAGAAGTGGCGGTGGCGTGTTACTACGATGTCGACTTAGCAGACCGAGGTGTCTTGATGGTGCTGAAGGTAGGCTGAGACAGCAAGTCCTGCAGTGACACGAACGGCGTAGCTTGATGATGAGCCTGTTAATATGGTGTGGACCGTTAAACATTTGAGGCTCACAATATATCGAGTGAAAAATCCGGATGTCACAATCGTGGGTTGATAATTTATATTCTCAATTATTATCATCATTATTATTATGCATTCATTTAACAGTTTAACCTTATAGAAAGTTGACAATGATTTCATAAAATTTTACATGATATCAGAGCAGAAAGAAGATGCTAAATTTGAATCTTTCTGGATCTCTATTTGCCTCTCTAATTAAATATATCAAATTAAGTGTGAATCATAGTGTTAGAATAATTAAATACTAAAACCATATTTTTATCTAAAAAAGTTAAGCTTTTAAGTAGTGGTCTCACAAAATCTTACAAACTTAAAGATATAACTAGGCACAAATCGTGTGATCTCTCTCTCTCTCTCATCTAAATTTTTTTTCTCAATAATTTAAATTTTTTAAAAATGATTGATAAAGCTTCATGAGATATTTGATAATAAATTAAAAATCGATAAAAATAGTCCGGGATTATTTTCGCCGCTCCAATTTCATAATATCAACAAGTATTTAATATTTTTTTAATGTCAAAAACTGATTGTGAATATGTCACACAAAAAAAAAAGTGTGTACATTTACTAACAAAATAAAAGATTGAAATTTAAAGTGCCATGGCTATACTAGGTTTGGTGAGTCGTGACCCGACTTTACACACGCCCCCCTTTTGTTGGACATGTACGCCCCTCTTGATGGCAACTACCTCATTGGTATGATAACAAATATCTCGTCCCGATCAGTTGGTCACGGTGACAGCTTGTTGCACGCTTAGGCTTAAAAATCGAGGAAATCCCATATGTCGTGTCTCGTCACTTGGTCATCCAAGTCAAGTACAATGTTAATGGCACAAGTCATATGTCATATTATTGGAGTGCGCAATGTTGTGACTAGAGCTGCGAAATCAGGAACAAGAATGACAAAGGCTCGGTTGCTTGGTGGATAAACTATAGCGGACATTGCTCGGTGGCTCTGTTGCATCATTGAATTCCTTCAAGAACTCCCTAAAGACTTCAGCTACCCTCCAATTTCTATCGTATCAATGGCCGTAGACCGGTGGTTCTGCCATAGCCGGTGGAAAACAATGTCGGCATCTCATCTGATCACGTGCCTTCCTCAGCAGCATCAAATAAGTGAAATCCTACCTTAGTTTCCACGTCTATCGGCAGCTTCTCGTCTTCCCTTCCACTTTGCCTCCGCAGCTTCCGTATCCTGTACCCTTGAGCTAATGTACTGAGCCAACCTCAATACACATTTTACATCGTCGTCCATCTAGCATGCGAAAGATTAATTAAGTGGCACAAGCATCATACATTAAAGCAAACCGGTGCAAACTCGCATAAGGGATGCATACAAGGAGCACCCGCACTGTTTAAGGTAATGAAAATGACTTTGCCCGATATGCTAAAGTCATTATTCGCTCTTCTGATTTCCGGACAGATATAATCATAATAATGCAAACATGGCGACGTTTGAGTTCAGTGGTGCAGCTTGCGATCTAGTAGC
The DNA here is from genome assembly GCA_014182715.1 of Eucalyptus cloeziana. NCBI lineage: Eukaryota > Viridiplantae > Streptophyta > Magnoliopsida > Myrtales > Myrtaceae > Eucalyptus > Eucalyptus cloeziana. The sequence goes on from CM024644.1 coordinate 34,296,482, forward strand.
CCATGACACAGTAATATGTGAAATTGGTGTGATCTGTCCATAAATCCAATCGAAAGTTACTCGTGGAAAGGAGTTGCACCAATATCCCTCTTTTCTCGCTGTAAAGTCCCTTACAAATCCTCGTGTTGGTTGGTCGAGAAATAGGCCTAAGATGCAGTCGTAGCCTGCCTTGCAAGTCCCGTAAGCACCTCGGGTTTGGCACCTCGGGTTTTCGGCAAACCCGGAGGAGTGCTTGGCGGCGAGTGTAGTAATGTCCAAGTAGCCATTGCTTCCTCGCCTCATCATACTTTGATTAAACTGCAATAATTAAAAAGATATATTCATGTCGAAAGATATTTGAATAATTTAATAAGAACAAAAAAAATAAAATGAACTAATCTGGTGAAGGGAACTGAATTTTATTGGTAGACTACTTTCTTTTCTTTTTTTCTTTTTTTGCTCTAGTTGTTAAAAATAATTGATTTGATAAGAAAAAGCCAGTTATAATAATAAAAACGAACATCTACAAAAATACGAGCGTTATCTTAGTATTTAGACCTAATAAAAGAACAAATAAGCAATTTATTGTTAGCGGTGTTTTAAGAGAAATAACAAATTGATGCGTGATAATACATGGCATCCCCTTTTATGTAGACCCACTGGTGGGATACAGATTAATTGGGATGAATGTTATTGTCATAGTGATATTAAAATATTCTATTTTTATTGTCCTAAAATTTGATAAGTCACATAACAAGTACATTCAAGAAAATTGAGATGGGTTTTTCATATTTGTCAATTGTAAAAGAATTGCAATCCCATACTCAAATGATAAGCTGGAAAAAATAAAAGCAAAAGATGAATTTGTCTTTGATTGGATTGAAAAAAAAATAAAGAGGAAAACAGCAATAAGGAAAAAAAAAATTGTAGGAAATCTTATGTTAATTGATGAAAAAGAAAAGAAACAATTTTAGTAAAAAGTGGTCCAACAATTTTGATGATAATTTTGCCGCTTCACCCATCACCACTTTTTTTGCGAGCTATTTATTAACAAACAAATAATAAGACGGGACGGGCCAACCATAACCGACTTTAGTGTTATTTAAAGATTTTCTATACTTTATATTATTCCTGTTTATAGTATAAAATAGTAGTAGATCGACCTGAGGCCAGAGGGGACAATTTTCTATAGGTCCCCGGTTTCTAATCGTTGTTTTAAAATTCAAACTCATGTCCCTGAGGTTGCACATATTAGATTTATTTAATTGGGTTGGAATATTTTGATGTAACTTGGCCTTTCGTTATCATAATTATTTAATTCGAGGCAACTACCGAACGTTTATTTAACAAGAACTTATTGTTAGGTTAAAGGCGAACCTTCAGGAAGAGGAAGGTTCGCGGAAATCTTCAGATATGTGCTGGGGTCTCCCAAAAATTCAAAACCCTGGACCGATCATATTAGAAATATCATTTTCAATTACAATTACAGATAGGAAACATACAAGCATGCACTGTTTTAGCCCCATCAATGGACCACTAACTTAACTTTCTCCTAAATAAAATAAATATATATATATATATATATTATGGTAACAAAAATTGAGGAAATGACACCATAAGTGTTATTTCACGTCGTATTTTTTGCATTTGTTGCACTTGGGTGAACGTTTTAAAAAAGTTACAATATTTAAGTGAATTTTTTTTTGTTAGAAGTCATAACACTTTAGTAGACTTAAGAGAGCGCCTCACACACAGACATGTATAACTGAAATCTTGATTCAAGATGATCTAATATTATTCAACTTCAAGATATTTGAGAAATTTATATATGTATGTATCTTTTAGGACGATTTCAATGGAATTTTTTCTTCCATGTTAGTAAATTTTTGAAAGAGCTGGTAAGTAAAGGATGAATCTAATTTCTCGATCGTCTGCGCCTAACTCATTGTATTAATGCGCACTTTGATCATACGCTAATTCATTGCTTGAAGAGTGGAATTGACTTTAACTTATAGTTGACTTTAAAGAGGAAGAAGAAGGGTTCGACCACAGTATTCCGGTTATCGAGGTTCCAGCGAAGTGAGGGCGATAAAGTTAGGTCGAATCTTGGGAAATTTGACATGATGGAAGAGGACAAGGTCCGTCAGTTCGTGAAGAGAAAATGGGACAGTTGGCAAGTGTTCCATCCTTTGAACCCCGCGATAAAATGCCATCTCAATTTCTATGAAAACATGATTTCTTGTACTCGAATATCTCCAAAGCTCCTCATTTGTCTCTCCTTGAGTATAATCAAATCCCAAACTACGCATAAGGAAGATTTAAGAATTTTTAAATAATAAGTCTCCCCTTCATCTATAAAGGTAAGTATTTAACAAGTTGATAATGCATCTCACAAATTCTTCACCCAATGGTCAAAGTTGGTAAGTACGAATGTTTTCATCATCATATTACACTCATTTCTCTCCCAAGACATAAAGGAGAGAGTTAAGTAGTTTCGAATCATAAGTCTCCCCCTCTGTCTATAAAGTTGATGCTTTTCGAACGATTGGCAATATTTCTCCCCCATAGTCTTATACTCAATATCAACGGTTTAAAACAACTTGCATAAAATGAATGGAATTCTTAAGTAAGTAGTGCTTTCATTTTATGACAAAATGATCCTTCAAAAGACAATATTACATTGACGGATAAGTGTCACGTTTACCACCATTTTTAATCGGAAGGAACTTTCACCAATTAGGTTTTTGATTGTTGAGTTATAAATACAAACATCACTCGCATTTCCATTTAGAAGGTTGGGTTTTCCTTCATCCTTGGTTGGAGGAAACTTCATTTAACTAGAGCTTTCATTGATGGGTTGCAAATAGAGACATCTAACACATGCAAACTCAGCTGGAAATAAGTGTGGATGACATTTTGTAATTCATCAATCAGAAATCTAGTTCGAGAAACTTATTCTTCGGGTAGGGATAGAGGAAAATAGGATCCACCTTTTAAATACAAATTTAAATGTGGGTTGATATCTATATTCATATTCGCCAATTAAAGGGTAGTTTTCACCGACCAAGGATGGAGGAAAGTATAAACCATATATAAAAGGGTAGTGTTTTCTTGCATCCATGGTTGGACCATGTCGGAGGAAATTTCATCCAACCAAATCTCTTACTGGTAAGTTAACTCACGCATGAACTTGAGAAAACGTGGCCAATATTAAGATAAGTTTACAAGTACTTGATATCCATATTTTTAACCCACGAATTAGAGGCTAGCTTGCTCCAATAATAGAGGGTGGAGAAAAATATAGTCCATACATAGAAGGATCGTGTTTATCTCTATTCATGATTGAAGGAAACACAAATCTCGTGTTGGTGGTCAATTTTATTTTATTTTTCCTTCTCAAATGGGGTCCTCCCATTATACCTCCTAAGTGGAGGGTTGCAAGTTATGGAATTATCCCCATACAAACTTAACGGAAGAAGTGCCAAAAAAGTCCTAAACTTTTTGCCTTTGTGCCGATTTAGTCCTAAACCTTTTTTTGGTGCCGATTCAGTCCTAAATCTTTTTACGTTGTGCCAATTCAGTCATTTTCGGCCAATTTTGGCTGGATTTTGCTGACTGGACATCGGCTGGCTGACGTGGCCTGATCGGCGCGACGTAGACAACTTTTAATAATATTTTAATAATATTTTATTTTTTTTATTTTTATTTTTCATTTTTTTATTTTTTCATCTTTTTCCTCCAGCCGGACCTCCGTGACCGGCTGGAGGAAAAAGACAAAAAAATAAAAAAAATAAAAAATAAAAAAAATAAAAAATTAAAAATATTAAAATATTATTAAAAGTTGTCAACGTCGCGCCGATCATGCCACATCAGCCGGCCGGCATCCATCAAGCAAAATCCGGCCAAAATTGGCTGGAAAGGACTAAATCGGCACAACGTAAAAGGTTTATGACTGAATCGGCACCAAAAAAGGGTTTAGGACTAAATTGGCACAAAAGCAAAAGGTTTAGGACTTTTTTGGCACTTCTCCCCAAACTTAACTAAATATAAATGTACGTGATGATTGTATTTAATAAAACAAAAAATTGGTGGGAGGAAATTTCCTCAAACTAAGGATAAATGTAAATATGATCATTTGTGGATTTTATTTTTGTAATCTGTCAACTAAAGATAGTTGGATGAAGTTTTTACCAATCAAGATGTGGGAAAATTTGGCTCTAGATAAAATAGTCGCCATCATATGTAGGCTTCAAAAGAGAGAGAAGGATAAAAAAAAAGTATCTGAGGTCAAGCGTGCACAAGGCGTTCTCTGTGAAGTTTCCTTTATTACTTGTTTTCCCAACATGGAAGACGTGCAAGTAGACTCATCTACTTACCATGTCGAGTAGACTGCCTTATGATTGGCAAATGGTAAACTGATCACCTTCCTATTTTGGAGTTTGTCATACCGACAATTGAATATAAGTTTAGCGAAAATCACTCATTTGATCATCTCTTACGTTTGTCCTCGATGACAACAACACAAGGGTACGTTTAAATTAGGGGCATTGGTCATCAGAGTGCGATCGAGCGTTGACTTATAAAGTGGTATAAATCTTTAGAAAAGTACATGAATCATAAGGGAAAATTGTCCAAAAAGTCATAAAGTTATTGTACGACGGCCAATTTCATCTTACATCTTTCAATTTTGCAAATTAGTGCCAAACCTTTGATGATTTGCTAATATAGTCCTTATGACTCATTTCATAGAAAATTTCTAACTTGGCGGTCCAATTAATGTCGCCCATCTTATATGGCATGGCAGTATCTACATGGATGATGTTTATAATTTTTTTTAAAATTTTCTGAATGTTTTTTTTCTTTTTATTCTCTCCTCTCTCTCTCTCTCTCTCTCTCTCTCGGCAATGGCTAGTGGAGGTCACTAGCCATCAACGAGAGTATCTAGCGATGATAGCTCTTGTTGACTTAGGCAAGGGCAGCCCTTGCCTAGGGCCCTTGCCTAGGGGAGGGTCTGCCTTGTCGAATTGGCAAGGCATCCTTCGTAAGCCTTTGGCAGGGGTCACCCTTGCTCACCTCGCCAGATTCGACAAGGGTCTCTCTCTCTCTCTCTCTCTCTCTCTCTCTCTCTCTCTCTCTCTCTCTCTCTCTCTCTCTCTCTCTCTCTCTCTCTCTCGTGTTTGCCCCCTATTTCCTCCATTAGTCACCAAGGCTTGGCAATGGCTAGTGGAGGTCACTAGCCATCAACGAGAGTATCTAGCGATGATAGCTCTTGTTGACTTAGGCAAGGGCAGCCCTTGCCTAGGGCCCTTGCCTAGGGGAGGGTCTGCCTTGTCGAATTGGCAAGGCATCCTTCGTAAGCCTTTGGCAGGGGTCACCCTTGCTCACCTCGCCAGATTCGACAAGGGTCTCTCTCGCCTATGGCCGACGAAGGCGTCTTAGCCCTCACTAGTGGTTGGCAACCTCCATTACTATAGTCAAAGCCTGGCGATAGGTAGAAGGATATAGGAAAAAAAGAAAGAAAATATTATAAAGTATTTTTAGAAATTGCAAAATCGTCCATGTTGGCATCGGTTGTGCTACATAAGATGGTTGCGTCTGTGTTAGTAATTTTTGGCCAAAATTAGTTGAAACGAAAATGTTAGGAAATCGTTGAATTGTTTAAGAATAAATTGACATAATTGAGATAATTAGGACACAATTAATCGATGCATAATAGTTTAAAGATTTTTTGAAGAATATTCCCGAAGTCATAGCATCCCATTTGCTGGCTGTCCTCATATTAGGCAAAAAGAAGAAGAAGAAGAAGAAGAAGGTGACAATGCCTTGCTGTACTTTGGTTTGGATTATTTAGAGTGCGTTTGTTTGTGTTTCTGTTCTTTTTTTTGTTCCAGAGAACGAAATAGAAAAAACTATTTTTATTCCGGGGAACAGTTTTTGAACAAAAGAACACGTTTGGTAAACTTGTTCTGGAATAAAAAAAAAGAACAGAAACATGTTTGGTAAATTTGTATTCTTTTTTCTGTTTCTTTTAATTTTTTAATATTTTTATTTTATTTTTCATTTTTTTCTTTCTTTTTTCTTTTTTTCTTCTTTTGGCCGGTCGTCGGCCTCGACCATGGCCGGCGACCGGCCGACGAGGGCCGGCGGCCTCGCCCAGCCACTGCGAGGCTCGCGGCCCCGGCGAGGCCGAGCCTTGCCGTGGTTGGGCGAGGCTCGGCCTTGCCGTGGCTGGGCGAGGCTCGACCTCACCTTGGTTGGGCGAGCTCAGCCTCGCCGGATTTGGGCAAGCTCAAGCTCGCCCAACCTCGCCCCGCATCTCGAGGGTCGGCGAGCTCGGGCTCGCCCAACGAAGGCGAGGCCAAGCCTCGCCTGGGGCGATGCCGGCGAGGTCGCCGGCCCTCGGCGACGTCGCCGGCCAAAGAAAAAAGAAGAAGAAAATAAAAGAGTGGAGAGAGAAAATTTGTTCCCAAAAGTTGTTACAGAAACAAGAAACAATTTTTTTTTTTCTTGTTTTCGTTTTTTTTGTTCCCGGGAACAAAAAAACAAAAATTTTGTTGAAAAACAGAAACAAGGAATATAAACAAACACACCCTTAGTGTAATCTCAATTTGCCTACAAAGAGAATAGAAAGATATCGTTTTGCCATGAACAACAAACAATAGCAAAAGATCCATGAAATATATAAAAGCAATTTTATCTTGAGTTGTTTCAAAGTTGAAAGGGAGTAAAATTGTTTAGCCCAAGTGTGATGTTTGCATCCGAATCATGTAAGCGCTGAAAGAAAAATATTTCAAAAGTAGTTTTCCTCGTAGGGAAATTGCCAATGACCATTTCCTCCTATTTTATTTTTTTTTTGTCTCGATTTTTTGGAATGAAAACACGGATATCTCCCCCAACATAAGCTCTTTTTCTTCGTCACCAACACTTCCTACTTCTTCTGTCAGTGCATGCTCCTCGCACACCTTCGAGCAACCCATGCTAGCGTTTACTAAGCCTAAAAACATTGTAAAACATTATATTTGGTAACTGCAATGTCAGGTTTATTAATAAAGAAAATCGAAGATGGTTATGTTTTCAAAAGATATGTTTGGTAATCATGTCGTCATTAGCATGCATCTTAGATCAGCTCTCTTGCTTCTCCGTCCAGGTGAAATCTGCTGCAATCGCCCGTTTTCACTTCAAAACTTATCAACTACACTCCTGGATGATGCGCAGATGATGACTCCACGGGATAATGCTATCGGTTTATATTGAACGCTCCAGGAGTGGATGCTCTCGTCAATGATTTCTTCTGCTATATTAAGAATAAGTTATTTGAATGAGGAAAGGATACGTATGACCCATTGCTGATAATATTAATAATATAATGAGTGAAAGGCATATGATATAGACAACGACGCTCGCAAAAAGATGAAGACGGTACTTCTTTGAAAAGATTGAGTTTTATATGTTATGGACGAGTCATAAGTGCTCTTAAGAATCATTAAAACCAGGTAAATTTTAATATTACTATCAAAGTTCAGATTTAGTTACTGTTGAGAAGAGCATTGGAAATATAGTTAATAACACGCAAGGAAGGACCACACTTTGAGGAGGAGAATGAGTCTTACTGGTCGAATGAGACATCACAATTCCTCTCCATAACATGAAAAATCTACCACCTCCTTGCTAACCTCTTGTATATCCACTTGAGGATTAATGACATGAAGATACGTAAAACTCCATGCTTCTGATTTGATTATGTAATGACCTGGTCCGATGAGGGTAGAGAGTGATCGCTAGGGTTAGAGGGTCTGGACAAGGAGCGGCTCATGACAGGCTTCTAGGATAGCGAATGGAGTAGGAATTAATTGAATCGTACACCAAATAGGGAGAGAATTGCATGTGAAAACTGAATTAACTCATGAAGGTGCTTTTTGATATAACGGTGACCTCCAAAAAAAGTGTCTGCCTATACGCCAAAGGATAAAATCGTGAAATTCGCTATGAGACAGGCCAAAACGAACAATACCTCGAGTGACTTAATTCAGGGATGTCACATATTATCTTTTGTACCTTTGTAATGTGACTTTTGTGTGTTTTCACCAGGAGTAAATTGAAAGACACAATTAGTATCATGCCAAATGATAAAGGATACGTATCGATGTGTGTTCTCTCTTTGATGTTATGAGGTGGTTGGTCTTTTGAACTGTTAAATTATGTTTTGAGTTTGAACCATGTACAAAACTCAATCCATTGAAAGATTTGGACTTGTTCGAAATCTGGTATGCCCTGTATTCGAATTAGATTTGTTTAATGTTGTGGGTAATATCCAAGTCAAAGTTTGATCAAGATTTAGCAATGGGCGATAGTCTCTTCGTAAATATCCAAGGAAATCAAGAATATAACTTAAGTGAGAAGGACTCTTCTGATCGCACAAAGAAGGTGCTCACGATCCTATAATATAAAAAGTGAAAAGGGTCTGCTTTTTCGGGTTCTCTCTTGGCCAGTGGCCACAGCGGCACGAACAAAGAATAAAAGGGAAGAGGATCTCTACACGAAAAAGCGACGGACGGCCAGAGTTCTTGTTTCCTTGCCTGTGCGTACCTGTTTGGACACAGGTGATTTGTGCTGTGAACTTTACAACCAAATCAAGTTGTTTATATAAAGATTCGAGTGTGTGAACGATTGTGATTATGATTATTTAATTATTAGTAAATTATTTGTTGTTGGCTCTTTCCATGATATACGATACCAACACTTGAATCGAATCACATAAATTTCTGATATCCTTTATTGTTCATTATTTATTTTTCTATTGATTTCTCGTTAATTTAAATTGCAAGATGCATTAATATTACAACATCAACAATCATCAATAATAATATATAAAGCTCTCCATCTGCTTTTTCAGTGTTTGCAATGTAGTTCTCTTTTAGGGACGATGACATCTCATGAAAGACTTTCCTTTGACGCGTTAAAGAGATCAAGAATAACTAATACCACAAGAAATTCATAAATCGGTAGCGCTTCTTCTTCTTCTTTTTTTTTAAAAAAAAAAAAAAAAATTCTGTCAAATTTTGAACGAAAGATCTTGCAATAATGAAATTAATCTATTATCACAGTACACGAATTTTTGCGATTCCTAAGGATTAGAGGCTCATCAACCACTAATTTGGAAGCAAAGGGGCGAATGAGATTCTTCACTTGCAATCAATAGTAGATAAAGCGAAAAGGAATAATATCATACCATATTATATAAATAAGGGTTTTAAAAGACGCATCATCTTCGCACTTACCAATTTTTTTAGAGGTGGTTTAGTGAACTATCGTCCTCTTATTTTCTTTCTTATGGTATTTCTTTTTTTCTTATTCATTGGATGTGAATTTTCATTTTCTTAATGACAGAAAGCTAAAAAGTTTATCGTTATTTTATGGATATGGCTCATCTATGTTACAAAATTCTCTCCGAGTAGTTATTTTTCAAGAAACTTCATTCACTTACTTAACCATTTCCAATAAATATGCCGTAGTTATGTAATTTGCATCTTTAAGTATCAAGCCAATTGTTTTGCTAACTCTAGTTTGAATTTTATCTCCTTATTTCATCATTTTCAGGTTGATGATTGTTTTCGAGAGTACAGTGTAGTGAATATGGTATTCACTAAACTTAAGTAAATAAATAAATAAATAAAAGCCCCATATTTCTAGTTTCTCACTTACTAAGAAGTTTTAATATTAACAAGCCCGTCTAGCTCAGTTGGTAGAGCGCAAGGCTCTTAACCTTGTGATTTTACCAAAAAAAAAAAGTCTTAATATCGAGAGCTTCTCATAAAACTGATAAAAAAATTGTTGGTTATTTTATAGCTGCGATAAATGAAATAATCATAAGGAAAAAAAATTCCAAGTCCCATGCCGACATATTATATGTTTACTCGAATAAGAAAGATCGGAAGGGATGCTAATAATGATATCGCTTGATTAGAGCAATGGCTCTTCTTAACACCAATTTTACATGAAACAAATAGGATAAAATAGCCATTACGATATAACGAATTTTCATTACAATAAAATGGTGAGAAAAAGAAAAAGGAAGCATTCCACGACAAAGCGCAGATCTTCGATTGGTACATAGAAGAAACTCGAATAACATAAAGCATCGATACGAAAGAAAAAGGAGGCTTAGGTTTCTCATTATTCCTCATTAATTTACTAAGCAGAAAAGCATGCTACTAGAGAGAATAAAACCCTAGCTTGAAAACGTAGGATATATAATGAAGCGTAATTCTGATGTTTCCTTGAGAGATGATATTGAGAAAAGAGTAAAACCACTATAAAATGGCACATCGATACCATCTGCTGCGGCCTGTTTGAACTACACACGTATGCGATTTTTTTATTATAAACAATATCTTTACACTTATCATTTATTCGATGCACATATTCATAATATATATAATCATTATTAGTAGTTAATATATAAGGCAGTCGCTTAGGGCCAGTCGTTATATTCCCCCACACATGATAAATTGTACGGATGCGTGGAGGGCCTCAGATTTGACATGAAAGGTTATTTTTATTGTACAAGCAACCTGCAAATCGACCCAAGTTATATATGCACGTCATATCTATATATGGCATGAAATACTTATCAATTTACCAGCTTGATTAATCAATTATTGAAATCTGTTTCAAGTAAAACGTAACCTTATATATATTAGTGGTTTTGGCCGGAAGGAGAAAGAGAACATATGAGCTGGACCAGTTAAGCTGGACCATTAATATTGAGAAAATACCAGCTATAGTTATTTTGGTGATTGGTATTGGTATAAATTAGATATAATCATCAGAGGATATGATATAATATATGAACTTCTCCATAGCTGAAGGTCCGGATCATGTTGAGGCAAGAAAAAGGTCCTCTCTCTACCAGCTTTTAAATTTGAGACTAAGCTCTTGAAATGGTAAAACATAAAAAGTGCAGCGGTCGAAAATTAGAGTTTCTTTTGGTAATAATTGATCGTTGATGTACAACTATACGAAAGACATGAATGAAAGATGTAAATATTCTTTCTAAATTTAGTGGATCAATATCATGAATGTAATAGAAGTCTCGAAATCTCACAAAACCTTTTTTCGCGTGATTTTGGTTTCTGATCACGTGATTTTTATTTCAATCAGAAACCAAAATCAAAAACCTAAAAAGTTCTCTCAAGACAAACAGAACCCTAAGAAAATTTAAAAATAACTGATTGTCGTATCTCAGTTTTCCTCATAATTGGCCCCACGTTTATGTTAATAGTGTAAGGAAACGTGAAAAAAAGAAATTCGTGCATAGATGGGCCCTGACGTGATTGATTGATATATATATATATATATAAAAGACAAATACTATAATTTAAGTAAATAATTCAGAATCGTAGAACCGTGATTAGAAAGCCACAATATGAAGAGCTCTTTTAACTCCGTGACTCGATAGTAATACTTCGATTGCGTTTCTTGCTAATGACTTGAGTGTATTCAGTGGGTAATTGTATTTCAGCAACTCAAGTAATTCTTTTACCTAAAAGATATAAACTCTAATTTATAAAGATTAATAAAGCGATATAATATCTTTTCATGAGAATTAAATACGAACCGATCAATTGAAATGATATTGACATCTCTAATTAATAAAATTATGAGAATTTCTATAATGTCATGATTTTTTTTAACACTATATTAGAGATGAAAATAAGAGAGCATAATATAATAGGCCGATTAAATCGTTGAAATGTGTAATAGTTTTCTTTAGTGTGAAAATGAGTTAAAGTCGAATACAAAAACTTAATGTTGTAAATTTACTATTCTTATTTTATTATTTAATAAAATATGAAATAACTTTTAAGAGATAATGAAAAGAACTTACTATTCAAGAGCTTATCGATGGTAAGATCAGCAACTCAATCAGCAGATAAAATGCAATAATATACGCTACCTATCATTATGCTCTTCAAATGATGCCAAAACAAACTTATGGAAACATTTGACTTTTGAAAAACCTGTTTAAGATTTAGGGTCAAATCTACGTGAGGCAATTGACATAGACATCCAATATTTGATTTGACCCTTAGACAATTCTGCCCCACCTTACCTCACCTATTTTTATTTTTTTTTTTGGGTCAAAATCACCTATTGTTTAGCCGTAAAACATCACAATTAATTATCTAAATGATGCGGATTAACAAAACTAATTAATTAATTAAATGATCAAGTAGGCCCCGGGGGAGGGGGGTGGGAAAACAAGTACAGTCGAGGGTACTAAAGTAATAATAGAAAGGCTGCTGCTCATGTCGCTCCTCTGCCGTGCCAGGGCGGTTGGATTCCGGAGGGAAGGAACCACGTCAGCGTCGGGAACACAGCGAAAGCGACATCGGGCCAATGGGAAGCGAGTCGCATCGTTTTCTGATGCAATGGGAGGACGCCACGTCGGCCAAGTTGACTTTTTTTTTTTTTTTTTTTTTGAATTCCCGGCCGCCAGTTCCAGTTCGCCATGAATCGCTTTCGAAAGGGCGCTCGCACGCAAGCACACCAGTTTCTTTTTCAAAAGAAATCGGGAAAGGAAAAGAAAACGGTCCCGCCGGTTCAATTCTGCCTCGGTTGAATTTCGTAGGAAGAAGTTGCGACGAAGCTTCGCGGGAATGATTAGTTTAATCCCCGGTGATGCCGTTATTAAATCTCCCCCCCGTCCTGGCGATTTCTGCAACACTGGACCGAGCAACGGAGAGGACCCAGTGACTTGTTCTCGAAGTCAGAGGTACGCAGTTGATGAGTTTAAGGTTTCTCTCTCTCTCTCTATCTGTCTGTCCATCTCGACACCGACACCGTATCACCGGTCTCTTTTGTTATCTAGTTCTGTCGAGTTTCTTTTAGTTTCAATCCCGTTTCGCTTTTCATTTGTGTAATGCAATTCGCAATTGGAATTTTCGTCGCCAACTGGCCACCGAGTTTGATTCCTCTTAATCTATTGTCTGTAACTAGAGATGGGTCAGGGAAAACGACAGGATTGTGAAAGCATGGAAGCCGTCTCGAAGAAGTTGAATGACCGTGAGGCGTTGTTCCCCGCTTGGGCGAGAGATATCGCCGAGTGTGAGAAGCACTACCGCACCAGCAGGGCCTCAGGGCTGAAGTCCGAGGATGTCGAGAGGAGGCTCAAGCTGTACGGCCTCAACGAGCTGGACCACCATGAGGGGGCCTCAATCCTGAGCCTCATCATGGAGCAGTTCAAGGATACGCTAGTCCAGATATTGCTCGGCGCCGCGGTCGTCTCCTTTGTTCTCGCCTGGTATGACAGCGCGGGAGGAGGTGGCAAAAAGGAGATCACCGCGTTCGTGGAGCCGCTGGTGATATTCCTGATCCTGATCTTGAATGCGGCTGTCGGGGTGTGGCAGGAGAGCAATGCTGAGAAGGCCCTGGAGGCGCTGAAGGAGATTCAGTCTGAGCAGGCGACGGTAGTGCGAGATGGGAAGAGGGTTCTGAATTTGCTGGCGAGGGAGCTCGTGCCAGGTGATATTGTGGAGCTCAAGGTCGGAGACAAAGTCCCTGCAGATATGCGCGTCGTGGAGTTGATTAGCTCCACGCTGCGAATGGAGCAGGGCTCGCTGACCGGAGAGAGTGAGGCCGTGAACAAGACGAGCAAGGCCGTTGCAGAGGACGCCGACATACAGGGAAAGAAATGCATGGTCTTCGCAGGGACGACTGTGGTGAACGGTAATTGTATCTGTTTGGTCGCCCAGACTGGGATGCAGACCGAGATTGGGAAAGTGCACAAGCAAATCCAAGTGGCGTCGCAGTGCGAGGAGGACACCCCATTGAAGAAGAAACTGAACGAATTCGGGGAGGTCTTGACGATAATAATCGGTGTGATTTGCGCATTCGTCTGGCTCATCAGTGTCAAGCACTTCCTAACCTGGGAGTACGTAAATGGGTGGCCGACGAATTTCAGTTTCTCCTTCGAGAAGTCCACGTATTACTTTGAGATCGCTGTGGCATTGGCTGTGGCTGCAATTCCTGAAGGTCTGCCTGCTGTGATCACGACTTGCCTGGCACTCGGGACGAGGAAGATGGCACAGAAGAACGCCCTTGTTCGGAAGCTCCCGAGTGTCGAGACATTGGGATGCACCACGGTGATCTGTTCAGATAAGACTGGCACATTGACCACTAACCAAATGGCTGTGGCGAAGCTGGTTGCTGTTGGTTCGTCGTCTGATAAGTTAAGGACCTTCAAGGTTGAAGGGACAACTTACAATCCATTTGACGGCAAAATTCACGACTGGCCGACTGGCCAAATGGATGCTAATCTTCAAATGATAGCACAAATTGCGGCTGTATGCAACGATGCTGGTGTTGCACAATCGGAGCATAAGTTCATTTCCCATGGAATGCCCACCGAGGCTGCTTTGAAGGTAAACGCAATTTTTTTTCTCAACCTTTTGGTCACCTTACTTCATCTTCTTTAGTGAAATAAGGTGTTACAGTTTGTACACGCAGCTGTTTTTTTATTTTCAAGTTGTGGCAGATGATTTTTGGGTAAAACGTGCGCTCTGATCAGCAAGTTTCCACTTGCATTCTTGTGAGCTTTGCTAGTATAACAAACTGATGCGAATGCTTACCTTCAAATCGACTAGATGTTTCAATCAGACATTCTTCATTTTCTATCAGGTCTTGGTCGAGAAAATGGGCATGCCCGAAGAGGCTTCTGAGAGCAACGAACTTCTGCGTAAGACACTTATCGACCTACTTCAATTCTCTGTTTCTTTGTCTATTATCAGAGATCTTGTAGTAACTAAACATGTTTGTTGTTTGCTTCTAAAGGTTGCTGCAAATGCTGGAGCGAATATGAACGTCGAATTGGGACACTGGAATTCGACCGAGATAGGAAGTCTATGGGAGTTATTGTGAATTCCTGTTCTGGAAAAAAGTTGCTGCTTGTGAAGGTGCATTCCCTTTCAATCCGTGGACATCCAATATTTTCTAGTGAATTGTTGGATTGATAATTATCCATGCACTTTTTACTCTCCTTCTTCGACTGCTAGAGAATGTGAAATTTCAATGACAAAGTCAAAAAGATTTAATGTTTTCCCAGAGATGGGTACTTTGAACATTTATTTTATTTACCGAATCATTTTAAAGTTGAAATGTTATTTCGATGTGTACATGACTAACAAATGAACCGCTGCGATTTTGACAGGGTGCTGTAGAAAGTATATTAGAGAGAAGCAGCAAAATTCAATTGCTTGATGGCTCGGTTGTGGAACTGGATCAGAAGTCAAGAAACTCCATCTTGAAATCTCTTCACGAAATGTCGACTGGCGCACTGCGCTGTCTGGCTTTTGCATTCAGAGACGAGCTGCCCGAGTTCGAGGGCTATGACGGTTCCGAAGACCATCCTGCTCATAAACTTCTGCTCAATCCATCTAATTATTCGACAATAGAGAGTGGATTAATTTTCACTGGCTTGGTGGGATTGCGAGTGAGTCCTGTTTGTGTTTTGAGTATCTTTTCCTAAGTTTGAAGCAATTTTTTTCCCACTTCCTTTCGCGAGCTAATCCTGCATCTCCATACACTCCATATAGGATCCTCCCAGAGAAGAAGTCCATCAAGCCATTCAGGACTGCAGGGCAGCAGGAATCCGCGTCATGGTTATCACTGGGGATAACAAGAACACAGCGGAAGCGATATGTCGTGAAATAGGAGTTTTCGCACAAAAGGAGGACATCAGCTTCAAAAGCTTGACAGGAAAGGATTTCATGAATTTGCAGAACAAGAAGGATCACCTGAGGCAAAGCGGAGGCCTCCTGTTCTCCAGGGCTGAACCAAGGCACAAGCAAGAGATAGTTCGGTTGCTCAAAGAAGATGGTGAAGTCGTTGCCATGACCGGTGATGGAGTGAACGATGCACCTGCCTTGAAACTGGCCGATATTGGCATAGCAATGGGCATTGCCGGAACTGAGGTACTCTTTTGTTGCTGCATTTGCTGCTTGAAGTCGGCAAAATCCATGATTGACAATAAATGATATGTAAAGGAAAAGGTGGAAGAAGTCGGTTAATAGTTGGTACAAATCGATGCAACATCTAAGTAGATCTGAAGGGACCCAACTTAAAGCAAGTGAAGATTCGGACCTCAATAAAATACTACGAGAGTCCGTAAATCTTGAACTAAGGAAGTTAAAGAATTATATAAAATTTGCCTGATTTGATCAAGTCAGCAGAGTTATCGGCTCATTTTTTTCCCCTTTATTTGCTTAAGAATCCTTAGCTGGGCGAACTTTCATTTTCAGGGTTATCACTTTTCAGTTACTTACTATTGCGCCTTCTATAAATTATTCATCCCGCTTGATTATCACAGTATTTTTCGTCTGCTCCAGGTTGCAAAGGAAGCTTCCGACATGGTCTTGTCCGATGACAATTTCAGCACAATAGTCGCAGCTGTTGGTGAAGGAAGATCTATCTACAGTAATATGAAGGCCTTCATCAGGTTAGTTTCTCTAGGTCCTACTTGGTTTCGAAGCACAAATGTTTGCTGAGCATGTTTTAGGCTAATAATTTGTGGTGACTGACAAATGACGGGACCACTATTGTTTGAAAAGCAATCTGAGCTTCGCTTTCTAAAGCATGAGAGCTGAGCGTATCTGATGCGCTTGCTACTGATAAATGATCAGTGGACATGTTATTGTGGTTGCTGATGTGCTTTTTTTAATGAAATTTTCAGGTACATGATCTCTTCAAACATCGGCGAGGTTGCTTCCATCTTCTTGACAGCGGCTCTAGGAATTCCTGAAGGTCTGATACCTGTTCAGCTTCTGTGGGTCAATCTTGTGACCGATGGACCACCTGCGACTGCCTTGGGATTCAATCCTCCAGACAAGGACATAATGCAAAAGCCACCTCGCAAAAGCAACGATTCTCTCATTAGCCCATGGATTCTGTTCCGCTATCTGGTAGTTATTATTCGCTGGCTTTAATCCTTCTAACACTTCCTAATTGTACTGTGAATTGACCAGCTCGACTGCTTTGGACAGGTCATTGGGCTCTATGTAGGGATTGCAACGGTGGGTGTGTTTATCATCTGGTACACACAGGGCTCCTTCTTGGGCATTGACCTTAGCAGCGATGGACACACGCTAGTGTCGTACACTCAGCTTGCGAACTGGGGTCAGTGCTCGTCCTGGAAGAACTTCACCGTCGCGCCCTTCACTGCTGGGAACCAGGTCCTCACCTTCGACAGTGACCCGTGCAATTATTTCCACGGAGGGAAAGTCAAGGCTACGACTTTGTCTCTCTCGGTGCTGGTCGCGATTGAGATGTTCAACTCTGTCAATGCTCTCTCTGAGGACACGAGCCTGTTGACTATGCCCCCCTGGGTTAACCCGTGGCTCTTGTTGGCCATGGGCGTCTCGTTCGGGCTTCACTTCCTGATCTTATACATCCCTGTCCTCGCTCAGGTTTTTGGCATCGTGCCTCTCAGCTTCAACGAGTGGCTTCTGGTACTCGTGGTTGCATTTCCGGTGATCATTATCGATGAGGTTTTGAAGTTCATTGGGAGGTGTATGAACACATTTAGCAGGCTTCAACAAGGCACCGGGCGAAAACCAGTGAAGCCAAAGACAGAGTGAGAGAACTTTGTTTTCAAGCCTCTAGCTCTCCAACTGTTACTGCTTAATACGTCGACGATATGCCTGTACAGTGGATGTGCAATACGCATCTCTTTCGTGGTCCTTCCTCTGACTTCCTGTATCGTGGTTCTCTGGTGTTTTTGTTTAGCTTTGGAATCTTACTAATGACGCAATATCGTACCACATAGCTTCTGATGTACTGGCCTTTTACCAACAAAGTGATCCTCCGTGCACTGTGAAATAAAAACGTCAATCAAATTTTGGAGATTATTTTTTCTCATTTCGTTAGAATCTTCATGGCCTCATGCTGGCAAGTTTGGCCCTGCACGAGCAAGACTAGAGACAGAGACTTTTTACCAAGGCCTCTTCGTGAAAACCATTAAACAAGTCAATCTTCACTAATCTGCAAGCCAAAAGATACTGTACCCCTATCCAACAAGGAACAAATAAAGATGAATGCAGGAACAGAAAAGGGTAATAAAGCACAAGAATATGGTATTCCCTTATGATACGGGAAGGTATAGGAGCAATTAGGACAAAGAAACTCCTAGGAATCCTTAGGCCAATGTTAGAGAGGCATAACCTTCGAGCTGCAGATATACAAGAGTCACAAAACTCCTCTGTACAAATTCATCTGAGGACTTATTTCTTCTCCTTTTTCTTCTTTTTGTGGCTTTTCTCCAATTCAAGCCACGGTGAAGAATAAATTGTTCTAGTGAGAAAATGCGAGAGCTATCATGCCCTAAAGGACATTCAATCGTTAGTAGCTTTTATCAAAAGGAAAGGTCCCGCGCCGACCACCAAGGAGATGTGGTAGAAGAGCAAAAGAAGGACAGCTTTTATCAGCAACTGAAAGTAGTCATATTGTTTTGGAAAAAAATTTCATGTTAGTGCAGAATCAGATGCTTGTGTGACCGAGCATGACTCATCTTTCTGCCCAAATGGGCATATCTTCTCACCCCTTTTCACCAGGAAAAAGTTGATTCTAGATGATAACGGTTGCCATGACACAGGGACTATCTACTATATTAGGATGATCTCTCCAGCCTCCAGTACAACATCGCTGCAAGGCCAATTCTCTTTGCCCTGGACTCAGCGATTTAGCCTCTCTCTCTCTCTCATTCTCGATTGGAATAAGGTTGCCCTCAAGCATACGTTCGTTCCTGTTGCCTGTGTGGGTAAAACAACAGGAACAATTCAATAGAAATTTTCAGGCAGCGACATATAGCTTGGACTGTAGTACCATGGCTTGCAAAGTTCTCATTCCCTCCGAGCCACACTTTGCAAGTCACCTCACATGGCCGACTTTGAATGGAGAGCTCGATGATGCTATTGGCAGCGGATCCTCTGAAGACTCTTTCTCATTCCTATCTGCTGTGTGTTTTCCCGATGGTAGTTGGAATCCCTCTTATTTTCCACAAGAAGATTTCTCAGGAGGATTCCAGGGCGAGCATCACAGACGCGATTATTTTTATGAACGAGAGGAACTACCTTATGGCAAATATGGAGATTGGCCTAGCGATCACGAGCCCTGCTTCAGCAGTTCCTGGGAACGTTATTTCTTCTTACTTCGAGATGATGATTCCAATGATGATGAACAATGGAATGGCCGACAGAAGGAGAATCTGTATCAGAATGAAGAAGAAAGCCACGATTTTTACCAAATTGGAGAAACGCAATCTTCTGATGAACATGATCTGGCGGCCGGATACGGATTTTGGCCAGAACATATATGGGCAGAGGGCACTCCTGAAACTAGTCAGCAAGAGCCAACAAGCTCCTTCGTTGAACCGGCTTTCTATGAGAGTTTCTTTGGTTACTGGCCCTCCTTGTTTCAGGAAGAACAGGAAAACTTTATGATGATTGAAGAACGAGCTTCATTACAGGGCCAGGACAACTAACGGTGACCTCCCGGTACCTTTCAGGAGTCCATCTCAGAGATATTTCCCGGCGATCTTCGTCTCCATCGCTATTTTCATTGTTTATTCGTATCGTCTCCATTACTATTTTCATTGTTTTATCGTACGAAGTTGCCATCCATAATCAAAGATGTCCGACTCCAATCAAGAAGATACTGACGTTTAGTATGAATAATTTCTAAATGCCAAGGAATGGCACTCTTTATTTCCCCAAGCCAACTGCTTTTCTTATACATACATATGTACCGAAGTTACACCCGCTGCCTTCAGCAATTGTCAAAACAGTGCACAAATATACAGAGTGTGTTTCTTACTGTACTCTATTTCAGGTCCAACTTCACAAGCAAAAATTTTCGCCATTAAGAATGTGCTGTACAATAAGGTTATGAACCAGAATACTAAAGTCATATCATAGTACCCAGTCCTAGCTCATCCTCAATGTCATCACCATCTTCAAATAGCTTCAGAAATCTGGCCTGTTCCTGCTCCCTCTTCTTTTTCTGCCAATACTTATAAGCTGCTACCGATCCGATGAGCAGAACAGTCGAAACTAGAATGCTAATCATTATGACAAGAGCAACATGCATTCTTTTCCCTTTTTTATGAGCAGCAGTAGCTGAATTGGTATCTGCAAAGACACAATACCCAATTACGGAAATCAGCATGATGATAAGCAGCCCATGAGTAATAGACAAATGTAATGTAAAGAAGGTAAACTTTCACTTTTCATTTTGAATACCCACTGTTCTAATCACAAAAGATCTCTGACACAATTGGAAATGAAAAATAGTGAAAGAAGATACTCTTGTGATCCATCATAAAAAGAGGAAGAAGATCAAAATCACGAATGATGACTTCCGCAGTTGTTCCATTCTAATAGCTACAGATACAGTGTTCCTATAATTGACAAATATTCGTAGTTTTCCTCATGAATTTCCTATCTCAGTAGGTGAAGTTTGGCATCCTAGAATACGGACTTTTCCATACAGAGTGAGATAAATCAGTTAACTATTACCTGATCTTACAATAATTAAGGTCACACAACACCCACAAAGAAGTTTTCGCAGTTCATCACAAAATATCTATCGACATTTATGACCCAATGTCTATTTGGCCACTATTACTTTAAATCGTATGAGACATAATTGCTTGCATTAACAGGCTTAAAGTAGAAAAAAAGCAGGGAACATGTAATCTCACCAGCTGTAAGAGGTACACACTGTGGACATAGAAAAGTAGCAGTAAACTCCTTATCCTTGATTCTGGTATATCTTCCATCTGAAGAGCTAAAATCTGAAGGACAGAACTCCCATTCTTCAAATGTATCATCTGATTTTAGACTGTCCTCCTCATAAAACCCACATCGCTTGCATTTTTCATTTGAAAAATTTGTAAGAGGCTGAGAAAATGGAGACCACGACTTTAGCATTAGCTGTCTTTATTACAGAATTAACACACTATCCACTTAAATTGACTAGAATCTGCTCACACCAGCACTTTTAAGACAAGTAATAGAGAGTTAATTCTACCGAAACTATTTATCACTGATCAACCATGCCAAACCACAGAAAAGAAACTTGTCCAATAAAACATCACCATTGACCGGTAAAATAGTGCAAGCTCATAAAATCAAACAATAGTACTACCAAAGGAAAAACTCACGCTTCAAACCAAATAGGAATTCCAGTTGCAAACTTCAAGTTCCCAACAGTTATATATGGATAGATAGATACTACAATCCGGTTCCAACCAATTACACATCGTCCTACGATAGTCAGGTTATAGAAACAATTCAAACCTGCCAAGATTCTTGACCTCTAAACGTGTATGAGACGTTCGCTTCCTTCACATCCGGCAAAACAGCCTTGTTCTCCCCCTTACACCCGAAATAAACCGTTGGCTTAGCTTTGAACCACTCATGGGTCCTATATATCTCGATAGAATCGAGCGTAACAATAGCCGCGGACAAGTAACCTGCAAACAGGGGACGCAGTGTGAGACAACCAATTCCGTGGCGGACGGATGAACAAACAGCAGGATGCAATTCCAACGCATCGAATCCGGAAAAAACCCCGCTTTAATCGACGGGAAGAACCGCATCACGAAACCCTAATTCAAAATTCACTACTTTAAGCGGACTCTTCATCTTCCCTTCCTTTCCTTTCCTTTTTTTAACAAGCGGGAGCTATCCCCAGCATCCACCTATCCATCAAACGATCTCGTCGAGCTGCAACCCATCGCATGTACTCTCCCCGATCAATCCCGAAGGGAACAAGCCACAAATCGGACCCGGAACAAGAAAATCAGCTCCCGGATTGAACCAAACCCGAGACGGATTCCTTTCTTTACCTGGAAAGAAGCCGAGGAAGACCCAACAGAAGAGAGGCGCGGCAGAGACCCTCGAGATCGTCATACACGCAGGAGATGCAGCGGGTCGGGAGATCGGCGTCCGGTTCCGATCTCGCGGACCGAAACCAGAGAGAGAAGCGGGCAGAATATCGAAAGAAGGGAGGACGGTGGCGTGTCGAGAGGGGGTTTCCGGGGACGCAGCTCGAGGGGCGAGATTCGACGGGGATTTCGGTCGATGGCGGTTCGACTTCGAGGAATGGAATGATGATGATGACGACGACGACGATGATGTCGCGAAGGTTCTTCACGTCAAGAAAATGGCGGTTGAACGAAGCGCCCGCTTTGGGAGGTTTTAGGTAAATAAGACGCTGACCCAGACGACGGGAACAGGGGTTGGCGTGGCGTGATAAGGGCGGGGCGTTTTTATTCTATATGCCGGATGAGCACTGCGCATTATTAGGCCGTATTTGGTAAATTTTATTTATGTTCTACCGAAATAACTATTTCTATTCTTTTATTTCAGAGATCGAAAAAAAATAAAAATTTATTTGATAAAATTTTATGCTCTCGAAGATAAATTTGAAATAGAAATAAGAAATAGAAAAAAATAACTTTTTATTTTCGAAAACAATTTCTAGGATCTATTTTTTTTCTCTTCTTCTCTTTCTTTTCTTTTTCTTTTTCCTTTTGGTCGGTCACCAACCTTAGCCATGGCTAGGGTTGGCGACCCGGGGATGGGCCAACGAATCTTGCCAAAGCGTGTCGATCCCGGGAGACGCCGAGCCACGGCGAGGCTCGTCAGCCTGAGCCTCGTTGTGGTTGGGCGAGGCTCGCTTCGTGTGGCCACAATGAGGCTAGACCTCCTCGGTCGGCATGAGGATGGGCCTCGCTAGGCCAGGCGAGGTCGACCTCATGCGCGCCTAGGCAAGGCTAAGGCTCGTGTCGCTGGCGACCGGCCAAAGAGAAAAAGAAAAAGGAAAAAGAGAAAAGAAAAAAAAAGATAATATAATAAAAGACTTTAAAAAATTAAAAGAAATAAATATAAGAATCCTACTAAACGCATTTCTATTCTGGGAATAGAAATTTTGGGGAAAGTCACTAAATGTGTTCTTTTACTTAGAAATTATTCCCGAAAACGAATCGAAAAAACCATTTGTAATAAAAAATTGTTAAAAACAATCGTTTCCAAACGCGTCTTTACTTTCTAATGTCTATTTTTTTGGACAAATTAGAACAAAAAAAAATTATCAAATATCTCGTGCATTTATCCAGCTTTTTTTAGTGAAAAATAAATAATTTTATTTTTTTCAAAAATAATTACTTATATCACTTGCCATAAACAAAAAATATTTCAATCGTTCACAAAATTTTTTTATATAAATTATCGTCGATGATGTAAACATATTTTATTGACTAATTATTTCGAATAATATAAGATGTCATTTTTAGAAATTATTTTTTTATATTGTTCATTTTCACGAACTAAATGTACTATAATTAGGCTTCTTTTCAAATCCTTATTAGCCAACAAATTTTATAGGGATAAGGACACTGAGTATCAAAAGTTGTGTACAACGCTCAATTTAGTATCAATTTTTTTTTTTTTAATACTTAAGTGCCACATCTTTTAAAGAAAAATCATTATTTAAGTGCTAACTCCAATTTGATTTCGACATTACAATATTTTATTAATTTCTCCATAACCCCTAAACATTACCAAGCACGCGGGGTGGAAGTGCCACGTGACTAGAATTTTTAAATATAGGTCATATATTATTTTTGGCTGGAATTTCTCGCTATTAGCAGTTAAGTGATATGGTTTTTGGCTAGAATTTCTCGTTGTTGGTAGTTAAGTGATTTTCTTCTTCTTTTTTCCTAATTTAGCAATCTAGCAAAAACTTTTAGCACTAAAATGAGCGTCGTGTATAACTTTTGGCACTTTTAGTAATCTTTTGCCGATTTTATGGTATCTATCTCAACATTACTTAAACCATCTCGAAAAGTCACTACCTTGACCTAATGGACAAACTATGATCAAATGAGAAGCTGAAAAAGTGACTAATTTTAAAAAAGAAAAAAAAAGGCAGTAATTTCAATGAAGAAATAGTTTAGCACTAAATTGTACATATTCAAATAGAACTCAATAGAACAATAGTGTTCGAAATTTACCACTTCATGGGAATACCATCTATGGAGGATGACCTAGCAAAAGCGAAATGATCAATCGTCCATTAAGTACGTACTTTTACGTCTACTATGATGTCTATATATGTTTGGGTTAATACTATGAAAAATTCCAAATTGGTACATTTATAATAAATTTACTCTGAATTAATTTTTTGATAATAAAAAATCCCAAACTAGTACACATGTGACAAATTTACCTTAAATTAATTTTTTAATCACAAAGAACTCTAAACGGATACATTTGTAATATTTTTACAGTTCGTTAATTTCCGTTAATTTGAATTGCTATCATGAAAAACCACAAACTCCAAATTGTTACAATCATTAAATGCCACGTGTCATCTGATTTACGAAATTGACAGTAAAATTGGATGGAAACTAATGTATGTGATATTAACCCTTTATGTTTTCACTGATAGTTACTTCATCATTTACTAATGCCAGATTTATAATAAGTTGGACCTAAGAAAGTCCTTAAATTGTTTCATCTGGGTCTCGTGCGGAGTTCGGCATCCTTAGACGTAAGACTACCTATAGGGTAGAGTTGGATACGAGGCTCGATAAATATACCGGTTTTAAATTGGAAGGCTCGACGCGTTAAATAAGAAACACAATTCTATCAATCTGTCAACGATATATCCATTGAACAAGCGAGGCGGCCCTTAGTTGGTGAGGTAGACACCTACTTCATGGTGAGGAACCCTGGAAGCAACCAATGATCCAAGGAGTATCCCAGTTTCACTGATGGACGTGGTATTAACCCTACGGACTGGATAGGATAGGATAAGAAATCCCATCAACTGTTTGGTGAACTACGGATTTAAATTCGAATATTTTAAAAACAATAACATTAGGCAAGTACAAATTTGCAGGTTTAATATTCACAAAATCATCCAAAACAATATATCTTTTTCAAATTAATAGATTCTCATCAAATTTGATGATTACACATCGTAATAATATTTTCCATTCCTTTGAAATAATCTTTTGGATATCCCTCAACATCAAACATTTTTAGAATTACCTCAATTTCAATATATTCTTTACCCAAAAAATAATTAACTTTACCCAATATATATGTATGTATACATATATGTATATGTATACATATGTATACATAAATACATATACATATACATATTCACTTTGAAACATGAATTCTTTTTCTCTCTTACAAGTTTTTCATTTGTTTCCATTTTGTTACAAGTCCAATACCAAATCAAACAAATGCCCAATTAGAACAAAGCATAAAGTCTAAAGTTCATTCGTTTTTTTTTTCCCAGCTGTCATGAGGATGCAATGACAGTTAATCACGTTAATGAATGATCTATGAACAATTCGCATTTATAAAGTACATTACATTTGTTGGTGATGGAAGATAACATGGTAGAGAAAATTTAATGATAGAGACAGCATAATACTTCAAATTTAAAATGATAAAGTCATAATTCAAACATTATATAGGAAATATATGTCTCAATAATGACAAATCAGCACCATATTACACATGTCTAATAGAAATGGAAAAAAAAAAAAAAAACATCTTATAACGCAAGTCTTGCAACAATGGAAAACAAATGATTTTTTTTAAATAATATAAAATCATATAACTCCTCCATGTCCTCGACTTGCATTCCACTCATTAAACATTTGTACTGCCAAATTTTGCCTCCATGTTGCCCAATGATCCGACGGCTCGACAACATCAATTGTTTCCACATCTTCAATAGTGGTAGCAACTTCATCTAACTGTGCCTCGATTGGATCAATAGCCATTTCTCTTCTTATCAAGTTGTGCAGAAGGCAACAAGCTATGACTATTCGACCTTGCGTTCTAATTGGATAAAAAGATGGACTCCTAAGAATAGCCCACTGTAACTTAAGAAGACCGAAGCATCTTTCTATGACATTTCTAGCTTGAGAATGCTTCAAGTTGAAGTACTCCTCTGGTGAATTTGGTGTACAACCTTCTGTCCACTTAGATAGATGGTATCGAGTACCTCTATAAGGAGCAAGAAAGCCCTCCCCATTTGTGTATCCAGCATCTACAAGATAATAATTACCTAATAACAAATGATGATATTATTAATTGTCTTAGAACCTTTAAAACCTACAATACATAAAATGCAATATATTGATAAAGGCTTATCTTACCAACGGGGATCTTTAAACCATTGGGTTTAACTATAGCATCTCGAAGCACTCTAGAATCCGCTGTTGAGCCTTCCCATCCAGGTAAAACATAAATGAATCTCATGTCACGTGAGCAAACTCCTAATACATTGGACGCAATCTCACCCTTTTCTATTTCGGTACCTCGGTTTATCAACCTCTGAAACACATACCCTTATATATGTGCCATCTAATGCTCCTAAGCAACCCTAGAAACATAAAATTAATAAAACAACATTCTCTTTAAAGTATTAAATTAGTCCATGAAATAGCATAACAAACATACCTTAAACCACTTCCATCTCTTGTTGACACATTCCTTTGCAACTGGTTCAGGTGAGACAAGAAGCACACTATGCATTCTTATCACCGCATTTAAAACTAAGTCAAAATACCTACTTATTGTCTCCCCAGACCTCATAAATCTGAACTTGATGACTCGATTTTTCACATGATGGGCAAGTATATGTAGAAACATGGCCATTTGTTCTTCTATAGTGACAAGTCCATCTTCTTTTAACCCACCAATTGTACGTGCCAACTCGCATAGTAGAGTAAATGTACGTCTATCCATCCTAAGTTGTTCCACACAATTCAAGTCATTGCTCTTAATGAGGCGGTCAAGGTGATCTAAACGAGCTTGGATTCTAATAAATGTCCGATCCTTCAATATATGCTTGCGGTAGTGCCTTTCAGCAGCAGTGGACACTACTAGCATATACATCATACACAAAAGCAACATTTGGAGGCTCATCTCCTCTAATATAAGAATGGTGAAAATTTCCTCTCTATCATTGTGATCCATTTCTAATGAGAAAAAAAAAATAACATTAGACAAGTACAAATTAATAGGTTAGATAAT
The DNA here is from genome assembly GCA_014182715.1 of Eucalyptus cloeziana. Taxonomy (NCBI): domain Eukaryota; kingdom Viridiplantae; phylum Streptophyta; class Magnoliopsida; order Myrtales; family Myrtaceae; genus Eucalyptus; species Eucalyptus cloeziana. The sequence continues at coordinate 34,323,583 of CM024644.1, forward strand.
AGAAAAAATATATAAAATAATATCTTTTTTCAAATTAGTAAATTTCAAGGAGGTTCTCCTTCCTCCTTGCAGTAAGGAGAAAATCCTTGATCTCGTGGATTTGCTTTGGTTGTTTTTCAAAGCCAAACTTTCAAGCATACCCAGCGAACATTTGAGTATATAATTCGTGCATTCTCACCACTCTCAAATCACTCCCACAACAATTGTTTCATGGTATACTAGATATAGACTTCAAGCATTGAAATATGCTAGACTAGGTTTTTGATCTATTAAAAATATTCTAAGCTTCTTCTGTTTTGGGTATTTGCCCCTTTCCTGACTAGATTTCCCCAATTAAGTTAATGGTACCATGAAAACAATCTCTAGAATGCAGATAGGTGTGATGTTCTCAGTTTACCAGGTGCTGCACAAGCTATTTCACAGCTAAGAATCTATTAACTTGCGACATGTGCATATTGTTATTTGCAGATTTTACATTAGACATCACTTCCCTAAAATTTATGAAGTGAAAATTGAGAGCACACACGAAAAGTATCCTAGTGCAGTGAGATTTTTTGCATATCTTTACATGGTTGGTGTCTACATTTCTTTGGAAAAAGCTTTTAGGTTCTTCTACAACACACGACATTTTCATCATCATCAACAATGAATCAACATTTGATTGAGTAAAATGGGCCCATCTTGCTTTAGAAGCACCTAAAACTCTCTCATGCGCGGTCGTTGTGGGAAAGGCGTTGGGGGATGGAAGGGGGGTTGGAGAAGGGAGAGAAAAAGCACGGCAAGACAGGAACAATTGGGAATCTTTTGAGTCAGCCACCATAGGAACATTGTCGATTCTCCACAATTATTTAATTATCTCACAGAGAGAGAGATGCAGTAGCAAGAAGATGATCTCCAAACCAGCAAAAAAACCTAGAACTACAATTCTGACGTAAGTTGAAACAGAGATGAAACAAGAAGACAATCCACAACTACTTTACAAATCAACGTTAGAGAGAGAGAATGATTATTTACCTTCGAAAATTCGTCGCTGTCGTAAAATTTTGATGAAAATTGGAGAGCTATTGAGGAGAAGGCTTCAACGTCGATACTTTGGAAACAGAGAGTCGTCTGTGGATGAATGATGGAGAAAGAAAAAAAGCGTAGGGTTTTATGTTTCGGATAAAAGAAATCAATCCGACCTTATCCCACCCCCTCGGATTTTTTTTTTATCCGGTCTATATCCGACCTTATCCTATCCTAAATAGCTACCAAACACAGGATAGGATAAAAATATCCTATCTCGGTTTTTATCCGGTCGACTAAACGTAACCTAAGCGATCGGGTCTCGGAGATGCTAGTGATCCCAATGGCACACGATTGCATTTATATATACATGTAATAGTACAATATAATTTATGGGCAGAAATGGCCTCAACCTCGATCATTTATATTATATATAGCTGGAAATGATTACTTTACAATTCCAGTTACAAATAAGATCATAACGGCGAACTATAATGATACCTTAATACGTGTTTTGACCGACGGTTAATTCAACAAATGATTATGGCGGCCAATACCAGATTCCTAATAAGTCAGCAGAAAACGGAGCTGCGCCATCGATCCTGGTGCTTCGACCTCAGGCTCAAATTGGCAAGGAACCGAACGTCTTGACCAGGAAATCAGTAACGAGATTTAGCTAAAAATAACGATGGAGAGTGTAAAAGAGACGAATCCGATCGCGTAAAGAGCCCCCCCTTTTGGGCCCTCTTCCCTTCTTCCTTAGCCCGCCGCTCTCGGATCATGAGAGCAGCGACAACATCATGACCTTCCCAATGTCCAGAATGCGACACGTCTTCCTCGTTGCCGCCCTCCTCGTCGTCTCGACCAATGTCCCGAAGCAAGCGGTCGCCGCGTCGGTTCGGATGCAGAACAAGGGCGCCTCCCTCGGCAGCAGCGTGGCCGCCAACCTCAACAGCGTCGGCGAGACCCCGCGGCGGCCCCAGGACGCGAAGCTCGGGGTCCCTGTCCCCAGCGCCCGCGAGTTCGTCGAGGCCCACAACAAGGTCAGGCTCGGGCTCGGCGAGCCGCCCCTGAAGTGGGACAAGAAGCTGGCCAAGTACTCGCGGCGGTTCGCGTCCAAGCGCGCCGGGGACTGCAAGATGATCCACTCCTACGGCCCGTACGGGGAGAACATCTTCTGGGGGGCGCGGGCCGAGTGGTCCCCGTCCCAGGTCGTGGACTCGTGGGTCAGCGAGAACCAGTTTTACGATCCGACGCGCAACTCGTGCGCGCCGGGCGAGATGTGCGGGCACTACACGCAGATCGTTTGGCGGGACACCGCCCGCGTGGGCTGCGCCTGGGTCCCGTGCCAAAACGGGGGCATGTACGCCATCTGCTCGTACGACCCGCCCGGGAACTACGTGAACGAGAGCCCGTTCGTGTCCTCCGCGGGCCAACGGTGATGATCTCCATTAGTAATATGACCTGAACTCAATTTGCAAGATTTGGTATGCATATGTTTTAATGGCCGATGTGTTTTGCTTCCGGTACCAAATCGTTTTAGCTTGATTTCGATCCAATGAGCATGTATCTTTTAGTGCTTAGGCCAATGACATCTCGTGGCATCAGACCTGCACTGCTTGAACTCGACATCAACGCCGCATTCGTCTGTGATGTGCATTTGTATCTTGTTTCTGGGCATCAATTTTCAGATTCTGGGGATTGCACACCTTCAATCGATGTGTGAACACGTCTTTCTCGAGAATGTCGCTGTTTCTTACCACCCATTGTTTCGTAGTTTCTCTCTTCTCCATAGAGCAGAAGTCCGTCTTCTGGTTCTTCGAGTGCAAGGAGCGACAAACTAGTCGAGATCGAAACCAATGCGGATAGATGCAGGTATTAGTTGATACTCCACATCGTATATGCCAGAGGCATCCCTATTATTTCCTGAAACCTGACTTGGGGGATGCATGCACATACCATTAGATTGCTCCATTCCCTTCTGCAAGCATCTCAGATGCCCAACCGCTTTCGATAAGGAATGGGAATGGAATCGAAATCGATCCACGATGCTTTTGTTGAAGCGGTTTGTCTTCGAGTAGTGTGTTTTGTTTAGACTTTCTGTCGTGCAGCCGGATCATATCATATTCCGAGCACAGCCATGACTAATCCCAAAAGGGCAGCAAATGTGCACCATAAGAACGGTTAATGAATTCCCCAGAACAATCTCTCTACAAACTAAAAACCATGATCCCTACGTACTTATAATCGAATTGACCCGTTTCTAAGAAAAAACAGCAAGAAGAATCAGCGATTTAAGTTCGACAAAAAAAAAAATCTGGAGATAAACATCAATCTGTACTATTTTTGGAGACATGGCATCAACTGTGTAAGCATGGAACAAAGCAGACGATTTGGGAACATCTGCTTTATTCGTCAAAACTTCCAGTCGCTCGCTCTACTATTTTCCTGCTGCATTTTGCTGTTTTTGGAGACCAATTGTGTTGCGTGAAGCCAGCACGCGCAACATATGAAAATGTCGAAATCTTCCACTTGACTAATGATTGATAACTCAACATGGTGCAAGAAAATGAAGTTATACAATTTCTGCAATCCATCTTCTGAAGTCCTCCTTAATCCCGAACGTGTCTCGGATTCGAGTTGCGCTAGGGTTATTTCGAATAAAACATCACTCTGAGGAGAAGACCTTAGATTCCAACTGATAAGCCTTGGTGAAGAATCCCGGCCAGCAGAGGTACGTGGACATGATGCTGCTGACGGTGGACGCGCCGATTAGCATGTTCATCACCACAATCTGCAGCTGGATGGCTTCGATTGGAGAAGCCCCTCCCATTATGAGGCCCGTCATCGCGCCCGGAAGTGAGATGAGGCCCACGGTTTTGGCATTGTCAATCACGGGGGAGAGCGCAATGACCAGCGCCCTCTTCACTTGTTGATGCGTCGCTTGGCGCGGGGTTGCGCCGAGCCAATGCAGTCTCCACCTGCAACAAACAGAAGCACAGATTCGCATAAATTTCAGAAGTTGGAAATGAATTAGTCTTTTGTGCTCGGATTGTGGAACATTAGCGGATTGAAATCAAGACTTACCAGGTTCATTTGCGTCCTGATATCATCCCTAAGCCTTTTCATGGTGACACCAGTAACTGTCATCGCATTCCCCACCATCATTCCCGCGACAGGAATGATATACCGAGGAGTGAAGGGGAACACGTTGAGCAGGACCAGCAAGAACATCGTCACCGCAGTTCCGGCAAGGATCGAGGCTCCGGCTATGCATTTGCCCCGAGGGACGTGTTTGGCACGTTGACCAGCCGTGTAGCCAGCGACCGAGACCTACAGGATTCAATAATCAAAGTCAACCAAAGGATTAATGTAAATAAAGGACGGCCAAGAACTTGCGCCTAAAACGACCAAAAGAGCCTGTATTCTTGTCAAGAAAGGAGGCCAGATGCTATGGCAATCGACAAGTGGCATAACATTTAGCCAAAACAAAATGTCGTAGAAAACACTCTTTCATCTTTGCATAAGGTAACCTTTTGTCATCTGGTAAAAGGTCAGAGGAATCCTGTAAGAAGCAGGTTGTCCTGAAAATTCATGGGGATTTTCCCAAAGAGGAATCCAGGAAGTCTCGAAAGAAGTTGGTGGGTTAATTACGGGAGGACATATTCATCGCTCGAAATTCCTGGCAATCGAAACCAGACAACGTGTCTGCATCTCTTTCTCTGGAAAAGCTATGAGTACGATCATCTGAAGACTAAAGGCGAACAAATAGAGAGGATAACTTTTCTGAAATTTGAATTTGAATCGAGAAATGAAGGAAAAGGAAGGAACATTCTCTCCAGTTTCCAGCAAATTTTGGCGAGACATTAGCTGGAGCTGGAGAAAACCAAGAAAACAGGGGAAGCTGAAACTTTACGAAAAGTCATTATCTTATCTCACTTCAAGATCATCAAGCTCATGAGTGCTTTGATGAATTACATACTCAAAAGGGAAACTTTTTCATATGAATTCTTCAGGAGAAGCAACAAGAAACCAAGAAAGCAGAGACACGCTCTGCTTCTCTATCTTGTCGCTAAAACTCCATCCAAACATGAAAAAAGAAACGCTAAAAACACGAACAGGAGAGCGAGAGGGGGAGAGAGAGAGAGAGAGAGAGAGACCATGAAAAGGTAAGCGAGGATGATCCAGAAGCTGTTCTCCCGGTTGAAGATGAACTGGAGGACGAAGCCGATAATGGAGAGCTGAAGGAAAGCCCTGGAGATGGCGTATACCATCTCCCGTTCGAGGCGGAGCCTCTGGGTGTAGGAGAGGGCCACCGCCATGAAGACCACCGCGAGCGCGGCCGCCGGCTTCACCATCCCCTTCAGGAAGTCCACCATCCATCCCAGATGCTCCACGTCGATCTTCCAATCCCACTCCAGGCCCAGTCCCGTGGCCGCTGCGCTCACAATGTCCATGGCCACGAGACCTCGTTCTTGAAATCTTGACCTCGTGAAAGACCTCTGAATCTATTGGGGGTGGGAGAGAAATGGGACGTGAGGGGGTTGGCGTGTGCAGAATTTATGGTGGTGGGAGGCCGGTCAGAGGCGGGGGAGAAGAGAGAGAGAGAGAGAGAGACGTCCCCAGATGGAATTCGGCGTTGCGGAACAACTCGGGAGGTTTCTACTTGAGGAAACTGAGAGGAAGAGAGAGAGAGAGAGAGACCACCTCGCTGGTTCACGGCAACGTACGTACGACCTGATACGAAACCGCGAGCTCCACATCGCCGTCAGGGAAGGTTTTTGTCTCGGTACGCGCAAAGCGCGTGCGCGTACCGTCGTGCGTGGGCCATTCGAAGTCCGCAGGGGTCCATCGAGGCGATCGGCGTTGATGGAGAGAGATCGATCGATCGTTTTTTCGGCCCGGCATCACTTGTTTTATTTTCGCAGCGGAACGAATGTCTGAACGGCTCGTGCGTGGTGTTGTCTAGCCGAGGCGCATCTGGTGTGGGAAGATTTCTCGATCGCCATTGTTTCGTGGGGACCGTCGAGACGGGCTTGCCAATTTCGAACGTTCAAGTCTAGCAGCGGCACAAAATGGTCAAGGTTAAATTTTAACATAATCAGTATGAGCGCATGACCCTTATGGTAATGTTTCATGGAGGTTCCCTAGCATTGATTAGTCTTCGCTCTCGACCCTTTTTGCTTATGGCGCAAGTTAAATCTACATAATCATCGTATACTTTGTTCCTCTTTCTAAAAAGTAAAGATAAAAATCTAGACTTCAGAAATGGCACAAGTTTTGATCCTTCAAAGGCTCATACAAAAGTCGCAATGCATATTCGTAATTGCCCCGACCCATTTTTTCATTGCCAAAACAGCGGTTGCATCCATCGGTATCGATTCCTTTTGGCAGCATTCTAAGGATGCACGGCTAATAATCAATGAGTAGTCGAACACGAGACATGTCATGCCTCGGCGATCACATTCACTCGCTATTTAGATAGAGCTCCCGACGTCGCGAAAGACAAGGGACAATCTCTCGTTGCAGTACCAACGAAAATCGGTGGACCTAATATTTGGGAAACGAAGAATATGCGGGAGGCGGGCCAGGGTCGTGCGGGCGCGACGTGGCTTGTACCTGTACTTACTTGTCGTGGCAGTGGATTCCCTAAATCACGTGTGAATGTTTGGGAAGGGGTGGGGGACCACCGCCTTAGGAGTTAGGCGGGGACGGTGCTTTGACCTTTTTCCTTTCTTTTTTCTTTTTCAACTTTTAACGGGCAGGATTGATTGCCCAATGAAATTGACGATAAGGAAAGAGAGTCCTTCGCCGTACCAAACTGGACGCGTGCCCATCAATGACTTGACCCCACTTTTTCCATTACTTGCCGATCTTTCTAGAGTGAGCATCGGATGGATGCAGGCCAGGGGCAATCAATTTCAGAAAGGGCCGGTTTCATCGGAAATCGCCGGCTAATTCTTGGGTCCACCCGGAGATTATTCCGCCGATTCCAATTTGATTCTTCGGTGGGGTCTAGGAACCTGCAATGAGTACTCCTGCCCTGCATTGTGGATCGACAGCGATGGCGAAAGTAGCAAATTTGCAACTCCGGTGAAGGGTGATAGCGCGTGGGCTCAATCGTCTTGAAGGAAGCAAAAGGGTAATGGCATGTGACGGCATAGACCAAGAAATGGTGCGTGGGAACATGCAAGGAACTAACCCAGCTAAGGACTGGAGTTTGCAGAAACGATGCTTGGATATCTACTGAAGCTGGGCAAGGAAGTCTAGTCGCCGGTACTTACCGGAAGTCATTTGAAAACCTCCGAGAAAGAGCTCGAGTGTGACGGCGCGGTAATACTATTGTGGAGGCATCGAGGATTGGGGACCAACTACGGAAACGATGCTCGGATGTTTACTGAAGTTGGGCAAACAAGTCTAGGCGCTGGTACTTACTAAAAGTCATTCGAATGCCTCCAAAAAAGAGCTTGAGTGCGATGGCGCAATAACGTTGTCGTAGAGGCATCGGGGACTAGGGACCGGCTGGAGTTTATGAAAACAGTGGTTGGATGTTTACTGAAGCTAAGCAAAGAAGTCTAGGCACTAGTACTTACCGGAAGTCATTCGAAAACCTCCAAAAAAGAGCTTGAGTGCAACGGCGCGATAATGCTGTTGTGGAGGCATCCGGGATTGGGGACCGGCTGGAATCTACGGAAACGATGCTGAGATAATTACTTGAACTGGGCAAAGAAGTCTAGGCGCTTGTACTTACTAGAAGTCATTTGAAAACCTCAAAAAAAAAAAAAATGCTTGAGTGCGACGGCGCGATAATGCTATTGTGGACTATATAGTACCGATAAGGATACGCGACACGACACGACATGACGATACATCATTTCTTTAAAATAGAGAATTCTAACACGTTTTATATTAAATATATTTTATATAAATACATAAATAAATAAATAATAAAAAGAGCCTAGAATTAATTTATACTAAAAATAATAATTCAACATTTGTTAATATCATTCATTATTTTGATTTGAAAAATTCAATTGCATTCTATTATTATAAAACATAAAACTTAGAGAGAAAAAAACATTGTTTAAAGGAAAATGCTGAAGTGATATTTTTAAATTTATTTATTTATCCTATGTGGCATTTTTATTACTTTTTTCATAGTAAAAAACTTTTAAAAAGCTAAAATAATTCTATAAAAAAAAAAAAACAAAACTAGAAAAATAAGAAGAAGAAGAAGAAGAAGAAGAAGAAGAAGAGATGCATGGTCGTGGTTGGGCATGTCGCTGCCGCTGCCCCTATTAGCGGCGTGCCCAGCCACCATTAGAGGGGACCGACGACCTCACTAGCCCTATGGGAGGGGGCGACCTTGCCGGCCCAAGCAAGGTTTGAGTGAGGCTCGCCTAGATCTGAGCGAAACGTCAGTGGGGGCCAGCGAGGCTCGCCCAGATCTAGGCAACGCCAGCCATCGCCTATGATTGGCAAGCTTCCTAGCACCAGGGCGAGGGCCAGCAACCCTCGCTAGGCCCAAGCGAGAGCGCAGTGTTGCCCAGATCTAGGCAAGCCTCACCCGAGTCTCAAAAGAGGCATCACCCAGATTTGGGTGAGCCTCGCCGGTCCTTGCCTAGCCAATGATGGCCTCGCTCGAGCCAGTGAAGGCCTTCCCCCCACCTTCGCCACCTAGGGCTAGCGAGGTTGCCAGCCCCCTCCGACGATGGCAATAGCAACGGCACCCAACCACGAACCCTACCTCTTTTTTTTTTATTTTTTTATTTGTTAATATATTTATATTTTGACCCATTAAGTATTGAAATTTTTTTAAAATTGACCCCGTGCGTGTCTAAGTCGCGTGTTAGAATTCCAGACTCGTGTTGGAGCGTATCAGAAAGAGTTGACCACTTGTCAGATTTTTTGACACTCGTTGATCACGTGTTGGAGTATGTCAGACATGACACTAAGGCTTTCAAAAAGTGTTAGTGCTACATAGGTTGTGGAGGCATTGGGGACTAGGACCAACGGACCATTGCTCGAACTACTAAAAGAGGGTTAGAAGGCACCAGCTAATTGGAAAGTATTGGGAGCGCGCAATAAAAGTCCAATACTAGAGGTAGAAGAGAATGGGAAGGCAGCGGCTAACTGGAAAGTGCTGGGAATGCATAGTAGAAGTCCAATACAAGAGGTCATGGAGAGGAAGCCCAAATCTAAGCCCGTTAATAAATCTAGTTGGAGGCACCTACACTCAAAATTTTAAGCCAACAAGTTATAGACCAACTAGGATATATTAACTGCTCTACGCAACATCAATTCTTCGATGTGGGATTTTTCTAATACAATTAACTCAAACATGCACTCTAACACTTTCCCCCTCACATGTGAGCTCAGCGTTGGGTCTACTTCCCCCTAATTCGAGTATCTTTTGCATTAACTTATCATAAATTGAATCTCTATGGGCCCACATTGCTACACTACAACGCCCACTTGTCCGGAAACCGTAACCATCAGCTCCAATACTACTTGCTAGAAGCGCACAATAGAAGTTTGATACCTTCTCATGAAGAGATTGCAAAGAGGGAGTCCAAATCCGAGCCCGTCCATATATCTAACGGATCCACTTTCACTCAATGGCTTAAGTCAATGAGTTATTGGACAACTAGGATATATTAACCGTTCTACACAATATCAATTCTCCAATTTGGGATTTTCTAATACAACTTACTTACACGTACATCTTAATCGGAAGCTCGATATAGAAGGTGAGGACTCTCCTAAACAAGTTGGAATTGCTAGATGTTTGCTTAGGCGGTGAAATGATTAGGGAAGGCCTAAAGGGTACCTTAGTTAGAGTTTTGAAACTATTATATTGTGGATAGTTTGCCCATGATGGGGTGTGTCTAGGGGGCACGGTTTGCCCTAATGGGATGTGCGTCCAAGAGGCACCTATTGCCTATGATGGGGTGTGTTTTGAGAGATACCTTTTGAAGGGGTATGAAGGATTGTCTCTTAAGAAAAGTTATTGTAACTTCCTCATTATGCAATCTAGATACAAAAAAGAACATTAAAAAAAAGGGGGGTTAATACCCTAAAAAACCCCCAAACTGGTATACTTGTGACAAATTTATCTCAAACTATTTTTTTGACCACCAAAAACCCCAAACTGATATACCTTTGACAAATTTACCCTAAACTGGTATACTTGTGACAAATTTACCCTCTATTAGTTTTTATTAAATTTTATTATCAAATTATTAAGTTAAATAACACTTGACAAGTGATTAATATACAAATTTGGGATTTTACGCTCCGTTTGTCACATTTTACAATTTTTGTGATTTTTTTTATATTAATCCAATTTAGCGGAGGGTATATTTGTCACAAATTTACCAGTTTAGAATTTTTTGCGGTCGAATGGTAAACTTGTCATAAATTACCAATTTAGGGTTTTTTTTATGGTTAGTCGGGATAAATTTGTCATAGGTGTACCAGTTTGGGATTTTTCATGGTTAAAAAAATAATTTGGGGTAAATTTGTCACAGGTGTACCAATTTGGGGTTTTTCAAGGTATTAACCCAAAACCCAACCCCAACGTTCCCCACTCTCCTCTCTCCACCAAAGAATAACATACATAAGATTTACATTACTACTTTGAAGAGATAATCGGCATTTACGCTAAAAAAATGTGAATACTTTGCTTGAAATTGTATTTGGATCATCATGAATTCGTAAATTCGTCTATTGTGTGCCGGTGATTCTACGTATATTTTTGTGTAATCGCTTCTTTTGTGCATCAAGAGGTTAGTTGATGCTTCTTCAACTTTTCTTCTAAAGAAACATAAGAGATGTGTGTGTGTAGTCCAAATGGTGGAACCGGACCCATGTTCATCGGTCCGGTGCGGTCGAGTCCTTTTACTCACCCCAATATAAGTACGTGTCAGCATACTCCATCTTCACCATCTGATCACGTAAATCTTTTTAAAATATAACGATCTCACATGTTCCGAATACATATAAGAGTTTTTTGCAATTTTTTATCCTCACCTCTAATGTCTAAAAAGCTGGCACCATTGTTTTCTAAAAAAGATAGCTACCAGTCAGACATTACTACCTCAAAAAATTCTTATATAGACTCAAATCTATATATATCGAATCCACTATAACTATTGATCAAGTAGGCTTACATATGAATCTTACACAGCGAGAATTGCAATTGTATTGACTCCATATAAGAGTTTATCTGTAACTGCTCAACGGCAATTCCCTAAACCCCTGGTGACACGCGGAATTTATAATGACCTCGACCGTTCAAGTAGCTACAGCGGCCATTATAGCTTTTGATGTAAAATTTAGCGACATTGGGATGTAATAATTAGGGGTGTGCAAAAGAACCAGGATCCGCCCAGAACCGAACCGGAACCACCTGGAATGGCGGTTCTTGAGAGAACCGATTCGGTTCCAATTTATGGGAACCAGTGGGTACCGGCCCAATACCCGGTTCCATGGGCAGATCCGCCCGCCCACCCACCCGGACGGACCGATTAATTTTTAATATTAAAATAAAAAATTACTAAAACAAACCCTAGATCTCATCTCATTGTCTCTTCGTCTTTAGTTCTGTCTCTCTCTCTCTCTATCGCTTCCTTGGTTCCTCCTATCGCCATTTCGATTCCTCCCCGAGCATCGACACCGCCGTCGCCACTCCTCCACCGCTGCTGTCCCTCCCCCTCGTGCCGGCCGCCACCCGCCACAGCCTCTGCTCCGCCCAATAGTGAGCCACAACGCCACAGCTCGCCTCCGCGCCAACCACCGCGCCAACAGCCGCAAGCGCCCTTTGCCTGCTTGCTCGTCACTGCAATCCTTGTAGCCATTTCGATTCCTCCCCGAGTGTCAATGCCGCCACCACTGCTCCTCCGCCGCTACTATCCGCCCCCTTGCACAGGCCGCCACAGCCTCTGCTCCGCCCAGCAGTGACCCACGACACCACAGCTCGCCTCCGTGCCGACCACCGCGCTAGCAACCGCGAGCGCCCTTCGCCCGCTCGCTCGTCACCACAACGCCATAGCTCTCCTTCGCATCAAGATCGGTTCTATGGATCCACTCGGGAACTAGACCGAACCGACGGTCCGGTTCCTGGATGGATCCATACAACAAACGGGTGGATCCCGGTTCCAATTTTTCGGAATTAGTCCTTAGTGGGCGATTCCTGGTTCTAGGTCAAAAACCGCCCGCCCAGACCATTAATAATCATTTCTGTAAGGGAATACTTGTAATTGTCGGTAAACATGTAACAGGATCTCTCATGTAACAATCATCGTTGTAATCGAAAGTGTCATAGATAATCAGTAAAAAGAGCATCATCACCGTCGTCGAGGGGCCCATCTGTCGTTCCTGGCAAATCATGTCCCGGGCAATGTAGGTAGGTGGTAAATGTCGTCAAAGTGATTTCCTTTTTCTCGTCAAAGTGATTAACCTTTTTCTCGTGTGGTCGAATCAACTGTTAAGGCGCAAGTGTGTACGGACTTCTATAATTAAAATATCTACTTAACTCGTGACTTGATATTTTAAGTTTTTATTTTTTGTGAATATGCATAACTACTATATTAATTAGCTCGTACTTAAGGTTCCTGTTGGCGATATCCCCATATGAGGCATCAAAATTTTTTGTGTTCCGCGGTTGAGTCATTCAACATACTATAATTTTTAATATCTATCTCTTTACAATGGAAAGATCTTATTAGTATTTTTTACCTAGACATAGATCTAATTGATCCAAATAACGTGAATAGAATGCTTGGTAAATATATCTATAAAAGGACCTCAAGGAGCATGACAATTACCCTGAATTAGATCCACCTTGGTAATTGATTGTGTGAGTCTTATGTTGATGCACACATGGTCAATGACCAAGATTTATTCTGCCCAATTGATCACGATATATTTTAGGCTACGTTTGGCAGTCGAGATAAAATTTGATATATGATATGATTTATTTTATCCTACATTTGTGCTCGCTCAAGACAAGATAAAGTCGGATATAAAGGGGATATAGATAGAATAAAATTATCTCGGATATAAAAAGGGGTCCATAATATGAAAGTTATTTTTCTTGATTAACAAACTTATTAAATTAACAAAAATGAAATTATATTTCAATATAAAAAATTTGAATTAAGGGGACATCAGAATAAAATTATCTCATGGGGGGTAGGATAAAGATAGATAGGATTTCTAATGTCCATAATATGAAAGTTATTTTTCTTGATTAACAAACTTATTAAATTAACAAAAATGAAATTATATTTCAATATAAATAATATTTGAATTATAATTTAAGAAATTAAAAATAAAAAAATAAAAATTTATTTTTAATTAATCTTATTTTAATTTATATATTCAACTTTAATTCTTTCTTATAATAAACATTCAATCTATAAATTAAATATTTATACTTATTATATATTTTAGATATTTTTGTATTTTAGGAATGTTAGTACAGTTTACTATTTGATAAAATTTTATTAAAGAATGATGAAAGAGGAAAAAAGAAATAATAATGAAAATAATATAAAAAAGAGGAAAAATAAATTAAAGAATAGTATTACGAGAGATTTCACCATCTCCGTTTATGAACATTTAGGTTCATTTATAATGATATACCGTTTGTATAAAAAAAATGTACATGATATGATGTGAACGTATTCGACTTTAATACTGCGATTCACCAAATAATGGACGGGATATAAAAAAATCCCAGGATTTCATATCATATTATATCCAATCCTATCCCGATTGGAAATCCGGACGACCAAATGTAGCCTTAGGAATAATGCCGAGGCAAGAAAGGCCAAAACAATAGTTGATTTGAATCAATCTCGTTGTTTTCTACTTTAATGATTTGCAAATTGCAATTCAGACCATGATTGATACGGGGATCAAGCGAGATGGGGACCATGACATTATTGGTCTCGAGTCATTCTGAGTGATGTTAAGTTGGGGAGGTGTCGCGGGAGTGGTCACGGCGATGGCCCTTCTCCTAATTTTTTTTTTTATTTTTTTATTTTTTGGGAATACGGGTCTTACAATATAAAATTTGAAATTAACGACTTAACACAGAGTAGCATTGCGAGGTTTGTTGAAGAAAAGTTTGTGCGGGAAAGGCAATAAGATGAGGTCATATGACTTAGGATAATTGTCCAAAAAGTGTTAAAATGAAAGGTAATAAGATGAGGTCATATGACTTAGGATGATTGTTCGAAACGTGTTAAACTTATTGTAAGGTCGCCAATTCAATTCAAAAATTTTAATTGGTTAATTTAATTATAAACCTTTTGATAATTTGACAATGCAGTCTTTCAAGTCAATTTTGTCTAGAAATCGTTGACATGGACGTTAACCATTCTATGTGACATAATCGATATTGATATTGATGATTTTTTAATTATTTTTAATTTTCAGAATTCTTTTCCCTTTTTTTTTTCCCTATTTCCCTTAGATTGTTGCCGGCCACAGTGAGAACTTGCAGGCCTTCAACCAAGTCTAGGCTAGCGAGGATGTCACGGTCTTCACCTATGGTTAGCGACCTCCGCTAAGCATCACTGACACATGCTAGCCCTATTAAGTCGGCCTTTGACTGGAATGTAAAAAGCTTATAACTAGTTCATTAGTTAATGATAATGATGTATCTTTTCAAATTCTCAAATCACATTCTAAAAAGTCGAGTGATTTATAATAACCATAGCCATGGATCGTTTTCTACTAATTTAGAAGTTTAAACGTATTGAGGGACATTTGTAGTATCTACCTAATGTCCACAAAATCTAAGTTATGGAGAATTGAACTCCCCCATATAGATCAAGCAACAGTCGACATTTTAATCCCTCTTAATTATTTTCTCTAATTTTCTTTATCTATTTTGATTATGTATATCTGATTTGATTTTTTAAAATTTTCTTAGATAGTCATCTATTAAAACCTTTTATATACATTGAAATATACACAAAATTCTTCAACTTTCTCTTCTGCATTATTATTCTCAACTCGATATGAAAGTAGGAGGTCTTGAATTTAAATCTTTCCAAGTTCTTACTTACCTCATTAATCATGTATTTCCACATTTTAAGCTTAAGTCAAATTCCAATCTAAGCGTGAGGGGGAATGATAGAATATTTGAATATTAAATCACACATTTATCTTACAGCTTAAGTTTTA
This sequence comes from Eucalyptus cloeziana, assembly GCA_014182715.1. NCBI lineage: Eukaryota > Viridiplantae > Streptophyta > Magnoliopsida > Myrtales > Myrtaceae > Eucalyptus > Eucalyptus cloeziana. Next base: position 34,338,787 of record CM024644.1, read on the forward strand.
AGAATAGTTTAGTCTCATAATAAGAATTTATAAAATAGCACAGTCCAAGAGTAACTACTTTAGATGAACTATGGATGAGGAAAAGCACAATGACATGACACACAAACTGGGTGTCCAGTAGCTAAAATCATAATGATTATACCGATTCTTATACAATGTTAAGCATTCCTTAAAGCTTGAAGCTTAAATTGTTAAAGAAAAACGGTTCTAAATACCCTATCGAGCAAATTTCATAGCAACTGTTCACGAAAAGCATACCATGGATTGTGCCTTTTGTGCTAGAAACCCAGTTATTGACTCCTAAATGAATTTAAGGGGGGCAGGTGGGTAAGTAGAATTAGGAAATCTACCTAGTCCAAGCAACTTGAAATGATTCGCGAACTTAGCAATATACACATTGACGATACCTATGCAAATACACAAACCTCGTTCAATTTTGAGGACAACCGAGTACTCTAGTTTGGAATTACTCTGTCACATCAAACAGCCATGAATCAAGTCAAGCTCTTCGATCTAGAGCATGTTAAGGATCAAAGCACAATTTCAAAAGGCCAAGCAACATGATTCGAGAACCTAGTTTACTCCGTTCGACACTAACCTACTCTCCGGATCTAGGGCACATTCGGGTTGTCATTACGTCAAATCTGACCCCAAAAATCCATGTGATTATCGAGTTTCAGCATATGCTGCGTGCCCTAGCTTCCTAAAACCACGTGCCTATATTTCATTGTGCTTGCGATGGTGTCATCGTGGCAGGGAATGCTGCAATCAACCTACCCGGGTCGCACCCTGCACTGGAAGGGGAAGAACCCGAATCATAGTAACAGAAATATTATTCTATAATTAGAAAGAAGTACTAGGAAAAAGACGCCTAAAAAATCTCAACTAATCACACATTTTAAGGTACTGTAAATGGGGTACCTCTGTACCTCTTTCTGGGGTGACCTTGGAAGAATATATACGGCTGCTGGATGAGCACTATTTGAACATACTTTGATGAATTGGGGTTTGATTTTTCGAAAAATTAACTGCAAACAATAAAAGATTCAATCCATTGGAGATTGCAAGTATTTTGATAGAGTGACTCATTTAATTTATTTATTTATTGCAATAGACCACCGCCTTGTTTGATTATTAACCAAGTGTGGTGGCAACGTGCTTGAATGCAATTACGACCGAAATTACGTGGACGAAAGGGATCCATGGCCGACCGTACCTACCGATCTAGGGGCATTATTTCAATCGAAACGGCTTATTCAATCAATTAAATTTAATGGGTTTGTCAACTCGGAGAGATCCCATTGTGGTTGCTCTAGTGCAATGATGGAATATCCGCGCATGATTGCGGGGGGCATTCTCAGATATTGCCTGGCTGGTCCGAATTCAGCTGAAGTCTCCCCGCGTTTGTTGACCAGCTTTTCCTGTTTTCAAGTTTCAACCCCATCCAGTGCAAGAGCGTACTGGGCTGACTCACCCGCCCTCTGTTTCAACCATTTCAACACGCAGAAAAAAAAATTAAAAATTTTTTTAAAAATAAACAATAATAATAAATTAATAAATATCATGTTGCATTACCTTCGGTCACCGAAGTCTCATTTAAGAAAAGTGGTTGGTAACATTAGCTCCAAGATCCGGTGGAGCCACATGAATCTGGACTGGTCGAAGGATGGATTAATAAGAAATTGTCGTCATTCATCAGTGTGTTATCTGGGGACAGCAATTCACCAGGGATGATATATATATCACAAAAGCATAGTGACATATGGGCCGAGTAATGCATACGATAAAGTTTTTTTTTTTTTTATTTTACTTTTTGAAGGACTTTACATAAAATAACACTTCTCTTCCGCACTAATTAATTACTAAATGTCAGTTCAAACAGGTAGAAAGAGCAAAGAATACATGCCTACTTATCGGCGACAGACTTCGACAGATTCGAGTCTTTTTCAAAGGACGTATCCCGAAGATAGTTCATGAGTGATTTAATTATAATAAATAAATAAAGATGTTAATCAAAAAATAAAATAAGGCAGAAATGAAATGAATGAAAAAAAAAATGATTTGGGCACCACATAACGTTTCGTCGTACAAAGATATCAATTTTGTTTAAAAGAAACCCAGTTTGAAAATTGCTCTAGAAGTAAGTTGGACTCGACTTGCATAAACCATAATCATTAGAAAAGAATTACTGCTTCCTTATAGTGGAAAACTGCATGTTCGTAGTCAATAGAATGATATTAAGCGCATAGTATATGTTCAATTATTCACAATATCAAATGTAAAAGAAATATTAGACCATCTTAGAGGTGAACACTAGTCCAATTTAAACCTGAGAAACAGACTTAACCAGCCAGCTTTGGACAGTTTCTGGTTCATAAAATTTGAAACCGGTGATGATCACTTCATTTCCCAATTCTCGCTGTGGATTGGACCGCTCAAACCAAACCGATATTTTTTTATAAATTTTTAATTATTACAATTGCCAAAGATGATCGGGGTGCAGAAGCCTCAAAGCCCAGATAAAAGCAACATTATTTGAATATCCATGAGTTTATAGAAAATGAACTCGAGACCCTGCAATAATTGCACAACTAATTCCTTTTTTGATGCTTACTTCTGATCATATGTTATGTTTTTACAATGGTTTTGTTGAAGTGTACTTTCAAACAAGCATGAAACATGATGTTTGCACAGGTAGGATAACTACTTCAAGAATGGCAACTTGCATAGAGCGACATACATTTACAGCTTTGCAATGAATATTATTATTTTTTTTTTTAAACAATGAATAGAATTGAAAAAAAAAAATCATCTATCAGTTTTTGACCCACCCGGGAATCAGACCAAATCGGTTTTTAGGACCAAATGGGCTGTTTCCCCATTCCAGGTTCCGAGGTAAGTATCAACTCATTCTGAAATCAAACACCCCTATATTATTTAATTGGGTTTTAACTCGCATGTTACATGATTCATGAGGTTAGTAAATTTTTTTTCATAATATATGACTATATGAGCAACAAAACACATCTTTAGGTATTATTTTGAATTACTGAATAAAAAGTAGCTCCACGCTTTTTCTCTCATCATTGATGTCGTCCTTTTTTACCGAAGCAATTTGTTCTTTTGACTTCGCCGAAAAATTATTCGACAATATTTTTACTATGCAACTACTATTTGATTTATATGATGATAAGCAAATATATTCGAAATATATTTCACTATTCTAATTTTCTTTTTTGCTCTTAGTAATAATTAAGATATAATTTACAATGCATAGTCTCAATAACATATCATGCGATTATTATATGTAATCATTTATTATCTGGATAACGACATCAATGCAATGCCCTAATAACTGTTAATGAATTAATAATGATTATCTATATTTTATCCCCGACTACCTAACTATTTGTAGAAGGGAATCTTTTTATTTTATATTATTTGTGCTCATAGCAAAAAGAACTTATATCTTTTTTTTTGCTGGATCGATGTAGGGAGATATAGAGTTAGCGCCACCCCCAGAAGAAAACATGCAGTAAGCCCCATCGATGGAGAGAAAGAGGAGAGAAAGTATATAAGCCACATTGATTATCAAACAAAACACCCACCAAAGCCACTCACCCATGTCGAAGAATCCATCGGAGATCCCGAAAAAAGCAATAACACATGGCCAAAGCACGAGGAATATAAATCCACCACATGTGCTCTTTGGGGTCCTTTTGCCCATGTCATGAACTCTTAATCTGTCGGAGGGTTGGTGCGAGTACGTGTTCCCGTTGCAGAAAAACTCCATATCTCACAATTAAAAATTAAACCAAGAGGTTTATGTGGCTCGGCCTGAGTATTAATATCCACTCCACTTGATAGGCCGGAAACAAAGAATCGACGGTTGAATTTACTGAGTTGCAATCAACTACTCAATCACTCCTGTGTTTCCTTAAGCCTTTATGCTCTATTAGAATGTTAAAATATTAAACCATGCATTAGTTTAATTACTTATTTATTTGCATGAATAGCGAATGGGTCGATTCAATCGATGAAGTATGAGTGGAGTTTGAGGGTTGATTGATGGAGCCTAATGCTCTCGCATCATACCATTTGTTAGGAGCACACAATGGAAGCCCCATATCTTCACTTGAGGAGATTGTAGAAAATGAGTTTAAGTCTGAGTCCATCAACATATACAGTTACAACAACATCCACTTAAAAGTTTAATCTAATAAGTTATAAACCAACTTGGATGTAGTAAATGCTTCACAATTTACACCATACTAATTCTAATGCGAAATTTTTCTAATATAACTCACGCATGCAACTCAAACCCGACCTAGTTGGGTCAGCATCGAACTATTAAATCATACACTCTGAAAAGCCGGGTGATCCATAATACCCCTAGTTTTGAACTATGTCCACTAAATTAGAAGGTTAAAGTTATGGAAGACATTCATGGTAACTACCTTATGCCAACAATTCTAAATTGTGGAGAATTGAACTCGCAATAGACATCAAGCGATAGTCCACATATTAATTCCTCTTGATCGTACAATTGACCAAATTAAAACGAGAATTAATAGAAGACTGTGAAGTGATTGCATTAGATGAACTGATAAGAGCCGCAAGCTTGTTGTCCCATAACCGAAACCATGATGATTATACAAACTCTGATTTACGCTACACGACTCTTTGAGCTTGAAGTTTAAACCGTAATAAATATGGTTGTTACCACCTACCGAGCATATTTCATAGCAATAATTAACACAAAGCCCACCGTGGATTGTGCCTTTTGTGCTAGAACCCTCGTCACCAACTTTTAAATAGATGGGAGTGGACCAAATGGTAAGTAGGAACCTAGTGCGAATAGGTTGAAATGATTCAGGAACTTGTCAATATACACCTCGACCAGACATACGCATGTACACAAACCTCAATTGATTTCGAGGACGTCGACATACCCTAGTTTCGAATTACTTTGTACCAATCAACAGTCATGAATCTAGTCAAGCTCTTTGATCTAGAGCGGATTAGGGATCAAACCTTAATCCCAAAACCAGCAACATGATTCGAGAACCGGGTTAACTCGGCTTTATACTAACCTAATCTTTGCATCTATTGCATATTCGGGTCGTTCATTACTGTGTCAAATCTGATCCCAAAATCCACGTAATTAATAATTTTCGGCAGATGTTGCGGGCTCTTGCTTCTTGCTTCTAAAATCCATCGCATTTTAAGCAAAAGACATACACGTGCTCACCTGAGGAGGAACGCTATAATCAACCTGCCCGCGTCCAACCCTGCGCTAGAAGATGAAGAACCGGAGGCACAGCAATTACAAACAACGCACGAACATACTTTGAATTTCATTTTCTAAAAATGAAATGAGTGAAAAAAAATTATTCGGGCACCACGTGACGTTTCGTGGCACAAAGATATCAATTTTACTAAAAGAAACCCGGTTAGAAAATTGCTCTAAAAGTTTGTTGGTCTCAACTCGCATATACCATCATCATCGGAAAAGAATTACAGCCTCTTTATAGTAGACAACTGCATGTTAGTAGTTAGGAGAATGATATTAAGCACATAGTATACGTTCAGTTATTCACACTATCAAATGTATAAAGAAAAATAAAATAATAGACCATCTTAGGGGTGAGCACTGATCCAATTCCAACCTGAGAACCGAATTTAACCAGCCAGTTTTGGGTGGTTTCTAATGATAATCAATATGGTTCTTGATTTCACATATGGACTGGATTGCTCGGACTAGACTGGGCCAATTTTTTTTTTATATACAATTTTTAATTATTACAATTCCCAAAGATGATTGAGGGTAGAAGCCTCAAAATCCGAATAAAAGTAACATCCATTTGGATATCCATGAGTTTATAGAAAACGAACTCGAGACCCTGCTATGCTTGCATGGCTAATTCCTTTTTTCAATGCTTACTTCAGATCACATGTTATGTTTTTAACGATGGTTTTGTTGAGGTTTACTTCCTGACAAATGTGAAACCTAATGATTGCATAGGTAGGATAACTACTCCTAAGATGGCAACTTGCATAGAGCGAGACACATTTGCAATTTTGCAAGGAATAGAATGGAAGGAAAAAAAATAAAATTCATTCGTCAGTTTTTGATCCCACCTAGAAACTGGACCATACCGGTTTTAGGATTAGGTGGACCGGTTCTTGATTCCAAATTCCGATATAGGAACCGATCTATCCTAAAACCAATCACCCCTAAATCATCTAGTTGTGTTTTAACTCACATATTATGTGATTTGTAAGTTTTTTTTTTGGTCGAAACGTGATTTATAAGGTTAGTAGAGCTATTTCATAATATATGACTATACAAGTGACAGAATGCATCTTTATGTATTATTTCAAATTACCGAATAAAAAATAGCTCCACGCTTTTTATTTCATAACTGATGTCGTCTTTTTTGTATATAAGCAATTTGTTCTTTTGACTTTGCCAAAAATTTACTCGGCAGCATCTTTACTATGCGACTTCTATTTGATCTGTATGGCCATAAGTGAGCATACTTGAAAAATATTTCGCTTCTATAATTTTCTGTTTTGCTTTTAGTAATGATTAAAATATAATTTATAAAACATAGTTTCGACAACATCTCATGCGTTTATTATATGTAATCATTTATTATCTGGATAACGACATTAATGCAACTGCCCTAATAACTGTTAACGAATTAATAATGATTCTCTATTTTATAACCCCCAACTACCTAAATAAATTTTGTAGAAGGGAATCTTTTTATTTTTTAATTTTTTTGCTCATAGCAAGAAGAACACATATTCTTTTGCTCGATAGTTGTGGGGAGATATAGAGTTAGCGCCTCCCCCAGGAGAGCACATGCAGTAAGCCCCCATCGATGGAGAGGAGGACAAGAGAAAGTATATAAGCCACATTGATTATCAAACAAAACACCGCCAAAACCATTCACCCATATCGAAGAATCCCTGGGAGATCCTGAAAACAGCAATAACACATGGCCAAAGCACGAGGAATATAAACCCACCCTCCTCCCATGTGCTCTTTGGGGTCTTTTTGCCCATGCCACGAGCTCTTAATCTCGCATTTAAATATGGCTCGGCCTGAGGATCGGTATCTGCTCCAACCGATAAGCCGGCGGCCAAGAATCGACTGCCGAGTTTACCAAGTTCCAGTCAGCCACTTGATCACTCTTGTGAATCCTTAAGCCTCAATAATCTATTAGAATGCTAGAATATTTAACAACGCGTTGGTTTTACCGCTTAAACTTTTTTAACAATTGACAATGGCTACAAAAGCAATTAGATGAAAGAATGAGTATCGGATGCATCTAATTCATGCGAGCTTTACTCTATCTCAATCATTAGATCATGTGGATTCCTTGTTCAATGACTAATGGTGTGTTTGTTTCGCGGAATACATTTTCAGGGAAAACATTTTCCTCATTTTCCGGCGTTTGGTTCACTCAGGAAAATGAGTCAACGGAAAAAGTTTTTCTAGTCAACGGAAAATGTTTTCCTAATAAAGCTTAAATTTAGGAAAATGATTTCCCCTTTGAAATGATCGGAAAACGTTTTCCAAATCTACCAAAGTTTAGATTTGATGCTTGGTTTACAAACAATTATTCTTATAAAGATATATTTTTAAATTTTTATAATTCTTTTTAAAAAAATCGAATTTTTAATTTTTTAATATAATTTTTAATTATTTTTAATTATACTTTTTAATAATTTTTATTTTTTAAAAATATAATTTTTAATTTTTAATAATTATTTCTCTTTTCTCTTTTCTCTTTTCTCTTTTTCTTTTCTTTTTCTTCTTCTTTGGCCGGCCGCCGACCACAAAGACGGGCCGGTGATCGGCCACGGGCGAGACCGAGCTCTCGGCATCGGGCGGGGCTTGATCTCGCTGATTTGGCGAGGCCCAGGCCCCACTCGACGTCGGCAGGCTCGAGTCTCGCCAGATCCGGCGAGGCTCGAGCCTCGCCTCGCTGTCGCGCCCCAACGGCCGGCTAAGGAAGGAAGAAAAAGAAAAAAGAAAAAAAAAATCTGAAATATGAAAAATAATTATAATTTCGATTTTTTATTAAAAAAATATTTTTAAAGGTGATGGACTCAACAAATTAATTTGGAAGTAAGAGGTACACTATTATCAATTGTTAGGTCAAATGTCATTCAATCATTTTTCAAATGCGATCCAAATACCAAAAAATACTTTCAGTCATGTATCACCAAATAAAGGAAAACCAACAATTTTCCTGGAAAATGGTTTCCCGAAAAACATTTTCCAAAAACGTTACATTTTCCGTGAAACAAACACACCCTAAGATGAAATGATCTTGCTTATTTCAAATGCATTTTAGGATTTTTCATTTTTTTTTTCTACCCTTCTCTCTAATGTAGAAAAGCTATCACAATCATTTTCCCAAAAAGATCACCGCTAATCAACATTTTAATATCGTGAAGAATCCTTATCTAGACTCACAAGCATATGAATCGAATCCACCATAACCATTGACCAAGTAAGCCCCAATGTGGATTCTACATGATCAATGATCATGATTGTACTAATCCATGCAAAAGTTTCTCGGAGTTACCCAACAATATTTTCCTTGACCTACTGGTTGTGCATCCAATTTCCATGACCGTCCGAGTAGCAACAACAACTATGATAGCTTCTCATGTCAAATACGGCTGCAATAGCTGTCGCGATTAAATATTGTGTCCCGAGCACTGTGCCTTGCTAATAAATCTTCTCAAAATGATGTTTTTGCTCATGACGTTGATTCAGCTGTTGAGGTGTAAGCCTCCCGTAAAGTAATTTATGAGGACTTCATCAATTAAAACTATCTACTTCTCCCATAACTTGATATTTTAATTTTTTTGAGTAAATGTGTGCCCCATAAAATTTGCAAATTAGCTCGAACTTAGGCTCCCTAGAATGAGGTATCGGAATTATGTTCGCTAGTTAAGCTATTCATGAGATCATAATTTCTCTCTGTCGATCAATCTTTTCGTGTCGATGTTGGTATTTTAGGATCTATAGCCCGATCCACGCAAACTCCACATTTATTTTTGGTCGTATTACGTGTTTCTTCCGTACTTTGGCATCACGAACAAAACTGGCAATTGTATCATGAAATGATCTAGTGGAACGATATGGTTGCCTAGTCGAGGATAATCGGTCTAGTTTTGTTAAAAAAAATATCCTTATTTGAATAAGTTTTGTAGTTAGAGTTGATTTCCTAGTTAAGTGGTTTCCTATATTGGATCCAATTCTTGTAAATATATAAGAAGTGTGACTTCTTGTGAATAGCATTCAAGAGACGATGTCTTGTAAATTACACTCTCAGAGCTCTAGTGTTGAAGATAATTAAATCTTGTGAGTAAAATTGGTGAATTTATTCATGAAATTGAGAGATTATTTCGTGAGAAATTGTGGAGCTAAGCATTATATGAGTCATTGGGTATAATTATGGATTGGAAAAGTCTGAGAGTGTTTAAGTAACTAAAGTGTGATTGTAATCTCCATGAAATTTTTTACTGCTTTCCTTGTGGAAATAGATCACATCAACCAAACCATGTAAATTTAGTATCCAATTTATTTCTTTTTCTTTTTTTTTTTTTTTGTATATTTCATTGTTTGATCGCTTTTTTATGCAATAATTGGTATCGAAGCCAAGATTAACTAAGTTGAAGTGAATCAATAGCGATAGAAGAAGGAAAAGTGAGAATCGACAATCTTTGTCATATAATTGACAACTTCATCTTTGAACCTGAATTCAACTTTTATTTGCATGAATAGCAAATGGGTCAATTCAATCGATGGAGTATGAGTGGAGTTTGAGGGTTGATCAATAGAGCCTAATGCTCTCACATTATACCTTTTGTTGGGAGCATGCAACAGAAGCCTCATATCTTTACTTGGGGAGATTGCCAAAAGAAGTTTAAGTCTAACCCATCAACATATACAGTCACAACCACATCCACTAAAAAGTTTAACCTAATAAGTTATAAACCAACTTAGATGTAGTAAATGCTTCATAGTTCACACCACACTAATTTCAATGCGAAATTTTTTTAACATAACTCACACATGCAACTCAAAATTAGTTCCCTTGGGTCAGCATCAAACTCTTAAACCATGCACTCTAAAAAGCTGGGTGATCTAAAGCTGGGTGATTTATGATAACCATAGCCTTTGATCTATTTCCACTATATTAGAAGGTTAAAGTTATGGAAGACATTCATGGCATCTACCTTATGTCCAAAAATTCTAAATTGTGGAGAATTGGACTCACAATATATATCAAGCAATGGTTCACATATTAATTCCTCTTGATTGTGTGATTGACCTAATTAAAACGAGAATTAATAGAAGAGTGTGAAGTGATTGCATTAGAAAAACAATGATAAGAGACGCAAGATTGTTGTCTAATGACCAAAACCATAATGATTGCACAAACTTTACTTAACGCTACACGACCCTTTGAGCTTGAAGTTTAAACCGTAATAAAAATGTTTCATACTACTTATCGAGCATAATTCATAGCAATAGTTAACACAAAACGCACGGTACATTTTGTACCAGAACCCTCGCCACCAACTTTAAATTAATTAGAGCGGACCAAATGGTAAGTAGAGACCTAATGCCAATAGGTTGAAATGATTCGGGAAATTGTTAATATACACCTCGACCAAATATACGCATGCAGACAAACCTCAGTTGATTTCGGGGGCATCGACATACCCTAGTTTCGGTTTACTTTGTACCATCCAACATTCATGAATCAAGTCAAGCTCTTTGATCTAGAGCGTATTAAGGATCAAACCACAATCCTAAAACCAGCAACATGATTTGAGAACTGAGTTAACTCATCTTTATTCTAACCCAATCTTCGGATCTAGTGCACATTCGGGTTGTTCACAATCATGTCAAATCTGATCCCAAAATCCATGTGATTAATAAGTTTCAGCAGATGTTGCCAGCTCTTCCTTCTTGCTTCTAAAATCCATCGAATGATAAGACATTCACTTGCTTATCTTAAAAGGAACGCTATAATCAACCTGCCCGCGTCCAACCCTCCACTAGAAGATGAAGAACCGGAGGCATAGCAATATTAACATTTTCTATTATTAAAAAAAAGTCAGAAAAAATTAGCCTGAGGTATCTAAATTAATTATATATAAATGCACATGGCGGTGTATAGTTAAGTACTAGATGCGGGGGAACCTTTGTACCTCTTTCTCGGGTAAACCCCGAAAGATATTGTCTTTCCTTAAAAGTGATGAACAGCTACGACTTTATCATGTTCAAAGAATCATTCGCAGATGCCAGATAATATGTACAAAGCACGAACATACTTTGAAATTCATTTTCCATGAAATTAATAGCAAATAGTTAAAATCTCAACTTATCGGATATTGCAAGTTTTCTTATCGAGTTCACTTATTTCATCATCCACAAAATATTTTTAGACATAAAATATTATTGGAAGTGAAATTTATAGCGATACGAACAATCACTTTTAGAAAACTATTTTTCAAATCATTTATTATTTGTGAAACAAACACGCCCTTTAATTAAAACAACTCATTCAATTAATCAAATTAATGGGTTTGTTAGATTTGAGAGATCCCATTTGGTTAGCTATGTTGCAATGAATATGATGAATTACATAATCAAAAAAAAACGAATGTCCGTATGTATATATTATATCTATTTATCAGATAATGCCTGGCTGGCTGAATTCAGCTGAGAGCGCCTCCGCGTTTTGACCAGCTCCAACGTACGAGTCCAACCCCATCCAGTGCAAGATCCTACTGGGCTAATTCATCTGTCCTATGTTTCGACCATCTCAACACGGAAACAATAATTTAAATAACAAGAAAAGAAAAGAGCTGTTTGTAACATCAAATTCAAGATTCGAGGAAAGTCACCCGAATGGGATGGTGATTAATGTACGGCTTAAGTAGTCGTCTTCATGCATGATCGCGTGCTCAATTGGCTCGCAAATCTGTCTTTCGGGGTTTCTAAATAAAAGCGAAAGAGTGCTCGAGCCTTGACCGACCCGAGAGAGCACGAGGGCGTTTTCTGGGGACGGCCGTTTACTAGGGATCGATCATATAGACTATGCTTTCATGATCGCGTGCTTAATTGGCTCGGAAATCTGTTTTTCGGGTTTCTAAATAAAAGCGAAACGGTGCAGTTGCACGAACCTTGACCGACCCAAGAGAGCACGAGGGCGTTATCTGGGGACGGCTCTTGACTAGGGATCAATCGTATAGACTATGCTTTCATGGTCCGGTCTTGTACTTGTGATGCACGTTCTTTTTCCTTCAACTTTTTGATTGGCTTTACTTGATTGACACTTCTCTTCCGCACTAATTAATCACTAAATGTCGGTTCAAATAGGTAGCAACAATCAAACATACGTACCAACTTGCCGGCCGAAGAAACTCCAAGAGATTCAGGTCTTTTCCGAACGATAAACCCTAGAAATTGTTGATGAGGGAACCGATAAATTGAAAAGGAAGAAGTTAATCATAAATTAAATAAGGCGGAAATGAAATGAACGAGAAGAAAAATTCGAAAAAAATTAATTTAAGTGAAAAATATTTAAAAAGCTCCACACTTTTTTATTTCATCATCGATGCTGTCCGCTTTTATTTAAGAGATTAGTTCTTTAACTTTGCAAAAAATAAATTTGCTCCACAATATTTTTAGTACGTGACTTTTATTTACTATGTATTGTCATCTATTTGTTAAGTAAGTTTGTTTGCAATATACATCGCTTTTCTAACTTTTTGGGCTTGTAGTATTAGAAAAAATTCATTTATAATAACACAACTTCAACATATTTCACGGAATAATCTGATATAATCATTTCTAGATGGATAATGACATCAATGCAACTGCATCAATGATTTTTTTTTAAACAATTAGTAATCATTTACTATTTTATTACGGCAACTACCTTAACAAGTTTCATGATTGATGCCAAAATCTCCAAAATCTCAAATTAGTATATCCATCTCATATTTATCTTAAACTAATTTTCGTATTACAAAAAATCTTAAACCAATACCTTCATGACAAGTGCACCCTCTCTCTCGCCCCCCTCTTTATGTGATAGAACCTCTTTGAAAATTTCACATAATCTCTTCACTAGTGCTTTTTTAATTACACATATCCTTATGATCTTAAGCAGCTCCTGAGCATTTGCTCTTTCTGGTACTTCGGATGATGCACATCAAGTTCATGTTCAAAAGCTCGAGGAACTTGGACTCGGTCGGCATCAAAGACGACCAACCTTCTATTTCGGTTCGTGATCTTATATTAGGATTCATCGTCCAAAGAAACTCAATATCTTATCTGATTCCAATCTTCTCATCTCCAACACTATCACTGATAAAGGTAGGAGCCTTTTGTGTCGATTTATTTTCATAGAATTACATCATTTCGGCTTAACGTAGGCACTTTGAAATGGGATGTTATTCTGAGATGAAATGAGAACCGATGTCAACACTATATGTAGATTTGTGGAAGATATCATATACGAACTAAACGTAAATGACAAGTTTGGAGTAAATATGACATGAACGAATATGACATGAACGTTTGAGAAATTTTGTGATGCAAAAATCGGTTTGGGATAAATTAGTATACATGTAACAATTTGAGTTTTTCTGTACCATTGATTCTAAATCTTATAGAGGAGCCGAAACACCCACAAGAGCCTTATCGACCTATTCATTTGATATATAAGGACGGCAGTCTTCACGGATGCGCTCTTTATTCTAACGTGTCGCTGCCCGTATGTCTAATATCCCGAATTGAAATAATATCTTTTTCTTGCCCTGTTTTTGGCAATATCCGCTCGTTGTTCTACATCTAAGAGATCTCGAGATCTGAAAAACAACCTACATGAAGCCTTTTAAGGGATCATTTAGTTCCAATAATTCTAAATCTGATAGAAGGGAGCTATTCTTTCCACATAGCAAAAAACCGAACTTCAAAAAAGTTCCTACTTTCTAGCCACGAGTCCCACGAAAGGTTGGCATCTTTCTCTCCAGTATTTCCTTATCTCTCTCGCCTTTCTTCCGACACCGCTTTTCCTAAAGATAAGTGCGCGCGGGGCCCAGCGGTGCACGGACGCCCACGCGCGGGCGAGTAGCTCGCGAACGCCACTCGCGCACTCTGTGGATCGCGGAAAGAAAGGAAGTGGGACGGGGCCGGCTGGATGTACGGAGATGTGGACTCCGAGCCAGTTAGCGCCTCCCCCGGAAGACGACGTGCGGTAAAGGCCGCATTGATGGAGAGAACGACGGGGAGCGAAAAAGCGAAGTGGACACGTGTGCATATAAGCCGCGTTGTTTATCAAAACTCCGCCAAAACCACTCGCGCACGCATATCGAAGAGTCCCCCCTTCGAGATATGCCCAAAGCAGCATTTCGACACGTGGCCAAATCACAGGGGAATATAAACCCATGTGCTCCGCGGCGCGGCTGTTCCTTTGGATCCCATTGATTTTTTTATTTTATTTTTTGGGGAAAAAGAGATTGGTACTATTCGCTTAAAAAAAGTGCAGTGAATACTTCATAACATAATAAATCAAACAGGACAAATGGAGAATTCATAACCCGATTATAAGGTAGGCAATTTGTCCATTGAGTCTTGACAATCCAATCGTATTAACTGGAATGCCTTCTTCTTTAATGTGTTTACTAGAGACTTTGATCTTATCCTTACCAATTTCCACATGGTTGAAAAGATTTAAGGTTACATTTAATCATGGGAACTTTTTGGTGGGATGGGTTATGGGCGGACGAGATAAACATTAGATGGGATAATGAGGGATTTGTAATGTCTTGTAACATCATGTTTAATTCTGCCTTTTTGCATAAGAATATAAGTTACTAATTTATTGGAGTGAACATGTAGTTACATTTATCTACTGCGAAAAAAACTCATAGGGTGAGTTCCGAGCTCTCATGAGATATTACATTACCTTCGTAAGTAATTAACCGAAGCTGACTTATCTTGCAATTAAATATCGAACTCAAGAGGATGGAAACAAGCAAATAAATTAAGAATAATGAAGAACGTTAGAGATTTACATGGTTTGGTTCAAGTGATGATAATTGCTCCACGAGCTGGATAACTACGATTAATTAACCACTAAGTTATATAGCTACAATCAATCATTCAATCACTCTTGTGTTTATTTGAATCTCAATATTGGAAATACGCCTTAATCTAATAACTTAAATTTTTAGAACATTTTGCAATGGTCAAATAAGTTCGTAGACATAAATTTCTATCGGATTACTACCGATTGCTCCAAACGCTTAAATTATTAGATAAAAGCGTTGTTAGATATAAATTATTAACACAGTCAAATCCTCACAAGCTCTCCTGTTTCTGTCACCAAGTTTTGCTAGAAAATCCTAAGAGGAAGTCTCGCAAAGTTGTGTTCGTGCGTCCGAGTGAAATAAGTCTGAAAATTGATTATTATTTATTTATTTATTAAAAAAAAAAAAAGAGACAACATGCTTTGGAAGGTTGGCGTGAGGCAGAGTTGCCCGCTCGAAATGAGCCAAGGTGCTTGGGACATGGCCAGTATTGAACTGGTGTCTCCAGGCAAGTCCATCTCCAAACTTGTCCAAACACATCCTTGACTTATCTTATTCTCCTGGCTCTGATCCAACTCAGATTCCACAAGAACTTGAGCCACAACTTTTTCTTTTGCTGTTGATTTCGACAATTTTGACTAATTCTATCCAATAAGCTCACGAGTCCCGCAATTTCCTCCTTCAAAAATTCCCTGTAGCGAGACATCGACAGAGGAAAACAATGTGTTCTCGCTCGCTAGTGTGAGCCCATGGACCGACCGACCACGTCAAGTCATCAACACAAAAGGCCCTTTTTAAATGTGGTTCGCGATCCGCCATCGCTAGCCCAGTTTGGGCTCAACTCATGGAAACGGATGGGCCGCATGGGCCCGCTCAAGTTAGATCGCAGGGCTCTCTTGATTTTTTAAGAGCTTTTAAATTTTCCACACGGGCTTGGTCATAATCCCACTCCGTCTTTTCGGAAAATTTATTTTACATCGCTTGATAAGGGATTTTATATACTCTTTATATGCATATTATCTTTCTTCATCCAATAATTTGAACTGAACGTTGAAAGGGGTGTTGAAATATTATCCGCCATCGAGTCTTTTATATCTTATACCCTACCATTCAAAATCTAAGCATATAAATACAATAGGTCTACTCTATCGACTTTCCTTTCATATTAGCTGTCGGTTTATTTATATCAATAACTCGAGTCATTGATATTTGACATGTATGATAGGAGAATTAATAAATGCAAAACGAATAATCAAACTAAAGTTGGGTTAAGACGTGTGAGTTTCAAAGTAATTATGTGCTTATCGCAGCATATTCGGATCTCAAACAATAAGCTTCTCTTATGTCGTATCGTGAATTGCTGTTTTTTTTTTTTTTTTTTTAATGATCATGCGAGCTATCTCTTGAATATCCAAAGGGGAGTTTGAAAATGGTGAAGAATAGTCCTATTCTAAACATTTCATCCATCATATTTTCATATCATTCACAAAATCATATTCACAAGGCAACCTCAAAAAATCTTCGTTAGCACAGACATTGAGTTACTAACATTAGAACTTGTGAATATTTCGTCTACACACTCAAATACACATATTAGCTCACACATGATATTTCGTCATTTTCAATATATTTGATAGAGAATTACCCCTCCCCTCATCATATGTCCGATTTCCCTTTTCTAGATTTTTCTTTCCTTTTTTTTTTGTCAGATAACCATTCGTTCCAAAATCTCGAAAACAGGTTTGTAATTAAATTGCCACGTAGGATGCCACCTACAGTGACGCGTCAGCATTTAACGGCTACGTCGAGGAGCGAGAGCCCTTGGTAGAGCGTCGTTAAAATAATATGGCTCGGACCCAAAAGAGAACCCGACCGACCCGGACCGACCCGCCGGTTCTGTTTCTGCGTCCGAACCATCTCGAGCAGCAGCATCAGCTGCCACTGCTAGCCTACTGCACATCGTCTTCTTCGCCTCTGAACCCGAAGCGACCTCCGTCGATTCGATTCCTCCCCCGAAGCGTCGAGCATGAACCAGCTCCAGAGCGCAATCAGGTCGGCCTTCGCCTTCCGGAGGAGCGCCGTCGCCGCCGCCGCCGCCGGTCGAGGCCTCCCCTCGCTTCTCCGGGACGCGCCGCGGCCTTTCTCGACGGAGCCGGAGCAGCCGGCCCAACCGGAGGACTCGTCCGCCGATCCGTTCCTTCGGCCTCCGAACACTGGTCGCTTCACGTGCTCTTTATCTTCGATTACGTCTCGATCATTCGCCGTCGTGGTTGATTCTGCCTTCTCTGCTCTCGCGTCAGCGTTAGGGTTTATGCCTCCGTTGCGACGAGTGGCAAGTGCGGGCGTGTTTAGTTTTGAACGGAGATTGGAATTAGAAACAGAGCACATTCAAGCAAATTGTTAGCTTTCTTAGAAGCAATGAGATGGAGTGGTCAAAGTTATGTTCGTCTGATTTCCATTTTGCCTTTTGATCTATCTGGACAGCGGTTTGATAATGGCCTCCTTGGATTTGTATTGATCGGTTCGACGAGTTTTCGCATTGAAATTGGCGGTGGTTTTGGTTCCTCAGTCTTTAGGAGGGAAAAGATTGGATTCATGAGGGGTAAATTTGCAGTGCGGCCTGGTTATTTCAAAAAACACACCGAGCCTTTCCTAGAATTTGGCTTGTTTATTTTAAAAAAAAATTTCGTCTTTCCGTCGTGTTGTCTCTGAATCTCTGAGAGAAAATGGATGTTGAGTGTTTAAGCTCATTGTTCCTCTCATCCGTGCAATGTGCCATTGGACTTTGGACGTACGAATGCTTCCGATTGGTGTTTTTGGTTCATTCTACTAATACTCGGCGCTCACTCCTTCAGGTCCTGTTTATTCAAAGTTATTTGGAATGTCAAGGCACACCTTGAAGACTGATATTGTGAACCTGCTTGAAGGTTGTAAACTGACCTCAGATGATGTCAGATTCAACTACAACCGGATGTTTATCCCAATGGGAATGTAATGTTTCTCTCTGTTGTACTTATACTTTTTGGTTTTGGTACAATCTACAAACTAAAAGATGCAAATATCTTGTCCTTTTTTGTTGCACACTGGTCAGTCAAACACCTCATTTAGGTTAATCTGGATGTATGCGGGGGTAGAACAGGACAGTTTTTGAACTCTGCCACCTCTTTTGGTGGCTTGAATGATTCCACAGATTCTCGCCAATGTTTACATGGTTTCTTTCATTGTGTTTAAGGGGATTATATATCAAAGCTTGAAATGTTCATCCTCATCTATATCATTGTTGCATTCAGGATGTTGCAATTTCCCTCTCGGTTTGAATTTGATCAGGCTTTTAAGGTGATCAGTAGGAAGGGTCGCTTGTACAAATTGGAGAGGGTAATTCTTCTCATTGATGTCAGTTTTCCAAGTGTCCTTAATATTTTTCATGATTTTGGCATTGTGTTTAATTGTTGACTCTTGCATCCCAGGCTGATCGTTCGCAGTGGGATCTTCTCATGAATTATGATGGGAAAACGGTAAGCTGAAGCATCAATTTAGAAACAAGAGAAAGAGACATTTAATTAAACTTACCTATATTAGTGTGCATAGTAGAAGGCTATTGAGAAGTTGACATGGGGCACTCTCATTGAGTGACACATCTTCCTACTTCCAACTTTTTTTTCCTTCATTTTATTTCCCACAAGCTTCCAAGAAATAGCTTCAACCAAAAAGGTTGTTTCTTAGCCCCAAGGTCTTTTAATTATAGTCTTAAATCTTTCACTTCTCAAAATCATATCTTAATTAGATGAAAAGCCCAACGAATAAGACGTAACACTGCAAATAAAAATTGAGAAATGAAACATGAAGTCATATTGATACCATTCCTTAATGTTTCATAGCATAAGCCAACATATTGCAATCCAAAACCATATTGATTTTTTCTATATTATACAATAGAGAGAAGAGTGCAGCTGTTAAATCTCTCACTTATTAAAACCAATAGAGTATCTCGTACACATGTGGGAGGGGGAAATTCGATTATTTTGTGCCTCAAGTATTTAAGTAGATAATCTAAGCTCTTTAGAAGCTACATTATGAGGAAAAAAAAAGTCATAGTTTTTACTATTTAAAAGAGCCTGTATTTTGAAAATCCAGGTTAACCAAATTTTTTGATTGTTTGTGAATTGAAAATTGTGCATTCGCCTGTGTGATGCAGGGGCAAATAAAACTAGTGATAGAATTAGTTTGATACCTTAAGGCTCTAGTCTTCTTCCTTGATTAACTAGTTATTCGTTTGCTTTATCATTGTATGTTGTTCACCATCATGATTGGCATGCAGGTGCGCTTGTCATGTAGCTCTCTCTATTTTAAGAAATTCTAGTGTTTGTTCTTCAATCATTTAACTATATTTGTTTAGTACGTGTGCTTGATTAATTCTTTGCAATTTCTTGATTTTCCTTACATCTTTAGCTGAAGTCATTGAAATGAGGAACTTGAATAATTCTTTGTTATATGATATGATCAGTACAACATGTTCTTACATGTTGTGCTAAGTGTGCTAAGCGATATGTATGAGAGATAGCTAAAACTCAAAGGATACAGAGCTTCTAGGGATTCATTAAATAATTTCCGTGGGATAGATTTGCCACACGTGGTATCATCCTTTTTGCATATGTGTCCACTAAGTGAATTGATGGTTCGTTATTTCTGAGTGGTTTGGTGCTGGAGTTGAATAAGTTCTCTTTGGGACTTGAAATTTGCTCGTGAAAAAGCAGAGCTTGCTTTAGTTTGTTCTTCATGCATTTTGTTTGCTGGAGATAGGCTCTCTTTATGTGGTAATCAGTGACATGAAAACATGTAAGAATTGATATTAGCTGATTTGATTTGTCTTTGTTAGCTTTTACTGCAAGGAATCCCTTTCTCTGCTAATCCAAATGATGTGGAACGGTTTATGTCCGGATGTCAATATGATGCATCCTCCATTCAGATGATGGTCAGGTTAGCCAAATAGCTCTCTGTAAAGTATTTTGCTTGATAAAAAACTAGAACAACCTTTCTCAGAGATGATTTCTTTATTGATTATTGTTACTTTTATCAATGTTGTGTGAATAATCCTTTGTTCTAAGAATTTTCTATTTCCTACAAAACATACTGCACCTATCCAGGAGAGAGATTATCTTGGAGTGATTTATGAGACTGAATCTTCATTTGCCATGTCAGCATATGAAATTTCAATGGAAAGCATGAAATCCAAATGCCAAACAATAATATGTCTTTTGGCACCACTACCCAAATATTCAGTCATTTGTCTTATTCTTGCTATTTGTCAACAATCTTGCTCTTGCTGACATGGCAAGAGCAAGATTGTGGGTTAGAAGATATCCATATTCTTAAGCTGGAGAAGATATCCATATGATCAGTCTGCTCAAGGCTGAAGTAGTACTTAAGATATATGCTTGCATGAACAAAAATGTACTAATGGTGGCAACAGACTAATTGAGCAGTGCCATCATAGCATCAAAGTATGAGAGACACACTAAATGGAAGAGTTCATTATCTTTGTGGTGATTGCATGAACAATTTAAATGGTGAAATAAATGATTTTGAAAAACTAAAGATGAAACTATAGGTCTAAAATTTAAAGTCATGAGATAATGACATTGTAAAGCAGCTTATAAGTAATGCTATTAACTGAGCGTGGCTGAAATTTCCAGAAGCATTGGTTTTATGCCCCCCTTATGTAAATTTAATGCATTTGCAGGCCAGCAAACCCGGATCCAATCAAGATGGCGACTGTGAACTTCCCCTCGCAGATTCAAGCAATGAATGCATTCATCACCAAGAATAGAGGTTTCTGCCAAAATAGTCAGGTTTTGTTGCGAGTTCTGCAGTGAAGGAGTTTCTCTGTGTTCCCTTTTCCGATCCATCCACAATGGTTTTAGATATAGTCTGAGGAACTGGGGTATCAAAAATGTTGTTTTTTCTTTTCGGCTCTTCTTTTCTTTTGGTTAGGAGCTTTTTCAGCCATTTATCCTCGAGAACGTCCATTCAAGCTGGCCGTTTTAATGAGATTCAGGTTACATTGGCCCCTCCTATTGTGGAAATTTTTTTTCAGTCTGTCGGAAAATTTGTTACCATTACCCCCTACACCACCCCCCCACCCCCCTCCTTTTTTCTCTCACTTTTTTTTTTCTCATCTTTGAAGTCTTCTTCCTTTGGATTATGAGTTGTACTTCATGCGGTGGAAATTCCCACACTGTTTGGAGATAAATGGCCAGTGATGCCACATGGTTTACCCGATAGCATGATTTGTTATGGTCGATCCCGAATCAATTGTTGGAACTCGCTGTAGCTTTGGATGTGCTTTGCCTCTGGAATGGGAAGAGAACGCTTACCTTTTCTGGTCACATTTTGAAAATCAAATCTAGGGCAAGAGTCGCCGAATGTATAAAGAAAGCATGACAGAGCGTGCGCACACTTGCATCTCTTCAATTAGTTGTTAGTGCCCATTTGGTCCTTCTAGCAGCTGCTCGACTAACAAAAAGGTTCTTCTTCAGTACTATCTGGACTTGGGAATACGCTTGCAGCTCCAATCTTTAGTTCATGATTTAAGCAGCTTGGGTGGGTGGACGCATTGATTGTGCGAACTCATACGAGGTTGGTTGGCGGTTTCTTAGAGTGAGGTCCAAGGTGTCTTGTAACTGGGACGCATAAGTTTGCAATCATGTGTAATGATAAGAATCGATGATTAGTCGCGACATATTACAAATGCCAAGAATGCTAAGAATCGGTGATTAGTCTCTTTCCTTTCCGTTTGTCTTGGGAGATTGTTTACATGATCTATGAAGCAACAACGAATTATAGAAAGAACTGTTTCTGGTCGGTCGGCTTAAAGCTTTTCCCTTTTCGCGGGCGTCAGATGATGTTGCACGTGGAAAACTGGTCGTGGTCGGTTCGCCGATGCGGTGCGGTTCATGGGCGTCTTTAATTCCCCGGGGCGGCGGTGTCTGGTCTCGGCCATTTTGCAGGCTCTCCTTCTCAATCTTCCAAAAATTGAATCCGGACTATTAAGGAGACGAGAGGGGACAGGGGCGGTTCAGAGGCATCACGTGACAACAACGCCCAGAATTTACAACGCCTCTCTCTCGCGTGGTGTTCGTGGGGGATGGGTCAGTAATTGCATAATTTAATCCAACTCGGTGTCGCCACTTTTGGCTTTTGGATTTTGTTAACGGGCGTCTCGATGTCTATCGAGCAATAAAGACGAAGAAAATCTACGGTTTTCAGCGCATGGGTAGGGTCGAATTATGTATACACGAGATCTTGAGAATCGAAACGACATTGTCTGCCTTTCGAGAAAATATTCAGTAGTTAGTAGTTGAGTCTATGTAAATAAGCAACATACACATTCATTATTCCTGCATGATAAGATGATTAGGATTTAGTATTTGGTTGGCGAAGCAACATGGTTAATTCAGAGAGAGAGAAAGAGAGAGAGAGAGAGATTAGAGGTGGTCTTAAATAAAAACGAGGCGTGCTGAAGTGGAAAAGGACAGCAAGGTTATTGTCCTTGACATGAAGATCGCCGAGGAAAATGATGGAAGCAGCTCATATAAACTCATAGCTTTGGACAGACCACTGCCGTAAGAGTACAAATAACACTCACAAGGCTCAAAACTTGTGTGTCCCTTGTCCCTTTACCGAACCAACCCAACTTCCCTCCTTAAAACAAATCAAAACATAACCCCCAAGAAGAAAAAAAAAAGTGAAAAAGAAGACAAGAAAGTGTTGATCTTAAGAACGTCCAACCCCAAAGGCTCACATCGCCCAAAGAAGAAACAAGAGCAACAAAAACAGCTAGCTCTACCTGCCAGGTGTGTCACCGCATGAGTCTATGATCACAATATCTTCCAGAAAAGTACATTGAAAGCTTCATCTTGCA
The DNA here is from genome assembly GCA_014182715.1 of Eucalyptus cloeziana. Taxonomy (NCBI): domain Eukaryota; kingdom Viridiplantae; phylum Streptophyta; class Magnoliopsida; order Myrtales; family Myrtaceae; genus Eucalyptus; species Eucalyptus cloeziana. Next base: position 34,361,852 of record CM024644.1, read on the forward strand.
TCTTGCTGCAAGATCTTCTCTGAATCTAGATAGGCATCACTCTCTCTGAATCTTTGAATCTTTGAATCTCTGATTCTCCTCCTCTAATGCTGATATAGAAGTGCCTGGTCTTTTCGTCTGAGTTATCAGTAGGAATTTGTGTCACGTGCATGGATAGAACGGGAATGGCAATCAGCTGCGTAGAAGAGAAAATATGCAGGTGGGCTTTCGATCTTTCATCCCCCCGTTTCTGTTGTCTGTTCATCAGTCTCACTTTTAGTGCGCTAACATTAGAGTGGCCAGTGTCAATACAACGGAGGACGATGGCAGTGACAACGGCAGTTTGACTCTCTTAGAGTGCCTAAGAGGAAGATTGCTGGCAGAGAGACAAGCCTCTAGAGCAGCTAAAGATGATGCAGAGTTCATGGTTCAAAAGGTTTGATCTCTTCCTGGGATTTTATTCATTTCATTTATCTACGCAAATCTCATTCCTACAAATGTGTACAAAAGAAAAGGGGTTTTAGCTTTTTTCTCTGGATAACAACAGAAGCGAGTTTCGCCTTCTAATGTGGCTTGGCTTGTAATGGTGAAATTATTTGATGGTGTGAAGTTGACAGAGCTGGAGGAGAAGCTGAGAGAAGAGATCAGATTGAGGGACAAGGCCGAGAAGAGGCTTAAATTCCTTAAGGGAAAGCTTGAAACCGCGAACATCCCATTTTCACCTACATTGGAGGAATCAGAAGAATCTTGCAGATCACCCATTGCTTCAGGCCCCAAAGACGCACAATTAGAAAGAGCCAAGAGGCAGATCACAGAGCAAGAAACTTCCCAAGACTCGAAAACCGATTCTTCAAACCGCCTCAAGTCAAGTGATCACTCTCACACCCATGAAGCTCATCTTGATTGGGAAATTGATGATTTTCCTGCTGAAAAATCTGGCCAGCAAATCACTGCCGTTGATGAAGAGTTCAAGATTGATGACCCCAGGCATGTGTTCTAACCGACACTGTTCTCCAACTAAATGTTCCCAGTGATATCACTTCTGTTTTATTACTGCATGCAACTCCAGTGGCCTAGAAAATTATGTGCAGAATTTCTGATTATCACCACTTATCCTAGTATCAATAAACAATTCAATACGCAGTCTTTTTTTCTGGTCAGAACAATAAGCATGTTGAGTAATGCTAATTTAATTCATAGGAAGTGTGATCATATCTCAGATGTATTCAATGTTTTGTGGTCAACGGAGTTAATTAATTCAATTTCTAATGTTTCCTCTTCTAGTTCTCCCATGTTGAAAGCTTCCGTGGCAGAGCCAGAGACGCGGAAAGGGATCGACAAGCAAACTCCCAGCTTACTGGCACCGGTCCCAATCAAGCTTCCACCAAAACCTCAGCCGAGAGAGATGAAGATAACCAGGAAAATAACAAGCCAAGCCCTTGATCCTCTGATCCACGCCAGAGTAAAGACTCCGAGTTCAATGGAAAGAGGGCATATGGTTAAAGCTCTGATCTGTTAATACATGATAGCTGACACCAGCGACATCTTTCTCCTCCTTTGTCCTGCTTTTTCTTATTGTCCATTTAAGAGATGTTCCAAATTGTGCTTGAAACCTGAGATGTTTAAAAACTGGAGGTGGTTTTTCCGGGACGCTTTGATTCTGAACCCAGACCTTAGATATTTTTCCCTTCTTGCAGTTTCGCTGCTCAGTGTATTTATGAAGTCTTATTGAAAGGAGGTAGTCAGTTGCTTCTTGTGACTCAAACCATGAGCCTAGGATGAATCATTGTACTCCCTTCCTTCATGTGAATTGACGGGAAAGTGTTAAATGTGTAATCCGTTGGTCAAGCCCGAGAATGAGTGACAGGATAAGACCGAACCATCACAATTTACTCACCATGGGGTTGCCAACATAAATCGTTATGTTCCCAATTTAACCGCCTTTAGCCGTGAACGCATGGTTAGAATGTCTGGGTATGCCACAGATCCAGTGGACGGTGCTCTCGCGAAAATCACGGTAAGCATTCAGGGAATGGGGTTGATCACGACGGCATATAGGCCGAGCATGATTCTTTTGCTATCGATTTTTCAGCTAGTGGGGTGTTCTTTAGGTCGCACCGGGGAGGATCGCTGGTGTTCCTACCCTATGGTTAATTCAGAAAAAATAAACCCTGAATACTGAAACAAATCAACCGCCCCAAAGTAGCAACCGACATGCATACGATCAATTACGCTTGAATAAGCTACTAATGAGAGACAAGTGATGTTTTGCCCATAGGAGCAAAGGTAGAAGCTGGTGGTAGAGCTCTTAAGTTTTTCGTTGGGCCAGTACTAGTTGAGCTATTCAGAGAAACCAGTCACTGCAGGACAATTGCTGCATGAAACAGGGTTTACAATACTACTTTCCGTATTCATGTTAAGATGATTATTACTAGTTTCTTCTCAACACTCTTGACAATTAGTTATTACTGAGGAGGGAGTTCCATGTAAACATAATCCTTTATCTTGTTCAGCGGCCCATAGGTGATAGGCAAAAGCATTCTGAATCCAGAACAATCTTTTGGAATTTCTTCACGGTTGACATGAATTTAGAAGCAAAATGCTTTCACAGGTTCACAGTGACAACATCACTCTCCAGTGTCCCTTAAGACAGTGGCTGTCTAAGATATAGACAGCACTGGATCTCTGAATCCACAGTAAAAGTAGACGTCACTTCAAAATTCTTGATCTGAATCCGATCGGCATGTGTGGAACGTTTAAACAAGAATACATCCTCATACCCTTCTCAAAAGAACAAATCGATTTATCCTGAGTTCTGCAAGAACACTAGACACAGAAGAAGAACACGATTTGCTCTGCAAGTTGATGTCGCTCGTGACGCTGATTTGTTGCCCAATAGGCACATCCTCCTTTCTTAATAGCCAATTTAAGTTTTTGACAATAGATTAGAACTTCCACGCCAACACCAGTGTCTATTTGTTACTTCAGCTTCGAACTTGAACAAGTTCATATCCACCTATGGCCTTGACAAGATGGCTATAGATTCCCACTCCAAACTACAGATTACCTCCTAATTGATGAGAAATGACAAGCATCAGGAGAATAGATTGAACAAAAAAGATAAAAACTTATGACTCCGGGGAAAGCACTTACGGAGGGCTTTTGCGGGTCAAAGTCAAAGCTATTGATGGCACAGGGTTCAGCCAAGAGCTCCACCGGTTCTTTGCCTGAGAAGTCACCAACAGGAATGCTACCGTTAGTACAAAAGTCCTACTATAATTTAAGAAACACTGGGTCAACCATTGGATGAGTCCCCAGACTTAAAATTTGATGGAAGCATTCCCTTAGTTTTTTGTCATATCAGTTCCACAAGCAATCATCCTACAAAGGGTCAATCATTTTTATCCTGGCCAGACAACTCCTACCTTCTTCCACAACAGCTAGAATCCCATCTTCTGAGCAGATCATGACAGGTAACATTCGTGAGCCAACATTAGAAGGCTTTATACTGCGATCATATTGGATTTCCCAAATCTCACTCTCAGACACCAAACTAGTCACTCCCTCACCCATCCCGACTCCAGATAAAATAATTGGCTGTTGTTGCCGCCGCAGATCCCAGGCAAATATGGTTCCCGATGATCCACCTGCCTACAAGTACAGAAGATAAGTGAAACAGCCATAACAGGGAAGTTGATTATAAGTTGAGCCAGGTTACATGCAAGTCAAAATAATGTGTCAGGAAGAAAATTCTATTTGAACCACCAGGTAGAACATTGCCTGCAAGAAAATTGAATCTAACAAGAGAAGATATCAGAATGATGAAAAAGTCGGGTAGTTTTGGTTAATTGTTTTTTCCCTAGAGTTTGGTTCCTGGCTGATCTACAAGCAATATGCATCCTCTGATTGAAAGTTAGGAACATAGAATTGACCTTGTGCCAGGCTAATTCCTTTGCCATTCCATCGAACAGACCAGAAACAACTATATCGTCCTTTCAGCAGCTAGGAACCACATCACATGACTAATGCCACAAAATAGTCTGGTTATTATTGAGAGAGACAACAGGAGGTAGAAGCCAGAGGATGCTACAAGAATCCTGTTGATCCATTTTCTTCCCCAAACAAAACTAATCTTGTTCTCCACTAGCCTTCCAACAACATATACAGCTGGACACTCAGAAAAGGATTGGTAAACCTCTTTTGTACTTGAGAAACAGAAATGAAGAAAGGGTCATCCTTGTAATGGAATAGGATATGAATGTGAAACAATGCATGATCCATCATACCAGACAAGTGTGCTTTCGAGATGGATGAATATCAATAGAGTGAACTATCCCAGAAGCCTTCTCTTGGATGCTGCAAAGTTTCACCAGAAAGACCTGCCTGTTAGAAACCAGCACAAACCAATCTAGGGTATTGACAAACAACAAACTGCAATTTGCTAGAAATTTATCGATCTTCTATGAATAATCAATGTTCACTTTCCACTTTTTTAAACCAAATTCCAAACATACTTCTACACAACCAAGAGCACCACTCATTATCTAAGACATAAGCTGCATAAGTGGATGACCCAACCCCACTCTGAAAGAAGCTTTCCATCACAAAAGAAGGCAACAGCAAAGTAGTTCGGGATTTAATTCTACGAATCTTGCAACACTAATTCCAATGTGAGTGTCCCTTTGGATATGTAAACAGCAACATCTGTGCCAAGATTCAAACCACCAAATTGAGAAAACCAGAAGGCGAAGGATGAAACAAGCATGGAAGCAACAAAGTCAATTTTCCGATGCTCAGTTAGGCAATTCTCCGACCACAACATGCACAGACTGTGCGGCAGATTCTCTTAACTCAAACACACTGGCACATGGATCAGTAACACATTTCGAGATATCTAAGATACTTTTTGCCTTATCTCAAACAATGAACTAAACGTAAAAATCGAGAGAAAAACTTAGACAAAAACACCAGCTAAACAACAATGACAAACTCGATGCACCTAAACATCAAGTCCACAAAGCCTCTCACCGATCACACTTGAACTGCGAGACCGGCCCTCCGGGCGTCCTCCGATCCCACCAGTGCAGACTGAACCCGTAACCGCCAGTCGCGAACTCGCTCGGCGACGCCCATTTCGCGGCGGTGTACGAAACCAGCCCGTTCGCGTCAAAAACCCTAGTTTTCCGGAGCCGACCCTCCTCGAGGCTCACCAGATTCACCCTCCCGTCCTCCCCGACGCTCACGCAGTCCACTCCGCCGTCCGCCAAGTCCACGCACGAGGCTCCCCCGGCGTGCAGCCCCTCCGCCGCCGCCGCCGCCTGCTCGATCGACAGGTCCATCGGGTTCACGGCCATGACGTGGAGCGATCCCACGCGGGTCGAGGCGGCGACGACGGGCCGCTGCGCGAAGCTCGCGGACTTGAGCGAGGAGACGCGGGACGGCAGCGGCGCGTGGGCGGAGGCGAGCGCCAGGGTTTTGGAAGCGCTTACGGAGTGGACCTCGAGGGACGGGGTGTCGGAGTCGGAGTCGAAGGAGGCGATGACGACGTAGCGGTCCAGGGCGGAGAAAGTAGGGAGCCACCGCACGCCGTCGACGTACTTGTACAGAGGGAGCTTGTGGATTTCCGGCGACGGCGGAAGCTGCGTGACCGCCATAGTCTTCACTCTGTCGCAGTGAGAGTTTGCACTTTGCAGGGATCAGTCCAAGGAAGGGAATGCACAGCCCTGTCTCCTTTTTTTTTTTTCTTTTCAATACATTTCTACAAATTCTAAAAGTTGCACATAACCATGTCGAAAATTATTAAAGCGTCGCGTTTAGTCCTAATTTTATAATTTTTCACATTTTTTTTCAGATTCAGTGGCAGCTGAACCTCTTTTTAATAATCATTCAAACTTATTCAAAGCATGTAGAAATTTTTAAGATTAAGGTAAGAGATCACATTATTTTAATACAACAAGATGTTCATAGTGCCATTCTTCAAGTCCATATAAACTTTATCTTATACTCAAGCTAAATGAGTGAGGAGCGGGGACGATGTCTTTGTATCTACTAGAAGCTGGAACCAAATCGATCCTATTTTAGCCAGTTTTGATCTAGTTCCGAGTGTGAAACTAGATGGGGAAATCCTAATTCTCTAATTTAAGTTTTATCTTGAATCTTGTATTTTTGTTGTTGATGTTTTACTAAAATTTGTCATTTCAAAAAAAAAATGAAAAAGAAAAAAAATTGTCCAATTCTCAAGTAGATAATGGACCAAATTGATAGGACCAATTCTAAGGTCCATGTTTGCAGATTCTCGAGTTGTTGTGTTAGTCATCCTTCTTGTAATTGGATAGTTAAGGTCATGCCGCTAGGTTATATTAAAAAAACAGTGTCAAAATTTACTATTTACATTTTAATTTTTTTCAGATCGTTCATCTGTAAACATACTTTTGATGCCCTCTAATTATGTAAATTCATTAAAAAAAGCGTTTTGAATAATAAAAAATTATTAAGACTGCTTTTGCTTTTATTTAAGGATGCAAATGGTTCAAGAACTTTCATATATGCTCCAATCATCGCACGAGGGTCTTTTGCATTTTTTTAAAATCTACACATGCTTATTCAACTTTATTAGATAATTTGTTTTTCCTATTTGCAGATGAAATTATGCTATTGATGTGGGCTGTGATATATTGGCTCCATATCAAGGTGAACGTTACGATTTAAACGATTTTTAAAGTAGAGGCCATTGAAGAATTAAGTATGACTTGTTCAATCACACCCGAGGTGATAGAAAGTTGCTTGAGGGTATCGCAGGTTAGATATCTAATTTCTAAGAACGCTGCCTGATCTTCCACTAAGAAGGCAACCTGATCACGAAAATGAAAGAAGTTGTCTATAAAAGTTTATCTTGACTGTCGACACTCCGGGAACTATGGCCCTCGAGGATCGATTTCCAGTCGCGCGCACCATACCTGACTCCATTTTACCGTAACTCCTATTCAAAGCGGCGTACCGCACAAACACTGAGAAATTCCCAATGAATAGTCCTCAACTTCAGACCATTTGCAGCACGTTTAAGTAACAACCACATGCTGCATTATAGATGAGTGAACAACTTCTTGGCTTCAGATCATTTGCAGTGTATTTGAGTAACTCGTAAATCCCAGGTCACTCTGCATCCGCTATTTGATGTGCCGTAGCCCTCAACTTCAGACCATTTGCAGCATATTTGAGTTATTTAACCGAGCTGATTGTTGCTTTCTCTCTAAAAAGAGCTAAAAGTCATTTAGATTAGCTTCCAGAATGCAATGGCTTGTGCATCAGCAGTAAATTTTATCCCATGTGTGAAGGAGCAGACACTAACAGATGCCTCTTCTGATCTTTTCCCTGACAGAGTTGGGCCATTCCAGACTTGAAAAGGACGCAAATAGTTCACCCAATCTATCATCCGATCAGGGAGGCTCCATAAGTTCCTCTAAGGAAGAGATTTCTCCTTGAGAACACACAGCACTTTTCCCGTATGTGATCCCCAAAAGTGATTGTTCCTCATACTAGAAAATAATGCATAAGCCACATGCTATACTATACTGCTGCACATGACAATTCCTCCTCCTCATGCACCTCAGGCACATAACCATGATTTCTCATATGATCCATCAAACAACCAAGGACATAAAAAATCTGAGTAACTCGGTCATTGCGCCAGTCCTGTGCTCTGAATCTGTGAACTACATTACTGATCTCAATCCAACTATATCCAGGATAAGTCTTAAGGCATTTATCCTTCATCAATTTCCGCACTTGTGCTGCTTCATCCCAGAGACCAATACTGGCATAAAGATTTGCCAGTTGAATATGTGTAGCTGCACATCCTGGTTCCTGCACCAACCTACTCTCTGCAGCCTGAATACCAAACCAAATATTCCCATGAAGACGGCAGGAAGAAAGTAACGAGCCCCATATGACCGCATTGGGCTGAACAGGCATTCTATTTATGAAATTACGAGCCTCTTCCAGCTTACCACTGCGACCGAGGAGATCCACAACACATGCATAATGGTCTAGTTCCGGGATCAACCCGTGATCAACCATTGAGTCAAAGTAAAGCTGCCCTTGTTTGATAAGACCAGCATGACGACATGAAGACAGAACCCCAAGGAAAGTAATAGCATCTGGCTTGACTTTTTGCAGCAGCATCTCCTCGAAAAGATCAATTGCCTCATGCACAAGCCCATATTGAGCATACCCAGCAATCATCGAGTTCCACGACACGAGATCTCTCTTGGGCAGCTCGTGAAATACACGCAATGCATCGTCCATGCACCCACACTTGCAGTACATGGAGATAAGAGAATTGGCAATGTGAATGTACGAAGCAAAACCCATTTGGATCGCCTGGCAATGGGCACTCTTGCCCTGTCCAAGAGCTCCACTACCCGTGCAAGCACTCAAAAGACTCGTAAACGTGAAATCATTGGGTTTTGAAGCTGAACACCTCATCGAATGATACAGCTCCAAGCACTCGTCGACCTGCCACTCTTGTGCAAAGCCAGCTATGATGGCTGTCCAAGACACTACATTCTTCACAGACATTTCTTCAAACACCTTATAAGCACTCCCCAGCTCGCCGCACCTACCATACAAGGTTATCAAAGAACTCCCCACATAAACATTGGCAAGAAACCCTGTCCTCATCGCCAAACAATGGAGCTGAACGCCACCTTCGAGATCACGCGCGGACCCACATGAACTCAAAGCAAGTGACAAACCAACCGCACCATCTCCGACCCTTTCCTCTTTAGACGAACGCTCCCCGGAAACGGAACCCTCTCGTCAGATGCAGCGGATTCGAGCATTTCGGCGAACACGTTACGCAGAGCGGCACTAGACGGACCCAGAGAAGCGAAACCATTAGCGAGCTTCTGGGCATTCGAGCTCGTGTCCAAGAAGTCCTCGATGAGCCGGAGATGGCTCTGGCGACTGGAGTTCCCACCGGTTTTGGGAGCTACGAGGCTCAGGATCCTGAGGGCTTTGTCCTGTCCCTTGCTCCGCGATGGATGGCGCTGCGTCAGTTTGCGGGAGGAGAAAGGCCTGAACTGGAACTGCGTCGCCGTTGAGAGATGGTCGATCTTGCGACAAGCTATCCGCTTGCGCCAAACATAGTTCATTCCTCTGCAGAGCGCCAACGAGGAATCGCAGTTTCCTTGCGGTGTCTTATCTATGAATGACGAGAAATATTTTTCACACGTGAATCCATGCGAACTGCACCGTATGCTGTGGCTGTCCACTTGTTAAATCTTGTGTATTGAACGTGATTAAATTTTAAATGTTTCGATTGATTTAAACGACTCATGAATCTCTTTTATAAAAGTGCAATCAAGTTCTTTAAATGCGCAATATCCAAAATTTACTTACGTGACACTTAAATATTACAGTTTTTAAATCATTTATCAAGCAAGATATTATTTTGTAAGCTCGGAATTTTCTTGTCTATAGATTTATATGTAAACAACAGCGCAGTGCTGTCGTTGAGCTTATCCCCCAGTCAGTCGATTGCTCATTTTCACATTGTTTGTCTAAACCAGTCTGCCCCTCGCCTCCATTTTCCATTAGGGATTGCAGAGCTTAGGCGATGAATCTTCTTCCATTTCGAATTGGTATTCAATTTTCAGTAGAAAAAAGAGGAAATCGAGTACATTTGTTAATTTCCTCGGGACACTTGTTATTTGTCAACATAATTTACATTCATTTTTAGCTTTAATTTACCTATAAATAGCAAAATCTATCAAATTATGCAAAATCTTTATTGGGATCGTCTACCCATAGGCCTCCCGCGCCCCCCCCAAAAAAAAAAAAAAAACCTCAACGTTTGTTATGTTAAAAATAAATAATTTTAAAAATATATTTCTAAAAAAAAAAAATTGCTTATATTACTTTAAATAACTAATAAATAAAATATATTTTTATTGTCGACAATAATTTATGTTTAAATATTTTCGAGTACAATAAAAATACTTTTTATTTAATTTATTTTTGTAAACAATACAAACAATCATTTTAAAAAATAATTTTTCAAATCATCATTTCCATGAAAAGCATAAAAATTGCGATTAACAAATCAACTGATATATCAAGGCAAATAATTGACAAAAAAAAATATAAGAACGAAGTACCAATGCGACAAAATTACCAAAACGGCCGAGGATGAGCACCATCTTGCAACGGATACATTGTATACTACGTTTTTAAAATTTTCTGATTGGGAAAATTTCCGAAACAATCTCTAGTTTCTGTCCCCATGACAACTTCCATCCTCAGTCTTGAAAATCGACAATTTGCATTGACATAAAAAATCCACAAGCTAGAAGGCCTAATTTACCCCTCAGACACATTCAGACCCATATGTGAGAAAAGGAGCTCGAAATGGGCAATGCTGGACCGGGAAAAACTAATTTGTAAATAGGACCGAGCCTTGGATACAACTTGAAATTGAATGACAAAAGTAAGGACATTGATTGTAGGTTTGTAAAACCAAGGGTGCAAATTGATGTGTGAACCCAAATGTGAGGATGGCTTACGAAATTTTCCATATGTTATTCGACCAACTATGTGAGAGAGAGAGAGAGAGAGAGAGAGTAACAGAGCTACTTAGCCATGTTTCCATTACAACTCGAAGAAAGTGCACATCAGTTACCATCTAAAATTAAAAGTTTAGTACTGCTAGCTGTACAAGACAAAGATCTTTTTCAAGTTATACACCTGAAGGCAAACACACTACCCCAAAGTAAAACCTACATGGCGAAACTAAAACTGAGTGACATTCTAGTGCCCAAATCTTACCTGGCTGAATCTGCAAATCACCCATCGAGACCTGCAATATCAACAAAATCCTCCCACGTGCCAACTTATCTGAATTAACCATTAAGATAGGTCACAAAATCAGGAAACATAAAAAACCTCATAAAAGTCTCAGACCGAAGGACGAAAGTCACTTGTCGGCTCTGCCTTCAGCTTATCCCACTCACGCTGGATGTGCCTCTCATTATCCAAGGACAGCAGATCATGACTTCCAACAGAAAAAGATGAAAAAGCTTCACCTTAGAAAAACGAAAATTGAGCGGATGTGGATCTAGAGATTTTCATGACAATAATGCAAAAGCAGGTTTCAATTAGCCCTGAGACCTCAAATTTGAAAAGATGTTGTACACAGCATCGAAGAATGCAATGTATCATTCACAAAATACCACAAATGAGCGTCTGCATCTTCAGGTGAAAAAAACAAAGCTATAGCTAGTGCAATCCAATCAGCTAGGAAAGGTGAACCATGAACTAAATCTCATCAGCTGCTTGCATCATGATTCTAAAGATTGGAACATCTCCACACGATCAAGGCCATCAAACATGAGCATGAGAATGAAAACACCAAAAATCCAAAAGACACTGAATCCAGACTCATTATCTAATTGAACTTCTAAGGACTTTTAGATGCTTCGAAGAGGCCATGAATGCCTTAACTATCACCACTGGCTTTAGCATATGCATGTTACTTCTAAGAGTGACAAAAAGTGACTCAATACATAAGAAAAAAGAAATTAGTTGATACTGAAGCTTCACACTTAATGCCATACTAAGCTTGGACATGAGAGGCTACCCATCTGTGTACCAGTTCGTGAGTAGAACAAGCCGATCTTTAGATTTTGAAACGAAACAGTTATAACAGCATATTTTCCACTGGTGCCAGCCTATAGAAAAACCTTCAAGACAAAAGTCAATATGCTTGTAAATAGGAATATCTGATATTTTGAGAACGGGTGATAAGTTGACACTGAGGGGGAGCTTTGTGATTCCACTGGCCTCAATGGGTAAGTGGGTAAATTGATTGAGACTTAAGAAAAAAAAAGAACTTCCTTTCATTCTGCAGAAACCCTGTTATGCCACCGTACTATAGCCATTTCGAGGATAAGGGAGAATTCGATCTGGAATTCGTTAGAATAACTGGATACCACTTCAAATGTCAGATGCAACTAATTTTGCAAACTCTGCACCTGGAAAATTGAAAAAAAAAAAAAAAAAACAAAATATTAAATATCATAGCTCACTTTATTGAAGGAAAAAAAGGAATGAGAATGAGAGAAGCATGTTCAATGAAGAATAAGGACGTATGATGGGCAATCCTATGAAAACAATAAATATGGCATGACCTGGCTGGCAACAAAAGGAAAACATGGGTAAGAAACTACTCACAAAAAAGGAAAAGTATAAACAAAAAGGGTTGCTGCTGTCATCTCTCCTCATGCTCCTCCAGTGGCCTTGCCTGCAATCACTGCCTTGCCATTCCCTTGGGACAGGGAACCTGATGGAAGATTAGAGAATCTAGAGAACAGCAGAAAGGCATGTCAAATCTCGGCTCCATCCAGTATTCACAATCCTTAGCTCTTACTCAATTGGTGTCTTTCGTTATGATTCACTCATTCATTTTAGTTTATTTCTTTTATTGCCGAAAGAGGAACAAGATGAAAACCTGATTGCCCTTGCTTTCCTCTTATCTTCCTCATGAAAATCAGTCTTGGAATCCGAGCCAAATTTAGCAAGCCGAGCTTTCTTCTTTGCCTCCTCGTCTGCGACCAGTGGTGAAACTGAAGTACCAAACCTGAGAAACAGGGGAAGATGAAGATCAAACAGTGAATTCATCAAGTGAAGCAGCCAGAATCAAACAGACACTAGCAAGTGAAGAAAGCAGACCTCTCTGCTCTAGCTTTTCTCTTCAGCTCCTCTGATTCACCACGAGCTTCTGACTTGTTCAGAACAGATCCAGTGCCAAACCTAGAGCGAGATCATCCCAGATTTAGCATGCTAATTGCAAAAATAACAAAGAGAAAAGAAAAGAATGAGAGTTGCATGACAAAATTGGGGATGGAAGGCCACATTACATTCCAACTCAGAAGAGTAAACCTAATTTTCTAGCGCACTACAGAACTTCCATATGAAGTGATGCGCTGTTGTGAAATTTGAATCATCACAAAAAAGGCAACATAAAGTTCACGTCGTTGGAGATTATCACAATCAATCTGAAATTTCCATAACAATGTGCCAATCATAGACATGCCTATAGAGACTTAACTTTACTTCATGACCAAGGAACGCTAAAGACTTAAAAATTCGCTAAAGATAACATGTCCAATTTTGGGTCCTGCATCTTAAAGGTTCATCTCATTTCCACGATTTGACAAAGAAAGATATGAAACCCAGCAACACCTAATCAAGAAAGCATCAAGCCAGATAAGTGGGGTGACCAAATTACACTGCGCAGAAATATCAAAAGGCTTGCTGACCAAACAAATCCATTCAAGCGATGACGCGACGGCCACCATCGCTTCTATCCCTAAGAAACAACTACAATGAGACTTCCCTTTCGCAATTATGAGCAACTAACCGCCTACAACATCGCGCCCTTTCCCAAAGATACTAAGGCAAATTCATGCTCTAATAATTGGACATTTCTTGACCTGCCTTTGGATATTAATGCTCAAGCAGCTCTCACTTTCCTTACTCTCTCCCGTAATCAAAGGGAAAACGAAATCGCCTCGACAGAAGAAGAGCAACGCCCACACAAAATAACTGCACGGAGGGCGAAGGAGCATCGCGGAAATGTCCTACCTCTCAGCGCGCGAATAGCGCTTCTCTTCCTCGGACAGCTGAACCGGCATCCCGAACCGCTCGGCGCGACGGATCCTCCGGTAGATGTCGTTCACGGGGCCGGTGCCGCTCGAGACGACCGTCGCGGTCGTGCCCTTCGCCGGCGGCCCTCCCTCGCCTTCCTTGCGCGGTTTCCCGGGACCCGGATCGGCCGCCGGGGTGGGGGGCCCGCCGGCCGGGCTCCGGGGCCGGGGGCGGGTCAACGGGGTCCGGGGCTCGTGCGGGGCTCTCAGGCTCTTCTCCGTCGGAAGGGATTTTCTCGTTGAGGTTGATGAGTGGCTTGGTCGCCGCCATTCTTGGGAGGGGAGATGACTCGGACGATCGAACGCTTCGCCGGCTCGCGGAGGAGAGAAGCCCGAAACGGAGCGAAGTCAGTAGCGGAGGAGGACCTTCTTCTCCGTTGGCCGGGGACCCTTTTAACGACGAGCCATGATCGAGCGATCTCCACCGTCGGAATTTGCTCGATTTATCGCGGATCGAGGCTCGGCAAAGAGATTCACTTTTCCACCGGAATTGCTCAATGGTTAGTTAGTTCACTTAACAAAAAGCCAAGATGAAGGGGCGTTTGATAACCGATTATAATTGTTGACTACTTCTATTTTTTCCTTCGAAACAAAAAAAAAAAAAAAAAAAAAAAAAATTCTTTTGATTATGTCAGCTAATTTTTTTTTTTGGAAAATAAATTTTGAACAAAATCAAGAAATAGAAGAATGTTACATTTTTTTTCCTCAGAATAATTCAACAATCAAATAATTTTTTATTTTTTATTTTTCCTCATCAACCGACGACCTTGTCAAAGTCTCATTGTCCCTCGGCAAGGCTTAGCCAAGGCGAGGCTGAGCTTGCCCAATCATCATGAGCCTCGGCCTTGGTGCTTCCCGAGGCTGGTGATTAACTAGAGGAAGAAGAAAAAAAAAAGAAATAAAGAAAATTATTAAAAATTAAAAGAAATTATAAATTACAAAAAAATTTGATTACCGTGACAAACTCATTTCTATTTCAGCAATGGAATTTTTATGCATTTACAAAACACATTTAATGCTCAGAAAATTGTCCATGGAACAAAATTAAAGAAAAATTATTTTTGAGCAAAATGTTCCCCGGAAAAAAATAATTATGAAACAAACCCTTTGATTACTCCAATAGTATTGTTTGAATTGATTTTTTTTAATTAAAGCACTTGAATTTTCTTAATATGCAAATAAAAATTAATGTCGAACTTCTTTCATTATATTTTGAAAATTAAATGACTTTTTTTTTTCGCGAGAATGAGAAAAATTGTTTCCACCTTTCGATATTCACATTTCAATAGCTCTATTTTGATTTTGACTTTTCTAAATATCTCTATTTGACCGCAATGATATGTACATTTCAATATGCAATGGAGAAAATATACATGTAATTACTGGCATGGATCAATGGCATCACGTAAAGAACTAGATTACTTCGATTCCATCCAACACAACACATGGCAAAACTCGAGATGGAGTAAATGCTGCTAAGTGAACAATAATGATTTTTAAAAGAAAATAACCATTTAATCATGTCAAGTAAGGGTCATGATCAATTTAATTTTGGGTAAACAACACAAATAATTTCTCAATCGTGGCATAATGTGTAACGTGATCCTTTAACTTTAAATTTGTTCGAAGTAATTTATGAATTTCAGCCTAATGTGTAAAACTTTTAATTCATTTTAATTGAGAGACAATATTGAATATTTTCATATAATTCATTGATTAAATTGAACATGTACAAAATGTTTAAGGATCATATTAAATAAACTAAAAGTTCATGGATGATATTGCATACTATGTATAAGTTCGAGGATTATATTGATCAAATTAAAAGTTCAGAAATCACAGTTTACAATGGACAAAAGTTTATGAATCATTCTTGTCATTATCTCTTCAATTTTAGCAAAGCACGGTATATAAGATTGTCGATGAGTACATAGCAATTTTGTATAAAAAGAAATAAACCCACCATATTTAATCATATGTCAAAATCATTTATGTACTCTTACTATAATAATTTTTCTATAAATTTCATGATTACTGTTACCTTTATAATTCCAAAGATTATATATTTTCCTGTGAATTTACTAAGAGCGTAGAAGGATTTTTAATATATGCATACAATATAAATTGTCGATAAACTTCAAAATACGAACGGTCGTCCTCGTTCCATTCTCTTTTAGGCCGCAACAGGACAGAGCTTCTCGTGCTGGCCTGGCCACTGGACCCTGCGACTGCGAAACCATAACCTGCGCTGCACCAACATCTACCGTCGCTCTTCTCTCTCGCGCGAAATTCTATGGATAAGAACGGGCTGCGACTCGTCTCCACCTCCTCGCCGTCGAAGCCCTGACGACGACCCTCCGATCGGAAGCCATGGGACTCGCTTCGGCTGTCCAGAGCTGCGCGCGGAGCCCCCGTCCCTTCTCCTCCCCGTCGCCGTCGCCGTCGCCGTCGCCGTCGCTTCAGCTCTCGTCCCGGTCCCCCTGCGCTCGCGTTCCCGCTCTGATCGCAGGTCTCTCCTTCGTCGCTACCCGCCCCCCGCGTGCGTTAGCTTTTCTTCAGGTGGTCTCGATTGGATTGGATTTATCTTCTTTTTTTCTCGGTTTTGCAGATGTTCGAACCCGCCACGGTCGCTGCGCTCCCGTCTCTTGCTTGAAGAAGACTGAGCAGGAGGACGATTTGTCCACCTCCGGTGAGATTTCGGCGTTGCGGCACTGGCTCCCTGTGAATCGCTCGTGTTATGCGCGTGTTCTGTGTACCTACCTGTGTCGATAAGTTTCCTAAATAACGATGGCCTTGAACTGTCCGACTTGAGAGTTTGGCCGGCTAGTACCTACTGCTAAACTCGTATCGGGAATTTGGATGTGCCGTGTGTTATATTATGGAAGAATTGTGCATCACGCCGAGTTCCCCTTGCGTGCCCACTTCTAAATGGTCATTACACGAGTATGTGTTGGGGTGGCTGCAGAAATGGGCCCTTTCAATAAATGTTTGATTTCCTCTACAGTGCTTACTCCTTGCACGGGAGGCATTTCGAGAGTATAGGATGCTATTATATGTTAATATTAGATATTATGGAGCTCTTTGTTGTGAATGGCACTTGGCCGGGTTCTTCTAGCAAAGCTGATATGTTCAATGTCCCTGCACCAAGTCATGCATTTGTAACCAGTTCAAAAAGCTTTTTTGTTCCTAATTAGCAATCTCCCTTCATCGAGCGATGCAGGAGATGCAAAAAAGAGCAAGTTGTACAACGATGTAAACAATGTCGATCAGCATCAATTGCCAAAGAAAAGGGATCAGGAGAAAGAAAACTATGTCTCATCTGTCAGAACTGTTGCTCTATGTGTGAGTTCGATTCACTTTCGTTTCATAGTCAGTTTACGCTTCTGGAGCTTCTTTGGTCAATTCATAATATGCATTCTACAGGTGAGCACTGCAGTGGCTTTTGGGGTTGGTCTAGGCCTGAAGGATGGTGTTGGCAAAGCATCTGAGTTTTTTGCTGGGTATGCACAAGTATACATTTGACAACACTAGTTTTCTTGTAGCCTGTCTGAAGTGTGACCGATTAGGGCATTGCACATTTTTTAGTGCTCATAAAAAGTACATAGATACCCATTAGCATCTAGAAGAAATACTGTGCAAAGCAAGAGCAATTTCCTCTTTATTGTTGATTACCTAAGAACTCAGCCTTCCAAGCATTTTCTCCTTTTTTCTCAATTTTGTGCTATTCCTTGTTTCTTCACTTTACTGCCACAGGCCTCATGGTTTTTTGCCTTGCTTTGAAGCCTTATTGTTTGGATGACATTGGCTTACTTCTGAATTAATGACACCAAGATTGAAGAGACTTCATTTTGATTTCGAAATGTTGGTCTGCTGTTACCTTTAGTTGACTTTGAAAATCTGTTATATTCATATGTCACTCCAAGTATCTTCACAAATCATAGTCTAAGCACACATGCCACTAGTTCAATTAATTTTGTCTAAATTTCTGAGTTCTCTCCACCTTGGTGACATGGATGCACTGATTTCAGGTACATATTGGAGCAGAGTTTGTCTGTAGACAATCTATTTGTCTTTGTTCTTGTTTTCAAGTACTTCAAAGTGCCAATCATGTATCAGGTGCTTTGTTAACCTCTGACCATTCATGTTCTCGTTCTACGGATGGTTTTAGTGTTTGTATTACATTCCTCACTTTGTTCGTTACCCCGATCATCTCATCATTTGACCTGCATTAATGAAAGCAGAACAGGGTACTTTCTTATGGCATTGCTGGGGCGATAATTTTTCGTCTGACATTAATATTACTTGGGTCAGCCACACTACAGGTTATTATTTATTGGTCCTATACTTGGGTCCCCATGTGACTTTTATTACTCAACAAGATTCTTATTGGGATGATTATTGATACTCTACAATGTTGTTCCAGAGGTTTGAGGAAGTAAACCTATTTCTGGCTGCAATACTTCTGTACTCGTCATTTAAGGTACCTTTTTCATCTTGAAAATTCCTGCAATGTAATTATGACATGCCTTCTTCACTTTTCTGTCACAACTGATGATGATCCGTATAGGTTTTTTATCTGAACAAAAAAGACCACAACTCACAGTTGTGAATTCTTTAGGTTCTTGTCAAGGCTGAACTAGAGCTCAGCTATTTCTCTCGTGAGTTAGGATTAAGCAAGAGAACCGATTCTGGATGTGGTTTGCAAAAATATCTGAAGAAACTTGGTGACGACTACAGTCTTTCTCTTGAAAAACAGCAAATTAAAAAAAAAAAAAAATGACTATTTTATTCCGTTTTTGTTCTTTTGCTGTAAAGCCTCCTTCGCCTGATATTGTGCTATTATATAATTCCTTTCACACTTATCTTCTAGTGTATTCTTCCTTACAACTTTTCGTCCTCAGTTCTCTAACCAATAGAAATTTCTCTCCTCCGTGATAGTTGTTCACCAGTGAAGAAGATGACAGCGACCTATCTGACAACTTTATAGTGAAGACATGCCAGAAATTTATCCCGGTCACAAGTAATGTTTTGCCTATCAGATAATTTCCTTTTTTCCCCTTAGTGTTACTCCCGATACTTGAGTTCATTGCTATTCTTGACTTGTGCTTGCCACTAGTGTACCAGTGGTTTGTTCTTTTTTTTTTTTTTTGAACTGAGTGAAGGCCTTTTCCATATTGTTTGGTTCTATATATTATTGTATGAGTATAATTGGCCTTATCCTTGAATTTCATCTGCGAGGAATGTCAATGTGGCATTTTATCCATTTTTTGCTTGTTCTAGCTTTATCTATGGATTAATAACCTACTTATAGTCTAATACCCTTGCTACCTCATGAAAATTTTCCCTCTGCGAAATCTTCTTTTGTCAATTCATATTTGCTTTACCTATTTCTTTTTTTTTTTTTTTTTTGGGGGGGGTTGATGACAAAAATATTGGTATAGCAAAACTATTAAATGATTTTATGGGTAAAGTCATATTTTACTCTACTTTATCTTTAATTCTCCTTCTTTGTTTTCTTTTGCAATTAAGTCTTCTAGCACTACTTATTCATGCAATTAAGTCCATCTGTCGATTTTCATCTATATCCAATCGCTGACATGTTTAAATTGTCATGTTAAGTTGAGGCACCATATTCACAAAGCACAGAGCAATAGAAAGAAAAAAAGGAGAAAAAATGAATCTAGAGAGAGGGATTGGGTGAGGATCCTTGACCCTCCCTTGGCTTTTAATATTGACCCTTGCCTGAGTCCCTAAGGGAGGGTCAATGACTCTTGGTGGTAGCCGGGGGACAGTTAGTTTGCGACCAGCCTCTCTATTGGGTTTCATTTTTTTCTTTTAAACATTATTTTCTGTTTTCTGATCTCCACAAGGAAATATTTTGATATGTTTGTTAGTAATGTCACATCCAAAATTTGACAGTGTTATTAATGGCTAGTTTCTGAACAATTTCACTACACCAATATAAAGTCCAAGACTCAATTGCCAAAATATTGACATTTCGGAGGAGTAATATTGGACCTAAGCATTGTTTTATCATAAATGTTGAACAAATAGCTGATAGACCACACTAACCCATAGATATGAAAGTCTTGGTTAGTGAAGTTTTACATTTTGAAAGTCTAGTCAAGTTTACATGGAAGGTTCTTTTTTTTGCTTGGGAAGCTGCTTGGGGATGTTTTCTTCCTTTGGATAATCTTCAGAAGAGAGGAAATAATACTGGCTGTTAGGTATTTTTCTGTGCAAGACTGAAGAAGAGAGTGAATCACTTATTTTTTCATTGCACCTAGATCAGAAAGATTGGCCCTAAAGTTCTTGAAAGTTTAGGAGTAAATTCAGTGGCCTCAGGCTCAGTGTGACCTGAAGTTTGGGCTTGGAGAGGGACTATGAGTTTGTGCATTGGAAAGAAACAGATTACTGAGACGATTCCTCTCCTTGTTTTATTGGAACAATAGCGCATTTCAATGAGTTGAATCCTCTTGTGATTTCTTGTAGTGATAATTGGTTTTACACTCTTCACTTTTGGTATGGCGGGAAAGTCAAATTTGTTACATCTGTTTTGTTGAAAATGTTAGAAATTGTCTTTTGTGTATAATTTTGTATATGTGTAGCTTCAATCTGAAGCATTTTGTATTGGGCTAGTACACCCTTGGTACCTTCTTGGTGGCACCTTCTTAGTGAAATCTTATTTATCATTAAGAAAAGTCTCACTTTTTGAACTTTAGGGATAAAATGTAACAGCCCTTATAGGTCAGGGATGATACTGCATTTTTGCTGAATTTCAGTATGCCGGTGTATATGAAGTCTCTCTTTTCCTTTTGGTAATGGATCATGATCCACAATCTGTTTAGTTTACCAATCTCTAATGAAAGATCATCAATGCATCTCTCTATCTGAAGAAGAATTTCTATAAAAATCGAAGAAGAATTTCTATAAAAATTGATAGTGCACGTTCTGCACAATAAAGTAGTAGATGCAAGTCTGCAGAAGACTATATTAAGTCTTTAAAGAATGTATATTTGAAGATTTTTGGGGAACTTTTTTAAGCTAGTTTTAGTTTTGTTCCTTTGATGGTTTATTTTTCTATATCCGCTTGAAGAGGAGCTTAATTTTTTTTGTTTCCTCTTGTAGGTAGCTATGATGGTAACCGATTTTTTACAAATCAGAATGGCTTGTGGAAAGTAAGTCTTCATAACATCCGCAGTTAGTTGTGCTAGCTTTTGGTTGTTTGTTGGCATCACGTGGTAACTATGCCAGTATTTGCTGTGGAACATTCCATTCTTAAACTGTGTGAGATGCATAAGCATGTTCTTAAAAATGTATATCTCTGTGGCATCTCTAAAAATCTATAGATATTTCACAGGATTTCTTAATCTGGATTCTATTATTAACAGGCATCACACATTTTGGGCAGGCCACTCCTTTGCTTCTCACGGTAGCGGTCATTGAGCTCAGTGACATAGCATTTGCAGTATGTTTCCTTCTCTGTTTCTCTTAGTAAACATGCATATTAACATGCCTATATCCTCAAACAATGTATATGCATGCAGCTGGCAGTGCAGATTGTATGCACACTTGCATGCATGGGTTTTCCCACTAAATTTTGTGTGGAAGCGTTGATGGATTTAACTCTCTTTTAGGTTGACTCAATACCGGCAGTTTTTGGTGTTACACGGGATCCTTTCATTGTGTTCACATCTAATCTGTTTGCGATATTAGGTAATTCTGACAGTATGGACTTTTTGTTGATTCTCGTAAATTCTTATTATTTTATGTGAACTGCTCTTGCTGGAGCAGTAAAATATGTGTTCTATCCAGCATGTATAGATAAAACCTTGTATTTTCAGTCTTTTTCTGAATATTTTGAATTAGATGACTGTGATGACTAAAAGCTTTTACTCAAGCTTGATTTTCTTAGCTCCAATAGGTACCATGTTTGCTTCTGAGCAAGGATATCACCATACGCAGTTTGATCTATACATATGTGGAAAAACATGCTTAAAAATATCTCTACTATTGACCGGATGAGAAAGGAGGATAACATAGTGCATTGTTCTTTGAATGAACTCCTTTAAGGAATTTTACGGCTGGGAAAATAATTTATGTTTTTATCAAATGTAGGTTTAAGGTCACTTTACAGACTCATTTCTGAGGGTATGTCAGACTTGGAATATTTACAGGTAAAGATATATCACTTGTCTGCCTGGATTTAGTGATATCTGCGAAATTTTCTCATTACTTAATGTCCTACATATTTATCAGGATGTGAGTTGTGTGCGTGTGCGATGCTTTCTTTGAAGACACCTATGTATCATCATTAAAATAAGTGTACTAAGAATTCTAAAACTTGTGCATGACAGAAGACAATTCAGCCTTCAAATTTTTTAAATGGAGTGATTTATTCCTAAAACTCTAAAAAAGTTTTCAATCAAGTCCTTTGCAACTCCATCTATTAAACTTGAGGGAATCATACATGGCTGTGCGGAGCAATGCCAGAGTCAGGATTTTTATCAGATTTTTAACAGGTATCAATTGAAAATATGTTAAAAGATTTAGCAGTTAATTGCTCTGCTGGAAAGTTGTAGGACTGAATTACATAAGTATTAAGACTTCTCAGGTACTAATCCATGCCATCTTCATTTCACAATAGTTACTTGTCCACCATCGGATTAGCAAGACTGAAGACAAGTTTTTCCTTTTTTTTTTTTTAATAACTCAATTAATGTTTCATGTTGTGAACTTCCACGAAATCATTGGGGCCTAGACTGCACTATAAGCTAGAAAATTTTCTGTAAAAGACTCCTAGGAGAGAGAACTAATGAGCAATTGCCTTCTCTGTCTGATGAATGTTAAGAAACCTTTATTTTGTGGTATGTGCTGTCTCTAAAAAATAAAATAAAATTCTTCTTGGAAAGTGTGAATCAATGTTTCACATTAGGCTGCTTACTCTACTGCTTGTGATGGTAATCTTATCATCTAAATCATGTGTTGTCTACTAGCCAAGGCGCTTTATTTGTGATTCTTGCTGGATTGATGCATATTATGCATGGCTTTCCAAATATAGTGAGCTTCTGCATGTCCTGGTTGTGAATCACCTTCAAGTTGGTCTCTTTATATGTATATCCTTCAAAAGAGATAGTTGATCTATTCACATGTCAGAAAGCATGTAGACTTGAATAACCTTGAGATGTGCATTTAATTACACATTGCTATGAGGATCAAGGTGCGTTGAAACTTGAAAGCATGATTTATGCTACTGAGTTCATTATGGAGTCTTTACTTTGAGGCAATGGAGTACCAATCAAAGTTATAGGATCATTTTTTTTTTTTTTTTTGGTTAATTTCTGTGTCTTTAGGGTTGTCTTCAATTGCCAGTTTGGTGGATGGTTTAAATTAGCTTACTGCACTTTTGGTTGCTGTACTACCTTCATGCTTATTGGGTTATTATGTATTAGAGTATTCACAAAATATCCCTCTCCAGTAGTGGGATAATATTAATGATAGTGAACAAATAAGAATTAACAATATCAATAATTAATATAATTACAGTTTTGATAAATTGATTATACTATGATCAAAGGCTTCCATACAAGATTATACTCATTAATAATTAATAATTCTGCTCCCTTATTTGAGCTAGAAAAAGGATTGCATATGACTTGGTTATTCTTCTCCATTTTTCTCATCAAGCTGTTCTTTGTGGTTCAATTTTCATCATCCATAGGGCCACTTATATAGTATGATAATTACATTAGTTAAAATGAATTTCATTATCTAGTATGATAGTATTATGTTATTATACTATTTGTTTGCAGTAATGTTAGATAGGAAGAATATATGGCATCCATGTTCTGTGAAATTTCTAGCTTGATATTGTGTTTTGAACAGCTGCATTTCATACAATATATGAGTTTCTGTGCTTGCTCTGAGTTAGTTCATTTGGGTTTCTTTTGAAATTTTTTTTTTTCAGCCATCCATTGCTGTTGTGCTGGGCTTCATCGGGTGTAAAATGATCCTAGATTATTTTGGTACGCCTTTCTGGGCTTCTGTTTCGTTTTCCATGTGATGTCTGCTATTGAGAGGAATAGCTAAATGCTTTACGTGGCAGGTTTTCATGTTTCGACAGAGGCTTCTCTTGGTGTTGTAGCAACATGCTTAAGTGCTGGAGTACTGTTAAGTCTTCTCAAAAAATCCGATTAGCCAAAGATGCAGTTTAAGTATACAGCTGCCTCAGGTGAGAAATCTGCTTGTTAACATTGCATCTGAGTAACCAGTGCTCCTTCATTTCACACATCCAGCCATCCTCTGTTTATTGTGACATGAGAGTCGTGACTTTATGCATCTCCAAAACTGTGCTGGTCATTGCCAAAGAATGGATTACTTTCAGTCTCTGGAGAGCAAGATTGTTTTGAAAGAGATATTTCTTCCACATTCTTCACCCTTCGGAGGCAAGGTGCACTAGGATAGTGGCTAGGAGACTTTCCAGCCTTCGGCTTATCTGCTGTATGTCCACTGTCATTTCTCATAAACATGATGGTGATAAGATGCTTGTCTTTAGGCTTTTGTGCGGTGTGGTGACTCTCCAACATTCTTGAGCTTCCTCTGGAAGTGGTGGTATCTTTGGGAGGCATCCAAGAATTACATGACCCTGCATATACGAATACATAATCGCATCAGTACCACCGGATGTCCACAGATTGCCAGGAACTCCTATTGCCATACCAAGAGGGAGAATAAGTGAGGAAGTGAAGATAGAAAACATAGTTGATAAGTTGAATTCACTTGTGTAACTGGCTCAATGCTTCAAATTGCGAAGTAGAAGAGCGCTTTTACGCTGATTGGTGAAGCGTCCAAGAAGCCTTCACTATCCAATGTGTTTCTTGGTTACTGTTCAGCTATTTGAATAAAATGTCTAGAGAACTTTGTGTACTGCATACGCAATTCTTTTTAAGTGATTATGCCAAGAAATTTGTTGCTTTGCTTTATGCTGAACTCCAAGCTCAGGGAACACTTCCTCGTGGGAAAAAGTCGAGATGCTTCGTGTTTGGAAAAGGGTTGAATTGATCCTTGGGGAGGTTGTGTTCATTGGATCGTAGGAGATAATCTCACCCGTTGATCATAAACCTTGTAACCATTTAATATGACGAAACTTTGCATAGGAATTACAACAACGATGCTCGTGATATCGGTGGACCCCCAAGAACCCCCTTTAACGGTGGCTTGAGCTGTAGAGGTTTCTGCGACTCTGGTGCAGCCTAATTGCTTTAGAAAAAATGGCATGCGTTTATTCACACTTACGTAAATTGAGGGCAAATTGAAACTTTTTGGTCAGAGGAATGATTTCAAAAGTATAAGGTTGAATGTTGAACATTTCACGTGCGGATAGGGTGAATCGCGGCATGGGTTCGAGGAGTTTCCATTTGAATAAAAAGCCGGGGGCGTTGTACGTCACCACTGATGAAATCTGCAGCATCTGCTTAATGTTTCATATTAAATCTAGAGCAGTCCTGACTTTTGTGCAGAAACCGATGAAAGTTCTTGTTTACGTGCTTGAATGAAAAACCATGGCGTCAATCAATCGGACTGCCTGCTTTGAGTTTTGATTACTTCCAAACGTGTAAAAGTCATTTGAATGGTGATTCGGTGAACATACTCCTGGTGTATAAACTGTGCAACCATAACAGTAACTTTTATTTTTCAGTTGAATACACTATAAAATTTTACGAAATTTCGATATGTGATTTATTAGATCCAGTAAAATGAGTCTAGATAAGGATTGTTCATACTTAGACTATAAAATCAAAAGGAAAGGTTTATTATATATGGACCAATTGTAAGGATACCTATTGTGGATTGAACGGTAACTATTCCGGTAACTATTCGGGTGTGGACAATAATGTCTTGAAAACACACCTGACCTCATTGCTTACCAATTCGCAATTGCCATGCCTCATCAAAGTAAAAATCAAACCAAACACTTCCTCATGCGATATGTATAAATTAGATGCAGACACACACTTCATCCTCGCAATGATCTTGAATTGCGACCACTATATCATTCTCCATAAGCCGTAAACCTTTCGCTAAAACTTCACAAGACAAAGCGAAACAATGGCCACTGATCCGTAAGACGACCCACCTTCATCTCACCTATTTACCTCTTTTGTTCTATTTTATTTTACTTTATGGATCTGGTTACCAACATGGACTTGTGCCTTTTCCTTTCTTTTTCTCTTGATGCCTTAATGCAGAAAAGCGAGAGAGATTCTCCCTCCACCACTGGATTCTACTTCAAACCCACCTCCTCTTTTCGATGGAACCACCAGGTCATGCTCACATTGTAACTCTTAACATGTCCCATCTTTCCTTAATCTTTTTTATCTAGCTTTCATCGACATCACATCGGGCTCAAAAACTTTTTTCTTCGAAAGTATGTCACATTCATTTATAGATGATGGGGTGGTCGGTCGGAATCAATAAAAGTGCAAAAACTAGATGAAAACTTGTGTTTTACAATGGGACGTAGTAGAGTCCTATGTACTCTTGATGTGTGATTAGCTTGGATCTGTTAGAATTAGTGCTTTCTATCCTTTTTTCGGTAGATCTCGACTGAGTACATTTAAGTAGTATCTGCAGCTCTGTTTGCACTGCACTATTGAACAACCAACCATTTGACAACAAGATTCTAAGGCTTTCTCCTGGTCTTGTAGGTTGTATATAACTTACAGAAGCCCTTTTGCCCAGCGTGCATGGATCACTAGGAATTGCAAGGTCTCTCTCTCTCTCTGTGATTGCTTTTCTTCTGATTTCTGTCCTTTATTCTGTAACTCCTACATGGTTACTATAGTGAATGTATGCACTGACTGCTGAGTCGTTGCAGGGACTGCAAGACAAGATCGAGTTGGTCCCTCTCTCTCTCACCGACAAGCCTGCTTGGTATAGAGAGAAAGTTTACCCCGTCGACAAGGCACTGCTCTCTCCCCTTCTCTTTAGTCAAGTTTTCCTAGACGGAGCTGTGTGTCATTTTATGAACTCTGTTAAAAATTCCACTGAGATTTGAACTAAAAAATTGGACTGTGCCATGCACTGTCCCACGATCCACTCACATTCATTATGCAACTTGTGCTTGCATTTGACACTGCAACGTTCGGCAGAAGATTGCTCTTAATAACTGAGGATAAATTGAAAGAAGTAATGAAAGGGATCCAGTTGTATTCAGCGCGAGTGCTTCTTATTATGACAAGTTGGTGATTAATTTTCTGTTACTCCGATGACACATTTCTTCTCTTTCATTAATTGCATTAGGTACCATCTCTGGAACATGACAACAAGGTCATGGGAGAGTCTCTTGATATAATGAAGTATATTGATAGCAAATTTGAAGGGCCATCTCTTTTCCCCACTGTAAGTCTACTCACATTCTTTTTCTAGGGCTAAAAACGTATGGACGAGCTAAACCCGCAATTTATTTTCATCCTGGATTCTATTTATTTAAATTTGGGTAAAATGTCATTCCGCAGGATCCCGCGAAAAGAGATTATGGTGAAGAGTTGTGGTCTTACTCCCTCGAGTTTATTGAAACAATGTATTCAGCGTTGAAAGGAGAAACAGTCAAAGAACTGGGTAAGACTAAGAATAAAAAGTCTTTGCTGAGGAACTCAGAGAACTCCAGACTAACATGGAAACATATGTTGAAGAGTCCATTTTCAGATGAAACTGATGTTGAATTTCATATCAGGTCCTCCTCTCGATCACTTAGACCGTGCCCTCCAGAAATTCGATGATGGGCCATTCTTCCTTGGCCAGTTCAGTTTGGTAAGCCGCCCCTTTTGCAGATTTAATTTGCAACCAAAATGATTAAACAATACTATCAACAGTATAGTACACATCCTTCTTGCAAAAAGTTGCTTTTTGCAACTGAATTGTATCCTCATTTCCACAACTGATTCACAATTTAGGTGGACATAGCTTTCATACCGCCTGTCGAAAGAATCCAGTTACTCTTATCAGATGTGTGGAAGCATGATATCACGTTGGGAAGGCCGAACTTAGCTTCCTGGATAGAGGTAATAATTCGCCAACTTTTGTTCATATAAACTTATTGCACTCCATACACATATGACTTCCTTCTATCCAAAAAGGCGAGCAGCACTTAAATGAGAAAGAAGGCGAGGGGATCTTTATGTATAAACCATAAGCCCTAAGCAGTCCCAAAAGCCGAACTCAGCAACACTGCGACAAGTTGCCATGGATTCTGAAGTTCTTGTTCACCTTTCTTGTATACTTGGATTCATGCACTCACCGACTTGAACATGTGACTGCTCATGCTCATACATGGACAATGTGCTCAACTTAATAAGCTGAGAGATTCTTACCAGACCAAGTGATTTTGTGCAGGAGATGAACAAGATTGACGCGTACACGCAGACCAAATATGATCCTCAAGACATTGTCGCATATATCAAGACACGCTTCTTGGTACCGTTCCTTCTGAGACACCCACATTTGCCAACAAATCTTCTTGTCAGAAATTAAGCAACTCATGTGTCTACTTCTCACAAGAAGTCTACTTTGCAGGTGAAGCATTGAGACCTGAGCACACTAGCTGTAATTCTTCTGTGTCTGGTGGGTGCGAGAGTTTCAACTTTGTGAGATGCCGCTGTACTTTTTGCCAAGGTCGTTATAAGTCTCGGTCCTATATGTTGTATTGCATTCTTACTCGCTTGAATAATATTTGGATAAATAATGAGTGTACTGTATCGGTCACTTCTGCTTTAACCTACGAATGTGTGCAATCAAAGACTTAAGATTGTATCATCATTTCTTCTTTAATTTGGTTATTGCCATCTTTTCTCTTCTGATCACTTGAGACCACAACAAGGCTGGCGATGGTTTTCGTCTTCAACGTGAATACATTACACAAGGAAGGTATGAGAGGAATGATTAGTAGGGGAATGAATGATCACTTCAGAAATAAAGTTAGCGAAGGGAAGATTGATCACTTTAGAACTCAAGGTAATAGGACGAAAAGCCTTCAAAAAAATTGGCGTAACCCACTCAGATATAAAGACAACCAGGGAAAATTCCAATGTAAATGCGAGAATAATCACGAATAGCAATTGTTACTGAACATGAAATGATGCTCGAGCCATATAAGCAAAAACAAACTGTAGACCAAATACTAAATGCGTACACGCGGCTTGTTGAAACCAAATGAAGCCAAAAAGAAGATATTATACATGAATACAGGTCTATAATTCACTCCAGTGCCATTGAAAAAGAAGTCAGATTACATTCTAAGTGTACTTCTGACAGATAATGTTTGCTTGGTCTCCAAAGTACCAGGCTAAGGGGTATCAAACACATGATGTATTTAGTAAGATCAGGGTCATGGCCACACCACAGCTAAAGGAAGAATAGCAGATCTATGAGAAAGTCACAAAGAAATATGTAGGCTATATACATGGGGCAGAGAGACCAAGGGCCGAGAATGTGGTAAAACTACTTACAAGGCTATTTGCATACACTTATGGCAGGGAAAGTTCAGAAGCCACTCCCACAGGAAAGCAGGAAAAATCTAATTGATGGCATCAATTAACAAGGAGTTAGCTTTGATCGCTAGAATGTAATCTGTAGCGTCATCGCTTCGAAAGTAAAACAAAGCGCTTCGGACCAGCAGCTGCATTGGCTGGGCCAAAGAGTGACCCTCAGAAAAGTTGTCCTAAACCAGATACCATGGGACTCCCTCAATCTTCTTGGTTTTCTGTATCTGATACTTTACCACCATTGAGCTTCTTGAAACCTTCTTTCTTTCCTCTAGGAGGGGTAAGAGGAGCAAACTGGTTGCCCGGGGCTGATTGGGTATCAGGATCATATTTTTGTGAAGCAAGATATGCCAGAGCCATGACGACATCAGCGATGACTGGACGCAAATTAGGCTGGTCCTGGACGCACATTGCAGCAATTGCAAGAGCTTGGTACAACCCCCTTGGAGGGTATTGACCTTGGAGTGTCGGGTCAGCCATACGCATAAACTTTCGTCGATCTTTGAACAATGGTCTCGCCTGCAGTTTTTCAGATGAAAATTGCGTTAGACTAATCCAACATGAAGTCACCGGGAGTAATAAAGAGAGTTGCATAAGCTTCGACAAAGCTACCCCCTATAGCGTTGAGATGATGTAGCTTTTAAACCTTTTAAGAGAGACTAATAGCAATTTTTCTAGAAATATGAAATCATAATGATACTAACGCTACCAAGATAATTTTACAACAATAAAAATAAAAATCATATTTAAAATAACATATGAAATAATTATTATAATAATAAGATACCCATAGAAACAATTATAATACAAGATGCTTCAATTATAACATTATGATAATTATATATAAATGTTATAGTCATCATTATAACTTCGCTAGTATAATAATTAAATATTGTTGCTATTACTGTTGTTGCTGTTATTAGGACATATAGAGTTATCATTTGATGATGATGATAATCATTACTAGTAGCATAATTATTATTAGGGAAAATTATCAAAAAAGTCCTAAACCTATTGCAATTGTACTAATTTAGTCATAAACTTTTTTTTTTTCTGGTCAATTGAGTCATAAACCTTTTATAATTATGTCAGTCCATCAGGCTAAAATTGCATTAGACTAATCCAACATGAAGTCACCAGGAGTAAAAAAGAGAGAGTTGCATAAGCTTCGACAAAGCTACCCCCTATAGCGTTGAGATGATGTAGCTTTTAAACCTTTTAAGAGAGACTAATAGCAATTTTTCTAGAAATATGAAATCATAATGATACTAACGCTACCAAGATAATTTTACAACAATAAAAATAAAAATCATATTTAAAATAACATATGAAATAATTATTATAATAACAAGATACCCATAGAAACAATTATAATACAAGATGCTTCAATTATAACATTATGATAATTATATATAAATGTTATAGTCATCATTATAACTTCGCTAGTATAATAATTAAATATTGTTGCTATTACTGTTGTTGTTGTTGTTATTAGGACATATAGAGTTATCATTTGATGATGATGATAATCATTACTAGTAGCATAATTATTATTAGGGAAAATTATCAAAAAAGTCATAAACCTATTGCAATTGTACTAATTTAGTCATAAACTTTTTTTTTCTGGTCAATTGAGCCATAAACCTTTTGTAATTATGTCAGTCCATCCGGCTAAAATTGGCGGGCCGACATTCACGTGGTCGCCGACAACAATTTTTTTAATAAAATTTTATTTTTCGAATTATTTTATTAAAATTTTTATCTTTTCTTTCTTTCTTTCTTTCTTTTTTTTTTTAACTTCTTCCTCCTCTCTCCTTCTTCCTTTGGCTCCGGTGATCGACTAGAGGGGAGGGTTGCCTGATCGGGACTAAGGTGGCCGAACGAGCTCACCCCGTCATCTCTAGGTGAGGGTATAAGTGTCATAATGGGTCTTAAACCCATATATGACTAATTTATGATTTAAATAGATCATATATGAGTCACTTACATTTTGAAGTGGATCATATATGAGTCACTTATATTTTGAAGAGACAAGTTAAATGGGACTTAAATGGATTGGACTTAAAAGCCCATTTCCATTATAAGCCTCGCACTCTCTCTTTCCCCTAAAATGTTTTTTTCCATAAAAATTGAAATTAGAATTATGTTTTATATTTTATTTTTTTCTTTCCTTTTTATTTCTTTCCTCTTTCTCCTTCCTTAGCCGATGGTTGGCACGGCGATGGTCAACGATCGGCCAGCCCCACCGGCTAGGCAAGGCTTAAGTTTGCCGGCGTCAGTGAGCTTTAGCTTGCCAATGTTTGGCGAGGCTTGAGCTCGCCTGTGGCCAGTCGTCAGTCGTCGTCATGACCAGTAGCCACCAAAGAAGAAGTAAAAGAAAAAAATTTAAAAGAATAGAGAAAAAGAAAAAGAAAGAAAAGTTAAAGATTGTTATTTAAAAATAATAATTAAAATAATTAAAAATTAGATTTAAACAAATTAAAAATTAAAAATTCGTTTTTATGAAAATTATAAAAATTGTCTATTAAATTTGTATTGCATTAAAGTGTTTTAGTAATACCAAAAAAAAAAAAATCATAAGAAATAAGTTTTCTTAGGTTTAGTTAAAGGTTTTTCACTTTTTTTTTTTACTAATTTTTTATTGTTTAATTTACTTTTTAAATTTGATGTGAATTTTTTTATTCAAGTAACATATATGTGAAGAGCTTAAAGTGAATTAAATGGGTGGGAGTGGATTAACTTAAATTGAGTTAAATATTAATGTGCTTCGGTAAGATGGGTTGGGTCAGATACAGGTTATCAAATTTACATTGCATGAAAAATGAGTCAAAATGGGTCAATATGGGTCAGACTATTTTCAACCCGACCCACCCGTTTGATGACCCTCTATGAGGGCGAGCTCGCCCAACCATTGACGAGGCGACCTCTCACTGTTGCTAGGTCTGGCGAGATGAGCCCTCGCCAAATCTAGCGAGTGCTTGGGTGAGTTAGTCCTCACCCAACGACCGCAAGACGAGCCCTCACCAAATTCGGTGGTGACTCACCCCACTAGTGGTCGGGTGAGCTTAGCTCACCTAATGATGGCAAGGCTAGCTTGCTCGGCCGCCTCAATCCAACGACCAACCTTCCCTTTTGGCTGGTCGTCGAAGCCAAAGCATGAAGGAGAGAGGAGGAGGGGGGAGAAAAAAAGATAAAAAACAATACAATAATTCAAAAAAATATTATTAAAAAATTATCGACAGTGGCCACGTTAGCGCCAGCCAGATGGATTGAACTGGTATAATTACAAAAAGTTTAGGACTCAATTGACCAAAAAAAAAAAGTTTATGACTAAATTTATATAACTATAATAGATTTAAGACTTTTTTAGTAATTTTTTCATTATTATTATATAGTGAAAATGGTAAATACCAAAAACTTTAATAACATGGACAAGATATATCCAACAACGTCATGAGTCATTTTTTCGTCATTTGGATAGTCTCAACAATCTCGCAACAGCTATTGTCAAAAGCATTAATCATCATAGGACAGTACCTTTAAGCAATGGGTTGCCAGCACATACGCTACTACAGCATAGTTACATCACAACTGCAGCTGCACCGAATACATTTGTACGCATGTCACTTCACTGCTTCTATATGTCATTCAACTTTTAATTATGTGTGCAGACATTAGAGATTTTCTCATTGAAAATTTCACTAAATGGCAGATTTTAAGTAGACTCCATACATGGAAACATCATTTTGCAGTTTGACAAGCAAAATACAGGTATCAACTATTAGCATCTCTTACCCATGCAACCAGGTCTTGTTCTTCCGCAGCTCTTGAATCGTCGATTGCTTTCCTATCAGTGGCCATCATTCTAATTTGGAAGGAGAGGTGAGGGGTTCGAATCCTCACATTCTCAGGGGGTTGGGGTGATGATGAATTAGTTTCAGGAGTAGGTTTCGACTCCTATGCCCTGCACAGAGGCAGAACAAAAATCCGAGAGTGAGAGTTAGAATAGGAGGAAAGTAGGACCGACAAAAAAAAAATTATAATTTCCAAAAAGATGACGCCGAAGCTATAGACACCTGATTTGAGTGTCAGTTTAATTCACTTTCGTTTCATAGTCAGTTTACGCTTCTGGAGGTTCTTTGGTCAATTTATGAATTGCATTCTACAGGCAAGCACTGCAGTGCCTCTAGGCTCTAGGTGGTCTAGGCTAGAAGGATGGTGTCGGCAGGGCATTTGAGTTTTTTGCTGGGCATGCACAAGTGTACATTCGACAAGACTAGGTTTTTTTTTAGCCTGTCCAATGTGTGACCGATTTAGGGCATTTACAATTGTGTCGGAATTTAATCAATAATAAAGTTTGAGAATGTACAAAGATATAATGTTAGAATTGAATTGCCGCCAAAACAACCAGGATAGAGATACGCGTCGGAATTTAATCGACGGTGTGAATCTAAAAGCTATAACTAAGAAAAAATAATGTGCAATGCATTAAAGTAAAGATAATTGAAAGATTACATTTTGATTGTCGATGATGCCTCTTCAATCGATGAGAACTTGGTATTTATAAACCTTCTATCATAACCATTCGAGAGTAGTTCCTTCGTGATTGTAATTGTAAGTCCACACTTCCGAAAATTATGTTCCCATATTCCCTCATTGTCGATTCTCTTCTTCAAAGTAGCTGTCCTTCAAAACAGCACCTCAATTTCTCCACGTTCGTTTCCCATTGTAACTACTCTCCACAATCTTCCCTAATGGGTCTACACATGCCTGAGCCTTGATTTAATCCTTGCTTTGAATCGATCATCTTGTTGCAAAGTCAGCACACTCATCGCAACGACGTCCTTCTCCTCAGGCTGCTATTGCTTGCGTCTGTAGAGATTCCGTTGGCAGGATACAGGGTGGGTTTGCTAAACACATTGAGGTTAGTTCTGCGAAACAGGCGGAGGCCGTAGCTTTGGTAGAAACCCTAGACTTTATTTCTTCTACGCTCTCCCCAAATAGTATAGAAAAAAAATTTCTACTTCAGTCGATTGCTGTACACTGGTGGAGAGCGTTATCTCCTCAGCTCCGTCAAGTTGGCCTGTGCAACCTATAGTGGACCGAGCGAAACAGAAAATGGCGAGTATATCGGGTCTTAGTTTAGCCTACTATAATCGTGCCACCAACACGGTGGCCGATTGGTTAGCAAAAGCCCACCATTGGGGTTGTCTACCTCGAAACTAGATTATCAATCCCCCATCTATTCTTTTAGATTTACTTTGTACTGATGTTCATGCTGTATCTACTCCAAATCTCAGTTAGTAATGAATGCAACTTATTTGTCAAAAAAAAAAGTCAGCGCACTCATCGACGAGCTCTTGTCTAATAATTGGCAATTATTTGTCGTCACTTGTCCATTTCAATAAGAATGCAATAATGCATCATTTTCATATCCATTCGGTCTAATAGTTGGCAATCATTTGTCGTCACTTGTCCATTTTAAGAAGTATGCAATAATGCATCATTTTCATATCCATTGGGCCATTAGTCCCATTGACCAAATAATGCCAAGAAAGACAATGGAGCTTTTTATACCTAAACTGTCTTCCTCCTCATATGACCAAACATGCCCATATAGCATATTCACCACCTTTTATTTTTCTTTTCATTTGGCGGTTGCATACGAAGTTGTCGAGTCTACTTTTGTTGCTTCTTGTCGATTATTGACGGTTACGTAAACTCCACTAAATTAACAGTTTTTCTTGACTCCATTATCTTGACTATTGTATTCGAGATTGTTGACTCCACTTTCGTCGATTCTCTTTCCGTCAATTCCTTCGCATCGTCGATCACATGCTGATAATCATTAATGATTGGACATTTTTTGGTGTAAACACACTCCAAGTATCTTCAGAAATCACAGTCTAAGTACACATTCCGCTTGTTAAACTAATTGTCTAAATTTCTGAATTTTCTCCACCTCAATGACCTGGGTTGAGGGCACCTAGATCTGGGCGAGATCGGCTAGGCCTTGCCCAGGCTAGCAAGGCTCGCCCAGGGTGACGCCTTGTCAACCCTTGCATGGGGCCAGTGTGGCTCCCCCAAACCTGGGCAACGCCAATTCTTTTTGTGGTCAGCAAACTTTGGTAGTACTAGGCGAGGGCTGGCATTGCCCAAATCTAGGTGACCCTTGCTTAGGCCTAGCGAAGTTTGTTGACCCTTGCCTAGGGACGGCGATGGCAGCAGCAGCCATCAGTGAGTCCTTGCCTTTTCTTTTATTTTTTTCTAGTTTTTTTATTATTTTAGTTTTTTAATAATATTTAAATAAAATTGGAAGGAAAATTAATTTTAAAAAAATGTCACGTATGAAACATAAATTAATTTACAAATGCAATGTCTACATTTTCCATTGGGCAATTCAACAATATTAACAGAATGACTCGATTGCACCAATTTGATAAATTTTAGAACTTGATGATACTTTTTGAAAGTTTTAGAACTCAATTATACTTTTGTAACAAGTTTTAAGACTTGTAGTGCAAATATCCCTTTGTCATATATGGACCGAGTGTATGCCCTACGATTGCATTGAATTATTGAGGATACCGATTGGATTGAACGATATATATTCGGGTGCGTATGATAATGCCCCGGAAATAAAACACGCCAACCAAAACTAAAAAATAAAATAAAAAATAGAACACACCTGACCTCAGTGCAGACCAAACTCTCTGTCGCCATACATCATCGAATCAAAATCAATCTGAACGCTTCCTTATGTGATGTATAAATTACATGGAGGCACGCACTTACAACCTCGCAATGATCTTGAATTGCGACCATTATCCATAAGCCTTAGCCTTTCACGCAAATTTCACAAGACGCTAGTCCAAAATTGCAACAATGGCCACTGATCCGTAAGATGAACCCCCCTTCGTCTCACCTAATTACCTCTTTTGTTCTATTTTATTTTACTTCGTGGATTTGGTTTCCAACATGAAGTTCTGCCTTTTCTTGTCTTTTTTTCTTTTTCTTTTTTTCTCTCGGTGCCCTACTCAATGCAGAAAAGCGAGAGACACTCTCCCTCAACCAATGGATTCTACCTCAAGCCCACCTCCTCTTTTTGATGGAACTCCCAGGTCGTGCTCACATTGTAACTCTTAACATGTCCCATCTTTCCTTTCTCTTATTCATCTATCTCTTGTCTGCATCACACCAGGCTCAAAAAAATTTCTCTTCAAAAGTATGTGCACGCAATCCGGACGCGTTTGATAACGATTATATTTTCAAAATTAATTTTTAATTAGAAATAATTTTTTTTGTTTCTATTCCCGAAAACAATTTCTAAGTATAAAAACGCAGAATCGAATAAAATTTTTATTCCCGGGATAAAAATGTGTTTGGTAAAATTGTATAATTTTGTTATTTCTTTTAATTTTTCAATATTTTTATTATATTTTTCATTTTTCCTTTTTCCTTTTTTCTCCTTCTTTTTCCTTTGTGACAGGTCGCCAACCACGGCGGCGCTGGCGATCGGGTTGGGCAAGGTCCGGCAAGCTCGCCGGAGACTCACCTGGCTGCCGCGAGGCTTGACCTCGCCTAGGCAGCATGAGATCGGCCTCGCCCTAGCCTTGCTCAGCATTGCCGGGGGCCGGTGACATTCCGACGAGGTCACTAACCCTCGTTGGCCGATCGCCGGCCATAGCCGAGGCTGGCGATCAGCCAAAAGAAAAAAGAAGGAAAGGAAAGAGAAGAACAAAAAAAGAAAAGAAAAAATTGTTCCTAAGAACAAGAAGTTACTTTTTTCTACTTCTTGTTTTTGTTCCAAATATATTTCCAAAAAAAAAAAAAGATTTTTTGTTTCCAAAATATTCCTTTTTCGTTTCCTCAAACAAAAGAACAAAAATAGTTGTTCTAGAAAACATAAATTACTTTCACCAGATAGAGCCTAAAAGTGCAAAGATTGGATGAAAACTTGCGCTTTTTAATGGGACGTAATGAAAAGTCCTACATACTCTTGATACATGATTAGCTTGGATATATTAGAATTCGCGCTTTCTACTTTGTTTGGTAGATCTGAAGAATGAGTGCATTAATGTAGCATCTGCAGCTTTGTTTGCACTGTACTGTGGAACACGCAAACATTTGACGATAAGATTCTGAGGCTTTCTCCTTGTCTCGTAGGTTGTATATAACTTACAGAAGCACTTATGCCCAGCGTGCATGGATAGCTAGGAATTGCAAGGTCTCTCTCTCTCTCTCTCAAGCTTTGCTATTGCTTTTCTTCTGATTTTCTGTCCTTTGTTCTGTAACTCCTACATGGGTACTATAGTGAATGTATTTCTGACTGTTGGGTCGTCGCAGGGACTGCAAGACAAGATCAAGTTGGTCCCTCTCTCTCTCAACGACAAGCCTGCTTGGTACACAGAGAAAGTTTACCCCATAAACAAGGCACTGCTCTCTCCCCTTCTCTTTAGTCAAGTTTTCCCTTACGGAGTCCTCTGTCATCTGATGAACTCTGTTAAGAATTCCCCTGAGAATTGAACTAAAAGATTTAGCACCATGCCGCGCACTGTCCCATGATTTACTACCATTCATTGCGCAACATATGCTTGCATTTGACACTGCAACGTTCAGCAAAAGATTACTCTTAATAACTGGGGATGAATAATCTTTTGCACGGCCACGTCTAGGGGTAAAGAATTGAAGGAAGTAATGAAAGGAATCTAGTCATATTCAACTAGCGTGCATCTTATCATGACATGTTGGTATTAAATTTCTGTTGCTCTGATAACATTTCTTATCTCATTAATTGCATCAGGTGCCATCTCTGGAACATGACAACAAGGTCATGGGAGAGTCTCTTGATCTGATGAAGTATATCGATAGCAAATTTGAAGGGCCATCTCTTTTCCCCACTGTAAGTCTACTCACTATATTATCTGGGCCTAAAAACATAAGGACGAATTAAACCTGCAATTTATTTTCTCCCTGGCTTCTATTTATTTAAATTTGGGTAAAATATCGTTCTGCGGGATCCCGTGAAAAGAGATTATGGCGAAGAGTTATGGTCTTACTCCCTCGAATTTGTTGAAACAATGTATTCCGCGTTTAAAGGAGAAACAGTCAAAGAGCTGGGTAAGACTGCGAATAAAAACAGCCTTTGCTGAGGAACTCAGAGAACTCCAGACTAACATGGAAACATATCTTGAAGAGTCCATTTTCAGATGAAACTGATATTGAATTTCTTGTCAGGTCCTTCTCTCGATCACT
The DNA here is from genome assembly GCA_014182715.1 of Eucalyptus cloeziana. Taxonomy (NCBI): domain Eukaryota; kingdom Viridiplantae; phylum Streptophyta; class Magnoliopsida; order Myrtales; family Myrtaceae; genus Eucalyptus; species Eucalyptus cloeziana. Next base: position 34,400,331 of record CM024644.1, read on the forward strand.
TAGACCGTGCCCTCCAAAAATTCGACAACGGGTCATTCTTCCTTGGCCAATTCAGTTTGGTAAGCCACCTTTTTTGCAGATTTAATTGCAACCAAAATGATTAAACAATACTATCAACATTATAGTACACATCCATCTTGCAAAATGTTGCTTTTTGCAACTGAATTGTATCCTTATTTCCACAACTGATTCACGATTTAGGTGGACATAGCTTTCATACCATTTGTCAAAAGAATCCAGGTACTCTTATCAGATGTATGGAAGCATGATATCACGTCGGGAAGGCCGAACTTAGCTTCCTGGATAGAGGTAACAATTTGCCAACTCTTGTTCATCTAAACTTATAGCACTCGGTAGACATGACTTCCTTCTATCCAAAAAGGTGAGCAGCACTTAGATGAAAAAGAAGGCCAAGGGCTCTTTATATATAAACCATAAGCCCTAGGCAATCTCAAACGCCGAACTCAGCAACACTGCAACAAGTTCCCATGGCCTCTGAAGTTCATGCTCACCTTTCTCGTATACTTGGATTCATGCACTCACCGACGTGTGACTGCTCGCATTCATACATGGACGATGCGCTCAACCTAATAAGTTGAGAGATTCTTACCAGACCAAGTGATTTTGTGCAGGACATGAACAAGATCGATGGTTACGCGCAGACTAAATATGAACCTGAAGAAATCGTCGCATATTATAAGATGCGCTTATCGGTACTGTTTCTTCTAAGACACACATTTGCCAACATTTGTTTCCTGTCAGAAATTAAGCAACACGTGTTTACTTCTCACAAGGAATGTACTTTGCAGGTGCAGCATTGAGACCTGAGCACAGTAGCTGTAATTTTTCTGTCTGATGGGTGTGAGAGTTTCAACTTGTGGAGATGCCGCTGTTCTTTTTGCCGAGGTTTTTGTAAGTCTCGGTCCCGTATGTTGTAATTGCATTCTTACTCGCTTGAATAATATTTGGATAAATCATGAGTGTACTGTATTAGTACACGTTTCCTCTAACCTACTAATGTAAATAATCAAAGACTTAAGAAATCGTATCATCATTTCTTCTCCTTTAATTTGGTTATTGCCATCTTTTCTCGAACACTTCAGACCGCAACACCGCTGCAATGGTTTCCGTCTTCGACGTGAATACATTACACAAGGAAAGTAATCCTGATTGATCGCTTTAGAACTCAAGGTAGTACCGTTGTAGGACGAAAAGCCTTGAACAAAATTGGCGTAACCCACTCGGACATAAATAAAACCATGGAAAATTCCAAAGTAAAGGATAATCATGAAGAGCAACTGTTAGTGAACATGAAATGGTGTACAAGCCATAGAAGCAAAAAGCAACTGTAGACCAAATACTAATTGCGTACACGCAGCCTGTGGAAACCAAATGAAGCCAAAAAGAAGACAATATACATGAATACAGATCTATATTTCACTCCATTGCCATTGAAAAAGAAATCGATTACATTCAAAGTGTACTCCTCACAGATAATTTTTCCTTGCTCTCCAAAGTACAACGCTAAGGGGTATCAAACCCATGATGTATTTAGTAAGATCAGGGTCAAAGCCACACCATAACTAAAGGAAGAATAGCAGATCTATGAGAAAGCCACAAGGCAGAATGTAGGCTATATACATGGGGCAGAGAGACTAAAGGGCCGAGAATGTGGTCACTACTTACAAGGCTATTTGCATACACTTGCGGCAGGGAAAGTTCAGAAGCCACCCCCACAGGAAACCATAAAAAATCTAATTGATGGCATTGACTAACAAGGAGTTAGCTTTGATCGCTAGAATGTAATCTGTAGTGTAATCGCGTCAAAAGCAAACAGAGCACTTCAGACCAGCAGCTGCATTGGCTGGGTCAAAGAGTGACCCTCAGACCCTGAATATCTAGAAAAGTTCTGTCCTAAACCAGATACCGTGTGACTCACTTACTCTTCTTGGTTTTCTCTCTATCTGATATTTTGCCACCATTGAGCTTCTTGAAACTTTCTTTCTTTCCTCTAGGAGGGGTAAGAGGAGCAAACTGGTTGCCCAGGGCTGATTGGGTATCAGGATCATGTTTTTGGGAAGCAAGATATGTCAGAGCCGTGACGACATCAGCGATGACTGGACGCAAATTAGGCTGGTCCTGGACGCACATTGCAGCAATTGCAAGAGCTTGGTACAACCCCCTTGAAGGGTACTGACCTTGGAGCGTCGGGTCAGCCATAAGCATAAACTTTCTTCGATCTTTGAACAATGGCCTCGCCTGCAGTTTTCAGATGAAATTTGGATTAGACTAATCCAACATTAAATCACCAGGAGTAATAAAGAGAAGATCGCATAAGCCTCCACAGCAGCTTCCACAAAGCTACACCCAATAGCTTTGAGATGCTCCAGCTTTTAAACCTTTTAAGAGAGAGTAGTAGCAATATTTCTAGAAATATGAAATCATAAATTTGACAACAATAAAAATAAAAATCATATTAATAATAACATATGAAATTATTATTATAATAAAAAGATACCAAGAGAAATAATTATAATACATAATGCTTCAATTATCATTATTTCCATAAAACACTATTTTAAGGATATATAAATGTTAGAGTCATCATTATAATTTCATAGTATAGTAATTAAATATTATTGCTATTACTATTGTTGTTATTTTCGTCGTTGTTAGGACATATAGATGTTATAGTTATCGTTAGATGATGATCATAATCATTCTAGTAGCATTGTTTTTATCAGATGGTGAAAACGGTAAATACCAAAAACTTTAAAACACCGACAAGAAATATTAAAAAATGTTATGTGTCATTTTCATTATTTGGATAGTCTCAACAATCTCACAACAGTTTTTGTCAAACGCATTAATCATCAAAGAACACCACCTTTAAGCAATGTGTTGCCAAGCACATATGCTGCTACAGCATAGTTACATCATAACTGCAGTTGTACCAAATACATTTGTATGCACGTCACTTCACTGCATCTAAACGTCATTCAACTTTTAATTATGTCTGTAGACATTAGGGCCCTGTTTGATAACCATTATCGGAACAACTATTTCTGTTCTTTTGTTCCCTGAAATGAAAAAAGAATAGAAATTCATTTGGTAAAAATTTTGTTTCTGGGAACAAAATTCTATTTTTTTGTTCTTGGGAATAGATTTGAAATAGAATTAAGAAGTAGAAAAAAATAGCTTCTTATTTACAGGAATAACTCCTAAAATCAATTCATTTTTTTTTCTTTTCACCTCTTTTCTTCTCTTCCTCTTTCTTCTTCTTCCTTTTGGCCGGCCACCTCGCCGGAGCGTTGGCGAGTCACAGTGAGGCTCGGCCCTCACTGGGCCACCTCCAAGCCAGCGTTGCCTGACAGTGGCCCGGCAAGATGGAGCCTCGCCGTTGCTGTGCGAGGCTCAGTCTCACCTTGGCTAGGCGAGGTCGACCTCACCGGTGGTTGGGCGAGCTTGACCTCACCAAATTAGGGCGAGGCAGCCAAGGTGAGGCCAAGCCTCATACAGCAACGGCAAGACTCGGCCTTGCCAACCAGCGTGAGGCCGAGCCTCACCGGTGGTCAAGCGGCCTAGATTTGGCGAGCCTCCGGTGAGCTCGCTGGACCTCACCGTTGTAGCCGGCAACCGGCTTAAGGAGGAGGAAGAAGAGAAAAAGAAAAAGAGAAAAAGAGAAAAATAAGAAAAATATAATAAAAGTATTAAAAACTTAAAAGAAACAAAATAATTTAAGAATCCTACTAAACACAATTCTATCCCAGGAATAGAAAATTTGGACAGTTACCAAGCGCGTTATTTTGCTCAGAAATTGTTCCCGAGTATAAAATCAGAAGAAACCATTTATGATAAAAAATTATTCTCGGGAATAGAATCGTTACCAAACGCGCCCTAGAGAAACTCTCAGTTTTTTCTTCTTCTTTTTTTCCTTTTTTTTTGGTCAAAGAGATGCCCTCAGTTAAAAGTTCACTATATGGAAGATTTTCGGTAGACTCCATACATGGAAACATCATTTTGCAGTTGACGAGGAAAATATAGTTATCAACTATTAGCATCTCTTACCCATGCAACAAGGTTTTGTTCTCCCGCAGCTCTTGAATTGTCGATTGCTTTCCTGCCAGTTATAATTTCCAAAAGGACGACGCCAAAGCTATAGACATCTGATTTGAGTGTCAGTTGACCAGTCATAGCATACTCTGGAGCGCAATATCCATAGGTGCCCATAACCCTGGTAGATACATGAGTGTTATCCCCTACAGGCCCAAGTTTGGCTAAGCCGAAATCAGATAGCTTGGGATGAAATCCCTCATCAAGCAAAATGTTGGAACATTTCAGGTCTCGATAGATCACAGGAGGGCTAGCTCTGTCATGTAAGTATTCCAAACCTTTTGCTGCCCCAGCTGCTACTTTCATTCTAGTATTCCAGTCAAGTTGTTTCTTACCAGGTGAAGTGTCTGCAAGGAAAAGCATGAGAAGTGAGAGACAGTCAAGCAGTTGAGAGAACATAACCAGCTGGAGCTGACTCATTGATATGGATAAACTTAAAACGAGATTATGCCCATATTTCTACATATTTGTGGTGCATATATCAATACCATGTAGATGGTCTTCCAAAGATCCTAATGGCATATATTCATAGACCAGAAGCCTCTGATCTCCATCAGCACAATAGCCTATGAGGTTGACAAGGTTAGGATGGTGAAGCAGACTCAACATCAGTACTTCAACAAGGAACTCCCTGTTTCCCTGCAACCCATTTCGATCAAGCTGCTTGATAGCCACAACCTACATCAAGCAAAAGATGGTTCAAATTTTGCCTCACAGTGTAGGTGTGAGACTTACAAATCTTCAGTGAGTAGAAAATACTTATATCTAGGCTTCCTGTAAAATAATACACATCAAGTTAAATCAAGGATTGTTTTTATAGCTGCTAAATGTTAAGAGATAGTGCATTAGCACTTCACAAATAGCTACAACCTCGACTGTGCAGAGATGATGGTTCAGATAACTATTAAGATCGTGGATATACAAAGGGCGAAACTCTTTAGAATGCAAGATTCCTGTTTCAAGTGATCATCACAAGAAATAAAGAATTTGAAAAAAAAAGAAAGAGAAAAGAAAAGCTGAGAAAACCAAGCTTCGCACAAGCACCACGCTAGCATCAGAAAAGGACCAACCTCGCAAACAAAACGATGCTTTTGCACCCAGAATCCTAAACATGGAAAATTGGAATAAACACTTGACATGCGACTTCACTTCTATGTACCTGGTTACTTTCCAAACGGCCTCTATACACTCTACCAAAACCTCCCTCGCCCAAAAGACAGTCCGCTCTGAAATTCCTAGTCGCAACCGCTAGGTCTCGGAAGCTAAAAGTCTGCGCTGCAATCTGGTCAGACCCACCCCCTCGCGATGCCTCCGTTCCATTCAGCGAAGAATTCGGTTTCTCTGAACAACACAGATGGCAGTCACCACATCAGGAATCAGAGAAAATACAATACGAAACGGACTACGGAACGAAATCAATCACACGAGGTTGAGCAGAAGCAAACGCAAATGACAGAGCACCAGCAATCCAAAGCAAGAAGCGAAATTCACCATCGACTCCGCATTCTATCACTAAATTTAACGAAAGAACGCGTCGATGAGCAACTTTAGAGAGGATTTTTCTCAATATCCTCGTTAAAGCGCCTACATATCACGTCCACCGACAAAAGTGGAAAAAAAAAAAAAAAAAAACGGGCTTGAAGCACACCCGTGAGCAGGCGGCGATCTTTTCACTCTCCTTTACCAAATGACGCAGCGCGAAGAAAGGCAGGCGAATCCACTTGACCAGAAAACGAGACCCGATTCTCTCGACGACGAAACCACGCCCGCCGGAAAAAAAAAAAAAAAAAAAAAAAAAAATCCTCCCGCGGCGCTGTTCGGAAATGCGCTTCGCGCGCTCTAGCGGGGAGACGATGGGGGGCGCGTTACCTGAGGAAGACTTGCCGCCGTGGTGATCCAACGGCCGGTGCCGCGGGCTCGTCTGCTTCTTCTTCTTCGACTTCGAGACGCCGGAGCACGGAATCCAACCCATCGCTCCCCTCCCTCCGCACGTACCGCCGCCGCTCGAGCAGCAGATACACGCCGAACACCCCCAATCGCAGCCGCCCTTCGGCTCCGGCCAGAACCGCCGCCGCCGCCGCGCGTCCCGACCGAATCTCGAACCGCGTACGCTAGAGAGAGAGAGAGAGAGAGAGAGAGCGCGAGAGTGAAGCTCCTGCTTTTTCTCTGTTTCCTGCGAGCTCAGTCTTTCTCTTTCTTTCTTTTTCTTTCGTTCTTTCTTTCTTCGTTCCGCGCAGGAATCGTGCAGCGAAACGGCCCGGAATAATGGAAAGCGCGGACGCGGACAAAAGACGAGGTGTCGTTTTCGGGCCCTCGGACGGGCAAACGGTGTCGTGTCGTGGGATCGCCACCCCGCCTCGGTTTGTTGATCTTTTCCCCCCCTTTTTCCCCTTTTTTTGATTTTAATATCACAAAAAGCTTTGACCGCGAATCGATTTAGTTATTTTCACGCCCGGGTGGGGCCCGCCCTGAAGGCCGGGGATTTGATCGTGTGCACGTCGGGGGACGGTGGGAGGACTCTTTCGAGGAGAACGGACGGCCGCGATTTCCCCGTCGGCGAGCGCGGAATGTTTGTGGACGCACGATCGGCGCCGCCGTGGGGCCACGTGGGCGGGTGGTGACGATCTGAGATTCAGAGCGATTGTCTTGTGCTGTTGAGACCGAATCTCCTCCTTTTTCCTTTTTTTTTTCTCTTTTTTTTTTCCTTTTTTTGGGGTCTCTTTTTATATTATTTAATATGTTCTTTTATTGCGACGCTAGCCAGGTGCTCCGAACGGACGGCTATCCTCCGGCGTGCCATCTGGCCCCACCTTCTTGTCCCGCTTTTTGAACGATCCACAGCCGTTGATGAGGCGAAACGACACTACTAATAAACCGGGTAATATATTTAATTTTTAGTTGGTTCGCGATATATAAATAAAATAAAATAAAATAAATTATCGGTTAGTTCAATTATATCTAGGGGACTTACCTTTAATATCCAACTACGGCTTCTGAACAGAAAAAGCAATTTCCAACTACCCAGTCCAGAATTATTTGCCGTACTTTAATTTCATTAAATTTATATTTATATTTAAATGCTAAGAAAAATAATCTCCGTAGGCCCCAGTGGAATTCCTTCTAGAGCCCACCAAATAATTTCCATAGATTCTGTCATCTCACTTATTCGGACTAAATAATAAGCTAATGAATCTCCTTTTGGCCAATAATTTTATCGAACTAGCTCGGCCTAATATTAATATGGCCATCTTCTCTCAGTTAAATGGAAAATTTAAAAGAAAACCATCTTAAGTGGTCTATGGCTGCCTATCTTGAAAATTAATAGGTGCCTCCTTGTGACCAGGCCATTAAGAGGAGTCGAGTTTGGTCGGACTTGGTCAGGTCAAATTTTTTTCACTCCAAATTGACCCATTTAATTTATATTAACCAATTTCTTACGCAACACAATTTCAGCGATCCATGCACCTCCCAAATTGACCCTAACTCGACACACATAGCTAAATTCAAGAAATCTCTAGAAAATAGGTTTCGTACGAATCAAGTTCACATTTGATCCCATTTTGACCCTTCGAGTCAACTAGATCGTGACTCATCTTCCCGATGCGGATCCGATTACACACGCAAATCCCAATTCCCTGCAACATTCACTGCTCTTGCAGCTCCGGCCCATGGCGATTAAAGCTTTCTTAACCCGACAATCACGCGGAAGAAACGCGAGTAAACGGTCAACGTGCTCCTCCCCTGATTTTCTCGCCCGCAATCCACGAATCCCAGATCTCGCAAATGGTTGACCGCGGTCAACCAAAAGCGCGCGCGGAAGGATCCACCAGCAGCGACAAAGCGGTCAAGATCAGGGACCACCGGGACATTCTACCGGCGACGCGTGGGCGGTCTCCAGTTCTCCTCCGGACAGGAACACGAGCGGACGTCGAGGCATCCCACGACGTATAAATTCTCGAGGGTCGGAAGTGACGTTCGAAACGGAGGCCCCACCTGACCAGTACCTTCAACCAACCTTCCTCTTGGAAAGAACTTAGAGAAAGAAAGTAGGGAGATGAACTCTTGGTGGGGAGACGATTCCTGCTCTGTCGACACATGGGCAATGATGGCTTTTTGAAATTGGCGAATGTTAGCTTACCTAAACGAGATTTCCTGTACCATCAGTTCAGTCCCGTGTGAGCGCTACGGTGCGAAGGAATGATGGGGGGAGCAGCCCGAGCATAAGTATGGTGATTGGGCGATTCAGTCATGAGTTCGGTGGCGTTGACAGGATCGCGCCGCGCGAGTTGTTTGGAATCCGAGGCAAGAATAAACGAAAGGGACGGGGGGGCTATCGATCTTGTACTACTGCATGGAAGTCGAATGAATTTTATGTGCTATACGGCGGCAGCAGCAAGTAGTTCAGTACCGCCCACAAAAATTTCACCTAAACTTTGAAGAAGGTACAGGTGCACATGTTACTACAATCAGTGTTGTCCCTAGTCTGTCGATCATACTGAAAAGGGAAAAGTTAACCCTGTCCAATGGCAGCAGCGGCGTGGCTCCCATCTAATGTTGGAAATTACCTGCGAAATGCCGTGTTCGTTAATGACGAGACAAAATGGAGGTCGTACAGTGTTGGATTCGTCAATCTCTGAGGTCAAATCAGCTAGGGAGGCAAATCGCGCATCGAAACGTTGTGCCTTGGCTTGGCTTATTTGTTGGCCTGGTGATCAGCTGGATTTGTGCCCTTGAGGGGCTTTTCATGGTTATGCTTCCCTTCGTATGTTGTTATGAAAGATTTGGGATCATCCATTGCCCTTTCCACGTACTTACGCACGCTACACTTGAGACTCGTACATCTATAGTAACTCCTGCAGAACATGTTAAACCTCAAATAAGACAGATTCAGGGGAAAACACTATGCACGTTGCTAACTATTTCTCTCTTATACAGCATCATGTGAGGTTTGTTTTCTTGTTAGAGAATGATTATCACCATTCAATTTATCCACTGCGTGAGTGGGGTTCTGTTTATCTATGCTGCCCTTGCATGCTCGATGTCCAAGATTATGTGTGAGGTTTTTCCTAATTAAACATGAGAGTGTCGAGTTTCTAATATTCCTTACTAATATGGTTTAACTAGAATCTGAAAAGTTCTTTGCTACCCGACCCCTTAAGCTATTGGGTTAGAAACAAGTCTCACCGGGGATGAAGGTTTCCCTTGACAACCTTCTGGCCATATTTCCTCCAGCGAAAGCCATCACCTAGAATCTCAGAATCAGTTGAATTTTGCCGATCAGTGGAGGGCTCTTGTACCCCTTCAGTGGCAATGCCTGCTTCACTGGCTCCACTTTCAGTCCTCCTGGAAGAGAGATCACACATGATTTCAAAAATTGCAGAGTGTTCACATCAACAAAAATTGCTATCAATTTCACAAGGACAAACATAGATAAGCATCAACAAATAATGAAAGAATGTTAACAGTTGGTCATGCTATAATCATTCAAGTTTTCTCGTTGCAAAGCTACTTATTAAATTGACAAAAACCTGAGGTACCCCACTTCTGAGTAACCTGAACACTAGCAATTTCTGATTGTATAGTACTGGTCTCTCACCTTCTCTTACTCCTTCGTTCGGCATTACCCACTTCCTTTGCCTTGCTTCCATTCTCTGCCCCGCTAATATTACACGAACTGTCAGGAGTCCCCCCAGAAGGAGCAACTGCTTCAGTTGCAGCAGCTGGGTCATGAACCATCTGGCCCTTGCCTTGATAAGACGAATTTGCCGCTAATCCTACCTCAGTCTGATTTTCTACTCTACCGAGAGAACCTCCATTCTTTTCGCCCGGTTGGCTACCCTGGAACTGGTTGCTATTGTCTTGTTCTGTTCCATCAGGTATGGTCCCAAGCCCTTGCATCCCTGATGAACTGCGTTTAGGAGGCTGAGGCTTTAAATGGTTATGCTCACCCTTGTAGACTATTTCTGCTATCTGCCCGTCAAGTGATCGCTCAACCTTCTTCTTCACCGGACAGTTCGGGTGGGTGCACTTGTAATAACTTCGTGGGTACTCACTCCCTTTTACTTGTTTTTGTCCATATTTTCTCCAGTTATACCCATCGTAAGAAGGACGATCCACACTAGCTGTGGATGGTAAAGCTCTTTGGTCCTCCTCAATGTCCTGAGCTGCCATTTTCAAGGGTTCGCTCATCTGTTCGGTCTCTGCAGCACGTGGTATAATTTGACGAAAATTTGAGCTCAGTTTTGATTTCACATGGCGTTTTTCTGGGGGCGGACCTTCAGATGGTTGTATGGCTGGTTGAGTAGCATTTAAGTTCCCCTGTTGAAAATAGAGAATTTCTTTTTCATGGATCTAACAGGAGATTGGAACTAGATATCACCCAAAAAAGGTTGCCTGTATTTGGGCACATTACTTACTATTACTATGCGATTCTTACTGAAAGGAGAACCATAAGCATGAAATGGCAATCATAGAGGCTGAAAACTTACTATATTAGCCAAGAGTGAAGCAACAGCTTTTGAGACCGGCTTTGCCAAAGGTTTATATAATACAGTCCGCTGACTGTCCGAATTCGAAAGTGTATCCACTGAATTGCAGATTGCTGTCCCAGAGATTTCAGCCTGAATTTTTCCAGTACACTTAATGTTAGATGGGAAATGATTGAAAAGGTTTAAATAAGAAAATGAGTCGAGGAGTCACCTGGGATGAAAACATGGCAGCTGAAGTGCGACTCACCGCAGGCTTGACCCTCACTGTCTTGGGTTTAATTGGGGCAACACCACTTTCAGAACCTACTTTAGGGGTTGAATCATTAATTGCACCTGCAAGGAGCTCTGAGAAAGACCTAAAAGTGGAAAAGGTAGGCCGTGATGCAACTGGTTTTGCGATCACTGTTCTCTCTGGCTCTTTAGTCTCCATCCGTACTTGTATAGGCAATAAATATCAAATTCACTCAATGCATGGGTAGCTTGTTCAAGATAAAGGATGATCAAGTACTCTAATCTATCTTGTGCCCAGAATGCTCCGTAGTCTTAGATTCAGGTGGCAGAAGTTCAGTTAACGTGACTGGAGGGGTAGAACAATCCTCCGAGAGCCTCCGCACTCAACCAACTAACAACTTGAGCTTAGTAAGTGCAATATAACCGTCTTCTAACCTGCATAACATTGGAAATAGTAAGTATATTGTATTTTCCCTTAAAAGAGGAGAAGAAAATGTAGAACTTGCACAGTCGTGTTGCATATTAGAATCATTAAGTAAATTGCACATGTGGATTCAATTGGTCAAACAAGTAAGATCCCACATAAGAAAGAGAAGCAACAAATCTCAAACTTTCAAGAGCTTCTTCAACAAACAGAGGCCCCAATAAAAAGTCACAGCAACCATATCTTCAAGGATAGTTTAATAGATATACAACCACTATCAGGAGATTCACAGAATATGCAAACTAGAGAAGGCACTGTCACTGGTATTAGTATATGTAAAATATAATATGAATCGTTTTCTGATGGCTTAAACTTTAAGAAGAAATGGTTGCACACTTAACTTTTGTCGTAATACTGTTCTTTGGTTTGATTTATAGAAGAAATGGTTATGTGGCAACTTTAAGAATATCTAAACAAACAGCTATCATACAGTAATAAAAAATATGCAAATCACAAAAAAACACATGTTGCGAATATACATCAGGCGTGAGGACCCAATAAGGGATAAGAACGATGCTGCACAAACAGTAACTAATGAAATATGAAAACTTGTTGAGATATCAAGTCACCACCTTGCTGTCATGATCTATCGAACCAAAAGCAAAAAGATTAAGTTGCCCCAATTCCAAAATTAGATGCATAAATTTGCACCATGAAGGATTTTTTAACAAATACAGCACAAAATTTTCACAATGCTATTTTAAAGAAGCCCCACTGCCCATTTACAGGGTTTGACTAGTCCTCTCTTTCCATTCGATTATTTAAAAGTTCTGAGTTGGAAATTTAAACATTGTATCGAAGTCAAGTTTCACTTGTCCATGCCCCATTTAATGTTCTGTTTAGCATGGGGTTCTTGTTCATCTTGTTCCTTGTTTGTCAATTCTTTCAAACCCTATACATTATGTAATGCATGAATATCATAGGTGAAGCCGAAATAATAGGAATCAGTGGTCAACCAAGTAACAGTGCAGCAAATCAAAAACAAAAAGAGCAAAACAATAGTTTTGTGAGAGTTTTAGCTCTCTACTCGTGTACTGCACACAGCTTTGCTTTGTCATTTTCTTAACTACTATAATAAGGAAGATTAGTGCAACGAAAGATCCAGTCTCCATTTCAATTTTTTATCACCAAATTGCAAGTAAGGACAGACATTCTTCCCTTCCAAGAGTTTTAGTTTTTCACCAGCAAACATCATGGGACAGATTGAATCCATTTCTTTGAACCATGTCTTATATGAACTACAGTTTTAGCTAGCAGCTTCAGATGAAAGTTGCTAAACTCAGAAACAATAACTCTGGAACCATATTAGAATGACTGCAACCGTCACTCTAGTAGCCCTATGATTTGGACAGATTAGAAAACCTCCCCATATAATCATCAAATGTTCCCCTGCATAATTACCCCTACGAAGCTCAACAGAAAATTTCATATCCAAAGATAATATTCTTGCAGTCTACTTGTTTAATCTGGGAGGAACTGATTCTCTGCCATCAAGATAATCACAGACAATAGAATGCTCTTTTCTCCACTATGGACAAATCTAATTCCATAAGATTAAACGAAGGTTCACAACCCATTATGAGTAATCAGTCAGTGCCAGAGAGGTGCGCAACAAGCACAATCTCAACTTCCTGGATACCCAACAATCCACAAGACGCACCAAATGAAACAACATGGAACCACCAACAATATCATTAAAGAAAAAAGAACACCAAATGAAGCAAACAAGTTCGTGAGTCATCACGGCACAAGAAAACACAGGAAAACGTAAGCAACTAACCAGAATGTCAGTCGCAACGAGCATGAAATGGAATTGCTCGACCTCCACGATATTCCAGCAACTAATTACGAGTCCCCCTTAATCTGCATTGCAAACCAAACAACGTTAAAAACCATAGACGACTCAACAATCCGGAAACCCAGACGAGAAAAGAGAAGAAAAGAGAGAAGAAATCCGGCGTGCAAGAAAGTCAGCAACCGTGAAAACAATCAAACTTTGACCTCGGACAGACAAGAAACCCGAGCCCATTTCACGCGAGAAAATCAGGTAGAAGCGCAAAAGGAAACAGTGTAAACCCAAGCAACCTGTCTCTTCTCAAGACCAAAAACAAAGACAAGTGGTGCAGAGCGATTCGACCGGTCGGGAGCCTCAACCACTCCGTGGAACAGCGAACTTCTGCATCTGGGCACTGTTCCAAAAGTCCCAAAAGCCAAACCAGAGGGAGAAAAGAGAGAGAGAATTCACACCTCGAGAGAAGAAAAGCTGCAAGAAACGATGCCCAGAAGAAAGCCAAGAAAGAACCGACGAAAACCGGAGCAACTGCCCCCCTCTTATCTTTTTCCTTTGCAAGATGGTACTTTTTCTTTGCTTTCCTTTTTTCCACAGGGCAACGGGGTTGGGGGTGGATATGGAGTGCCGCTCGACTGTCAGAGCTTATCGGAAGAGAGAAGGGGTAATAGTGATGGCTTGGCTAATGGCTATGGCGTTTTGCTTTGGTCCCGGGGAGACTCTCTCGCTGTACGGGACCGACCCAGTCCAACTAACTGTCTCTCTGTCGACTTCTGAGATTTGACTCTCCGATGCCTCATAGGAAGTGAGAGGAGGAAGAAGAAAGGAGATGACGACAGCAACTACTGTTGTGAGTTTCTGTAAAATTCCAAATGGTCCTGACTATGTAAAAAGGACCGCGATGGCCCCTAGCAATTGACTGGAAATGTGCTCAGATTTGTCCAAATTATACATTTTGCTGTCTTCATATCATTTGGTGAATTTTAAGTCCTAAGACAAAAAAAACTTACGTAAGGGATAATCGATTCCAGAGTGAATCAGGGTCGGGTCTTAATTTGTGAAATCAGCTCATTTGGTCTTGAAACTGGACCAACGGATCTAGATGGGTTCTAGGGTCGGCTCTCAAACCAGTGATTTTTTTTTTTTTAAATAATATTACTTATTTTCTTTACAATAGGGAGTTTCCCCACCCTAAAAGTAAAAAGGAGCATGATTTTCGGTTTATTCAATAAACAAGTGTTTACGTGATCGGGGTACAGTGCTAATTGACAGTCAACCAAATCTCCTTCTTCCACTTGATTTTGTAGTCACTAATCTATTACATGGCATCATATCAACACACGTTAAATAATAAAAGAATGCATATGTATGGACAAACAAAATTATGGAGAATGAGTAGGATTTGCTTCTATAAATATGGAAGTCATTGTTGTATTTCTATAAAAATTGAAACGTAATTTACTAATTTAATGGGCCGATTCGATTTCTTATGTGGAATCAATAATTAGATCGGTTCTTTCGGAAACCAATTTGAACTAAACCGATGCACACCTCTATAGTCAGCTACTTTAGTTCTATTAGGTTGTATCGAACAGAAAATGTTGCAAAGCTTAATAACGAGGGCCACATCGCATTTTCTGTCCACCTAAAACCACACTTAGATGCACGAAATGAAATTTAAGGACTCGAATCGAATGTATCCTCATGACTAATTTTAGGATCTTTCAAATTTATCTTCGGTAATTTAGATAGTCGGTCGAATTATTAACTATCTAATATGAATGTTGATAAAGGTGCGTTGTGTAAGGAAAAAAGAGTGGAGGGGATTTGTACCGTGTAAAGATCCAAATAAAAACTCTATAAATAAGACAATTGCTCGTTAGGCTAACTAAGAAAGAATTTATAAATTCGTCCAAGGTCAAACTTTTTCAAATCTAGAGACGAACATGCTTTGATTTTCTTCATACATCTACAACTTTCATAATATATTAACACATTAATTTGAATATCATTATTATTTAAAATGTAAGCAATATTTTAAATTTTGTCGGAAAAAGTAATATAGCACTTAAAAAATCAAGACAATCACACAAACCCTCCTGTACGTTCACTTTTGAGTGGAAGTCTTCTAAGATGCACGTCGCTAGTACGAATGAACAAGATGTCGAGGAATTGTCCATATGTAAAATCATAATTATTAATACGGGCTATCAATCAAGCGGGCTCCTCTCATCAAGAAATCTCTGATGTCTCATTGATAGAAAGCAAAGTCATTGTCGACGAGTACCACACCATAAAGATTCGATTTTTGATATGATCGTACGTAACACAAGAAATTAAACTCAATTAAAAATTGAAAATAAATGCAATGGATCATAGCCAACTGTTACAAAACATAAACTATTAAATGAAGACATTTGTTATTTAAATATTTTAATACTCCTGCTCACCCTTTGTAAGGTTGACATATTTCTAGAATTTGACATTGACATATTTAACTGGTGAGACAAATGGGGTCTCGAAAGATTTAAATTCAAGACTTCCGCAGTTCCGATACCATATGAGATCTTGACAAGATCACAACCAACTATTCTAAAAATTTAACTTGTTAAATGAATACGTGATTTATTATTTAAATATTCTAACAATATTATTTAACTAGTATCGATAATAATCCATTCTCTTAATACTATTTAAACTTTTGAGGGTTTTTTTCATTACATTTGATCACTACATCGTCTCTAATCGTCTCAGTTTCTAATTCATTGGAAGGTTGCAACTGAAATTTGCATATCAATGATAAGGATTTTGTATAGCTATGCGCAGTTCAAGTGAAATTTGATTAACCACTTGGGTTTGCCTTAGTGGTCACCCTTCCAACATGGAAGGGGGAGGTGGGGGGTTTGAATCCCCATATTCTCAGGGGTTGGGTTTCGACTCTCACTTCCTGTAAGGAGGTATGGTAAAAGTCTGAGAGTTAGAGTAGGAATAGATTATGACCGACAAAAAAAGAAGAAGTGAAATCTGATTTATCGTGCATGATTTAGTCTCATAAATGCTGGACGAAGTCTTGATACGGTGTACCTGGGGTCGCGTGCTGGCCTATTAATTTTGGGTCAGTGATCAGTGAAGCTCCATACCACGGTGCTATAGTGCGGACACCTGTCCAGTCAAGTCATGTCACGACATGACACCACGGCTCACCCTCGCCTATGTGGACACACGACTAGCACGCGTCGCCCTAAATTTAAGGTTACCTGATACTTATTTTATATTAGAACGGCAGCTCGAATACGACTTGACCAGGACATGAATGACATCGCAAAATATCCGTCCCGACTTCGATGGATGCCATAGCCATCGCCACGTTGTCCGCTTTCATCACGGCTAAACAGGAGCACCCCCGTGACTTTTGAAACGGGATAGGCGCCGGTTCGAGATCGCACGCGAGAGTCGTCTGCCGACGAAATGCCTCGGCCGGAGCGATGCGACGTCGGAAGGACATCCGACCGTGTAGGAATTAGTCGAAACTGGAGTTTGGATGTCCTACATTATCTTAGAAAATTTTGACATTCGAGACGTGTGAAATTGTCTAGACAGGTACGAAAATATATCAAAATCCCAAGCTCGAAATTGTTGACTCAGACAATTGATCTAACCGCCGCCCAACAGCCGACCTATCGGTCTCCCGTAGTAGCCCGGCCGCCGCCTAGCCAAGTCGAGAGATCGTGAGATTCGTTGTAAATCACTTTGTTGTAACTTTAAATTGGAATGATCGCGCCGCGCTCGTGCATGGACCCATCGGACACTGCAACTAGGCCATTCTTTGGACAGGAAAATATAGCGGCTTCTCCATTTCGATGATTCTGTTTGTTTATTGTTGCAATCAAAAACATTCCCGATGGTTAGGATGACGTTGTGCTATACCTTTACTTCTATCCTTCCTTTAATCCAACCGAGACACATATACTTCCCATTGTAGTTCATCATGAATCGGGTTTTTCTTTCTTTAGACCCCTTGTTTCACTCCAATAATATCATAAATCAGGTCAATATAGAGGAAATGACTGCATTTCTATACTATTAAGTAAGTAAAATAGCTAAATCAAAATCCGTCTTAAGTCACATTACTTATTCTACTAGATCTTACGAAGCCTGTTCATGTACGATATGATTGGGTCTGATCATAGATCATAGAAAAGATTCTCTTTAAACAAACCAGCCTATCCCCTGTATAGGGCTTTTACGGGGTGGTTGGAACAAAGACACGTTTGGTTGTGAATTCCAATGCGGTAGATAAATGTATATATCTATCTGAGAGTCATTAATGAGGTTCATTTCATGTAGGCCTTGAGAAATTAAATTGTCACAATCGTAACTTACCCACGAACCATGGCTAGGGCAAGTCTTTTTCTCGAACCAAACTCAAAAAGCGAGAGAATTGAGACAGCATTAGTGTGATTTCTTTTCCTCTCAACATGAGATTGATGACTTTTCTCCGGTGTCTCTCCCAGTAGAAAGGGAAATTTCTATATAAGATATCTCTCACAATTAAGTATGCATAGTGTACAAAAGGTATCTAAAGTTGGATCAATCTTATCTCGTTCGGAATTTCAAAATCAAGATAATGCATATTTTCATATTTGCGTGCATTGTAATAACCAAAATCAAGACATCATGCTATAATCTCCACACGTGTCGTATGCATTTTAATATGATGTTAGACAAAATGCTGGCACATTTAAATAATAGGCATCGATTTGGAATTTCCTGTGTGACGAAAATCAATTTGGGACAAATGTATCACGAGGGAAATCGATTTATAATCTTTAATGATATTAATGCTTTTATTAAATCAGAGGTGATTCAATCAAGGCCGAATCAAAAAGTCATCCAAAGCTATTCCATCGGAAAGAGAACATAGAACTTAGTCTATCATGTCATAAGGGCATCATTCTCTCAGAATTTAAAACTGCTAGGTCACCCTCTCCAATGTGAACTTAGAAATTTGCAGAACTCTAGCGTTCTCTTTGGAAAAAAAAGAAAAGAAAAAAAGAAATCGATTTATATATGGTCAATTTAAATGACAGTAAATCGCCTGTCCGATAACTTATTTAGTAAATTAGATATTTATTTTGATTATCTATAAATTTCCAAACGGTTTAAAAAAATTCCAATTTTTTTTTTCCAGATAGCTCGCCAACATGTTAGGCTACCCATATTTTTACCAGACGAAATTAGTAATAGGTTTTAGAGTTTGCCGGCACTTGTATGAGCCACCCACCAAACTTTATTCGATCAATTTTCTCAGATAAATTGACCATCCGGTGCTTCTTGCGATTTTCTACATAAACACCAACTTTTCAAATAAGAATTCACGCAAAATACATTATTCCTGCTCTCTCAATTTAAGATTCAACAAAGTTTTCCGCCTCTCTCGGTGAAAAATCCCGGGTTAATTCACGATAATAAGAAGAATTTAGGAAGCGAAATTACACGCAATCGATGGCTTCTAACCTCTAGGTTTCAGTTTATCCATATGTAGTCTTCGGACATATCTTTTAGCTGTTCTTTAATTTTTCTCAAAAGAAAGAAGAAGAAGAAGAAGATGACCGAACTTCTGGAATTTTACGGTTGAGGAAGTGTGGACTTAGGAAGGGTAGTTGGGTTGGGAACGGCGGTGCACACCGAAGCCAAATTAATTAATTAATGAATGAATAAATAAATTGCTTGAGTATTCACAAGTAGTCGCGCCTATGTTTAATATAAAAAATTAGTGCAAAGATCTTTTTTTTATTCTTATTTTTTTAATATCCTGCGACCACTGTATTTCTCCACCAGAATGGTAGTTGGATCCCCCAACGACAAGAACGTGTGGCTGTGAAACTCTCGGACTTCTGGGAGTTCTCAATTTGGAAACATTCGGAATTAGTCCTTGCAAGTTGAGGTGAGACAAGGGAGACCATTGACTTTTAGCGTTAGAATTTGTAACCCTAATTAGGCCCATGTGTTTCACAGAATGTAAATAGTTTTAATATACAATTTCCTAAAAACGATCAATTATATCACTCGAAATAATTAATCAATGCAAAATATTTTTATAATCGATAACAATTTATGTCAAAACATTATATTTTTTATTCGTTCATTTTTATAAGCTTTAGGGAAATGTTTTCTAAATTATTCATTTTCCACAATACAAACGTGTCCTTAGTGTTAAATGACATCGCCAATTGTTTTTGGAAATACCAAGTGTTGTCGAAATAAGTTAGTTGACGAAAACAGATGAGGGAGAACACCGACAGTTTGTTTGATGATCGCCTATATATCTTTATTTTTTGTAGATACTATGTATATATCTCTAAGTAAAACCCAACATTGAAAAGCCAAATCGCCCCCTCATTGCAAGCTCATTATAATCATTTGGCTTAGAGTTTGAGTTGTTTAGGATTCAGCTGGCATTAAATAGTTTAAGTGCATACGAGAATTTAGGATTCATAATAGATATTTTTGGAAACAAAATGACATTTATGTTAATAAGGACATAAGACAAGAATTATTGATGCAGAAGTGCAAAGTATGGTTGTTAGATTGAGATATAAATTGTAAATTGAAATCTCAAAATTAGAAATAGTGAACCAAGAACAGAATATTATCAGAAAAATATGCTAAAATTTGTTTTTCTTAGCACATAACATATTTTTAAGTAAAAAAAAAATTGCAATATAACAAGTTTTAAATAGCATTCTTGATCAGATGCAAAAATATCTTACTTTTTAAGTACATTTTAGCAAATGAGCATACTAGTTATCGTAGTACATTATTCTTCATAGGAAAATCTAACATTTAAACACAAATAGAGAATTTTTTTCTTTTGCACTATCATTTATCATTAGTATCTATTTACATATTTTCATTTTTATTATGCAAAAGTCACATAAGAAACATTAAGCTATGCCAACACATTTACCCTAAACTTTTTTGTATGACAATGTGACACATTTATTCCAATTTTTTTTTTGTAATACAAACAAATCTCAAACTTATACTTGATCCATTTATCCCAAACTTATCCTCATGTGACACAATTACTCTCCATTAAAATTCCATTAATGAGCATCGCTAAAAACCTTATTTGGTTGCCTACATGAATGGTTGAAAGTGAGCAATATTGACTTGATGCTCACATGGCAAAAATATGTTAATTTATTGTATCTTGTTCTTTTCTCGTTTTCTTTTCCTTCTTAAATCCTCCTTCATTTTCGATGGTGACGAAAAGGACAGTGGTGATAAGGGCAGCGATGAAGATGGAGGAAGGGAAAAATGATAAATGATTAAAAAAATCTGGACACATGATAAATGTGCAGCTCAAGTCTAAATTTGGGATCTTTTATGTAATAAAAAATAAATTTCATACAAATATTTCACATGAATACAAGTTTGTACATGAATACAAGTTTGCGGCCTTTTTCTGTTTCATTAAAAATTTCTTAATAAAGGACAAAATTCTTCATGAAAATAAAATCATTTTCAAGGTTTCATTTATTCAGTAATTTTAGAAAATTGATTTCCTAATATTTAAAAGACAGCGCTTAAGTCCTTTCATAACAGGATGCCGCTCATGGTAATTGGCATGACAAGGCCCGGTTCTTTTCCTTCTAAGGAAAAGAATGATTTACGGATCGATCATATCAAGCACTAGCAAAGGGCAAACGATGAATTGAAAGATTTTAGCTGGACATCCTGTGGTTACTTACGAATACATACAAGGGACTTGAGCCTAACTTTGTATGTAAGAATCGACCAATCTGCATGTAAGCCGCTAAGCATTGCTCTAATCTTGTGTCTATTGCTAGCCTTGTTCTTCTGTGGAATGAGCTTTAATTTGCACATCACATTCTTATCAGAACAAACATAATTTCCATCGGCGTTCATTCCTTTGGCTAAGAGTGATGCATTCCATGCAATGAACAATGTTCGCATTTACGAAAATGCCCCAAAAAGATTGCGATACGAACCATTAGATCACTCTCACTTCGATATTCAATGTCAAATGACCGAAGCATGAAATTTTTCCAAGTGTCGAAACCGACGACGTGAAGCTGCTGCAACAAGAAGCGAGTAAAGAGAAGTTCTCTCGTCATGCACTGAATCGGAAGGGAACATTGTTGCGCAACAAACTCCTACTGGGTAAAATAAAGACCTAGTACAGTTCTAAATGCAAGACACCCAATATAAATTGCATCTATGTTACTCCATCGATATGATCATCCTTGTTACACCTCCAAAAACACACGCGTCAATAGTCTAATTTCCAAACCACCGCGACAGTATTTTGTGAAACTGTCATGGTTGGGCAACAGTGACTTGTTAGAAAAACAACAACCCTGACCCCCAAACATTCCCACGAAGGGACCTGAAAATGTGACATTATTGTGACTAACTAGGAAAGCAAAATGAGGCCGTAAATCTACAAACTCTGCAAAAGTGAAGGTCAATAAACATTTTAGTAAGTGTGTGGTGTAGGGGGGAAATTCTTTCAAGGACCTAATTCATCATGGACCGAGTCAATCACAACCATTGATCATACGAAGTTCACATGGAACCGACCATAATCAATGGTTCCGACTAACCCGGTTCACCATGGACTAGATCCTCGCAAGTATTTTGCAGTAGTGTAAGGCACCATCTATCTTTGCACTGCTCGAACTCTTGCAGTAAAGAGCTGGTATTTGTGCCCATTGATTTATGCAGCTGTATTAACTTACTGCCTGGCCATACTAGGGCCAGCCAGCTCGGCCAGCTGCAATGTCCCCCACTCCCTTAGCTGAGTATTCCCAGCACGCTAAGCAGCTGCAACGTCTATTCTTCATCAAGCAAAGTACTATAATGGGAAAGTGGTTAGGGGTAGAGTATCATTAGCATTGACATAGCCAAAAGAAGTGGAAACACGACAGGAAAAATGCCATAACTGGCCTACAATCTCTTAATTCTGCTTTATCAATTAAAAGAATACCAAAGGATAAATAAAAGCCAAATAAAGGAAACACAGCACTGTCTAGAAGGAATTATGTTACTTGCAACAATTATTACATCTGAGACTACAGATATATGAGAGAACATTCATCATCATCAAGAACAATTGCTTATAGCAATGATTAACAAAAGATGCAAAAATAAAGAGCAATGCATCTGACAACATGCATGCTACTGCTTTTTTATTTCTTCTTTTATAAAACTAGACAACAGGTTGCATGTCTTACTATTCCGTTGTAATGAAAACAAACAAAAAATGAAAAGATTACATGGCTTTTGGCTATCTAAGGTACAACTTACCTTATAGATCCTTATCTAACCTCTCAAAGTCAATGAAAAAAAGCCTAAGAACTTGAGTTTCAGCCTCTCTCTCTCTCTCTCTCTTTCTCACAGAGAGAAAAGAAAAAAGGAGAAAGACCATCCCTACAAAATCCAGACCTAATAAGGCATTTGAAAAAGTGAACAGGTGAAATTTTTAAGTTCCTTTATTGTAAAGAAACAAAAAGGGAAAAAGATCTCCCCACATAAAATTGCTCAACAGGCACAATGTCTGTGCAAAGAATGGTACTTAGAATATTTAAGTGTGCAACACACTCACGCTGCGGCAGACTGTTTTTCCTCATGATCATCAAGATTAAGAGCTTCCAGCAACTTTGGCCATGATTCTGGAATACCGCCTGGCAGGTCAAACTCCAGAAGCTTTCCTTGCCTCCGGTAGAAATCTTCTACAGGTTGACTCTGCACTCAACCAATTACACATGAGTTAGTTACTCATGGACCCCAACCAGATGAAAACTACTCTAGAAAGGGCGTCCAAAAACTAAAACTTGTCCCAACAAATGCGAAAAATAAAAGACTCTCATACAAACAATAGATCATTTGTGAAAACTGAAACAAACAATTAAAATCAAAAGCACTTTACCATTTATCCACTACCCATAAGCTTTTCTAGCAAGTTCATAAGAGAGGAAAAAATAGATAATCCAACAAGGAAAAAGAAAACTCCAAATGCCCGATGACACAGATCTCAGCTGTTAATACAGACTTTTTCTGATTTTTTTCTTTGTGGTGGAGATATCCATGTAAAGAGCTAAAAAATGAGATATCAGACAGTACGTCCCTAAAGCTTCCCCATGTTCAGATTCCATGTAAGAATGAAGAAAAAGCAATAATAGATACCTTTTCATAATAGATCCTAAGCCGTTCTTTCACTACTTCTTCAGTATCGTCAGCCCGAGTAATGAGCTTTGTCATGCAATGTGGAGGCGGTGGAAGAGGAGCCATACTAATTCCAGGATTCCCATTCTCACCCTTGACATTAATGCTGGCCACATTAAAATTCTTGCCACACTGACTGCATATTCTTCTTCCAAGACATTTCTCCAGTAAGACATCTTCACGGAGTTTCAAGTTGACCACCAAGTCAATGTCCATCACCCCTTCCAGAATTTCCTGCAACAAAACAGAAAAATGAGTAAATAATGATTTACTACCAAAACCAAAATAGATAGACATCAGAACTTATGATTACTCTTCAATCACCCTCATTTTGGATAATTTGATAAAGGGCTATGCAAATTAACCACAAGATACAGTCAACACATCATATGCACGCTCCAAAGAATCTATTTAAATAATATCGGAAATACAAGCTGACCAACGGTAAATCTCGCATTGCAAGTTCTGCAGAAAATGCGAAATCAAGTCAAAGAACAATGAAGGGCAGTAAAACATTTTCTTTTAGTTTTTCTTCCAGGACCATGGAGCTTACCGCTTGGTTTGTTGTGCGTGGGAACCCATCAAGAATAAATCCTGATTCACCTTTAGCTTCTCCAGCCTCAAGCCTCTTGGACAATAAGCTTATGATTATTTCGTCAGACACCAATTTACCTTGATTCACGATCTCCTTGAGCTGCAAGAATAGTAAAGGAAGTGAGGTGTCTGTAGAGGAGTGTTAGAGATAGACGATGAGATATCAATTATCTACAAGTATGTTATTTTCTCTACATAGACTGACAAATCACAGCTACCCAAGCTAATTAAACCCACTAGATGAACCACAAGAGCAACATTTCAATAGCAACCAACAACTACTGATAGAGGAAAATGGGAAACACAAGAACCCTATTTCTAATGGTCACACGAGAGCCAAAAAGAGAATTTTTTTTTCGAAAAAAGCAAAAAATCTCACAAATTGCAGGCATTTCCTGCATGAAAAAGAGAAAGGAGGTGCTCAGAATGAGCATGAATGGAAGACTTTTTCGTCCTCAGGTTAAGTTCAGATTAACGAGATAGATAATCTCATCATCACTGCACCTCTCAAAAACTGAATTAATACCTGATATGTAACGATACAAAATCTCACAATACGATTTGACATGACCAATCGAAAGAATTAAAAAAGAAGCATTGATTTTACCAAGCACTTCCAACTCCCTCACCCATTCATAATCCTATCTTCTTCCTAAGTCCGTGTTGGCCAAGATTTACATGATATCCCACATTTATCCAGCAAAACAGTAATAGGGCGCGCCTTCACTTCGATAGCAATAGCTATACCCTAACGGACATAGCTTCAATGCTAAAACTAGTAGAACACGAAAAATATGCTGAAAGAAAAAAGCCAAAATTTTTCCACAAGAACAGACAGGAAAGAGACTGCCACCAGAGCATATTCTCGAACAATCACACTACTAACAACAAAATGGGACTCAATCGGCCGCTGCAGCTCGGATCACTAAACAACTCAAATTCAATTACTACGAAAAAGGGATGCCAAGACGAAACTCTAAGAAGAAGCTCAGAGAGAGAGAGAGAGAGAGAGAGAGAGAGAGAGAGAGAGAGAGGGACCTGAAGAGAGAGAGGGCCGGAGGAGGAGAGCTCCTCGCGGACGAGATCGCCGGTGGCGATGTGGGGGACGCCGAGGAGGACGGAGAGGCGGCTGGCGTAGGTGCCCTTGCCGACGCCGGGGCAGCCGAGGAACACCCACTGCACGTTCCTGTGCTCGGCATCCTTGCGGCCAGCCGAACCAGAGCTCGCCGAGAAGGCGAACAACGGAGCGGAGGAAGAGGAAGGCGTGGCTTGGGATGCGGAAGCCGAGGCGAAGCATCGGGCGGCCACGCGGGAGGCGGCGGAGAGGGCGGACGGCCTCGAGGAGAGGCGGATCAAGGCCGCCATCGGAGGCGGCGCTAGAGAGAGAGAGAGAGAGAGAGAGAGAGATGCAGAGTGCAGAGTGCAGAGGAGGAGGAAGGAAGCTTTTGTCTTTGAGGAAAAGGAAGAGGAGCAGAAGAACCCTAGCAGTGAAGAAAGAGATGGCGTTGTCTTGCAGTCCGTCTCCTGGGCCCCACTCCCCTCCCCCTCCAAATTTTTGCCCAGAAATGAGGAGAATTTGTCGCATTAAGGATGGATGGTAATTGACTATTAAAACCTAATTGATTCGATAGTATAATGAAGTTACGAAATTTTCAAATGATTGGACCACATTGTAATATGGTAATGTCCTCTATTGCCGAGATGAAGTTGGATAGCAAGTAGAATGCAATAGATAAAAGGAGATAGGAAGAAAAAGAATCGAGAATAATCGAAAGAGTTGCAATCATTCAGAAAATGGCTAATTTTTAAGAAGTTGAAACGGTCTCTTGAGAGTGCTCGTCTTGAAATGGTCTCTTGGGAGGCATGACGAGGGCAAGAATTTCTTATGATTCAATAGGTTTGTACATTTCAAATTGAATTTCAAACAAGAGATTTTTTTCTTTTCCGTCGTACTCTTTATAGTTTTTGGTTTTTTAGACTCAAATTGAAAAGAACATAAGTGTACAATTTCATTCACTTAGTATCGTGTTCCTTTTCATATCGTGTCGGGATCATGTGTAGTACAACTATAAACACCAAGCTACATTGGCTAGGAACAATAGAGAGATACGAAATCATACATCAGATCTATCTAAGTACATCGTTAGCTTGGCTAATATGGTCATATCGCACGTGGTGCCGACATAGTGCGAAACAGTTGCTGACCCCAAAGCAGAGCAGAAAACGTTCGAGGCTCGTCGCTGGACACGTGGACGCCCCACGCCCCACAGAAAACCGTTACCGCCCGTTGGCCCCGCCGCCGTCCGGAAGCGCCCCGCCGGCCTCCCTCCTCAGTCCTCTCCTCGCGCATTCACCGCCGAGCTTCTGGACTTCTCAGCTTCACCGGAGCCATCCATGGCGGCTTCCGTCGGCGGCGCGACGACGCTCCTCTGCGACCCTCTCCGACACGGCCGAACCGCCGACCGCGACCGGACTCCCGCTCTTTCGTTCCCTCGGCAGTCCGAGAATCGCCGCCGCGATCTCCAGAGCTCGAGGGAACGTCTCGGGCTGTCGTGGCGGAGGAGCCGCGTCGCCGTCTCCGCCGTTTCTGGCCCCGGTGGTGAGTTTTCGAAGCGATTTTCGGTTTATCTTTTACCCTTTTCTTTTAGTGCATGAAATTGTTCTCCGGTGTGTGCTCTGTTGTTGGCTAACAGGCGTGGGATCGCCGGCGGTCGGTGGAGATACGGTAGATTCGTTGGATGATGTAAAGGTGATTGATTTGAGCGGTAACGCCGTTCCGATATCTGATCTGTGGAAAGACAGGAAGGCCGTGATTGCATTCGCTCGCCATTTCGGGTGATTTCATCTTCTTCCCGTTCGCTCTCTGGATGAATTGGGTTTTCATTCGTCTGCAAAACAGATTGTGCCCCTCTGGCTTCTGCTTGGGGATTCGGTATTAGGCTCTCTAATGAAAGTTTCATTGCATGCCGTGATTTGGCATTTGCTAACAGGTGTGTGCTCTGCCGGAAACGCGCCGATTATCTAGCTGCTAAGAAGGTGACGTATTCTAATTCCTGATACTAATTGCATGAAGCTTATAGGCAAAGAAATTGAAAAGGCAGAAAAGAAAATGACACATGCTTCGAGCATTGACTAAAAATTACTGTTAGCCGAGGGATTTGCGCATCCTTTCCACCGCCTGAACCTGTAGATACCTGAGGGATAAATGAATTAGAAAGACTTTATTTCCAAACAATGTTAATATTACTGTGAACATACATTTCTTTCCTCTTTTCCAACCTTGGCATTTATTTCTTTATCCAGTCGCTATATTCTAAGTAGATTACCTGATTTATTTGAAGTGTGGATGGGATATCTGCAAGGGAAACCTGATGTAACTGCTCTGGAGAGAAGATGCTGATTGATCAATTTGACTATGATAGCCTATGTATTCTTGCACACGACTCCCCCCCTTAATTGCTAATGTTGGAGAAACAGACCTCCAATTTTTCCTCATAATTGTGATAAAATTGCCTCTTTTGATGGTTTGTTTGTCAGTAAGACTGTTCTAATATGCTAACAGGATATAATGGATGCATCTGGCGTGGCACTTGTGCTGATTGGACCAGGAAAAGTTGAGCAGGTACTTCTGGAAAAGGAATTGGTTAGGTTGTGCTGGTATTGCATGTCTGAGTTGTAATTATGCTCAGTCAAGTGACCGTCAATAATGCATCTGGTGATTATGCCTAGTTCTCTCTTTCAGCTTTTGACTATCTTCTGCAAATCTGTTTTTCATGCTATCTGTCTGGACAATGGTGTGGCTAAATGCCTCAGGGCTTATTGAGTTAAAACTGTTCTTCTACACAGGATGCCAATGCCAGTGCAAACTTTCTTCATTTGATTACAAAAATTGGAAAATGCACTTCATTTTAATCTTTGATTCGAAACTATCAATATTTTTAATTTTCTGTTCTTTAAACTGGTGGGCTCCCGCTGTAACTTACTTTCAATGATGATTCCTTGTTTCCTTATGCTACACTTTTAGTTGATCACTGGCTTAATGTACTGCAGGCAAAAGCTTTCTCTGAGCAAACAAAATTTCAAGGAGGTGAGATCCGACTAGAGTATTTTCTATTGTGCCTGCATTTGTCAGCAGCAGCCTGTGTCAATGGTTTAGATAAATGTGCGTGCAAGATAATGGAAAAATATTGTATATGATATATGAATGAATGAAGTGGTTTTAGCAAAAATGAAAGTGTAGCAGAACTTGGTGAAAAAAAAAAAAAAAGAAATTGGGAAGAGATTGTTGAAAAATGAGGGTTTGCATTTAATTTTCTTGTGAATTTTGAAGATATTTTAAAACATTGCTGTTATTGTTAGAGGAAGTAATGCAAGAAAATCATCATTCATTGTAAATTGTAGAAGTGGCTATATATGCTGCTAGTACTAGTGTGATGAGGTGTAGTGCCACAAAAGTGCATTATTTCTTTGAGAATTTAAAAAGGCAACATGCATGAGTATTCATTTTCTGTGAGGTGAGGTATGAGTATACTCTCCGGTTCTCAGAAAATGGTCAAAATGCCATTGAAATGCTACAGAAGTTTAATGCATAGTGTAGGCAAACTTTGTCACAGAAAAAGAAGAAGAAGAAGAAGAAGAAGGAGAAGAAGAAGAAGAAGAAGAAGAAGAACCGTGTTGGAATGGAGAATCATCATCAGTAGAAATCCTAGGGAATAATATGGTGAAGGGCATTCTTGAGTTGTAATATTTGAAGTGCTTAATAATGCAGAATAACGTAAAGAGCATTTGAAAGTACATGAAAGACTACCTTTGGTAATCATTTTTGCTCCAACAGTCTGCAAAAAGAGACGATTTCCTGTTGGAAGGTTTTATCAATATGCATCAGTAATTTGTCCTGAGATGTTCTCTTGTTGGACATCCTTTCGGTTTGTTATCTTTGGCTTCATGCAGCTAGACACTATGCCTATCTTCGGTTCATCTTATAGGGTAAAAACTTTTGTTTTCTTCAGAAGTGTATGCAGACCCTAATCATTCGTCATACGAGGCATTAAGATTTGTCTCCGGGGTCACAACAACCTTTACTCCTGGGGTATGTACAGGATTGTATTTATTTATCTGATTTCCTGATTTGCTTTCACTCCTTCATTTTCATGCATCTGTGATGCAAGTGCACTTCCATGTGTTAATAGAATTGAATGGGTCTAATTGCTTGTACATGACACTAGGCTGGTCTCAAGATAATCCAGTCATACATGGAAGGTTATCGACAGGACTGGAAGCTTTCTTCCGAAAAGGATACTGTGTCTAGAGGAGGCTGGTATGTTGGATAAACAGTTTTACATTATCATTTGATCTCTTATATGTTAATGCTCACGGGATCTCCCAATTTGGTACCTCAATATAAATTGTTGTTTCAATGCTATCTGCTTGTATCAACGTGTTTTAATATATGTACTTAGTTTTAATTAGTTCAAAATTTAAGTTGAGGCATCTTTCTCTTCTGGTCTAATGTTCAATGCTGGCAAATCTCGTTATCAGGCAAATTGAATTTAGGAGATTTCACATGTGCACATCTCTAATGTCCTAGCATCCTTTGTCTGCGTCTTTCATGCACTCTCAGCTTTCATGAGTAAGCAAGCTTCTAATTCTTTCCCTGACAAGCTATTATGGTGACTTCGTCAGGCAACAAGGTGGAATTATTGTTGCAGGTCCTGGGAAAAACAACATCTCTTATATCCACAAGGTCAGAACCATCAGATCCTCGTCCTCTTTTGCCTGTAATTTCATCAGTAATTCTAGTATATCCTCGAATAAATTCGCATCTAGCTCAAGATCTTTGCATGTGTCCTCATCCATATTGCTGTGACCTCAAGCATACAATGCATATCAACATGCCTATGATTTAGTTACAGTGGTGCTAATTCGGCTCTCTGCTAACAGCATAGGATAAATAGAATGCCTTCATAGAGATAAAGCGTAATCAAACCATTGTTTGTGAAGTAAGACGATGAATTTTGAATAGTAGTACTCACAAAGTTTCATCTGATTCTGATTTAGTAATATCGTTTTATATGTTGTATCATGAGTAGGATAAAGAGGCAGGGGACGATCCACCCATTGAAGAAATCATGAGAGCATGTCGCTCCTAAACAGAAAGGCGTGTTCTTGCTGTAAATGATGTCTCTCTGGCCTCGAGGCATCTACCCCCTTATATCTAAGCCATACCAATCTGCTTCAAGCTTCCAGAAATAGTAATTCTCTGCCTTCAAAATCGAATAGCAGCATGCGGGTATATTTTAGTATATCCCGACGTGAATCCAAGCATTCTCTCTTAGAAGGAAATTGGACATATTAGCCAATGTCATCTTATATTGCTAGGAGCTTTCCTTCTGTCTACTGTACAAATGCCAACATATTCTACACCTTGGAGGAAAAAAGGGAGTTAGGAACGATCGCGTTGTTGAAACTTGCAATGATACAGGAAAATCTTGAATGGCTTTCAGCTTAGATTAATTGCAGCTCCCCTGATATACTCTCGAACACGTGTCAGGCATTGTACTTTTACTGAACTGGAAAAGTACAAAAAAAATCATAAATCTATTACATTGGTATTAAGTCAGTCATAAATATTTCAATTCGACCAATTTAGTCCTAAACGTTTTTATATCAATATCAATTCAGTTTATTTGGCTAATTTTGGTTGGCCGGTGTTAACGTGGATGCCAGCCGATGATTGATGATTGGATGCTGACGTAGCAAATTTTAATATATTTTTTCCTTTTTCTTTTCTCTCTTCTTCCTCCTTGGTTTGTCCTCATGGTGGCCAGCAAGCCTCCCACTGGCTGCCCTCGAAGCCCTTGCTGGCCATCGCCAGCCATTGGGTGAGGGCTGCGAAGCCCTCATCGATCGCCTCCCTCACCCGGCATCACCCAAGGCCACCTTTGTCTAGTAGGGTGAGGTTGGCCTTGCCTAGATCTGGGCGAAGCCACTTCGCTCGCGGCCCTGGGCGAGGGCTGTGCTGGCAAGGGCTTCGCGACCCTCACCTAGTGGTCGGTGAGCCTCTGGCCAAGGAGGAAAAATGGAGAAAAGAAAAAAGAAAAGGAAAAAAAAAAAAAAAAAAAAAAAAAAAAAAAAAAAAAATCAAAAAAAATTATTAAAAAATTGTCACGTTAGCCATTCCATCGGTCAACATCCACATTAGCGCCAACATGCCAAAATTGGTCGAATGGACTGAATTGATACCAATGTGAAAATGTTTAGGATTAAATTGGTTTAATTGAAAAGTTTAGGACCGCATTGATATATCAATGTAATAAGTGTAAGACTTTTTCGGTACTTTTCTCTATACCAAACTTATGCAGGTAAGTATGCAGGAAAGTAAAATTCAAATAACCATGAAGATGTGTCAGGTGCGAGACAACTTGTTTGCCTCGGCTAGGAGTTTTCATATGCATCTCCTTATCAAAAAGCGAGGCAACATAACTCAAGGCCTTTACCAGGAACCCAAAAAAAAAAAAGGGAGAAGGAAATGAGTTTTGTGGATTTTATCCAATTGAAGCTCAAGTTCTAGGTGCTACTAGCGAAGTACTTGCATTGGAGCAATTGGATCCATGATGAAGCCATCGATCGCTGTACGGTGTAAACGATGATGTTGCATCTTTCGTATTGAGTTGCCATGGCAGCTGGCAACAATGACCAATCTCTTGGTGGCGCCACCGCCCCTGGATTTGGTTGATGATGGTTGCCCAACCCGAGTTACGTTGTGTCGCTAATGTATTGGTAAATCACAAACGATAACGTGGCATCAAGAGGAAGCGGATCGCCTGGATCGCCTGAGAAGTGAGAGGGATTGCTACTCATGTTGCAATTAGGGGCAGAGCATCCAAGGTCAAGTTTGGACGGCCCTTTCAACCTGTCCGAGGTAAGAGGGACTCATGAAATTTCTAGTATCTCTGAAGATAGAAGCAAAGTGCAAATTTGAAGAAAGTTCACTCGTGCAGAAATTCCATTCGCTACTGTGGGTGAGTCAGGAATCATTGATTTCGACATTGAATTTTGTCTAAGTTACGTTTCCTTTTCCTTTTATATTATAGCAGTTTGGATTTTGAAAGCAATACACATAATTTAAAATGATCAAGAATCATATCATTCACAAGAAAAAAGAGAGTATGGATAAATTGATGGAGATAGAGGATTCCAACTCAAGTCACTCGAAGTAATCCGGTAGAATAAGCTACATAAATCATCACAAATTGTTCAAAAGGCCAAAATCATAATTCAACATCAAAAAATGTGATGAAAGCTTCTAAACTGACATCATGGGCAAAAGCCAGAATTCAAACTTAAGATCGAGGCTTCTCCTTCTTTTCCTTGAAAAGGGCAAGGAGGGACACACCGGAGACCTTCACGACCTTGAACCTGACACCAGGAATATCTCCCACAGCATGACCCTTTCGTCCAAAACCGGCAATCAAAACTTCATCCTGGTTTCGAAAATATAGTCACAGTCAATTCCCGGAAGGCAACAATGAGTGGAGAAAAACGGTTGAATACACTATGAAAGATCTTACATTTTCCTCAATGTAGTTAAGACAACCATCATTGGGCACGAAAGCAGCAATCTTCTTCCCATTTTTGATGAGCTGAACTCTAGCACATTTTCTAATGGCAGAGTTAGGCTGCTTAGCCTCAATACCTCTGCACATTACGATAATATCATTTAGCTCATTCTCAACGTTTGCTTAATAAAAGAAGCATTAGTTTTTTTTTCAGACCAGTTGAGAGAGAGACAAAGTCTTACATCTTCTCAAGGACAATGCCCTTGGCATGAGAAGACCCAGCAAATGGCTTCTTCCACTCATTGCCGAGATGGGATTTCTTGTATGACTTGTCAGCCCATCTCTGCCTCCTCCTGTGAGACTTCAATTTGCGACCAGCTCCCATACCACGTGTCTTCCTGCAAGGAAATGTCTGCTTAGCATCTTATCACCATACACCAGCATCTCCCATAACGGGTTATATACCACCACAGGTCACCTAGATTTCATGATATCACCACTCTCATGAAAAATGGCGGAAAGAAGCATCACTATTACCAGAAGACATTGACTACCTATCTCCTCATAATTCAACTGATCCTCAAAAGTATTGCGGCACACTTTTTAAGGATAGAGAACGTACTACTATTACATCATTTGAAGAAGACCTGATCTCATGATGCTATGTCGACCATATTTTGTTCTAATCACTTTCATCTCCACTATCCTTTGTCAATCACCACTCGTCTTTGAACCCAATGGAGGCTATTGCTTCCCCAAACAAAGCCATTAACAAACTCCAATGATAGTGTTGTTCCAGCTTAAAATTTGCTTACCATTGACACTGGAGGGCGTAAAAGAATCAACAGCCAATTTAAATTTGGCATAGTGTCCCAGAGCAGTAGAGGTAATCTCGTATGGCTTTACTGATCAAAAGTGCAAATTTATACCCCAAAATCCGATATCCCTCATAGGAGGTTAAACCTAAGCGCATCTTTACAAGAGTTTCAGAAGATTTGAAAACCACAACAGGACAGCAGAAGTAAACATTCACCCAAATAATAAGTCCGCATCCGCATACACTCAAGCAAGAGCTTTTTATAACGAATTAAGAGGATTATCAGAATCAACAAACGCCGAAGAACTGGAAAGCAAGACCCACTTTTTGGAAATTACGGAGCTGCTCGTAGTTATTTAGCCATTAAAGTGATAATGAGAAAAATTCATTTACAAAGACGTAAAATTTCAAATTCAACATTAACATCGGGACCTGCCCAGATCATCGACGCGTGCTAAAATCAGATGGAGTGCTAGACTTCGGTTATCAGAAACCGTCGCCTTTTCTTCGCTCAAAGAGAAAAGGAAGAAGAAAGAGAAGAAAAAAGCAGCAGCGCATCGATTTCATCGTCTGCTTCAGCACCAACACAACCTCAAGAAACCTCAAACATTCCACCACTCTAAAGACGAGATTAACGCATGCCTAGCTCTCAATCTAAAACGAGAACGCAAACCGCGAGAACCCGAACCGCACGTTCAACAATCAAAAGGCTAGAGCGGAATCTCGAAAACGAGAAGGTCGAGAGTCGCAGTATGGTTACCCCATGGTGACTGAGTAGGCGTCGGGCGGCTTCGGCGGAAGCTGGAAAGGTTGAAGACGGAGTCGGCTGCAGCGACGATAAAACCCTAGCCTCTGCCAGAGGCTGGTCGAGGACTGTATATATATGTGTGCGCGCGTGTGCGTTTGTGAGTGTTGGGTCGGGCTTAGCGTGGGCCTGTTTCCTGATTGGGCCTTGAATGTTTTGGGCTCTCCATGTAGCCCACGTGCCTCCGGTTACCAAGGGGAGGGCAGACGTTTCCTCGTTTCGCATCTTGATTTTTTTGGGTAAAAAAAAAGAGAAATTCCATTCATCACCAAATATATGAAACGGAGTCTCAAAAGTCACGATAACAAACCAAAATCGAGGCGTCAGATTATCATAGACCTGTTCTTCAAGAATAGATTTGTAATTGGATCCAAATGAAAATATTTGTGGCTAATCACCAAATCACACGACACATCAGTGATAAACACATGTCGATATCTCTATCTGTACTTATGACTTTGCCTTTTAGTAATGTGCATCTAGATTCAGCATCCCCAACACCATCATCTGCATGGAAAACAACATGAATATGTTGAAAAATCTCATATGACAACTTTGTAGACAACGTGAAATGCTAAAGCTTTGAATAAATAATTTTGTTTTTTTTTTTTTAATGTAGCTGTGAACACTAGAAACTTGAGGTGGAATACTCATTCATTAAAACTACAAAATTTAGAATTAAATAAAAGCCCTATGATATAAGATCGGGAGAATTAGGAAAGAAACAAAAGAAAGGAAAAGTAACTAGAAGGGTTGGGGGAGGGGGAGAGATCTAGGTGTCAAATCCCTCTCCTTTAGAAGTGAAGAGACGGAAAGAAGGTTCCAAGAGGAAAAGAGAATTCTCTCCTTGTTTGATATGGAGAAAAATGATTCACAACTTGATTTATTAGCATGATATTGTAAGAATTCTCACATTAAATATATAAAACTGTAATCAATAATATGAGATCATTACTTTGATCGTCGTAATGTGATGAGAAAGCATTTTATGTGATGATTACATCACATAAAAAAGTAATTGCATGAAGTAATCAATTAGTCGTTCCATCAACATGGATCGATAATTTGTCTAAATTGTTCTAATTTTTTCCTCCCCGTGATTTTGAGCAAATTTCGGGATTTGTTTCGACTTGGCTTCAGAAGAGTGAAAGTGATGAGGAAACACAGTGAATTCCATTTCCACGGCGAATTTTCTTTTGTTCCTCTCGCCTTTTGGATTGGTTTTAAGGGTTTTGATGGATTCTGCCGCGTTATAAAACATATAACCGACGGCAACACATTGTCAGAAGTTTTGATTGTCTCGTGCTCCCAAAGCATAATATTTTGAGAAAATAAGGATATATTTATTTCACAAAAAATCATACATTAATCTTGATTGCATAAAAAGTTCATTAACCAAGTCATCAACGAAAATGTCTATATTAAATTAATGATAACAACAAAATTATTTTTTATAAGAATTATTTTTAGGCAATACAACCAACCATTAAAAAGAAACACATGGTCAAATAATTTTCCCTCGGCTTCTGGATGAGTTAGAGTCCATTCGACGATGTGTTCGCCTGATGAGCGTCCTCTGGACGACAACGTCCTTTCCAAGAAGGTTCAACTTTCCAGGATTTCTCCATTCCTCATCAATCTTTCAGTTTAATCCTGAGCTTGGAAAAGAAATCTATCTAGAGCGCAGTCGGCGTTTCACCAGCGGTCGTGGAATGAGAGGTTTCAATTCACTCTATTGAGCCGACTGTTCTGTCAGGCCATCAGCTTTGGCGGGGTTAATGGCATGATCAAAGTGATCGCCCCCGGCTTCCTCGCGACCGGTATGTCTTCCTAGAGAAGATTGAATCGGAAGTCGATAACAGCAATTATAGGTGTTGGAGGATTCCTCATATGGGATTATTCCCAATCCGGATGAAACACTCACAGAATCATATGGGCATGGATAATAAACTTTAAGCCAGTCGTTGACTGTATCCTATACCAGAAGAAAGCAATAGAAAAGAATTTACCATACCCACAACCAGAACACAAGAAGGAACAACTTCAAACCTCAGGCACTACCTAAAAAACATGCCTAAGAAGGAGCAATACATTATTATGTGTGTTCAAACTGACCGAAATTCAATCGCTAAGCACCAGCTCCTGGAGACTCCTCAGTTTGTCTCCTCAGCTCCTCATCAGCATTTCTCAGGAATTGGTCCCAACCACTCCCAGGACTTGTATCCAAGTAATCATACGGCACAGCCGTTTTCAAGCCGGGTCGGACCGCACACCGGCTCTCCACAGTTCTGAAATCCACGCCTTCATCGTCCCCTTCACTCAGTTCGTCCCATGAAAAGAGGAGTGGCAGTGTAAAGGCCCCCCAAGGGTTAAAATCCAGTACCTTAACCCTCCCATCCTTTGTGACATAAATATCAAACGTGTAATTTTCCGATTCAAATTTTGGGCACACTTCACTTTCAAAGAAATCCTCAATCAAAACCTTGAGGTGGTCCTTCTTCTCGAGGAGGACAGGATAAAATGTGGTAACCTCACGTTGGCAGATCCCAACCAGGAGCTTGTTCCTTACGAAACAACGGAATTCCATCTCTGGTCGAAGCGCTGGCTGCCATTTTCGTAGAGCAAGGAAAAAGCTCTGTGGCCTTGACGAGGTCTTGTCGCTGCAAGAATCATAGGCGTGACAGAGATCATGGGTCGATGAATCGGATGCACGTAGCAGGAGTGTGATCTCACTGAGAGACGTGCACCTAAGGTTCCCACTGCCACTAATCCAAGCAGCGTCTTTTGGCGAGCTCCAGTTTAGTTTAGGGAAAACAGCACCCCCAAGTGATTTGATTGACTCTTTGACCTCCAACTCAAGTTCTGGAAAAGATGGAGGTGGGAACTCCTCGGA
Source organism: Eucalyptus cloeziana (assembly GCA_014182715.1). Taxonomy (NCBI): domain Eukaryota; kingdom Viridiplantae; phylum Streptophyta; class Magnoliopsida; order Myrtales; family Myrtaceae; genus Eucalyptus; species Eucalyptus cloeziana. Next base: position 34,437,357 of record CM024644.1, read on the forward strand.
CTCATCTCCAGATCCTTCTGGAACCTCAAGATCATCTTCATCCACAGGATTATGAACCCTGTTGGGAAGGGCATCTTCACCTGTGATAGAAATGGGCAGAACAAATGGTCCAGAATCACCAAGAAGGTACTGGACAAAGGACTCCGGAAGCTGATGAATATGTGTTTTGATAGACACCGACTTGAATTTAGGATACCACTCTTGGATCTGGCATCCATCCACTTCTTCTTGCCTCATTTCTTTGTAACTGTCAAAAACGCTTGTTCCCAAGGCTAGAGAAAAAGCAACAAGTACTAAGGCAATTTATTGATTTCTGAAGCAGATGCCTGCAGAGAGCCTGAAGAATATGCAAACGCATTGGTTATGACCAGCAAGCACAAATTAGGTATGAAATGCGAAAAGAAAAATTCAACCAGATTGATCGCAGAAAGAAAGACATTGTTAAGTGTCTGTCAAACATCTCCTAGACCAAACAGAGGCGCCTAAAGAAACAAAGTCTTCAAATTTTTAAGCTCAAAGAACCTTTATATCTCAGTAAAGCAAGACCAGCTTCACGCAGCTGAGCACAAACTAATTAAGTTGTCATGATTCATGAAATCAGAAACACCACACGAATCTAAGACAGAATCATAAATATTCTATCAGAATTAGGGTATGTATCCAGCGTCAGCTGTTCTTGAGCGACTTCTATAGATAATATACACTCTTGTACAGAATTACACATCGCAAGAGGAGCCAGAAGCAAGCTTAGGCAGTAAGGAAGGAGGGACCAACACAGAATGTACTAGATGTTGTCACATTTGACTAGAGATTTGCATATGTATTAGCTGGATGGGAGGGCATTGCACATGATTTGAGTATTTCATCTTATGCACTTTCAAAGCCAAATAAATGAACAATCCTAGAGGTACGAAAATGGAGTTCTATAATGACGTTTGAATTGAGTTTAGTATGTTAGTAACAAACTCATTCATTACTTGTAGGAAAATATTATCTTGCCGATGCTGCTTATGGAATCCGAAGTGGGATCACCTCTCCCTATTGCGGAGTTCAGTGATCACTCACCTAAAAATGAGAAGGAACTATTCAATCTGCGCTGCAACTAAGGCAACAAAACTAAAGATACACCCGAAAAAGAATCGATCAACATCTTTTTATGAGCCAAACTTATCTTCTGATTGAGAAGAACTCAATTACAAAGACGTAAGTTTCCATTCCGAATCAAACGTTATTATCATAATCTGCCCAGATTATCGACTTCAGCTATCAAATTCTGTGGCTTTCTCTTGGCTCAAAGAGAAAACAGATGAACAGAAAAGCAGCAGCAGCAGCAGCATCGATTTCAATGCCACCTTCGGTGCAACACAACCTCAGGCAACCTCAAATCTTCTACTATTCAAAAGACAAGACGAACACGTCCGGCTTTTAACCTAAACCGAGGAAGCAAACCACAAGAACCGAACAGAACCGCACGTTCGACATTAAAAAAAGATAGAACAATCCCACAGACAACAAGGTAAGAGTCGCAGCATGGTACCCCCACGGTGACGGAGCAGGCGCTGCGCGACTCCGGCGGAAGTTCGAGAGGTTGAAGACGGCGGGGCAGCTGCAAGAACAAACCCTCGCCCTAAGTTCAGATCCAATCGGGCCTGTTTTGGGCCTGATTTCTCACTGGGCCGGGCCTCGACTATTTTGAGAGCCCAAAGGCCTAGTTTTATAAGCTCTTTAGCTGGCTGCAGAGCTCCGCCCCTAACCGCGAACTCCCACCCATTTTCCCGCCACTCCTCCTTCCTCCTCTGTCCCAAATGGCCGAGAGGAAGAAACGCCGCCGCGCCGACGCCGACGCCGATGAGGACGAGCTCCCCTTCAAGAACCGCCTCAAGCCCGACTCCGTCATCCTCCAGATCCTCCGCTCCCTCACCGCCTCCTCCTCCGCCGCCGCCGCCTCCTCCTCCGCCCCCGGCGGCAAAACCCTAACCCTCGCCGACCTCGACCTCTCCTCCACCTGCCGCGAGGTCGCCGACCTCTCCCTCTCCTCCGTGCAGTCCACGATCGAGGCCCTCATCCTCCGCGTCGCCCGATCCATCCTCGGCGGCGACGGGTTCGCCTTCGACGTCCCCTCCCGCTCCGCGGCGAACCAGCTCTACGTCCCCGAGCTCGACCGCATCGTGCTCAAGGACAAGAACACCCTCCGCCCCTTCGCCAACGTCTCCAGCGTCCGCAAGTCCACCATCACCGCCCGCATCCTCCAGCTCATCCACCAGCTCTGCGCCAAGAGCATCCACGTCACCAAGCGTGACCTCTTCTACACCGACGTCAAGCTTTTCCAGGACCAATCGCAGTCCGATTCGGTCCTCGACGACGTGTCCTGTATGCTGGGGTGCACTCGGTCGAGCCTCAATGTGATTGCTTCTGAGAAGGGAGTCGTCGTGGGCCGGCTCATTTTCAGCGACAACGGCGACATGATCGATTGCACGAAGATGGGGATGGGAGGGAAGGCAATCCCCCCGAACATCGATCGGGTCGGCGATATGCAGAGCGATGCGTTATTCATACTGTTGGTGGAGAAGGACGCTGCCTACATCCGATTGGCAGAGGATCGGTTCTACAACAGGTTTCCGTGCATCATCGTCACGGCTAAGGGCCAACCGGATGTGGCCACGAGGCTGTTCTTGAGGAAGATGAAGATGGAGCTGAAGCTGCCAGTGCTCGCGCTCGTGGACAGCGATCCTTATGGATTGAAGATTCTGTCAGTTTATGGGTGCGGGTCAAAGAACATGTCATACGACAGCGCCAACCTGACGACCCCTGACATCAAGTGGTTGGGGATAAGGCCGAGCGACCTGGATAAGTATAAGATACCGGAGCAGTGTCGGCTGCCCATGACAGAGCAGGATATAAAACGGGGAAGGACATGTTGGAGGAGGATTTTGTGAAGAAGAACCCGGGGTGGGTCGAGGAGCTGAGCTTGATGGTGAAGACAAAGCAGAAGGCTGAGATTCAGGCTCTGAGCACTTTCGGGTTTCAGTATCTGTCCGAGGTGTATTTGCCCCTCAAGCTTCAGCAGCAAGACTGGCTCTGAGGAGAGTGAGGTCAATTCTACATTTGGTCTGGTAATTATAGTGTTTGCTTCTTCAGGGACAAAGTGTTAGTCTTGTTGAGAGGCTTATCCTTCTGTATGTCTTTGAGATAATTCAATTTGATCTCGTGGTGCTGTGTTTAGTTTGACTGGAATAGGAAGAGAAAAATCAATGGGAAGCTACGCAACTTCTTTTGAGTCTCTTGAAATGTGTTGTTGAACTCTCTTTTGGTAAGCCAAAAAAAACACAACCTTTCTGCAATTTGTTCGATTGTGAGTATGAGCAATGCCCCCCATGTGCTTATGCAGCATGGTCAAGTTAATGAGGTTTGACAGTTTAATTTTTTTGCAAAGACAATCACTGATAAACTATAATGGTATGTCCGATGCTTACAGCAATAAAAGAGCTGAGCAAATGGAAATAAGCAGAAAAAGGTTGAACAGAAGGGAACTTTCTTATTGCATATTTTGGGAGCTACACTGTTATTGATCTTACATCCTGATCCCTCACTAAGAGCACAGGACAAATGGAGGCGACACGAATATGATACACCAAAAATTCGTGATGCTACAAAGAATACATCTTACTTGTTAGTGGCTACTGCTCATCGACGTAACCAGTCATGCAATGACTTTCTAGTCAACTTTAGTCTTTGGAGAACAACTGGTCTCCTAGTGGAGGTTTCTGACTCCCTGGAAGGAGTCCTGCCTGATCTGGGTTCTATCAAGAGAACATCTATCCCCAGTTCATTCTTTAGTAATTTGACAATTGCATCTTTGACCTCAGATCTTTGATCGGTTGGCTTCGCATTTATCTCACTGACTCCTATGACGATCAAAACGTCATCATTGACTTCATTCCCTGTGGATATCGAAGTTGAAGAAGGCTCAGGATAATTAAACTGCTAATGGTATTGATCCGCAGTATTGGTTCAGCTGAAATACCTGATCTCATTAAAGTAAGGTACTTTCTAAAGAAATATTAAGGGAGAAGTTGGCTCATACCCAGACTGTAGTTTTCCTTGATCATTCGCAGAACAGCTAGAACGACTATTCGGGCTTCAACCTGTCAAAAATTATTCCACACTTTGGTGAGGAGAGTACAGAGGCCACTTCTCCTTGTCGACTGAATAATCAGTCCAAGCAAAGAAAAGTAACTGAATAAGTATAAGCTACTTCTAGGTGTCCCAGAGTTGAAAGTAGCACTGATTGATTGATTCTCATATGCTTTAAACCAATATACTACTACTAACCATTGTTTGAATATATCAAAGAAAGAAAAGAATATTGCTACGGGTGTTCTGGTTTCCTTGGCGGTTTTAGTTTGTACCTTTGAAAGTCCCTGGAGATCAATTGCTAAGCTTTCAGCGATGCTCCTCTGCACATATACTGCAACCTTTTCAAGAAGAAGACTGTTTGGTTTACTTAAGTCAGTTCCATTCAAGGAACTGACTTCTCCTTGGTTCATATCATTGTCTTGGATCACTCCTTCACACCACTCCTCAATTAGTGCCTTAAGATAATAATCATTGGGCTTGTACCTACAGTATGCATGTTCAATCAGATGAAATAATGAGCTTCATATCACTGGGAAAAAACAGAAACAGAAGAACATACCCTGCTTTTCTCATATCCTGATATATTGCCAGGCATTGCTGCACTTCATGCAAGGAACCATATCTACTACGAGCCCTTAAAAGTGTATTATATGTCACCTGAAAAGCTCACAGCAATTTACCTAACAAGACAAAAATAACAGGAACTAGCTTGACAACTATGTGAGCCTGAGCTGCACTATCAATTGAACAGCATGCTTATTGTAATATGTAGCTCCAAAACAATACGGTCAAGTTGGTAGTTGTGCCATTCTTTTTTTTTTTTTTTTGTTCAGAGGAGTTGTGCCACATTTAGAAGGTTGCTTTGAAACTGTTTCCTTTGCCTATGATTGATTCAACAGAGTCCTCATTTCTATTGACACATCTGAAAAAAATGATATGAGCATTGAGATGTTAATTTTCATCTCAGGTGTCAATCTTGCAGCATTATGGGACAGCTAGTCTTGAAGTATCTTATCTCTTCTTAGACCTGCTCAATCAGATCAGTCTTCAGAATCATTTGAAACTTGTTAATTTCAGCAGCAGGACAGTGAATTGTTATACTGGAGAAAAGACACGCATCATCATCTACCAGCACAAAGCCACTTACCAAATTTGGCTCAACTTGATACCTTTTCATCTCTTCATATAAAGAGAATGCCAGCTTTAGCTGTCTACCATCCACGCAAACCTGTGGAATGTAATGCATCAAAGTCTGGGAGTTCAAAATCAAATAGAGCATTTCAAGGTGCAAACCCATTAAGGATAACAGTTTAAACATAAATGGAGAAAAGACTCTAACCTTAATAGCTGTTGTATAGGCAATCACATCAGGTTGTATTTTGGCAGCACGCATCATTTTCAAGAGCTGCATCATACGCAGAAGACATTAGTCTACCACTATAAGTATGTGAATCAGATCAGTGTCAACTGAATAAACAGAAGAAAATTTAGCACCATGATATTTAATAAACATTACAATAAAATATTGATTGGAACATCTATTGCACCCAATTAGCATTGATATGCAACATTTAATAAAATAGACACATGACAAGAGGTTAATGGGCTCATCAATGCTCAATACTAGTCCCTACCTAGCATTTGTACCCTGCCAGCTATGGAAAAGATCATGAATCAGCACTCGAGTATATCAGAAGAAATGATTCCCTACCTGCAGTGCACCCTCCACATTCCCTGAGCCTCCACATAAATCAATCAATATTGACCAGCTTATGTGATTAGGCGTAAGTCCAGCTGCCTTCATTTCCTCCATCAGAGCTTTTGCACGGTGGTAGTCAGTTCCACAGGCTTTCATCAAGATATTATATGTGGTTGTTGTAGGTGAAAAGGGATATCTCTTAACAAAGCTCGTATGATGTGTCTTGCATGCATTTTCTGGTGTATGACTAGAATTTTCTTTCTGGCGAACCTTGCTTAATAGGCTCTGTTTTCTGCTTCCATGGTCTCCAATTGAAGTCTTTGCCAATTTCCCGTCCTTCCAGGCCTGGAAAAGACGGAAAGCCCTATCAAACTGGCATGCCTCAACACAAGCATGTAAGAGGACGTTGTAACACTGTGAATTTGGTTTACAACCAGCCAGAAGCATTTCCTCAAACAACTGAATTGCCTGGTCTACCAGACCCGCTTTTGCACAGGCACTAATCAGTGATGACCACGTGACTGTATTAGGAGTAACGCCAGCACGAAGCATGTCATCCTTAATCTGTAGAGCCATCTGCCAGAGTTTTGCATCGGCAAATACCTGAAAAATTTAATAATCCAGATATCAGATACTTAATGGAGAATCGAGCATAACAAATTTCACTATTAATGGCTGGGAACCTTTGTTGAAGACTCCTAAATTTAGTCATTTGAGAAGATGGACCTTAATAATAGTGCTGTATGTGAAAACATCCAACTTCAATGCCCTCGTTGATTCTAGGTCTTGCACTTCCTGATATATTTCTTTGGCCAAATCAACTCTTCCAGCCAGGCAGCATGCCTTCAAAAGGATATTATAGGTTGCCATGTCCGGAGTGACGCCAACATTCTGCATTTATAAATTTGGTCGGTAGGATTTTCCATTGGTATGACCAATAAATTTCTTGTCGACTTAATTATAGAAAAAATAGCTCTCTAATAGATTGAGAGAGAGCAGATTTACCTGCATAGTCTTGTATATGTGCAATGTGTAACTCAAATCATGGGCATTGACGTTTATTAAGCTGTTGAAAACATAGATGTTTGGAATGATACCCTGATTAAGCAAGTCCTGCAGCAGAATGGCAAGCATGAGATAGCTGTGATTCATGGAGCACACATTGAGTTTGGATGTGTTTGAGGAATTCCAACTTAAAAGATCATACAACAAAACTTTGAGCGGACTCGCAATTTTCCAATTGCACTTCCATCACTCTGAAAACTACACAAATCCTTAAATCAACTGCCTTGGTCATTCTGGGTGTGCTCATCAGCTTAAGTAGTTATGTAACACCATTAACAACTACGGAAAAGGTTGCCCTAGCTGTAGTCTGATAAATGACCAACTTGTAGTTTTTCTCACAACTCATGTCACCATGAGTACTGTTGCAATCTTATGAACCTCGCTCATGTTATTAGAAGCTCTTCAATTCTAAGCTCTTGATATCCTTTCTGGATCTGGGATTAAAAAATCCAACCATCAACGAGCAAAAACTCGTCAAGTGGATATTGAAAGAGCTTTTGCCTCAGTCTGTATCTTATTGATCAAAAGCTCAAAATGCTAAAGTGTAACTGTTTATATCATTTAAAAAGAATATAGATCATGAATAAGAAGAACCATTAACAAGAGTTTCCCAGCACACACGTTCAAGTAAATTTCATAGGGTAAGGCAAGTCAGTTACCTCATAAATATGCCTGGATTCCTCAGCATCACCACATAGACCGCAAACATCAATTATCTTGCGGTAGACAAACATATTTGGGCCATTTGAGCTTTTCGTGCAGGCTTCATAGGCTTTCAATGCAGATACCAGATCCCCTTTCTTCCCAAATTCGTGTATGATAGTGCAGAACAATATTTGTGCATGTGGAAAGATGCATGCATATCTGCAAAATGGCAGCGGCAGAAACATCAGACCGGCAAATTGAGTTAGTTCCCCACCAAGAAAATGTCACCCATCACATATCATATTCAAGAGTTAAAGCCCGAACCTTAGAAGAGCGCTGGTATGGAATAATCTACAAAACATACCTAATGGCCAAATTCGGACTTCGTTGATCAATTAACACTCTTATTACATTAGCAGGTTTTGCTAGCTCTCTGACTGGAAATTTGAAACCTAGCAGCGAACAAAGAAACATCAGTCACTTGATGACAAGAGTTCAAATTGACAGAAAATTAACTACCCGAATCGCAAGTGGCAAAGAATTTTACAAGTGCAATCTCTTTGAGTCTACTCTGTTCAGTCAATCTCTTCGCCCAACACTCTCTCATTCTCAATTAGTATCAGAAACTACAGCTTCCAAAATCCAATTTATCAATTCGCCTCAGTAGAGGCAAGCAATGATTTCACTATCCAAAGCAAATTCACCCCAAATCCACCTTCCAGAATTAAGAAAATGTGTCATGATGACCTAATTTATCACCTGCGAGAATCTCCATCACCTGAACCAATGACTTCGCATCGCCGCAGTCCATCAACCGCTCACACTCCTTCCCCAGCAAATCCATCGCCGCGCCGTCAACGACCTTTGCCAGCGCAATTCCCAGCTTCTCCACCATCCGCAGCGCCTCGACGAAGCTCCACAGCCTCCCCTCCCTGAGGCCCCGAGCCAACCCCTTCCCCACGAGCTCGACGTCCAGCTCCGCGACGAACAGCGAGACCTCGGCGCCGGAGGCGACCACCTGATCCGCCACCGCGGCGAAGTCGTCCAGGCGGCCGTCCCCGGCCAGCGCGGAGGCGAGGTCCGCGAGGGCGCGGAGCTCGGGCTCGGGGTCGCATTGGAGGGCGGAGAGGGAGGCGGCGGGGAGGGAGCGGACGGTGGAGATCGAGGGAGGGGGCGTTCGGGAGAGGGAGGGAGGCCTGGTGGAGCGGTGGTGGTGGTGATAGGGAGGAGGTGGAGATAGGGCGGTGGCGGTGGCGGTGGCGGTGGCGGAGGAGCGGAGGATGACGAGCGCTCTCATTCTAGGCCAACCGTTTTCCGGTGGTGAAGAAGCGAGCGTTTTGCAGTCGTTGGAGATGCGCGCTTCCGAAACATTTTTGGGATATTTTGGATCGAATTTGAAAGGCAGGTGTTCCCTTTTGCCACTACCGGAATGGGATAAAACAATAATCGTGTTAATCAAGGCTTTTGTAAAACACAAAAAGTGCATTTGGTAACCATTTTGTTTCCAAAAATAATTTTTACTCAATTTATTTTTAGAATAATTTCTGAAATTTTGAAGGCGACTTGATAATTATTCAAAATTTCTATTTTCGGAATAAAAATGTGTTTGGTAAGATTCTTAATTTTCTTTTAATTTTTTTTTAATTTTTTTATTATATTTTTCTTAATTTTTTTTTTCTTTTTCCTTTTCTCTTCTTCTTCCTCCTACTTTGTGGTTGGTTGTCGGCCACTATTATGACCAACAATCGACTGGGCGAGATCTGACGAGCCTTATTGGAGCTTCGCCAAGCTGGGGTGAGAGCTGACAAGCTCTATAGATGCTTGCCTAGCCATCGCAAGCCTCAGTCTTGCCAAGTTTGGATGAGGCTAACTTGGTGAGGCTTCGGCAAGCTCGTTAGACCTTCGCCCAACCGATCACCTGGCCACCGTTGAAAAAAAAAAAAAAGATTTTTATTCTTGTGAATAAGAAATTATTATTTTTCTACTTCTTGATTATGTTCCAAATTTATTCTAAAAAACAAAATGATGGATTTTTGTTCTTGAGAATAAAAAATTTATCAAACAGATTTATATTCTTTTTTTGTTCCAAAGAGCAAAATAATATTATAATAGAGTTAGTTGCTCTCGAGAGTCTTCCCAAACATAACATTAGTAACCATTTTGTTTTCAGAAACAATTTTCACTTGGAAATTATTCTTTTTATTTTGTTATCGGGAATAATCTCTATTCTAGAAATGCATTTGGAAGGACTCTTAAATTTTTGTTTCTTTTAATTTTTTACTACTTTTAATATATATTTTTTTTTATAATTTTTTTTTCTTTTCTTTTTTTTTTTTTTCTTCTTCTTCCCTTTCTTTATGGCCGATTGCCGACAACAACGTTGGCTGGTTAGGCAAGGTTCGATGAGCTCGCCTAACCGTCGCAAGCCTTGACCTTGTAGATCTAGACTAGTTGGCGAGGTTGAGCCTTGTTGGTGGTTGGGCGAGGCTCACCTAGCCATTGGCAAGGCTCCGCCTTGCCCAGATCTGCAAGACTGAGGCTTATGGTGGCCAAATGAGCCTCCAGCAAGCTCGCTGGACCTTGCCTAGCTGGCTGCAGGCCATCACCACTAGTGATGGCGGTAGTTGATAGTGGCCAGTGACCAATTGAGGGGAAGAAGAAGAGAGGAGAAAAGATAAGGAGAAACAAAGAAACAAAGAGAAAAAGAGAAAAATAGGCCTAGACATGATTCTGGAATTATTCTCGAGAACAAAGAAATATATATATATTATTTTACTTATTGATTCTATTCCAAATCTATTATCAGGAATAAAAAAAAATGGATTTTTGTTCTTGGGAACAAATAATTACAAAAAAAAAAATGGATTTTTGTTTCAAATCTATTTCAAGGAACAAAATAATAGAATCGATTACTATTTGGTTAGTTGCCAAATGCACCTCAATTCTACCATTCGAATCATGTACATTCACGCTTTTTTTTTTTTTTTTTTTTTTCTAATCAAGTCCCATGCTTTTATTCTATCCAAGTTTGGCTGACATTGCCATCACATAACAGCATGGTGTGATCCCAAAAGAATGATGCAAATGCCTATGCAGGCGTGTGTGGAAAATTTTACTCGATACTGATAACGTTAGAGTATGATTAAACCCATCAAATGAGAGAGTTGGGTTAGATTATCAATGGTTTAATCCAAATAGCTTCATTTTGGCCCCCAATATAAATCTAGCGATCCATAACCCAACCCATATGTGGATTTGACTCATATTGCTAAAAGCCTTCATATTTAACCCAATTTACAAAAATTCATGGTTGAGGGGAAAAGTATCGAAAAAGTTATAAATTTATTATATTGATACCAATTTAGTACTAAACCTTTTAATTGGATCAATTTAGTTATAAACATTTTCACATTGGTACTAATTCTGTCTATATGGCCAATTTAGGCCAGAAATTGCTAATGTGGACGCCAATGGTTCTACATGACACGATTGGCATTGACATGAATAAATTTTATAATTAAAATATTTTAAAATATTTTTGTATATTTATATTTTATTTTCTTTCTTTTATTTTTATTTTGGTACATTCTAACCATCGTCCACCATAAGCGAGTGCGTTGGCCCTCGCCCAAATCCAAGCAAAGGCTAAAACCCTCGCCTAATGGCCAATGAGGGTCTTTGTGCCCTCATTGCCCATAGGTGGGGGCACAGAGGCCCTCGTCCAAACTAGCTTGTGGTCAGCAACCTCGCTGGGCAAATGATGTAACAAAAGAAAAAAATGAAAGGAAAGAAAAGTGAAAAATGAAAAAAAAATACTAAAAAATTTCACTAGTACCGATCATGCTATATAAGACCACTAGTGTCCATGTCAGTAATTTTGGTCTAAATTGGCCGAATTAATTGAATTTATACTAATGTAAAAATGTTTATGACTTAATTGGTTAATTTGAAATGTTTAGTACCGAATTTGTACCAATGCAATAGATTTACTTTTCCTCATAATTGAGAGCCCGGAGTAAGTGAAGGTGAGATAGAATGAAGAGATAATATAAAGATCGGTTGGATTTAAGTAAGTTGTAATTGTATTTATGACCCATTTAACACTCAAATTGTCTTCAAATCCACTTATGACCCATTTATTAAATATAGCTTTTCCACTTAACATCCATATTGGTTAATAATTGAGTTTATAATTCATTTTGACAAATTTAAGTATATGACGTGAACATTCACATTAGAAATAATTTTATCCACATCATCCGACAATCACGTCTGGTGGCCAGATCGCTTGAAATTGGTATCGGACGTATCTACTTCTTTAGGTGTTTGTTGTTCATTCAAATTCCTGATAGGACACTTCTTTTTGGGTAGCACTACTACCGAGATAGCCAACCCAACTAATAATGGAGCACCAACATTGCGTTTGATCGAGCGAATGGTATATATTACGTAGAGTTGCCTAAAATCTTTAAAACGCTTGTGTATCTAACTCACAGTTTTGAGTCATTATAAATCTTGCAGTCGCTCTACAATGTCTCAATGAATATCAGACTATCTTATCTTCCGATATTGTCTAGTCGCAAGTCGTCACCACTCATTTTTAGGCTATCGCAGTCCTAGTTTTCCCAAGTGGTAGCCAATCCATGTCGATCGGCATAGATCGGACTCGAAGTTCTCGAAAATCAAGCCTGCGTCAACACTTCTTTGTCCTCTGTTGAACCCATTCGAACTGTTCTCCTACCCGTTGTTCTATGGTTGCCGCTAGCCGATACTCCATCCCCACTAGTTCAAGATCAGTCATTGTCAGCCGACGGACAAATCACCGACCAATTCAGATCATCAATATCGATTCAAATTGGTCATGGGATCTTAAAACATCGTTTGGCAATCTTAGGGATCATCATTCATCATGGGTCAATGACAATCAATCCCAGTGACCTTCCTCTTGCACTTCTAGACGATCTAGCTTGAATCGGTGCAAGTTTAACTTACGTGATAGCAAGTCGATCCTGAATGATCGGTCATCTATCATCAATGGTCAATTGGTCTCGATTTCAATCACACCAAAGCATGTGGATGACGAGATATGCTTTGACAGAGTTTAGGCACAATCGACAAAACAATGAACTAGGACTCAAACTATTAGTCTAAAACTATATGATAAAAAAAACACGAACTCTAATCATACCTAAAAATGTATCTTTATTTTAGTATTAATTGACTCACTTTTGAGATTTTGAGAGTATAAATTAACTAAAAGAAAGATCTTCAGTCAACATTTTGAGCTGGGAATCCAAGGCAGAGAGGACACCCTAATATATTATCTGTTCAAATTCTAAAGTGTGAACGACCGAAAGAAAAAAAATCGAAAGTGTGGCCAAAAAGAAGAAGAAGATGTTCGCCGCAAAATAAAAATAAAAAATGGTGAAACCTCTATATGGAAGGAAAAGAAAAGGAAGATGCAGCTGTAATCCCAATCCACAAGAAGGCAGGGCAAAAGTCTGAGAGTGAGAGTTAGAGTAGGAATAAAATATGACCAACAAAAAAAAAAAATTATATAGATTGTCAAAAAAGTCGTTCTCCGCAAAATAAAAAAATGGTGAAAACTTCTCTTTTAGAAGGAACAAGAAAATGCAGCTGTACACATAATCAAAATATTCCAAGCGTTGAGAAAGATTTTTCGTGCTATACACCACGTTGAGAAAGACCATCCTCATTTCATAGCCACATATTTTTCCTGCTAAGTAATGGGAAACCTTTCTATTGTTACATGAATATGATTTTCAGAGTATTCAAGAAGAACGGGTTGTTCCAGCTCGATACCGTCAATCGGAACTAGGAGAAAAAGCCTATCAAGGAGTGGCGTGGTTCTTACTTTATGTAAGTGGAGGTTCTACTATTTTCCGCAAATAGGATTTGGCGATAGAAGAACTAAGTTTCTTCCTTTCTAAGACAGTAAGTGAAGGAAGTAAGAGCTGCGGAAGAAGATCAATGCGAGGTAGAGCGCAGAGGAAAGAAAACTAGACAGAAAAAAGGACGGACACGAGTTGTCCCATAGAGATAATCCACTTTTCAAAATCCTTTTATTTCACCGCACCCCTCTCCAACCAGTCGAGTTATGCAATTTTTGAGTGGTTTTCGCCAATTAATGAAACTCTCTATGGAAGGGCCTTGCGAGATTCTTGTTGAGGAGAAGGGGAGTGCATGTAGGGCTGACCCTAACCCTTATTATAGTTATAGTGACCTCCATTCATTAGATAGATGAGATCGCCAAGGACTTGTGATCCACTGTCGAACCTATTCCAATAGCTTGAACTCAGATCATCATATTCGTATCATAATAAAAACGAAATCTCGATTGATAGCATATAATTGACGATCTATTTTGGATCGAATTCTCACCACTAAAGAAAAAAGTCCGAAGAAGTCCGCCATAATGGAGTCTAAAAGTGAAAATCATCAAACAAAAAAAGTTCCTTTTTGGTCATATCCCTTCCCCGCTTGTTATTGTTATAGTCAGTTCCCTTTGTCCTTCCCTCACTCAACTATTTGTTGAACATTGAATTTGCCCATTTCAATCCAGCTCTACCCAACTTTTTCTGGTTCACCTCAACATTCCCCACTTGTTCGACGATCAAACGATACCATGAACAATTTGACATGAGAGCTTTGTTCCCCATGGGTAAGGCATTTCGGAACATCGAATTGAATTCTTTGCTGTAGGTTGAGCGTAATCGCTAGTATGTGGGTTTATATACTCTTTATACAAATGTGGTTATCTACACCATTTATAAATTTAAGATTTTGGATTCGACTTTTAATAAGATATCAGGCTAGATTCTGCCCTTGAATTATTTGCATTTGCAGCCGTCCATTTGTTAAACTCCATGTGTCGTTTCTAATCCGGCTTGTATGTCAAAGGGTGTTAAAGTATTTTGTGTACAGGGTTTATTTGGCCTTTATATACCGTTTGCTGTACTTGTCCCATGCACGCAAAGCACATGAAGTTAACTAACAAACAAGGGTGCATTGGTCATAAAAAGCCGACTGTCAAGATACACTTTTGGACGCCTTGCAAACGATTATCGTGACTCGCCTATTCAGTAACATGCCTATGGAAATTACATTTAACTACCAATTGACGGATCAATTGTATATGCCCTCATACAAGTTAGTACATAGTTCTGTTCATGTGTGCGGATACTCAAGGGTATAGAGTCCCATCTTTTCGACTGCCGATGGACTCGACCAAGCAAATTGATTTTGAGATGGCTGATCTACATCCCTCTCTCATGGAGCCCAAAGCATTTTCCAGCCGGTCCGACAGGAGAGTTTTAATTAGATGCATTGAGTTCATATGAGCCCAAAGAATCGTAGCCATTATAATTGAGAATAAGAGGGCAATGTACATGATCCTTGGCCAACCTTGAGGCCCAAGAGCTTGCACTTTTGCATAAACGGACAAAGGCAGTAGAGTAGATTACGAGGAAGAAGCATATCGAGGCAATGCCAAGGAAGCATCATGGTCTAGTCAGACTATATATCAACTAGAAATCCACGATGCAGCAACTACATACGTGTTTGGGCTGTGCCATCTGCCTGGTTGCAATTTTCACGGTCGGCACCGCTGTTGGCGTCATCTTCTTCTTGTTTCTGTCTCCTGTCTCTCCTGAAGAACTTCACAATAGAACCAAAGATCCTCTTCTTGACGAGGCCTCTCTTAGGGGGTAGCCTCCTCTGCTCTTCTCTCGAGCAGCGGTGCTTGCTTGATCGGTAAGGGTCGGGCATGGCTGACGATCTGCTTAGCGTCGTAAAAAATCGGGAAGTGTTAGAGAGACAAAACATTTTGCCAATGTAGGTGTGGGGTTGCGGGGTAAGGGAGATTCTGAGGAGGACGCGACAATCGATTTAAGGTGATTGCTCGGTTAAATCCGCGCGCACGGAGACCCAGCGAAGACTGGAGCTTTTTTCACTCATGGTGTCCTCGCTTTTTTGGATTATTAAGGGACGGTAGTGGGAAGCAAAGATGCAGGAAGCCCCACATGCCCGATAGAGTAATAAAAGCGGGTCAGCAGCAGTGACATCCGCGATGACATAAGATAAGAAGAAAACGTGGTGAGCGGAATTGTCAGAACCTACGATTGGTTAGACTTTTTTGGGAAAGTTTTAGGAAAATGCAAAAGACTTTAAGTATCTATGCAATTAGTTTAATACTAAATATAACTAAACCTTCTTTATAAGTTTGATAGGGGTCCGTTCAACTGATTTACGATGGTCGGGTGCTTGCTTCGGGTTCTTTAATTTGAAATCATTCCCTCCCTCCATCTAAGGAACTAAGACTAATGCAATAAATAAGACTAAAGCCCTTATATTAAATTAAAAAAATGAGTTTTTCAAAATGTAAATGGCGTTTGGAAAATTATAATATGCAAGTCTATTTCAAAGTATCTTTGGACAAAATAGTGTTTGGAAGACTTATATTTACAAAGTATATTTATTAATAAAAAAAGAAAAAAAATTTAGCCAGTAAGGGTAGCAGAGTGGCTGTCAGGCGGCCCCTAGAAACCGTCGACGAGGGCCTCCTGAGGTTGGGCTACCGCCGGCGGAGGTCGCGTGACCCCCGGTGAGACCTCGCCTGAGGTTGGGGGACCTCGGCGAGGGCCGCGCTTGGGTCACTTGACCTCGGTGAGGGTCGTGCTTGGGTTGCGCGACCCTGATCGGCCATCGCCGAGGCTATGCAACCCTCGCTTGAGGTCGCGCGACCTCGGCGAGGGCTGGGCCTGGGTCGCGCGACCCCGAGCAGCTATCGCCGAGGCCATGCGACCCTCACCTAAGGTCGTGGCGACTCAGATTTGAGCTGTGAGGACCCAGATTTGGGCCGCCGCGACTTGCCGAGGCGGCCCCTCGCCATGGTCGTTGAGTCGCCGCGACTCATGAAAGGTCACGCAATGCCGCGACTCGCGGAGGTTGCTTGACTCTTCGACAACGATCGCCTAGGTTGTCGCGACCACACCGGCATCCCTCTAGCCGTCGCTAGCCCCTCGCAGTCAGGAAGAACCAAACCAGCCACCCTCGATGGAGAAGATGAACAGTATCTCCTCACAAGGGCAAAAAACGGAAAAACAAAAAGTTCGTAAAGACAATTTTGAAAAAAGAAAAGAAAAAAAGAATGAACAATACCCACGTGGGCATGCCAAGAAAGCGGAAAGCCCAAGGTAGGTCCTCACTTGCCTTAAGCTTTCAGCCTTCACAAGGCCGGCATTCTCCAAATGGGGGTTGAAAATTTTTTGCCAAACACCCCTACATTAGTCCAAAGATTTTGGGACTCAAAGATCCTTGGAAAAAGCATTTGCCCTTTTGTGTCTCTTTCTGTATCATCAACAGCTGGGAAACCGAAAGCGCAAGTACTGTGTTATCGTAAGGACGCATACTTGAATTCCAGGTGGCTTAAAACTCATCACTAGGCACATTCTTCATTTCCATCTCCCCCTTCGCATCCGCCAGCCAACACAAAGGTTAAAGTTAACGAGGCGGGCAGGATTGTCATAACCGATAATTGGTTGAGGGTAGGAAAATACTTTCTGTAAAAGTATTTGGCATTTTGTGACTCTTTCCGTACCATTAACAACTGGGGAAATCGACGTCCCGAGTGCCATGATTATCGTGCGGCACTAGCTTGAATTCCGGGTTAAAAATCATCTCACGTACGTTCTTCATTCCCATCACCTCCTTTGCATCCACCAGCCAACGCTTGAAGAACCAGGAAAAACTGATTCGCATGCCCTCTACCTTTCACTCTCTCTCCTCTCATTTACTCTCTCCCTATCTCTCGACAACGACCACGATGAATAAACACATTCCTCTCAATCATTGGGATTTGCTTCAGTGGCCACCCTTCTAATTTGGAAGGGGGAGACAGGACAAAAGTCTAAGAGTGAGCATTATAATAGAAATAAAGTAGAACCAATCAAAAAATAAAATAAAAAACACGTTCCTCTCTCTTCGTCCCTTCTCTTCCCAGCTTTGAATCTCTGAAAACAAAAATGAAAGAAGGAAAGCCACCACCATTACCTGTACATGTTTTTGAAGTTTATCCACAAAAGCAAGAAAAAGAAGTTTTAATTCGTCGTCCCTTTAATAATGAGTAACTCATTCTGTAGTCTCTCGATATTCTATTACAAAAACATTGAACCAAGTTCCCTTTTTCATTTCCTTTTTCTTTTCGGTTGCAGGTTCTTACAGTTGCAGAGTTTCTCTGTCTCCATGGCCATTTCAAGAGGAAGTATCTCACTAGGAGTTTTGGGACCTGTCAATCTGTATATCGTACTAGAACTAGTAAATTTAGTGTTTAAATTCGTTTTGATAATTCGCGTTTTGATTGACATATTGAAACAGAGAAGGTTTGGTGGTGGTGATGATACAGAGTTAATCCTCATAGACAGAGGGGTGAGAAAACTCAAGGTCTCTTCAATGGTGATTTTGATCCAATTTCTCAATTTGGGATTAGGATTCGAAGAACATGGTTAATTTAGCCCAATTCATTAATATGTGACAAACAAATGGATCGGACGACATTGTTTAAGCACGATCTAGCTAACTTCATTTCGCCTATAAGCCACATCCGATAGGTTTATATTAAATAAAGGTCATGTTGGATTTTTCGACGCTGCAAATCGTCAACGTCACTCAATTGGCGAATTTTAAAAGTCAAGTCACTTTAGTGATCATTTGAACGGCACTCAAGTATGAACACTTGTGGCATCTTTCCTCCTAATAAAGGAACTCGGCGATTGTGAACATTTTTATTTCACTCAGTGTAGTTGTCCATTCACAAACTGTCCAATCAAAATGTCCATCTGTCACGTCAAAATATTATGCAAATCAATCTTCCTTTATCTGACATCATCTTTGTAAATTTGTCATGGGGGAGGAGAGGAAATGGGATTACGCCACTTGGCTGTGCAATGACAGTAAGGCATGCCGCACATGTTCAGGGATATAAAATGTTTGCCCCGGTCAACACTCCTGTCTCGGCCCTTTTGTTCTATCCCGAAAGTCATCAACTTGTTCTTATCCTCCAAAACAAGGACATGATGGTGGTGTTGTCTTATTAGACAATTTGTTTAAACGATGAATGCTTTTGCATTGAAAAAAAAAGTGCTATATGGCTTACTTTAGGATCGAGCATCAATCCCAATTCAACTTGAGAATTGGATTAGGCTGATCGATTCCTAATTTGAAAAATTTAGAATCGATAATAATCGGTCCAATTCTTGGTTCCCGGAGCCGAATCGGACCTGATGGACCGAACTAGTAGAACTGTATACTATATAATGAGTATTGCTTCGTCTTGTCCTGTCGTTCATCATATGTGGGATGTGGCTTGCTAGTGGAGTTGTAACTTACCGGATAATGAGTCAATTGGGTAGGTGTGTCGCTCAACTCTTGATGTGAATACCTTAATTGACAAGAAGACGTGCGGCACCAAGATAAAAACTTACGAAATTCAATCCAAACCAACATAAAGATGTATCACCATTAATACCTTCTGCTTCACACCTTCATATGAGACAGAACAAGTAATTTCTATATTGGGCTTTGCTAGCAAAACGGTTTTTGAGTTACTGTGGGAATGATAACTTGTTGTGAACCACAAATTCTTGAATAAATGGACCCCATAATAATTTATAATTATTTCTTATTTAGTTTTTTTTTTGTGGTTTAGAATAGATTATTATTATCACGGTAGACTAAAGGCTATCACCCAAACAATTCTCTTATATATTGGGTGGTCATGACTCATGACAAGGAGACTGGGGTTCTATCAAGAAAACATCAATCCTCAACTCATTCTTTAGTAATTTGACAATTAAATCTTTGAACTCGGATCTTTGATTGGTTGGCTTCGCATTTAGTTCACTGACTCCTAAGATGATCAAAACGTTAACCTTGACTTCATTCCCTGTAACCATGATTTCATAGTTGAAGAAGGGTCAGGATAGTTAAACTCCTAACGGGATTATAACCAGGTGTTGGTTCAGCTGAAACAACTGATCTCTTTCAACTACGGTGCTCTCTAAAGAAGTATCAGGGAAGTAGTTAGCTCAAACCCAGACTGTAGTTTTCCTTGATCATTCACAGGACGGCTAGAACGACTATCCGGGCCTCAACCTCTCCAAAATTATTCCACACTTTGGTGAGGAGAATACAGAGACAACTTTTCATCTCTTCATATAAAGAGAATGCCAGCTTTAGCTGTCTACCATCTACGCAAACCTGTGGAATCTGATGCATCAAAGTCTGGGAATTCAAAATCAAATAGAGCATTTCAAGATGCAGAGCAATTAAGGATAACAGTTTAAACATAATTGGAGAAAAGACTCTAACCTTAATAGCTGTTGCATAGGCAATCACATCAGGTTGTAGTTTGGCAGCGCGCATCATTTTCAAGAGCTGCATCATATGCATAAGACATTAGTGCTATCACTATAAGTATGTCAATCAGATCGGTGTTGATTGAATAAAACGGAAAATTTAGCACCGTGATATTTGATAAACATTATGATAAAAGATTGATTGGGACATTTATTGCACCCCTTTAGCATTGATATGCGACGTTTAATAAAATAGACATACGACAAGAGGTTAATGGGCTCGTCAATGTTCAATACTAGTCCCTACCTAACATTTGTGCCCTGCCAGCTATGTGAAAGATCATGCATCAGCACTCAGAGTATATCAGATGAAATGATTCCCTACCTGCAGTGCACCCTACATTCCCTGAGCCTCCACATAGATCAATCAATATTGACCAGCTTATGTGATTAGGCGTAAGTCCAGCTGCCTTCATTTCCTCCATCAGAGCTTTTGCACTGTGGTAGTCAGTTCCACAGGCTTTCATCAAGATATTATGTGTGGTGGTTGTAGGTGAAAAGGGATATCTCTTAGCAAAGCTCGTGTGATGCGTCTTGGATGCATTTTCTGGTGCATGACTAGAATTTTCTTTCTGGCGAACCTTGCTTACTAGGCTCTGTTTTCTGCTCGCATGGTCTCCAATTGAAGTCTTTGCTACTTTCCTGTCCTTCCAAGGCTGGAAAAGACAGAAAGCCCTATCAAACTGGTATGCCTCATCACAAGCATGCAAGAGGATGTTGTAACATTCTGAATTTGGTTTACAACTGGCCAGAAACATTTCCTCGAAGAACTGAATTGCCTGGTCTACCAGACCCGCTTTTGCACAGGCATTAATCTGTAATGCCCACGTGACTGTATTAGGAGTAATGCCCAGAGTTTCGCATCGGCAAATACCTGAAAATTTAATAATCCAGATATCAGATACTTTTTGCAGAGTCGAGTGGAACAAATTTCACTTTTAATGGCTGGGAACCTTTGGTGAAGGCTCATAAAGGTAAGTGGGGAGGCGGCGGCGAGGGCCTACGAGCCCTCACCCCTAGGTGAGGGTCATGGCTCTCCCCAAGATCTGGCGAGGGTTGCCGGCCCTCGCCTAGTCGGGCCAAGGGCCACCGCCCGTTGGGCAGTCTCGCCCTAGATCTGAATGAAGGCTCATAAGCCCTCGCCATCGGTCGGCTGGGGTCGTCGTCTCCATTTTTTTTTTTAAATTTAGTTTTAAATTTATTTTAATTAATATTTATATTAGTTATCTACCCACATTAATATTAGGCATTTGGTCACCGAACAGCATAGCGTGAGGTTGTGCAAACCTAGGCAACGTTGCCTAGGTTACGCAACCTCAAGTAGCCTCACCAACGGTTGGCCGGCTGTTGATTGGTGGCAGAGCTTTATCGGATTTGATTTTAATTCTTTTAATTAATAAAAGCCCTTTGCAAATGTAGGGTATACCAAATGGATGACAGGTTCTTATTGTGGTTAAATATATTGCCTTAAAAGATTTAAGAGCATATAAAGCTCAGTTCTCCTTGACATTCCACTTATGGTTGGGAAGAACCAAATTTTTGTGATTATATTGTTTCTTACGTCCGTTTTCAGTTGCACTAAATTTAGAGCTACTGATGAGTTTTGCAGCTAACCCTTTCTGGTTTTTGTTGCTGCAGTCATGCTTCGGGTTATGGACTGATGAAGATTGACAGAACTGGACGGATTATCCAATTTGCCAGAAAACCAAAGGGCAATGAGCTGAAAGCAATGGTATCATTAATGCAATAAACACTTCCTATCATTTGACATGACTGCTTTGGCTGTTTCCTTACCAGACATCATCTCTGCACATCATGTAATGCATCAACCAGTTACTAATCTTATTTGGATTCTCGTCTCCTGCACAAACCTCTGCCCACAGCAAGTTGACAGTACTCTTCTTGGGCTATCAAAGCAAGATGCAGTGAACTTGCCATACATTGCCTCAATGGGCGTCTATGTATTTAAAACCGACGTGTTACTAAAGCTTCTGAGATGGGCGTCTATGTATCTCTGAGTCTACTCTGTTCAGTCAATCTCTTCGCCCAACACTCTCTCATTCTCAATTAGTATCAGAAACTACAGCTTCCAAAATCCAATTTATCAATTCGCCTCAGTAGAGGCAAGCAATGATTTCACTATCCAAAGCTAATTCACCCCAAATCCACCTTCCAGAATTAACGAAAATGTGTCATGATGACCTAATTTATCACCTGCGAGAATCTCCATCACCTGAACCAATGACTTCGCATCGCCGCAGTCCATCAACCGCTCACACTCCTTTCCCAGCAAATCCATCGCCGCGCCGTCAACGACCTTTGCCGGCGCAATTCCCAGCTTCTCCACCATCCGCAGCGCCTCGACGAAGCTCCACAGCCTCCCCTCCCTGAGGCCCCGAGCCAACCCCTTCCCCACGAGCTCGACATCCAGCTCCGCAACGAACAGCGAGACCTCGGCGCCGGAGGCAACCACCTGATCCGCCACGGCGGCGAAGTCGTCCAGGCGGCCGTCGCGGGCCAGCGCGGAGGCAAGGTCCGCGAGGGTGCGGAGCTGGGGCTCGGGGTCGCATCGGAGGGCGGAGAGGGAGGCGGCGGGGAGGGAGCGGACGGTGGAGATCGAGGGAGGGGGCGTTCGGGAGAGGGAGGGAGGCCTGGTGGAGCGGTGGTGGTGGTGATAGGGAGGAGGTGAAGATAGGGCGGTGGCGGTGGTGGAAGAGCAGAGGATGACGAGCGCTCTCATTCTAGGCCAACCGTTTTCCGGCGGTGAAGAAGCGAGCGTTTTGCAGCCGTTGGAGATGCGCGCTTCCGAAACATTTTTGGGATATTTTGGATCGAATTTGAAAGGCAGGTGTTCCCTTTTGCCACTACCCGAAGGGGATAAAACAGTAATTGTGTTAATCAAGGCTTTTAGGGAAAATTCCAAATAAAGACCAGAAGTTGGCCAAATTTTTTCAAATAAGACCTAGAAATGAATTTAGTGTCAAATAAAGCACCAAAGTGGACCCATCGTCTCAAATAAGGACCCTAGAAGTTAGCCAATTTTCTCAAATAAGGACCCGAAATAAACTTTGTGTCGAGATAAAGGCACCAAAGTGGACACATGGCGTTATCAAATAAGGGACCTCAATTCTAAATAAGAACTTGAGCTCTACTGGTCAACCAAATATTCGCCAGAATTTATCAAGCATGTGACATTTCCGACAACCAAAGTTTGGGCAATTTTGTCCAAAAAAAATATAGGAAAAATTAACAAATCCTAAAACAGAAAAAAAAAAATTAAAAAAAAACCCTAGGTTTTCTACGGTCTCCCCGTTCCTTGTACCCATCCTCTACAAAGTCGAAGACTCAAATTCTCCGTCGGTTGAGGCACGAATTCAAAAACAAGAAGAAAACCAAACGCTTCTTCTTCTTCTTTTTTTTTTTTTTTTTTTTTTTTTTTTTGTGGAGACCAAAATTCTCTGTCGGTCGAGCAAGGTGAGGAGCAATGAGGGAGAAGAAATAAGAAAACGTAAACATCTAAATAGATAACCTAAACTTAATTAATATAGAATTTTCCATTTTTTTTCCAATCACAAATTTCTAACAAAATTGCCCCTATTTTAATTGTCGGAAAATGTTTACCGGCGAGCTAAGGTTCTCAATAGAGATTAACTTGATCACTTCAGGTCTTTATTTGACACAAAATTCACTTCGGGTTCTTATTTGAAACAATGGGTCCACTTCGGGTCCTTATATGACACAAAGTTCATTTTAGGTCCTTATTTGAGAAAATATATTCACTTCGGGTCCTTATTTGGAAATTTCCCAGGTTTTTATAAAACACTAAAGATGCATTTGATAACCATTTTATTTCTAAAAATAATTTTTACTCAATCTATTTCTAAAATAATTTCTAAGTTTTTGAAGGCGTTTGATAACTATTCAAAATTTCTATTCTTGGGATAGAAAATGTGTTTGGTAAGATTCTTAATTTTTTTTAAAATTTTTTAAATACTTTTATTATATTTTTCTTAATTTTTTTTTTCCTTTTATCTTCTTCTTCCTCTTGCTTTGTGGCCGGTTGTCGGCCACCGTTATGACCAGCGATCGGTTGGGCGAGATCTAACAAGCCTTGCGGAGCTTTGCCAGGTCGGGGTGAGAGTCGACAAGCTCGCTAGATGCTTGCTTGGCCATCGCAAGCCTTAGCCTTGCCAAGTTTGGGTGAGGCTAGCTTGGTGAGGCTTCGGCAGGCTTGCTAGACCTCGCCTAACCGATCATTGGCCACCATTGCGAACAAAAAAAAAAAGATTTTTATTTCTGTGAACAAGAAATTATTTTTTTCTACTTCTTAATTATGTTCTAAATCTATTCTCGAGAACAAAATGATGGATTTTTGTTCTTGGGAATAAAAAATTTATCAAACAGATTTCTATTCTTTTTTTGTTCCAAAGAGCAAAATAATATTATAATAGAGTTAGTTGCTCTCGAGAGTTTTACCAAACATAACCTTAGTAACCATTCTGTTTTCAGGAACAATTTTCATTTGTAAATGATTCTTTTTTATTTGGTTATCGAGAATAATCTCTATTCTAGAAATGCGTTTGGAAGGACTCTTAAATTTTTTGTTTCTTTTAATTTTTTACTACTTTTTTTTTCTCTCTTTTTTCTTTTTTCCTTTTCTCTTCTTCTTCCTCTTTCTTTGTGGCCGATCGCCGACAATAGCGTTGATTGGTTAGGCAAGGTCCGATGAGCTCGCCTAACCATCGCAAGCCTTGGCCTCGTAGATCTAGAATAGTTAGCGAGGTTGAGCCTTGTCGGTGGTTGGGCGAGGCTCGCCTAGCCATTGGCAAGACTCCACTTTGCCTAGATCTGCAAGACTGAGGCTTATGGTGGCCAAGCGAGCCTCTAGCAAGCTCGCCGGACCTTGCCTAGCTGGTTGCAGGCCATCGCCAGTGGTGGTGGCGGTAGTTGGTAGTGGCTAGTGACCAATGAGGGGAAGAAGAAGAGAGGAGAAAAGATAAGGAGAAACGAAGAAACAAAGAGAAAAAGAGAAAAATAGGCTTAGACATGATTTTGGAATTATTCCCAGGAACAAAGAAATATTTTTTTTTTGTACTTATCGATTCTATTTCAAATCTATTATCAGGAACAAAAAAATGGATTTTTGTTCTCGGGAACAAATAATTACAAAAAAATGGATTTCTGTTTCAAATATATTTCCGGGAACAAAATAATAGAATCGATTACTATTTGGTTAGTTGCCAAACGCACCTCAATTCTACCATTTGAATCATGTACATTCACGGTTTTTTTTTTCTAATCGAGTCCCCATGCTTTTATTCTATCCAAGTTTGGCCGACATTGCCATCACATAACAGCAAGGTATGATCCCAAAAGAATGATGCAAATGCCTATGCAGGCGTGTGTGGAAAATTTTACTTGATACTGATAACATTAAAGTATGATTAAACCCGTCAAATGAGAGAGTTGGGTTAGATTATAAATGGTTTAATCCAAATAGATTCATTTTGGCCCCCAGTATAAATCTAGTGATTCATAACCCAACCCATATGTGGATCTGACTCATATTGCTAAAAAGCCTTCATATTTAACCCAATTTACAAAAATTCATGGTTGAGGGGAAAAGTATCGAAAAAGTCTTAAACTTATTATATTGGTACCAATTTAGTACTAAACCTTTTAGTTGGATCAATTTAGTCATAAACCTTTTTACATTTGTACTAATTCTATCTATATGGCCAATTTACGCAAGAAATTGCTAATGTGGACGCCAATGGTTCTACGTGACACGATTGGCGTTGACATGAATAATTTTTATAATTTTTAAATATATTTATTTTTATTTTTATTTTTATCTTATCTTATCTTATCTTTCTTTATTTTTATTTTTATTTTGGTACATTGTGACCATCGTCGACCATAAGCGAGTGCGTTGGCCCTCAGCCAAATCCAAGCAAGGGCTAAAACCCTCGCCTGTTGGCCGGCGAGGGCCTTTGTGCCCTCATCGCCCATAGGTGGGGGCACAGAGGCCCTCGCCCAAACTAGCTTGTGGTCAGCAACCTCGCTGGGCAAAGGATGTAAAAAAAGAAAAAAAGAAAGGAAAGAAAAGTGAAAAATGAAAAAAAATACTAAAAAAAAATATAAAAAAATTCACTAGCACCGATCGCGCTATATAGAACCACTAGTGTCCATGTTAGTAATTTTGGTCTAAATTGGCTGAATTAATTGAATTTATACTGATATAAAAAGGTTTATGACTTAATTGGTTCATTTGAAATGTTTAGTACCGAATTGGTACCAATGCAATAAATTTTAGACTTCTTTTATACTTTTTCTCATAATTGAGAGCTTGGAGTAAGTGAAGGCGAGATAGAATGAAGAGATAATATAAAGATTGGTTGGATTTAAGTAAGTTGTAACTATATTTATGACCCATATAACGCCCAAATTGTCTTCAAATTCATTTATGACCCATTTATTAAATATAGCTTTTCCACTTAACATCCATATTGGTTAATAATTGAGTTTATAATTCATTTTGACAGATTTAAGTATATGACGTGAACATTCACATTGGAAATAATTTTATCCACATCATCCGACGATCACGTCCGGTGGCCAGATCGCTTGAATTTGGTATTGGACGTATCTACTTCTTTAGGTGTTTGTTGTTCATTCACATTCCTGACAGGACACCTTCTTCTTTTTGGGTAGTACTACTACCGAGATGGCCAACCCAACTAATGATGGAGCACCAACATTGCGTTTGATCGAGCGAATGGTATATATTACGTAGAGTTGCCTAAAATCTTTAAAACGCCTATGTATCTAACTCGCAATTTTGAGTCATTATAAATCTTGCAGTCGCTCTACAATGTCTCAATGAATATCAGACTATCTTATATTTCCGATATTGTCTAGTCGCAAGTCGTCACCACTCATTTTTAGGCTATCGCAGTCCCAATTTTCCCAAGTGGTAGCCAATCCATGTTGATCGGCATAGATCGGACTCGAAGTTCTCGAAAATCAAGCCTGCGTCAACACTCCTCTGTCCTCTATTGAACCCATTCGAACTGTTTTTCCTACCCGTTGTTCTGTGGTTGCCGCTAGCCGATACTCCATCCCTACTAGTTCAAGATCAGTCATTGTCAGCCGACGGACAAATCACCGACCAATTCAGATCATCAATATCGATTCAAATTGGTCATGGGATCTTAAAACATCATTTGGCAATCCTAGGGATCATCATTCACCATGGGTCAATGACAATCAATCCCAGTGATCTTCCTCTTGCACTTCTAGACAGTCCAGCTAGAATTGGTGCAAGTTTAACTTACGTGATAGCGAGTCAATCCCGAATGATCGGTCATCTATCATCAATTGGTTGATTGGTCTCGATTTCAATCACTCCAAAGCACGTGGGTGACGAGATATGCTTTGACAGAGTTTAGGCACAATTGACAAAATAATGAACTAGGACTCAAACTATTAGTCTAAAACAATATGATAAAAAAAAACACAAAATCTAATCATACCTAAAAATGTATCTTTATCTTAGTATTAATTGACTCAATTTTGAGATTTTGAGAGTATAAATTGACTAAAAGAAAGATCTTCAGTCAACATTTTGGGCCAGGAATCCAAAGTAGAGAGGACACCCTAAGATATTACCTTTTCAAATTCTAAAGTGTGACCGACCAAAAAAAATAAAAAAATTCTAAAGTGTGGCAAAAAAGAAGAAGAAGAAGATGTTCGCCGCATAATTAAAATAAAAAAAATGGTGAAACCTCTATTATGGAAGGAAAAGGAAAAAGGAAGATGCAGCTGTAATCCTGGTCCACAGCCACTGACTCAGAACAAAAAGAATCTCATCTCCATAGAAGTCACTCCAAGATTTTACCTTTTTGAATTATATAGATTGTCAAAAAAGTCGTTCTCTGCAAAATAAAAAAAAATGGCGAATACTTCTCTTTTAGAAGGAACAAGAAAATGCAGCTGTACACATTATCAAAATATTCCAAAATCGCTAGTACGTGGGTTTATATACTATTTATACAAATGTGGCTATCTACTCCATTTATAAATTTAAGATTTTGGATTCGACCTTTAAATATCAGACTAGATTCTGCCCTTGAATTATTTGCATGTGCAGCCGTCCATTTGTTAAACTCCACGTGTTGTTCCTAATCCGACTTGCATGTCAAATGGGGTGTTAAAGTATTTTGTGTACAGGGTTTATTTGCCCTTTATATACCGTTTGCTGTACTTGTCCCATGCACGCAAAGCACAGGAAGTTAACTAACAAACAAGGGTGCATCGGTCATAAAAAGCCGACTGTCAAGATACACTTTTGGACGCCTTGCGAACGATTATTGTGACTCGCCTATTCAGTAACATGCCTATGGAAATTACATTTAACTGCCAATTGACGGATCAATTGTATATGCCCTCATACAAGTTAGTACATAGTTCCGTTCATGTGTGCAGGCACTCAAGGGTCTAGAGTCCTATCTTTTCGAGTGCCAATGGACTCGACCAAGCAAATCGATTTAGAGATGGCTGTTGGCCAACCATGAGGCCCAAGAAGCTTGCACTTTTGCATAAACGGACAAAGGCAGTAGAGTAGATTACGGGGAAGAAGCATATCGAGGCAATGCCAAGGAAGCATCATGGTCTAGTTAGACTATATATCGACTAGAAATCCATGATGTAGTAACTACATACGTGTTTGGGCTGTGCCATTCGCCTGGTTGCAATTTTCGTGGTCAGCGCTGCGGTTGGCGACATGTTCTTCTTCTTTTTGTTTCCTGTCTCTCCTGAAGAACTTCACAATAGAACCAAAGATCCTCTTCTTGACGAGGCCTCTCTTAGGGGGTAGCCTCCTCTGCTCTTCTCTCGAGCAGCGGTCCTTGCTTGATCGGTCAGGGTCGGGCATGGCCGACGATCTGCTACGCGTCGGACAAAAACGTGAAGTGTTGGAGAGACAAAACATTTTGCCAATGTGGGTGCGGGGTTGCGGGGTAAGAGGTGATTCTGAGGAGGACCCGACAATCGATTTAAGGTGATTGCTCTGTTAAATCCGCGCGCACGGAGATCCAGTGAAGACTGGAGCTTTTTCACTCATGGTGTCCTCGCTTTTTTGGATTATTAAGGGACAGTAGTGGGAAGCAATGATGCAGGAAGCCCCACACGTCCCATAGAGTAAAAAAAGCGGGGCAGCAGCAGTGAAATCGACGATGACATAAGAAGAAAACGAGGTGAGCGGGATTGACAGAACCTACGATTGACTGGGGGAAGGAAGAGACTTTCTGCAAAAGCATTTGCCTTCTGTGTCTCTTTCTGTGTCGTTAAATCGAAATCACAAGTGCTATGATTATCGTACGGACGCATACTTGAATTCCAGGTGGCCTAAAAATCATCACCATGTACCTTCTTCATTTCCATCTCGTCCTCCGCTTCGCATCCGCCCCAGCCTACACGAAAGTTAAAGTTAACGAGGCGTGCGGGATTTTCAGAACCGATAATTGGTTGGGGGTAGGAATATACTTTCTGTAAAAGTATTTGCCATTTTGTGTCTCTTTCTACCATTAACAACTGGGGAAATCGACGTCCGAGTGCCATGATTATCGTACGGCACTCGCTTGACGTGGGTTAAAAATCATCTCACGTACGTTCTTCATTCCCACCACCTCCTTTGCATCCGCCAGCCAACGCTTGAAGAACCAGGAAAAGCCGATTCGCATGCCCTCTACCTTTCACTCTCTCTCCTCTCATTTACTCTCTCCCTATCTCTCGACAACGACCACGACGAGTAAACACGTCCTCTCTCTTCGTCCTTTCTCTTCCCAGATTTGAATCTCTGAAAACAAAAATGAAAGAAGCAAAGCCACCACCATTACCTGTACATGTTTTTGAAGTTTATCCACAAAAGCAAGAAAAAGAAGTTTTAATTCGTCGTCCCTTTAATAATGAGTAACTCATTCTGTAGTCTCTCGAAATTCTATTACAAAAACATTGAACCAAGTTCCCTTTTTCATTTCCTTTTTCTTTTCGGTTGCAGGTTCTTACAGTTGCAGAGTTTCTCTGTCTCCATGGCCATTTCAAGAGGAAGTATCTCACTGGGAGTTTTGGGACCTGTCAATCTGTATATCGTACTAGAACTAGTAAATTTAGTGTTTAAATTCGTTTTGATAATTTGGGTTTTGATTAACATTTTGAAACAGAGAAGATTTGGTGGTGGTGGTGGTGATACAGAGTTAATCCTCATAGACAGAGGGGTGAGAAAACTCAAGGTCTCTTCAATGGTGATTTTGATCCAATTTCTCAATTTGGGATTAGGATTCGAAGAACATGGTTAATTTAGCCCAATTCATTAACTTGTGACAAACAAATGGATCGGACGACATTGTTTAAGCACGGTCTAGCTGACTTCATTTCGCCTATAAGCCACATCTGATAGGTTTATATTAAATAAAGGTCATGTTGGGTTTTTCGACGCTGCAAATCGTCGATGTCACTCAATTGGCGATTTTTAAAAGTAAAGTCGCTTTAGTGATCATTAGAAAAATTACGGCACTCAAGTACGAACACTTGTGGCGTCTTTCCTCCTAATAAAGGAACTCGGCAATTGTGAACATTTTTATTTCATTCAGTGTAGTTGTCCATTCACAAACCGTGCAATCAAAATGTCCACTTACAATATGTCACATCATAATATTATGCAAATCAATCTTCCTTTATTTGATTGTCCAAAAAAAAAAAAAAAAAAATCTTCCTTTATCTGACATCATCTTTGTAAATTTGTCATAGGGGAGGAGAGGAAATGGGATTACCCCACTTGGCTGTGCAACGACAGTAAGGCATGCGCGTGCATGTTCAGGGATATAAAGTGTTTGCCCCGGTCAACACTCCTGTCTCGGCCCTTTTGTTCTATCCCGAAAGTCATCAACTTGTTCTTACCCTCCAAAACAAGGACATGATGGTGGTGTTGTCTTATTAGACAATTTGTATAAACGATGAATGCTTTTGCATTGAAAAAAAGAGTGCTATATGGCTTACCTTTAGGATCGAGCATCAATCCCTATTCAACTTGAGAATTGGATCAGGCGGATCGATTCCTAATTCGAAAAATTTAGAATCGACAATAATTGGTCCAATTCTTGATTCACGGAGCCGAATCGGACCGATGGACTGAACTAGTAGAACTGTATACTATATAACGAGTATTGCTTCGTCTTGTCCTGTCGTTCATCATATGTGGGATGTGGCTTGTTAGTGGAGTTGTAACTTACCAGATAATGAGTCAATTGGGTAGGTGTGTCACTCGACTCTTGATGTGAATACCTTAATTGACAAGAAGACGTGCGGCACCAGGATAAAAACTAACGAAATTCAATCCAAACCAACATAAAGATGTATCACCATTAATACCTTCTGCTTCACACCTTCATATGAGACAAAACAAGTAATTTCTATATTGGGCTTTGCTAGCGAAACGGTTTTTGAGTTACTGTGGGAATGATAACTTGTTGTGAACCACAAATTCTTGAATAAATGGACCCCATAATAGTTTATAATTATTTCTTATTTAGTTTTTTTTGTGGTTTAGAATAGATTATTATTATCATGGTAGACTAAAGGCTATCACCCAAACAATTTTCTTATATATTGGGTGGTCATGACTCATGAAGTGGAGACCAGGGTTCTATCAAGAGAACATCAATCCCCAACTCATTCTTTAGTAATTTGACAATTAAATCTTTGAACTCGGATCTTTGATTGGTTGGCTTCGCATTTAGTTCACTGGCTCCTAAGATGATCAAAACGTTAACCTTGACTTCATTCTCTGTAACCATGATTTCATAGTTGAAGAAGGGTCAGGATAGTTAAACTCCTAACGGGATTAATAACAGGTGTTGGTTCAGCTGAAACAACTGATCTCTTTCAACTACGGTGCTCTCTAAAGAAGTATCAAGCAAGTAGTTAGCTCAAACCCAGACTGCAGTTTTCCTTGATCATTCACAGGACGGCTAGAACGACTATCCGGGCCTCAACCTCTCCAAAATTATTCCACACTTTGGTGAGGAGAATACAGAGACAACTTTTCATCTCTTCATATAAAGAGAATGCCAGCTTTAGCTGTCTACCATCCACGCAAACCTGTGGAATCTGATGCATCAAAGTCTGGGAATTCAAAATCAAATAGAGCATTTCAAGATGCAGACCAATTAAGGCTTACAGTTTAAACATAATTGGAGAAAAGACTCTTAACCTTAATAGCTGTTGCATAGGCAATCACATCAGGTTGTATTTTGGCAGCGCGCATCATTTTCAAGAGCTGCATCGTATGCATAAGACATTAGTGCTATCACTATAAGTATGTCAATCAGATCGGTGTTAATTGAATAAAACGGAAAATTTAGCACCGTGATATTTGATAAACATTATGATAAAAGATTGATTGGGACATCTATTGCACCCATTTAGCATTGATATGCGACGTTTAATAAAATAGACACATGGCAAGAGGTTAATGGGCTCGTCAATGTTCAATACTAGTCCCTACCTAACATTTGTACCCTGCCAGCAATGTGAAAGATCAGCATCAGCACTTAGAGTATATCAGATGAAATGATTCCCTACCTGCAGTGCACCATACATTCCCTGAGCCTCCACATAGATCAATCAATATTGACCAGCTTATGTGATTAGGCGTATGTCCAGCTGCCTTCATTTCCTTCCATCAGAGCTTTTGCACTGTGGTAGTCAGTTCCACAGGCTTTCATCAATATATTATGTGTGGTGGTTGTAGGTGAAAAGGGTTATCTCTTAGCAAAGCTCGTGTGATGTGTCTTGGATGCATTTTCTGGTGCATGACTAGAATTTTCTTTCTGGCGAACCTTGCTTACTAGGCTCTGTTTTCTGCTCGCATGGTCTCCAATTGAAGTCTTTGCTACTTTCCTGTCCTTCCAAGGCTGGAAAAGACAGAAAGCTATCAAACTGGTATGCCTCATCACAAGCATGCAAGAGGATGTTGTAACATTCTGATTTTGGTTTACAACCAGCCAGAAACATTTCCTCGAAGAACTGAATTGCCTGGTCTACCAGACCCGCTTTTGCACAGGCATTAATCTGTGATGACCACGTGACTGTATTAGGAATAATGCCCGCATGAAGCATGTCATCCTTAATCTGTAGAGCCATCTGCCCAGAGCTTTGCATCGGCAAATACCTGAAAAATTTAATAATCCAGATATCAGATACTTTTTGCAGAATCGAGTGGAACAAATTTCACTTTTAATGGCTGGGAACCTTTGGTGAAGGCTCATAAAGGTCAGTGGGGAGGCGGTGGCGAGGGCCTACGAGCCCTCACCCCTGGGTTAGGGTCGTGGCCCTCCCCGAGATCTGGCGAGGGTTGCCGACCCTCGCCTAGCTGGGCCAAGGGCCGCCGTCTGTTGGGCAGTCTCGCCCCAAATCTGAATTAAGGCTCATAATTTGAACAATTCTTTGAAAATGCTTCTTGTACGCAAGTTTAGGAGGTTTTTGTTTGGATCTCTTCTTAAATTTTGGAAAAATCTATTAAAAGATTACTTTCCTTACAAAACCAAGTCCTGTCTTATTGTAGTAAGGGACTTGTATGGAAAGGATATGTTCTAAAGTTTTGAATTATTTAAAATTTGGTCGTAATATTTGAAAAATCATTTTCTTGGACAAGTAAATCACGAGTTTCCTTTACTTACATAAAATCATTTTGCAAATTTTCAAACTTCTCTTTTTGAAATATATCATGTTGCTTTTTGAAATATATCATGTTGTCTCAACCTAGAATTTTTCCTTTTCAGTTCAAAAATCCTTTTAAGAATAGATTTGAGATTCAAATAGCTCATCAATATATTTATATGCTTTAGGAGAGATTTTGGGGTAATTTATCTTAAGTTATGTTTCTGATTATGGTTCTAAATTTGAGTTTGAGTCTGAATGTACCATCAAGTATATATTTTCTTGCTCATCATCGTTGGATTCTGATTCTGTGTCGCTCCAAGTCTCGGCCTTTAGAGCTTTCTTTTCCTTTTCAATTTTCCCTTTCCTTCTCTTGAATAAAGGACAATCGGCTTTTATATGACCCATTTTCCTACACTTAAAACATATTATATCTTTACCTTCATTGTCGTTTCTGTTCTTATAAAATTTTCTTTTTCCGGATTTCTTTGTTTCCTTCTTCCCCTTGGAGCTTCTTATTTTTCTCACAAGGTGTTCAAATCTTTTGATCAGCAACTTCATCTCGTCATCGTCATCTTCTTCATCTTCCTCAAAATCTATCTCATCAAAATCAACGTTAGATTTTAAGGCAATTAACTTCTTACATTCAGGATCTTCATCATATATACGTTCTGCTACATATGATTGGAGAGTCCCAATGACTTCATCGACTGATAGGGGCATGAATCTTTGAGTCTCTCGGATTGAAGTTTTCAGGATATTCCAGTCCTTTAAGAGTCCTTGTAGCAATTTATTTACTTTCATTGGTGCAGAAATTGGTCGCCTTTGATATGCTAGACCACTTACTATATCAGTGAATCTGCTGAACATATCACCAATTAATTCTCTAGATTTTATTTTGAAAGATTCATATTGATCGAGCAATATGTTCACTTTTGTCTCATTTACACGATTAGTCCCTTCATAGGTACATGGAATCTATCCCAAACTTTGTTTGCCGTTTCACAAGAAAATATACGGTCATATTTAGTAGGAGACAAGGCACAATAAAGAGAGTAGATAGCTTTTGCATCAAGTGCTTCTCTTTTGGACATCTCTGTTTGAGGCATAAGAGTAGGAGGTTCGATTTCTTTGTCTTTGTCATTTTTGTTTGATGTAGACACAGTAGTAGGATTGATGTCCTTTTCCACAATATCCCATTCTAAGGGATCCTTGAATTTGAGGAATACCTTCATCTTATTCTTCCAGACATTATATTCTTTCCCAACAAATTATAGTGGCTTGGTGTTGCTTTGTCCTTCAATAAGACCTGATGCTAAAATGCTAGCCAAAGAAAATCTTTAACTCAAAAGTAAAAACACTTCAATAAAAACGAGTACCTTACTTTGATACTAATTGAGGGTGGCTAGTAGAAATCACCTAGAGGGGGGGTGAATAGGTGATAAAATAAAATTTTGACAAATAAATGCGAAATAGAACAAGTCAAATCAAAGTTTGAACAAGTATCATAATTTATTATGCGATGAAACAGACTTTTGAAATAACCTGTAATTGTACAACAAACTTAAGTAAAATGAGTTAAATGAAAAAAAAATATTCACGATATTTACAATGTTTTAACTTAGATCAAGTCTATATCCTCTCCCACATTAACATCTTACAAGCTGGATTCCATTAGATAGTTAATGAAAGGTTACAGTCAAGTTGTGCCGTTTCTACCCGAGCACTTCTCTCCAAAGCTGGTGCTGCTTATACCAAAGTCGATAGGACTCATTATCTTACACCAAGGGATACACTTACAACACTATTGACACCTCTCAAAAGATTACACAATTTAAGTTCATGAAAGACAAGTGTATATGATTGAAGTTCGCTTAGACTTTGGAATTCTAGATTCTACGGTTTGTCTCTTACTTTCCCGGTCTTTGGCCTCCTGAAATACTCCTCAACTTCCAAACTAACCGTTGGACAGTATCTAGAGGATCGTCTTCCAATCTATCTATTAGACATAACTCTATCAAGAAGATTAGATAGTCGTTGAGCGACAAAAGCAGAACACCCACTTGATTCTAATTGCTCATACAAACAAAATCTTGGTTTCCATAAATAAAGTCTCTTCATTTAGAAAGAACTTGTCTTCAAGATTCAATTGTCAATTGAGTCTATCAAATCTATCTTGGTATGGAATCCAAATTAGATCACTAGCCATTATGCGTTTTAGGCTTGTGTCACATTCTGTTAAGTTGTCTCGTTCTAAACTTGTTTTGTTTTGAACTTGTCATGTTCAAGATCATGTTTGGTACTTGTGTCATTTTGAACCTATCACGTTCTGGATTCGTCACGTTCTAGACCTGTTTTGTTTGAAGTATATTTTACAATTTGGACATAAGTTTGGACATAGTCTAAGTAAGTTCAGCTCTAACATAGAGTCTATATTTCTGTTCTTCCATGGGTAGTTCTTAATAATATCCTTTATACGTTCTATCATATGCATAGTTTGTTATTCAATCATTAAACACATTAGTAGCTTTTGATTTATATTGTCATTTTCAATACACCATAAGGGATTTCCCCAACACAATTTCTCTAAGTCTACTTCGTTCAATCAATTTCTTCGCTCGACATTCTCTCATTCTCAGTTAGTATCATAAACTACAACTTTCAAAATCCAATTCATCAATATTATAATTCACCTCAATAGAGGCGATTGATGATTTCACTATCTAAAGCTAATTTACCCCAAATCCACGTTTCAGAATTAACAAGAATGTGTCATGATAACCTAATTTACCACCTGCGAGAATCTCCATCAACTGAACCTCGGCACGGGAGGTGACCATGTGCTCTGCCACCATGGCGAAGTCGTTGAGGTGGCTGTCGCCATTGAGCCCGGAGGTGAGGTTTGTAAGGGTGTGGAGCTGGGGCTCGGGGTTGCATCAGAGGGCGGAGAAGGAGGCAGCAAGGAGGGAGCAGATAGTGGAGATCGAGGGAGGGAGGCCTAGTGGAGCAGTGGTGGTGGTGGTGATAGGGAGGAGGTAGAGATAGGGTGGTGGCGATGGTGGTGGAGAAGGAGGGGGAGGAGGGAAGGATGACGAACGCTCTCATTCTAGGCCAACCGTTTTCTAGTGGTGAAGAAAAAACGAGCGTTTCTCACTCCAAAAAATGGTGAAAGCTCTATTATGGAAGGAAAAGGAAAATGTAGCTGCACTCCTAGTCTACAACAATTGACTCAGAACAAAAGAATTAAATGGCCCCGTTTGGTTTAGCTTTCCCAAAGGGCTTAATATTAGGCATTTGACAAGCATTTTCAGAAGTCCATGGGCCGAATGTTAACATTGAGAAGGTTGAAAGCTCTAAGCAAAAGCCACTGGGAACCTACTTTGAGCTTTCGGCATTTTGGAAAAGCAAGTCCACTTCTATTGTTCACCCATGAACTTTTTTTTTCTTTGATCGTTCATCTTCTCTAGTAATTGCCGGAGGCTAGCCAACTGCTAGCAGCTAGATTTGGTCACCTAACAGCATAGCTTGAGGTTGTGCAAACCTAGGCAACATTGCCTAGGTCACACAACCTCAAGTAGCCTCACCAGCAGTTGGCCAGTTGTTGATCAGTGGTAGAGCTTCATCAGATTTGATTTTAATTCTTTTAAATTAGTAAAAGCCCTTTGCAAATGTAGGGTATACCAAATGGTATTTATGGACACCAGGACCCTTGGAGTGCCAAAAGTTGGCACAAAGGGATACTTAAGTGCTAAAAGTTATGAAAGTGATACTTAAATGCCAAAATTGTAGAGAAATGGATCACTAAAGTGCCAATCCGGCTAAAATCCGGTTGAAATGCTGACATGGCAATTTTCCGGCGAAGCAAATGCAAAATGTCATCATTTTGGTGTTGACGCGGTAAAAAAAATATATAAAAATTAATTAAATTTACAGGGTGATTTTTGCATTGTTTGACCACATCAGCATGCAAAACGACGTCGTTTTACACTTACTTTGCTGGAAATTGCGCACGTTGGCATTTTGGCCGGAATGGCACTTAATTGATCTATTTCTCTCCGATTTTGGCTCTTACATGTCACTCTCGTAACTTTTGGCACTTAAGTGTCCCTTTGTGCCAACTTTTGGCACTTGAAGCGTACTTT
This sequence comes from Eucalyptus cloeziana, assembly GCA_014182715.1. NCBI lineage: Eukaryota > Viridiplantae > Streptophyta > Magnoliopsida > Myrtales > Myrtaceae > Eucalyptus > Eucalyptus cloeziana. Next base: position 34,475,198 of record CM024644.1, read on the forward strand.
TGCCGGTATTTATGCTAAAGTTATTTTCCAATACACTTAAAAGTTACAATTTGCCAAACACTAAAGTATCTCGGAAAATCCTTTTACCTCAAAGGTATTTGTATTTTCCCAAAACCATTTCCCTAAAGCCAAACCAAATGGGCCCTAAGTCACTCCAGGATTTTACCTTTTAAAGGTATAAAGATTGTAAAAAAAAAGAAGCCGTTCTCCCAAAAGAAAAAAATGGTGAAAACTTCTCTTCTAGAAGGAACAAGAAAATGCAGCTATGCACATTAGTAAAGTATTCCAAAATCGCTAATACGTGGGGTTTATATACTCTTTATATGAATAAGGCTGTCTCCTCCATCTATAAGTGAAATATTTTGGATTCAACCTTTTAATATGGTATCAGAGCTAGAATTTGCTCTCGATTTATTTGCATGTGCAGCTCTCCATTTGTTAAACTCCACGTGTCATTCCTAATCCGACTTGTACATCAGATGGGGTATTAGAGTATCTTGTCTATAGGATTTATGTGCCCTTTATATACCGATCGTTGTACTTGTCTCATGCACACAAAGCACATGAAGTCAACTAGTAAAAAAGGTAGCGTCAATCATAAAAAGCTGATTGTCGAGATGCACATTTGAACGCTTGGAAAATGATTATCGTGACTCGCTTACTCAATAACATGACTATGGAAAGAAATTTTACTGCCAACAACAGATCAATTGTATATGCCCTCATACGAGTTAGAACGTACTTCCATTCATGTGTGCAGACACTCAAGGGTTTAGAGTACTACCTTTTCAGGCGCTAATGGACTCGACCAAGCAAGCCGATCTAGAGATGGCTGATCTACTTCCCTCTCTCATGGAGTCCGAAACATTTTCAAGTCGGTTTGACAGGGGAGTTTTTAACTAGATGCGATGAGTTCATGTGAGCCCAAAGAATCGTAGCCGTTATAATTGAGAATGTCTGGGTAATGTACATGATCCTTCGCCAACCTTGAGGCCCAAGAAGCTTGCACTTTGGTATAAACAGACAAAGGCAGTAGAGTAGAATACGAGGAAGAAGCATATCGAGGCAATGCCAAGGAAGCACCATGGTCTAGTCAGACTATACATCGACTAGAAATCGATGATGCAGTAACTACAAACGTGTTTGGGCTGTGCCATTCGCCTGGTTGCAATTTTCGCGGTTGGCGCCACTGTTGTCGTCATCTTCTCCTTCTTTCCGGTTCCTGTCTCTCTTGAAGAACTTCATAATGGAAGCAAAGATCCTCTTCTTGATGAGGCCTCGCTTCGGGGGTAGCCTCCTCTGCTCTTCTCTCAAGCAGCGGTGGTTGCTCCATCCATCAGTTTGGGGCATGGCCGACGATCTCCTTCGCGTCGGACAAAAACGGGAAGTGTTGGAGAGACAAAACATTTTGCCAATGTGGGCGTGGGGTTGCAGGGTAAGAGGAGATTTTGAGGAGTCGACAGTTGTTTTTAGGCGATTGCCCTGTTATATCCGCGCGCACAGAGATCCGGTGAAGACTGAAGCTTTTTTTCACTCATGGTGTCCTCGCTTTTTTGGATTCTTAAGGGGCAGTAGTGGGAAACAAAGATGCAGGAAGCCCCACTTGTCCGGTAAAGTAAAAAAAGTGAACAGCTGTGACATGCGCGATGACATACGAAAAATAGTAAGTTAACGAGGTGAGCAGGATTGTCAAAACCTACGATTGATTGGCGCAGGAAACACTTTTCTCCAATGGTGACATGCACGATTCGTGCATTGATTTCCCTTTTTTCTTTTCGATTGCAGGTTCTTGTAGTTGCAGAGTTTCTCTCTGTCCATGGCCATCTCAAGAGGAAGTATCTGACTAGGAGTTTTGGGACCTATCGACTTGTATATCGCACTTGGACTAGTAATTTTTGTGTTTGTATTCGTTTTGATAATTCGGGTTTTGACTGCCATTTTCAAGCAGAGAAGATTTGGTGGTGGTGGTGGTGATACAGACTTAATCCTCAGACACAGAGTAATGAGAAAACTCAGGATCTCTTTAATGTTAATTTTGATCCAAATTCTCAATTTGGGATGTTGATTCAAAGAACAAGAATAATTTAGCCCAATTCATTAATTCATGGCAAATGAATGGATCAAACGAGAATGTTTAAGCAAGATCTCGCTGACTTCATTATGTCGACGGGCCACATCCAACGGTTTATATTAAATGAAAGCCACATTGGATTTTTCGGCCACACAAATCACCACTTTAGTCAATTGATGATTTTTAAAAGTTATGCCCTTGAATGACCATTCAAAAGTTATAATGCTTGTGGTGTCATTCTTTTCATGCAAGGAATTTAAAATGTTGAACATCTTTATTTCACTCAGCATAGTCCAATTAATCAAATCAATGCATTAATTGATATATCGGATTTTGAGTAGATACACATTCTAGAAGAACATCATCATCCGTCAAAATGTGCATTTATAATTTGTCGCATCATAATATTACTCGAATCAATCTTCATTTATCTAACATTGTCTTTGTAAATGTGTCATGGGTGGAGAGGAAATGGGACAGGGTCACTAGGTTGTGTAATGACTCAGGGTAAGGCATGCACGTACACGTTCAGGGGATATAAAGTGTTTGCCCCGGTCAACACTCCTGTCTCGGTCCTTTTGTTCTCTCCTAAAAGTCATCAACCCATTATTGTCCTCCACGACAGGGACATGGGGGTGTCTTACTAGACAACTTGTTTAAACGATGAATGCTTTTGCATTGTTTTTCTGTTTTAAAAAAGATTCCTATGTGAGCACGGTAGAATTGAGCACCAATCCCAATTCAGCTCGAGAATTGGATCTAAGTGACCGATTCTCAGTTAAAAAAAATTAGAATCGACAATGATCAGTCTATTTCTCGGTTCTTGGTGCCAAACCATACCAATGGACCGAACTAGTGGAACTGTATACTATATAATGAATATAATTTTGTCTCATTTTGTCATTTATCGTATACGGGATGTGGGTTGTTGATGTTGTAACTACCAAATAATGAGTCAATTGAGTAGGCGTATCACTCAACTTATGCAATATTTGCTCTTGATGTGTGAATGCCTTAATTGATGAGAAGATTGTGGCACAAGCATGAAAATCTCATGAAATTCAATCCAAACCAATAGATAGATGTGTCGCCATTAATACCTTCTGCTTCACACCTTCATACAAGACAAAATAGTAATTTGACAATTGCATCTTCGAACTCGGATCTTTGATCGGTTGGCTTCGCATTTAGCTTACTGACTACTAAGATGGTCAAAACGTCAACCTTGACTTCATTCCCAGTAACTAAGATTCCATAGTTGAAGAAGGGTGATAGTTAAACTCCTATTGGGATTAATACTAGGTAGGGGTGAGCATCGGTCTAGGGTTGACCCTGGACTGACCCTGGACCGGCCCAACCATGCCGGTCCTGGTTCAGTTCCCAGGAAGACTAGGTTGGTCCATGGTCCTAGAATTCCTGGACCAGCATTGTGCGGGTCAGTTCTTAGTCTTGAGAGTTTCGAGTCAGTCCAACCCGGACCAACCCTGACTATATATATATATATATATATATAATTTTTTATATTGAGAAAACCTTAAAATAAACAACGTTAACAATATTAAACAGCTCTCTAGTGAGGAATTCAAGTAATTTTACATTATTATTTAATAACTTAGGTTTTTAATATCTTTTACGGCATTAATAGACATAATTTATGAAGGAGGAAAATGTTTTCGTGAGGAGTTCTCACGGCGTCTAAAAGGGCACCTTATGGCATCATTCTTTAGTATTTGTTCTCTTTTGTCTTATTTATCCTCTTAGTCTTCAATTTGCTAAAATCGAAAAAAACTATTTATCCGCTCGCCACACGACACTCGCCTCGCTCACTTTGGGTCACCCTTGCTGCTCGCTGCTCGATACTCGCTTGGCTTGTTGCTCCCTGCTCGACATTCGATGCTCATTCTGTTCGACGCTCACCCCACTTGACCCTCACTGCTTGCCTTTCTTAGCTAACTTTGCTCATCATTGAACCCATTAAGTGTGTTCCATGACTGGCCTTTCTTGTGTTGTTGTCGAGCTTCCCTTCTTTATTCATCTTTCTCCCATTCTTTTTGTTGGTCAACAACCAACCCAAATTCAATAGACTTCTTCACTACTCCTACAGGAAGGAACCTCTTTCTTTCTGGGAATCCTAAGTTTGGGCATTGGAACCTTCCTCCTAGCCACAGAATGGCTGGACAGTTTTTAATGCAAGAGATTGCCCTATAGGAACTCCCGCAGCTCTCTGTTGAAGACAAGCTCGTTTGGTCTCTCAGCCCGGATGGAAATTGAAACTCCAAAACAGCCTGGAACGATACGATCCTCAGTTGTCCTTTCAAGAAGTACAAAAAATGAAATAAAAAATTATTAGTTAGTCCTGGGTTGATCTTAAAATCGGACTGAATCTATTGAGTTAGTCCGATCCTCAATCATTTTTTTAAGGAATATAAAAAATGAAATAAAAAATTATCAGTTGGTTCCGGGTTGACCCTAGAACCGGACCGAACTCATTGGGTCGGTCCGGTCCTTGGTCCCAAGCTCAATAAGGTCGATCCTCGGTCCCAAAAATTAAGGACCAACACTGTGCGAGTTGGTCCTAGGGTTAGAGGGTCGACCGGCCTAATCCGGACCATGCTCAGCCCTAATACCAGGTGTTGGTTAGCTGAAATAACTGATCTCATTCAACTACGACGCTTTCTAGATAAGTATTAAGGAAGTAGATCGCTCAAACCCAAATTGTAGTTTTCCTTGATCATTCACAGAACAGCCAGAACGACTATCTGGGCTTCTACCTGTCGAAAATTATTCCACACTCCGGTGAGGAGAATATAGAGACAACTCGTGCTTATTGAATTTATAATCAGTCCAAGCAAAGAAAAGTGACAGAATCTATAGAAGCTGCTCCAAAGCGTCGCAGAGTTGAAATTAGCATTGATTGATTGATTCTCATATGCTTCAGGCCGACAACACTGCTATGTCAGTGGTTGAATCTGTCAAAGAATAAGAAGAATATTGCTACGAGTGTTCTGGTTTCATTGGCAGTTTTCGTTTGTACCTTTGAAAGTCCCTGGAGATCAATTGCTCAGCTTCCAGCGACGTTCCTCTGCAAGTATACTGCAACCTATTCGAGAAGAAGACTGTTCGTTCTACTTAAGTCAGTTCCATTGAAGGCCCTGACTTCTCCTTGGTTTATATCATTATCTTGGATAACTCCTTCACACCACCCCTCAATTAGTGCCTTAAGATAGTGACCGTTGGGCTTCTATCTACGGTATGCATGCTCAATCAGATGAAATGATGAGCTTCATATCACGGGGAAATACAGAAGAACATGGGAAAAACGGAAGAACATACCCTACGAGTTCTCATATCCTGATGTATTGCCATGCCAGACATTGCTGCACTTCATGCAAGGAACCATCTCTACTGCGAGCCTTTGAAAGTGTGTTATATGTCGCCTGAAATGCTCATTGCGATTTACTGAAGAAGACAGAAAGATAAAAAGAACTAGCTGCACCACTGTATGTGAGCCTGAGCTGATTTATCAATGGAACAACATTCTTGTTCTAATATGTAGCTCCAAAACATCACGGTCGAGTTGGGAGTTGCACCACCTTCAGAAGGTTGATTTGAAACTGTTTACTTTGTCGATGATAGGAGTCCTCAATTCAACCTATACACCTGGGGAAAATGATATGAGCATTGAGCAATTGAATTTCATTTCAACCGTCAATCTTGCGTTATTATAGGACAGCCTAGTTGTGACCTATACCATTTCTTTTAGTTATACTTATGATAACACTTGGGACTTAAAATAGCAAGAATATCAACTTGATAAAACTCTAACTGAGTTTCTACTTTACCATTACAGAAGCTAAAATTTACTCAAATGAATAATATTCATAAGAACCAAAAGCTAGAAAAGGTAATAAAAAGATATCATATTTTTTTGTTGATTTAGGAAAAAGATTGAAATTAACAGATTTTTTAAAATCTACATAATAGTGTTATTGTGAAAATTTGTGAGTAGTATTGAATAAATGATTTGATTTTATTATGGAAAGTTAAGGAACTAGATTGGACAAATTAAAATTTTAAGAATTACATTGAACATTTAGGAATAGTTTTAAGGGCGTGTTTGTTTGAGGGAAAACTTCATGATAAAGGGAAAATGTTTTTCGGGAAATCTTTTTGTAGAAAAATGTTTTCTCCTTTTCAGATTAAGGAATTCATTGTTCTAACTTTAAGCATGCATATTTTCTTTGACCATAAATGATTTTTTATTAACTAATTAATTTTAGCAAACCAAACATGTGAAAGTCAAGAAAACTAATTCATAGAAAATTCTTTCACTTAAGTAAATACTATCTAATACCACATTAAACAAATTAAAAGTCCATGGATGATATTACATATTGGGTCAAAGTTTAGGGATTATTAGAGTCTAATTTCCAATTTGAAAGGCAAGTGTTTGTCAAAGATTCGATCACTCGAGGGGATAAAATAGTAATTGTCCTAATAAATTTTAAGGAGCTTTCAAGACATCTTTGTTGAATAACATAAAAAAATATTAAAATTAATCTACAAAATTAATAAGTTATTAATGTCGCATGTACATGTCTGCTGTTAATTATGATCTATCAATTCAATTTTTGCACTTATACATCAATGTACTTTTAATTTGTATAATCACGTCCTTCTACTTTTACAAATTTTATAATCAAGTTCCTCCAACATCAAATTTAGCTGACATGACCGTAAGACGATACAAAAGTATGATGCCAATAAACTATGTGGATGTCCCCACAATGTGTGTTAAAAGTTGTAGAAATTATAGACAGCATCGGTGCATGACATAGATAAAACTTAGCCAATTTGGAGCCCAAGTGAACGTCCATTTTGGAAAAACTTTATCCACTTCATACAACAATGTCGTCTAATGACTACCTCAACTGGAGTTGGCTAGATTTGATGTTGAAGACCGTTAATTAGAAAATTTATAAAAATAGACAAATAAAAAGTATAATGACTTAATTGGAAAAGAGCATCAAAGTAGGTTAAATGTTGATTCATATTCTTAATCATATTAGGTAGCACTCCTCCGATAGCAAGACCCAACTAATTGTGAAACTCTGCTTTGCCCTCTATTGATATACGCATGATATTCTTTGTCAATATTACTTTATGACGTTAGATTGAGAAAATTGTCGATAGTTTTTTTTCTCTATTCCACTATGTATGTCCGTGCCGGTATGTGCATGTTATCCATGTTCATCGCGTCAAGCTCTTGTTCTTCGCTCATTGCTACTATCAAGTCTCTGTGCTGCCGCCTGCATCCTTCACCATTCTCGTCCTCTTTCATCAGAAGACCTTGGCTCCCCTTTCCAGAAACTGTTCTCTCTCTGTCTCTCTCTCTCTTCTTCACGCATTATTTTCAAATGCTGTATATCTTCACAGGAAACACGCAAACTTACCAAAAAAGATCAATATTTTCAAGCCAAAAGAATTCTTTCTCAAAAGTTTTGACCAAGTATCTGCCTCTCTCTCTCTCTCATTTCAAGATACATTGCCAAACAAGGTGGAAACTTTGAGATCGATTTGACAAACGGATCCTTAGTTTTGATTGTCGGGTCATGGCCTTTTGGGCTAAAGCCCACCTCGCACTTTGTACTATGTACTCGTACCTACTACCTCGCGCCATGGCCCATCTGAGCCACATATCCAATCCCCACACAAACCTCGACACCTGCCATTGTAGAGCGTTAGACTCCCCCACAAGCATCAACTGTCTCCCACCAATTAAACCCTCGAGCCAAGCATTCACATTGCACCCGACAATCCCACCAACGTACGGTTGTCCCTCAGTACTGATGGTTGTATTTGTCCCGTGCATCCAAATTCACAAGAAAGTCCCCAAGAAAATATGGAGATGATCACCCAATTCAATCTTAAGTCTATCATATCATTAATTCATCAAAATTCAGTCATCGCCATTTCTCTTATAAGATACATTGATGTGCATAATTTTACTCGAAATTGATAATTTTCCCGAAAATGAGAGTGAACTCACATCACAAAAAAAGTCAAAGGTCAATTTTTTTTTTTTTTTGATAAATGTTCGCTTACAAAAGTTCACGACCGAACCAGCCGTGGTGGCGGCGTCGTTGGTTGAGCTTCGGTTCCTTTCGGGAGAGGTCTTGGGTTCGACTCGCGGCATCATCAAGCGACTTATCCAGGGCAGCAAGGGTAGTAGTGACTTTACTGCTCCTCCAGGGTTTATTCTGCCGCGAAGTGGCGCCGGCACATGGAGGTTCCTTGGGTACAAAAAAAAAAAAAAAGTTCATGACTGAAATCATCACGAGCATGTTTACACGCACGAACCTTAATTAATGATTGGAATTATTTCCGTTCAAAATGATTAATAATCATTTCTAGAGGAATATTTTTAAGACTAGGCATCCTGCACGACATAGAAAAGGCTCGGAAACAGAAGGAGTTGGGGCTCATCATGGGGGGCGGCGTTGGCGGGAGAGGAAACTGACGGGGAAAGTTCTTCCTTGTGTGGGGTCGTGCCTTGTCTCCCCACTACCGACGGCACTTGTAACTCTTGCGTCTCCGCTTCGTGCGGAGTGGAAGCGTGACGCGTGCATTTCATCTCGTGGTGGAATCGTACTTGCAAACCGACCACCATCGAGTCGGCCGGCGTCGGACGGTGACGGGTTTTAACTTGAGAATGGTCAGTCTAGCACGATGGCGACGTGACTCGGTGTTGAAATATACTGGATTTGAATGAAAAAGATCATGGAATTTAATGACCGTTGAATGGAAAAAGTCGATCAACGTGTTGGACGAACGGGTTTTAACTTGACAATGATGAGTCCAGCACAATGGCAAAATAACTTGGTGGTGAAATATACAGGATTTGAATGACAAACATCATGGAATTTAATGAGCGTTGAATGAAAAAAGTCGGCCAACGTCGGATGGTGACGGGTTTTAACTTGAGAATGATGAGTCAAGCATGATGGCGAAAATGACTTGGTGGTGAAATATACAAGAGATGAATGACAAAGATTATGGAATTTAAAGAGCATTGAATAAAAAAAGAAATGATCGGCTCCTGATTGATATTGATGAGAAGCAAGCACTCGGTCGATGAGAGCGAAGTATGGTTGAAGCACAGTCATCGGGGAACAAACCAGCTGGTAAGCTATAAGCTCATTAGTAGCGCAAGATGCCAATATGACAAGCTGGCGAGATTAATATGGAGGTTATCAATGAAAAGTGATTAATAGCAAATTCTTATAGATTTTGCTAAGTATTGAAATGGTGTCTTTTGTGAATAAAACAAAAGATTGGCTCACAAATCAGTCGAAGACATATATGGTGGATTAAGACGAACACATGATTGCTAGGCGGTTACGTTTACCCTGGTGGCCACCCTTCCAACATAGAAGGGGGAGGTGGGGGGTTTGAATCCCCACATTCTCAGGGGAGGTTGAGAGTAAGGACGAATTAATTTTAGAAGTGGGTTTTGACTCCCACGCCTTTCAAAGAGACAATACAAGTCTGAGAGTGAGCGTTATAATAGGCGTAGAGTAAGACCGATAAAAAAAAAAAAAAAAAATTCTCGGACTTTGTAATTTCTTGTGCTTTATTATTAGATGATGGAGGATTGTCTAAAATCTCGAAAAAGATAATGCCTATCAATAATTATAAATGGTGCTGTGAAGTTATTCGTGAATAGAATCTATAATTATTTGTAAATAACTATCATGGTGGGATGTAAAACCCGACATTATAATTTGTTGAGAAGTTCAACGATCAACAACAGAACATGTGTTCTTTCACACATGTCCTTTTGTCTCTACTAATCCTGCAAATTTACCTTTTCGGCACCTTTAAATTCCTTACCTCTTTATCAAGTCTATAAATTTTATCAAGTCTAGAAACTTTTAACTGCCGATGCATGCACTTTAGCATTTCTACTTTTACGGTCATTTGTATTCCTATCCGTAGTATAGAAAAATGAATAGAAAAATGAAAATAAAAAGCCCTTTTTATCACATTTGTCAAGTTCAATTACAAGGATCACCGATTTTCACATTTTTTTGGTGAAACAATGAGTATTGCTTCAGAATATGCTCAAAACTTAGTAACTGGGGTGGAGGCAGTAACCAAGGTAACCATGACCCAGCCGCCACGATTGAACTTCGATCTTTCATTTGAAAATTGTCAAATATCAAGCGAGATAGCATAGGTATAATATATGGGTTCCATACACATGGGACACGATGTTGGTTTACAACAATCCAATCAAGTCTACAAGTAGGTCAAGTCCCTCAAAAAGAGTATTTGAGATAGTGACCATTTGAGGGAGAGTTTTATTTATAAAACACTTGGCAATATCCCTTTCGTCGACATTTCTCGGGGTGTTATAATCTCTAAGGCCTAATCTTTAGTGATTCCTAATTATGAAAGAAAACTCCAGCAAATATAAACTGTACATACGTACATAAATTCTGACATTGTTGTTCTGCCATGATAACGACATATACAAGCATTGCCCAGTGAAGACCAGCTCACGTGTTTATAAACTTCTTGGTCTGCCATGATCATGTACATTGAACAGATTGCATTTGTTGCTCAAATATTACATCGTGCCGCAAGCTCTTCGGCTTGGGGTCTAATTGTTAGCGTCTGTTAGGGATTTGAATCCATGTACATGCATAATATGTATCAAATGAATTATACAAAATGCCAAAAAAAAGAAAAGATAAGATAAGGCATGATTTCATAGAGAATTGTAGCTACATCGTTCAACGCCGAAAAAAGGAAGAAGCCAAAGACAAAAGGTGAAAATAGACAAATAAAAATTTAGGAAAGACAACTTATCATTATTATGTTTTAGTCAGTAGGGCAAAGGGTTGATAAGTATGGTTATGACAAAAGACTTTAAACACAATTTCTTGTTGGAATTATCCTAGGTGGCGTCAATATTATCAGAGAATTCATCAAGAGAAAACTCATATGAACAGCCATTTTCTCAAACTTTGTTGATCCACATGGCGATATTTTAAGTTGAATAAGTTGGCTATTGTTTGTTAATGTGTATGCCTTTGCGCTAGCTATTTATTTGAATCGATCCCACAACTAACCTTGAGGCAGATGAAAGATCAGGCAAAGAAAGGCCATAAACTATACCAAACCCTAGGCCAACGTTACCTTAATAGGCGAATTAGCATCGATCGAATCACAAATGGACGAAGTAGCTTAGATGGATCAAAAAGATGTGAAAAGAGCTTCAGTTCTTTTCCTAAGGTAGTTTAGGGAGGAGGCAACTCAATATAGGTAGCTCAAGCCGATAAAGACGCTCAAATCAGGCTCAAGAGAAATAGATAAATAGATGATAATAAAGGATCTCGGATGCCATCCTCAAGCCTGATGTTTGATCTTGATCCTCTAAAAGGAAATATAATGTATAGATTGCCGAAAGATCCCCCTTCTAAGTACGCCCTGTACGAATTAAAATATACGTGCATGCATGTGTTCAGACGCTCTAGGGTTTGAGTACCACCTCTTCAAGTGCTAATAGAATCAACCAAATAAACCAAGTTAGAGATGGCTGATCTCCTCCCTCTCTCATGAAGTCCAAAATACTTCATACCTATTCCGTCGACTGCTATCTCCGAAGCCAGTCCGACACATAAGTTGTAACTGGAAGCATTGAGCTTGAATGAGCCCGAAACATCATAGCTATTATAGAGAATGAGGGGGTAATACACATGCTCAAGAAGCTTGCATTGTGGCATCAGAAGACAAAGTCACTATAGTACGAGGAAGAAGCATACAGAGGCAATGCCAAGAAAGAATCATCGTCTAGCCAGACTATATATCGAGTAGAGCACCGTGACGCGACAACTACACATGTATTTGGGCCGCGCCATTTTGCTCGATGCGATTTCTGCAGTCGTCACCGCTGTGGCCGTTGTCGTCCTCTGCTTCTTTCTGTCTCCTGTTTCTCCTGAAGAGCTTCACGATGGAAGCAAAGATCCTCTTCTTGATGATGCCTCTCTTCGGGGGTAGCCGCCTCTGCTCTTTTCCCAAGTAGCAGTGCTTTCTTGATCCGTCAGGTTCAGGCATGGTTGGTGATTTTCTACTTGTACGACAGAAATGGGAAGAGTTAGAGAGACAAAACATCTGCCTAGGCTGTGCGGGTGCCGGGTAAGAGGAGAGTACGAGGACATGACAATTGATAAAAGCTGATGCCCATTATATACACGCCTAAGTTCGAGGAAGAAAGCTTTCACTTTGAGGTGGAAAATTCTCGTAACTTTTGTGGGGTTTTATGGAAAAAGGAAGAAACAGGAAACCCCACATGTCCGACGAGCTATTCAGCTACAGGGACATGAGAAAGTAAGTTAACATGGGGAGAATTTTATCAATGTGATCGTGTAAAACGTTAATTGAAATATATAAGGATAAAAATATCACATGTTTCATTACTTTGGTACGGCACTTATTTGACTGCTAACACTTTTCAATCAAATGTTCACTTAAATGATATAACTTTTTAATCGAGTACTTAAATGCCATAACTTTATAGGAGCCATGGCACGTTGGGAACTTTTTTTAAAATAATGACACTCAAGTAATTAATATCTTATTCAAGTAAATATTCTACGAAAGTTATGACACTCAAGCGAAAGATTGAGAAAGTACAGTATTTAATTGGATGCTATATGAAAATAATGACACTCGTAATGTCATTTTATCCTGTACACATGTTTATTGTAATTGGCTATCGTCACACCTACAACTGACTAAAAATACTTTCTCCATAGAATAGCCCTTATATGTCCGCTTTAGAGTCATAAATGAAACTTGGTGATTGCCAACATTTTTGTTTCGCTCAGTGTTAGTTATACAATCGTTTGACCAAATAAGCCATAAAGTGACGTGTCGAATTCTGAGTTGATACACGTTCCGAACATCACCATCCGATTGAAATGTCCATTTATAATCCATCGTGTGATGTTTTTATTTTCACTAACATTTTCAATTCTTAGATAGCTGCAAAAAATCTGACTCCCATGGTACTAAATTTTACATAAATGGGTGACCGGGAAGACAGAGTAAACGGGACTGCCCCACAGTTGGTTATGTGAGGAAGCAGGATATGACCGCATGTGCACGTTCGACTCATATAATTGTACTCTATTTCCGGAGACATAATTATTGTTGTTTTCGGCAATTTCAGAAGTTGATTCCTCTAGAGAAGAGATTATTGTCGTATTCGTAAATTACATAATCCTAGCAAGCAAGGTCAATTAGTCTAGGGATGGATTAACTTACAAGAATTTCAACCGTACAATGTCAAAATATTTAAATAATATATTACGTCTTTTATCTGATAATCTAAGTTTTTAGAATAATTAGCAAATGGTTCCACAAAATTTCACGTAATTTCAGAGCTGGAGATCCTGAGTTTAAATATTTGTAATTCTCATTTGTCTCCCTAATTAAATTTTTAAGCCTAATACTATGTAAAAGATAAGATTAACGATAAGGGGGAATGTAAGGATATTTAAATAATAATCACATCAAAGTTCAGAACACTTACACCTTTCATTTTGTCAATAATTGACACAAAGACAAACGTGTCTTAGATTTTCCACATAAGAATATTGAACACGGAACACGTCTCTTCTTCTTTTTGTCTCTTGTTTCTCTTGAAGAACTTCACAGTAGAATCAAAGATCCTCTTCTTGATGAAGCATTTGGTACGAGCAAAAGTCACGCATCGAGCAACTAAGGAGATATTCCGAGACTTATAATGGGTTGGGATCCCTTTCTTGGTAAGCTAGCTTTTTGGGATAAGTTCTTCCAACACCCTTGTAGCGCATCAAAATTGTATCAGAGTTACTCCTTAGACGTGCACTTCCCGATACTGTAGCAACGCGAGGCCGTTCTGTGAGGTAAGAGGGGGAGAATGACGCGGGTAAAAGTCCCATATCGGGCAAGGAGATATTGTAGGACTTCTAATGAGTTGGTTTTCCTCTTCTAGCCAACTAGCTTTTACTTTTAGGCATGAGTTTTTCCATTCTTGGTGACGCATCAGTGATGATTTTCTTGGTGTCCGACAAAAACGTGGAGTGCCAGAGAGAGCATTTGCCAATGTTAGGGGTGCAGGGTAAGAGGAGATGTTGAGGAGGACATGACGATTGATTTGAGGTGTTTACCCTTATATGCTCACACAGACCCAAATTTGGTGAAGATTGAAGCCTGTACTCTAAGGTGGAAAATTTGAGTCTCCACATTTTTGGGTTTGTATGGTACAATAGAGGAAAATCAAGAGCCAGGAAACCTCACATGTCCGACAAGTCATTCAATGAAAATAGTAATGTCGATTGTGACGTATAAAAAAATAAATAAATTAACGAGCAGAGAATTTCAATGAAGTGAATGTAAAAGGTTGAGTAAGATGTATGTGTATCACGCGTTGATTGTGATTGGCTAGCCCTTTGGGATCCTCTTCCACGTCATTGACGAAATTTGGTAAATGTTAATATTATCATTTCACTCGGGATAGTTATATGATCATAGATTGATGTACCAAATCAATCCATATAAAATGATGTGTCGAATTGTAAGCAGATATGCATTATGAATAACACTGGCCAACTAAGAATGCACACTTGCAATTCATCGCACCATATTATTAATTTCAGGTAAATCAATCTTCATATATCTTATGCATTACTCTTACACATGTGCAATGGAAAAACAGAGAGAAAACAGATGAAATGGGACGGCGCAGGCTTGGTTACGGAGGGACACAGGATAAGGACCCGTGCACGCTGGAAGCACATAGTAGAACTGTCTTTTCGATGTTGATCCCCACTAGTCTAGACATTCATGTGATATTTGCAAGCAAGGACACTTAAGCTTTGTTTATTTCATAAAAAATATATATGATTAAAAATTATTCACATAAAGTAATAATTTATATCATTTATAAAGATGAATGGATAAAAGATATTTTCAACGTTCATGAAATAAACGACAAAAGTTGTCTCATATTTTCCATGCCAGAGAATTAGGACACGTCTCTGCACCAAAATCCGAATGCTGTCATCTCCGATCCCTCGGTTTCTTACGTGGTGTTTAGGGTCTGCCCCATTCCTGTCCTCCACGACAAGGACACGGCGGTGTCGTCCTACTAGACAAAGCCAAGGAGTAGTGGGGAATGATGGTTCCGGGACACGACGTTTGGCCGTGCGCTGGGCGTGGCGCTGTGGTGCTTGGACGGTGAACAGATCGTGTTTCCTTTCCCGAGCCAATTGGAGTGCACCAACGAGGGCTGCAAAGTGGAGGGCTCGGTCGGACGACGTGCTGGGATCGCAATTGTTCGCGGCCGGCCCCATGACCTTGCTCTAGGCTTCGCAGATCTTTCCATGTTGATTCAAGTGAGCCTACCGAAACTGTTGGGATGGTTATTATGATACTTTGAAATTGAGACCTGCTTTCCAATTTAGAGAGAA
Organism: Eucalyptus cloeziana; assembly: GCA_014182715.1. Taxonomy (NCBI): domain Eukaryota; kingdom Viridiplantae; phylum Streptophyta; class Magnoliopsida; order Myrtales; family Myrtaceae; genus Eucalyptus; species Eucalyptus cloeziana. The sequence goes on from CM024644.1 coordinate 34,490,792, forward strand.
AGTGGCGTTTTCAATTATTTCTCCTTCGAGAGAATGGTGCATCGATGTAATGGAATGGCGCGGCCTGGATTGACCGCTGTCCTCTGTCACTCCCGCTCCGTTGTTGTCGCATGCAACCTCCATTCTCAACTGGGCAATGTCAAAGGTTCTGTCACCCATCTTTCTCTCTCTCTCTCTCTCTCTCTCTCTCTCTCTCATCCTAGCATCAACTGGCCTCCGGTTTAGGTTGCCTCGGGCAAGTGACTAGACATGCGGCGATTGTAATGTCAGGGACCACAATTAGTCTTTTTTATGTTTAGATGGAGGGGAGAAAGAGAGAGGAAATAGTGGATGGCAAGCGATGAAACCGGGGCAAGATGCGACATGTTAACAACAAAAATAGGTAGCTCCTCGAGTAGCGAGGGGAGGAGCGACGACAAGGTGGGGAGGGAAAAAGAGGTGTGAAGTATCATGGAATGTGAGAATTTTATAAATAAGTTAGGTGTACAATTTCAATTGCCTTAACCCATAGAGGATCTGAATATATATAGATGCACGAGCATGGGGAAAAATTGGGAAGTGACTTGCCCTTCGATTATCTTCCGGACCTCTTTTAAGGGAGACACTTCAAACGTGTTTTATCAAGTAGGAGTGAGCATATCGGATCATTCGAACCGAGAATCACCTGGACCGAATTGGACTAGACTGGCCAATTTGGTCCGATTCTAGTCCGGTTCCCGATTCCATAAAAATGGAACTAGTGATTTTCAATTCGGTTACCAATTCTAGAGTTTTGGTGCCTTAGAAAACAAGTCAATCAAGTTAGCTACTAAAAAGACATTAGTTCAAACAACTTAATCAAATCCTCATTCTTAGAATTTTCTGATTGTGTAGAAAATAAAGAAATTGTTATGAAATACATGAATGAATATTCATTATATTCATCTTATCTAATGTACTTATTATGGTACATTTGTATCATACATTCTAAGTACGTCTCCCTATATAATGAACGTTCATCTCCCCTATCTAGTACATGTATCATTTGATACATTGATATTAATGATAAATACATTCTTGTTCTCCTATAAATAGGAGTTTAGTTTTGATGTACAAAATAACAATCACAAAACAATCACAACTGTGAGAACAACTGAACAACAGTGAGATACTGGAAATAAAACTCTCTCCTCTAACTTTCTCTACTATCTCTGGTGTCTAATTTTCTTTACTTAATCTCTCTATTCTTTCTATTATATATTTGCAACGCAATATTTTACAACAGAAATCTTATTATATTTCACTTGGTTTCTAGTTGACCCCAATAGGTTAGTAGAGACTCCTTATCGCATAGAAGTCTTTTAGAATTAATCAAACTGCAAATAGAAAAATCTCAACATGGCGTGAGGTAAGGGCCTAGGAGAATCCAAGCCATCGGGGACTGTTGATCTCTTTTGGCATTACCTCTAAACTCGGAAACCCCCACAGAAGGGTCACAACAATGATATGATTTGCCCGACGTAGCATTGGATTTTACTTTTTCTCATACTTCACTTTCCGTCTTCCTAATTTACATGCTTATCTTGATTTAGTATGTTGTTTATTCTATATGTTTGATGGATACCCATTTTTGTAAGTAACCCATGCATGATCACTTAGTGAAATGCACCTCAGAGCTTAAAATTTGACAAGACCGTTTGAAATCACATGTTTGATAGTGAAGTGAGTTTAAATATTGACATGGCACTAATCAAATGATTAAAGTAATCTAGTCCTCATTTCTAGGGTCAATGATTGAGGAAAAGTTAAATAACCTCCTACATTGCAATTGACCCCTAATCGGCCTAAATAGGTTAGTGACGACTCTAAAATGAAAGGACATATTAATTGTAATGAACCGAGTCAACCAAATGTCATGGATTGGTAGGAATTAGAAGAACTTGTGGCAAGCATTAGCACAACTTTGTAAGAGGCTCTACCTGCTCTCACTTGGTAAGCCATTGCCCTAAAGGACGCAATAGCGGTATACATCTTATGTGTTAAAAGGCTAATCACAGACGATGACGACAACTAATATGCAATGGCGTGGTTCTTTTCAATTTATCAACAAGCGATAGCACTACAGACCTATCCTGTTGAGCTCTCCCTCGTGGATTGGATGTGCATTTTGGGTATGGTCCAGCTCTGTCTTCTTTCTTTCCCTTTATTAATTTCTCTTTGTATGAAGCACCTTCTACCACCAAAAGGCATTCTGACCGGGTTACGGCTCCTGTGTTAGAGATGATCCATATAAATGCCGAGTCGATCGAGATTAGATGCCATATTATTACATAATTGAGTTCAACGGATTTAAAGAGAATGACGAAGTGGCCCTTGTACTCCAAGCTCCAGGCCAAAATGGCCCCCAAAGTATTTTTAGGTATTAATTTATTTCTAAAGTATTAAAAGTAATTTAGTCCGTCCTCATCTTGCTGAGGTGTATTTATGAGAGAGCCAACTAATGTTGTATAGCCATTAATGTCCCCTAAAGATAAGTTCTATGTCAAGGATTACCATTAGTCTTAGATTTGTCGACACATTTTCACTCAAAGGCTTTTTATTCATTTCATAAAGAAACTAGAAATCAAATTCGTCAATATCTATGGAACAAGAGCCCTCATCAAAAACATTAATTTTGCATTTGCATTTCTTTATTTTTAGATATTGGACAAGTTTATGTTTAGGAATAGTATGTTCACATCAAATGAAATAGAATCTTGACTAAGAATTTCAATTAGCTAGAATAGACGATCGGACATTTGAGACGAACTTGAGTTTAAAGGAAAGGGACTCTTAACTCATCAAATATTTATTATTTAGCCCAATTGAGCCCGGTCCTACTATTCAGTACAACTACACTCTTTTTTCCTAGGTCTCACCGAAAATTTCATATGTCCTGCATGTGTTGTGCATTTGCGGTGCATGTGTCCTATGTGTGCCATTCGTGTGCCATATATTCGCCATTCATGTGTTATGTATGTAATTAGAGGTGACAAAATAGATCATGAACCCATATTTTAACTCATTGTTATTACTATATCGAGTGAAATATGGGTTGCATAAATTTTCAATATGGGCCAAGATGGGTCTAAAAGTGAAGTTTAAATGATTGATGGATTCTAAGGGGCTTGCAAAGAACCCAATGTCAATCCATTTAACCAAAAAGCAATACATCCCCATGTGCCCTGCTCCTGTGCCCAAGTCTAAGGTGCGCAGCCCAGGTCCATCAATGAATGGGCTACAGTTCACAAAGGTTGGGCCCAGGTCCTTCAAGGCCAAGCCTGAGGCCTTGGTATCCTTGCTTAAGCTCATAGAGGCTAGGCTAGGTCCTGTGAGACCGATTCTAAAGCGTCTTCTTAAAAATTAAAAAAAAAAATTAAAAAAAATTTCATGTATTAAGAATCGAACCATAGTTTTTAACGTGAAGCAACAATTTGTCTTTTAATAATATTCTCAACTGTTATCGCAAGGGCTTTGTATTTGAAGGGTTGAAATTTCATTGCTAAAACAAAAGCTATTATAGCCAGTTTGATGCATTTCTCCAATACTGAAAGAGAGAAGTTCGACCGAAAAAAAGAAGAAGAGGAGCGAAGATGTACGATGATGAACAAAGCAATGAACACGAAGAGATAGTTTCACAAGTTCAAGCCCTTCAGTGTTGTGGTGTTCTTGCAGTTTGGGTTGGCTGGGAAGGACATCCTTTGTAAGGCTGCCCTAAAACAAGGGCATGAGTCAAAATGAGTCCGTCGTCTACCCCCAAGCCATTGCCACCGTCTTCATCACTCCTTTCGTCATTGTTTCAGACAAGTCTCTCCCTTCCTTTTATATATATATATTTGGACAAGATGTGGAGGGACAACCACCGCCAACATTCAAAATGGAAGTGCTAATGGTGGGGTTAGCCCTTAGAATTCCATCGAGGGTTCTCTCGTGATCACAGTTGGATGATTCAGTTAGGCTTGCTTCGTGATTCTGCAAGCAATATTTTAAATTTAATTGATATTCTCATGTCGAATCAGTAGGTAATTTTAAGTTTTTCCGAATTTAATTTCTTACACTTTCAAAAGAGAAGCTTTTAGAAAACGACATGGTATACATTTTGTGTTAAAAGGCTAATTAGAGATATCGACAACACACTAATTTGCATTGCCATGGTTTTTTCAATTTCTAACGGGCGAGCCTGGAGGCGATGTCCGCAAGGGCGCGGAGCTGGGGCTTGGGGTCGCATCAGAGGGCGGAGAGGAAGGCGGGGAGGGAGCGGACGGTGGAGATCAAGGGAGCGGGCGTTCGGGAGAGGGAGGGAGGCCTGGTGGAGCAGCGGTAGTGGTGGAGGGGGAGGAGCGGAGGATGACGAGCACTCTCATTCTAGGCCAACTGTTTTTCGGTGGTGAAGATTCGAAGAAGAAGAGAACGCTTTTCAGTCGAGATGTGCGCTTTCGAAACGTTTTTGGGATATTTTGGATCGAATTTGAAAGGCAGATGTTCCACTGTCCAAGATTTGATGTACCCGAAAGGGGAAAAAATAGTAATAGCGTCAATCAAGTTTTAAGGCTCTTTGAAAACACCAATTCTACTGTTCGATTCATGTACGTTCACGCTTTTTTTCTAATCGAGTCCCTATGCTTTTATTCCGTCCAAGTTTGGCCACACAACACCAAAGTATGATCCCATAAAAATATGCAAATGCCTACGTGGATGCATGTGGAAAATTTTACTCAACACCAATAACGTTAGAGTATGATTAAACCCATCAAATGATAAGGTTTGTTTGGATCATAAATAGTTTGACCCAAATAAATTCATTTTGACCCAATTTTTATGCAATACAAATTTAGTGACCCATGTCCAACCCATATCTAGATCCGACCTATATTGCTAAAATGCCTTCATATTTTATAACTTTAAATATTTTTCAGAATATATATATATTTATCTTTTCCATTCTTTTTTTTTTTTTTTCTTTCTTGGTACACTATTGGCCGGCAAGGTCGCCGGCCGACCATCGTTGACCATGCCCTTGGTTGTGATCGGCAAGGGCACAAAGGCCTTCGCCCAAACTAGCCTATAGCCAACGACCTCACCGGCCAAAGGTGAAAGAAAAAGAGAAAAAAAATATATAAAAAAATATTCACATTGGTGCTAGTCGTGTCATGTAAGACCGTCAAAATCCATGTTAGCAATTTTCGGTCTAAATTGACTGGATGTACTAAATTGGTATCAATGCGAAAAATTTTATGACTAAATTGATCCATTTAAAATGATTAGGACTGAAGTGGTACTAATGCAATTGATTTATGACTTTTTTGGTACTTTTCTCATAATTGAGAGTGCTAAATGAACACGAGATTGAGTGAACATGAGATTAAATGAAGAATGAAGAGAGAGTCATAAAGGTGGGTTGAGTTTAAGAGTCTATTCGTTTCGCAAAAACAACCTCTGGGAGAACATTTTTCGAGAAAACATTTTCTGGATTATTTGGTGTTGGAGGGGCAAAGTATAAGCCGCGAATGATAACTATTTTTGCCAGAAATTGATTTCTAAAAGAGAAATAGATTTTTCTATTTCTATTCTTGGATGAGTTTCTAAGCAAATATATCTGTTTGATAATGATACAAAATTTCTATTCTCGTAATAGAAATTCGTTTAATAAGGACAAAAAATTTCTTCCTTCCAGACAGTGGTGACGGCAATTGGTGGTGGCAGCGACAACTAGCGGCGGCGGTGGCGATCAGTGATTGCCGACTAGCGACGGCAATTGATGACGGTGGCCAACGGCAGTGACAACAACCGGGGGCTGATGGTGGTAACCGCTGACGGACAGTGGTGACCGCTGACGGATAGTGGTCAGTGGCGGATGGCGAACGATCGGTGGCGGATAGTAGCCAGTGAATGGTGGTCGATGGCGGCAGCAACGACCGGCGACCACTGACGGACGGTGGTCGACAACGGACGGCAGGCGGTGGTCGACGGCGACGAATGGATGACCGGTTAGTAGTAAGGACGAATGATGAGAAGAATTTTTAATTCTCATTTCTATTCTAGAAATAGAAAAGTAAAAAAAAAATTACTTTTGATTGTTCCAGAAATAGGTTTATGAAATAGTTTTACCAAACATATCTCTCTTCTAGAAATAAGTCTGTAGTACAAAAATAATTCTGGAAGAAAAATAAAATGGTTATTATGCGCCTAAGTGATCAAAGAAAATGTTTTTCGATCAATGGAAAATCTCCTTCTAAAATTGTGGAAAATGATTTCCTCTTTTGAAAAAAGGAAATCATTTTCCATCCCTACGTCCTTGCATTGCCTCTCGCGCAAGCACTTTTTCCCCCTTCTTTCCTTACTTTAAAGCTACAATTTTCTACGCTCTTTCTCATGAAGCCAAGGGTTTCTCATTTTGTCCTCCTCCTTCTTCGATGTCAACGACTAGCAGCGGCCGAGTGCCCCCCTCGTCCAGCAGTACTCGAACTCTGTCGCCGCTACCTCCTCGCCCCTTCGCAGCACCCGCTTGCGAAGATGCGATTTTTGAAGGGTTGTGGCCTTTGCTTTGTCCCATTAAGACACGATTTCTAAGATAATCACCATAATTAGCTCTCATGTCAGTAACTCGATCTCGTTATATACTTTGCCAGTCCTTCATCCCTTGGGATTTAGTGATGATTGACTAGTTTTCGATCGTGGCACTGCTAGATCAATCGAACCGATGCACTAAATGTCTCTGTTAACTTGATTACTTGAGTTAAGGCTAATTTAGAGTATAAGGTTTTTGAATTAAGTGATTGTGAAGTGATTGTTGTTGAGCTTGTGTTCGGCAGAATTTTGCACTATTTTTTGTGCTATTTATTAATGGAGGTGATTAACTCTAGCGGAATTGAAAGCGTGCTGTGGTTTCGGGGCGAACCTGTTAAATGCTAATGGCTAGGGAAATTTAGGGCGCGTTTGGTAACCATTTTGTTTCGTGGAACAATTTTTGATTAATTTTTTTTTCTGATTCTATTCTCAGGAACAATTTCTGAGCAAAAAATTGCGCTTAGTAACTGTCCAAAATTTATATTCTAGGGATACAAATGCGTTTGATAAAATTCTTAAATTATTTTGTTTCTTTTAATTTTTTAATAATTTTATTATATTATATTTTTCTTTCTTTTTTTTTCTCTTCGTCCTCCTTCTTCTTTGTAGTTGACCATCGCCGTGGCTGGAGATCGGCTGGGCAAGGTTCGACGAGCTCGCTGGAGCCTTACCTGGTCATCGGCGAGGGTTGACCTCACCTAGGCAACATGAGGTCGACATCGCCCTGGCCTAGCAAGGCTGAGCGTCACGCCGGCTAGCGAGGCCAAGCCTCGCTGTGGTGATGTGAGGCTCAGCCTCGCCTTGGCTGGGCGAGGTCAAGCTCGCCTAACCACCGACAAGGCTCGGCCTCACCGAGCCAACACTAGGCGACGCCGACCTAGAGGTGGCCTAGGGAGGCTGAGCCATGCCGATGGCTCGGCGACCTTGGCCTCATCAAGGGCCAACAATGCTTCGGCGAGGTCGCCGGCCCTCGTCTAGCTGGTCGCTGACAATAGCCGAGGTCAACGACTAGCCAAAGGGAAGAAGAAGAAATGGGAAGAGAAGAAGAGAAAAGAAAAGAAAAGAGAATAAAAAAAAAAAATAGGAACTAATTCTAGAAATTGTTCCCGAAAACAAGAAGTTACTTTTTTCTACTTCTTATTTCTGTTCCAAATCTATTCCCGAGAACAAAAAAAATATTTTTTTTTTCTCGGGAACAAAAATTTTACCAAATAGGTTTCTATTCTTCTTTCGTTCCTTGGAACAAAAGAACATAAATAGTTGTTTCGGGAACATAATTTTTTTTTACCAAACAGAGCCTAAGTGGCATGTATGAGAGACCACTAGTGATAGATGTGAAATGTTGCATTGTTCTCGTCCACGACTGATCCTGGAGTTTGTCTCTTTGTTATAATGTCTGTCTATTTCTCTTGATACCCATTTTAACATGGTATGCCCATGTATAGATATGGAATTGAGCAAATAAGTTTCTTATGATTATCAATGACCTTGTTATTATGTTCACATAGAAATATGACTGAATGGATGCATGAGCATTTGCACACCCAATATATTGAAAAACAACTTCTGCTATCCCATGCGTTTCTGACTCTTCTACCGTTACCCTTCATGTATTTTACATGCATCTTGTGTTTTATCATCAATGTGTTCCAATATAGAAGGATGATAACAAAATCCAAGCGGTGGTAATGGGTGCGACTGTAGCGGTTATGATAGTTGTCACACCAGTTATAAATAATTATGATTATTTGGAGAACCACATACTGAGAGAACCTCATGTGAATCGAAATTACGAGAGAGAATGAATGAAGCTAGTGAAGGATGATAATGATCATTCGAATAACCACATACAGAGGAAACCTCTCAAATGATGAGAATGTCAAGCAATTTAGATGGTCGAAGGCTATGGGTGTTTTAGGTGAATTTCTCGCCGATGAAGCTAGTAAAGGAAACAAGTCTTTGAGCACATTCAAACCATCTTCAATTGCTCGAGTTGCCAGTACAGTAAATGAGGGGTTTGGTGTTTGTTGTGAGCTCGACCATGTTGAGAACCATTTGAAGACAGTCAAAAGCAACTAGAAGATGATTCAAACTATGCGTGGCAAGAGTAGATTCTATTGGGATGACAAGTTGGATATGGCCATAGCTAGGAAAATGGAATTTGATCAATATGTGCTGGTAATTTTTCTCATCACTTACTCAATACATTCAGTGAGCCAATGTTTCACAAAAAGATTTCTATGCGTGTTCTCTGTTTACTAGTTTATTTATTGACCTCCCTCATGCTAGTTGCTGGAAACGATGTGATATAAGTAGGCTTTTATGATAGGTCTTCATGTCAAGAGAAAACATGCATAGAAAAACGCACAAATAAGTAAATTCAGTGAAAAAAATTGATATATGGATGCATGTTTGCCACATAAAGTACAGTAATAGATATGAAAAAAAAAAGGTGCAAAAAATCAATGAATATGCTCAAGTGTAGTTTTCTTTTGGATTGTGTTTTTGGACGCAAGCATTTGCTGTGCCGAGTCATTTCATGGAATCAATTTTAAAGAGATAATTTCCTAACCATTTCAACCAAAATTTTTAAACTCTAATGCATCTACTAACATGCTGGACTGAAGAATTGTATGTGGAGACTATTACAGAAATCAGTTCCCTATTTGAAACAGAATTGTGTAATATGCCAATCTTATAGGGATTTAAGTTGGCTGAATTGTCTAAAGATAATCCAATCATTCTCTATTCAAGTTGGATGAATTGAATTGTTCCCTACATGTATTTGAATCTGATTGTTGAAAAAAAACAGAGAGCAGATTGTTGACTTGTTAGTCAACCTTGTTTCACTAAAGCCACAGGTTATCGTGTTGCTGTTGTTTCTAATTTTGTTAAAAGTGCAATGCATAATTTAATATTGACTTTCATACTAATGACTTATATGTCTATTTATAGTCTACATTACATGATACCATGTAACATGATAGCTTTTGTTAAATGTACAAGCATTGTACTGCATGTATTTGTTTGGACACGTGCATTCACAGTGCGGGGTGAAATCATGGAATCAATTTTAAAGATGTAAATTATAGTGCGTCTACTGGCATACTGGACTACAGAATTATATGTGGAGACTATTGTAGAAATGATTTCTCTATTTGGAAGAAAATTGCTTGATATGCCAGGCTTGTGGAAATTTAGACCTGATTCTTAGCTGAACTGTATAGAGATAATCAATTGTTCTCTTTTCAATATGGATGGATTTACCTATTCCCTGCATCTATTTGAATACATACATATGCCAAAAGGAGATTATTGACTTTGTAGTGAACCTTGTGTAGCTGAAGCCACATGATATCTTATTGCTGCTATTTTTGTATTTGTTACCTATTGCAATGCGTGATTTACTTTCGACTTCAATACTAGTAACTTTGTATTTTAGTTATTTCAAGTAATTCTAAAACGCTGCAAATCACTCGAGAAAGCCAGAAAAACATATGTGGAACTTGTGTTGATTTTTGAGTAATCAAATGGTTATTTTTCTTCACTCTTCTGGCTGTTATGATTTTTTGGTCTAGCAATCAGGACGACCCTATGCCCCAATAACAAGTAATTGGAGCACATTCATCGATGCTCTACAGTTAAGAGAAAATACAAAGTAGTATGCTCATCAAACAGTGTTAGCAACGTGGTGACTGTTTGATTGTATATTCTAGAGTTTAGCAAATGATATCTTTGATTTTATCTACACCTATGAAAATGCTTCAGTTGTTGCCACAATTTTGTGATCTGTTTATTATCATTGCATAACGAAAAATTTGGTGCAAGATTATCTCGTTTGCAGGAGTCATGAGGTATTTTCATCAAGATTTTGTTACTCTCCCTTTGTTGTTCTTGTGTTTGCACTTAAAGGAATGAGAGTATTTTATGTATCATGTTTTAGCTGTTACACTTGCCCTTGAGCATAGTTTAGAAACTTCTCTTCATGTCTAGCTGTGGAACCAATGACTGAATGAATATTGCTTATTGACAGGTCCATCATTCTCATAAAAAGTATCTGAATGAGAGGATTGATAAACATGATGAGATGGTTGTGGTGATTGGGAGAGATATGGCCATCATAAGCTTTGCTAAGCAGTTCGGAGACATCGATGCAACGGAAGTTGACTCCTCACCTGTCGACTTACGCAATGACTTCGATGAGTTGTTAAAGGGCTCAAAAACGTCTTCCTCTACCATGCCTTCATAAAAGAAGTCCCACAAAAGGTGAAGATGTTCCAGCAATGATGACAAGTATGTTGCACTTTCAACACAACTTGGAGAGATGGCATCGACAATTAAGTCATTGGGTCAAAGCAGTATCAATTACTCTCAAGTCTATTACTCTCAACTCTACAACGAGGTGATGAAAGTGGATGGATATGATGAAATTACCCTTCAATCAATTTTTTTGAGCATCTAATTGAGAATGAAAAAAATGGAAAAGCATTCATGGTGACGAATCTTCGCAAAGTGTGGATTGATAAATTTCTAAGAAAAGCAAATCATCGGTGATATATTGTATTGAGCTTTATCGCCAAAAGACTCATGTGTTCTTTCTTTTTATGTTGCTATTGTCAGTACTTCAAGAGATGAAATTTGATTTAAGGTTGGTTTTTATTGACATTTCTATAACTAGTGATCTTAGTGTGGAATTTGCATTTCAAGTTAAAGAAGCCCCCGCACTCTCTTTGACATTTTATTTATTTACTCTACCATGTAGCTGTGCATTGTTCAAGCAAAGGGTTGTACATGCTTTGCTTCTTTTCTCTTTTGTTAATTATAACACAAAAGACCAGGGGGGAGAATAGGCCACTCAACTAGAAGATTCTGGCGAAGGGCAAACAGAGTTTTTTGGGTAAATTTTTGTTAATCCTATGCACATTTTACCTAGTGATCTCATGCTTAATTCCCTTGTAGCATTTCATTATTGAATGAAAACCATTTTTCTGTGTGATGATGTGTTGGGTATCGAGGAAGTGGCTGGGGAGAGAAGAATTTCGTTCTATCTTTGACAGTCTGTGTGCCTGTTAAGTGCCAACTTGTATCTCAAGAGAGTAGTTAATATTGTTGGGTAACCTTTTCTTTTAACCCTAATATTCTCTCGATGCCTCATTTTGGTAAGATTGGTAGTGTTATGATATCTTTCCTATGTATGCATAATCATCAAAATCTTATAGTGTCAAGTGCGCTCTCCAAATCATTTGTTCATGATTGTAGATTTTCAAGAGAAGTTTAAAATCCATACAAACAATTCTGAGAAGGGATGAGTGTTTGGCAATGCGAGGGAACAAAGATCTGAGCAAGTTTGCTCAGCCTTAAAGACAAGTTCAGATTTGACGGATCCATGGGTTGGTAAAGCAATGCATGCCTAGGTGGTAAAATTTAGAAAAATATATTCCGAGATTTTTTTAGGTTTCAGCTGAATACCCAAAAATATTATCATTTTCTTGAAAAATGACTCCCAGGAAAATATTTTACAAAAATAGCCCATTTGCCGCAAAACGAGCAGGCCCTAAGTAAGTTGTAAACTTATTTATGACCCATTTAACATCAATATTGCCTTTAAATCCATTTATAATCCATTTGCTCAATATAGCCAACCCACTTAACATTCCCATGGGTTAACAATTGAGTTTGTAATCCATTTTGATAGGTTTAAGTATGACATGAACATTCACATCAAAATTAATTGTATCCACATCATTCGATGGATGGGCCGAATTTGGTATCAAACATATCTACTTCTTTAGATGTGGATTGTTATTTCACATTCCTAATATGATGCTTAGGGTCTATTTGTTAGCTTGTTCAATAGTGACTGATTCTATTCTTTTGTTCCCAAAAAAAAAAGAAAAATCCATTTGGTAAATTTTTTGTTCTCAGGAATAAATTTGGAATAGAATCAAGAAGTTAAAAAAAAAAAAATTTGTTTCTTTATTCTCGGGAACAATTCCAAAATCAAGCCCAACCTATTTTTCTTTTTTCTTTTTTCTCTTTTCATTTCTTCTTTTCTCCTTCTCTCTTCTTCTTCCTCCTAACCGGTCGTTGGCAACTGGCTAGGCAAGGTCCAGCGAGCTTGTCGATGGCCAAGTGAGCCTCTACCCAACTCAGCAAGGCTTTCCTCGCTAGATCCGACTAGGCAAGCCTCGCGAGGCTAGGGCGAGGTCGAGCCTCACTACATCGATGGCCAGGTGAGCCTTTAGCGAGCTCGCTTGATCTTGCTAAGCTGATCACTAGCTACCGCCCACCATCGTAGCTAGCCATAAAGAAGGAGGAAGAAGAAGAGAAAAGGAAAAAAGGAATTTTGAAAAAGAAAAAAGAAAATAGAGAAAAATATAATAAAAGTATTAAAAAATTAAAAAAACAAAAAAAATTAAAAATTTTGTAAAAGCATTTCTATTCCAATAATAAAAATTTTGAACAATTACTAAATGCCTTCAAATGTTCAAAAATTGTTCTCGTAAACATAATAAAGAAGAATAATTTCTGAGCGGAAATTATTCCCAATAACAGAATAATTACTAAACACACTCTTATTCTTTTTTGGTAGCACCAATACCGAGATGACCAACCTAACTAATAATGGAGCACCACCGTTGCATTTGATTAGGTGAATGGCATATATTAGCAGTGTTGCCTGAAACCTTTAAAATATCTATATATCTAACTCGCAATTTGAGTCATTATTGTAATATTTGAGATTTTTTTTTACTAGGTCAAAGAAAGGTGGTGGGACCCATTTTAAATAAAGAAAGAAAAAGAAAACAAAAAGGGGAAGAGATAAAAATGAAAAGAAGGCCCACGTTTGGGCAGCAAAAGAAAAGAGGAAAGAAAGAAAGAAAGAAGAAGAAGATGAAGAAGAAGAAAGAGAAAAAAGAAGAGACAAGGCTTTGTGTGTTCATGCTGTAGGCAACTCACCAAGCTTATTTACAACGCCTGGTAAGTGATCGCACCCTTCATTCTTCCAATCGGAGTAGTTTCGGAGTTAGGGTTTGAAATTCGGAATTTTGGGAAAATCGAGCGGCGAAGTCTGATTTTGGAGTTGTTGAGCCATGTATTTTTATAGAAATCATTGTTTATGGTATTGTGAAGCCATAGGATTTTACGGATTGTGATTTGAGCTTGTGGTTTGTCCGAAATAAAATTTCGAAGTTTCCCACGTGCAGTGAACAGTACGCGTCCAGCAGCTTTAGGCCCATATTTTGTCATTTTTTGGCTTGATTTTGGGGCGGCCAAGTTGGGATTCTTGTAGTATGTTTGAAATGCTTTCTATTGACTATAAGTACATTTGGATCGGGGGGTTTGGAGGAGAAAGTTAAGGCATGATCAAGTTTTGCGCTTAAAATCCGTGTTGCGAGCGGCTTGAACAATCACTTTGGTTATGCGATTTGTTAGCTCGTAGGAGTCCTTTTGTGAGAGTTAAGGCGTAGTTTAGTCGTTTCGTAATTGAGATAGAGTTTTATTTTGATTTTAACATTATTCATCGGTTATTTGATAGGGCTGTGAGTTCGACGATATGAGTATCGTTTGTCATTTGGTCGTAAACAACGAGGTGAGTAGTACTATATCTTCTTTGGTTTTGTAAAATCATGTTTTGAAGTATATATATGTATATATTGAATCGAGAATAGCATTTTTATTGCATAAAAGCCGGATCGAGCAATTACTACTCTTTGGTTGATTGTGAATGTTTAAAAAGCGTGTTATACAAAGTTTGTGGAGAAATATATATGAAATTGCTTTGCGGCTGATTTATGGAAATGTTTACGATGATTTGAGAAATGGATGATCGGCTATGCTTCAAAAGGTTATTTGCTTGATTTACAATATTGATTTATGGATTGAATTTTTGGATATTGGAGGATGTGGATTTGGTGCTCAATATCATTGTGAGCCTGTGGAGGGGCTAGTGGATATGCATACCGGGTTTAGGATATTCTTCTGGGTCGAGCCACTGGCTTTGTAGGTGGAGACCTTGCCAAGGTGGGGATCTTGGTCGCCTTGTCACAAGGCATTGTATCATGACCATGGTTAGATATTGAGCAAAAGATTGGTCGATGGATGGACCATCGACGTGTGTTTGATATGAGATGAATCAATGGATAGACCATTGATATGTATTTTTGATGGAGATTATTCAATGGACTTGACCATTGATACTTGACTTTTGATGGTGATTTAAATGAGTTTTCATATTAGTATAAGGCTTCGATGATAAGAAATAATTCTTATATGATTTGATATGTAGTTTTTATATATTGAGTTTGAGTTATGAAGTTTGGTATTGTTTTGTATACATGCATAGTGGTTACTCGATTTGCTTAAAAGATATGTACTACTCACTGAGCTTGTGGTTGCTCACCCCTCTATTTTCCAAACCTTTTCAGGTCCTTTGGTTAGTAGTAGTAGGTAAAAGAGTGCTATCGATGGGGACCTTTGGAAGTAGACTTTGGATATGGTTTGAGGCTGCGTCCTTCGGGTGGAAGGATGGCCATGTTACCCCATCCTTGTAAGATCTGGGGTGTGACAATTATAAATCTTGCAATTGTTCTATATTGTCTCAGTGAAATCGAACCATCTTATATTTCGATGTCATCCAGTCGCAAGTCATCACCACTGATTTTTTAGGCTATCACAATCGCAAACACTCCCAAATTGTCACTAGTTTTCCCAAGTGGTAGTCAGTCCATTGGTCAACGTAGATCAGACTCGAAGCACTTAAAAATCGAGTCTGCGTCAACAATGATTTGTCCTCTATTAAACCTGTTCAAACTGTTTTCCTACACATTGTTCTATGGTTGCCGCTAATCGATGCTCCATCCCCACCAGTTCAAGATTAGCCATTGCTGGCCGACGGGCAAATCACCGAGCAGTTCAGTTCATCACTATCGATTCAAATTGGTCATTGGATCTTAAAACGTCATTTGGCAATCCAAGGGACCATCATCAATCCCGGTGTTCTTCTTTCTACTCTTCTAGACGGTCTAGCTGGAGTCGGTGTGAGTTGATCTTATGTGATTGTGAGTCAATCCGGAAAGATCAGTCATCTATCACCAGTCGGTCAATTGGTCCCAATTTCAATCACTCCAAAGCATGTGGGTGACGAGATATGCTTTGACAGAGTTTAGGCACAATTGACAAAATAATGAACTAGGACCCAAACTATTAATCTAACATTATATGTTTGAAAAAAAAAACACACACACACAAAAGCTAATCATACCTAAAAATGTATCCTTAGATTAGTATTTATTGACTCACTTCTGAGATTTTGAAAGTATAAATTGACTAAAAGAAAGATCTTCAGTCAACACTTTGAACCAGGAATCCAAAGTAGAGAGGACACCCTAAGATATTACCTTTTCAAATTCTAAAGCGTGGCGAAAAAGAAGAAGAAGAAAATGTTCTCCACAAATTGAAAAAAAAAATGGTGAAAGCTCTATTATGGAAGGAAAAGGGAAATGCAGCTGTGCTCCAAGTCCACAACCACTGACTCAGAACAAAGGAATCACATCTCCATGTAAGTCACTCCAAGATTTTACCTAATAAAATTATAAAGATTGTCAAAAAAGACGTTCTTTGCAAAATAAAAATAAAAAAATGGCGAAAACTTCTCTTCTAGATGGAACAAGAAAATGCAGCTCTCCACGTTATTAAAGTATTAAAATCGCTAGTACGTGGGTTTATATACTCTTTATACAAATGTGGCGGTCTTCTCTAGTTATAGGTTTAAGATTTTGAATTTTGACCTTTTAATATGATATTAGAGCAAGATTCTGCCCTCGATTTATTTGCATGTGTAGCCCTTCATTCGTTAAACTTCACATATCGTTCCTAATCTGGCTTGTACCCAGATGGGGTGTTAAATTATCTTGTGTACGGAGTTTATTTGCCCTTTATATACTAATTGTTGTACTTGTCCCATGCACGCAAAGCACGTGAAGTTAACTGCAAATAAGGGTGCGTTGGCTGTAAAAAGCCGACTGTCAAGATACACTTTTGGATGCCTTGCAAATGATTATCGTGACTCGTTTACTCTGTAACGTGCCTATGGAAAGTACATTTAATTGCCAACGGCGGATCAATTGTATATGCCCTCATACGAGTTAGAACATAGTTCCATTCATGTGTGTAGACACTCAATGGTTTAGAGTCCTACCTTTTCGAGTGCCAATGGACTTGACAAAGCAAATCGATTTAGAGATGGCTGATCTACTTCCCTCTCTCATGGAGTCTGAAACATTTTTTTAGCAGGGGAGTTTTAACTAGATGCGTTGAGTTCATGTGAGCCCAAAGAATCGTAGCCGTTATTATTGAGAATGAGAGGGCAACGTACATGATCCTTGGCCAACCTTGAGGCCCAAGAAGCTTGCACTTTGGCATAAACAAAGGCAGTAGAGTAGAATATGAGGAAGAAGCACACCGAGGCAATGCCAAGGAAGCATCATGGTCTAGTCAGGCTATATATCGACTAGAAATCCATAATGCAGTAACTACATACGTGTTTGGGCTGTGCCATTCGCCTGGTTGCAATTTTCGTGGTTGGCGCCGCCATTGTCTTCATCTTCTTCTTCTTTCCATCTCCTGTCTCTCTTGAAGAACTTCACAATGGAAGCAAAGATCCTCTTCTTGACGAGGCCCCTCTCGGGGGGCAGCCTCCTCTGCCTTCCTCTCAAGCAGCGGCGCTCACTCGATCCGTCAGGTTCGGGCATGGCCGACGATCTCCTTCGCGTCGGACAAAAACGGGAAGTGTTAGAGAGACAAAACATTTTGCCAATGCCGTGTGGGATTGCAGGGTAGGAGGAGATTCTGAGGAGGACTTGACAGTTGCTTTTAAGCAATTGCCCTGTTATATCCGCGCGCACTGAGATCCGGTGAAGACTGAAGCTTTTTTAACTCATGGTGTCCTCGCTTTTTTGGATTCTTAAGGGACAGTAGTGGGAAACAAAGATGCAGGAAGCCCCCACATGTCCGATACAGTAAAAAAAGTGAACAGCTGTGACATGCACGATGACATACGAAAAATAGTAAGTTAACGAGGTGAGTAGGATTGTCGAGACCTACGATTGATTGGCGCAGGAAACACCTTTCTCCAATGGTGACATGCACGATCCATGTATTGATTTCCCTTTTTTCTTTTCGATTGCAGGTTATTGTAGTTGCAGAGTTTCTGTGTCCATGGCCATCTCAAGAGGAAGTATCTGACTAGGAGTTTTGGGACCTGTCGACTTGTGTATCGCACTTGAACTAGTAATCGTAGTGTTTGGATTCGTTTTGATAATTCGGGTTTTGATTGACATTTTCATGCAGGGAAAATTTGGTGGTGGTGGTGGTGGTGGTGGTGATGCAGAGTTATAATCCCCAGACACAAAGTAATGAGAAAACTCAGTTTCTTTTCAATGGTGATTTGGATCCAAATTCTCAATTTGGGATGTTGATTTGAAGAACAAGAATAATTTAGCCCGATTCATTTATTTATGGCAAACGAATGCATCAAACGAGAATGTTTAAGTAAGATCTCGCTGACTTCATTATGTCGACAAGTCGCATCTGACGATTTATATTAAATGAAAGCCACATTAGATTTTTAAGCCACATAAATCACTGACATCAATCAATTGATGATTTTTAAACTTATGCCCTTGAATGATTATTCAAAAGTTATGACGCTTGTGGTGTTTTTTTCATGAAAGGAACTTAGAATGGTGAACGTTTTTATTTCGATTAGTATAGTCTAATTAATCAAATCAATACATTAATTGATATATCAGATTCTGAGTTAGATACACATTCTAGAAGAACATCATCATCCGTCAAAATGTCCACTTACAATTGGTGGCATCATTATATTACTTGAATGAATTGTCATTTATCTAACATTATCTTTGTAAATGTGTCATGGGAGAAGAGAGGAAATAGGACAGTCCCACTGGGTTGTACATGGCTCACGATAAGGCGTGGACGTACGCGTTCAGGGGATATAAAGTGTTTTGCCCCGGTCAACACTCCTGTCTCGGCCCTTTTGTTCTCTTTAAAAGTCATCACCCCATTATTGTCCTCCACGACAAGGACATGATGGTAATCTTGTCTTGCTAGACGATTTGTTTAAACGATGAATGCTTTTACATTGCTTTTTTGTTTTAAAAAAGAGTCCTATATGAGCACCGGTAGGATTGAACACCAATCCCGATAACTCGAGAATCAAACTAAACTGACCGATTCTCGATTCAAAAAATTTAGAATCGACGATAATCAATCTATTTCTTGATTCTAGGTGTTGAATCATATTGATGGACCAAACCAGTGAAACTGCGTACTATATAATGAGTATAATTTTGTCTCGTTTTGTCATTCATCGTTTGTGGTATGTGAGTCTCTGGTGTTGTAACCTACCCGATAATGAGTCAATTGAGCAGTCGCGCCGCCCAACTTATGCGGCACCATGAATGAAAATCTCATGAATTCAATCCAAACCAATAGATAGATGTGTTGCCATTGATACCTTATGCTTCACACCTTCACACCTTCATACAAGACAAAATAGTAATTTGACAATTGCATCTTTGAACTCGGATCTTCGACGGGTGGCTTCGCATTTGGCTCACCGACTCCTGAGATGATCAAAACGTCAACCTTGACTTCATTCCCTGTAACCAAGATTTCATAGTTGAAGAAGGGTCAGGATAGTTAAACTCCTAATGAGATTAATACCACCTGTTGGTTCAGCTGAAATAACTGATCTCATTCAACTACGGTGCTTTCTGAAGAAGTATTAAGGAAGTAGATCGCTCGAACCTAGACTGTAGTTTCCCTTGATCATTCGCAGAATAGCCAGAATGACTATCCGGGCTTCGACCTGTCGAAAGTTATTTCACACTTTGGCGAGGAGAATACAGAGTCAACTTGTCCCAGACTTCAAATTAGCACTGATTGATTGATTCTCATATGCTTCAGGCCAACAATACTCCTGTGCCAGTGCTTAAATCTGTCAAAGAATAAGAAGGATATTACTACCAAGTGTTCTGGTTTCCTTGGCAGTTTATTCCTGGAGATCAAATGCTCAGCTGCCAGCGACGTTCCTCTGCAAGTTTACTGCAACCTTTTCAAGAAGAAGACTGTTCAGTTCACTTAAGTTGGTTCCATTGGAGGACCTAACTTCTCCTTGGTTCATATCATTGTCTTGGATCACTCCTTCACACCACTCCTCAATCAGTGCCTCAAGATAGTGATCGTTGGGCTTCTATCTATGGTATGCACGCTCAAGGTGATGAAATGATGAGCTTCATATCACGGAATGAGTTCTCACATCCTCATGCATTGCCATGCCAGGCATTGCTGCGCTTCATGCAAGGAACCATCTCTACTCCGAGACCTTAAAAGCGTGTTATATGTCGCCTAAAATGCTCGCTGCACAACTGTATGTGAGCCTGAGCTGATTTATCGATGGAGCGACATTCTTATTCTAATATGTAGCTCCAAAATATCACGGTCGAGTTGGGAGTCGCACCACGTTTAGAAGGTTGATTTGAAGCTGTTTCCTTCCTCGATGATAGGAGTCCTCATTTCAACCGATACATCTGGAGAAAATGATATGAGCATTAAACAATTGAATTTCATTTCAACTGTCAATCTTGCAGCATTATAGGACATCCTAGTGGTGATGTATACTATCTTTTTTAGATATCCTTATCAAAACACTCGGACTTAAAATAGTAGGAATATTAACCCGATAAAACTTTAGATGAGTTTCTACTTTACCATTCATTACAAAAATCATAGGCTAAAATTTACTCAAATGAATAATATTCATAAGAACCAAAAATTAAAAAGGTAATAAAAAGATAGCATACTTTTTTGTTGATGTAGGAAAAGATTGAAATTAACAGATTTTTTTTATTCTAACTGTTATTGTGAAAATTTGTGAGCAATACCAAATAAATGATTTGATTTTATTATGGAAAGTTGAGGAACTAGATTGGACATATTAAAATTTTAAAAATCATATTGAACATTTAGGAATAGCTTTAATGGCATGTTTGTTCGAGGAAAAACTTCAATATAAAGGAAAATGTTTTTCGGGAAATCCTTTCCTAGGAAAACTTTTTCTTCTTTTCAAGTTAAGGAATTCATTTTTCTATTTTTTTTTACTATAAATGATTTTCTTTTAACTAATCAATTTCATAAACCAAACTTGTGAAAGTCAAGAAAACAAATTCACAAAATATTCTTTCACTTAAGCAAACACTCTCTAATGCAACATTACACTGACAGGAAATAGAAGAGAAAGAGAGTAATTTTACTGTATTTCATTGATTTGTATACAAGCACTACAATATATTTATAGTGTAAGAATGGAAGAGAATAAAAGGAAACAATATACAAAGAATATGTAAATTTCCTATTTACTGAAACTTCCTATGTACTAAATCAATCTATCTACAAACAGAATCAATGACAATCTCCAACACTCCCCCTCAAGCTGATGGCCTATATATGTCTAGGACACCAAGCTTGCTCAGTAGATAACTGTGTTGTCTCTGACATAATGGCTTAGTGAAGATGTCTGCAGGTTGATCTTTTGTTCCAATACCCTTTGCTATGACGATTCCTTCTTTGATCTTATCTCGTGTAAAGTGGCAATCAACTTCTATATGTTTAGTCCTTTCGTGAAAAACTGGATTTGCTGCCAATTTGAGTGCAGCATCGTTGTCACAAAATAACTCAGTTGGTCCACTAACCTGTAACCCGAGATTTGAGAGTAATCCTCGAATCCAAACCACTTCACAAGTAGTTTTGGCCATGGCTCAATATTCTGATTCAGCTGATGACAATGAAACAGTTGATTGCTTCTTTGTTTTCCACGAGATTAATGACTTTCCCAATTTTATGCAAAAACCAGTAATAGATCTTCTGGTCATTGGGCAAGTAGCATAATCCGTATCACAGAATGCTGTCATCTTCATATTGCAATCACTAGATAAGAAAATTCCAAGTCCTGGACATCCCTTCAAGTATTTCACAACTTTTAGGGCTGCGTCCATATGAGATTGTTTTGGACCATGCATGAATTGACTAAGTATCTGCACTGCATAACATATATCAGGCCTTGTCATAGTAAGATATATCAATTTACCAACAAGTCGCTGATATGCCGATGGATCTTTAAGCACTTGATCTTCGATAGATAAAGAAGAGTTCAAATCATATTCATGAGTAGTCAACTTGGTATTTTGCTCAGCTGGTATGATAGCTGGTTTGCATCCGGATAATCCCGGCCGAAATAATTTCGAGGATGAACTTCCCTCGATCGAGGTTGATACCTTCTTTGGATCTAGCAATTTCAATCCCAAGAAAATATTTGGGCGGTCCCAAATCTTTGATATGAAAAGTAGAATGCAGGTATTTTTAAATCTTGCAACATGAGAATCATTATTTCCCATGACAAGTATATCATCAACATATATCAGCAAATAGATTGATGAATTACCTTCACTCCATGTAAACAGTGCATAATCATGCTTAGAATGTTGAAATCCCACATTAGTCAATGCAGCAGTGAACTTAGCATACCCTTTGTCTAGATGCTGTTTCAATCCGTACGGGGATTTGCGTAGGCGACATACTCGAGACTCCCCGTCCGCGTAATCCCTGTGGAAGCTCCATATAAATTTCTTCATCTAGATCGCCGTGAAGAAATGCATTGTTAACATCCATCTGATGTAAGGACCAATTTCTGACGGCTGCAATGGATAAGAAAGAACGGACGGTGACTTCTTTGGCAACTGGTGAGAAGGTTTCATGATAATCAAAACCTTCTCTCTGAGTAAATCCTTTAGCCACTAGCCGAGCTTTATATCTTTCAACTGAACCATCTGCACGAAATTTGATTTTATAGACCCATTTACATCCAATGGGTTTCCGATGCGGGGGAAGAGGAACAATATCCAGGTATGATTCTCGATCGGGCGTAAGTTCTGATTTCATGGCACTCTGCCATCGCGGATCATGAGACGCTTCATGGAAAGAAGACGGTTCGTTTTCTTCCGAGAGACGGCTGACACAACACATGTGTTCCGGTGACAGTTGACGAAAAGATACGTATGAAGAGACAGGATACTTCGTACTTGGGGAACGGGATGCAGAACAAATGTAATCCTTAGTCCATGTGGGTGGACGAGTGTGTCGTCCGGAACGGCGAGGCTGCTCAGTTGCTATTAAGTCGGAGTCTTTGAGAAGGATTCAGAATTAGTTTCTGAGGGAGCAGAAGCCAAAGAAGGATCCTCAGTTATTTCCGAAGGTAAGCCGTCTCCAGAAATGATAGTATTCCTTGGGACAGAAGGAGATGGTTCCGGAGCAACAAACATATATTGTGTAGCCATAGATAAATCTTCTTCGCATAGAAAAGGACTATGACTGGGGGACGATGATACAGAAGATGAAGATATCATATCTTTAAAAGGAAAAATATCCTCGTGAAAGATGACATCTCTTGCTGATAAAGAAATGTCCCGTAGAAATCTCCATCACTCGATAACCTTTTTGAAGAGGTGGATATCCCATGAATATGCATTGTGTGGCACGAGGTCCCATCTTATCTAAAGGACCGACATTTGCCGTATAACATAGACATCCAAATACTCGAAGATGATCATTGCGAGACTGTTTATTATAAAGCAGTTCAAAAGGAGTTTTTCCATCCAAAACACGAGTTGGCATGCGATTAATCAAATAGGCAGCAGTGACCACACAATCTCCCCAAAAAGTTTCAGGAATAGAGGCTTGATATTTTAATGCACGTGCTACTTCTAAGAGATGCCTGTGCTTACGCTCTACAACTCCATTTTGTTGTGGTGTGTAGGTACAAGAACTTTCATGGAGTATCCCTTGAGAAGATAGAAATGTGATACAATCAGAAGTGAAAAATTCACGCCCATTATTTGTACGAATTCGTTGCACAGATTGATCGAATTGATTTTTAACCAAGGAAACAAAATTTGACAGATGAGTGAATGTTTGACTCTTTGATTGCATTAGATATACCCAAGTGGCCCTTGTATAATCATCTACAATCGTGAGAAAAAAACG
The DNA here is from genome assembly GCA_014182715.1 of Eucalyptus cloeziana. NCBI lineage: Eukaryota > Viridiplantae > Streptophyta > Magnoliopsida > Myrtales > Myrtaceae > Eucalyptus > Eucalyptus cloeziana. Next base: position 34,514,504 of record CM024644.1, read on the forward strand.
GGAACCATCACGATGAGAAGTGTGATAAGGTCCCCAGATATCTATGTGGAGCAAAGAAAATTTTCTATCTGCTCGAGATGTACTTTGAGGAAAAGATGTGTGGGATTGTTTAGCCAAAGGACATATTGGGCATTTAGGATGAGGAAAAAATGCACTATGACCCAATCTTTGATGCAAAATAGAATTTTTATTTCGACTGATAGCATTACAAGAAATGGCTTTATTTAATGATTCTACATCGCTAGGAGAATCAATCCAGTAGTATAGTCCTTGTGCAACACTACCCAAGCCCATCGGTGTGTGCCAGTCGAACGGTCCTGAAAGAAGCAATTTTCGGAGCTAAATATTGCATGACAAAAACTATCTATGCAAACTTTTGAGACAGAAAGTAGATTGAATTCAAAATCAGGAATGTATAAGACATTTCTGAGGACAAAATGGGAACCAAGGTGAACAGTGCCAGTCTTGATGACTTGAGTGATGTTTCCATTTGGAAGACGTACTGATATGGGAAATTCTGATTGTTTATCGACATGGGAAAAAAATTGCTTGTTACAAATTATGTGATCACTAGCCCCCGTATCAATTATCCATGCATTCATAGAAAAAAAATTCTCCTTATGAAGTAAAGTACCTGAGAATCCTGAATTTTTGTCCCCCATCTTCAATTGATTCAGAACCTGCATGATATTCTGATACTGGTCTTGAGTAATTGTCTGTTGTACCCCATCCATCCTTTGTGTCATAACCTGATAAGCTGACGATTCTTTTTCCTTTTTATTTTTATCAGCAGGTTTTCCATGCAATTTCCAGCATGTTTCAATAGTATGATGTGGGCGTTTGCAATATTCACAATACCTATTTTTGAATTTACCATGTTGTCCACTGACCTTTCCGATGTCATGATGCCACGTGGATCGTAGGATCCCTTGAAAGAAGCCGACGTGGCACCATAATAGCCGTCGGATGCATTGGAGTTGGCGGAAGATCTATGACCGTTGATTCCATCTCGCTGATCTGAGCCGTCCATCAGCCCCCCTGAATCAAAACCGTTGGATCTGCCGTGTGAATCTGGGCCGTCCACTTGAAAAGAAGAGCTAGGGTTTCTAGGGTTCCCCTTTTTGCCGCAGCCACATTACCCATTTGTTGTGGGTATCCCGATCGTGCGACGATGCTGCTTCCTCCGGCCACCGCCTCCCGCGAGCCCATGCTGGCCGGAAAAACAGCAAGGCTCGACACCTCTCCTCCTCGAGCGTGTTCCGCCACGGCAAGGCGCGGCTTTCTTCTTGGACGGCGAGCGATAGATGCGTCCGAGCGGCGGCGATGGTTCCATGGTGAGGATCTGGGATCGGAAGGCCGAGTAAGTATCGTTTAGTATAAGCAAAAACCATGTGCTCTTTTCCCTTTCTCGCATGTCTCTGTATTGCCTTAATGTGGCTTCGGGTCCCTGAATTCGTTCCTCGGCTGACTCCAACTCGTTCCACAGAGAGGAGAGACGGTTGAAGCAAGCGGTAACCGAGAGGTTCCCTTGCTTCAATTCCGTCAATTTCTGCGTGATGTTGAAGAGCCGTGCTCGGTCGAGCCGACCGTACATCTCCTTGATGCTGTCCCAGATTTGCTTGGAGTCCTCGGTGGGTGGCAGTCCAGCGGCGATGTCGGGAGCGAGGGTGTTGCCGATCCAAGTGCAAACCAATTGGTTGCACTTCCGCCAGAGACGCTGGAGGCGTTCATCGGTTGGGATCGGGACGGTTCCGTCGAGGAAGCCGTCCTTGTCCTTCGTCACCAAGGCCCGACGGAGATCACGAGCCCACGACGAATAAGCTTCTGGTCCGGTGAGTGGGTTGCTGATGAGACGTAGTTCGGGACCATCCGCCGGCGATGTGTACAGTGGATCGCCGGGTTCGAGCCGGCCGCCACCGATGACCGGAAAAAGAGGCAGCATGAATCCGGGCGGCAATGTCGGGTAGGGATTCGTCCCTTGACCCGGCATTGATCCAAGTTCTCGACCCGGCATGAAACCGGGTTCTTGACCCGGCGGCGTGAATTCGGGTTGAGGTCCCGGGTAGGGATTCGTCCCTTGACCCGGGACTTGACCCGAGATAGCTCCCGGAACTTGACCCGAGACAACTCCAAATCCTTGGCCCGGCACAGAGGGGTGTTGGGCCCACATCTGTCCTGGCCCAGTAGCCCACTGGTACCAATTAGCTGGAGGGAAATTTGCGGGCCACTATGTTGTATGAACCGGTCTTTCCGAAAGAGTTTCTTCGGAAGATCTTTCTTCTCGGAGGGGATACCTTGATTTGATGTGGGCGTTCCCTCTGTTGAAGAGCTCTCAACATTCTTTGTCATGGTAAAAAAATAGAATTCCTAACCGATTTGCTGGTCTGTTTCTGCAGTTGAAGATCGTGCAACAACAGACCAGAAGATGAAGCGGTGGCAATTCAAAAAATGCGGAAGCTAACCAGGAGTAATTGCTCTGATACCATGACAGGAAATAGAAGAGAAAGAGAGTAATTTTACTGTATTTCATTGATTTGTATACAAGCACTACAATATATTTATAGTGTAAGAATGGAAGAGAATAAAAGGAAACAATATACAAAGAATATGTAAATTTCCTATTTACTGAAACTTCCTATGTACTAAATCAATCTATCTACAAACAGAATCAATGACAATCTCCAACATACACAAATTAAAAGTCCATAGATTACACTACATATTGGGCCAAACTTTAGGGATCACTAGTGTCTATTTTCCAATTTGAAAGACAAGTGTCTATCAAAGATTTGATCACTTGTGGGGATAAAATAGTAATTGTCCTAATAAATTTTAAGGAGCATTTGAGACTCCTTTATCGAATAATATAAAAAATATAAAATTAATCTACAAAATTAATAAGTTATAATGTCGCATGTACATATCTGCTGTTAATTATGATCTATCGATTCAACTTTTTGCACTTATACATTCACGTACTTTCACATGTACTTGTAGTTTGTATAATCAAGTTTTTCTACTTTTGCAAATTTTATAATCAAGTCCATCCAATACCAAATTTAGCTGACATGGCCGTCAAACGATACAAAAGTATGATACTAATAAACTATGTGGATACCCACATGACGTGTGTTAAAATTGTAGCAATTATAGAGAGCATTGGTACATAACATAGATAAAATTTAGCCAATTTGGACACCCAAGTGAACATCCATACTAGAAAAACTTTATCCACTTCATACTACGTCATCCAATGACTAACTCAACTAGAGTTGGCTAGATTTGATGCCGAAGACCCTTGATTAGAAAACTTATTAAAATAGAAAGACTTGATTAGACAAATTCAAAGTATAATGACTTAATTAGAAAAAAAAAAGCATTAAAGTAGGTTAAACGTTGATTCATATTCTTAGTACAACACTTTTGTCAACCATTCGTATCAAGTAGCACCTCTCCGATGGCAAGACCCGACTAATTGTGAAACTCTTGCTTTGCCCTCTGTTAATATAACCATGATATTCTTTGTCAATATAACTTTATGACATTAGATTGAGGAAATTGTCAATAGTTTTTCTCTATTCCGCTATGTATGCGCGCGCGCTTGTATGTGCACGTTATCCATGTTCATTGCGTCAAGCTCTTGTTCTTCGCTCAGTGCTACCATCAAGTCTCTACGCTGCCGCTTGCATCCTTCACCATTCTACTCCTCTTTCAAAAGACCTTGGCTCCCCTTTCCGGAAACTTCTCTCTCTCTCTCTCTCTCTCTCTCTCTCTCTCTCTCTCTCTCTCTTCTTCACGCATTGTTTTCAAATGCTGCATATCTTTACAGGAAAAATGCAGAATTATCAATAAAAGATCAATATTTTCAAGCCAAAAGAATTCTTTCTCAAAAGTTTTGACCAAGTATCTGCCTCTCTCTCTCTCTCTCTCTCTCTCTCTCTCTCTCTCTCTCTCTCATATTTCAAGATACATTGCCAAACAAGTTGGAAACTTTGAGATCGATATGACGAACGGATCCTTAGTTTTGATTGTCGGGTCATGGCCTTTTGGGCTGAAGACCCACCTCGCACTTTTATACTATGTACTTATACCTCGCGCCATGGCCCATTTGAGCCACGTGTCCAATCCCCACACAACCTCGGCGCCTGCCATTGTAGAGCGTTTGACTCCCACACAAACATCAACCGGCTCTCACCAATTAAATTACACCCGACAGTCCCACCAACGTACGGTTGTCCCTCAGTGCTCATAGTTGTACCTGTCCCGAGCAGCCAAATCACAAGAAGGTGCGCAAGAAATTATAACCGCTAATTCAATTTTAAATCTATTATACAATTAATTCAATGACATTCAATATCGTCAACTCTCTTACACGACACATTAATGTGGATAATTTTACTCGAAATTGATAATTTTCCCAAAAATGAGAGTGAATTCACGTCACGAAAAAAGTGGACAGTCAAAATTCTTTTTTTTTTATAAATGATCGCTTACAAAAGTTCACGACCGAAATCATTAACGAGCATGTTTACACACATGAACCTTAATTAATAATGGAATTATCTCTGTTCAAAATGATTAATAATCATTTCTAGAAGAATATTTTTAAGACTGGTCATCCTCCGCGAAATAGAAAAGGCTCGGAAACAAAAGGAGTTGGGGCTCATCATGGGGGCGGCGTTGGCGGGAGAGGAAACTGACGGGAGAAGTTCTTCCTTGTGTCGGGTCGTACCTTGTCCCCCACCGCCGACGGCTCTTGTAACTCTTGTGTCTCCGCTTCGTGCGGAGCGGTGGCGCTACGCGTGCATTTCGTCATCTCGTGGTGGAATCGTACTTGCAAACCGACCACCATCGAGTCGGCCCAAGTTGGACAGCATAGGGTTTTAACTTGAGAATGGTGAGTCCAGCACGATGGCGAAATGACTTGATGGTGAAATCTACAGGATTTGAAGGAAAAAGATCATGGAATTTAATGAGCATTGAATGAAAAAAGTTGGCAAAAGTCAGACGGCAAGTGAAAAAGATTATGAAAATTAATGAGTGTTGAAACGAAAATAAAAATAAATGACTAGCTCTTGATTGATATCAATGAGGAGCAAGTGCTCGATCGATGAGAGCATAATCTAATCAAAGCAAAGTCATCGGGGAACAAAACAACTGGCGAGCTACATAAGCTCATTAGTAGCATAAGATGCCAATATGACAAGTTGGTGAGATTAGTATGGAAGTTATCAATGAAAAGCTATCAATAGCAAATAATTATAAATTTTGCTAAGTATTGAAACGGTGTCTTTTATGAACAAAACAAAAGATTGGTTGACAAGTCAGTCAAAGACAATTAAGACAAACACATGATTGCTAGGCAATTACGTCTATAATCTCAGGCTTTGTAATTTCTTGTGCATAACTATTATTAGATGATGTTGGCTCGCGTCTAAAATCTCAAAAGACATAATGCTTATCAATAATTATAAATGGTGCCGTGAAGTTATTTGTGAATTCAGAATCTATAATTATTTGTAAATAACTATTATCGTGGGATATAAAACCCAACATTATAATTCGTTGAGAAGATCGTCAATCAACAACAGAACCTGTGTTCTTCTGTGCATTTCCTTTTGTCTTTACTTTTCTTGCAAATTTGCCTTTTCAGCACCTTTAAATTCCCTATCTTTTTATCAGTCTCGAAACTTTTAACTACCGGTGAATGCACTTTAACATTTCTACTTTTACAGTCATTTGTATTCTTGTCCGTAGTAAAAAAAAAAACCTTTCTATTACATTTGTTGACTTCAATTACAAGGATCACACATTTTCACATTTTTGGTAAAACAATGAGTATTGCTAAAGAATAAGTTCAAAACTTAGCAACTAGGGTGTGGGCCAGTGTCCGAGGTTACACGTCCATCCCCATTGCTATCCATGACCAAGTCGCCGCGATCGAACAGAGATCTTTCATTTGAAATATGTCAAATATCAAGCTAGATAGCATAGGTATAACATGTGTTTCCATACATATGGGACCCGATGTCGGTTTAAAATAATCCAATTAGGTGTACAAATAGGTCAATCCATCAAAAAAAGTATTCGAGATGGTGACTATTTGAGGGAGAGTTTTATTTATAAAAAACTTACCAATATCCCTTTTGTCTGCATTTCTCGGGGTGTCATAATCTCTCAGGCCTAATCTTTAGTGATTCCTAATTATGAAAGAAAACCCTAGCAAATATAAACTGTACATACGAACATAAATTCTGACATTGTTGGTCTGCCATGATAACGACAGATCAAGCATTGCCCAATGAAGACCAGCTCGCATGTTTATGAACTTCTTGGTCTGCCATGATGATGTACATTGAACAGATTGCATTTGTTGCCCAAATATTACATAGTGCCACCAGCTGTTTGGCTTCGGATCTAATTGTTAGCGTCTGTTAGGGATTTGAAACCATGTAGATGCATAATATGTATCATATGAATTGTACAAAAATCCAAAAAAAAAAAAAAAATACAATTCTTTGAATTGACATTGATATCTTATGCCAAAAAGAAAAAAAATATAAGGTATGATTTCATAGAGAATTGTGGCTACAACATTTAACGTGAAAACAAAGCCAAAGACGAAATGTGAAAATAGGCAAATTAAAATTTAGGGCAGATAATTTATTATAATTATGTTTTAGTCGGTAGGGCAAACGGTTGATTTGTAGTATAAGTATGGTCATGACAAAAGACTTTAAGCACAATTTCTTATTGGACTTATCCTAGGTGATGCTGATATTATCAAAGAATTCGTTGAAAGAAAACTCAGATGACTAACCCATTTCTTAAACCTCGTCGATCCGCATAGCAATATTTCAAGTTGAATAAGTTGGCTATTGTTTGTTAATGCATATGCCATTGCGCTAGCTATTTATTTGAATCGATCCCACAACTCACCTCGAGGTAGATAACAGATAGGCAAAGAAAGGCCATAAACCATACCAAACCCCAGGCCAACCTTATCTTAATAGTCGAATTAGCATCAATCGAATCACAAATGGACGTAGTAGCTTAGATAGATTGAAAAAGTTGTGAATAGGGCTTCAGTTCTTTTCACAAGGTAGTTTACGGGAGAGGCAACTCAATACAATAAGTAGCTCAAGCTGATAAAGAAGCTCAAACCAGGCTTGAGGGTAATAGATAAATTGATAAGAACGATCCCAGATGCATCCTCAAGCCTGATGCTTGATCTGGATCCTCTAAAAAGAAATGCATCGTATAGATTGCCGAAAGATCCCCATCCTAAGTACGCCCTCTTCGTGCATGCATGTGTTCAGACGCTCTAGCGTTTGAGTCCTACATTTTCAAGCGCTAATGGAATCAAGCAAGCAAACCAAGGTAGAGATGGCTGATCTTTTCCCTCTCTCATGAAGTCCAACATACTTCATACCTATTCCCTTAACCGCTATCTCCCGAGCCGGTCCGACACATAAGTTGTAACTGGAAGCATTAAGTTTGAATGAGCCCAAAACATCATAGCCATTATTATTGAGAATGAGAGGGGAGTTATATAACATGCCCAAGAAGCTTGCATTGTGGCATCAGAAGACAAAAGGCACTAGAGTACGAGGAAGAAGCATACAGAGGCAATGCCAAGGAAGAGTCATCATCTAGCCAGACTACGTATCGAGCATAGCGCCATGACGCGACAACTATACATGTGTTTGGGCTGCGCTATTTTGCTGGTTGCAATTTCTGCAGTCGTCACTGCCATGGCCGTTGCCATCCTCCGCTTCTTTCTCTCTCCTGTTTCTCTTAAAGAACTTCACAATGGAAGCAAAGATCCTCTTCTTGATGATGCCTCTCTTTGCGGGTAGGCGCCTATGCTCTTTTCCCAAGCAGCAGTGCTTTCTTGATCCGTTAGGTTCAGGCATGGTTGGTGATTTTCTACGTGTGCGACAGAAATGGGAAGAGTTAGAGAGACAAAACATCTGCAAAGGCTGTGGGAGCAGGCAAGAGTAGGGTTTGAGGACATGACAATTGATTTAAGGCGTTGCCCATTATATACACGCCTAAATTCGAGGACGAAAGCTTTCACATTGAGGTGGAAAATTCTCATGACTTTTGTGGGTTTTTATGGAAAGTGAAGAAACAGGAAACCCCACATGTCCGACGAGCTATCCAGCAGTGACATTGACGGGGACATGAGAAAGTAAGTTAACATGGGGAGAATTTTATCCATGTGGTCGTGTAAAAATATAAGGATAATATCATAAGTATTGTCATTTACTTTTCAATCAAACATTCACTTAAGTGACATTACTTTTTAATTGTTTACTTAAATGTCATAACATTATAAAGGCCATGGCACGTCGAATTTTTGGCACTTATAGGAAACTTTTTCTTAAAAATAATGACACACAAGTAATCAATTGAAAATACTATCGCATTCAAGTGAATAGCATATGAAAGTTATAACACTCAAGTGATGGATTGAGAAATTACGATCTTAAAATGTACACTATACAAAAATAATGACATTTGTGATGTCATTTTCCTCTATACACATATTTATTGTAATTGGGTATCGTTACACCTACAATTGACACATCAAAATACTTTCTCCATAGAGTTGCCATTTTATGTCCGCTTTAGTATTATAAATGAAACTTGGTGATTGCGAACACTTTTATTTCGCTAAGCGTTAGTATTACAATTGTAGCTTGATTTACCAAATCAACACAAAAAGTGACGTGTCGAATTCTGAGTGGATACACTTTCCGAACATCAGCATCCGATTATAGTCTATCGTAACATGGTATTAAATTGTACATAAATGGGTGAATGGGAAAATGGAGGAAATGGTCTGCCCCACGTTTGGTTATGTGAGGAAACAGGATAAGACCGCACGTACACGTTCGACGCGTATAATTGTACTTTATTTCCGGAGACATAATTATTGTTGTTTTTGGCAATTTCAGAAGTGGATTCCTCTAGACAAGAGATTATTGTCGTATTCGTAAGTTACGTAATCCTAGCAAAGCAAGGTTAATTAGTCCAGAAATGAATTAACTTACATGAATTTCGAGCGTACAATTTCAAAATATTTAAATAATAAATTATGCCTTTGTCTAATCGTTTAAGTTTTTTAAATAGTTGACATTTCACGTAATGTCAATAATTGGAAATCTTGAGTTCGAATTTTTTCAAATCTCATTTGCTTTCCTAATAAAATTTTCAAGCCTAGTACTAAATAAAAGACAAGATTATAGATAAGGGGGAGTCAAACTTTTAGAATAGTTAGGCCTTTTATTTCGTTGATAATTGACACAAAGGCAAACGTGTCTTGGATTTTTCAAATTAGAATATTGAACACAAAGCACGTCTCTTCTTCTTTCTGTCTCCTGTTTCTTAGAACCAAAGATATTAAGGAGATATTCTGAGACTTATAATGGGTTGGGATCCCTTTGTTGGTAAGCTAGCTTTTTGGGATAAGTTCTTCCAAAACCCTTGTAATACATCAACATTGTCGTGGAGTCACTCCTTGCACGCGCATCTCCTGGTACTTAAGCAACTCGAGGCCGTTCTACGAGGTAAGAAAGGGAGAATGATGCGGACAAAAGTCTCATATCCAGCAAGGAGATATTGTAGGGCTTATAATGAGTTGGGTTTCCTCTTTTAGGCAACCTAGCTTTTAGGCATGAGCTTTTCCATTCGTTGTAACGCATCAATGATGATTTTCTTAGCGTCCGACGAAAACGTGATATGTGCAGAGCGACAAGACATTTGCGAATGTCGTGGGTGCAAGAGTAGATGCTGAGGAGCACACAACGATTGATTTAAGGTGATGCCTATCATGTACACACACCCAAATTTGGTGAAGATTGAAGCTTGTACTCTAAGGAGAAAAATTTGAGTCTCCACGTTTTTGGTTTGTATGGGACAATTGAGGAAAAACAAGAACAATGAAACTTTACATGTCTGACAAGTCATTCAATGAAAATAGTGATGTCAACTGTGACTGTGACGTATAAAAAATAAATTAATTAATGAGCCAAGAATTTTAACAACCTAAATGTAAAAGGCTGATTGAAATGCATGCGTATCATGCATCCATTATGATTGGCTACCAACACTTTTTCCGTAGAATTGCCCTTTAGGTCCCTTTCATGTTATTGACGGAACTTAGTGATTGTAAACATTATCATTTCACTTAGTATAGTTACAATACACATAAAATGACGTGTCAGATTGTAAGTAGATGCACATTGTGAATGACATGGACCAATCAAAAATGCACACTTGCAATTCATCACATCACAGTATTAACTTTACATGACAGAATGCGGTCTTCTCCGATCCCCTCGGTTTCTGACGTGGTGTTTAGGGTTTGCTCCTGTCAACACTGCAGTCTCGGGCCTCCTTGTTTTCTCCTTGGAGTCACGACCCCAATCCTGTCTTCCACGACAAGGACATGGCGGTGTCGTCCTACTAGACAAAGCCTAGGAGTGGTGGGGGATGATGGTTCGGGGACACGAGGTTAGGCCGCGCGCTAAGCGTGGTGCTTGGACGGCGAACAGATCGTGTTTCTTCCACAGGCCAATTGGAGTGCTCCAAGGATGCTGCAAAATGACCCATGGAGGATTTGGTCGGACGACGTGGTGGGAACGCAATGTTTCGGGGCCGGCCCCATGACCATGGTCGAGGCTTCGCAGATCTTTCCATCGTCGATCGGATTCAATTCAAGTGAGCTTACCGAGTACTGTTGGGGTGGTTATTATGATGTTTTGAAATTGAGACCTGCTGTCCATTTATTAGAGAATAAAGTGGCATTTTCAATTGTTTCTCGTTCGAGAGAATGGGGCATCGATATAATGGAATGGCGCGACCTGGATTGACCACCGCCGTCCTCCTTCATTCCTGCTCCATTGTTGTCGCATGAAACCTCCATTCTCAACCGTGCAATACCAACGGTTCTGTCACCTCTCTCTCTCTCTCTCTCTCTCTCTCTCTCTCTCTCTCTCTCTCTCATCCTAACCTCAACCGGCCTCTGGTTTAGGTTGCCTTGGGAGAGCGACTAGACATGCAGTGATTGTAATATCTGGGACCACAATTGATCTTTTCATGTTTAGATGGAGGAGAGAGAGGAAATAGTGGATGGCGAGTGACAAAATTGGGGCCAGATGCGTCATGTTAGGATGTACATGACAACGCTTCTTAGTTGGGGAAGAGTTTTTTTTTTTAGAAATATTTCTTTTCTATCTCTATTTCGAGGAACAATTTCTGAGTAAAAGAATACGTTTTGTAACTACACAAAATTTCTACTATTAAAATAGAAAAAGAATAGAAATGTATTTGGTAATGCAACGGTTTCTTTTTTGTATTTATTTGTTTTTTATTCTTGCTCACGGATTGCCAACCGCCAATCGCCACCGCCCATCGCCACTCGCCACCCGCTGCCGCCGCTACAAGACTACCGGCCACCAACCGTCACCGCCGACTGCTGCCGTTGCACAACCGCCAGCGGGCGGAGGTTGACGGGCGACCGACGGCAGCAGCCGGCGGCGATCGGCGACAAGCAGCGGTGGCCGGTGGTTGACAGTGGCTCCAAGCGGTTGGAAGTGGCCACGGCAAGAGAGAGGAATAAAAGAAAAATAAAAAAGAAAATTGACTTATTTTTAGAAATTATTCCCAGGAACAAGAAGCAACTTTTTTTTTTGTTTCTCATTTCTACTTCAAATATATTCCCGGGCTAACTTTCTATTCTGAGGAATAGAAAAACAACTTGGCGTTACCAAATTGATTCCTGTTCTTTTTTTTTTTTTCTGGAGAATAAAAGAACAGAAATTCTGAGGAACAGAAGTGTTATCATGTAGACCCTTAACGACGAAAAATAGCTAGCTCTGAGAGCAATGAGGGGAGGCCTGACAACAAGACAAGGCGGGATAGCTAGGGAGAGAGAAAGAGGTGTGAATCTTCGTGGAATGCAAGAATATTATAAATAAGTTGGGTGCACGATTTCAATTGCCTTAATTTGCGGAGGATCCAAATTATAAATTGTTTTTCTTTTTTTTAGATAACAAAGCATGTGGAAATTAGGAAGTGACACTCCCTTTGATCGTCTTCCATACCTCTTTTAAAGGAGACACTTCAAACATGTTTATCTAGGTCATGCTAGTGTCACGGGCCAAGAGTTCCTTTGGCCTTAGAACGACCCGTGAGGCACTTGGTGAGCGGAATTCGCCAGGCCAGCTTTCCTTCTATAATTATCCCAGCGATCAATACGATGAATGCTCATTCGTACGAGATCTTGTCACGCCCAGCTTCGCTCGGGCGTCTAGTCTATCGAGTGAGACGGCAGATCCATTTAGGTTCAACAATTGGTTTCGGCCTGCCATAGCCTCGTTAGGAGAGCAGCATCAGCTCCCGACCAGTTTGTGCACGAGAGGCCTATCCCATCTTCATAGCTCCTAAGTGATATAATCCTTCTATCTTAGAACTCCTAGCACCAACTGTGCTAACGCCACTCTGACGGACCAGTTGTGTTCGTCTCCTCTACTTCCTCACTTTTCACTCGATAACCCCAAGCTCCATCCACAAGGTCATGAGTACGGGAGGATTTACAGACCATGACATTCTCCACCACTCAATTATGCAGCGCCCTCATTGCGGGCTGTTCTATCGCTTCACCCAACAGAACAGACTTGCCCGTCCATTGCTTGCTTCCCCCGATCAAAGCTGTTCACGAAACTCCAGTCACTTGTGCTTCTCGACAAGTGTGACCCCTTGGCCAACTGCACTCCTATGGCAACACCTTCTTCCGCCTGCTAAGCTCCTCCTGATCTCAGCAAGCCAACAGAGGGTCTCCTTGATGGAAGCGTGATCGCATACCTCTTCTTAAGATTCACCCACTGATCCAGGAACGTATCCCCATTCAGTGAGGAATTCAGTTCCTTCCTATGCCCCCATTGCCATCCTAGAAGATAGACGAGAGCCGCACGTTGTCCGAGCCCCCTGGCCCTAGTGATCACTCTCCGCCCTCATAAGACCGGGAAGACCATAGGCTTTTCCCAGAATCACCTACCTACTGAAGGGATCTCTACTCTGATATCACTTGTCACGGGCCGAGAGTTCCCTTGGCCTTGGAACGACACGTGAGGCGCCTAGTGAGCGAAATTCGCCAGGCCAGCCTTCCTTCTATAATTATCCCAGCGATTAATACGATGAATGCTCCTTCATACGAGATCTTGCCACGCCCAGCTTCGCTCAAGCGTCTAGTCTATCGAGTGAGACAGCAGATCCATTTAGGTTCAACAAATGGTTTCAGCCTGCCATGGCCTCGTCAGGAGAGCGGCATCAGCTCCCGACCTGTTTGTGCACATGAGGCCTACCTCGTTTTCAGAGCTCCTAAGTGATATAATCATTTTATCCTAGAACTCCTAGCATCAACTGTCCTAACGCCACTCCCACAGACCAATTGTGTTCGTCCCCTCTACTTCCTCACTCTTCACTCGATAACCACAAGCTCCACCCACAAGGTCACGAGTATGGGAGGATTCACGGATTCAACAACTGGTTTCGGCCTGCCATGACCTCCCATGCACAAACTAGTCAGGAGCTAATCCCGCTCTCCTGACGAGGCCATGGCAGGCTGAAATTAGTTGTTGAATCTAAATGGATCTGCTGTCTCACTCAATAGACTAGACGCCCGAACAAAGCTGAGCATGGCAAGATCTTGTACGAAGGAGCATTCACTGTATTGATCACTGAGATAATTATAGAAGGAAGGCTGGCCTGGCGAATTCTACTCACCAGGCGCCTCACGGGTCGTTCCAAGGCCAAGGGAACTCTCGGCCCGTGACACTAGCGTCTCCCTTTGGCCTTGAAAGGTTTGCATAAAAAAATATGGAATTAGAGGCCTCAAAGCTTTTCAGGTGCAATGACTCCAATCGTGTTATCAAATCATTTTATCACTCAATTATCCTTTTTGACGTCAAAGTTACGCATAGGCTCGAGTAAACTTATCTTATACTTTAAAAAGAGAAGAAAATGGAAAATATTTTTGCATTATTCTTTTTTTCACAAAAGAATAATTAGGCCTATCCATTACGGCAACGGAGGGGGCCTCCAACGTCTAATGCCGTTTGGTTAAAAAACACATTTGCAAAGCCCCTTTCAGTGATTAATATTAAATTTTTTAATTTTTATTTGTTTAAAATTGAAAAAAAAAATAATGTATGCAACTTTTTTAATATAAATTTTGACAAAAATGCTAAAAAAATCAAATGGAAAAAATTCAAATCAAAATGGTCTCTTTCCTAATTAAAAAATGAATACCTTCATTACAATAAACAAAGTAACATATGCCCTCAGAAAAGAAACTCATTATCCTCAAAAAAGTATAAACATCCTTAAATATCTCTTGTAACTATTTGATCAAGCTGGCATACTATGTACAACGAACTTGATACAACACAATTTCTCATATATCTACTCTTTATATACATGCAAAACCTACATAAAAGTTCAAATGCTCCTATCATAGATAGAATTGAAGGTCATTATAGCACATGATCTTTCAACCATAAAGATGATTCGTCTAGCCTACTTGACTCCCCATATGAAGTGGAAGATGAATCCTTTGAGTGACCGTTTAGGCCTTCCTCAGTAAGTAGATTCATGAATTCTGAAAGTGATTGGGGTCTCGACATTTCATTGTCATTAACCTTAGCTAAGTCCATCGGCATCTTCACGGCAGTCAACATGGATGGTTGAAGCCTTGGTATACCCTTTGCAAAGAAGACCAATTGTCATGAATAGGCATGCCTCCTACCCATGATGTTCCCCATCCAGAGATGTGTCCACTAAGCTCATTAGCTCATCTTTCTTGTGCAGCTTCCTTGCCTATAACACAGTGTACATGTAAATCAAGAGATATGTCCATTTGCAGCATCACAACTCATCTTCCAAGCCAAAAAAAGCTAGAAAGTTTCCAAACCCCAAGCCCCTCTATCTGCATAATCCCCATCAAACACACAGAACCTACTTGAAAGTTACAAATAGGACTTTTCCTTATTCACAATTCAATCTGCGCAAACCTCTCCCACGTTCACAATGTTCGGCCAAATGAATCAGTGCCGAAATGTGTAAGTCAGCAATCAATGACTCGGAATGAGAACAACTCAAGCTAAGCATGACAAGCAAGATCGCGGAAGCTCAGCCCATATACTTTTGATCAAAGGGATTACCAATTAAAGCACTAAAAGAAGCACCACAACATTGGAATCCACAAATTCACATCTTCTGCAAAATTATCGACATAAATCGAGTAAAGTCCTCAGCAACTTAGACAACAACCACGGGCGATTAAAAAAATAACTCGATGACCATATCGCGATTAGATCGAAGAAAATCGAACACGAACGCACAGGATGCATGATTAGATTGAAGAAAAGCAAACGCGGACGCGAGTGGACAAGATGCACGACAACGACAAGGATTGAGAACGATTGAGAACAGTTCAGAGCTGCAATCGAGATGGAGAACCAAATACACACCTATGATTCCTGGAGATGAAGAGAAGATCGAAGTGCCGGAGGGCGAGCAAATTGAAGAGGGCAAATTCCTGCAAAGGGCGAGTAATTTGATGAGGTTGAGAACGATTAAGAACAGATCGAAACTACGATCGAGATAAAGAACCATATACCCACATGTAATTCTTCTTGGAGACGAAGAGATCATCGAAGTGCCAGAGGACGAGCAAACTAAAAAAGAGAGTGAAGCGAACGCGCGGAGTCGAGCAAAGAAAGCAAAGAAGAGATGGGGGCGCAGGGCAGAGAAGAGAAAGAGCGAAGGCTGGATTAGATCTAGGTTCTAATTTTTCAAAAGGGCAAAATAGGATTTTTAGTAAGTTTTTTAGGCCAAAATGGGCAGCTGGCTCAATTAATGATAATTGAGCCATTCAGCATTCCGAAAATGCTAAAAGCTCAAAGTAAGCAAGTAGGACTTACTTTTAGCTTTTAGCCTTCCCAAACCTAAGCTTTTACTTGAAAGCCATTTGAAAATGGTTGCCAAACACCCTAAATTTTCCTCAAGGGGTTTTGGGACCCCAAAGAGCTTTTCAAATGCTGAACCAAACGCACCCTAACATTTCTACTTTTATGATCATTTGTGTTCCTGTCCATAGAATAGAAAAATAAAAATAAAAAAACCCTTTTCACCACATTTGTCGACTTCAATTACAAGGATCGCCTATTTTCACATTTTTTGGTAAAACAATGAATATTGCTAAAGAATATGCTCAAAACTTAGCTACTAGGGTGCGAAGTGGTGACCGAGGTTACACGTCCGTCCCCATTGTGATCCATGACCAAGCCGCTGTGATCAAACAGCATCTTTCATTTGGAATATGTCAAATATCAAGCTAGATGGCATAAGTATAACATATGGGTTCTATACACATGGACCCGACGTGGGTTTACAACAATCCAATCAGGTATACAAATAGGTCAAGTCCTTCAAAAAGAGTATTCGAGATGGTGACAATTTGAGGAAGGGTTTTTATTTATAAAACACTTAGCAATATCCCTTTTGTCGACATTTCCCGGGTTGTTATAATCTCTTAGGCCTAATCTTCAGTGATTCTTAATTATGAAAGAAAACCCTAGCAAATAGAAACTGTACATACGTACATAATTCTGACATTGTTGGTCTGCGATGATAATGACAGATCGAGCATTGCCCAGTGAAGAACAGATCACATGTTGATAAGCTTCTTGGTCTGTCATGACGATGTACATTGAAAAGATTGCAATTGTTGCCCAAATATTACGTAGTGCCACCAGCTGTTTGGCTTCGGGTCTAATAGTTAGTAACTGAGCGTCTGATGGGGATTTGAATGCATGTACTTGCATAATATATGTCATACGAATTGTATAAAAAGCCAAAAAGAAAAAGAAAAAGATACAGCTCTTTGAATTAACATCGATATTTTATGCCAAAGAAAAAGAAGATAAAGGCATAATTTCATAAAGATTGTGGCTACAACGTTTAACGCACAAAAAAAAAAAAAAAAAAAAAGCCAAAGACGAAAGGTGAAAATAGACAAATAAAAATTTAGGGCATACGGTTTATTTTTATTTTTATTGTTTGGTAGGCGGTTGATTTGTAATATAAAATATGGTCATATGACAAAAGACTTTGAGTACAATTTCATGTTGGAATTATCCTAGGTGACGTCGATATAATTGGAGAATTCATTGAGAGAAAACTCAAATGAATGGCCCTTGTTTTAAACCTCATCGATCCACGTGGTGATATTTCAAGTTGAATAAATTAGCTATTGTTTGTTAATGCGTATGCATTTGCTCTACCAATTTAATTGAATCGATCCCACACCTGAACTCGAGGCAGGCAGATGAAAGATCAGGCAAAGAAAGGTCATAAACTCTACCCAACCCTAAGCCAACATTACCTTAATAGCCGAATTAGCATTGACTGAACAACAAATGAAAGTAGTAGCTAAGATAGATCGAAAAAGCTGTGAGTTGGGCTTCAGGTTTTTTTTCAAGGTAGTTTATGTGGAAGGCAACTCAATACAATAGGTAGCTCAAGCCAATACGGAAGCTCAAACGAGGCTCAAGAGAAATAGATGAATAAATAAGAACAATCCCAAATGCCATCCTCAAGCCTGATGCTTGATTTGGATCCCCTAAAAGGTAATGTAATGAATGGATTGCCGAAAGATCCCCATACTAAGTACGCCCTCTACGAATCACAAAATGCGTGCGTGCATGTGTTCAGACGCTCTAGGGTTTGAGTCCTACCCTTTCAAGTGCTAATGGAATCAACCAAACTAACCAAGCTAGAGATGTTTTATTTTTTTCGGTAAAATACCAAGCTAGAGATGTTTGACCCCAAAAAAAAAAGGGCTAGAGATGGTTGATCTTTTCCCTTTCTCATGAAGTCCAAAATACTTCATACCTATTCCCTTGACCGCTCTCTCCAGAGCCGACCCAACACATAAGTAATAACTGGAAGCACTGAGCTGGAATGAGCCCAAAACAGCATAGCTATTATTGAGAATAAGGGGGTAATATACATGCCCAAGAAGCTTTCATTGTGGCATCAGAAGACCAAAGGCACTAGAGTACGAGGAAGAAGCATATAGAGGCAATGCCAAGGAGAAATCATCGTCTAGCCAGACCATATATCGAGTAGAGCGCCGTAACGCAGCTACTGCTCATGTGTTTGGGCCGCGGCATTTTGCCGGTCACGATTTCTGCGGTCGTCATTGCTGTGGCCGTTGTCGTCATCTGCTTCTTTCTGGCTCCTGTTTCTCTTGAAAAGCTTCACAATGGAAGCAAAGATCCTCTTCTTGATGATGCCTCTCTTTGGGGGCAGCCGCCTCTGCTCTTTTCCCAAGTAGCAGTGCTTTCTTGATCCGTTAGGTTCAAGCATCGTTGGTGATTTTCCACGCGTGCGACAGAAATGGGAAGGGGTAGAGAGACAAAACATCTACCGACGCTGTGGTTGCCGGGAAAGAGGAGAGTTTGAGGACATGACAATTGATTTAAGGTGATGCCTATTATATACACGCCTAAATTTGAGGCAGAAAGCTTTCACTTTGAGGTGGAAAATTCCCATAGCTTTCGTAGGTTTTTATGGAAAAGGAAGAACAAGGAAACCCCACATGTCCGACAACGTATCCGGCAGCGATATCAACAGTGACGTGAGAAAGTAAGTCAATATGGGGAGAATTTTATGATGCGATCGTATGAAACGTCAATTGAAATATATAGAGATACGAAAGCTGCAATTGTTATTAATCTCGTATAGTATTTAATTGGAGGGGCATCCTTTTATATAAGTGTCATAACTCTTTAGTCGACTGTTAAGTAGCATAACTCTTTGAAAAAAATTCACCAAAAGGATCATGGCACAATCTAATTTTCAGCAGTTGTGGGGAATCTTTTAAAAAAATTAGAGTACTCAAGTCATAGATAGAAAAATTATGGTATTTAAGTGAGGCACTCAAGTGATTGATTGTGAAATTTCGTTATCTGAATAAATGCCGTATGAAAATTAAGACACTTATGATGTCATTTCCTCCTATATAACATATTTATTGTAATTGGCTATCGTTACACATGCAATTGACGCATGAAAACACTCTCTCCAAAGTATTATCCTTTTATGTCTCCTTTCATGTCATTGATGGAACTTGGTGATTGTGAATTTTTTTATTTCACGTAGTGTTAGTTACATAACCGTAGCTTCATTTACCAAATTAATATATAAAGTGACGTGTAGAATTCCGAGTAGATACACGTCCTGAACATCACCGACCGATTAAAATGTATAGTTATAATTCAACGTACCATGGTATTAAATTTTACATAAATGGAGAAAGAGAGACAGAGGAAATGAGACTGCCCCCACGGTTAGTAATGTGAGGAAGCAGGATAAGACCGTACGTGCACGTTGGACGCATATAATTGTACTTTATTTCCGGAGACATAATTATTGTTGTTTCCGGTAATTCCATAAGTTGATCTAGACTAGAGATTATTGTCGTTTTTGTAAATTACAAAATCCTAGCAAGCAAGGTTAGTTAGTCTAGAAATGGACTAACTTACATCAATTTTGAGCATATAATATTAGAATATATAAAATATGAAATAATAAATTAAATATTTATTTAATAGTTTAAATTTTTAGAATAGTCAACAGTACTTTCATAAAATTTCACATAATATCAAAGCTAAAAATCCCGAGTCTAAATCTTTCCACGCCTCGTCTACCTCCTTAATTAAATTTTCAAGCCTAGTGCTAGGTTAAAAAAAAACAAGATTAAGGATAAGGGAGAGTGTTAAAATATTTAAATAATAGGTCACGTCAAACTGTTATAATAGTTAGGCCTTTCATTTCGTCAATAATCGACACAAAGGCAAACATGCCTTGCATTTTCCACATAAGAATATTGAACATAGAACACGTCTCTTCTTCTTTCTATCTCCTGTTTCTCTTGAAGAACTTCAGGGTAGAACCAAAGATCCTCTTCTTGATGAAGCATTTGATGTGAGCAAAAGTCACGCATCGGGCAACTAAGGAGATATTTCAAGGCTTATAACATGATAAGATCATTTTTCTTTGTAAGCTAGCTTTTTGGGGTAAGTTCTTCCAAAACCCTTGTAACATATCAACATCGTATCGAAGTTACTCCTTGGTTGGACACCTTCTGGTACTTTAGCAACTCGAGGCTATTCTGCAAGGCCGCAAAATCCTGAAGAGGGGGAGAATGATGGGGGCAGAAGTCCCATATCAGGCAAGGAGATATTATAGGGCTCATAATAAGTTGGATTCCCCTTCTAGGCAACCTAGCTTTTACTTTTAGGTATGAGTTTTTCCATTCTTGGTGACGCATCAGTGATGATTTTCTTAGTGTCCGACAAAAACGTGGAGTGTCAGAGAGACTAAGCATTTGCCAATGTTGTGGGTGCCGGGTAAGAGGAGATGCTGAGGAGGACATAACGATTAATTTAAGGTAATGCCCCTTATATGCCCACACACACCCAAATTTGGTGAAGAAAATTTGTGAAGATTGAAGCCTGTACTCTAAGGAGGAAAATTTGAGTCTCCACATTTTTGGGTTTGTATGGGACAATAGAGGAAAAGCAAGAATTAGGAAACCTCATATGTTCGATAAGTTATTCGATGAAAATAGTGATGTCGATTGTAATGTATAAAAAGAAATGTAAATTAATGAATCGAGAATTTCAACAAAGTGAATGCAAGAGGTTGATTGAGATTCATGTGTATCACACGTTCATGTGATTGGCTACTGACACTTTCTCCATAGAATTGCCCTTTGGGGTCCCCTTCCGTGTCATTGACGGAACTTGGTGATTGTTAATATTATCATTTCACTCTAGATAATTATATGATTGTAAACTGGTATATCAAATCAAGACACATAAAATGACGTGTTGGATTGTAAGTAGGTGCATGTTGTGAGTGACACTGACCAATCAAGAACGCACACTTGCAATTCATCACACCATAGAATTAATTTAAGGTAAATCAATCTTAATATAACTAAACATTACTCTTGCAAATGTGTGAAGGAAAAACAGAGAAAAACCAGAGGAAATGGGACGGGGCCCGGCTTAGTTAAAGGACACAGGACAAGGACCCGCACGTGCACGCTGCTCCCTGGATGCATATAATTGAACTTTCCTTCGATGTTGATCACCACAAGCCACGAGATTCTTTATCTTATTCGCAAGCAAGGTTACATAGATTTCGTTTATTTGGTGAAAAATAAATGAAAGAATTTACATAAACTAATAGTTTATATCGTTTATCAAGATGGAAGGGCATAAAAGTTTCATCCATGAAAAGAACGAAAGAAAGTGTCTCGTATTTTCCACGCAAGAGATTTAAGACGCGTCTATTCACCAAAATCCCAACGCACTTAGCTTTACGGGACAGAATGCGGTCATCTCCATTCCCCTTGGTTCCTTTAGGGTTCTGCCTCATTCCTGTCCTCCACGACAAGGACACGGCGGCGGCGTCCTACTAGACAAAAGCGCAGGAGTGGCGGGGGATGATGGTTCGGGGACCCGAGGTTGGGCCGTGCGCTACGCGTGGCGCTGTGGTACTTGGACGGTGAGCAGATCGTGTTTCCTTTCCCGAGCCAACCGGAGTGCTCCAACGATGGCTGCATAATGACCCGTGGAGGATTCGGTCGGACGACGTGCTGGGATCGCAATCGTTCGCGGCCAGGCCCCATGGCCTTCATCGAGGCCTCGCAAATCGACCGTGGAAAGATCTATCGACTACTGTTCGGATGGTTACTATGATGCAATGAAACTGAGACCTGCTTTCCGATTTAGAGAGTGAAGTGACGCTTTCCATTATTTCTCCTTCGAGTGAATGGCGCGTGGATGTAACGGAATTGCGCGACCTGGATTGACCACCGCCGTCCTCTGTCATTCCCGCTCCGTTGTGGTCGCATGCAACCTCCATTCTCAACTGTGCAATACCAATGGTTCTGTCACCTCTCTCTCTCTCTCTCTCTCTCTCTCTCATCCTATCCTCAATTGGCCTCCGATTTAGGTTGCCTCAGGCGGGTGACTGGACATGTGGCGATTGTAATCCCAGGGACAACAATTGATCTTTTCATGTTTAGATGGAGGAGAGCGAGGAAATAGTGGATAGCAAGTGACGAACCGGGATGAGATGTGACATGCTAACGACGAAAATAGCTAGCTCTGAAGTGGTGAGGGAAGGCTCGACGACAAGGCAGGGCGGGATATCTAGGGAGAGAGAAAGAGGTGTGAATTTTCATGGAATGCGAGAATATTATAAATAAGTTGGGTGCACGATTTCAATTGCCTTAATCCATAGAGGATCCGAATAATAAATTGTTTTTTTAAGATTGATAAAGCATGTGGAAACTGGGAAGTGGCACTCCCTTTGTTTGTCTTCCGGACCTCTTTTAAGGGAGACATTTCAAACATGTATATCTAGGTCATGCTGGCATGTCTCCCTTTGGCCTTGAAACTTTATCTTGACGTTTTTGCATTATTTTTATTTTCACAGAAGAATAATTAGGCCTATCCAATATGGCAACGAAGGAAGCCACCATCGTCACTGCAACGTGGGCAGGCATTACGGAATGCTAATAGCCGCCCGCCATTACTTATTTGGTAAAATATCAAAAAAAAACTCACCCCATTTTTTACCTAAGTGTGGGTTACATGCATTTACTTTTCAAAATAAATATTTCATACCTCAGCCCAACAAAAATTACCAAAATACCCTTGATTGCATGGAAAGAACCTCGAAATCCCTACCTCAAGC
The DNA here is from genome assembly GCA_014182715.1 of Eucalyptus cloeziana. Lineage (NCBI taxonomy): Eukaryota > Viridiplantae > Streptophyta > Magnoliopsida > Myrtales > Myrtaceae > Eucalyptus > Eucalyptus cloeziana. The sequence goes on from CM024644.1 coordinate 34,537,352, forward strand.
TACCCAAACTTCCGTCCCCAAATTTGCCACCACTTTCGCGGACACGATTTTGGATTATATATGTTTGATTGGGCACGTCGGCAAATCACTTCAGCCAGAAAAATTAATAAAAAAATGATCACGTCAAATTTCTACAACTCAAATCAAAATCAATATTTAAGTGATCTTTTTTTTTAATGGACACTTAAGTGTACGAAACTTTTGGTATTTGTACTGTCCTTATCCTAGGACCACAATAAACCTATAAAAAAAATAGCATAATCACTTAGTGGACAAGACCTCTAGGATTTGTAATTTGGTAAAAGTCTGTGTGGGCACCTTAGGAAACAAGTCAATTAAGTTAACTACCGAAAGAGCATTAGTTCAAACAACTTAATCAAATCCTCATTCCTAGAATTTCTAGTGGTGTTGAAAATAAGAAAAATTTTAATGTCTCACTTGATTTCTAATTGATCCCAATAAACTAATAGAGATTTTTCATCGCATAAAATTCTCTTAGAATTAATCGAACTAAAAATCTTAATGTTACACGAGGTAAAGGTTTGGGAGAACCCAAGCCATGTAAGACCTATGATCTCTTTTGGTACTATTTTTAAACCCGAAAACCCCTTGGGAGGGTCATGACAATGATATTTGCCCGATGTAGTATTAAATTTTATTGGATTTTACTTTTCTCGTACTTCGTATTCTGTCTTACTAATTTACATGCTTATTTTGATTTAGCATTTTATTCTATATGCTCGATGGATGCCCAATTTTGCAAGTAACCATTCATGATCACTTAGTGACATGTATCTCAGAACTTAAAATTTGATCGATTGAAATTCAATAGTGAAGTGATTTTAGGTATCGAAATTGTACTATTCAAACAATTAACGTAACCAAGTTCCCATTTCTAGGTTCTCTGTTTACGGAAACTTAAACAACCTCCCGCATTTCACTTGACCCCTAACCGGCTTAAATAGGTTAGTGACAACTCTAAAATGAAAGAAAATATTAATCATAATCAACCAAGTCAACCAAACATCGCGGATTGATAGGATTTGGAAGAACTCGCGGCGAGTATTAGTACAACCTTATAAGAGGCTCTATTCTCACTTGGCAAGCCACCGCCCTGAAGGATGCAATCAAAAGGGTCGCAACAGCGGTATACATTTTTCGTGTTAAAAGGCTAATCACAGACCACAGTGAAAACTAATTTGCATTGGCCTGGTTTTCTTAAATTTCCAATAAGCGATAACACTACAAATCCATCCTGTTGAGCTCTCTCTCGTGGATTGGATATGCATTTTGGGTATGGTCCAGCTCTGTCTTCTTTCTTTCCCTTTATTAATTTATCTTTCTATGAAACACCTTTTATCGCTAAAAGGCATTCTGACCGGTCCATGACTCCTATAATGATCCATATAAAGGCCGAATTGATCGAGATTAGATGCTATATTATTACGTAATCGAGTTCAACAGATTTAAAGAGAACACCCAAGTGGCCCGTGTACTCCAAGCTCTGGGCCAAAATGGCCCCCAATGTTTTTTTTTGGCATTAATTTACTATTAAAAATAATTTAATCTGTCCTCATCTTGCTAAGGTATATTTGTGAGAGAGCTAACTAAAAATTTGTTAACCACTGGGGGTCCGCCCCAGTGTCCACCCTTCCATCTTGGAAGGGGGAGGTTGGGGGTTCAAATCTCCACCTTCTCAGGGGGGATTGGGGGTGGGGAAGATTTCATTTTAGGAGTGGGTTTCGACTCCCACACCCTGCAAGGAGGCAGGGCAAAAGTCTGAGAGTGAGTGTTAGAGTAGGATTAGCGTAAGACTGACAAAAAAAAAAACTAAAAATTTGTTGAATAGGCTTTAATGTCTCCCTCAAAATAAGTTCTATGTCAAGGGTTACCGTTAAACTTGTTGACACATTTTCACTCAAAATCTTTATATTCATATCATAAGAAAACTAGGCATCGAATTCATTGATATCCCCCAAACAAAAACATTAATTTTGCATTTGCATTTCTTTATTTTTTAGATATTGGACAAGTTTATGTTTAGGAATAGTATGTTTGCATAGAATATAATAGAGGCTTGACTACGGGGAAAAGTGTCAAAAAAGTCATAAACATTTTGCATTTGTACCAATTTAGTTATAAACATTTTATTAATATCAATTTAGTCCTTAACATTTTCACTTGGCCAATTTAGTATTAAATATTTTCACTTTGTGCCAATTCAATTCTTTCCTGCTGATTTTGGCTAAATTTTGCTAACTAGGCATCGGACTACTAACATAGCACCTCGGTCGACATGAACAATTTTGAATAATATTTTAATATTTTTTGAATTTTGTATTTTTTATTTTAATTTATTTTTTCTTCTTATTATTCTCTTTCTTTTTTCTTCTCCTCTCCCTTCCCCCAACCGATCGTCGGACCTCGGCGATGCTCGGCAAGGTCGAGGTCAACCTCGTCGACCACTAGTAAGGTTAAAGCCCTCGCCAAAGGTGGCGAGGGCTACTCGCACTAAGTGGCGAGGCTCACCCTCGTTGGCCATGGGGAGGCTCGACTTCACTAGATCCAATGAGGTCAAGCCTCGCCCAACCTCTGGCAAGGCTAGCTTGAGGCGGCGATGCTCGCTCTTGCCAAAACTAGCAAGGGTCAAGCCTCGCCCAACATCTGGTGAGGCTAGCTTGAGGCCGTCCAGACCGCAAGGGCGACCTCACGTTGGGCTGGCGAGGCTCGCCCTCGCTGGCCATGGGCGAGGCTCGGCAAAGCTCACTGATCATCGCCTATGTTTGGTCCTCGAGGTCTGGCAACCAGCTGGAGGAAGGAGGAGGAGAAGGAAAAAAGAAAATAAAAAAAAAAAACGAAAAAGAAAATAAAAAAAATCGAAAAAATATGAAAACATTATAAAAAATTATCCATGTCAACATCGACTATGCCACATCAGCTAACCAATGCTTAATCAGCAAAATTCTGTCAAAATTAACTGGAATGACTGAATTGGCACCAAATCAAAAAAATTATGACTAAATTGGCACCAATAAAAGGTTTATGAATAAATCAGTACAAATGCAAAATATTTAGGACTTTTTTGACACTTTTCCCCTTAACTAAGAATTTCAATTAGCTAGAATTCACGATCAGACATGTAAGATGAACTTGAGTTTAAAGGAAAGGAGCTCTTAGCTCATCAAATATTTATTATTTAGCCCAATTGAGCCCGGCCCTACTATTTTCCCTTGGTCTTAAAGAAAAATTTCATGTACTACTTACCGTGCATGTGCCCTACATGTGCCATCCGTGTGCCATACATTCGCCATTCATGTGTTATATACATAATTAGAGGTGGCAAAATAGATCATGAACCCATATTTTAACTCATTATATTGAGTGAAATATGGGTTGCATAAATTTACAATATAGGCTAAGATGGGTCTAACAAGCGAAGTTTAAATGACGATGGATTCTGATGGGTTTGCAAAGAACCCTATTTCAATCCATGTAATCACTTATGCTTATTGTCCATCCCCATGTACCCTGCTCCCAAGTCTTAGGTGCCCAGGTCCATAGATGAATGGGCTACAGCTCACAAAAGTTGGGCCTAATCCCCCCAAGAGTCAAGGCCAAGCCTGAGGCCTTAGTACCGTTGCTTAGGTTCACAGAGGCCAGGCTAGGTCTCTTAAGACTGATTCTAAAGCCTCTTCTTAAAAAAAAAAAAATGTCTTTTCATGTATTAAGAATTGAACCATAGTTTTTAACATGAAGAAACAACATCATTTGTTTAAATAATATTTTCAATTGCTATTGCAAGGGCTTTGTATTTGAAGGGTTCAAATTTAATTCCTAGGACACTATAGAAGAACAAAAGCTATTATAGCCAGTTTGATATATTTCTCCAATAGTGGAAGAGAGAAGATCTACGATGATGAACAAAGCAATGAACACGAAGAGGTAGTTTCACAAGTTGAAGCCTTTCAGTGTTATTGATGTGGGAGCATCCAACGTAGCTCCATCGACCAACTCAAGAACATCAATGCTTATCCAAGTCAAAAAATAAATTGGGCATCATGTGCTTCGATGGATCATTCTAAATGAATAATGTCAATTACTTATCGATACTCTGTGATATGTTGATAACTATCGATGAGAGACCATTTTAGACGTTTTGCATGACAAATTGATGAAGTTTTGGGAGGGTTATTTGCTGGCCAAGGGAAGAGCACGAATTTTGGGCTGAAGGTTCAAGAATGCAAGTTCCCATACTAATAAATGCATTTCCTAAGTTCCTAGGTGTCTTTTTTGTTATGTAATTTTCAAGAGTCAAAGTTATAAGTTTCTAGGTCATTAAAGTCTGTTTTTTATATTTCCTAAGTCTAAAATCCTCATATAAACAGGGGAAAACTATCAAATGTAAGGACATATGAATTTGATGAATGAAAATGGTGAGATTTCCTCTGCTTGAGTGAACTTCTTCGGAGAGTGGATAACTCATTTCGGTCTCTTTATCCTTGGAGCATAGATCACTCCTTGTAGATCACTCCTTGGTGGTGAGCCAAGAAGCCCTTTTATCCTTGGCTGGTGGAATCTTTAGGCCTTGGTGGTGAGTTTCTCATATCCCAAAGTCCTTTATCCTTGGCTGGTGAAAGCTTTAGGCCTTAGCGGTGAATTTCGTAGATCTCGATCCTCATCTTCGGTTGGTGGCGTGGCCTTTATACCTTGGAAGGAGATCAATCTATCTTTTCTTATTCCCCTTCGTTTATTCCCCATATACACTACTCCATACACTTATCCAGAAAAATCCCAAAAGAAAATTTTCCGTTTTGAATTCACTCGCCCCATCACCCATCAGTTATGGTATTCTGGCAATGTGGGTTGGTTGGGAAGGATAGCCCCTGTAAGGCCGCCCTAAAACAAGGGCATGAGTTATAACGAGTCCGTCGTCTACCGCCACGCCATTGCCACCATCTTCATCACCCCTTTCGTCATTGTTCTAAACAAGTTTCTCTCCCTCCCTATCATATAATCTAATATGAAGTGCTTATTTTTGGACAAGAGGTGGAGGGACAACCAGCACCAACATTCAAAATGGTGGGGTTAGCCCCTAGAATTCCATCAATTATTCTCTCGTGATCCCAGTTGGATGCTTCAGTTGGGCTCGCTTCATGATTCCCCAAGTAATAATATTATCTAATTGATCTTCTCATGTCGAATCAGTAGATAATTTTAAGTTTTGCGGATTTAGTGTCTTACACTCTCAAAAGAGAAACTTTTAGAGGACGGCACGATACACATTTTGTGTGTTAAAATTGCTAATCAAAGATGTCAACAACATAGTAAAAAAAAAAAAAAAAAAAGATGTCAACAACACACTAATTTGCATCGGCATGGTTTTTTCCGATTTCGAACGAGCAATACCACTAAATATCAAGTTCTCTCGCACAACTTGGATATGCTTTTCGGGGACAATCGGAGGGTGCCGTTGTGGGTCTATTAATGGAAAGAGGAGATGTCATCGTTTGCTCTGTACAATGGGACACCAAATTACTAGCAACTGCCTACAATGTACGCACTCACAACTTCATGTTTATTTAACTGATTTTCTTTAACAAAATAACTTGCAAAAATTAAGGGAGAAATTATTATGCCTTCTACTATGAGCAATCTCGTTGTTGTCAATGATTATTCATTATAAAGTTTTTAAGGACATTACTTGAACCTAGGTCATAATTTTTTTTTTCCTTATGTATTGCTTTGTTAATTTCATTATTTTCGAATAATCAAAGTGGATGCTCGACAGCTTCACCTACTAACTTAGCTAAATATTTTCATATTTGTTTGTGTAAAAGATATCTTATGTACAATGTTTTTACTAAAAATCATTTTTTTCTTTGAAGCGAGAAAATTACCTTTTATCTCCATTATCACATACAGTAGTTTTGCCATAATTGATAAATGCATAGAATGGTATGCTCTGAAGTGACTTACTACATATGGTGGGGTCATGAAATATAGAGGACCAATTTTTAAATTATTTCCCCCACTCAAATTTCTTCCCTAATTTACAGCACATTGATAGTCTACAGACAATGATGGGCTGGGTCCATGGGCTTTCCATTTGACAGGCCCTGAAACGTAGCCCATCTTCAGGCCCATGAAGCCCTTACTCGATCCAATCCCTCAGTGGCACGACCGTAATTCCGGTCTTATTCCTTCCGTATATATCCCCACGCAAAAACCCTAGCTCGCTTCGCATCTCCACTTCATTTCCGAGCTCGAAGGCGCCGCCGCTGCCCCGCCGAGTAGCCCCCCTCCCCTCCGCCACCCCAATGGCCGCCGCCGCCGCACGCCCCCTCGTCACCGTCCAATCCCTGGACGGCGACATGGCCACCGACAGCGCCGCCACCGTCCCGCTCCCCGACGTCATGAGGGCCTCCATCCGCCCCGACGTCGTCTCCTTCGTCCACTCCAACATCTCCAAGAACGCCCGCCAGCCCTACGCCGTCTCCAAGCGCGCCGGCCACCAGACCTCCGCCGAGTCCTGGGGGACTGGCCGCGCCGTCTCCCGTATCCCCCGCGTCCCCGGCGGCGGCACCCACCGCGCCGGCCAGGGAGCCTTCGGCAACATGTGCCGCGGCGGCCGCATGTTCGCCCCGACCAAGATCTGGCGCCGCTGGCACCGCCGGGTCAACGTCAACCAGAAGCGATACGCCGTCGCCTCCGCCATCGCCGCCACCGCCATCCCCTCCCTCGTGATGGCCCGCGGCCACAGGATCGAGTCCGTCCCGGAGATGCCCCTCGTGATCGGCGACTCCGCCGAGGGCCTGGAGAAAACTCCGGCCGCCATCAAGATCCTGAAGCAGATTGGCGCCTACGCCGATGCTGAGAAGGCCAAGGACAGCCAGGGGATCAGGCCCGGCAAGGGTAAGATGCGCAACCGGCGCTACATCAACAGGAAGGGACCTCTGATCGTGTACGGCACCGAGGGAGCGAAGATCGAGAAGGCTTTCCGCAACATCCCCGGCGTGGAGGTAGCCAATGTCGACAGGCTCAATCTGCTGAAGCTCGCCCCCGGCGGGCACCTCGGCAGGTTCGTCATCTGGACCAAGTCGGCCTTCGAGAAGCTGGACTCCATCTTCGGGTCGTTCGATAAGCCGTCCGAGAAGAAGAAGGGGTACCTGTTGCCGAGATCCAAGATGGTGAATGCTGATCTTTCGAGGATCATCAACTCGGATGAGGTTCAGTCCGTGGTGAGGCCGATCAAGAAGGACGTGAAGAGGGCGCCTCTGAAGAAGAACCCATTGAAGAATCTGAACACCATGTTGAGGTTGAACCCGTACGCGAAGACGGCGAGGAGGATGTCTCTGTTGGCCGAGGAGCAGCGTGTGAAGGCTAAGAAGGAGAAGCTTGACAAGAAGAGGAAGCCCATCACCAAGGTACGTCCTTTACTTGCTTGTCTTAGATTACTTTTCTCTTCTGCTGTAGGCAGTGATATCTGGACTTTGATGCTTTCTGAGGATGCTGTGTGTCCGAGCGGTAATGCTTATAATGTTGCTACGTATATTTGTGGACCTTGTAAGGTTGGGATGGTTACTCACTGTTGCTAAGGAGTTCCTTTGACGCCCAATACACGCCCACATCTTCCCGCGGTTTTGCCTTTTGTCTTTGCCATGTTGTCTTATGGACTGTCTACCTGGTGTTGAGTTAGGATGGAAGCCATGTGCCATAGGATTCATATTTCTTTCTAGAACACGATTGTGGTTTTCTGTTACTTATATTTTCAGATTTAGAAGACAATAGACTCGATGGGCAAACGGACCCATGTCATCAAACTCAAAATGCATCTGATAGGAAGAAGAAATGTTAATTTTTCTTTTCTTGCTGGTGATTCTTGCATGTTCTCTGATAGCATATGGGAGTTCTGCAACTCTACAAATGGTTTCCTTTCCAATCTGTAGGAATCATTGTGCTAAGAGATTTCAGTATGATACTTATCAATAGCTATAGTTGGGGCTGTAGGGTGACTATGCATGGGAATTGCTAAGGTGAAAAGAGTGAGCCATGTATGGGGCATATCCCTATTAATGTAGGTAGTGATTGAATAATTGCATTCATATATTGGCTGTGTTCTGTTAATTTAGTTTCTGCATTAGCTGCTTATTCAAAAACAACCAATAGTCAAGAGTTGTCAATAACCTTGACGTTGGCATCTATGTCTCTGCAATAAAATATTTTAGAGGATCAAATAATCTGCCTCCATATTCTGCTTTTGTCTATTGGAGATGATTCATATTTGTAGGCATTCAAATTCTTCTGTCGTACTCAAATCTCGACATATTTATTGGGGAGACATATCGATTGTGATGTCAGACTATTGCTAGCAGCTTGCTTTTTCCCTCTTGCTTTACAGTAGTAGAAATGCTTTGACTGTGCTATTATACTAAGCCTTTTGATTTGCTCTATTAATTTCTCTTGTGCCTCATAGGAGGAGGCAGCTGCGATCAAGTCTGCAGGGAAGGCATGGTATCAGACGATGATCTCGGATAGTGACTACACAGAGTTTGAGAACTTCACAAAATGGCTCGGTGTCTCCCAGTAAACTTAGTTTCCAGTTGAGTATTCGGCTTAGGGTTTTGTTTCGTCCTTCCTTTATTGTTTAATGTGCTGTTTAGTTGTGCTATTCAGTGTGTCCTGAGACATTGAAGATTTTGGCCAGGAAGGGAAGTAAGTGGAATTAAAATAGAGGGACTTTTCATTTTTCCAGACCTGTTTCTTTTTCAACAGTCCCTTGTTCCTTTTCTAATGGTAACATACAGGATCGGAACTTTGAGTAATATATTAGCTGGGGTTTTCAACTGTTGCATGCTCTTTTGCTATCAAGGGTTGCAGCTCAGATGTGCAATTCTTTTAGTGTTCGAGTGTGAATTGCCATTTCAAATATGTTTGTCGCCTGCGTTTTGTGTTTGTATTCTTTGGGTTAGATGCTTATATCCCCTTTCGAGCGCCTACTCACATGAGAGACTGTCACGCTCTGAGGTGAATGATATATGTTCATCAAGCAACATGTTTTCCTGAATTCATTTCGTGACATCAAAAGTGTGGAATTTCAGTGATAATTAGTCTACTGGCTAAACACTCAGGGCAGTTCAAGCAACAGATCTTTAAGTCTCAAGTGATTGTAATTCTTGGTATACTTTTGTAACTTCTATACTAGAATGTAGTAACACACAAATCTTAAAGGTTTAACGATCAACGGATGGAATTTATTCTTTCTATGATCCGATGATCACGAAGGGATTGGCGATTCATTCTCAAGGACGTGACTACTGCCTTTTTGGCTATCAGCTTTAGAAATTGCTGTTTTCTTGTGAAGCCCCCGACTCTAAGCTGTACATTTGCGAGAGATACTCATGATGGGTTACTTTGTGACATGGTTATAAAATTCGCGTTAGTACTCTCTCTTTGCATGGATGTGCGCTTTTTGTAGTCGGCACCGGTATGAATTTTCGCATTCAGTAATGGTTGGCAGGGTTCATGAAAGATTTACATAGCGTGGTTTTACCCTTGGTTGATTTCGTCATTGATCTTCTCTGCTGATCTATGAAAGCGGGCTATCAAACACCGAAGGAGAGTTCTTCAGACTGCGAGCTATCGTGTTCCTTTGTATACTCAGAAAAGCTTGTCACGCTTCCTCTTTAAACTCAGAAGCGTGAGAGGTTTGAGTGTTGTCTTAATAGGTTGTTCTGGCCATTTGGTTCAACTTTTTCAAGAGGCTTTAAGCCCTCAAAGCTTCTGGAGAAAATTAAGGGAAAATTAAGGTGTTTGGCAAAGTGTTTTTGAGACCTTATTGGTCAAATGCCAAATGCTAGTGTTTTTTGGTCAAATGTCAAATGCCAGCATTGGGAATTGTTTTGGGCTTCTAGCATTTTCGGAATGTCATCGTAAAGGTTTAATTATTAATTTTCTTTTCAATATTGCCCACGCTAATGATTATGTTTTCCACTTTTGCCTTCAAAAAATTACCGTTCATCATCTTCTTTCTTGAGCTTACTAGTTCACCATTCAAGTGAGATCCAAGTCAAGGACGCTGTCATCGAGGTCAAGATCGAGCATTGCGTCAGTTAGCAAGCTACTCGCCGGAGTTGTTGTCTTTGTTGAAGTCGCTATGGGTCGAGGTTGAGGTTGAGTGATCTAGATCTAGCCCTTCGATCGTAATCATGCGCCCTCGGCGTTGTGCGTCCTCAACGACTGTCGCCTAGGTTGCGGACAGCCTAGGCGGACAATCTAAGGGCTGAGATGGTATGCGGAATTAGTCGTCGGTGAAGCTCTAACATTGCAAATCTCCAAATCTAAAACTCTAGAATCAACGAGATTGGTTGTCGACAAAGCCTCTTCACCTTGTCGAGGTCACGCGACCACTAGGGTTCGCCTTGCCTAGGTTCGCGGGACCTCAGTTTACGGTTTCCCCTAATCACTGTCAATGGTCGCCTATGGTCGACTCCATTAAAGCTCGCCTAACTACCCTTGCCCGCCCTCTCTTCTGTTTTTTCTCTTTTTTTTGTTTTTCCTTTTTATTTTCCCTTCAAAAGTTACTTTATAAAATATACACCAAAATGAGTATCCAAACACTATTACTTTCACCAAATGTCCCTTCATTCAAAAATACTTTGAAAAATGCAAAGTCATTTTCTCAAAATTGAACCAAACGGGCCTTCTCGTGACATTTGTCTTTCCATTCTGCTCTTCAGCCTCGACATGTTGGACTCTTGTCTCATCGCATGTCCCATTGGGCCTCGTTTTCGCATACGTTTGGTTTGCATCCTGAAAGTCGTGCATTTGATACGAGCTAAATGGAGTTTTATACGAATCTCTTCATACCACTTTATGACAAAAGGTGAGAGCTTTTATACTAATTTCCACAGCCTTAGGATGCATTTTCTTTTCTTCTTTTTTTTTTTTTGGGTCCGCGGGGGGGGTGGGGGCGGTGCGGGATTTGTTGTTTTGCTTGGTGTGATTTGTTCGTGTTTTCCGTGCTTAAAAGTCTGTCTTTTGCATCACGGGGTGTTATGGGTATGTTTCGAAGATGATTGATTCGACAGGCATACTAGGATTCCATTCTTGTCGGCACATTCCATCAATGATTTTTATGAAAGGATCACACGTGACCACCCCAAAAGAAGTTTAGAGATGACATTAAAATGAGCGAAAGTTCAAGAAACATTAGTCATTGTAAGGAAAAGATTAGCAAATATTCATGTCCTCTAATTTAACAAACCTGCAAGTTAATGAAACCAATTTTTTTCTTGATGTCAATATGACACATGAATTTTTACTTGCACCGTTAAGTTCTCCATCAATACAATTTTAACGAATTTGCTTGGAATCATTGTCAATTTAGAACACTGATTGTCAATTTGAGGATAAAAGAATTTAGTTAAAACACCCCTAATTCTTTTAAATATGGGTTAATATCAAGAAAAACCTCAAATGAGGAAATTTATATGACAAATTTACTTCAAATTAATACATTTGTGATAAATTTATCATTTATTAATTTTTGTTAAATTTTGCCTTGATTCTTTGAATTTGACGACACACGACAATTAACGGGTATATTGGTTTGGACGTACCCTTCATTTGTCACAGCCGGTTTGTGATTTTTAATGGTATTAATTCAATTTAATAGAAATTAAGAAATGATGAATTTGTCACAAATATATTAATTTGAAAATTTTCATTTAAGGTAAATTTATCACAAATATATCAATTTATTATTTTTATGATATTAACCTTCTAAATAAAATGCTAATTTTTTTTTTCTCTTCTCTTGCAACACCGACGGAGTTTGCATGCATCTCCCATTCTTTAAAGTGGGCAGGTTAGCAATTTTTTTGACCACACATAGAGGAAGAGTTGCTCCTAATGCTTATCTCAACTTCACCTACCCCAACTTTCTATTTCCGCTTTCGAGCTTTTTTGGCCCTTTACTTTCAGCGATATCTTTTCTTATTTTTTTATGCAATTGGCCGGAAATAAATTTGTTCGGTATAATCATTACTTAAAACAAATTAATCTCTCCTATTCTTTGCTTTCATGAATTCATAGTGTAATAGACTCTCCAACATCAACCGTCTTTTTTAAGCATTTCATTCACAACACCAATCTCAAACCGCATAGCTAGACGCACGTCGCACCGACAGGTCCGGCACCATGCATCGACGGGCCACATCCCCGATCCCTGTGTCAAACCCGCGGCGTCGGGCTTTCTTTTTTGATTCCGTTCGGCTAGAAGCCAAGCAAAACAAGCTCATTTAGATGAGAATGATCCTTGGGCTACTTCCCCGATCGCTTGTCGTGAAGCCCATGTTGCTGCTCTCGCATGAATCTTAGACACTAAGAAAAGCTTTTTGTAATACCACTTTACCTTTTCGTTGGCCAACGCTTTTGCCATAGTTGTCTTCCTTTAGTCTGGACTAATGCTCCACCCACTCCTTAAAAAAGAACGGCGAGTGCATTGAGTTGAATATCCAGCCCGGCTCGTGGCGTGTGGCTCCAGTCCTCCTCGTGCTCCAACGGGGCAAAGTAGCGAAAAAGGGGTCGAGGCATTTAGACAAAACCAGCAGAGATTGATTGTTTTCTTTTTGAAAAGCCAAATCACCACCCAGCTTTTGATTAATAAAGTCGAGCATCAAAAGGATTTAGCTTTCGCGAGAAAGATTGGATCCTCTCGGGCAGGACGGGCTGACTAATTTGATTACTTTGGTTTCCACCTATAAGGAATGAACAAAGAGCATCCGAGTGCATGGGTCATGACATTCTAAGGTTTTCCCGGTATCATTACATACAATTCTTACATAGATATGAAATTCCTTACCATATGCTTAATATTGTAAGAGAGAGATAGAGAGAGGCAGCGACGTGACCCTAAACAAAGGTGATGACCGATGCTAGAACTAACAAGTGTTCAAGGTTGGCGATCGCACCGTGATGGTAGATTTTTTACTTTTGCCGATCGATGCGTCTCCTTTAAAAAGTATAAAATTACTCGTTAGAAAGCACCGTATCTTTTAACTAATTCGTGATGTTGATATACTGGGTAAGTGAGCATATGGTTAGGACTTGGGTTAACGTAAATTAGGTAAAGAAGAGGGAAACAAAGGAGAGCAGGAACTTTTTATGATTCAAATGTCAAAAGGCAGAAAAAGAAAAAGAGACTTGCGACTTATGTGCTCATCATTTCGAATGGTGGGCTGGGTAAACCCTCGTTATCCTGCTTTTGAAGACTTTCCTCCCATGTTGGAATCATCTCCCCTATGCCTCAAAAATATATGGTCAAAGGGGCAAACCCTTCTTATCCTGAATCATCTTTTGGCTTTGAGTGTGGAATTTGGATTGGATCCTATGATGCATAATGGGGTTCGGACGAAATCGTTGAATTATTCAACTTAAAATGCATTATCAGTTATTCATTTGACAAGTTCATCACTACTGTTCCACTAAATACGAGCGAACCTGAATAAACTCAACCTTCGTCTTTATAGACTAATCAAGATTAATTGAGATTAAGATAGACTGATTTGAGATGTATGACATTGATGTGAAATGGCAAATTGTAGTCTGCATGGCTAGTTGCTTTCTTTTCTTCCTTAATTTTTGGAAGGAAAAACTACTAAACTACTGGTAATCTTACTTATGAATTCCCTCAAAAAATAAAAGATGAAAGATAATTATTCTAAGTTTCAAAAAATTAAGAAAACAGCATAAAATAGCCTGTGTACTTTTTGAAAGATTTTATGCATATTGCATTAATTAAAAATTAAAACATATGAGCGGCAAATTTTACGAAGAGATAAAAGATAAAAAGTAGTAATCGTCCTAAATCATAAAAACTAGTTGTGTAAACGGGATGCAAATGGAGCTGTGAAGTCTCGTTCAAATAAAAAAGATATTCAAAGGGAGAAACAAAAAAATGGGCAAATTGGTAGGTTTGGTATTTAAAATTTCCATTTTAATCTTCATCTACGAAGCAAATGCTTGTATAATCTAATAGATTAAATCTATGATAAAAGTCAGTGCGGAAGATTGGCCAACAAATAATGCGTTAATGACTAGAATATCAATAAAGAAAAAAAAATCAAAGAAGAGTGTCGCAATATCATAAAAAAATAAATGATAAATTGAAAAGGCAAATAAAAAAGGTATAAAGTCTAGAAATAAAAATAGCCCCCCCAACCGACGATACAATTTTGCATTTGATAGTTGGTGTGACGATAGATTTCATACAATTATAAATAGATCCCGTCGAAAAAGTCTTAAATAAAAACAAATTAAATTAAATAAGAGCGACGCATCCAGCCACACAATAGTCAAAAGAAGATTTTTTCTAATGTATGAGTTAATGTCAAAAGTCGAAACCCTAACTTCGAATCTGGTTTTATTCAACAGCCGATCCCCGTCTTTTTATTACCCTCGCTTTCGCGGTAAACGGTTTGACTGGGAAGTCAACCTTCTTGTCCTCGTCTAACTTCAACACAAGTCCCGATCGCCACTATTGTCAATGGCAATTCTCGCAGGTGGAGGTCTGCGCAGAGCTGAAGGGCCTAGCTAACCTTGGACTTTTTCAAAAGTAGATTGCTTTCGCCCACCAGAGAAGATGCAAATGGACAAAACATATATTCATCGTCCACGAAAATATTCGAGGATATGTCGTCGTGAGTAATGAAATCATTTTTTATCAAGTAATTATTTAAAACGACACCAACAGATGTTTGAGTTTTTTTATTTTTTGCGGAACAAATAAAGCCTGAAGTGACGGAGAAACAGTATTTTCTTTGCTTTTTTAACTTTTAGAAGAAAAAGAAAACTATTGTTAATTTTCCTTCTAAAATTCCCTCCAAAAATTGGAAAAAAAATGAAAAATCAATTGAGGTTTTGAAAAATTATGAAAATATCATTTACAACATTGCATGATTGTAATTGCAATTTATGAAATGATTTAAGTATTTCCCGAATGTCAAGCCCCACATGTGTGTAGCAAGATTGACAAAGAAATAAAATTTCAAAACTAAAAGCCATTCCAAATCGTCAAAACCATTGATATAAAACGACCGACATGTGAAGTTTCATTCAGAAAAAAAAAAAAGTCAACAAAGAAATTTTCTTTAAAAAATGGCGACTTAGTAGGTTGGTCTTTAAAGTTTCCAATTCAATCTTGAACTAATTTTCCTCGATCATTGATCACATGGTCGTAGTGGTGGCCAACAAAATACTTATTAATGACTGGAATATCAGAAATAAAGAAATAAATCAAAGAAGAGTCGAAGATAAATGATAAAATAAAAAAGTGCAAATAATAAAAGTTTTTAATCTCTACAAATAAAAATAGCTGCACGCGCGGAGGACACCGCGTATCCACACCCCTATATAATTGGCCATGGCAAAAAAATCTGAAATTAAAAAAGAATAAGATAAAAAAAAAATTAAATAGATTAAAATAAGAGGGAAGCATCCAGTTACAGCGACGGTCAAAAGCAATTTTTTTTTTTTTTTTTGCTAAAGTCCAAAATGGTCTCTTCTAATCTGTTTTTTAAACGATTCTCGTATTTTCTATTTCATCGTTAGTTTCGTCCTTAGCCCTCGTGCCTAGGCCTTGAAACGATGATGCTGTCGTGGTCAACAGTCTGGACCTTTGCTCTCAAGCCCTTGATCACCATTATTATAGTAACTCTTTTAGGGCTGGAGGGGGGGCTAAAAATAAAGAGTTCGAGAATAAAATTTCATAAGCGATCCTTGAATTTTACTGGTGTTTTGCACTAAGGTCACTCGAATTCGATTTTCAATTTCTAATGAGCTTGATTTTTCATTTCCATACAATTGATGTGCTAGGAGCCGTTGCCGAAAACTAGGCTCGAGACATCGAAATTCATCAATTGGAAAAAAAAATGAAGGAAAATAAATTCAACACCCTTTAGTGCTATTTAAGCCAATCATGCCATTGAAAGTTAGTTGTGCTTGATGTGAATA
The DNA here is from genome assembly GCA_014182715.1 of Eucalyptus cloeziana. Lineage (NCBI taxonomy): Eukaryota > Viridiplantae > Streptophyta > Magnoliopsida > Myrtales > Myrtaceae > Eucalyptus > Eucalyptus cloeziana. The sequence continues at coordinate 34,553,363 of CM024644.1, forward strand.
AACTAATTTGTGCGTAGGGTCACGAAGTGACATCCACATACTTTGTTCGATAAAGACGTGGATTATTTGATGGTTTGATAACAGCCTAAATTCTCTCAACCGGATTTATTTAACTTTTATGTGATGTTACAATTAATAAGGCTTGTTCAATTATTCAAGGCCCACTTGTTTAGATTATCTTCACGATACGGTTGATGTCATGATTTGCATTTTAGCTTGATTGTGAATCACATGGAACCTGATAGCAATCTCAACCTTATAAATTACAAAAAGACTTCCATGTAATGACTATATTTAAGCTAATGTGGTAATGATCGTGGGGTTCCGAAACTTTTTTTCAATGTTTCATGTGATCCGTGAACCTATTATTCAGGAGAGGAGGAGGGTCGAGTTCTAAGCTCAAATTAATTTGCGGATACTAGTTTTCGCACTTAATAACGCTCGTTTAATTATTCATGGCCCACTTGTTTAGATTATTCTGATTTTTATTCATTCGAATTCTTCTTAAACTTTTTCGTTCACATGCACTGCATGTGATTTTTTTTTCTGGATATACTATGAAGATTTCGGATGAAGACAAACTATGCTACAAATCAAGTAATTACTGAAAATCAGTTTAAATTCAAAAGTAAAATCTAGAGGAATCCGGTTGTTATCCACAGCAGATAAAAAGTATAAAGTTAATCTAAAACTAATTCTCCAATTCGAAACCCGTCAATATCCTTTTAAATTTTGAAAAATCACATTAAAAACTTTCGAAATAATATGGAGATTTCGCTCCAAAGAGTCGCCCAAAAGAAAAGGAAAAAAAAAAAAAAAAACCTCCTCCAAAGTTCACAACCCACTAAATTATAATATTTTATTACTGCGAAAATTTTCTAAATTCAAATACCATTTTCTCAGCACAAGGAAATCCACTTTTTTGGTCTTTGGAGGTTGTTTGATCCGGTCTCCCTCATTGCGCCAAGGACCAAATCTCGAGCGGTTGATGACCGGAGCTAGGGCAACCATTTCAGGAGAGTCCCTTGTCCTTGTCAAGACTAGAAAGCTCTCTCGAAAGCGCTCATGGTCGCATTAACACTCGATCAATCGCAACCGTTTGATCGCACGACTCTCATTCAAAGCCCGGTCCAATAATTTTAATGAATTGAGCGCACATAGAACGATTCATCAATGCATCCACACAGTTCACACGCAATATCAAAGATCGTATGTGTAGACACTCGATTTAATCACAACAGTCGGGTCACATAGATGACTCTCATGTAGAGCCCCGATCCAATGATTCGAATGGATCAAGCACACATTCATTAATTAGCCAATGCATCTTTAGTCAAGTTGTAATGTCCGCATTAATCTAATTAAAGGTTTTACCATCTCTCTCTGAAGGGCTAATGTCAAAAATGGTCTCCAAATTTTGACTCAATGTGTGATATGATTCTTATCAATTTATTTAATGTATTTTATGGACTTTTAGTACATGTTTAATGTGATTTCTCAGACTATATCAAAATATTCAAAGTAGTCCTTTGTTAATTCAAGGTTATGCATGCATGTATTTCTTGAACAAATTAAATAATCAAAGATCGTATCGCACCTGAAGTCAAATTTCTCCTCCTGTGAACGCCCATGGACTTGTCAGGTTGCACTAATTAGACCAGACACGGAGAATTAAGCCCTGCCACTGCAATAATGACGCCCTACTATAAGGCGACGGACGAGAATGTTGGCGGCGCGTGAGGGGACGCGATCCTCGATGCGAGCGCGCCACGCCATGTGCCGAGACCGGAACCTCCAGATGGTGATGGCGGCGGGTCCCTCCCTCCCTCCCCTCCCTCCCTCCCGAGCCCGCCTTAAAAGATTATATGATGGCTGGTGAAAGATCTCGTCTTGTTCCCAAGTTTCCTCCCTCTCTCTCTCTCTCTCTCTCTCTCTATCTCTGCAAGCGAGTCGTCGCGAGAGTCCAGCTTCCACACTGTCCCCTCCACTCCCACTTTTCGTGTGCGCAGGCCACCGCCACAACTCTTGTCTCTCCATATCTGTCACGACGAAGTTCGACGGGTGAAAGCAATGATGGAACGAGCAGATTTGAAGCCTTTCTTGCAGTTTATGGCGATGGCGATTTGTGGTCCGTTCTTTCTGTAAATGGCAAGTAGCTGAGTAGTTCCTTCTTCTCCTCTCGCGGGATTGTTTTTTGGGAACTATTTGCTCGAACTGCAGCTTCCGCCATTACCAAACCTCTCCTCTCTCTCTCTCCCCTTCTCTCCTGTAAAGCAACTCCTTTTCTTGGTCCTTTAAAATAAAGAGAAAAAGGGCTTCGCTCCACTGGCCCTCTCTTTCTCCCTCTGTGTTCTTTTTTTTAATCCGAACGTTGCTGACACACGGACTGGCTTTTCTCCGTTCCTTTCTTCTGGGCAATCTTTCCCCTCCCTCTCGCCTCTCTGGGACTCGCGGAGAAGACGCGGATATGGGAAGATTGCTCTTCCTGTTCTTGCTCGTCTTCTGCACTTCAGTTCTCATGGAGCTCTCCACTGCTCAGATGCCAGGTTCTCTCTCTCTCTCCGCCCCTGTTGAATCTCCCGATTGCCTTTACTTTGGTGAAAGCCAAAGAATCTTGAAATTAAGACTTGCCTTCATATTTTATAGTAATTTGTGATTTTTGTATGACTTAGTCCTATGAGCTTTCAGAAGTTCTCCGGATGATGATTCTTACCCTTAGTTTTTGTTCTTCTAAAGGTTCCTTCTTTTGGTTGCTTATTTCAGTTGTTAGAATTACCTGTCACTGTTTGCTTCGACGTGCTAATTGTGCGGTTGCTCTGTTGAGGTTGAGCATTCCTCCACGCATCTGCACGAGCAATCTTATGGCTGCGGGTCGTTTCTGTGTTTGATTTCGATGCGTTTCTTCGTCCTCTGCTTGTACCGAAGAATTGTACAACGAATCGCTCCCGTGTAAACGAAAATGCATGGTCTTCCTGTCTCGTTAAAAATTCTATTTAGCATCTATGTGAAAGTTCATAGCACAATCTGTTGTAGACAGATGAAGGTGTTTTTATTTTGATGTTTTGAGTGAGTGAATTGAAGAATCAAAGACATATCAAGATTGGTACCCCATTGCCCCTGGTCGATTTGCTGGTAATTTGTATAGCCTGTGATTGTTGTTTTTCTAATATACGAACATTAAGAGCATCATAACCTTTATCCTACCCCTGTTAATTTCATGACATATTTCAGGTAAAGAAACGTTAAAACTTCTTTGAGACATGCATTCAGAATCTGTAACTGGTGACAAGATTGCTGCTTTTTTGCAGTCCTTTGTTGATGAGATACGGATTTCCCGCATCTGCTTCACAATTTGCTGATACAAATCACTTTTTCGGGTTGGCCAACTGATATGAATGATTTCATTCGGCAGGTTTTGTTAGCTTGGATTGTGGAGGATCTCAGAGTTTCACCGATGAGATTGGGCTTGAATGGACTCCGGATGACCATTTCACCTTTGGAGAAAGAATTAACGTTTCTCTTGCGAATGAGACAAGAACACAATATACGACATTGAGATACTTCCCAGCCGATGACAGAAAGTACTGTTACACTTTAAACGTGACCACTAGGACAAGATACTTAATAAGGGCGACATTCTTGTATGGGAACTTTGACAGCAATAACGTCTACCCAAACTTTGAGATCTCCTTGGGACCTACTTTTTGGTCCACGATTGTCATTTCTGACGCCAGTACTATAGAAGTGCGAGAGCTCATATTTCTGGCCTCAGATCCTACCATAAGTGTGTGCTTATCTAATGCTACCACGGGCAACCCATTCATATCTACCCTTGAGATTCGTCAGTTCAATGGTTCGATGTACTTTACTGGCTTTGAAAACCAGTTTTATCTCGGTACCTCTGCCCGGATTAATTTTGGTGCAGAAAGTGAAGAGCCAGTCAGGTAGATCTAGAACATTGTGGATGTATTTCTTCCAGCTTTTATTTCTCGGCTGTTTGACTAGTTTCTCACCAACCTTGTATTGTATGATTCCAGTTTTAAAAGAGTCTAGACTATGAATAAGTAGTTTGTCCTTATTGCTCACATGCAGTTCTTCTTTGGTAGGTATCCAGATGATCCATTCGATAGAATATGGGAGTCTGACTCTGTAAAGAGAGCAAACTACCTTGTCGATGTGGCCACTGGCACCAAAAAGGTTTCAACCCAATTGCCAATTGATGTTAACCGTGACGAGAGGCCACCTCAAAAAGTTATGCAGACTGCTGTAGTCGGAACAAATGGATCGCTCACTTACCACTTGAACTTGGATGGGTTTCCTGGTAATGGTTGGGCATATTCCTACTTTGCAGAAATTGAAGATTTGGCTCCTGAAGACACAAGGAAATTCAGGCTGATCCTCCCGGGCGCACCTGAAATCACCAAAGCTGTTGTCAATATAATGGAAAATGCTCAAGGCAAATATCGCCTGTATGAGCCAGGATTTGAGAACCTAACCCTCCCATTTGTACTGTCCTTTAAGTTTGGAAAGACTATAGATTCTTCAAAGGGTCCACTATTGAATGCCATGGAGATAAACAAGTATGTGAAGAAAATCGATGGTTCTCCAGATGGTGGGTCCCTTGATCAATTTCCATTGAGTTTGTTACCATTTGCAAGATTGTTGCTAATGCGATGATCATATTATGATTTATCACACCTGGTGTGGGCTTGTAGAGCCCTGTTTCTGGCACATCTAATTTATTATGCTAAATCCACCCTTTGTCAGCATGATATATGTAGTTTTATTAATTTAACTTAAGGTTTTTCCATGAGCTGCAGGAGGAGTTATTACTAGCATAATTTCACCCTATACCTCAGCAGCTTGGGCACAGGAAGGTGGAGACCCGTGCCTGCCAGTTCCATGGACATGGGTGCACTGCAGCTCAGATTCACCTCCACTGATAACTGCAGTGTATATGTCTACTTCTTGTGATGTGCTTGTGTGAACACATTTTCTTATTCTAGGAGCATGTCAATGCTGTATGAACGACCAAGTTTTGAAGTTATAAATTGTATTTCTGCAGCAAATTGTCTGGTCAGAATTTGACCGGAAACATTCCTTCAGACATTACAAAATTGAGCGGCTTGGTTGAGCTGTAAGTTTATGTAGAAATTCCCTTTTCACTCAATAGTAGTTGATTTCTTTCCGATGTCTATGCTCGAACTTTTCATGCCAAACATTGAAGTATGCCTTGGCCTATTTTCTGAAGGAGGCTCGATGGGAATGCACTTACTGGTTCAATACCCGATCTTTCTTCATGCGTGAACCTGGAGATCATGTAAGCTCCATGGATTGTCCTCTTTGAATGGACTTAGATAATTTAATGCTGATGAATCTCTTTTGTGATAGTCATCTTGAGAACAACCAATTGACTGGTGAGCTGCCTTCTTCTCTCGCGACTCTGCCAAAGTTGAAGGAACTGTAAGTATTCTTAAACTTACATGAGGATTTCTCATTTACCATGACGACAATTCAAAGAACTAGCGTATCGTCTTTCTGAATTTCACATGTGGATCTGATCGATATGTGATTCTCAGGCCTCGAATGAAGTATTGATATAATTGTTGATTAGTGAACAATTTTCTGTGATGACTTTTGTGCTGTGTCTGAGTAAAAACCTTATGCACATGCTAAATTTGATGGCTGTAGGTACGTCCAGAATAACAAGTTATCAGGCACAGTGCCATCTGGTCTTCTCAACAAAAAATTGAATCTGAAGTGGGTACAGCCTCTGATAAGTCTTACTGCGATGCTGAATGCTCCTGCAATCATGCACACATCACACTTTATCTCATTACATTTAACTTAAATTGAGTTATTCCATGTATGCTGGCCTAATTGCAAAGGGCCAACAAAAGCAAGGGAAACTTTTTATTTTTGTTGGCCTGATGCAGTAGATAACACCAAAATTACGGCTGTTGGCCAGACCACACAACACACTGTTACTTTGTCATAAAAATTATCCAGTATTTACTGTTGGCCTTATTAATATGACTGAAAGGTTTCTCAGACGTGGGTAACAGACGTTTTGGAGCTCAGATCCTTATCTAGCTAAAAGTATTATGTGTCATTCTGTAGCGTTGTGTTGGGGTTAGCCTTTTGATCTGTAGAGATCCTTCATTCTGTCACCTTCTTTCGTTTTGTAGTTACCAGATTAACTTTTGATCAGTTGATTATGGCAAAGCAAACGGCTTGTTCTCTTGCTAAGTTTTTGGTGGTACTATGCCTTCTAATTGCTTCGATCTATGGTTGAAGCTGCCACAATCTTTTGCAGAACAATATAATCATCATTGTATAATTTATACGTCTCTCATAGTGAAAGGATGTCTTTTAGAGATCCATATTTTAGGAGTTTTATTTTCATGCCCAGAATTTTAGGCGCAGTTTGTGTTTTGGCACCAGATGTGGGATTACAGCACTATAGATAGCTTCTACTGGCAAATTATCTCGATGCTTTTTCACATTTTCTTGAAATCTTTCTTTTGACCCCTGTAGATATTTATATCTGGATTTGGTTCATCATTCTTTCAAACTGAGTTTTTACTTTTCCATACTTTTTACCGCACCTGTATCCTTGTCCAATTATTTACCATTAGCTTCTTAACACTGCTCTCAACAGTTACACTGGAAATATGAATCTTCATGAAGGAGGGAAGAGAGGAAGCCAGACTAAGATTATCATTGGTTCATCAGTTGGAGCTGCTGTTCTCCTGGTAGCCACAATTGCCTCCTGTCTCTTCATACGGAAAGGAAAGAGGAATTCTAAGCATGGTATGAGTTTCGAGCAATCAAGAGAATGACGTATCCATCTTGTTGTGTTGACCTCTCTATTCTGCAATATTCTTATTTTTTCGTGAAATCTTTGCTAGATGACAACGTGCAAATATTGCCGACGCAGCGGCTAGTTTCTTCCTTGAGTAATGCTCCTACAGAAGCTGCTCATTGCTTTATGCTATCAGAAATTGAAGAAGCCACAAAAAGATTTGAGAGAAAAATTGGTTCTGGAGGATTTGGAGTTGTCTTTTATGGGCAACTGAAAGATGGAAGAGAAATTGCAGTCAAGGTTCTGACTAGTGATTCCTATCAAGGAAAGCGAGAGTTCTCAAATGAGGTAATTGTACCAAATTTTGAACCCTTTATGTTTAGGGATGCTTAGCCTCTGTAGTCTGTGCCGGGATCTGCCACATGAATTTGTCATGAGTTAATGTGCTTTTCTTTACCTACAACGAGTAAGCACATGCTACTACTGGGATCTTCTTGACTAAACTCAAATCCCTAGGGGAGTGAGTAATGAAATAACTCCTTGCCTGTTTAATGGGAATTCAGTATATTGACCTTTTCTTGTCCTTAAATTTTAGTTGCTATAAAGTCTTTCGTGTTGATGTTTCTGAAGCATTTTTCTTTGAATTACTATCTGAATATCATCCAACCCTTCGTCACTTAGATTAATTTTCATGAAACTAGTACTCTGCACTGACAAAATTGTCATTAGCATCAGTTATCAGCTACATCGTCTAACTAATGCTGTATGTGATCTAGGTGACTCTTCTTTCAAGAATACATCACAGGAATTTGGTACAATTCCTTGGATATTGCCAAGAAGACGGGAGAAACATGCTGGTTTACGAGTTCATGCATAATGGAACTCTTAAAGAGCACCTATATGGTAAGCTCATACCCTTTTGTCATGCCGTGAGCCTCTGTTATCACGTGTCTATATTAATTCCATATATCTATCTCTAAGGTCCATTGACTAGTGAGTGGAATTTTAATTGGATCAAACGCCTTGAGATTGCCGAAGATGCTGCAAGAGGTTGGTAGTCCTCTATAAACTGGTTTAATTCCCCATAGAAGTCATTTTAGCTACCAAAGTTGGTAATCTTATTCATTGTGTTCAGGGATCGAGTACCTTCACACTGGATGTGTTCCAGCCATCATACATAGAGATTTGAAAAGTAGCAACATTCTTGTGGACAACAACTTGAGAGCAAAAGTTTCAGATTTTGGTCTCTCAAAATCTCAAGTCGATGGAGTCTCCCATGTCTCAAGTGTGGTTCGAGGAACTGTTGGGTATCTGGACCCCGAGTAAGGCATCTTTTTGGTCGCGCCTTCTGTTTTTCAATGGATATATAGTTTTTTGAAGTTGAAGCAAGTTAATATGGTGTCATTATGTCTTGATGCAATTTTTATCTTTGAATTGGGAATACATCACCTTGGGCATGTTTTGAAAAATCTGACTAGGCAAGCTTTGCACTTATTCATGAATGTGTCTCGGCCTCCTCACTTTCCCTTCTGAGTGTTGACAAAAGCCTTCCTGCTTCTTTGATAATTGTAAGATCTGTTGAGAAGCATATTCCATGAAATTGCATTCTTTGTGCTAGCTCTATGCTACACATGTGAAAACTTTGTGTTTGTGTCTCACCTTATCATTCTTCTTGGCTCAATGCTTCTACTCTCACCCCAACGAGGAGATGCAGTTGTCTCCACTCTGTACCTTAAGGCCATTAGAAAATGATGTTCATTGGCAAATTGCATTCGCAACTTATCTAACACCACTCACCAATGCAACTTCCAAGCCCATATGCCTTTGATTTATACTCACTTATGAAGCTGCTATGTCATTGAAGGAAACCTTATTCTGTTAGTGTGGATTGTTCCAGAGGGAAAATGGTAGCAAACTAATTGATGCAATCGTATACTATGTAAATGCATTGGCTGCTAAGCAGTCCCTTGTGCTAGAACTTCAGGCATACAATGTTAACTGGACTTTGATTTTTAGAATCAGACACTTTGTATGTGTACTTTTATAAGCATATACATGAGTTGGTACTCTTCCCTAATTTTGTTGATGCTTTTGCATGTACATTATATAGTTTAATGATATAAGTGACTAGTTGGTTGTAGAATTATATGGGTTTACAGCCAATAGTTCTAAAAGCTTAAACTAATTGATAGAGGGAGCCCACATGCATATAAGGCCCATTGATATACCATGGACAAGTAACGTGGGATATTTTAACACTCCCATTTCTTGTACACGTCGAATTAAGAATGATATGTGGAATTGACAAGGGGAGGGCCGCACACATGGCATAAACTGAGGTGGAATTTGGCACTAATATAATGTTAAGTCCAACATAAAACCGCTTAAGTTGTTAGAAGAGAGCATGGTTTAATATTTTTGTACTCTTAACACTCTCCCTTACATGGTGGTTGGACTTTGACCTAGGACTTAAGCATGAAAATATATAATCGGGGAGGTAAATGGCGGCTACAAAAATTTGAATTCAGGACCTCTCATTCTAATACTATGTAAAGCTTGAACTATGAGAAAATGGCATAATTTAATTTAATGGTTCTCTTCTTATCTTTGTGGGAATTTGACAGGTATTACATCTCCCAGCAATTGACAGATAAGAGCGATGTCTATAGTTTTGGCGTCATTCTTCTTGAATTGATATCAGGTCGAGAAGCAATTTCTAACGAAAGCTTCGGCGTGAACTGTCGCAACATAGTCCAGTGGGTAAGTCCAGTGTAATAAGTACTATGAAACCTGTTCATTGATATACTTGCGAACTCTTCAAAACCTTCACTTTTAATTTCAAAGCGAAATCCGGCACGTGTACGTTCCTTCACATGTTGTACTCTCTAATTATAGGCGAGACTACACATAGAGAGTGGGGACATCCAAGGCATCATCGATCCGAACCTACATGAGGACTACGACATCCAGTCGATGTGGAAGATAGCAGAGAAGGCTCTGATGTGCGTCCAGCCCCACGGGCACATGAGGCCATCAATCTCGGAGGTTCTCAAGGAGATCCAAGATGCATTGTTGATCGAGAGAGAAGCCTTGGCGGCGCGAGAGGGCCTATCGGATCTGTCGAGGAACTCGTTCCACTCGTCTGTCAACATGGATGCCTTTGATATTCCTGGTACTGAGAACTACGTAGCGATTGACGAGTCTATTGCGCAGCCAACTGCTCGGTAGAGCTTCATCTTCTCTTTCTTTTAATCCCTTGTGATGTTTCCTCTTCATTCTTGGGAGCGGCTGGTGATTGTATTCCTTGTTGTCTGGGGTTAAGTTGAAGTATCTGGTGATCATGATTAGAATTGCCTTCCTAGTTGATCTACCCCACTTGAACCGTGGTGAGATCTCTTTCTGTCGGTTGGTTATATCAAGATATGTGCTAGCTAGCCCACTTGATACGCTTGGTTATATAAAGATAAGGGTTTAGCCCAGAACATCTAAGTGGGAATTGTGTTCTATCACTCTTACTCGACGCCATGGTTCGAGTGATTATATCTGTGCATTCTCTTGATTCCAATGCTGAGAGCAAAATCCTGGTGGAATGAGGAACTGCCACACCTGGTTGGAGTTGGGATTGTTCGGGTATTCATAGAGTCTTGCTGATAAAAACGGGAAAAAAAAATGATTATTGTGTGTCAGATGGACTCCCAGGTTTTAAAAATGATGTTAATATGTAATGACTCATGTAATAAATTTATAATTCATTAAGTGATATGATATATTCTTTGTGGGTTGGCTCTCTGACGGATGCTTTTGTCTTGTCATTTAGTAAACCAATTTCATAAACAAGTCCCACCATCCCTAGCATTTTGCTTTTGCCACATATTGGGTCCTAATGAGCAATGCTAGAGATACAAAAATTGCTCTGCTAGATTGATTTACTAAGTGGTGGCGCTAGTCTCTAAGTGGATATTAAATTTAGTGGGCGTTGAAGCATTTAAATATTAAATTTTATCTTCATCTAGGGCCTAAGGTAATGACCTCAGGTGGCAACCTCAGTGAGGGGTGCCTAGGGTCGCACGAGGTGGAAATAGCGAGGGTAAACATTAAATTTCGAGAGTTTATCAAGAGGAAAGTTGGAAGAAAAAAACTGATTAGTATTTCATAAATGCTTGAAGCTCAAAGTTTTTTTTTTTTTTTTTTTTGGTCAGTAAGCTCAAAGTTTGGTAGAACTTGCATTGAGCTAAGGGTCCTTAGAGAACATTTGAAAATGCAATTGAATATCTCCAAAACTCGCCAAAAAAATTGTCTAACGCCAGTAGCATATGGTCGGGGGCCTTCAGAGCCCAAAACCTAATTGTAAAGTACAACCAAATGCAGTTTTTGTTGAATCGTGAAGAGGGTGAAATGAATAAAGAAATCGTAAAGAGGGTGAAATGAATAAAGAATGAAAAGAGGACGAAACCCTTTTTAATGTCATGTTGGGAAGAAAAGCAAAAGAGGAAAGAGAAGAAAGTGAGGGAAAAGAAATTGGGCATGGAGAGAATTCTTTGGCCTTCTGTTCTCGGAGATAAAAAATATTGGTGGATGGAATATGAAGTGAGAGTTTTCGAAAGGAGAAAGGTAAAATTAGGGTTTTAGGACTTCTTTAATATCCTAATATGTAAATTTTGAAAATTATGCTCCCCATGTTTTTGTCCTAGTCATGCTTCCTATCCTTTAAATTCTCTCTTTCTTTTTTATTTATTTATATTCTATACCTAAAGGAGAGGCTCCATCTTCAATTTAAAAGGCATTTGGTAAGATCAAAGAAGTCGGAACTTTTTCTATAAAAATATCTTTAAACTAGACATAAAACATGAAAGGCAATGAATTCAGGCGATATCGAATGGAGATAATACAATCATACTTATCATGTGGATGTATAAGAAGCATTGAATCCTCGAAAGAACATAGTTTATCAAGAAAGTTTAGTATAGACATTACTTTTACTTCTCATATTTAGAGGATTCCAAATTTTTTAAAAAATGCAATGATCTAAATAATTAAACTTACTCAATTAAATCCCCAAATGGAGTTCGTAAACATTCGCAGTATAAATGGTTCGATTACTCGATTTTCAAAGCATTTGTTGCACGTGTTAGAACAAAACTCAGTGACTAAATGTTTCACAAAGATCATCTATCTAGTTATATAAAAACCCAAAGGCGTCAATTAAGAGAAATCCTTCTGACAAAATCCGATCAATAATTAATGAGTTTATCGGTAACCTTAGAAAATACGAAAAACAGTGTGAATATTATATGAATCGCATGCTTCGGATGAAACAGATCAACCAATGAGGTGGCGAGAACAAGGGGACAGAATATATTCGACGTTTTAAAGTGTAAATAGTCGACGGTGGGTTTAAAATGTATAGTTAGAAATTGTATGCATATCGTTGTAATTTGCTGTATAATAAATCTCAGACACCAACTGCAATGCGTGATAGATTGCTGAACTCGCCATGAATCATTGGCTGGTGTGGTGGTTTCCATCAGCAAATTCCAGGATGAGTTCGGCAGTTCTTGGTTTCGTATCAGGTCAATTGATTACTTACCGATGAACAACAAGATTCGCGTCCAGGAGACGCGGCGGGACATTCTTTTGGGGCCCTGGCGGTCTGGCCCTTTAATGGAAGTGTTCCAGAGGCATGTGCAACGCCAAATCTGGTATACCCTATCTGCTTAAGCGCCAGTCCGAAATTATAGGTCTCTCCGTTTCTTTTAGGTCAAAGGTTTGATCGTGAAATAACCAATTTTAAAAAACACTCATTTTTTTGTCCAAAGAAAAATTCCGTTCATTTCTCAAAATAATGGTTGAGAGGTACATAGAAGGCTTTCCAGCCTTACAATTCCAAATAACAAAGAACAATTTGCAGATCGAAACACACTCTCATTCCTCAAGAACGGATCTATTAAAGTAAACATTTCGTTAGGGGTGAGCACGGTTCCCGGGTAGAACCGGGAACCGGAGAACCGCACCGGAGGGTCCGGTTCGGTTCCCGGTTCTAAGGAAACCGGTTCCGGTTCCCGGTTCCCTTTTTCTGGGAACCGGCAGTTCCGGTTCCGGTTCCGGTTCCGTGGAAAACGGAACCGGAACCGGAACCGAGAACCGGAACCGAGAACCGGCTAGGGTTCCACAAAAACCCCTAAATTAATTTTACGTTTACCCTTCTCACTTCTCAGTTCACGCTTCATAGTTCTCTTTCCTCTCCCGTTCCTGCCTCACGCTACTTGCCGTCGACGAGTTCCTCGATGAATCGGGCGATCACCTTCTTGGATCTCCACACGGACTCGGGCCTCAAGTCCCTCGATGAGTTCCCTCTCCGGCAAGACCTACATCTCCGGGTAACGCTTCAATCTCTCTCTCGCTCTCTCGGTTCTTCGTGCGAGGGATCAATCGGTCGATTCGGTATCTTGGGCCCCTTGCTTGTTTGGGATGTTTATTGGTGTCGTTTTCGATGGCGTGAGATCAGCTCATGAAGGATGACATCAAGGTGTACGCCGTGGTTCTCGATAAGCCCGGAGGCTCGTTCGAACGCCAGCAAGTGGTACAAGTGTGTGTCCTCACATCTCGCCTCGAGGTTCGTTTCTCTCCTCAATTTGGCTCTTATGTTGCTGGGTTGCTCAATTTTGCTTGATTCGAACTTCCTTTTGGATAGGATCGCTTCTAGTAGTTTGTGTAGTGATTGATTCGATGATTTTGAGTTTTAGATGCTGGTTCTTGGTACCATGTTTCGTGATTTAGCATCTTGGTACTAGTACCCTTTTGGTTCTGAAAAGCGAGGAGTTTTTTGTGTTTACGAACGCCTGTTATGCTGGATTTCTCATACTTTGGCCCAAAACAGTCAACTCGTGGGGTGTTTCAAATTCTTCTCGTCTTCCCCGAGGCGGCGTACCTCATAGTTTTAAATTTCATAAGCTTCTAATTTTAAATTTCATAAGCTTCTAATCCTAAGTGTTCTCTCATGTTATCCCGTCCGGTGCCGTTATTTTGGAATTATGAGGTTGAGTTTTGCTATCATTATTGTCTTCTGGCAATGCATAGCAGCTTCATATTTTTGTCATCCGAACATATAATATATTCTTATGTTGGATGAGTCGTAGTGCATTACCGAAACATTTTTCCCTTTATCCGATCTTGCAATAAATTACAACTGTTGTTAGTCTATGTAAGAGAGGGAGAGAGAGACTGTCAAGTAATTCTTTCCCCAAGTTAAGAGTTCAAACATCATCTACTCACAGTGGGATTTTATTGAAAGTAGATGTTTGTGAACATATTCTACCACCGGTGAGCTTTTTCTTGGTTCATTATACACAGAAATCCATTGTATCTCGTGGTCGTGGTATCCTTGCCATTGACGAGTCAAATGCAACCCGTGGGAAAAGGTTAGCATCCATCGGGTTGGACAATATTGAGGTCAATCGTCAAGCTTATAGACAACTTCGTTGACCACGCCCGGTCCTGGGGTGAATACATCTCTGGTGCCATTTTGTTTGAGGAGACACTTCACCAATCGACAACAGATGGGAAGAAATTTGTTGACTGCGTGCGGTGAGGAGAAAATTGTTCCAGGCATTAAAGTTGACAAGGTTTGCTTTGAGGGGCCCTTCCTGAATGTCTATGCTTCAAATAGAAACTGTCATTGCCAATGTGCTTATCATCGGTACACTCTCTTTGTTCAAAGGGTTTGGTTCCTCTTCCCGGATCCAATAATGAATCCCTGGTGCCAAGGCTTGGATCGATTGGCTTCAAGGTCCGCCGAATACTACAAGCGGGGTGCTCGTTTTGCCAAATGGTGAGTCGCCTTGTGCTCCAATTTGTTCATTAAGATGTTACTTTTGGCCTTACCTTAATTTCTCTCTCGTGAAAAAAGTCCAGAAAATATCTTATTACATGACTTGTAAATAATCTATTTCCCCTTGCTATTTGAATGCTTTACACTTGTGCTCATTAGCCTTCAATGCTTAAATTATTATGCAGGAGGACAGTAGTTAGCATTCCTTGTTGCTTGCATCAGCGATTTTCTTGTGTTTGTCAATTGTCACAACAAAAGTGGCTAAGTTGCCATCCTTTTTTTGATCTTGGCTTGAGCTGACATAGAAGCTTTGGTTTGTCTCTTTCCTTCTTCGTTATAGTTCAAATTTGAAAAAAAAAAAAAAAAAAGAACCCGTTGGAACTCGGAACCGACCGGAACCTGTGACAGGGTAGGTTTAGTTTGGTTTTGACGGTAGGTTAGTGTTCCAAAAATGAGGAACGCATGCAGGGTAGGTTAAGTTCCGGACGGAACCGAACCGGAACCGGGAACCGCTCACCCCTACATTTCGTGGCTCAGCATACCCATATCTAGACCTAAATCTAAATCAGGAGACGAGAGGAGCCTAATCTTGGAGCGGTTGACGAATGACCAAACTGGTCTTCATGTTTTCTCAAGCTGCAGAAATTTATTTACACACACGTACTCCCAAAACAGATAGGAAAAAGAGTGAAGACAATCAAAGTAAAAGAAATCAAAAGCTACGTAGGCTCTAGCTTAGAGCTTACTGGAGAGTTTCAAGAGAGGAAAGAGTTATTGGGAAACGTGGGGGTTTGCCGACATTGATCTTCATGGCCAAACTGATCTTCATGTTTTCTCAATATCGGCGGTAGAAATTTATTCACACACATACTCCCAAACGAGGTCGGAAAAAATAAATAAATTTGAAGACAATCAAAGTAAAGTAAAAGAAATCAAAAGCTAAGTAGGCTCTACCTTAGAGCCTACAGGAGTTTCAAAAGAGGAGTTCTTGAGAAACGTGGGGGTTTGCCGATCCACATGCCTTTGTTCATTGTATTTTATCAATGATTCGAAGCCAATCCATGTACCTTCATGGATTAATAATTTTTTTCTAGCTTAGAGCCTACAGGACAGTTTCAAAAGAGGAAAGAGTTATTGGCAAAAAGCATGAAAGGAATATTGGATGGAAAATGAAAAGGAAAAGGTTTAAGAGTTAACTTCATGAATAAGGGTAAGGAAATTACAAAGGAAAAGGGAATTTCAGTATAAAACATAAACCGTTATATAATCTTGCTATATATTTACCATTAGCCATTAGCGCTTTAGCAATGTATCGTTTACAGAAATTTTAAACATAATTTATTGTAGGTAACGAAGATTTTTTCACTTATTAATTATTTCAAGTGATATAAATGACCATTTTAATAATCCATCTTTTAGGGAAAAAACGGAAACTAAATTAATAATTTGTTCTTATTATTATATGGATGGTGGTTGTGGAAAGAAGAAAAAATGAATTAATTGAGGTTTTTTAATTTAATAAATATTTAGTGTGATGCAATTGTATTGGTGAATGAATTTCTGTGAGATTGAGCTCTGCTTCTACTTCTGGAACTAGTTTTCCAGGGGCTGGATTTCGTTGTCCTGTCGCTACCCTGCATCAATCTTTCGGCTCAGTGATCTAAAATACAGTTTCCATTGTCAGAATAAAAGGAATTTGTAAAAAATTTTAATTTTTTTTTTCTAAAATAGTAAAGAATGCAGAGATTTTGGCCAGCAGGGGCTTCAGAAAAGGGAAAAGAATTGAAGTACCCACTGCTCGGTGGGAAAGGATGCCATGCCTGGCGAGTAGGCCGTGTTTGACAATTTGAATAAAAGCCCGGATAGGGTAAAAGTTAGGGTCAATATCATGAAAAAATTAATATATATATATGATAAATTTATTTCAAATTAAGTTTTTTGATTACAAAAAATCTCAAACTAATATATCTATAATATGTTTACCCCAAATGACCACAAGAAATTCCAAATAAATACGCTTGAAACAAATTTATCTTAAATTAATTTTTTTACTGCCACAAACCTTAAATTGGTATACCATCCATTAAATTAAATTAATATCATAAAACAAAATCGGTACAACTGTGACAAACGAAAAATAAAATTTCAAACCGGTACACAACGATCAACTGTTATGTGTTATCTAACTTAGCAATTTAACAGTAAAATTTAACAAAAACTAATATAGGATAAATTTATCACAAATATATTAATTTATGATAAATTTAAGATTTTTTATGATCAAAAAAATAATTTGGAATAAATTTGTCATAGATACATTAGATTTTTTGTGGTATTAATCCTAAAAGTTATTATATCTCTCTTTTTTTTTTTAGTGATACACATTAAATAGGATAAGTTGGATGAATGCCAATAAATCGTGAAGGATGCCTATTACTATTTTCCAAATTTTTTGTTACACATGAAGGGTTTAATTCTCCACTTTTGACTCTCAGTAAACCTTAAACATAATTAAAACTCTAAAATTGAATTATCTTAGTAGATGAGTATTTTTTTTTTTTTTGGTGTGCTTAGAAGATGAGTTTTACATATTTATTTTTGGGAAGAAAAAGTGTCAAAACTTGATAGGTGCCAAAAGTTACGAAAATGATATTTAAATGTCACTTTTTTTAAAAAAATGAGATACTTGAGTGTTAAGTTCTACGAAAATGACTGGAAATCTTATGTGAATTTTTTAATAATATAGCTTGCTTACGTAGTACACCGGAGAGTTGAATCAATAATGAGTCATTAAAACGACATCATTTTGTCTTTTTTTAAATATTAATATAAATATTAATTAAATTAAAATATTTATCCTCATCTTTTGCTTCCTTTTTAAATTTAGTTTTAAATTTTATTTAATTAATATAAATATTAATTATAGATCCACGTCAACAACAAAACGAGGTCGTTTTTGCATTTGTCTAGCCACGTCAACGTTTAAAATAACTTCGTTTTGTACTTATCTGGCCAAAAAATCGCTACGTCTTCGTTTTAACTAGATTTTCTTACCGTTGGTACTTAATTGATCCATTTTATTTCAATTTGACACTTAAATGACACTTGTGTAACTTTTAATACTTAAATATCCCTTTGTGTCAAATTTTTGGTTATTTTCCCTTTATTTTTGTATCAATTACGAGGGTGAGCCCCATTGAGATTCGTAAGGGACTTCTTTTCACCCCTTCTTTGCAACCCGCGAAACAGTAATGGACGTGGGCTTTTCTCATTTATCAAAGTAAAAATCACAAAACTCCTCAATTATTATAATGTAAGATTATAATATATATCTGTATATAAAGCATATCGAGCGATGCTCTTATTTAATCTCAAAACTTGTTGCCTAAAATATTTCACGATGGTCAATGTTTGCTTTTTGACATATGTAATGACAAGTAAAAGCGTATTTTAAAAATAGTCAAACGTAATATTGTTATGTTAAATTATTCTAAACATGGGGCTATCTTGTTATGACAGAAAAAAGTTATCCATCATATGAAGTAGAGCTACAAGTACGATCCATGAGTGTGAACAATCATTAAATATGAAAAAATAACCATACAAAAATTAAGAGAACGAGAAAGTAATCGATTCTTAACCGAAATATTTTCCCACTTTTTTTATGCCACTTGTTGTGTTCCCGTTAATTTTATTTTTTGGAATTATACGGACTTCATTTCAAGTGTGAATTCTCGCTTTCGTATCCAATGAAATCCAAATAAATTGAATTACACATAAAGGAAAATGGCTCTATAATAAAAGCCACATGGCAGGTCCCCTTCCGAAAAAACTCAAATAATTTTTCCATAAATGCCAACGTCTCAGTCATTCAATATTTAAAAAAGAAGGAAAAAAAAAATCGAAAGGATAGATTCACTAGCAAAAAAGCATTTCAAGAAAAAAAAAATCCCCCATTAATTTACAAGCAAATTTGGGAGTCAACGAACCTTGTCAAGAAAAGGAAAAAGCAAAAGACAGGAGAGGGAATCAGTTTTTTTAATACCACATTTCTAAAATGGAAGGAGAGGTGGAGGATTTAAACCTCCATCGTTGGGATAAAACGATTTAATTTGAGTGTGGATTTTATATCCTATAATAGGAGATAAAAGTTCGAATATAAAAAATGTAGAAATAGAGTAAGATTAATTAAAAAAAAAAAAAAAACAGAAGTGGGGACAAAGACCTGGGAGTCGTCGTCCCAGTGTTTGTCCTCTTGTGGGAGTCGTCGTCCTCTTGTCGTCATCGTCGTCATCGTGGAAATCACACACTCTATCTCTCTCCTCGTCCTGCTTTTTTTCTGAGCAGAGCGGAGCAAGGAGAAAGCAGTCTGCTGTCGCCTTGCCTCCCTCCCTCCCTCTCTCTCTCTCTCTCTCTCTAGAGAGAGCGTTACGCATTGTGCCAGGCTCGAAGGAACAGGCGGCGACGGAAGGAACACGTCGACGGCTTCATCTTCTACACTGCACGACTCTGCCCCTCTGTTTTCCCGTCCTCTTCTTTCAGTTGGGGGTTTAAAGGTGGTGTTTCGACGCGCGATACAAGGTACGTCGCTCTCGGCCGTTACCACGTGAGTGGATTCGGCGATTGATCTCTCTCTCCCTGGTTTCGTGGCTCGATTGTTTAATCTGGTTTTGATGTTGAAACCTTGTAGACTGATGAATTTGATGGAGGGGACCTGGAGGCGTCACTGGACATGACTGAGGATGAAATGGTGTGGATGGATATACCGGACGAGGTAAATTCATGTCCATGTATTTGCTGACTTGTATTTTGGTTTGGACCTCTAATTCATAAACGCGTGTGCATTTTCAACGCGATGTGCGAAATCAGCGCCTGCTGATTGATTCTCACTTGTCGTCAGGCACAGAGAAGCAGGAATCGCATGACTGCAAGTTCTGAACTTGAAACAGAATACTGCAGAGATAAGGAGAAGGACGAGAATTGCCATCTTTTGCCATACATGGATTGTGTTAGTAATGTGGGTGAGTGTATTACAGCCGCACCCATTTTGCATTGTGATGATCTTAGGGACGGAACGCGGAAGAATGAAAGATCGGCAGAATCGGGTCGAGAGATCAGTATATCGGATCTTGTCTGGTGCAAAATAAGGGGCCCTTATTGGTGGCCGGGGAAGCTAATTGGTTGCTCTGCCGGAGTGACAAAGGATTATTTTGTGGTGGCATGTTTTGGGGATCAGGAACGTGCTCCTTTTATTGTTGGGAAAATATGGCTTCAAATAAGGTAGAATAATAAAGACGGATCTTTTGAGAAAGACTCGAATCTGACTTTTTGCGCGTGATATCACTTTCTTTAACGATTTATTCGCCCCACAAAATCGCTTAATGGTCACCGCAAATATCCTCCCATGATACAACAAAGCCTTCAAATCGGAATACTAGATAAAGAATTCTAAAGTATTTCTTCGGATCTGAGGAAACAATTGAAAGAATGGCTGTCGTTTTCAGAATGAAGACTCGAAAAGATGAAAAACGATCACTTCGATTCTTCCTCAATCCTGACAAGTATATATAAAATAGTCTTAAAAAACGAAGACAACTCTTCGTGAAAAGTTGCGAAATAAACAAACACATTATTTCGAAAATTTGCTCAAATGAACAAAGGTGTCTATTCGTAAGAAGTTAAAACCGAACCAATGCAACCCTTCAGGAAATGTTGCAAACCGAATGGGTATCAGATGCAAAGGTTGCCTTGAAAAGACACAAACAAAAAATTCGGAATAAAATAATAATTATTATTTAATAAATAAAAATTTCGAATTTATTATTTATTAATTAATTAATTTCCAAAATTCACGGGTATGGTGGGATTTAGCCCACCCCAGTCATTCCTTTAGATTTACAAAGGAAACTTCGCACTTATAATTAGCCCTTTTTCTCCCATTTCTCCTATGTGGGAAAAAGAGAAAAGCACTTTAATTTGTTTTACAAACAAACTTCCAACAGTTCCTAATCGAGTTTCGCTGATGAAGTCATTGTGGGAACATTTCCCACTGATGGAGACGCAAAGCGGCACGGACAAGCTCCGTCATGCTGTGGACTGTGCTCTCGGCGAACTCTCTACGGGGGTGGAGTACATGCTGACTTGCCGGTGTGTGCCCAGGGAAGTGCAAACCAGGTTCGAAGCTTGGGGTGAAGTTAATGCTGCTTTGGTGAAAAATTCAAGTCAACAGGGCACTGAAGATAGTGTTCTGAGTACGGCTTCTTTTACACCTCGAGAACTTGTCAAGTATATGAAAAAAAATGGGGTGTCTCGCCTCGTGATGGACCTAGCAGACTCCTGCTTTCCGTGGCAAAGAGTCAACTGTTGGCCTTCTCCCGATGGAAGGCGTTTTCTCAGCTACCTGAATTCATATTGTTCCGTGGGAAGTTGGAGAACGAGGCCGACACGACTCCATTGGGAGATTGTTATCAGAACCCTATAGAGATTGAGGGCGCTAATCCAGAGTTCGGGGGCTGTCATGGGATGCCTGTGGTGAAGACAGGATGTTACATAAGCAACTTGAGTGAGTGTAAGAACAGTTCCCAAGACGGAGTGCATCCTGGAAATAAGAGAAAGACCTGCCTTGCCTTGTGCACTGAGAACTGTCTGTGTACTTCAACCGATGAAGTTGGGTCCGTCAAAAGATCTCGTGGGGGCTCCTTTTTGTTTGGCAAAACTGCTGGTTCTAATGAATCAGTATCACCATGTACAGGTGCTCTGACGAAGATTGGCACGGACCAATCTGTGCACATGTTCGAGCAAAATCACATGGGAATGCTTGAGGTCCAGAGGAAAACAGAATGTCACATAAACAACTCAAATGAGCTTAAGCACATCCCGTTTAATGTGGCGCGTCCTGGAAGAAAGAGAAAGAGCTTCCCAGCCCCGTCGGTGAAGAATTGTCAGCATATGTCGACAGATGAAGTTGGGTCAGATGAAGGAGCTTGTGGGAACTCGTTTGGCAAAGCCGCTGGTCTGAATGAATCAGTATCAGCATGTACAGGTGCTCCAACCACAATTAGCGTGGACCAATCCATGCAGTTCAAGCAAAATCATAAAGCAATGCGCAGAATTCATAAGGTTGCAAGTGAATCGAATGGGTCACTTTCATTGGAGGAGCATCTTAAAGAAAGTCCCTCAGGTAGGAGCAACATTAACGCCCATTCTGGTCTCATTCCTCATGATTCCTGGAGTAGAAAACACCTCCTTGGATATGCCTCTCCTAATCAGAAGCTGTTGCGGCTGTCTTTTTGCTGCCAATCCCATGAGACAGTAGATTTCCGACTTGCGCAGTGAGATACTTCTCAGAATTCAGAAATTCGGTTGTTCCGGATCATCTCCCATTGAAGTCGTGTGGAGAGTCTGCACAAGAAGCATCTATTGTTGAGACTCGAGTACTTTGACAAACTTTGGTGTCACAGAACCTTTGGATCTCAAGTGCTTCAAGGATTCTGTCAGGACCAGCACAATAATTAATAGCATTCAGGAACCGCGACTGCCGCTTGAAAATTGGAATGCGGGGGATGCTCTGCTTGAAACCCCTCGTGAGAGGCCTGTTTCTTCCGTGGTACCTAAAATGGATATGAAATCCGCTACTATATGCTCAATATCGTAAGAGAGAGACAGAGAGAGGCAACGAAAGGAGTGACCCTAAACAAAAGTGATGACTGATGCTAGAACTAGCAGTATTCAAGATTGGCGATTACACCATGATGGTGGATATTTTTACTTTTGCCAATTGATGCGTCTCCTTTAAAAAGTAAAAAATTACTCGTTAGAAAGCATCGTATCTTTTAACTAATTCGTGACGTTGATATATTGGGTAAGTGAGCATACGTCGTGAGGACTTGGGTTACCTTAATTTAGGTAAAGAAACGGTAAATAAAGGAGAGCAAGAACTTATTGCGATTCAATGTCAAAAGGCAGAAAAAGAAAAAGAGAAGTGTGACTTATGTGCTTATTATCTCGAATGGTGGGCCGGGTAAATGCTCATTATCCTGCTTTTGAAGACTTTCATTTGGTAGTTAGAATAAAATTCAAGATATGATAAAATTTATCCTATCCTGTATTTAGTATCCGCTCAAGATATGATAAAGTCGGATATAATGAGGATATAAGCTGGATAAAATTATTCCATAAAAAATGTGAGATAAATGTAGATAGAATTTATAATATTTAAAATAGGAAAGTTTTTTTGCTCATATAACAAACTTATTAAATTAACAAATTTAAAATTATTTTTCAATATAAATAATATTTAAAATCTAATATAAGAAATTCAAAATAACAATTTATATTTAATTTAATCTTAATTTTATTTTTATATTTGAATTTAATTTTATCTTATAAAATAAAATCAATATATAAATTCATATATTTATTACATATTTGAGGTGTTTTAGTATTTTAGGTGTATTAGTACAATTTTCTATTTTTAAAAAAAAATTATTAGAGAATGATGGAAGGGAAAGAAAGAAATAAAAAAGAAATTACTTAAAAAAGAGAGGAAAATAAAATAAAAATAAAGTAGACAAAAGTGTCACAATATATTTTTACCATCTCTAATTGTAAAATTTGTAGTTCATTTATATCGATATGTCATTTACTCCAAACAATAAATATGATATGATATGACTATATCCAACTTTATTAATGCAATTACCAAACAGTTGATAGGATATAATAAAATTCCCTAGATTTCATATCCTTCTAGTCCAATCATATCTTGTTTAGAAATCCTAATGACCAAACATAGCAAGGGCAAACCCTTCTTATCCAGAGTCATCTTTTGGCTTTGAGTGTGGAATTTGGATTGGATCCTTTCTTTTGTTTAGCAAAGGATGCATAATGGGATTCAGGCGAAACAGGGACCAATCTCATCCGCCACTGAATTATTCAACTTAAGATGCATTATCAATTACTCATTTGATAAGCTCATCACCACTGTCCCACTAGATACGAGCGAAGAAACTTAAACAAACTCAACCCTCATCTTTATAGACTAACCAAGATTTATTGAGATTAAGATAGACTGGTTTGAGACGTGCGATATTGATGTGAAATGGTAAATTGTCAGCATGGCTAGTTGCTTTCTTTTCTTCCTTAATTTTTGGAAGAAAAAACTACTATACTACCGGTAATCTTACTTATGAATTCCCTAAATAATTAAAAGATGAAAGATAACTATTCTAAGTTTCAAAAAATTAAGAAAACTATTCTAAGTTTCAAAAAATTAAGAAAACATCATAAAATAACATGTGTATTTTTTGAAAGATTTTATGCATATTGCATTAATTAAAAGTTAAAAACATATGAGCGGAAAATTTTACAAAGAGATGAAAGATAAAATGTAGTAATCATACTAAATCATAAAAACTAGTTGTGCAAACGGGATGCAAATGGACATGTGAAGTCTTGTTTAAATAAAAAAGAAATTCAAAGGGAGAAACAAAAAATGGGCAAATTGGCAGGTTGGTATTTATATTTTCCATTTCAATCTTCACCTAATGTTTCGTCATCTACGAAGCAAATGCTTGTATAATCTAATAGATTAAATGTATGATAAATATCAGTGCGGAGGACTGGCCAACAAATAATGCGTTAATGACTAGAATATCAAGAAAGTAAAAAAATAAAAATCAAAGAAGAGTGTTGCAATATCATAAAAAATAAATGATAAATCAAAAAGGCAAATAAAAAAGATATAAAATCTAGAAATAAAAATAGCCCCCACACAGATGATACAAATTTGCATTTGATGGTTGGTGTGGCAATAGGTTAAAAACAACTATAAATTGATCCCGTCGAAAAAGCCTTAAATAAAAAATAAATTAAATTAAATTAAATTAAATAAGAGCGACGCATCGAGCTACACGACAGTCAAAAATAAATTTTTTCTAATGTATGAGTTAATGTCAAAGGTCGAGACCCTGACTTCTAATCTGGTTTTATTCAAGCAACCGATCCCTATGTTTTTATTACCCTCGCTTTTGAGGTAAACGGTTTGACTGGGAAGTCAACCATCTTGGCCTCGTCAACTTCAACACAAGTTAACCATTGGGATTTATCCAAGTGGCCACTCTTCCAACATGAAATGAGGAGATGGGGGGTTCGAATCCCCACCTTGGGTTGGGGTGAAGATGAATTAGTTTCAGGAGTGGGTTTCGATTTTCACGCCATGCAATGAGGCAAACTTCAACACAAGTCCCGATCACCACTATTGTCAATAGGAATTCTCGCAGGTGGAGGTCTACCCACTAGAGAAGCTTCGAGAGTAGGGCTTCACGTGTCGTAAAATAGATTACTGGAACAAGGATTTCAATTTTGAAAATATACAATATGAATGGATAAAAAATATTTCCATCCTTCACGAAAATTTTAAAGGTACATTATCATGAGTAATGAAATCACTTTTCATCGACTAATTATTTAAAACGATGCTAGCAAACATTTAAGTTTTTTATCTTTCGCAAAACAAAGAAAGCCTAAATTGATGGAGAAACAGTATTTTCTTTGCTCTCTTAAATTTTAGAAGAAGAAGAAAACTATTGTTAATTTTCCTTCCAAAATTCCCTCCAAAAATTAGGAAAAAAAATAAAAAATCAATTGAGGTATCGAAAAATTGTGAAAATATCGTTTACAACATTGCATTATTGTAATCATAAATTATGAAATGATTTTTAAGTATTTCCCATTAAAAAGAATGTAAAGCCCCACATGTGTGTAGCAAAATTGATAAAGAAATAAAATTTCAAAACTAGAAACCATCCCAAATCATCAAAATCATTGGTATAAAACGACCGATACATGAAGTTTTATTCAGAAAAAAAATCAACAAAGAAACTTTTTTAAAAAATGGAGAACTAGCAGGTTGGTCTTTAAAGTTGCCAATTGAATCTTGACCTAATTTTCCTCAATCATTAATCACATGGTCGTAGTAGTGGCCAACAACATACTTTTTAATGATTGGGAGATCAGAAATAAAGAAATCACTCAAAAAAGAGTCAAAGATAAATGATAAAATAAAAAAGTGCAAATAATAAAAGTTTTTAATCTCTACAAATAAAAATAGTTGCACTCGAATTTGAGCAAGTCCTTAAAAGGCTTTAGGAGGAGGAAACAGGCTCGGATGGGAGATCCCGCACTGTCCTTCGTATTTTCTATTTGTCGAGAAGATAAAGATAGATAGGAAATTAGGGGATCACATGGTGGTGAAAGTAGACACTACATCATGATTTCGGTTTTGACTACCGTTGGTATGCAGGTAGTCTCTCGCTTCTGGGGTGAGTGAGGGTGGGTGAAAAGCCCACAGCTGCACTAACACGTCTTACGGCACTGTACTCAACCATAGACTAGCTCAGTTTCTCCGATTGAGTATAACGCCATGCGCGAATGATCCACATGCCTGTATAATTGGCCATGGCCCAAAAATCTGAAATTACATAAGAATAAGAAAAAAAATAGATTAAAATAAGAGGGAAGCATCCAGTTACAGCGACGGTCAAAAAGTAAAATGTTTTTTGCTAAAATCCAAAATGGTTTCTTCTAATATGTTTTTTAAATGATTCTCGTATTTTCTATTTCATAGTTAGTTTCGTCCTTAGACCTCGTGCCTAGGCCTTTATAGTTTATACGATGATGCTGCCGTGGTCATCGAGTTGACTGACAAGTCAACAGTCTGGACCTTTGCTCTCAAGTCCTCGATCACCATTATTAAGCGACGCACGGGGGGGATGTTGGCGGCGCGTGAGGCCACGCGATCCTCGATGCGAGCGCGCCACGCCATGTGCCGAGACCGGAACCTCCAGGTGGTGATGGCGGGTCCCTCCCTCCCCCGAAAAAGATTAAACGATGGCTGACGAAGATCTCGTCTTGTTCCTAAGTTTCCTGCTCTCTCCTCCGTAAGCGAGTCGTCGCCAAAGTCCAGCTTCCCCACTGTCGCCTCCAGTCCCACTTTCCGCGTGCACAGGCCACCACCACAGCTCCGTCTCTCCATTTTTATCACGACGAAGCTCGACAGGTGAAAGCAATGATGGAACGAGCGGATTTGAAGCCTTTCTTACAGTTTATGGTGATGGCGATTTGTGGCCCGTTCTTTCTGTAATTGGCAAGTAGCTGAGTAGTTCCTTCTTCCCCTCTCACGGGATTATTTTTGGGAACTCTCTGCTGGAACTGCAGCTTCCGCCATTACCAAACCTCTCTCTCTCTCTCTCTCCTGTAAAGCGACTCCTTTTCTTGGTCCTTTAAAATAAAGAGAAAAAGGGCTTCGCTCCGTTGGCCCTCTCTTTCTCCCCCTGTGTTCTTTTTTCAGTCCGAACGTTGCTGACGCACGGACTGGCTTTTCTCCGTTTCTTTCTTCTGGGCAATTTTTCCTCTCCCTCTCCCTCTCTCTCTGTGGGACTCGCGGAGAAGACGCGGATATGGGAAGAGGGCTCTTCCTGTTCTTGCTCGTCTTCTACACTTCGGTTCTCATGGAGCCCTCCACTGCTCAGATGCCAGGTTCTCTCTCTCTCCGCCCCTGTTGAATCTTCTGATTGCCTTTACTTTGGTGAAAGCCAAAGAATCTTGAAATTAAGACTTGCCTTCATTTTTTTTTTATAGTAATTTGTGATTTTGGTATGACTGAGTAGTTTTGAGAAGTTCTCTGCGTGATGATTCTTACCCTTAGTTTTTGTTCTTCTAAAGGCTCCTCCTTTTGCTTGCTTATTTCTGTTGTAAGAATTACCTGTTACTGTTTGCTTCGACGTGCTAATTATGCGGTTGCTCTGTTGAGGTCGAGCATTCCTCCACGCATCTGTACATGCAATCTCATGACTGCTGGTCGTTTCTGTGTTTGATTTTGATGTGTTTCTTCTTCCTCTGCTTTTACTAAAGAAACTGTGTAACGAATCACTCCTGCGTAAAGGAAAATGTTTGGTCTTCCTGTCTCGTTAAAAATCCTATTTAGCATCTATATGGAAGTTCGTAGCACATTCTGTTATGGACAGATGAAGGTATTCTTTTTTATTTTGATGTTTCGAGTGAGTGAATTGAAGAATTAAAAAGACCTTCTTCACTGTATATCAAGATTGGCACATCTTTGCCCCTCGTCAATTTGCTGGTAATTTGTATAGCCTGTGATTGTTATTTTTCTTATATATCGACATTAAGAGCATCACAACCTTAAACCTACTTCTGTTAATTTCATAACATATTTCAGGTAAAGAACCGTTAACTTCTTTGAGACATGTATTCAGAATCTGTAACTGGAGACAAGATTGCTGCTTTTTTTAAGTCCCTTATTGACGAGACACAGATTTCACGCATCTGCTTCACGATTTGCTGATACACATCACTTTTTTGGGTTGGCCAACTGATATGCATGATTTCATTCGGCAGGTTTTGTTAGCTTGGATTGTGGAGGATCTCAGAGTTTCACGGACGAGATTGGGCTTGAATGGACTGCTGATGACCAATTCACCTTTGGAGAAAGAACTAACGTTTCTCTCGAGAATGAGGCAAGAGCACAATATACGACATTGAGATACTTCCCAGCCGATGACAGAAAGTACTGTTACACTTTAAACGTGACCACTAGGACAAGATACTTAATAAGGGCGACATTCTTGTATGGGAATTTTGACAGAAAAAACGTCTACCCAAACTTTGAGATCTCCTTGGGACCTACTTTTTGGTCCACGATTGTCATTTCTGATGCCAGTACTATAGAAGTGCGAGAGCTCATATTTCTGGCCTCCGAGCCTACCATAAGTGTGTGCTTATCTAATGCTACCATGGGCAACCCATTCATATCTACCCTCGAGCTTCGTCAGTTCAATGGTTCGATGTACTTTACTGGCTTTGAAAACCAGTTTTATCTCAGTACCTCTGTCCGGATTAATTTTGGTGCAGAAAGTGAAGAGCCAGTCAGGTAGATCTAGAACATTGTGGATGTATTTCTTCCAGCTTTTATTTCTCGGCTATTTGACTAGTTTCTCACCAACCTTGTATTGTATGATTCCAGTTTTAAAAGAGTCAGACTATGAATAAGTTGTTCTTCCTTATTGCTCACATGCAGTTCTTCTTTGGTAGGTATCCAGATGATCCATTCGATAGAATATGGGAGTCTGACTCTGAAAAGATAGCAAACAACCGTGTCAATGTGGCCGCTGGCACCGAAAATGTTTCAACCCAATTGCCAATTGATGTTAACCATGACGAGAGGCCACCTCAAAAAGTTATGCAGACTGCTGTAGTCGCAACAAATGGATCGCTCATGTACGGCTTGAACTTGGATGGGTTTCCTGGTAATGGTTGGGCATATTTCTACTTTGCAGAAATTGAAGATTTGGCTCCCGATGACACAAGGAAATTCAGGCCGACGCTCCTCCTCGGACCTGGAATCAGCAAAGCCATTGTCAATATAATGGAAAATGCTCAAGGCAAATATCGCCTGTATGAGCCAGGATTTGAGAACCTAACCCTCCCATCAGTACTGTCCTTTAAGTTTGATCCGACAATAGCTTCTTCAAAGGGTCCACTATTGAATGCCATGGAGATAAACAAGTATGTGAAGAAAATCGATGGTTCTCCAGATGGTGGGTCCCTTGATCAATTTCCATTGAGTTTGTTACCGTTTGCAAGATCGTTGCTAATGCGATGATCATATTATGATTTATCACACTTGGTGTGGGCTTGTAGAGCTCTCTTTCTGGCACATCTAATTCATTACGCTAAATCCACCCTTTGTCAGCATGATATATGTAGTTTTATTAGTTTAACTTAAGGTTTTCCATGAGCTGCAGGAGGAGTTATTGCTAGCATAATTTCACCCTATACCTCAGCAGCTTGGGCACAGGAAGGTGGAGACCCGTGCCTACTAGTTCCATGGACATGGGTGCGCTGCAGCTCAGATTCACCTCCACTGATAACTGCAGTGTATATGTCTACTTCTTGTGATGTGCTTGTGTGAACGCATTTTCTTATTCTAGGAGCATGTCAATGCTGTATGAGTGACGAGTTTTGAAGTTATAAATTGTATTTCTGCAGCAAATTGTCTGGTCAGAATTTGACTGGAAACATTCCTTCAGACATTACAAAATTGAGCGGCTTGGTTGAGCTGTAAGTTTATGTAGAAATTCCCTTTTCCTTCGATAGTAGTTGATTTCTTTCTGATGTCTATGCTCGAACTTTTCATGCCAAATGTTGAAGTATGCCTTGGCCTATTTTCTGAAGGAGGCTTGATGGGAATGCACTCACTGGTTCAATACCCGATCTTTCTTCATGCATGAACCTGGAGATCATGTAAGCTCCATGGATTGTCCTCTTTGAATGGACTTAGATAATTTAATGCTGATGAATTTCTTTTGTGATAGTCATTTTGAGAACAACCAATTGACTGGTGAGCTGCCTTCTTCTCTCGCGACTCTGCCAAAGTTGAAGGAACTGTAAGTGTTCTTAAACTTACATGAGGATTTCTCATTTACCATGGCGACAATTCAAAGAACTAGTGCATCGTCTTTCTAAATTTCATGTGTGGATCTGACCGATACGTGATTCTCTGGCCTTGAATGAAGTATTGATATAATTGTTGATTAGTGAACAATTTTCTGTGATAACTTTTGTGCTGTGTCTGAGTAAAGACCTTATGCACATGCTAAATTTGATGGCTGTAGGTACGTCCAGAATAACAAGTTATCAGGCACAGTGCCATCTGGTCTTCTCAACAAAAAATTGAATCTGAAGTGGGTACAGCCTCTGATAAGTCTTACTGCGATGCTGAATGCTCCTGCAATCAAGCACACAGCACACTTTATCTCATTACATTTAACTTAAATCGTGTTATTCCGTGTATGTTGGCCTAATTGCAAAGGGCCAACAGAAGCAAGGGAAACTTTTTATTTTTGTTGGCATGATGCAGTAGATAACGCCAAAATTATGGCTGTTGGCGAGACCACACAACACACTATTACTTTGTCATAAAAATTATCCAGTATTTACTGTTGGCCTTATTAATTTGACTGAAAGGTTTCTCAGATGCGGATAACAGACATTTTGGAGCTCAGATCCTTATCTAGCCAAAAGTATTATGTGTCATTCTTTAGCGGTGTGTCGGGGTTAGCCTTTTGATCTGTAGAGATCCTTTATTCTGTCACCTTATTTAGTTTGTAGTTACCAGATTGACTTTTGGTCGGTTGATTATAGCAAAGCAAATGGCTTGTTCTCTTGCTAAGTTTTTGGTGGTACCTTGCCTTCTAATTGCTTCAATCTATGGTTGAAGCTGCCACAATCTTTTGCAGAACAATACAATCATCATCGTATAATCTATACTTCTCTCATAGTGGAAGGATGTCTTTTTGAGATCCATATTTTAGGAGTTTTATTTTCATACCTGGAATTTTAGGCGCAGTTTGTGTTTTGGCGCCAGATGTGGGATTACAGCACTACAGATAGCTTCTACTGCCAAATTATCTCGATGCTTTTTCACATTTTCTTGAACTCTTTCTTTTAACCCCTATAGATATTTATATCTGGACTTGGTTCATCATTCTTTCAAACTGAGTTTTTGCTTTTCCATACTTTTTGCCGCACCTGTATCCTTGTCCAATCATTTACCAGTAGCTTC
This sequence comes from Eucalyptus cloeziana, assembly GCA_014182715.1. Classification (NCBI taxonomy): domain Eukaryota; kingdom Viridiplantae; phylum Streptophyta; class Magnoliopsida; order Myrtales; family Myrtaceae; genus Eucalyptus; species Eucalyptus cloeziana. The sequence goes on from CM024644.1 coordinate 34,584,638, forward strand.
TTAACACTGCTCTCAACAGTTACACTGGAAATATGGGTCTTCATGAAGGAGGGAAAAGAGGAAGCCAGACTAAGATTATCATTGGTTCATCAGTTGGAGCTGCTTTTCTCCTGGTAGCTACAATTGCCTCCTGTCTCTTCATATGGAAAGGAAAGAGGAATTCTAAGCATGGTATGAGTTTGGAGCAATCAAGAGAATGACGTATCCATCTTGTTGCGTTGACCTCTCTATTCTGCAATATTCTTATTTTTTTGTGTAATCTTTGCTAGCTGACAACGTGCAAATATTGCCGACGCAGCGGCTAGTTTCTTCCTGGAGTGATGCTCCTACAGAAGCTGCTCATTGCTTTATGCTATCAGAAATTGAAGAAGCCACAAAAAAATTTGAGAAAAAAATTGGTTCTGGAGGATTTGGAGATGTCTTTTATGGGAAACTGAAAGATGGAAGAGAAATTGCAGTCAAGGTTCTGACTAATGATTCCAATCAAGGAAAGCGAGAGTTCTCAAATGAGGTAATTGTACCAAATTTTGAACCCTTTATGTTTAGGGATGCTTGGCTTCTGTAGTCTCTGCTGGGATCTGCCACATGAATGTGTCACGAGTTGATGTGCTTTTCTTTACCTACAAGGAGTAAGCACATGCTACTACTGGGATCTTCTTGACTAAACTCAAATCCCTAGGGGAGTGAATAATGAAATAACTCCTTGCCCGTTTAACGGGAATTCAGTATATTTACCCTTTTTTGCCCTTAAATTTTAGTTGCTGCAAAGTCTTTCGTGTTGATGTTTCTGAAGCACTTTTCTTTGAATTACTATCTGATATCATCCAACCCTTTGTCACTTAGATTAATTTTCATGAAACTAGTACTCTGCACTGACAAAATTGTCATTAGCATCAATTATCAGCTACATCGTCTAACTAATGCTGTATGTGATCTAGGTGACTCTTCTTTCAAGAATACATCACAGGAATTTGGTACAATTCCTTGGATATTGCCAAGAAGATGGGAGAAACATGCTGGTTTACGAGTTCATGCATAATGGAACTCTCAAAGAGCACCTATATGGTAAGCCCATATGCTTTCGTCATGCCGTGAGCCTGTTATCACATGTCTATATAAATTCCATATATCTATCTCTAAGGTCCATTGACTCGTGAGTGGAATTTTAATTGGATCAAACGCCTTGAGATTGCCGAAGATACTGCAAGAGGTCGGTAGTCCTCTATAAACTGGTTTAATTCCCTGTAGAAGTCATTTTAGCTACCGAAGCTGGTAATCTTATTCATTGTGTTCAGGGATCGAGTACCTTCACACTGGATGTGTTCCGGCCATCATACATAGAGATTTGAAAAGTACCAACATTCTTCTGGACAGCAACTTGAGAGCAAAAGTTTCAGATTTTGGTCTCTCAAAATCTCAAGTTGATGGAGTCTCCCATGTCTCAAGTGCGGTTCGAGGAACTGTTGGGTATCTGGACCCCGAGTAAGGCATCTTTTTGGTCACGCCTTCTGTTTTTCAATGGATATAGTTTTTTGAAGTTGAAGGAAGTTAATATGGTGTCATTATGTCTTAATGTAATTTTATCTTTGAATTGAGAATAAATCACCTCGGGCATGTTTTGAAAAATTTGACTAGGCAAGCTTTGCACTTATTCATGAATGTCCTTGGCCTTCTCACTTTCCCTTCTGAGTGTTGACAAAAGCCTTCCTGCTTCTTTGATAATTGTAAGATCTGTTGAGAAGCATATTCCATGAAATTGCATTCTTTGTGCTAGCTCTAGGCTACACATGTGAAGACTTATGTTTGTGTCTCGCCTTATCATTCTTCTTGGCTCAATGCTCCTACTCTCACCCCAACGAGGAGATGCAGTTTTCTCCACTTTGTACCTTAAGGCCATTAGAAAATGATGTTCATTGGAAATTGCATTCGCAACTTATCTGTCACCACTCACTAATGCAACTTCCAAGCCCATATGCCTTTGATTCATACTCACTTATGAAGCTGCTATCCCATTGAAGGAAACCTTATTCTGTTAGTGTTGATACCTCCAGAGGGAAAATGGTAGCGAACTAATTGATGCAATCATATACTATGTAAATGCATTGGCTGCTAAGCAGCCTCTTGTGCTAGAATTTCAGGCATACAATGTTAACTGGACTTTGATTTTTAGGATCAGACACTTTGTGTATGTACTTTCATAAGCATATGCATGAGTTGGCACTTTTCCCTAATTTTATTGATGCTTTTGCATGTACATTATATACTTTAATGATATAAGTGACTAATTGGTTGTAGAATTATATGGGTTCACAGCCAACTGTTCTAAAAACTTAAACTAATTTATAAAAGGAGCCCACATGCATATGAAGCCCTTTGATATACCATTGACAAGTAATGTGGGATATTTTAACACTCCACCTCTTGACAAGGGAAGACCACACACGTGACATAAACTGAGGTGGAATTTGGCTCTGATACTACGTGAAGTCCAACCTAAAAAGCTTAAGTTGTTAGAAGAGAGCATGGTTTAATATTGTAGTATTGTTAACACACTCCCTTACACAGTGGTTGGACTTTGACCTAAGACATAAGCATGAAAATATATAATCGGGGAGGTAAATGGGGCTAGAAAAATTTGAATTCGGGGCCTCTCTTTCTAACGCTATATAAAGCTTAAACTATGAGAAAATGGGGTGATTTAATGTAATGGTTTTCTTCTTTATCTTTGTGGGAATTTGACAGGTATTGCATCTCCCAGCAATCGACAGATAAGAACGATGTCTATAGTTTTGGCGTCATTCTTCTTGAATTGATATCAGGTCGAGAAGCAATTTCCAACGGAAGCTCCAACATGAATTGTTGCCACATAGTCCAGTGGGTAAGTCTAGTGTAATAAGGATGCATTTGGTAATGATTTTGTTCTTGAGAGTAGATTTTGATCAGAAATTATTCTTTTTTATTTTGTTCCCGATAACAGATTCTAAGCATTTTAAGCCGTTTGATAACTGTCTAAAATTTATGATTTTGGAATAGAATTTCGTTTGACCATACTCATTAATTCCGATCCAAATCAATTTCTTTAATTTTTAAATGATTTTTACAATTTTTCCTTTTTTTTTTTTTTTTTCTTCTGTTTTCGTTATTTTTCTTTTTTTTTTTTTTCTTTTTTTCTTTTTTCTCCTATTCTTCTTCTTCTGGCGACCGGCCAGACGAGGGCTGGCGACCTCCCAGACGAGGGCCGGCGACCTCACCGGAGCGTCGTCGGTCCTCGTTGGTCGAGCCTCGCCGGTAGCTGGGCAAGGCTCGCCCGGCCCTCGTCCGTCGGGCTTGCCCAGCCCTCGTCCAGCCCCGGCGAGCCCCGCCTAGCCACCGGTGGTTGGGCTTGCCTCCAGCGAGCTCGCCGGACCTTGCACCGGCACAGCCATTCATTTGGGCTCAAGGTTGCGGCGGATGACAGTGGACGGCGGCGACGGGCAATGGTGGACACTGGTGAACAGCAACAGAGGAGGGGAGAGAAGGGTCCAACTTTTTTTATTCCCTTTTTTGTTCTTGGAACAAGAATCAATTTTTTTTTTTTTTTTTTTTTTTTTTATTCTACTCCAAAAATGTTCCCGGGAGCAAAAATTTTATCAAACGCGATTCTGTTCCCAAACTAATCCCGGGAACAAAAAATCGGGAATCAAAGACTGTTTGGCACGTTGCCAAACAGCTCCTAAGTACTACGAAACCTGTTCCTTGATATTCTTGCAAACTCTTCAAACCTTCATTCTTAATTTCGAAGCGAAATCCGGCACTTGTACGTTCGTTTACATGTTGTACTCTCTAACTATAGGCGAGACCACACATAGAGAGCAGGGACATCCAAGGCATCATCGATCCGAACCTACGCGAGGACTACGACGTCCAGTCGATGAGGAAGATCACGGAGAAGGCTCTGATGTGCGTCCAGCCTAACGGGCACATGAGGCCATCGATCTCGGAGGTCCTCAAGGAGATCCAAGACGCATTGTTGATCGAGAGAGAAGCCTTGGCAGTGCGAGAGGGCCTGTCGGATATGTAGAGGAACTCGTTCCACTCGTCTGTCAACATGGATGCCTTTGATATTCCTGGGACTGAGAGCTACGTAGCAATCGACGAGTCTATTGCGCAGCCAACTGCTCAGTAGAGCTTCATCTTCTCTTTCTTTTAATCCCTTGTAATATTTCCTGTTCATTCTTGGGAGCGGCTGGTGACTGTATTCCTTGTTGTCTGGGGTTAAGTTGAAATATCCGGTGATCATGATTAGAATCGCCAGCCTAGTTGATCTACCCCCGTGAACCGTGGTGAGATCTCTTTCTGTCGGTTGGTCATATCAAGATATGTGCTAGCTAGCCCAGTCGATACGCTTGGTTATATAAAGACAAGGGTTTAGCCCAGATCATTTAAGTGGGAATTGTGTTCTATCACTCTTACTCGAGGCCACGGTTCGAGTAATTATATCTGTGCATTCTCTTGATTCCAATGCTGAAAGCAAAACCCTGGTGGAATGAGGGACTGCCACACCTGGTTGGAGTTGGGATTATTCGGGTATTCATAATCTTGCTGAAATGATGTTAACATATAATGACTCGTGCACTAAATTTTATAATTAATTAAGTAATATGATATATTCTTTGTGGGTTGGCTTTTCGACTGATGCTTTTGTCTTGTCATTTAGTAAACCAATTTCATATACAAGTCCTACCTTCCCTAGCATTTTGCTTTTGCTACATGCCGGGTCCTAATGAGCAATGCTAGAGAAAACAAAATTGCTCTATTAGATTGATTTACTAAGTGATAGGGCAAATCTTTAAGTGGATATTAAATTTATTGGGCGTTGAAGTATTTAAGTATTATATTTTGTCTTCATCTAATACCTTCAGGGCTAATGTAATGACCTCAAGTGGCATGATCCCGTCAACGGCAAAGTATAGGTCGTGCAACCCCACTAAGGGCCGCCTCACACAACCTTGGCAAAAGATGCCTGGGGTCGCACGAGGTGGAAATAGTAAGGGTAAACATGGAATTTCAAAAGTTAAGGGGGTGTATGACAACTTTCTATTTCTGTTCCATAAATAATTTTTCAGAAAAAATCCGTTTGATAAAATTATTCAATTTTTCTATTTTTGAAATAGATTTTTGTTCCGAATAAGTTTGGAATATAAATTAGAAGTAAAAATTTCTACTTTTCTATTTTTGGGACGAAATGAGAAATAAAAAATTTTCTTATCGTTTATTCTTGCTATGAACCGATCCTCCATCCGTCGCCGCCGACCACCGTCCGTCAATCACGGCCATCTCCGTCGCCGTCCACCGGTCGCCGCCGCCGATCACCACCGCCACCGGCCGTCGATTCGCCAATCGTCAGATGCTTGCCGCCGCCGGTCGTCAGATGTCGTCGCCGTCATCCGAAAGGAAGAATTTTTGTATCATTATTAAACTAATTTTTATTTTTAGAGTAGAAATTTTACGCCGTTATCAAACAAAAGTATTTTTGCTTAGAAAGTTATCTAGAAATAGAAATAGAAAAATCTATTTCTCTTCCGTAAATCAATTTGGTTAGAATGGTTATCATTCGCGCCCTAAATGAGAGAAAAGTTGGAAGAAAAAAACTGAAATAGTATTCCATAAATGCTTAAAGCTCAAAGCTTGGTAGGACTTGCATTGAGCTAATGGTCTTTAGAGGACTTTGGAGGTATAATCGCATATCTCCAAAACTCGCCAAAAAGAATTATCGAACGCCAGTTGCATATGGTCAGGGGCCTTCACAGCCCAAAACCTAATTGTAAAGTACAATGAAATGCGGTTTTTGTTGAATCGTAAAGAGGGCGAAATGAATAAAGAATGAAAAGAGGATTAAACACTTTTTAAGGTCATGTTGGGAAGAAAAGCAAAAGAGGAAAGAAAAGAGAGGGAAAAGAAATTGGGCATGGAGAGAATTCTTCGGCCTTCTACTCTTGGAGACAAAGAATATTGGCGGCTGGAAAATGAAGTGAGAGTTTTCAAAAGGAGAAAAGTAAGATTAGGGTTTTAGCACTTTTTGAATAACCTAAGATGTAAATTTTGAAAATTATGCTCTCCCTGTTTTTGTCCAAGTCATGCTTCCTCTCCTTTAAATTTCTCTCTCTGTTTTTTTTTTTTTTTTAACCCATATTCTATACCTAAAGGAGAGGCTCCATCTTCAATTTACTCCCTAAGAAGGCATTTGGCAAGATCAAAGAAGTCGGAACTTTTTCTATAAAAAATACCTTTAAACTAGACATAAAACATGAAAAGCAATGAATTTTAGGCGATATCTAATGGAGATGATAGGGGTGTGCAAAAGAATCGGGACCCGCCCGAAACCGCTCGGAACCGGTGGTTCTTGAGGGAATCGGTCCGGTTCCTGGTTCCAATTTATGGGAAACGATGGGTACCGGTCCGGTTCCCAGTTCCATGAGTAGATCCACCCACCCGAACCGGACCATTTATATTATAATAATATATATTTTTAATATTAAAATAAATTTCGAAGTTACTAATTAGCAAACCTAAATTTTAGGTTTCCATGTTTTTATAAAGTGTAAGTTGCCTTTCAAGCAACTCAACAAATGACTCATTCAAAGGATACTTTCGGAACTCATATAGGATACAGTGTTCAAGAATATGTAGAGTATCGGTGAAATTGTTTTTTTTTTTTGGTAAAAGTAAGAATAGTATCGGTGAAATTGTTTCTATAGAAAGAATTCAGTAAAGCAAATGTTGTAAGAGACTGAGCACTGTTAGGGGATAAAGGAAAATACAATCTACATATGACAATCATTTAGAACCTTGAACTTAAAGAATATTTTAGATTTCAACTGAAATGATTCAAAAACAGGGAAAAAAAACATATTTCTCTTATTTGGTAGTGTTTTCCAATAAAATAAAGAAAAATGGTATCCTTAATTAAGCCAGTTCGATTTAAATAAAAATATTACTCGATATGAAGAGTACTCATGGCGGGATTTGGAAAACGATATTATTATTGGTGAGACCGATTCCATGGATCCACCCAAGAAGGTGGGCCAGCACCAGGTGGTCCGGTTCGGGTGAATCCACGCAACTAATCTGATGGATCCCTGTTCCATTTTTTGGGCGGTCCCCATGGGCGGCGGTTCCGATTCAGGTAAGCGAACCGCCCACCCGGACCATGCACACTCCTACATAATACAACCATACTTTTAATGATGTGGATATATAGGAGGCATTGAATCCTCAAAAGACCAATCTATCAAGAGAGCTTGGTATAAACATCACTTTTACTTCTCATATTTGGAAGATTCCAACCTTAAAAAAAAATGCAATCATAATCTTACGAAACTTAATATCTATGAACGAAATCGATCTAGAGGAGTAAATTCAGTTAAATGCCCAAATGGAGTTTGTAAAAATTCGCTGTATAAATCGTTCGAATACTCGATCTTCAATTGCAATATTTTTCCATGTCAAATTTATCTAATCGAACTTTTCATTTTTTTCATCCACACCATCTACGGTCGTGAGAATTTTAAGGCACTTGCGGGAAAGGCTTTCATTTCCCGGGCATTCATTTCACATGTTAGAACAAAAACCATTAACAAAAATCATCTATTATGTCATATGAAAATCCAAAGGCGTCAATTAAGAGAAATCCTTTTAACAAAGTCCGAACAATGATTGATGAGTTTATCGGTAACCTTAGAAAATACGAAAAACAGTGTGAATATTATATGAATCGCATGCTTCGGATGAAACAGATCAACCAATGAGGTGGCGAGAACAAGGGGACAGAATATACTCGACGTGGTCCATCCCTCTTCCACTAGAGCAGTTCTTCCCTACACCTCGGCCTACGCGTTCAACTCCATCTCAACCGTTAGATGGAACAAGTCGGAAGCGGGGCCCACATGATCGAACGACTGAAATCGAGTGGGCTCACGTGCAGGAACTACGTCTCTCTCTGTCGTTATCCTTTCCTGCTCCTCTCCTTCTTCGTCATCCTTCATCTTCGAACTCGCAGAGAAGCAGAGACGACGAGAAGGAGAAAAAGTTCAAACCGCTCTGCAAAGAATCCCTCCGTCGATGGACCAGTCATGAACCCTCTACCACTCCCCACCTCCTCCTCTCCGCCGTCCCCCAATTCGTTCCCGCCCTCCCGCTCCCGCTCCCTCTCCCTCCGCCGCATCTCCCCGCCACCTCCCACGACCTCCTCCACCTCCGCCGCCGGACCCAAGTGGCCACTCCGCGCCCACGGCACGGTCGACGCGCGGGACCTCTCTCTCTCCTCCTCCTCCCCGCCGCCGCCACCGCCAGCCTCTCGCCTCCGAAACCGTACTCCCAAGACGCCAATCTCCTCACCCTCCTCCGCCAGAGGAAGACGGAGGAGGCCTGGGCCGCGTACACCCAGTCCTCGCACCTCCCCAACCCCACCTGCCTCAGCCGCCTCGTGTCGCAGCTCTCCTACCAGAAGACCCCCGAGGGCCTCGCCCGCGCCCAGTCCGTCCTCGCCCGCCTCCGCGATGAGCGCCAGCTCCGCCGCCTCGACGCCAACTCCCTCGGCCTCCTCGCCGTGGCCGCCGCGAAGGCGGGCCAGACCCTCTACGCCTCCTCCGTCGTCAAGTCCATGCTCCGCTCCGGCTACCTCCCCCACGTCAAGGCCTGGAGCGCCGTCGTCAGCCGCCTCGCCGCGTCCGCCGACGACGGCCCCGCCGAGGCGATCGCGCTCTTCGAGGCCGTGACGCGGCGGCTCCGTAATGTCGCCGACCCGGCCGCGGTCGCCGACTCGAGGCCCGACACGGCCGCGTTCAATGCTGCGCTCAACGCGTGCGCGAACTTGGGCGACACAGGGAAGTTCTCGCAACTGTTCGATGAAATGCCTGAGTTCGGAGCCGAGCCGGATGTGTTGACTTATAATGTGATGATTAAGTTGTGTGCTAGAGTAGATAGGAAGGACTTGCTTGTGTGTGTGTTGGAGATGATTCTTTTGAAGGGAATTCCATTGTGCATGACCACATTGAATTCGCTCGTCGCTGCTTATGTTGGTTTCGGCGACTTGGGTACTGCGGAGAAGATAGTGCAGGCTATGAGAGAAGGAAGGAGAGATCTTTGCAAGATTCTGAGGGATGCCAATAGGGAAGATTTGCCTGATGAGGAGGAAGACGAATATGACAATGAGGAGGAAGACGAATATGACCAAGAATTGAAGACGTTAGATTTGGTTAGAGATGATAGTGAAATGGTCGTGTTTGCAAAGTTGCTTCCAAAATCAATCGAACCGAATTTAAGCGACCCTCCATTGTTGCCGAATTCATATGCTCCCAATTCCAGAATATACACTACCCTAATGAAGGGATATATGAGGATGGGACGCGTGAAGGACACAGTCCGAATGCTAGAGGCAATGCGGCATGAGGAAGACAGCTCTAGACATCCGGACCACATCTCATATACTACTGTCATTTCTGCGCTGGTGAAGGCTGGGTCGATGGATCAAGCACGCCGGGTCCTTGCTGAGATGAAGAGAATTGGTGTTCCTGCAAATCGGATCACCTACAACATACTCTTGAAGGGCTACTGCCAGCAACTGCAAATGGACAAGGCGAAGGAGCTGATCAAAGAAATGGTCAGCGATGTGCAGGTACAGCCTGATGTGGTATCATACAACACCTTGATCGATGGATGTATAATAATTGACGACAGCTCGGGGGCGCTTGAGTTCTTCAACGAGATGCGAGTGAGAGGGATTGCCCCGACCAAGATCAGTTACACTACACTGATGAAAGCGTTTGCCTCGTCTGGGCAACCAAAGCTAGCGCACAAGGTGTTCGATGAGATGATCCAAGATCCAAGGGTGAAACCTGACGTGGCAGCTTGGAACATGCTGGTTGAAGGGTATTGCAAACTCGGGTTGGTTGAAGAAGCGAAGAAAGTTGTTCAGAGGATGAAAGAGAATGGGTTATACCCTGATGTTGCCACTTACGGTAGTCTTGCCAATGCCATTGCGTTGGCCAGGAAACCTGGAGAGGCCCTTTTGCTCTGGAATGAAATAAAGGAAAGGTGTCACGCGAGTAAAAGATGCGAGAAACCCGATTCTTCCCCTTCTCTCCCGCCATTGAAACCGGACGAGGGCCTTCTGGATGCTTTGGCTGATATATGCGTGAGGGCAGCCTTCTTCAGGAAGGCCTTGGAGATTGTGGCATGCATGGAAGAGAATGGAATTTCGCCTAACAAGACCAAGTACAAGAGGATTTACGTGGAGATGCATTCGAGGATGTTCACCAGCAAGCACGCTTCTCAGGCCCGGCAAGTCAGGAGGGCAGAACGGAAGAGGGCGGCCGAGGCATTCAAGTTCTGGGTGGGCCTACCGAACTCGTATTACGCAAGTGAGTGGCATTTTGGATCCGATTGAAGGCGAATGACAGAATTTACAGTGGAAATAGTCGACGGTAGGTTCAAAATGTATAGTTTGTTACGCTACACAGATTGATATTGGAAATTGTACGCATACCTTTGTAATTTCCTGTATAATAAAGCTCAAACATCAATTGCAATGCGTGATGGATTGCTGAACTCGCCACGAATCATTGGCTGGTGTGGCGGGTTCCATCAGCAAATTCCAGGATGAGTTCAGCAGTTCTTGGTTTCGTATTAGGCCGATCGATTACTTACTGATGAACACCAAGATTCGCGTCCAGGAGACGCGGCGGGACATTCTTTTGGGGCCCTGGCGGTCTGGTCCTTTGATGGAAGTGTTCGAGAGGCATCTGCAACGCCAAATCTGGTAGGCTCTGTCTGCTTGAGTGCCAAGTCGATATTATGGGCCTATCCGTTTCTTTCAGGTCAAAGGTTTGATCGTGAAATAACCAATTTAAAAGAACACGCTTTTTTTTTCTCAAAAGAAAAATTCCGTTCATTTCTCAAAATAATAATTTTGAGGTACATAGTAGAAGGCTTTCCAGCTTAACAAATCCCAAATAAGTGCCGAGCAAAACAAATGCTTGAAGGCAAATAACAAAGAACAATATGCAAGTTGAAGCACACTCTCGTCCTTCAAGAATAAATCTATTATTATAAACATTTGGCTGCTAATAATCAGATTCAATGATGACCACACTCGTATCTGAACCTAAATCTAAATCAGGAGAAGAGAGTGCCCTAATCTCGGAGAGGTTGTGGAGCCATGTCACGAACATTCTTCTCGATGATCGTTGGCTGGACGAATGACCAAATTGACCTTTATGTTTTCTCAATATAAGCTGCAGAAATTTATTCACACACATATACTTCCAAAAACAAGTTAGAAAAAAAGTGAAGACAATCAAAGTAAAGTAAAAGAAATCAAAAGCTAACTAGGCTCTAGCTTAGAGCCCACAGGAGAGTTTCAAAAGAGGAAAGAGTTATTGGCAAAAGGCATGGAAGGAATATTGGATGGAAATTGAAAAAGGAGAAGGTTTGAGAGTTACTTTCATTAATAAGGTTAAGGAAATTACAAAGCGAAAGAGAATTTCAGTATAAAACATAAACCGTAATATAATCTTGCTATATCTTGGCCATTAGCCATCAGCGCTTCAGCAATGTATCGTTTGCAGAAATTTTAAACATAATTTATTGTAGGTAACAAAAAAATTTCACTAATTAATTATTTCAAGTCATACAAATGATCATTTTAATAATTCGTTTTCTAGGAAAAACGAAACCTAAATTAATAATTTTTTCTTATTATTATATAATGGTGGTTATGGAAAGAAGAAAAAATGAATTAATTAAGGATGCTATGCCTGGCAAGTACGCCGTGTTTGGCAATTTGAATAAAAGCCCGGATTGAGTAAAAGTTAGGATTAATACTATGAAAAGCTTTAAATTGATATATTGTTGACAAATTTATCTCAAATTAAATTTTTGATCGTGAAAAATCTTAAACTAATACATTCGTGATAAATTTATTCCAAATGACTACAAAAAATTCCAAACTGATACACTTGAGATAAATTTATTCCAAACTATTTTTTTACTACCAAAAACCCCGATCCATTAAATTAGATTAATACCACAAAATAAAATCAATATAAATATGAAAAATTAAGAGTAGAATCCCAAACCGGTACATTAGTCAATTGTCACGTATCATCCAACTTAGCAATTTGACAGTGAAATTTAATTGAAGTTAACATGGAGTAAATTTATCACGAGTGTATCAATTGATGATAAATTTAAGATTTTTGGTGATCAAAAAAATATTTTGGGATAAATTTGTCATAGATTCACTGGATTTTTTTTTTTTGGGTATTAATCCTAAAAGTTATTCTATCCTTTCTTTTGTGATACACGTTATATGGGATAAGTTCGAATGAATGCCAACAAATCGAGAAGGTTGCCTATTACTATTTTTCGAATTTTTTGTTACACACATAGGGTTTAATTCTCCACTTTTGACTCTCTGTAAACCTTAAATATATAGTATTGCAATTAAAACTCTAAAATTGAATTATCTTAGTAGATGAGTTTTTTTTTTTTTTTTGTGCACTTAGAAGATGAGTTTTACATATTTATTTTTGGGAAGAATGATACCTAAAGTGCAAAAACTTGGCACTTGACACGAATAGATACTTAAGTCTTAAAAGTTACAAAAATGGCATTTAAGTGCTATTTTTTTTTTAAATAAGACACTTAAGTGCCAAGTCCAATGTAGATGGTCAAAAATTCTATGTGGCAATTTTTTAATAGTATAATTCACTTACATGGCACGCTGGAGAGTAGAGTTAGCAACGAGTCATCAGAATGACGTCATTTTGTCTTTTTTTTTTTTTTTTTTTTAATATGCACATTAATTAAATTAAAATATTTATATTTATTTTTAAAAAAAAGAGGCAAAAGGCCAGGGCTCCTTTTTTTAATTTAGTTCTAAGTTTTATTTTACTAATATATATTTTAATTATATATCTACGTTAGTGTGCAAAACGACATCATTTTGTTATTGTCTCGCTGAAAATCGCCATATTAGCATTTTGGTCGGATTTTTTCACCGTTGACACTTAACTGATTTATTTTATTCCGATTTTTGCAACACTTTCATAACTTTTGATACTCAAGTCACTTCGGGTGTTCTTTTCCCTTTATTTTTGGGGTGAGCCCCATTGAGATTCGTGGGGACTTTTTTTATTTTATGCTTTCTTTGCAACTGGCGAAACAGTAATGGGCGTGGGCTTATCTCATTTATCAAAGCAAAAATCACAAAGCTCCTCAATTATTACAATATAAGATTATAATATATATAAAGCATATCGAGCGATGCCCTTATTTAATCTCAAAACTTGTTGCCTAAAAGTGTCTCACGATGGTCAATGTTCGCTTTTTGACATATATAACGACGAGTAAAAGCGTATTTTAAAAATAGTCAAACGTAATAGTATTAAGTTAAATTGTTCGAAACACGGGGCTATCTTTTATGACAGGAAAAATTATCTGTTATATGAAGTAGAGCTACAAGTATAATTAATACCGTGAGAACAATCAATGAAGATGAAAAAATAACCGTGCGAAAATTAAGAGAACGAGAAAGTAACCGATTCTTAACCTACCGAAGTATTTTCCCCACTTTTTTTTAAGCCACTTGTTGTGTTCGAGTTAGTTTTTTTTTTTTAATTACATGGACTTAAATTCGAGTATGAATTTTCGCTTTTGTATCCGATGAAATCCAAATAAATTGAATTACACATAAAGGAAAATGGCTCTATGATAAAGGCCACGCGGCAGATCTCCTTCCAGAAAAACTCAAGATCTTTTTCCACAAATGCCAACGTCACAGTCATTCAATATTAAAAAAAGAAGGGAAAAAAAAATCGTAAGTATAGATTCACTAGCCAAAAAGCATTTGGGGAAAAAAAAGAAAAGAAAAGAAAAGAAAATCCCCCATTAATTTACAAGCAAATTCCGGAGTCAACGAACCCTAGTCAAGAAAGGGCAAAAGCAAAAGACAGAAGAGGGGACAAAAAAGACCTGGGAGTCGTCTTCCTCTCGTCGTCATCGTCGAAATCATCGTCGTCGTCGAACCACACACACACTCTCTCTCTCTGTCCTCGTCCTGCTCTTTTCCTGAGCAGAGCCGAGGAAGGAGGAAGCAGGCTGCCGTCGTCTTGCCGCCCGACCACTCTCTCTCTCTCTAGAGAGAGCGTTACGCATTGTGCCAGGCTCGAGGCAACAGGCGGCGACGGAAGGAACACGTCGACGGATTCATCTTCTACGCTGCACGACTCTGCCCTTCTTGTTTTCCCGTCCTCTTCTTTCAGTTGGGGGTTTAAAGGTGCTGTCTTGACGCGCGATGCGAGGTGCGTCGCTCTCGGCCGTTGCCACGTCAGTCGATAAGGCGATTGATCTCTCTCTTTCTCTCTTTTTCTGGGGCTCTTGGCTCGATTGTTTAATCTGGTTTTAGTGTTGAAACCTTGTAGATTGATGAATTTGATGGAGGGGACCGGGAGGCGTCGTTGGACATGACTGAGGATGAAATGGTGTGGATGGTTATACCGGACGAGGTAAATTCATCGAGGTAAATTCATGTCCATGTATTTGCTTACTTGTATTTTGGTTTGGACCTCTAATTCAAATAAACGCGTGTGCATTTTCAACGCGATGCGCGAAATCAGCGCCTGCTGATTGACTCTCACTTGTCGTCAGGCAGAGAGAAGCAGGAATCGCATGAGTGCAAGTTCTGAACTTGAAACAGAATACTGCAGAGATAAGGAGGAGGACGATAATTGCCGTCTTTTGCCATACATGGATTGTGTTAGTAATTTGGGTGAGTGTATTACAGCCGCACCCATTTTGCGTTGTGATGATTTTAGGGACGGAACGCCGAGGAATGGAAGATCGGCAGAATCGGGTCAAGAGATCAGTATATCAGATCTTGTCTGGTGCAAAATAAAGGGCCCTTATTGGTGGCCGGGGAAGCTAATTGGTTGCTCTGCCGGAGTGACGAAGGATTATTTTGTGGTGGCATGTTTTGGGGATCGGGCACGTGGTCCTGATCGAGTTTCGCTGATAAAGCCATTGTGGGAGCATTTCCCACTGATGGAGACACAAAGCGGCTCGGACAAGCTCCGTCATGCTGTGGACTGTGCTCTCGGCGAACTCTCTAGGCGGGTGGAATACGTGCTGACTTGCCAGTGTGTGCCCAGAGAAGTGCGAACCAGGTTCAAACCTCAGGCTGAAGTTAATGCTGCTTTGGTGAAAAATTCAAGTCAACAGGGCACTGAAGATAGTGTTCTAAGTACGTCTTCTTTTACACCTCGAGAACTTGTCAAGTACATAAAAAAATGGGGTGTCTCGCCTAATAATGGACCTACCAGACTCCTGCTTTCCGTGGCAAAGAGTCAATTGTTGGCCTTCTCCCGATGGAAGGGGTTTTCTCAGCTACCCGAATTCATATCGTTCGGTGGGAAGTTGGAGAACGAAGCCGACATGACTCCATTAGGAGATTGTTATCAGAACCCTATAGAGATTGATGGCGCTAATCCAGAGTTCAGGGCCTGTCATGGGATTCCTGTGGTGAAGACAGGATGTTATATAAGCAACTTGAGTGAGTGTAAGAACAGTTTCCAAGACAGAGTGCATCCTGGAAACAAGAGAAAGACCTGCCTTGCCTTGTGCGCTGAGAACTGTCTGTTTACTTCAACTGATGAAGTCGGGTCCTTTGAAAGATCTCGTGGGAGCTCCTTTTTGTTTGGCAAAGCTGCTGGTCTGGATGAATCGGTATCACCATGTACAGGTGCTCTGACGGAGATTAGCACGGATCAATCCGTGCACATGTTTGAGCAAAATCACATGGGAATGCTTGAGGTCCAGAGGAAAACAGAATGTCACATAAACAACTCGAACAAGCTTAAGCACATCCCGTTTAATGTGGTGCGTCGTGGAAGAAAGAGAAAGAGCTTCCCAGCCTCGTCAGCGAAGAATTGTCAGCATATGTCAACAGATGAAGTTGGGTCAGATCAAGGAGCTTGTGGGAACTCATTTGGCAAAGCTGCTGGTCAGAATGAATCAGTATCAGCTTGTACAGGTATTCCGACCATGATTAGTGTGGACCAGTCCATGCAGTTCAAGCAAAATCGTAGAGCAATTCCCAGGATCCATAAGGTTGCAAGTGAATCCAATGGGTCACTTACATTGGAGGAGCATCTTAAAGAAAGTCCCTCAGGTAGGAGCAACATTAACGCCCATTCTGGTCTCACTCCTCATGATTCCTGGAGTAGAAAACACCTCCTTGGATATGCCCCTCCTAAACAGAAGCTGTTGCAGCTCTATTTTTCTGCTGCCAATCCCATGAGACAGAGTAAATTTCCGACTCGCACAGTGATATACTTCTCAGAATTCAGAAATTCGGTTGTTCCGGATCATCTCCTATTGAAGTCGTGCGGAGAGTCTGCACAAGAAGCATCTGTCGTTGAGACTCAGAGTACTATGACAAACTCTAGCATCGCAGAACCTATGGATCTCAAGTGCTTCAAGGATTCTGTCCGGACCAGCACAATAATTAGTAGCATTCAGGAACCGCGACTGCCGCTTGAAAATTGGAATGCGGGGGATGCTCTGCTTGAAACCCCTCGTGAGAGGCCTGTTCCTTCTGTGGTACCTAAAATGGATTGGCAGTTTTATCCTGCCTTTATCCGGGACCCTCGAGTGCCCCATGAAAATCCTCTGATGGAAGTGAAAAAGCCAATTTATGATGTCTCTGGAATGAGGATTGAGTGCTCAAAGGATCCATTTTCCACCGCCAGGACCATCCAGAGCATTTCCGCACAGCAACCGTCACTTGGAATCCAGAATGCAGGGAATTCTCTGATTGAAAGTGAGAGGCCTGTTCCTTCCATCAAACCACAAATAGGCCAGTTTCGTCATACCTTGATTCAGAAACTACAAATCCGTTGTCCAAGTCCTTCCAAGAAAGCAAAACAGCCAAACGATGACATCCTTGCAACGACGCCTGAACACTCCGAGGATTCATTTATGTCCAGCAGGATAATTCAAAGCATTCCCAAACCGCAGCCGTCTCTCGGAAATCAGAATGTGGGGGATTCTCTGCTTGAAGCCCCATGCAAGAAGCCTGTGCCTTCTACGGAACCACAGAGAGGTCACCAGTTTTGTCCCCTATTGATTTCGAAATCACAGGCTCCTTTTCAAGATCCTTCCGTGAAAGCCAAATGTCCAAGTGATGATGTCTCTGGAACGGCACTTGAGTACTCAAAGGATATGTTTATGACTGACGGGATAACCCAGAGCATTTCTGAACAGAAAGTGTTGCCTGAAGAGGAGGATACAGGGAATTCTGTGCTTGATAATCCAAGCAAGAGGCCTGCTCATCTTACGGAACCACAAATCAATCACCATTTTGGTCCTGCCATGATTCAAGAATCTCAATTTCCTTGTGAAAATCCTTATGTGGAAGTAAAAAAGCCAGATGATGACGTCCCCGGGAGTTCCAAAGAAGACTATTTTTTGACCGCTCTGATTTTGACCTTTACCAACCTTAATCTAGCTCCTTCAGTAACTAAGCTGAACAAGATGTTCAGCTGCTTCGGTCCCTTGAAGGAATCGGAGTCGAAAGTGTTGAACAAGAGCAAGCAGGTTAAAATAGTCTTCAAGAATCGTTTGGATGCAGAAACTGCTTTCATCAGACTCGGAGAGCACCGTATTTTTGGGCCGTTACTTCGAAGTTATCGTCTCAAGTACGTGCGATCTTGTTCTCCTGAAGCTTCTCCTTCTCACCTAAGAAGGCACAAGAAGAAGTTTCAGCAAGATAACCTGTGACTTCAGGTCTTCTATCGCTATTTACAGTCTACTTACTTTTTTAATTCATACATGAATCTTGAAAAGGTTAAAAAGAGTTGTGTTTTTTTTTTGTTTGCCTTGCCAGGGATCTGTAGAAAGGTCTGGACTTTTTGCATTTGGAAGACTTGAGGTTTCTAAATAATGCTCTGTAAAAACCTCCTCTTCGATACTTTGCATAATCGACTGCCAGCATCGGACTCAACCTTCATGGTCGTTTTTGTTAGATCTTGAGGGCAAAAGTGATGTCGATGAAAATGTATTTACTCTTCTGTGCCCTCCATTTTTTTGTTTGGCCAGGAAAGGTAACCTTGGTTGGGATATTAAGTTCGGTCTCTGCCATGGGAAAACGAAACAGGTTTTCGATATAATTTATGGAGTTGAGAGAGGATCTGAATAGCATGCTCACAGCTTTAGCTACAGTTTCCTTTCCATTTCTCTTAGTTCATAACATGCCCAAATCTTCCTCAATTGTGTTCTCATCTCTGGGTGAGTACTGCATTTTCACGCATAATTCTTCATCCAAGTGTTACAATTCGCATCAGTACGCTAGACGACTACGTTTCTTGTGTGCCAAGAAATGCGCCATAAAGGATTGAATGTCGAGCATAAACTTACAATTCCTATCCTATCGCCAATAGTGAAGGGAACTTTCTACATGATACATGTAGACAACCATTTGCCTTTTCATACACCCAAAATCTTACCCAAACCCTTCACCTATTTTATCTTCCTTCCAATCTGTTCTGTCTCCTCAGTCCCCTCGCAAACAGCACCACCCTCACCCCAAGTCACCCATTTGTCCTAGCTCCCACGGCCCCGTTCCCGCCTCATTTTCCTTCTTCTTTTTTTTTTCTCTTATGGTCGACTATTGTCTTCTTGATCGCATGGCCTTGATCTCGAGGTCGCCAGGGCCACGGTCAACCATGCGAGCATCTCTGATAGAGCTTGGCCATGGCTGCCAGATCAAGGTCGTTGATCTCAAACTCCTCTTGAGCTGGTGCGACTGCCGTTATTGGCATCAACTCTGAGGTCCACAATGGTTGCAAGTTGCAACAACCGCCGCCGGAACGACAACGGCACGCAATGGAGAAGTTGAGACGCGATGGTCTCTGGGTCGGGCCTGTATGCTAGGAGCACAAACGGAGCGCATGTGGGGGGCACGGTTTTGGGGTACTTCATGAAATAAAAGGGTAATTTAATAAATTGCATGAAGGTTTGACATGGTGCTTTATGGTCGGATGTATCCCCACACTGGAATTTCATTTTACCTCGCTCGAGAGATGACTTCAAATCGAGTCACTTTAAGGCATACCGATGCAACAATCTACAGAAAGAGAGTCTTCATATCAAGTCATTTAAAGTGAAACCGGTGAAATAAACTAAGTGGATCACGTCGTTCAAAAGGCCAAGCTCAAAATTGAAAGTAATATCCAAAATTTAATAAAGCTCTTAAACTGACACCAAGGGCCAAAGCCATAATTCAAACTTAAGACCGAGGCTTCTCCTTCTTTTCCTTGAAAAGGGCCAGGAGGGACACACCCGACACCTTCACGACCTTGAACCTGACACCAGGAATATCTCCCACAGCATGACCCTTTCGTCCAAAACCGGCAATCAAAACTTCATCCTGGTTTCAAGGTTGCAGTCATGGTCAGTAACCAGAAGGCAACAAGAGGAGGAGAAAATCGGTCGAATACTTGATAACAAGCTATGGAAGATCTTACATTTTCCTCGATGTAGTTAAGGCAACCATCGTTGGGCACAAAAGCAGCAATCTTCTTTCCGTTTTTGATGAGCTGAACTCTAGCACATTTTCTAATGGCAGAGTTAGGTTGCTTAGCCTCAATGCCTCTGCATATTACAATATCATCATTTAGCAATTCCCGACATTTACTTGATAAGAGGCATTAGTTTTATTTGTCTGGTTGAGAGAGAGAGAGAGAGAGAGAGACAAAATCTTACATCTTCTCAAGGACAATGCCCTTGGCGTGAGAAGACCCAGCAAATGGCTTCTTCCACTCATTGCCAAGATGGGATTTCTTGTATGACTTGTCAGCCCATCTCTGCCTCCTTCGGTGAGACTTCAATTTGCGACCAGCTCCCATACCACGTGTCTTCCTGCAAGGAAAGGTCTGCTTAACATCTAATGACCATACATAACATCATCTCCTATATCGCGTTACAGTAGTGACCGGTGTCACCTCCATTTTCATGATGTTACCTATCTCTGATGAAAAATAGCTGAAACAAGTGCCACAACTCAAATTGAGTAGGCACTCCCAAAGTATTGATAGAGGGTAGTTCATCAATAGACATTGCATAGCTATCTCCTCATAATTCAACTGATCCTCGAAAGTATTACAGCCCTTTTTTAGGACAGAGAAAACTGCTATTACATCATTTGTCTATACAAATCTCCTAACGCTATGTCAACCATATTTTGTGCTGATTACTTTTATCTCCTCTATCGTTTCATCAATGACCCCTCCAATTTGAAGCCAACAGAGGCTATTTGCCAAATAGAAAAGCCATTAACATACTCTTAAGGTAGTGTTCCAGCTAAAAAATTGCTAGCTTGCCATCGAAGGGAGTAATAGACTGTATAGCAACATTCAGATGTGGCATAATTTCCAATGTAGCAGAGGTCATTTCATATGGCTCTACTGATAAAAGCGCAAATTTATTCCCAAAATCCCATTATCCGTAATACAGAGATAGAACTAACTAAAGACACACCCGAAAAGAAGAAAGTTCGCATCAGTATACAATCAAGCAAGAGTTTTTTATAAGCCAGACCTCTCCTCTTAACGAACTGATGAAGATTGAAGAACCAAAAATCACAGACGCCTTTTGGAAATTTACGAAGCTGCTCAAAGCTATCTTAGCCATTACAACACTTAGTAAAACTCAAATCACAAAGACGTAACTTTTCACTTCCAAATTCAACATTACTATCATAACCAGGCAGGGTTATCGACTCGGGCCAAAATCAAATGGGGGCTAGACTTTAGTTCTCAAGCACAGTTGCTTTTTCTCCGCTCAAAATGAGCAAAGAAACGAAACGAAAAGCAGTAGCGGCATCCATTTTATCGTCTGGTTCAGTAAAACACGACCAAGAGCAACCTCAAATCTTCTAGTGCTCTAACGACGAGATCAACACACATGTAGCATCCAATCCGAAAACGAGAATCCAAATCACAACATCAAGAACCGAGTCTCGCGTTCGACAATCAAAAAGCTAGAACAATCTCAAACACGAGAAGGTAAAGCCGCAGTGCAGTTACCCCATGTTGGCTGAGTAGGCGTTGTGCGGCCTCTGGAGGAAGTTCGGAGAGGTTGAAGAAGACCGGAGCGGCAGCTGCTGCAACAAGAAACCCTAGGCCGCAGGCGCTCCTCGATGACGGGTATATATATATCTGTGTGCTGTCGGGCTTGTTCAGGCCTGTTTTCTGAATGGGCCTTGAGTGTTTTGGGCCCAAAGGCCTGGTCTCGTTTGAGGCCTCTTGGGCCTTGAGTGGTTCAGGTTTGGGCTCCTTGTGAAGCCCACGTGCCCCCGTATGCAAGTCGCACAAGAGTGGAGCCTCCTGTCCCGTCGAGTCGGCCCCCTGATTACTAAACTCCCGCAGCCATTATTGACCGAGGAGGATATAGATTTGAAATGAATTTATTTCATTCGTCAAAAAAAAATCATTTAAAATATAATTTCTCAAAAATTACTATTTGTATCTTCTATAAAAATCATTTTTTTTTCAAATAAAAATTTATTTCATTTTTCTCTCCATAATTTTCAAAGCCTCAGTGACGGCCAATGACCTTTGTTGGCCACAAGCGACAATAGAGATGCCTTCATCAGCCACCAGATGAGTTCCGTAACCTTCATTGGTCATTAAGGTGGTATCCGAGTTTCGCCCAGTGGAATCGCAAGCCTCAAGCGCGACATTTAACGCCACACCGCCAAGCTCGCCATTGGGTTTCGCCACCGGATCTTGCCATGTCTCGCCTCAATTCGTCCCCATCATCGTCGAGCCACCTCAGTCTCGCCACGATGCCAACTCAGTCCTACCGCTCCTCGGCCCGTCGCCGCTGCCACGTAACCAACCAGGACACCTGGCCACTCCTCCACCATTCCCACCATCAGTAGCCACGACCTCCCCCAGCTCTCACGGATTTGAAGCTGCCGATTCCACCGAAACGGCAAGAGAGATGCTCAGTCTGAAGCGCCGAATGGTGCAAACGAGGAACATCCAACGCGTGTAACGACCGCTCGAGCGGTGGGATGAGAATTGCGCGTAAATATAAAAGCCAGAGAAGCCTTCATTCTTCATTTTGACCAGAGGTGTCCATTCTCTTATGTTTCTTTTTCAAAACCTACATCTCTCTTTCCATTTTAGCCGAATAAGAGAGGAAAGAGCTGCGATCCTCGCTTGCTCTCTCTTCATTGCAGCTGCTCATGCCGCCATCCATCAGACACGCCATCACCCAGCCAAGCTGCCACCACAGTTCACAAGAAGCTGAGGTAAGTGGATATCCCCCATTCTATACTGTATCGATCATTTGTCATGCGACGAGGAGAGTTTTCTCAAAAATATGTTGAATCTAGTATTTCCGGAGATGTTAGCACCTAGTTGCCGGTTTCAAATAAAGTTATATAGTTAGAAGGTTTAAAACTTTAGTCACTGGATTTATATGTGTCATGGGAAGGTTACATATTAAATCTGCATACATATCTAGATTGAGGGTGCCGCAAGTTGAGCCGAAACAAGAAAATGTTGTCAAGACCAGGTTCGATTGAGCCCGACCCTAGGTTTTTTGCTAATTTTGTAACAATTCATGTGATGCAAATTTTATGGGACAGTTTGCACAAAATCGTCCCTTATTAGTTGTTCTATGACATACTTTAATTTCAGATTTTTCAGACTTCGTACAACAAAAATATATTTGAAAAATTATTGAGTTTGAAATCTATTTTTGGATTTCTTAACCGACCTCCTTTTGCTTTTCATTTTCTACAGAATTTTTTATCAAGAATCCTAACACTTGTCCTCCATGAAAGTTGTAGATTACATCCTATACTACCACATATAAAATTTCCATGATTTTTCGGTCTCATTTAATCTATGCAATATTTATCTTTTTGCTCTATCACACTTATTTAGAACTGTATATGCTGAATCGGACTTCAAATCCTCCATGGAAAATCTTTCCCTAGATATTTTCTATCTTATGTTAAAGTTTCGTAATTTTTTATGTTCATTTACCTAGACGATGGCTGTAGTTTCTAGAAGTGCGTAGGATAGCCTTATGAGGTTAATTTAAGAACTTGGATAGGGAATTCTACACATAGTTCGTCTAATGTAGGCACAGGTGAATATACATTAGTCTAGGGGTTAACAATGATTGAGGATTCAATAGATTCAACGTCAAAATGCTTTTAAAATTGAATTATGGAATTGCTGCATTATGATGTGGATGTATGGTTGAGAATGTCGTTGGTCCTTAGATTGACGATATCCTGGGTTGTAGTAAGGATGAATAGAGGGGTAACTAGTTCCTCCTGATGCTTGAGGGTGTAACATGGGTCCCCCAGATATCTTCACGATGCCGGATGAATGCAAGATGCTCGGAGGGTAACGGGTTTCTCAATTGATGATGGTAGTAAGAATTCCTATTGAATATAACATTGGTACATTTAAATTGAGTTAATGCTTTTATTGATCTATTATGTTATTTTGAAAAGATTTTTAGGTAAGTTGATGATTTGCTATACTTTATATTGAGGCTTTCTTTGTTAGTATGGTGATCATTTATGTAGTATAGACCAATGTACCTTCTGCTTACTAGGTTTAGACTCACTAGTTGTTGATTTTATCTATTCAGATCAATAGAAATGTCGGTCCCACTTGCCTCCCCTATGGTCCCTTACAGAGTTCCGATTGACTTCACTTGACATGAGAATAAGTTTATAGACCCTGGTTTCCCGAATTTTATCTCATTTAACTGTGGATATAAGGACTCCGCTAGGGCTTGCGAATCTTAGGTTCATTGGAATGTACGCCTGCGTCAACGGGTGCACAGTGGGTCCCCTCCCATTGTCCGATGACCGACCACGAAACGGAGGCAACCCCACCGAATAAAAGGGAGGTAGGAGGACAGTTGGATTTTTGGGGACTTGGAAGATTTTTTATGGAGCCAAGGGTCGGGGTTAGGCGACCACATGTGCAACTAGGTTGGATGGGATGATTGACTTACAACCGGGTGTAGTCAATAGTACTAACCGTTTTTTAATTTCCCAGTGTACCAAATTTTTGCTGGACATATATATAAATAAATAAGAAATGAAGTTACTCCATTTGTAGAAGTCCATGTGCATCCCTAAGTCATTTTAGAACTCACGAATAAATCTATTGAATCTTCAATCATTGTTAACCTCTAGACTAATATGTATTCACTCGTGCCTAACTATGCGAAGAATTCCCTGTTGAAGTTCTTAAATTAACCTCATAAGGGTGTCCTATGCACTTCTCGAAACTACAGTGATTGTCTAGATAAATGAACTTAAAAATTACGAAATTTTAACATAAAATAGACAAGCTCCAAGGAACATTTTTCGCGAAGGACTCAAAGTTCGACTCAACTCATACAATTCTAAATAACTTGTAGTAAATCAGGCCAAAACAGTAGAAATTTCCAGAACTTGATAGAGCAAAAAGATAAATATTTCGCAAACTAAATGAGACCGAAAAATAATGAAAAATTAATATGTGGTAGTATAGGATGTACTCTACAACTTTCATGAAGGACGCATGTTAGGGTTTATAAATTGGAAAGCAAAAGGCAGTCAGTCCAAAAATCCCAAAATCAGATTTCAAACTCAATAGTTTTTTAAATATATTTTTGTTGTACAAAGTCCAAAAAATTTGAAATTAAAGTATGTCATAGAACAGCCAATAAAAATGACTTTCATGAAGATCGCCAGATGAAATTCGCATCACATAAGTTGGCACAAAATTAGTAAAAACAGGGGTCGGGCTACACTGAACCTGGCTTTGACAACATTTTCTCATTTCGGCTCAACTTGCCACACTCTCAGTCCAAGTCTGTATGCAGATTTAATATGTAACCTTCCCATAACACATATACAAATCCAACGACTAAAATTTTAAACCTTTTAACTACATAACTTTATCCAAAACCTGCGACTAGGTGCGAACGTCTCCGAAAACACTAAATTTGAACAGATTTTTTAGAAAACTCTCATCGTTGCACAACAAACGATCAATATAATACAAAACAGGGATATCCACTTGCCTTAGGTCCTTGTGAACTGCGGTGGTGGCTTGGCAGGGTGACAACATGTCTAATGGATGGCAGCAAGAGCAGCTGCGATGAAGAGAGAGTGAGCAAGGGTCGCAGCTGTTTCCTGTCTTTTGCGGCTAAAATGGAAAGGGAGATGCAGGTCATGAAAAAGAAACAGAAGAAAATGGACACCTCTGGCCAAAATGAAGAAGAAGCAGAAAGAATGGCTTCACTGGCTTTTATTTTTACGCACAATTCTCATCCCACCGCTTGAGCGGTTGTTACACACGAGGAGGCACACGCGTTGGATGTTGCTCGTTTGCACCGTTCGGTGCTTCAAACCGAGCATCTCTCTTGCCGTTCTGGTGGGATCGGCAGCTTCAAATCTGAGACAGCTGGGGGAGGTCGTGGCTACTGATGGTCGGAATGGTGGAGTGGCCAAGTGTCCCCGTTGGTTGCGTGGGATGTGCTGACTTGGCTAGAGAAATGTTCTGTATTTGGGTCGTAGTCCATCAATTCTGAATCTCTAATTTCTTAGAAAGGAGAACTGCCACAGATTCTTTTCTTTTCAATAAAAAAAGACACTTTATTCTCTTGCTAAATCACATTAACTAGTGCTCTTAAAATACCGGTTAAGTATACCTGAGAAAGAAATATTCAATTTCAAAAATACTGATCGCAATGTAATAAAAAAAGTTCATCACTATAGAAAATCGCAAACTCCTCTAATTCCGCCGTTCAAGAATCAAGAGGGCACTCTCTAACCATCATTCGGGATCTCAAAAGTGCTGGTCTTGATGGGTTCAAGTACTAAGAATAAAAGGGACCACACATTCACGTTCAATCATCCTCATTCGCATCTTATTCTCGTTCTCGTCTTGCGTTTCATATCCATCTCTGCGGCTAATCATCAGTCGTTTCCGCCTTCACCGATGTGTTTCCCAGTACTGAATCCACTCTTCGGAAACCCAACTTGCGCGTCTGCATAAGCCATTCATCCATGCAACTATTTCATCAAGCTGCAAATTGCCAGAAGGGCAAGCAAATGATCCTACAGATTTTGACCAGAAGACATTGATTCAACAGATTGAAAAGATAACATGCATAAAGATCCTCGCAAATCTTAGGTAACCAGTTTCGGTTTCCAAAGCTAGAATGAGAACATTCCGCAACCGACTTCTAAATCGTTGCAGAATCATTACATTTAAATTCTGCATATCGTCGGGCAAACTTAGCATCTCTTTGCAGTTCAGGAAGCGGAGCGCTTCATCCAAGGCACCACAGATAATTCTAAGCCGAAAAAGGCCCGCGAGTTTTTACATTACCTGCACATATTTTGCATGTATTCAAGCCTAGACTTACCCATATTATAAGCTACACCCAACAATGGACTTGTCCCCCGAGAACTCCCAAGGATTTAACGAGGATGGCAGAATAGCCGAATGGATAAAAGAGTCATCTTGAACAACAAAAAAGTACTGGAAGAAAGAAAGATCAGCTTGCCCACCTGTTATTCCATCTACTTATTCCCCTTTTTCCACAAGACACCGATTTTCTTCAGCACGTTTCCGTTTTTCTTCTTGGGAGATTCATCATCCGTGTCTTCGAAATAAGGTGAACCAAGATTATGGTAATTGTCGAGGGAGCTTGGTCTTTCGACAAACTTCCCGTTGTTCCCAGAAGAAAGCATGGCGGCAGCAGCCTCAGCTGCTTTCCTCCACTGGTCAGATTGCACCTTCAGCCTCCTCAGCTCGGCCTCCATTTCCAAGTTCACAGCTTGAGCTGCATCGAGCTGCTCAGTGACCCGAGCCGCTCTCCTGCTGCTTTTATCGGCCTCCTCCGTCAGATATCCCAGTTTCATCAAAGCCTCTCGCTCCGTGGCCCGTGCAGCTTCCACTAAAGCCACTGCCTCATCACTCGCTTTGTTCTTGTCCACGTCCCTCTCATTTATTTCATGCTTGAGCCTTTTGTTTTCCTCGGCCAAATTCTGCATCTCTCTTGTTTTTTCCAACAAATCCTCCTTCAACCCTTCCAAATCCACCTGAGACTTGCTCAACTCCATCTTGAGTTCATATTCTCTTGCACTGTCCTGGTTGTTCTCCTGCTTCACACTTAGTTTCTGATTCTCATCCAAGACAGTCTGGAATTCTGCTTCCTTTTCTCTTGATTTTGCAGTCAGTTCTTCAATAAGACTCTTGGCCGCCTCTAATTCGGCCTCCAGTTTAGCCTGCCTCTGGAAGGACTCTCGTTTTATATTTTCGGCAGTTTCATAAGCACTTCTGATTTGCAATGTGCTCTGGATATACTCGTCTTGATACCTGGTCTCAGCAGTACCCAGAGCCGACTTTAATTGGATTACCTCAAGTTTTGCGGAATCAAGCTCTGCTTTGAGTTTGTTCATGTCTTCATCTGTGCTATCTCCGGGTGGGAGGTTCACATCGCTTGTGGAATTAGCTTGACAATTGTTGCTGTCACTAAGATCTGCTTGGAGTTTCTTCACCAGATCATCCAAAGACTTTTCTTGAGATTTCGACTGTTCTAGCTCATTAAATAGAGAGCTATAAGCCTCCTTGGCCTTCATGCTCTCTGAACGAAATATCTCAACAGTGACGTTTGCCACTTCCAATTGCTTCTGAGTATTGTTTACGACTTCTAGAGCCTGAGCTTCCGACTCTCTGCAGTTAGTAAGCTCGATCCTCAGGTTTTCAACAAGGGCTAGGGTTTCTGAAAGTTCCATCCTCATACGCTGGATCTCATGATGTGCTGATTCTGCGTGCTTAGTTTGGGTAGCTTCAGATTCAGCCACCATCTCTAGGTGTGCTTTGAGCTTCTTTATCTCGTTCATGGCTGAAGCTAATGCAGCCGAATCCAAAGAGTATTGCTTTTGGATGGCCTCGAGTTCAGACTGCCAGGATTTATCACGCTCTTGGGAAATTTTAAGCAGTTCTTGAACCCGGGATTCCTCAGAAGCCGAAAGCTCCGAGAGCTGTTGTTGCGACTCCTCAAGTGTCCTCGACATGGCCGAGAGGTGCTTCCTGGCTTCTTCAGCTTCCTGCTGGGCTTGCCTCTTCACCAATTCAGATGAGTCCAATTGGTTCTTCGCTTTCTTCAGATCTTCTTGGAGTTGAACGATCTGCGATTCCAATTCAGATGCTCTGCTCAGGCGTTTCTTCTGTAGCTCATGAATGCAAAAACATTTATCATTAAAAGACAAAATCAAGGCTCAAAGAAACTTCATAGAGATAACTTCCATGGTGTAAGTGGCCATGTATAAAAGTATTGTCTATTAACTAGTATTGCAAATTTTCTTATACATCTGGCGTGTTTAATTATAGCCAGATGATAACAACTGAAACGGGTTATTTTGTCATCCACAAAGGCAAGCTTGCTTGAAATCCGATTTCAAAGCCAGTACTGAATAAGTGGTATGAAAAACATTTTACAATGCAGAAACTTCTCAACTGTCAGCAGTCTTGAACAAAACAATTGTTTTTAAGAAACTTACAACAAAGACCAAAACCGTAAGCATAGAAGGGTGAGAGAATGAATGTGCTAGCATGAAAGTCCACGAATGTGGCATCAATTTCAGATTTGAGTCAACAGTGGGTTCCGATATTGCTTTCACAAAGAGTACCTCAGTTGATGCCGAACTTCGAGGCGACTTGCGCTCACCAACTTTAGGACTTTTGTCTTTAGGAGTCCTTGCGGTGGCATTTGGGGAGGAAGAAATTTTCTCCGAATCAGATCCTGGAATCTTGAGCTGGCGTGAAGTTCGAGGTGTTCCAGGCGATTTCCTTTGAGGAACTTCCTGAGAATTGGTTCTGCACCACAAGTTCAACATCAAAATCAATTAGTACTTTGTCTCACCAACATGCGCAAAAAATAAATCATATTAAATTACAGTAGAAGAAATACAGTTCTTCCGGCTGCAACATATTAGTCAATGCAGAACCACCATTATAGGCATGTTAAGAAGGGAAGAGCCAACAGCACTTAATACATTTTTCAACGCTCATTGTGGTTCAGGTGCAACTTTCTAGTCATCAATAATCGGCAGATGTCAAGGCTGGTGTCCTTTCAAGCTGGTGTACCAACACTTGCAGGCTAATTATGCATTTAATGTGTGTAAGGTGAAGATCACCACTAATTAACTAGAACCTCCTTGAGAAAACACAAGCTGCTTGACAGCAAAATCAATGAGGCATACATAATGTCTAACGTATATGTTATCAATCTACCATACACTTGACATGTCTAGTCAGTAGCATATAAACCAAAAAGGAATGTGACAATTTTTTCATGGAGAAAAATAGAACCCATACTAAAATTGCCTAGGAATGTGAAAACAGAATATTTAGTATGACAAGAAATTGAAACCCGTTTTGGAGTTTTTATATGCACTCAAATAAAAGAAAGTTAAAAACGAAATTGCATAAATCTGCATACAGGTAGAGAATTTCCGATTTTTGAATTTAGAAGACATTATGATGATTGAGTCTTCAAGAAGTTGGGAGGATTACCAACAGAAATGCATTCTTACAATCAGCAAAGAATTAACACAATAGGTATGCATCTGATTTAGCTCCGCAGGATTCTAGTTAGTAGCTGATACATAAATTTGACACATGGTAGAGAAAGATATCCAAAATGAGGCGAGAAGAACATGATCTATGCGAATAACTAGGTTCCTGCCATGGCTCATACAATATCAGACTGAAAACAGAAACTAGTCCATGGATTAGTGCAGATAAAGGGTGTGTCTAATAGATCATTCGGCAAAGATTACAATGACACAGATCGTGAGAAGCACTTCCTTGTTCTGTCACCAGAACAAGCATCTTGCCCTAATTATCTCACATGTTCTCACAAAATGCTCCCAAAGCAAATTCAAGAACATGCTGTTAACAACAACATGTTCACAACAACAGAATCTTTGTATTCTTAACTGAAAAGACACTGATGTCGGTCAGGTGACACTCATAGCATCCTATCGCAAGCCTTCCTCATTCATCGATAATCTCTTTAATTAATAGAAGTAAAAATACCAAGTCGGAGAATGCTAGCACATCAGATCAAACGGCTAACTCACCGTGCTTGTGGTGTCTGCATGATTTAGGTCCTCCTCAACCAAATAGCAAAACGAGAAGAGACCAACCCTCCCTTCACAACTCCCTGACCCACACCTCCTGCAGCATTTTCATCGAAACTCCTTGGAGAAATTAATGGGAAAGAAAAAGGAAAAAAAAGGATGTGCAAGCATGTCGGAATGTAAGTATGATGATGTATAAAAGAAACTAAGGTTACTGGTCCTCAACAGGGACAGCCACCTCAAAGAGTATTTAGTACATTACCCAACAAACAAACAAACAAACAAACAAACCCAAGATCCCTTCAAAGAAACTCCACAGAAACTTTCCACCCCACTACCAACCGCATCCACAAAACAAGGACCCTAAAAGATTTTAGCCATTTAAGAAAATAGAAAGACCATGAAAGAACTCACTGAATTCATCATCAACACCGTCTCTGCAAATTTTTTTTTTTTTCGCTCTTTCTTGATTATCTTTTCCTCCTCACCTTCCTTCCCTTTTACTCTTATCACTTAACTCTTGTCTTTAAGGCACATCATTGGAGGACAACCCAACATTAGGGACCAAAAAGCAAAAGGAGCAATAAATGAAAGTAATGGACCACGAAGACCGCCGTTTGCATAAGAAAATCACTGGCGAACCTCCTGAGGAAGTGGGAAGATCCCCAAGGAAACCTCAAGATCAAGCACCGACAGCTTGCGTAACGCCTCGCAGGGCACTTCCGTTATGAAATCACGAGCGACAACGCCCCCACAAATATCTAGCGAAATCATTCAAAAAGAGTGAAAACTGCCATTGATGGTAAATACTTCTCAGGCGGGCAAAAAAGGCACCACCTTCGAGAGGGAAAAAGGAACAGGGAAGCTACAGTAGAAAAGGCTCGAACTTTACTTGACGAGCTCAGACCAAAGAAAATATGTCCCCAAGAGAAAATCTGCTTTTAAATTTACAAGAGAACCCCATTTCGGGTTTCTCCGCTTAAAGGCGAGCGAAAGAAGAAAGGTCCTAACTTGATAAGAACGGATTTGCATTCCACCCGGAAAAAGAAAAAAAGGCAGAGAAGAGTTGCACCACAACACACGGCTCAGAGAAAAGGAAAAAAGAAAACAGAGTACCTGTGTAGTTGCAAAGGAAGTAAACTTCAACGGAAAGTGTGGGATAAAAGGAGGAAGAACGAGAGCATTTTGAGCTTACCACTGGCGGATGAGTTTTCCAAATGGCGTGTTTGAAACGGGGACACGAGTTGGCTCCTTTTGAACAATGCGGGCGAAAACAAGTACAAAAGTCCCCAGCCGAGAAAAATGGAGAAGAGAACCCTAAGGAGACGGAGGTCAGAGGAAGGAAGTGACTTTGACTGGACTGGACTGGGCCAATGGCATCTTCGCCTTCTGGTTCTTCTTCTTCTTCGTCAGCCTCAGCGGTCTTTATTCACTTCGAATTTCTCCAAAACCCAGTCTTTGAAGTAAGAGAGAGAGAGAGACAGACAGACAGGGAGACCACGCTGACTCCTTGACTGTTGCAGTACTCTTCACGATGCTACGCTCTCTGGCTTCGCACGCGCCATTTTAAAGTGACCCGTCGTTTCTCGCAGTTCATCCCAGGATTAAAGTGGCTATCTACTTTCAACTCTCTGTGAACTCTCTTTAATTACTTTCCCTTTTCTCTGTGAACTCTCTCTTTAATGACATGCTCCCCGCTTTTCTCTCAAACCCTATCGTCGAAAGCGTCACAGGAAAAGCTACTCTCCTTCCTGGCTTATCTAACGGAAAGGTTCGACATAAAAACCTATGACAAAGTAGGTGGCTTGAAGCTCCTGCTCCGAAAACATCAACCAGGAGCGGAGGTCATATTGAATTCAGTACAGTAGTAGTAAACTTGAAGGAGAAAGAGACAACACTTCAGGCTTTTCTGATTTTACTACATGATGGTTCTCTTGAAAAGGATCAAAACCACTGTTCTTTATTTCAGAGTTACTAAAATGAGGAGAACAAAATCCATTAGCGGATTTTTACAATGAATGAACAAGGCCAAACACATTTGTTAAGAGCGTCATTAATTGTGTTTTACTTTTATTTGAAATATGCATCATTTCTAATTTTAATAGTCTTAATTGGTATTTCTATGTCACTTGTTGACAAGATCCATTTCTCCACATGAATTAGCGGAAACTCCAATTCCAGCTTATTTGTGAAGTTGATATTGAAATGTGATGAGCAACAACCAATCATTAACCTCGACATGAAGGGTACCAACGAGGGGCATTTGTTTGGGGAAAGAACAACAATTAAGTTAAACGTTAATATCACACAAAAATACTCTTAGAGTGGTACATTTGTAACAAACTTATCTTAAATTAATTTTTTTATTATCAAAAATTACGAATCGGTACACATGTGATAAATTTATGATTCATTAATTTTCATTAAATTTTATAGTCAAATGCTAAATTGAAGGACATATGGCAGCTAACAAGTGTACCAATTTAGGTTTTTTTTTCCTCCGTTTATCATAACTTTAGCAGTTTGAAATTTTTTGTTATATTAATCCAATTTAACGGAGAGTAAATTTATCATGGATATACTGATTTTGGGATTTTTTGTGATCAAAAAATTCGTTTGGGTTCATGTATTAACCTTGATTAGAATCTTTGGAAAGAGTCAAACAAAGAAGAAGGGGGAGAAACAGTACGGTTTGTAGATCCCAAATCTTGATCGGAACCCAAAATATCTCAAAGAATCTTCCTAATTGAAATTTGCAGGAAGGGTATCCTAGAACTCGTGCTTAGTGCCCCATTCAATGTATGTGCCGATTTGCTCGAAACAGGCTGGGGTCGATCGGCAAAAACTGAAATCGCCCCATGTTGCTGTTTGGTCGGATCGATAGGTCTAAAGTCACGGGCACAAACATCGCCGGTCAGCGTCACATGGAGCAGCGGACGTGGGCGACCCTTGCGATTATCAATAGTTCTGCAGGCGTCTCGGCCTCGTTCGTCCGCTGCAGAGAAGCACACGTCGTCAGCTCTTTGCTTGGCTAAAAGTGGGGGAAGAGCTACGGACAAGGGGGGGCAAGAACAGTCGAAGCATCGATGTTGTCCAAACTGTTCAAGGGACCCCAAAGGGGGGAAAAGGAAAAGAACATGGGATAGCTTACTGATAAAGCTTGATCGCATTCTGGGGTTTGTGATGCTGATTGTGGGACATTTTGGCCTTGGTTCAAATATACATGATGTCAAGATAGATAGGTTGCAGAGGAATTCATTTTCACAAGGAGTAATGATGTCAGTAATCCTCGATTTTGTGATGTGCGAGTTTTCTTTCCTATTCAATTTGGTCTTTGAATTTATAAGAATTCACTCCATGTCATTTTTTCCTCTACAACAAGTTGATGATGTTGGTTGGTATAGACACTAACGTATTTGACTAGCCATCGATTCACACATTGGCATCCACGTGACTTTCAGGTGAGTGATTTCTATCTCTCTATGTATTAAACTAGAAAACAACATTTTGAACACCACACCACTCACCACTGCGACACTCGACCACACCACCCACTCTACAACAACAATTAGACACAGTCTTCGCCCCCACTAGCACCTTAAACTCGACCACCACTATCATCATCGCGAGCACTAAGACTCGACAACTATGCCATCACCACCATATGCATCATCAACCTCCCTCCCCCACTTTTCCTTATCTCCCTTTCTTCTTTGATGCCTGCAATCTTGAAATTCGACGTCAAATATGAGGGGTAACGATCTCGAATCAGAAGAGAGGAAGAGTCGTGGCATTGATGTCATTGTTGGACACTATTGGCAGCTGAGAAAGAAGAAGAAAGAAAAGGAAAGGAAAAAGTTAAATAGGAAAAAGAAACGAAAAAAAATATCTTCCGTTGATTGGAAAGACATAAATTATTGATCTATGTCATTTTTTAGCCCATTCATTCCTAAATGGCAATCTACATTAGAGAAAAGCATGCTCTATTACGTTGTATTTATTAGAAAACCCATATAGAACTAACTTTTAGAAGCTTGGAGAGTAGATTGAATAAAATTAATTCGGGTGTGATATCGAATCCAGGAAATGTTCAAGGATCATTAGTATTATCCTTCTTCACAATCTCATGTTCGAAGTACTTAATGTTCTGTATTTTTTTTTTTTAATCTTTTAGAAGAAAACTATGATGGTTTCTAAACAAAATAAGCAATCCTTGGTGCAATTGCAACATCTACTTCTTCTTTTCTTTTTCCTACTTGAGAATTTATGTTGACATCGATGACATTAAAGTAAACAAAAATTATCAGCTCCTACTTCTTATGGACGAAATGGGATAGGACCAAACATCAAGCCAACATAAATATTTCTCAATTTGAGAAGGCATGCATGATTTCATGAATATTCAAAGCAAATTTCTACAATCCCTCGAAAATACTTCTCCAGAGGATTTTCTGGGAGATTGAAAGATGCATTACGATGATTCCTAAAGAGATTGGGGTCAGATCACAAATGAATAGATCTCATTCCCTCGTCAAGTAATTTTGGAATGCTCATGCGTCACAAGCTGTATATGAGAGAGAGAGAGAGAGAGAGAGAGAGAGGACGGTAGGTAAGAATGTACCATTTGGATTGTCAATCCACGACCATTCATAAGCAAGGAGGGAATAGATTAGAGTTCATATCATTGGCATGACAATGCCCTGTGACAAAGTAACATCCTGGGATAACGATGACTTGGTTTCATTCTCATAGATGACAAAGTTCAATGATCGATCCTCGGCCTGTGGAAGGACCGGCCCAGATTTCGCTGTAGCACTTGCAGAAAAATTGGAGAAGGAATGCAGCAAAATGTCCCAACCTTTAGGTACGGGACTCCACCTTTGTTAATTGAAGCAATCAAAATCCTAATATCTTTTGTTAAACAGTGCAACGGGGCTCTTTTGATTGCCCCAGCTCCGATTTTAGGCTGTCCTGTCGACACTGTTCGATTGCTTCCCAAATAGTTTCTAGCGGAAGAAAATTTGATTGTACTTTCTCGAAATGATTCAGGATCGGTTTGGATTCCGGCCAGGACAATGTTTTAGGGCTTTGACTTTTTACCGGTGGAAGTCAGACAATTAATAATGTTGGGCGACCGCATCAACTTGGCGTGATCTTCAAGGCTAAGCCAATATGCTCGGTGGTTCCTTAAATTTATTGTGTTCTGTATAATGTCTAACTGTTGGAGATAGTTAGGAATTTATTTAAGATATTTTTTATGTTAAAGATAATTATGATATTCATCCATATCTCTCGAGATTGTGCATATATTACATTTATATGTTTATTATTATCTTAAAATAGCTATATCAAAATATATAGAATTCTCCAAGTCTATCTTCCAAATTGTGCTCTTACGCTAATATCAATGTTGAGTGGTTCTGGGCCTCTTTCAGTCCAAAAGTTAATTCAAATGTTGAGACTTTCTTTCATACTTATAAATTGACCACATGCCTCTTTCATAATCAATATGGGAAAAAAATCCAACAATCTCTCCCTCACACTTTATTCCACTAGTTAGAATGACAACAACTCGTGTAATTATTGAATCCATACTTGTTGATTTTGTTTTTACTTCTTTATTGTCCGAATATTCAGGAACTAAGAACATTCCGATTGGTATACAATTGAATTAAGGTCAAGAGAACCACTAACCCTCGTGTTAACTAGGCTATGATTTTATAGGAGATTTTATTAGAATATTATCGAGAGTTCTAAAAGTTAAAACAATTATTTATGAATGTTATTTTATTATTCTATGAGACTAAATAAAGGAATTAAAGCAAAACTACACCAAAAAATAATTATGGCTTTATACTTGACTAATGATAAAATGAAAATGGACAAATTTACAGGGAAAAAAATGATACAGGATTTAAAAAAAAAAAGTTCAAATGGATTAGAATTGTCTTCGGTGCTTCGCTTGCATGTCTTTGGACTTTCCTCATAACTGTTCGATTCTTGACATCCCAGAATCAATCTGGAGTTCCTGATGCCAAACCATGTTCTTGGAGGAGCAATCTTTTCCTTGAACGCCTTTCAGATTCGTGTCATCCTCAAGAACAATTTGCTTCACAAACTTCAACAGATCCTACGCAAGCAAGACGAGAAAATGAAAAAAACCTCGGATCACAATTATAACAGTAAAGAACCAATCAGAAAAGGACAAAAAACTTCGGCGAGTTTTGTTTTGTTTTGGTCGGTCAGTTTTGCTCTCGTGCGTGAATCTAGTATGTCTCCAAAGTTAAATGGTCCAAATCCTATATGGGTCCGAGAGAAGCACGAGTACAGATTCCGAACATAAATCCAAAAGCTTGATGCTTTCATATGACCAACCGGTTATCCAAGTCCATAAACTATTGGCCAAAGGTTGGAGGTTGGCCAAATTTCTACTGAACTAGACTTATCAATTCAGAGAACCTATAGCATATAATTTGCAGCATAAAGATATGATCAGATTCTTAAGTACTTTTTAGCATATTTAATAATTCATAGAGCTGGAAAACTAACAATTTAAAAGAAAACCTCAATTGTCCATGTGTGCATGGACCCATCATTGCATTTGCACCGCACCTATAACATTTTTTATCTTACTTTGAAGGCCATGCATCTCTTCAATCATGAATTGTCATAGACCAATTTTAAATATGCCTGAGTCTGCTAGCCTGCCAGCCCAAGTTCAATAAGGTCCTGATTCCACATATTTAAAGCTTGCTTTTGAGTAATTATTTCGAAATTCTTTATCACAAAAACAAGAAATGTAAGGCTAGGTACATTAAGACCGGTGTAACTGCCTGTCTGTGTACCAGGCCGGCGTTGTTCGTGGTGGTGGTAGGCTGAGCAGACGACGAAGATCGACCCCATCTTTCAGGGTCCCACAGAATAGAACTGTTGAATGCAAAACTTGAAGGATGAATCATCATCAGTGGAGGTCTTGGATCTGTGTCATTGCTCTTGTCACCATCATGCCATCCTCTAACTTGTGAAGCAGGTTTGCACACTGGCCACTTTCCCAACACCCTGCAATTAGTAAGCTGTAATGATATGATCCAAAAGCAAAATGAACTAATGAAGTATGTTCTCATCAGGAAGAAGGGAAAAAAAAGAGTTCTAATAGTTTGACTTAGACTTGATGATGAAGTATGACATTCATCTCTTGCTTCTACCCGATCTCTACTTGGTTTGAAACAAAATCATCTTGTACAACCAACACCAGTTTCTTTCATTACCGGCCATTCCGAAGCAGCATTGAATGAAAAGAAGAAAGAATATCAGAAATATCATGACAGAGATAAATTTTGAATGTAAAGTAAGTTAGATATTTGTGCATACTCTATCTCCCTGAGCCCCTCAAAGAAATCCAAATCATAAGCATTCGAAATCATCGAAAGATGGAGGATCCCGCTTATCCGGTGGTGCTCGATGTGCCGCAGGGCAACGTTGAACTGATGATCCGTTTCTGCTTCCGGGTCGGTGAAGTTCTCCTTGGAGACCAAATGCCTGTACATAATGCCAGTGTTCCTGAGTATATCCGATACTTCTTTGGATTCGGATTGTCCCTCCACAATGATCCAGAGCAAAGGTGCAGGAATAAGTCTCAAAGTGTTGGACAACCTTCTTAGGAACACCCCTTGAAACTTATCTTTTGTCCCGGTGGGCGTGACAATTATGAGAAGTCTTCTTGGAATCAATTTGACTTCCTCTTCTTCTTGCTGTAACTGAGCCTCTCCTCCAGCCAAAGCTGCCACCGCCCGTGTCTCAGCTTTTGAACTCGCATCGACGACGCTTATCCTCGATTTTGGCGCTGTCTGAGGATAGAAATCTGCTTTATCCGAGGTAACTGCTACACGACCGGCAAAACTGGAGGCTTTAATTGTCTGAGCGAAGCCTGTGAAGAAACCAATAACGAGGCATATAGAGAAACGGAAAATGGCTCTCTTCCAACGCTGTGCTTTCTTCCTTGATCTTTCCACAGATCCCATCTCTGCAAAAACAAGTTAAGAGTCCCCAGAATCTTGAGCTTTGAGACAGAAATAAATTAACCCGCTGACAGTGAGGGTTGATGCACTACACTAGTCATCCAGAATATTTTATGGGCCAAGGAGCTAATAATATGTATAAAGAAACAGGATTAAAATATGTTGATTTGGATCTAGAGTGAAGGTTTGTATTTGGGAGAGGCATGGAGCAGGGCAAAGATTCTAATAGTTGTTGATTGTTTTTCCTCCTTTTTTTTATGTTGAAATAGTTGCGGATTGTCACAGGCAAAGTTAATGCGTATGCCTGAATTTAATCATTTATTCAACTTGGTGAAAACGGGAATTGCTTCACTTGAAGCAAAAGAAAGATGTCAACATATAAATGGACTTGAGCTGAAGATTGGACAAACAGGTGTTCGAATGAATTTTTCAATTACATTACGCGAAAAGACTTATCTCTATCCACCGATGGCTGTCAGAATAACTTCGCAACTTGAAAGTTGACCAGGCACCTTCCGGTCAGTAAAATTGTACAAATTGCTTGTGATTTTATTCTAAGTTCAACTTGAAAAATAAGTTTCGGGATCTTCTGCTGTTTATCAGGTTGTTCTTAATGTTCCTCCATCTGAGATCAGCTCATGCACCACGGCGAACATTCTGAAACCAATGAACATCAGGAAAGTACAGGCAGAAGGGATAATCTGGAAGAGTTGAAGCTCTGAATTTCCAAAAGATGCATATAACCAAAAGGTTTCGTGCGCATGTAGGCATGCACAAAATTGCTACGATATAGATTTGTATGCAAGCATCGGGAATCATTTGCCCACCATTTCAGGCTAATGGACGTAGAGAGAGAAAGCGCGCCCTCAATGTCACTAAGAAAAAAATATAAGGATGGAAGAAAATGTTTTCCCCGTATTGCTTTTCCTTGAACAAAAAGATTCCAACAAAAGACATGCCCAAGGAGGCCGGGAGGGCGTACACAGCCAAACACGGCAAGTGATGACCAGAGACAGAAAACCCATCAAAATTTGCACATCAAAGAGATGGAATTTCGCAGCTAACTCATCTTGTTAAACTAGCTAAAATGATCCACAATAATTTCACAGGCCTAATGTACATAATTGCAAGTTCAAAAGCCAAGAATCAGGGTCATCCTTGAATTAACCAGCCAATTCATCATCCCCGTAATCCTCCCCAAAGTACTTGTCGACCAAACCATTTGCCATATTTCGCAGGTCCTCATTTTCGTGAAACTGGAACCTTTCCATGGCTTCAATCCCGTCCTCTCGCTCTACAAGCTTTGGCCCCTCACCATTAGGCATTCCCCTCAAAACCTGCCAACATGGATAGCAGAATTAGTAAGAAAAATCCAAGAGTAACTTTCTTAGGCTTGGGAAGCCCAGAGAATTATTTACTACTTTTACTCAGGACTTAACCTCCAAAATTTGAAATTGGAAGAAAAAAAAATATAATAAGTCTCGGAAAATTTTGGAAAAATTTTATACATCTTTAAGAACAGATATCGTGTATTGAAATGGGTATTAAATTCTTTCAAAAGGCCTGTACGAGCCGCCAAGTTTAAGAAAAGTAGTAAGTTAAAAGTAGAAGTCACTGCAAATAGGTCACTGCCAAGATCAAACGATCTGCCATTCTCATTGCAACACTTTGTATCAATTATCATCACCGTCAGTTACTTCCCAGGCAGCATATTTCAAAAAAATTTCATCTAACAGCAACTAGTCTAGCCAATGCATGGCAAACAAAACACCAAAACTTTCTGACAGAAAGGAATCCCATGCTTACTGTCAGAAAATCTTTCATCAAGTAAACCTTCGTCTGCAGGTTATCAGTCTACAAGAGACAAATTGAGAAATGAAAAGAATGGAAAATAGGATGGTTGAATTCAACAGAAAAGATTTAAAAAAGAAAGCCCGGGATCACCCATGAAAGTCCAATATTCAGGGAAAAAATTTATCCAACTTTTGGGGCTCAGTAGTTGGGAAAGTTGACAACGAAAAGGTAACTACAAGGTCAGTTACCCAGAAAAGTTTTGAGTCATTCGAGAAGACTAAGCACCCAATATGTGGCCCAGAGAACTTATAAAATCAATGTAAGAAGAAAGACATCCGTCAGGGAAATTTTTATTAATCAAATATAATCTTTTCCTTACCAGCTCTATAAATTGAAGTCCCACTCTTGCCGCCTCAATATCAGCAGACCTTACCAGATCAATAAACCCTGAGAGGCATCCACCACCCACAAGTGAAACCAAGTGTTCCTGAATAAGATAGGGCCTTGCGTCACCTTCTGTTGGGCCAACACAAAGATTTCCCAGGACATATGCCACCTCCTTCCTTACATCAAATGGGGCTGATGAGAGGAGGCGTAATAGCCATGGCAATGCCTCACTTGAATATATTAACCTTTTGTGTTCAACAGAACCAGCGGCTATGTTAGATAACACCCATGCTGCTTCCTACAAAAGTTGCGGTTTTCAGTGACAAGGGAAGCTTAAGTTTTGTACTAACAAAAAAAGGACCAAGTATACCTTCTTCAACACTCGGTGCTCACTCTTTAAACATTTTACAAGGACCTTCAACACCCCATCTGAGATTGTCAAAATAAAAATTGATATACACAAAATGCAAAGGGAAACTACTCTTCTTCTCCATATAATTTGCTAACCTGTGACTTCACTCCCGGAAAGGAGAAGAGTATGGGTGGTGTTTGTATCACCAGCCACAAGGTTACCTAAACCCCGCAATACCTAGACGAAAAAAAAATACACATATCAACAAGATACCAAGAGCAAGCATCTTGAACTAAATCACACCAAATCCAAGACCGAATGACATAAATATGAAGCTGGGAGAGACAGTAACAGAAAATTTAAATTTTATGAACATGCTAAAAGAACATTTATTTCACCTTAGAAGAGAAAAGCTCAAAATCAACTAGGGTTATTCAGGTAACATAACATTGACGATGATCCATCTAAAAAAAGGTAACTAGTATTAGAATACAGAATGCTCTTTAGGCTTTCCCCATATTGGAGAAGCCATCACAGAGAAGCCAAACGTAAGCCAATTTTTGTCTTAACAATACCTACCCAATCCATCCTTAACCTCCAATCACTTTTATAACTTATCCGCACATTAACCAAGATATGCACCATGTTTTCAGTTCAATTTTTTTAAAAATAATGTGTAATAAATCCAGCAGATTGACAAGAAAATATAGTATAATTATGTTACAGAGAAACAAAATGGCAATGATTCTTTCATTTATAAATGACAAGACTAGCATGTGTAGTTGAAATCAGTAAACCTCCATCAATAATTTAAAGGAACATTGAAAGTTCAAAATAATCTCAACACAATTGGAAAAAAAAAGAAGTCACTCCCTCCCTCCCTCTCCACCTTTTGTTCCTTCTTTATCCTTCATGAATCCATGGTTCTAAGCACCATTGCCATGCTGCCTGAATCATTATGGAAGCAAACACGAGGTGTGGTCATTTCCCTCATGATCCACATCAGAGTTCATATGTTGGACTTGGTTAAAGGAATTGTGGACTCCAATCGTATGTATTGTTTCGTAAAATCTTTACTCCAAAGACTAACAAAAGGGTTGTGCTATGATGCCCTTAAAACCTACCTCAAGCTTCAAAACTACCTTCAACTCATTTTGTACAAATCTGTCAGAAAAGTGCTAGGAGATAACTTCAAACAAAATAAAGAAAAACGAATATATTACGTACAACATGCACCTCTTCCTTTTCTATACACTCATCAGTACTAGGTACAAGGTTTCTGTTAATCCATCATGCTTACCGGAATGAGCAATTGCAGACTACTCGATGTTGCCAATCTTTCCACAAGGAGTTGAACAACATCATTCTTCACCAATAAATTAGTAGCAAAATTTGAAAGGGCCGAGAGATAAACAACTACCCAAGCAATCTCTGTTGCTAACTCCTCATCCCTGATAATGCCAAAACATTGCCACAAGAAAAGGATTTTTCAGAGAACATGTAGAATTTC
This sequence comes from Eucalyptus cloeziana, assembly GCA_014182715.1. Classification (NCBI taxonomy): domain Eukaryota; kingdom Viridiplantae; phylum Streptophyta; class Magnoliopsida; order Myrtales; family Myrtaceae; genus Eucalyptus; species Eucalyptus cloeziana. The sequence continues at coordinate 34,626,922 of CM024644.1, forward strand.
CAAAATAAGAATACAGCAACAAAGCCAAGTCCCCCATCAGGAATAACTTCCCAAGCATTACCAACTGCATTCCTACACTCATAAGCATTCACTAAACTGCTACTAAATCCAATGCCAACAAATCTACACAATTTCTATACAGGTTCCCACTTGTTCTTTATTTCCATGGTACTTCACAAGAACCAAATTCCAGCTTCTCTATCTGCTTAAGTGGTATCTCTGGGATATACTGCATATGACATATCCTCAACGCAGGGAAACTAATTCCTCACCAAAGCTCTAGGCTAGCCGAAATAACCATACTCCCGATAGAGTTCTCAGCTAAAAGTCTCCATTTACCAAGTCCCAGGCTGTCTTCAGAAGCTTTCTCTCAGGTTGATCATTCTATTTACATAAACAGAAGCCAGCAATGCTATAAAATGCATTCTATGAATTTATGTGGGTTATGGACTACTTTGCCACTGCATCTAGAAAGCTTAAAAACGGGACCACTCTGACAAAAACCAAGTACAAGATAAAGAAGACAAACCAGTTGCCACCTATACATCCATAAACTGAGATAATAGAATTGTCTTTGAGATCAACAAAACCCACTTACGCCTTTTTCAAGTGCCGAACAATTGCATCCAGCACGCCATCAATTTTGATCAGATCGGTCGCTCCTCTAGAATCAGGTCCCTGCATTCAGGCACACTGGAATTATTTCTTAAGTTAAATCTTAAAAAGAAAACAAAAATACCACTCAAGTTAGAGATGCATAATGAATGTATATCGGCTTAGGAAGCATTATGAACACAAGGGACAGACAAATTACAAAAAAAAAGACTGAAAAGAAGAAATAAAATCTGTTATCAAATAAGATAACAGAAAGAAATGACAACCGAGCAGGTGGGAAAGAAAGATCCACCATTTCTTAAGAAGTTCATTTAACTACAGTACTGGTATGTATGTCCTTGGTGAAGAATAGAAACCTTGATTAAGTTTGACAATGCCCAGGCAGCTGTTCTCACAGTTGAACCCTTGTTTGGAAGCATCATTCTTGCAAGAGGTAGTAAGGCCCCTTGTGAGAGCAAAATGTTTCTCAGCTCCTCTCCTTCACCGGCCACATTTCCCAATGCCCATGCACACTGCTCGGCAACAGGTAAAGAACTCTTCTCTGAGAAACAAATGCAATTTCATGAGCGAAAACTATTCAGAGATGAGACTTAGCTTCAAGAGGATAATTTCTGATCTTATCATTCAGAAGGGGCGGGGTGGTGGGCAGGAACTAGCCTAGGATGGCAAAGAGTCAGATAAAAAGATTAAAATGAACACGCACGGTCAATTATGAACATCTGGAAAGGAATAAAAGTATGGTCCGTGCTTTAGGAGACAACTATAGATCCTTGATCAGTATAGTGTACAATAAAAAATACTAAGTTATTTTGATCCCTTATTGGAGGTAGAATTTAACTTTAGAATAAGAAAAATAGACAACACACAAGAAGATAAAATATACAAATTGGTGCCTTAGCTCAGACTGATAATTCAGACTCTTAGAATGGAGAGAACCATGGAAGGACACTATGATCAAATATCACAAGGAAAATGTTTCCAGCAGGATATCATATCAAAGATGACATTTAGTTGGATTAATATTTACTACTCTACCTGTAGAAGAATACATCTAGCATTATCACGGCGACACACCATAGATAAGATATACTAAATGCAGATAACTGACTTAAGACAATAACAAAATCCTTACATGTAGTAATTGCTATAAGTCCAATAATTTAGGTTTTTGCCACGGATCAACTAAACTCTCCGCAACTTTCACAGATTTCATGAAGCAGTGAATATTTTTAGCCCAGAAGAAATGTGAGGGACATCTATTGATGCTCTCAGCGAGCAAAGTAGTGACAGAACGCTCTAAAAATGGTAAAAGGCCAAATAATTAGGTTGTTTTTGGCTATATTCCTTTCTCTTTCAGCTTCAGCTTTCAGCATAAAAATTTTATTTCAATCAGTTTCAATGGGATCCACACCATAATATGACATATTTACATTCCCTGGCCCAAAAAAGCTGGTACGACATCATTTCTACAGATAGAAGATGTTGCAAAATCCAACATACCACCAATATGAGCAATAAGCATCGGCAATGCGGGCAACAAAGCTTTAGTTTCTTCTGGTTTTCCTGCGGCGATGTTTGTAAGGCACCATGCTGCCTCAAGCAACTGCAATGTTCAAGAAGAGATGTCTAACTGGAATAATTCTTACTGAAGCAAACGCCACACGAAATAAAAGAGAAGCTTCAGGTGCCCATTAAATTTGAGCATGTCTACACTTGAAGCAAACAAGAAGAGATGATGATTGTTCATCCTATTATAGCAATTAACATCATTTCCTACATGTTTATGGTATAAACACAACGATAAACAACAATAACCAAAAGAAGAGCGCACTCAACATAATCTTTGGACCTGTTCATCCGGAGAGCCAAAAGAAAGACACTGCACAAGAATGGGTATTGCTCCTGCGCCAAGAGCAGCTTCAACAGGAGGAAACTCGGATTTTGATAATAAACGCCTTAATTCACGGAGAGCACTCACTCTTTTCTGCATTGCACCTTTTCCCCTTAAAAACAATAAGCACAGTATAAGATACTTCGAACATTTATAAATCCCTTAAGAATATGAGAACATTCAGCCATTAGCAGATAAACCATATCCCTCAATGAAGTAATTCAAAAAGTCTGTGAGCTTACTATCAAGGTCACTTAAGCAAATAAAGTAATCAGCTTCTGTTAAAATTATCTAACTCTAAAGACTTGTCCGAGTTAAACTCAATGATACAGATGCTAGAAGTTGCGGGCATCTTTGTTGTTAAAAATGACAGGTTGTCAATACTCCTTTTGTCAGACTTGCACATAGAACACACTTATTCGGAAACCAGAAAATGTCCCAAGTAGAACTCATCAAGCCATACACTAGGAAAAGTTAATATGATATTAAAAACTAGTGAGTTAATATGATATTAAAAGATCAAATACGCAGATTCCATGTGGGAGGAGTCCAAAGCATTGTTGTCAGATAACCATATCTAGTTGCCCTAGACAGAATGCATGCCTTATTCGTTTACCCCACTTGCAAGTTACTGTCATAGAAGTCATAGTAATACAACAGCCTGATGGAACATGAATGTAAACAAAAAATGTTAAGATATATGCTCGAAACATATCCTAGATATGTATTCTGATGCTTAACATGATGTTAGAGCTGAGATTATACTTTCGATTCCTAGCACTCCCTTACTCTGTTGTATGGTTACCAGGTATCCTCATTGACATGGTTATGGTCACATCTGATATTATGTTCTGCATGCAGGGACAGATCGACCTTATTGCATGTGGGGTCAAGTGGCCCCACTAACTTTTTGCCAAAGTACTAAGTTGGCACACATTTTTTAAAATTCTTTCAATTTTGCCCCCACTAAATTTCTAAAAGTTCTAAGAGAAGCCTTTTCCTTCAATTGGCCCCACCGTTCAGAATTCCATTTGAACATTATATACTTGTTTGAAAATATAACAGATGCAGACAGAATTGTTTCAAGCAAAAAAGCTCCATAAATTTATCAAAATCGAATATGATACTACTATTAATTATTAAGTTTGCTTCCCACTGAGAACAAAATCTACATCCATCCATGTTTGCATGTAAGGCCCCATCTATACACAATACAGAACAGTTACTCGATGTACATTGTAATCTTTTAATCAGAAGTCAGCCATTGAGAAATATGCCCCAACTTTCCACTAAGAATAGAATGCATCGTAATGACAAGAGGGTGAGGAGACATACTGGTATGCAATAGCAGCCTTCAACTCTTCAACAGCCGAGGAAGTTTGACCTTCCAAAACAGACTGCTCCTCATCAACCACCATGTCAATGTCAGGGGAGACATCGCCTTCACCATCGCCATCGCCATCAGCACTACCACTAACCCCAATCCTGCATAACCGCTTCGCGCGAACTAATGATTCCCTTCTTTCTTTCCCCACAGCCACAGCTTGTCGCCGCCTCCTCTGTGCAGCGACATTGCCAACTAAATTTCCGAGAACAAAAGAAACAATTACTCACAAAATTATTCCCATGAACAAAACTGCCCCAACAAAGTTGAACTCTTCGGAATACCCAGAATGCCCATCTTCACGTATTTAAATAAATAAATTCATAAATAAAAATCCAGATGTGAGTTTCAACCCTACATAGTGTTTTTGACAATAGACTAAGAGAGAGCCTGCTATAGAGCTATTAAGCAAAAGGCTTGATGGGTCCATTTCTATTCTCCGCCACGCGACTGTGGGAAATACCAGAACGAACGATCAAAAGGGAGCCGAGCGCTTACACACGCAAAGGAAAAAAGAGAGAGAGAGAGAAAGAAGGAACCCCGAGAAAAGCTTCGCTCAGAAAAAAAAAAAAAAAGGAAGAAAGCTAGTTTCGACTTTCGAATATACTTCGCGATCGACTGTTCAGATTCTACGCCGATGCACCGCAAGATCAAAACTTTAAGAGCATACCGGCGTCAAACGATAGAAGGAAATGATCGGAAGAGAAAGGCGACCTGAAGACTTGATGGGGTCTCTTCGGAGAGGCGAGGCGTCGTCGGCCATTGACGAACGCCCGATTGCAAGCGGGGAGAACTCTAATCAGTCGCCGGCGAGGGGAGGTCGGAGAAGAATGGCGCAACGCCTGAAACCTCTCACCGCCTCGTCCCGCTGGGTTTTCTTCGGCGAAGAAGCGAAGAGAAGAGGAGCCAAAAATTCCCTCGCTGTGCGGCGAAGAGCATGATGCCTGATGAATATTTTAAATTATATTTACTTAAATAATTTCTTATTTTTTTTTTTTTTTTTTTGGGAGGGGTCTGAGTACACTAATAATTGAAAAGGCAGGGTACAACCGGGAAATTATTATTCATGAGAGAGATGTATAAAGTCGTTGAAAATTGCAAAAGTGGTCCATGTGCATTTATTATATTTTGGTTCTCAAAATTAGTCTATAATGTAGTCTGAATCTCCAATCGAGATTTCGAGAAATTACAAAATTGATTTTTGTATTATCGCTAATGTTCAAAATTGATGTTCGTGCTTTTATTTCGTGATGCTTGACTATCTGAATTTTATTTAAAGGTCTTTCTTGCATTTAAGAAAAGGAGAAAAAGAGAAAATTGAGATGCAATTTCCTACTTGAGAAACTCTATGAAATTTGGATTTTAAAACTCATTTTCACGCGGAAAGGGGTAATTTATTTTTTCAAGAAAAGCTCCCAGACTCTTTACCAACCTCTGTTGGGTTTACGCTGGATTTAACCTTAAAAATTAAATTTGAAATTAACTGGTGAAGCGCTCACATAATATTCAAGAGAAAAAAAGAACCCGTCGAATTTATTTGTTTTCACAGGTTTGCCTGCATTATTCAACGCCAATAGAAATTCACACATATTTTCTTGTCTTGTATTCAGACTGTTATATTTGTTTTATGGAAAAAAATTATCAAAAAACATTTATCTCATTTTCTAACATTTTGATTGTTTAGGAAAATAAGTAATGAAAAATATTTATATTATTAACAAATCTATGCTTAAATTTAGAAAAATATTTTTCTCCTCTAAAAATCAAAAATCATTTCTCATAATATGACTAAACAATCACACTTTGACCAAATATCTAATTGTTGGGCACCGAAAATCCATCGTGCATGCTTAAGTCCTTGACAGTCAAAACGGGGTCCACAAAGGCACTTGGGACCTCGGATCCTCAGTAGCAATGCTCAAGTCTCCTGTGCCCATGCCCAAGTCCTTAGTGGCCACATCTGAGTACCTGACTCCTAATCCAAAGTCCATCGAAGTCAATTACTTGACAACTAATTTCGGGTCCTCAAGGCTAGCCCAAGGGCCTTGAGGCTTACTGGAGTGCTTGACTCCTACACTCAAGTCACTATTACTAAGGATAAAGTTCATGGAGGTTGGCCATGAGACTCTGGAGCACCAGTATAGGTGCTAGGGTCCCAGAGGCCATGTCTAGATATTCAGCTCTTGTGCCCAAGTCACTAAAGCCCATTCTTAGGTTCATTCGAGGTTAGACCTGAGTTTACAAAAAGTGAGGCTTAAGCCTTGGTGCCCAATTTCTATGCCCAAGTCATTAGCGCTTGTGTCCGAGCCTAGGTCACGAAGGCTAGATCTGAGACTCGAGGCCCAAACGGTTGTTCCTAGGTATTCGGCTTCCACGCCCCACTTAACGTCACCCAAGTATAAGTGCACAAAAATTGGGCCCAAGCCCTTATACTCAAGCTAGAGTCCTCAGTGGCAGTGGCCATGCCTATGCCAAAGGCCGAATCCAAGTCCACAAAAGTTGGGCTCAAGACCTCAATGCTCGTGCTAGGATACTCGATTCCCTCACCTTAGTCACTGACTCTCAAGCCCAAGTCTCCAACACCCGTGCTTGGGTTGCTCATGGTTGGGTACGAGAAACCTTGGGTCCTACGATTGGGATCCCGACGACTAAGTATCACTTATATCATACAAATAATGAATGTCTTTTTAGGATAACAAGATCGAATTTTCTTTTTCAAACTATGGAAAATAATGTATAATTCGTTTTTTGATTTTAATTGTATATCGAAAATTATTGTCATTTTTCAAAAATCATTTTTCACAAATATCAATTTTTTTTTTTTTATGAAATAAATAGCGGTTCGAGTTCATATACAAATACATGGCACGGTTGAGGGGACAATCGTCTCTCATTTCTTTTTACTGACATACCGGGGATGAGAGTATTTGCCAGTCGCAAACTTGGGGAAAACATGTTGGAAGATTTGCATAGTGGAACAATAATTGAGTTATGGATTATGATGTGATTTGTTGTGACGGAAAAGATGCTCGAGTTAGATCATGTCACCCGAAGATGCTTGCAATCATCTCTCCCCACTATAAAAGTTAAAATGATAACATTCAGGACTCTTTTCACCAACTAATTCATAAATAAGAGGACGGAATATTCGATTTATTATTTGTCTTAAGACTTATATAAAAGATATCAAAGCGTTGAAAATGCTAACAGACTTCTCAATTACATGAGTACTAGAATCGACGTTTACAAAAGAGAACAAAAATTAGAGCGACTTGCTCATTAACTTTTTTTTAATAAAAATGCACACATATCATGTGATATTAATAAAATATGATACATTTTTGTTGTTACTATGTTTATCCTAGTGGACTCCGAATTAAGATCTTGGCAACCTCGGAGAGAGAATTGAAATAAGAATAAAAGTCGATGCGTGTTAATATTTAGGTATTGTGAAAGTTTTAGGGATAAAATTGTTAAATTGCATGTACCATAAGATTTGAATAATAAGAAATTCAAAAATAAATCCGACGAACTAACCTCTAAACAATTATTTTATACTTTCTTCAGTCTCGCCAAAATTTTAAATGTTTTTGAAATTTCAAGAAATTACAAAAGAATTATGTGCGAACCTATGGATCAACATTTTTATATAGTGAAAAATTAGATGTTTTGGGTAATAAATAATTCAAGTGTATCCGCTGCAAGGTTTAAATTAAGTAAAAAAAAAAAATAGGTCATAATTAATTAAAGGGTGTCCATCATAAGATTTAAAACAAGTAAAAAAAAAAAAACAATCCGCCTAACAAGCTTTTAAGTCTTAGGGACAACAACACAAATGGCTTGTTTAATAATCATTATATTATCGGGAATAATTTATGCTTAAAAATGATTTTTCTTATTTTGTTCCCTCAACAAGTTTCTGAGCATTTGAAGGCATTTGACAACTGTCCAAGATTTCTATTGCTAAGATAGAGATATGTTTTGTAGGACCTAAAAAATGTTTGTGATTTAGGATTTCTTTTAATTTTTAAATAATTTTTATTATATTTTCATGTTTTTCCTTTTTCCTTTTCGTCTTCTCCTTCATCCTTTGGTCGGCGACCCCATCGGAGCATTGCCAACAGCTTGGCCGAGCCTCATTGATCGAGCTCTCCTAACTACCAATGAGGCTTGCCCGACCATGGCAAGGTCGACCTTGCGATGACCTAGCGAGATCGAGCTTGCCTAGCCAAGGCTTAGCCAATGCTCACCTAGTCTCCGTAGAGGTTTGACCAATGAGGCTTGGCCTCGCCAGTGCTCCATCGAGGTCATTAGCCCTTGTCTAGCCGGTCGTCGCGTGGCCAAGGCTAGCGACCAACCAAAGGATGAAGGAGAAGAATAAAAGGAAAAAAAAAGAAAATAAGAAAATAACATAGGAAAAAAATGAACTTGATTTGAAATTGTTTTTGAGAGCAAAAAAACAACTTTTTTTTTAAATAATTATTGATTATATTCCAAATATATTCCTAGATATAAATTTGTTATTGAGAACAAAAAAGTTAGGGTTAAAACTTTGAGAAATCTAAAATTGGTACGCGTGTGACAATTTTACCGAAAATTAATTTGTTGATTATGAAAAATTCGGTATACATGCAACAAATGTATCTCAAATGACCACAAAAACCTGAAACTGATACATTTGTGATGAATTTTTTTAAAACTAATTTGTTCGATAGTCAAAAATCCTAAAATGATACATTTGTGATAAATATACCATTTGTTAAATTTGATTAATACTAGAAAGAAACTATAAAATTGTACAATCTTTGTAAAATCTCAAATTAGTACACTAGTCAACTATTACGTATCATCATATTTAGCAATTTGATAGTAAAATTTAATGAAAATTAGTAGAGGGTAAATTTATTACAAGTGTACTAGTTTATGGTAAAATTGTCAGTTTTGAGTTTTTGGTAGTCACAAAATTAGTTCGGGGTAAAATTGTCATTTGTGTACGAGTTTAGAATTTTTAAAGATATTAACTCATAAGTTATCAAATAGATTTTTTTTTGTTTGTTTGTTTGTTATAAAACAAAAAAATATAATCGGACATTGTTTAGTTGATTATGCCCAAATTATCCTCGAGTTTTAATTCAATATGTAGTGTGATTTATGAACATTTAATTTGTTTGATGTGGTTCATAAATTTTAACCCAATGAGCAATATTATCTTTAGGTTTTTAATTTATTCAATATAATCATAGACTTTTCGTAAATGTTCAAGTTATTATGGAAATAGTCAATATTATTCTTCAATTAATTCATTTCCAGAACAATGTTGAATGGTTTCGTATATATGAAGAATTAAATTGAATATATATCAAAAGTTAATGGATCACATTGAATAAATTAAAAATTTAGGATATTGCTGCATATTAGGTTAAAATTTAGTTATCATATTAATTTAATTAAAAGTTTTTAGACTGTTTGTGATCCTAATCTTATGTTTAGGAACAAAAACCTAATTGCCCGATCGGCGAATGAATCAAACCCCTTTTCGGCAAGTGAAGGGATCCGGCATTCCGGCTCTCCGTAGCAGAACGAAGCCGTCCAAACTCCAAACTCTACCGTAACTTCCTCCACGAATCCACGTGTCATCATCCCCGTGGCTCATCAACTTTCTCGACCACACTTTTCCTTCCACTTTCTGGCTCTGCAACTTTTGCCGTCAACGATTCTCATTTTCTCGAGAAAAACCGCACAAATCCATCTTTCTCAATCACCATCGTTCCTCTTCTCTCTCTCCCTCTCCCTCTCCCTCCCATCCCACTCGTCAATTCTCACGCCCGCGGGCCCCTCTCCCGATCTGCGGCCTCCGCCCCGCGCCGCCATGCCTCCGCCGCCGCTCAAGGCCGTCACGGTGACCCACGTGCGCTACCATCGGGGCGACCAGCTCGGCCACTTCCTCGCGTGGATCTCCCTCGTCCCGGTCTTCATCAGCCTCGGCGGCTTCGTCTCGCACTTCATCTTCCGCCGCGAGCTGCAGGGCATCTTCTTCTTCCTCGGCCTCCTCGTCTCCCAGTTCATCAGCGAGAACATCAAGGCTTGGGTCCAGCAGGCCCGGCCCGAGACGTGCGCCCTCCTCGAGATGTGCGACTCCCACGGCTGGCCCTCCAGCCACTCCTCCTACATGTTCTTCTTCGCCACCTACTACACTCTGCTCACCTTCCGCGGGATCGGCCTCGCCGACACCAAGAACAAGCCGCTCGCGTGCTTCCTGCCGTGGTTCCTGGCGGTGCTGACGATGTACTCTAGGGTTTACTTGGGGTACCACACGGTCGGCCAGGTCTTTGCGGGCGCCGCGCTCGGGAGCGTGATCGGATGGGCTTGGTTTTGGCTGGTGAACACGGTGTTCTGCCGCTACTTCCCGGCGATCGAGGAGAGCGCGTTCGGGAGGAGGTTCTACATCAAGGACACTTCGCATATCCCGAACGTGTTGAAGTTCGAGTACGACAACGCGAGGGCCGCGAGGAAAAACTTGGAATTCAAGTCCAATTGAGGCCGACCGATCGGGAAATCATCTCGATAGGTGTGTTCTTCATCGCCACTCTGCTCGTTGTTCATTTTCTCCCGAGTAGCCTTTGCTCATTATTTTGGAAGTTTCTCTGCTCTTGTCCGATTGAATTTCTCGTGTCCGTCTGCATTGTGGCTACCCGACTTATTTTCCTAGAAAGCTGATATACATGCCGAATGATACATATTCATAGCTTCTCTTCCCTACATCATCTTTTTAGCGTAAATTAATGTTTTAATTTGGAGCTATTTTAGGATTGAGCTGTCGAATTGGTTACAATGGAATCGTTTAACTCTAACTAACCATTCGTCAATGAAGTTTGTTGTTCAGAAATGTCCCTCTTTTTATAGTAAGAGCAGAAAGGAAAATGAGCACGAAACAGGGAGGAAAATGTAGCGGGAGTTTACGAGAGTTCAAGGTTGACTCTTGTGATTGGTGTATTGCATTGGCCAAGAAACGACAATGAGAACAGAACTCCCACCAGTTAAAGAAGTAGTGTTTTTTTGTGCAATTATCTTTGAAACTGCAAACAGTAATTTGAATGAAGTCTAACATTTAACAGAGTTATTCAGTTTCTTCAGCAAATCTATTGCAAAAGGTTACAGTAAGTGGACTCTTTGATATTCGTTTATGGCATTGGTGCTTAAGGACATTCTTATGAGAAGAAAGAACCTGGAAGTCCTCCTCCTTCGTTTTTTCGCCTTTTGTGCTTTTTCAGTGTGGTTCTTCTTGTCTTAGGACCCATATTACAGAACCAAGCAACAAAAAAGAACCCTAGTAAAGTAGAGAATCTGAGTAAAGTGAATTGCAATGGAGTTGATGGTTATAAATTCATGAAGTTTTCACGTGAACTTATCTGGTTTGAACATGGTAGCTTAGTTTCTTTTGTTTTTTGCCACAGGTGTCATAGTTTGTTAAGGTGTCATAGTTTGTTGACTTGTCGTAGTTTGTGAAAAATTTTGTTTAGTTATGCTTCATCTTGGTTTTGAGAAGATAATGAATTGATGATGGCTCTGGAAGTCCTTGCCTAGTGAAAAGAACCATTTGATTTTATGGGCAATGTCCATTCTTCTTTTAAATGGCACTCTGTTAATAATTGGAGACAATCGACACTTCATAAAGTTACTGAGGTGCCTTGACTGAATTGCTTGTGTAACTATTTCATTGTATAATATGCACTTTTGTCTGGTATCGGTATCTATCGACATTCTTGCCGCGAAGATAACCCAAAGAATTCCTGCACACTTCGTTGTACTTCTTCATATTAGATCTTTTTCATTTTTCAATCACTAACCTGAAACCAGCAAATGATAACATAAAGCTGAAAATGTAGAAAAGGAGATTATGCTAGACTTGATAGTGGCAGAACGTGTGTTACACGAGTTTTTTATTCCATTGTTGTTGCTGATTGAATTGAGAAAAATGAAGAATCTTTAAATTGGTCCTTCACTTTTCTTTGGACTTCATATTTGTGAAGCAACATCCAGATTTACTGTCATGCCATGTTTTAAAAAGTTACTTTTTCTCTTGGTCTTTTCAACTTTTCTTGCTTTTTCTCTCTTTAAGTATTTATAATTCCTAGGCAGTGTAAGTGTAGTCCATCGTTAATGTGATTGAAGAATGATCTATGGTAACTCCAGTAGTATGACTTGTCAGGACTTGCAGCTTCTTTCCTGGTTTATTTCTGAGGGCATATTGCTAGGCAATCTTTCTTTGCCTGAATAGATCTGTTTAACTTAGACTACCTGATTTATACTGCAAATTCAGTGTATTTGTAAGACCACTAGATGCGCTCATATTTGGCATATGATGCAGTGTGTTCAATTGATATGCATACATGTCTATTGAGAGATGAACACTTACTACTTCGAGCTGCAGCCCAAATTATAAGATACGTGACTGCTGACAATTGCTGAAGAATTTTGTTCTTAGCTACCTAGGATGTGAATGATGAATTAAAAGAGTAAGAAGTGATCATCTGCTTGGAGAGCAAAGAACCTTTGCAGATGAAATACTGGATATCAACCCCAAGAATACTGTAGACGTTGTTACTTGGAATGTCTTTATGTTCTTGTGTAACTTCGATGTACTACAATAATTCTTTATAAATAAAATTTGACCTTATCAAGAAAACTTGTTATTTCGTTCATGATCTTTCCTAGCTAACTCTCTCCGTACTCTTAATATTCCCAACCTGTTGTTCCTGTTTATTCTGCTAATTGAATCAAATTTGAAAATGAGCTTGTTATCTTAATTATCGAATAGGCAAGAATTGAATAAATTGGTCATCCAAAAGGACCATTCACATCTCTAGTTTGACTAAAGTAGGTTTTTTTTTTTTTTTTTTTGGTGAAATAGTTTGACTAAAGTAGTTGATTTTCAAACTCACTAAAAGATGTTTCTAATAATGATTATCTCCTGAAGTTGGTAGAGTAAATGTTGATGAAGAATTCTTTTTATTGTGTATTCATTATATTATCTTGAAAGGCAGAGTTTGAAGTGTTACTGTATTCATCTGCTTCAAGTAAAAATAAAACAAAATAAAAAAATCCAGGAGCTAAATGAAGTTGTGGTGGTGAATAATGGATATCAAAGATAGGGATATAAATGCATATTACTAATTAATAAACTGCATGGAGAACTCATTTACTGCTTCTTGAAAACTTGGAAGGAAAATTTCTAGAAGCTTTGATATTTACTATGTTCTCACTCAGGTTTCAATTTAAATAATTACAATCATGAAATTATCATCGAAAGATCCAAAAGTCCTGGCAAGGATTGAGTCTATGAGGGATAATGAGTTTTTTTTTTTTTTTTTTTTTTTTGTCGGTCCTACGCTAATCCTACTCTAACACTCACTCTCAGACTTTTGCCTTGCCTCCTTGCAGGGCGTGGGAGTCGAAACCCACTCCTGAAATGAAATCTTCCCCACCCCCAATCCCTCCTAAGAAGGTGGGGATTTGAACCCCCAACCTCCTCCTTCCAAGATGGAAGGGTGGCCACTGGGGCGGACCCCCAGTGGTTAAGGGATAATGAGTTTAAGATGTTACTATTTGCAAATTTATGGACACGGTGAAGTTGTAGTCATGCTCTATCGTCTTACCTCGAAATTTGCAACTACTTGATACATTTATCAGTATTGAGAGTCTATTGGAAAGTTCTACGTCAGAAGCACAACTTACATATGTTTCCCCCCCTTTTCCCCTTTTTGGTGACTAGATCTTCCAATTGTAGTATACATGTTTCATATCACCTGTTGGGGGAGATTGATGGCAATTTGGTCAACAACAATTTTTGAGCACTTCAGTTACCTCACCTCTAGTTTAGAATAGTTTGTGCTAATTTTCCTTGGACAATGAATTGTGTAGTTAAAGTTATAATCATTCATGACTATCATATCTAGCATGGTCAGGCAGGCAAAAGAAATGCAGATTAAAATTTGTTTGATTTCATGCAGCACAATAGGAGTCTAGATGGTCATTCTTTGGGGACAGACTGTGTGGGTCATTACCATGAGACTAGTACTAATAGTATCTCCTCTGTTTTGATGGCATGGCAACATTTGATGTCATTGGCTGATTCCACGACTTATTTTGCTGGTAGAGCACTCTGGGAAAAAAGTTTTGGATTTTGAGGCTTTCAGCTTCCCTGGAGTGCAATCTTTTTCCCTGTCTCCCGGTACATCTGTCATCAATCTGAGCCAGGGGAGTTAGTTTATTAGGATATTGCTTTCGCAAGCCTCCCTTTTCTGAATTAAAATGTTGAGTCTGTCATGTTGATCTACTTGCTGGGCATCTAGATATTCCTTGGGGGCTTTCTAGTTTCCTGTACTTGCACTTTGGCTGGCCTGAACCTTTCAGAGACGTATCATTTTCTCATTTCCAGTCTGTAGATTTTGAACTTTTTTAGAGAAGTGGTGAAAAATGATGTGTGGAGCTCATTTGCATGGTGCAAGTGCCTGGGTGGATGGACCTGGTGAGCACTAGCAGGACCTGTGCCCTAGATACTTATTTGATTAAATTGTGTTGAAATTGCGTCGTACTTCTGTAAAATAGAATTGGACCGAACTATCTTGGTATCTCTCTCTCTCTCTCTATATATATACAGACAGCCACTCACATAGATGTATCCTTGCATGTGCCTGTCCTTGCACATCCTTGTGCTTGTGTGCGTGTGCAACAAAAGTGTGCACCTTTTTCACATATGTACAATGGTTGTTGTTCTGCCAAAACTTTTTGATACTATCAAAATCTGATAACAAAAGTGGAGCTAATTTGCACGGTGCAAGTGCCTGGGTAGATGGACCTGGTTAGCACTAGCAGGACCTGTGCCCTAGATACTTCTTTGATTAAATTGTGTTGAAATTGCATCATACTTCTGTAAAATAGAATTGGACCGAACTATTTTGGTCTCTCTCTCTCTCTCTCTCTCTATATATATATATATGTATACACAGAGAACCACTCACATAGATGTATCCTTGCATGTGCCTGTCCTTGCACATCCTTGTGCTTGTGTGCTCGTCCAACAAAAGTGTGCACCTTTCTCACATATGTTCAATGGTGGTTGTTCTGCCAAAACTTTTTGATACTATCATAATCTGCATTTTGATGACTGTTTTCATAATCTTTGTTCAATTCAGGTGAAGTGCTCCAGATGATTAATCAGTACAGATGAGGAAATAATATACATCCTTACCTTCTTCAGGTGGCATAAGTTCGAGGGTAATCTGAGTTTCCCAGACTAGATTCCAATCCTCAGATTAGACTGACAGAATTTCGATATTCTTGGAGAATTCTGCTCAGTGGATGGAAAATTTGAATCTTTGTTTTTTCAGTTTTTGGAGAAACTGGAAAGATTTGCTTCTAATCTACATCCAGAGGTTCAAATAATGAGTCTGTTGTGACGAAATGAAAGCAATAGTCATGCCAATGTGCTTTCTTTTTTAATGTTATTACGTAAGAATGCAGATATACTTATAGGATATCTATAGTAGAACTCTTCTTTAAAGTTTGAAATGCCATTGCCATCTTTCTTGAGTCTACTTATCGAACGAGAGCTAGTTTAATCGAAAAGTTTCTGCTTGTCTTTGGTTCTCTTGCTGAACCTGTGAATCTTTTCTTTTAGTCTAGAATATAATGGCCACATCTTCCATTGACTGAATCGCCTGTATGCAGTATTAGTTTGAACCTGTAACACGATTTCTGAGGACAGTATGGTTTCACCATGGCTTGGGATTCACTGTCCAACTTCATTGATACATTGATGTTACTTGTTCGGCCGCTACAGATGTTTAAGCCTTCTTACTAGAATTACGAAGCAGTAATTTAGTTCTTGAAAAGTAACATAATCGAAAATATGGTACCTACTGGCTGGCGATAACAAGTGAGATTATGGACTTATGACAAATACATCTAAACATGCTCGACTGTAGCTGTGGCAGGATTCTTTGGCATATACCAACAGGTTTTCACGTAATGATCTCAAGCTAACATTCAAGAAAGATCACTTTGGTCATGCGCAGATATGATGCTAATCATGCTTTTAACGACGCGTTCACAGTTCAACCGTTAAACCTTGCACATGTTAAGCTGATGATGATATGAGTAGATAAACATTGACCAAATCGTGTGTTATTGCTTCTCTATACGTCGTTTAGTTACATATCCCTGGTAGGCTGGAATAAATCGTCCAACTCCTGTTACTATATATGTATCCTACTGAAATCGATGTACATGGTGGCCGAAAGATCTAAATAGATCTGTCCTCCTGTATGGCATTTATATCCCGTCTGGTGACTGTAATGCGCAACGATGCCATCGCCAAGCAGCTGTCCTCCAAAGGCCCAATTCGCGCGCATCTTCTTCTACATGCCCAGTTGGAAAACAAATACTCATCCATCGTTCGCTCTTCAATTTTCCGACGCCATCATTGCCTAAACGACGGCATTTCCAACACGGAAGCCCGAGAAATGCCCCTGGAAGAGCCTTCCTCTCTGATTCTCACGTCGTAATCCTCGTCGAACCCTTCCTCCGTGATCTCTCCTTTAGCGTGACTACTCGAGGAGGGAGTGCTATGGTCCGGCGCCCTCCTGGCGGCTCCGGAAGATGACCGGGGAGGGTCGAAATTCGCGGCAGGGCTCGCCCTCGAGTGGTTCGACTCGAGAGACAGAGAAGTCCGCGGGGATTGAAAGAAGGATTGTTCCGGTTTATGGCTGTTGTTCCTTCTCTCCCTCACTTCGGCATGCCATTGCTTTATTATGTTTGCCATTTGCTCCTCCAGGACTTTGCCTTTGAAGTGCGAACCCATCTGGTGTCCACCAAAAAGTAAGCGACTTGTAGCGAGAAGATAAAACATTTATGCGATATTTCATATCATAATCATAACAATTATAATTATATTATATTATTATGATACCTGCGTGACAAGCGCATACAGGGGAAGAGTGATGTAGCAGCAAATCACTTGAACTGCAACCCTGATAAAAGCCAAAAAAAAAAAAAAAAAAAAAAAAAAAAAAAAAAAAAAATCATCCTCTTGAATGTTAATAAAAAAAAAAAGAATACATATATGTGCGTGCATATATATATTAAAACAAGAAGTAGGGTTAATATCCTAAAAACTCCCAAATTGATATACCTGTGACAAATTTACTCAAAATTATTTTTTTGATAGTGAAAAACTTCAAATTGGTATATTTGTGATAAATTTATTCTAATTAATTTGTTCAATTGCCAAAAATGCCAAATTGATACATTTGTGACAAATATACCATTTGTTAAATTAGATTAATATCACAAAAAATCACTAAAATTATATAACTGTAACAAACGGTGAGTAAAATCTCAAATTGGTACACCAGTTCACATGTCATCCAACTTATAAATTTGACGATAAAATTTAATTGAAACTAACAGATGATATATTTATTACAAGTATACCAGTTTGGGGTAAATTTGTCAAAAATGTATTAGTTTAGGATTTTTGATGGTCAAAAAATTAGTTTTTGATAAATTTGTCACACGTGTAATATTTTGTGATTTTTTCAGGATATTAACCCTAAAAAATAAGAGTAGAGGCTAAATAAAGATATGTAGATAAATATACCAAAAAAAAAAAAGAAAGATATGTAAGGTAAGTTCTTACGCCAACACCACTCTTGTCACAAGGATCACGGTGTGCTCATGATAGCAGGATCCCACCCCGAATTGTATCTGATGGAAAATACACAAGAAAATCGAATATTAATTCTAATAAATTATTTTACTTAAAAAAATAAACAAATAAATTGGGGAGGTGCATTAGAGCAAAGCTGGAAAAAACTGCTCACCGTGACCCAAATGAAGAACGCGACTTCGAACGCATTCTGAAAAAGATCACAGAAGCAAAACGAAATGCGTTAGTTTCCCGGTAAACCCTAATATGCGAGCTTTCGAATGCCGGGGTTTAGCGAGCATTCCGCGCCCTCCGGCATTGCTATTTCGAGCCGAGACGCGAGCTGTACAAACACGTACGTACCACGAAAAGAGTGTAGTGAAGAAGCGTGAGGACGAATTTGGGATGGCCGAACCAGAAGAGGTCGTCGTTCGGCCTCACGAGCGGGGTGCCGATGATCACACTGTTCTGGTTCTTCATCTGCAGAGCCATTCTCGCCACGATCACTTCCAGTTTGGTCCCGACCACCAACACCAACTGTAGTTTTCGGTTTCATCAACGGGTAAAAGTCAATTCATCTTGTCGGACTAAAGGCGTAGAGAGAAGTTATGCATATATGTCCTGAAATCATGCTGAAGTCATCGTGCTTACCAGGAGCGGGACGTAAGAGACCCAGAGATAGACGTTCCACCCTTAATTTGTTTCGAACGATAGATTGCAAGAATAATTGTCAGTTGATACTGAAGTTAATAGAACAAAAGCATCGGAAATTAAATCGACATTGTCGAAGAATTCAGATATTGGACTGAAAGAATTACCATGAACGTCGACGAGCATGAATATGACGACCACGAACCACATCACGGGGCTGTCAATAATCAAGAAATTAAAGTTATGAGTTGAAATTTGAATCGAATGATCTGATACTTTAAAATTATTTGAAAAATTCGACATATCGGTCCAAACATGAGGCATGGGAATTTCTCATTTTAAATTGGAGGCAAATAAGGGTACGGAGAATTCAAATCCTAACTTTTGATAATTAATGCACCGGACTCATCACTCTTTATTGCAATTTGGAGTTACATCGTAGAAATGAAGAGTATAGTCACCTTATGCTGACCACAACCTTGAAGTCTTCCTCTAAAGACCGCTGTATGTACCTTTGGAAATTGAAATTATTATTGTGAGCCGACAAGTGAGCCTGAAAATGAAATATTGTCGCTATTAGATATGGCTAATTCACCAAATTAATTACCTAATCAAATAATCTCCAAATATGCTTTTAATTAATGTGATTTAGCTAAGACACTTACCGAGATGAAACCGTGTCTGAGGGTGAGGTAATCGACTTTTGCGACGGAGTGAAAGAATTGTCTGAAGAAACATTTCTGAACCGAACATCGAAATTGGACATTCATATTAGCAAGAATTGTCAAGAATGTGAGATTTTGTGGGATTCCTAAGAACTATTATACAAAATTAAAGTGACATATGATAGTGTGGTTTAATAGTTAAATATTCTAACAAGCAATACATATTGATCTCGCTTGTGAAAAAAAATAAAATATAAGAAAAGATCAACTCGGTATAGAAACGACTTACAATCCACAAATTGATGGATGTGTCGGAACTAGTCGTCATGTGCCGTCTTCCAAAGGTTGTTTGTCTTGTGAATCTGAATCTATTTGGATCTGAAACATTAATACTTTTGTCATATTAACAATCAACCATTCCCCTCCCCCCAAAAAAAAACCCCAAAAAAAAGAAAGAAATAAAATAAATAAATTGCCTGCCTGAAATTAAAATGTTTTAAAACGATTTATATATAGAAAAACTATGAAAATGATTTTACATGGCTTAGAATAATGAGGGAGAAATGGGGTTCATCTAGAAGGCCAACATGAACCAGTCGTCTTACGGAATAAAAGTCAACGTCGGCTTATCGGTCTCATCACGACGAGCATATGTTCACATCGAGATCACTCTATACACCAATTTCTTTTCAGTTTTATCAACTGTTTTCTTTTTTCTTTTTTACTTTTTACTTTGAGAAAAGAATTTATCAGAGCCCGAGAAAGGAAATAAATCTTTTTTTTTACATGGAAAAAGCAAAAGTTGCAAATTACAACTCGTACTTATAATTTTTCACTAGTAGACATATAGCTAGAAAGTTGTATGGCTAGTCACTAGAAGTCTTGCAGAAGCAAAACTATGTGTATTTGCAACATATGTTCAAGAATGTTCAAGGGTTTAACTTTTGCTTGAATGCGTAATTAAAGTGTCCAAACAGTTCGAAATTTAAAAACACGTAAAATTCGGATACAAAAAGAATCGAAAGCAATAGAATAAATATATAAACAAACGATAATTAGAACTTCAAATAATTTTTTTTTATTAAGGTGGACATGTAGAATTCTTCAATTCATAGATTTACATGTTTATCCCCAAAATTCATAACCTCAAAGCCTATAATATAGGGTATCTTAGGAATAAAATTAGAACCAGTTACTAAAATTAAAAAAAAAAGAAAAAGAGAGAGCAAAAATCATCATTTTATTTTATTAGTTTGCCATAATTTTTCTTTATCAACCAATTATTGTTGATTTTTTTGAACCGCGGTTGACTAATCTATTAAAGTGTCTCCAAGTCCTCTGGATTCTGAAAACAAAAGCTTCTAAACCGGGTAGTGGGATTTTAAAAATGCAAGCCAATTCATTGAATAAACGCTTGATTTCTGTAGATTTATTGTTCTAAGATCCGAGAATGGCCCTCCATTTTAGACTTGCTCATTGAAATATTTTATTATTTAGTAGATAGGTCACCGGCCTAATTTAGTCATGCAAACGAACATTAAATTGGCTGAAAAGATCGTTCTCCCAAATTGAGGAACTTCTAGATGGTACCATGGTCATATATAAATATCACATGAGAGAAAAACCCTAATTAGGTTCAAGTCAACTTGGCCCCCGCAAGTGGAATTGTAAGGACCCATCTTATATGCCGTGTAAAATAACATAAAAGTGGGCCTTTCGATATTTCCAACATGTGAATGACTCCGGTCACAAATATATTTAATTGTAATTCTGCGCATGCACAGAATTTGTTTTACAATAGACGTCATGACCCTTTGAATTTCTTGGACTAGATTCTCAAATCGATTGCCATATCTCACGTCATGAATTGTTTACTTTTTAGGGCAACATTTCATGATCTCATAGGGATAAAACATGAGTGATTTTATTCCTCCTAAAATGAGATTTCTCAACCCTATATTATGGTGAATTCTATTTTTTCCTCTTAAAAAGAATCTACCTGCAGCAAAAAAGAATAAAGAGCTCGGGTGTATATAAAGATGGACATACCATTGGCGATCAGATACTCGGTAGTTTGAGTTTCTCTTTCCCAAGCTTCCCAACGCCTCATCTGACGATTTTTATCAAATCAAAATGTATTTTTGTATTTATTTCGACACATAAAGCTTTAATCTATAATGACATCTAATTTCTGCTGTATAAATGTGTATAAAGTGGAGACTAATTTTGTTAATTACCTTTAATCTGCCCAAACCCATGGTGATCACACTGTACACAATCTGCATTACCGCCAACACGAAGATGAAGATCTGGAGCTGCTGGATCCCTTCTTGGGTCACCAATGACACCTTCCCCTGCAATTTTTTTGTTTTTTGTTTATGTTAAATCATCTCCACAAGAAAGAATAAAACCCATAACAGTGGCTTCTCCATGCATAACTTTTCAACGGAATCTCATGCCTAACGATTTGACTACCAAGTTTTCGTTATCGTTATGAAGTGATTAGTCCTATTTTACGTGTCCTTGGGACTTCCAATAATTGACGAGCGACCTGTACATGATGTTCATGAATAAGTACTTCATCAATCTTCGAACTACATAACGACCATTTGTCATGACGATGGACATCGCAATGAAGATGATCCTGAACTTATAAGGGGTATTGTACTGCAACGAAGAAAATGCGATCGAAAAAAACATGAGCATTCGAATACTTTCCATCATATTGTCATTAACTAGATTAGTTGAATCTGGGCACTCGCTCTCTCTCATTCATTCATTCATTCATCAAGAGAAAGATCGATTTTACTTCTTCATTTATAAATATTTCATAAACTCTAGCGAGAAAAAGGATAATAACGGCACAATATATTAACTGCTATCAACGCTCTACCTTTGAGCTGCAAGGATCGGTGGCCGTGCTGTTTGTCGTTGTTGCCGTCGTCGTGTCTTCATCATCTGCCAGTTGCCGCCATGGAAGCCATAGGAGTTTCCGATATGTATCTCCATTGACCACCATCGATGAGTTCGCAGCGGCTGCCGTCAATACCATCTCTCCCAAGAAGCGCTCGACTTGGAATTTCTCCGTCGATTCGACAGACGTCGAATCTTGCTTCTTACAAGGAAGCATGGTGTCTGCGAGCTTGGCGGAGATGCAGATGTTTGATATCGATTCTTGGGTCACCGCTAAGAGCAGCGATACGAACCCTAGCAGCATCAACTCTGCAACGAGAATGAAGAAAACTAACTAAACAATAAAAAAGAATTATAGGATTTTGTCAAGAAAAGTTAGGTAAGCATTACTTTTGGAATGCACATATAGTCCAAAACGATACCTACTTACCAAGCCATGAGATATTGAGAAAGACATGGTTTAAGACATGAACTACTTCCCTGTACTAAGCGAAGTTACATATTAAATTTCATGGACCAAGCCCGGTGATGATTGAGACAAGACTATACCGGATTTAAGTCTCTCAACCGCCTCCGTCAAGGCGCGCTTCCGGTGTCTCTTGAGCCACTGCGCGACCATGGAGTTCATTTAAGTTCAACGATCGTGGTATCCGGAAAAAAAGATCAAGAAAAAAGAAACAGCAAAATTTGTATGATCTGATTGATTGCTTACGTTTGTGAGGAGATGGATGAGGCGCTCGAGAACGAGGGAGGTCGATATGAAGAAGAAGCAAACCACCGCTAGGGCCCATGTCGGCGTGTACTCCAGAGAACTCCCGGTGCTGGATCCGCTGCCGGCCGCCATGATATGGTATAATTCTCTCCCTTTCTTTTGTCTTTTTTCTTTTCCCTTTGGTTATCCTTCTCCTCTTCTTCAGGGTGAAGTGCAAGACAAGATGAGCACTGGCGAGATGGAAGGCTGGGGAGGATATTTCTATTTGATAAGCGAAAGCTGGAGCGGGATGATATATTAAGCAGAAGATGTGCAAAGTCTTTATGCAGAAACAGATCGTTTAGGGAACGAAACGTGGAGCTTCGTCCACATTGTGCTGCGTAGCTTCCTAACGTTCACACCACATTCCAAATTGTCGGTTTGGTTCCTGAGTGTTGCGACTTGAGTTATATTATTCATGTTTTGGGGCCCCAAAGAAAGTCTCCATCGAAAGCTGTTCTTTATGTCAGTCCAAAAGCCTTCAATTCCCGCTACTACGCCGCGTTGAAGATCGGTAGACATTTCAGGCACGACCAACCCGATTCACACGGATAGTAAAAATGTCCGGCCTTCGAGAATCTACAGTGGGTTTTCATTTGTATATTGCCCGTCATCAACTCATTCGTTTCCTTCTTTCTTTCTTGTTCCGTTCCTGATGCATTCGGTTTTGGCCCTCTTTCGTATCCAACGTACCGAATGCATGCTCTAGGAATAGATTTGTGAAGACTGGCACAGCGCCATTCGCGAGAGATCCACAGTTTCCCTAAATGGCAAAACAGTGACAAGGAACTTTCAGAGAGGATTTTCAATGGTGTCCGACGTCGACATCCGACCTTGCACTTAGATATATTTTAATGGCTTTTGTTATTCTATTCTCACGGTTTTCCTTGGGATTTTCAGGGTGCGTATGATAACATTTTTGGCTGGGGAAAAGTTTTTTTTTAAAATAGTTTTTTTCTATTTCTATTCCGGAGAACAATTTCTAAGTAAAAGAACCCGTTTGGTAACTACACAAAATTTCTACTCTTGGAATAGAAAAAGAATAGAAATGTGTTTGGTAACGTAACGATTCTTTTTTGTATTTATTCGTTTTTTATTCTTGCTCATGGATTGTCGGCGGCGGCGGCGTCGCGGTGGTGGCGGCCGGTGGTGGCGGCGGCGGCGGCGGGCGGCGGCGGCGGTAGTGGTGGCGGCGGCGGTCGGTGGTGGCTCTACCGGCGGCGATAGCGGTTGGAGGTGGCCACGGCAAGAGAGAAATAAAACAAAAATAAAAAAGAAAATTTGCTTATTTCTAGAAATTGTTCCCGGGACAAGAAGTAATTTTTTTTTTTGTTTCTCATTTCTATTCCCGAGCTAACTTTTTTATTCTCCGGAAATTGAAAAATAACTTGGCGTTATCAAACGGGTTTCTGTTCTTTTTTTGTTAGGAAGAAAAAAGAACATAAATTCTTAGAAATAAAAATGTTCTCATGTAGACCCTTAGTAGTCTATGAAAAGAAATTAGCCGTACTTGCCTATGATCCATATCGTCCTAGACATTAGAAACATAACTTTGATCGATACCGGAAGATTTTTTGGCTTAGAAAAGCATTCGCTTTGACTGGTTCCGGCAAATGCCGTACCTCCGCAACAAGTGTACGTGTTTCTTGGAAAGTTTCGTGTAACGATATATGTTTGACTGACTGGTCTTTTTGTCTAATTTTTTTATAGGCTAATTGAAAGGGTCGTCAAATGTTTATTTGATTTGGAAGGTTTCGGGAGACCGCGAGGTTTTAAAAGAAAAGTAATCAAAACGTTAAAATCGACTAATCGAGAAAATTGAGGCGTTGTGACGTGATTTTTATAGGTAACTTTCTTCCGAAGCACGGATCTAATTGACTAAATTAAAGTCTTCTTTCCATATATAAGCATCTGGAAATTTTTTGATGAGATGGGTTAAATCGAGATCAGAATGAAGTTCAATGAATTTGGGCATTGACATAACACTTTTGCTTCAGTGTACAATTTTGACCGCAATTGGGTATCGACTTTCGTGGTGCCCCCATTCCAATTTCCTCTTTTTATTTTTTTCTTTTGTTCAGAATTCCAATTTCCTCCTTGGGAAGTTGATGTTTTGGCTCCTTAAAAAAACAAAATATTATTCATATTATTCAGTCAAAACTTGTATACCCTTAATAAATTTATCTCAAATTAATTTTTTAACCAACAAAAACACAAAATTGATACACATGTAATAAATTTACCACATACTAATTTTTTGATCATAAAAAATCATAAACTGGTAAATTTATTTACCCTCCGTTAATTCCGTTAAATTGGATTAATATTACAAAAGATGCACCTGTGATAAATGGAGGAAAAAATCCTAAATTAGTATGTTCGTTAACTGTCATATGTCATTAAACTTAGTAATTTAGTAGTAAAATTTAACGGAAACTAATAAATAATAAATTTGTCATAGTTGTATTAATTTAGAGTTTGTGATAAATTTGTCACAGGTGTACTATTTGAAATTTTTCGTGATATTAGTAATTTATTTTTCGCCAAACAAACGTAACCTAAAACTTAATTTACCATTTGATTATAGTTAAAATGACAAATGAAGATATCCGTCCTCATATCAGTGAGAGAGATCTAGAACCTAAAGTAGCTGGAGAGACGTTCTTCCTATCCATCTTTATTTATTCTTATATGTTGATTATTTAATATAAAGGTCTTAATTTACACGTGTTAATTCGTTCTAGTTACAGGGCATTGTGCATGTATCAACGACGGATCAAGTCGCAAGTGCCTTTACCACCTGTTTACATTTTTTCAGGTTCCCTGGCGTCAAAAGTCAGAAATGACCTGCGAGTTGCAGCGAATTGACTTCTAAGTAGTCAACCACGATGTTTTATAAAGAGATTGGTGTTTACAAAATGACAAGAAATACATGGAGACTGCGGGTTAATAAAAATGCCGACCGAGTCGAGAGTCTTCGTCAAGGAAAGCCGAAAACTAATGACTGTTGTTCCAAAATGTGGCTTTGATGAAATCAATGAGGGGATTATAGAATAGCGAAAGGTGACTAATGATTATGTCAATTCGACGTTCAACCGAAGATTAAGTTGTACCGCATGCAAGAATTGCCAATGTTGCAGTGGCAACATCATTGTCACATGATTTGTGTCAATACAAATAACCAGCATGTGTCACATTCGGTGAATTAAAATTGGATTGAAATTAGGATTCGATATCAAGTTATTTAATCGCCAATGTATATCTAAACAATATCTTCAAAGGATGGTTCGGCATTAGTAAATTAAGGAATTCGATATCTTAAAGATCAATAAAGTGTAAGTTTGAAATAGAAAACAATGATCAAAGTGAGAGTTTTAGACTTTTGATGAATATTTTAGAGCATGAGACAGTCGATTTTTCTAATTTCAATCACGCGAAAATCAATGCCAACTTTTTAAAAAGATTTGCTAATCAAAGTTCACAATTGCAAGTATTCATATTTTTAGAACTTTCAAACCCTCGAAATAATCCACTAATTTAAAAAGACTAATTAAGACACGAGACAAATTCTAAATGCCTTGGCCTACACAAGGAATTGTTTGTTTCTTGATGGCATGGCAATCATAATTATGTCTCGCGGTAATGATAATCCACATACCAACATCGTGTTTTCTAAACCCTAATTCAAAATCAAAGAAAAGGACATTATAAACCTTGGCCCCTGGATTTGGTTTTGGACTTCGTGCCCCTTGAATGAATGATGGGATCCGGAGAATCGTCCCACGCGGCAATCCTGGCTAAGCTTTTGACTATGGGGCTCTTATGCTCACTGCTCACGTAAAGCATTAACTGTTGAGAATAGATAGCCTCACAAGTCACCCGTGAATGAGATTAAAGAAAAGGCGATACAAAATAAGAAGAAAGATCAACCGTCGTAAACACGTCGTCCACGGGCATTTGGTCTAGTGGTATGATTCTCGCTTAGGGTGCGAGAGGTCCCGAGTTCAATTCTCGGAATGCCCCCGCTTCCCTTTCCCTTTTTTTTCCCCACGACAATCCCATTTCATTGGATTTGATTATTGCATTTTAATCACGCGGCTTCATATCCACATCACTGGCACACTTCATATCCACGTCACCGACGCGTCTGTTTCCCCCCCGGCCGTGGTTGAACTGCGGAAGAATGCGGCACTAAGCTCAGAGACGATCATAAGGCACCAATGGAAAAGAAAATCGAACCCAAACGTCTCTTGATGATCGTTTAAAGGAAGGGATAATGATCCAAAAAATACTAAACATATCATAAGGCAGCCAACTCAGTCCTAAATTTTTTTGGAAATTTTCCCCTTAATAGAAGTGAAACATACGAGAGTTGGTATGTTTGTCCTAATGAGGCCCCTCTCTCGATTCCCCTTTTTATATCACATTCCAAAGGAACTAAAGAATCATATGATACGATCCACATCCCCACTGCATAGTAAACTTAAATTGGCGTCCACGAATCATCATGGAAGCCTGAAATAAATGAATAGAATCTTTCAGATGATCCCTATACAAGTCCCCTAAGCATCTTCAGACCCCATTTAGAGCCGAGTATCATTTTGAATATGTACATAACGACAGCAAAGACGAGAATAATAAACTTAGGTTTGCTTCGTGCCCTCGTCCATCGCTGGAGCTTTGCAAATCGGACATAAGTTCTTCATCGATAGCCACTTTCTTATGCAGTCGGCATGGTAATCATGGCCGCAAGTTTTCAGTGCCCCAACGTAGTCCATGTTTTGGTACTCCTCCTGCAAGAAAGGGCAACATTTCAAGCTGCTAGCGAGACATTCTATATTTTACGCACAACACTAATGTCTAGAGTAAATACTTGGCAGATTGATGCAAAAATTCATGGACACAGCAGCTGCCAAAGGAATTCAATTGTTACCATACCGCCGAGTAAAATGATCAAGAAACTTAAAGGAGTGATAATAGGTTGCATTTTGGGCATTTCAACAAGTCCCCAACATGTACAGTATCTGTTCATGCAATTAAGACCAATCAGTCAAAACTGAAAGCTTACCAGGCAGATAACACATCTACTCTGATCCTGAAATTTCTCTGATGAATATTGTACAGTTTCTGTCAAACATTTTGCTACTGAATCCTCAGACAAGCCTGTGCTGACATTACCAATCCTTTCCCCCAATGCCAGCAGCTCCTGCTCAAATACAGACATTTTAATACCGAGGAACCAAAATATCAAGAATAATAGGACACATGCAATACTTGTATTCACCTCATAGCTCATGTTATCTATGTCTAGCCTCAAGTCCCGGTGCTCATCAAGCGCACCTCTTGAAGCATAAAAACCTGAGCGATCCGCAATCATGAATCCCTTCAAAAAAATTGAAGACCAAGAAATGAGAAACAACACAATTAGACTAAGAACAAATATTTTTATAGTAAACATCTGCTTAAGCGTTAAGACATAAAAATAAAAAACTACGTAGAGACATCGATGCACTTCACGCATTCATTGTTATTTACAGTCCGAACAACGGAGACGTCAACCAGGTTAACTAGTCATTAACAGTAGAATATTACTATCTGTCCCTACCAGACTCTTCCTTTAAATAACCATATGTCAAAACAGTTTTCTTAGAGAGAATAACATCATCTTCTAACTAGCATAAGGCCGTATTGCTGCAAGGGTCTATGAACCAGCCGCACAAGTTTCATAGGGCAGGTTTCATAAAAAAATAAACCTGGATCTAGAACAGTCACAAAGCCACATGATATTTACACAGCTTCCAATGAAAGAGATCTCGCTTAAAGAAAACCTCTGGAAAACCTTTTCCCCAATGTCAACAATTTCCTGAAACTTCATCTCCTCTCAACTTATCAAATATCATTTCTAGTTACTGCGAATAACTATAAACTGGGAAAAGCTTATACACTTTTAGCTAAAACTTGAATCATCACGGAACATCTTGATGAGAAACCAAGTGCCACTTCTGTAGCTCCTATCAATTTGGTAAATAAGTTGCAAGTCCTGCAACCCAAAAAAAACAATTTCCCCCCTGAATGCATTATAATCTTCCCCAAAAATGACTACACACCTCATATTCTAATTGATCACGGCCACTTCCTTCATCAGGAAATGACCGAAATCTTTCAGTAGATACCCTTGATCTCCGAGCCCCATCATTATTACGCCATCCTATGGCAGAAAGTGGCCTTGAATGTCTTGAGTAACCATCTGCAACTGATGGCAGTCTCTCTTCTGAAGGTCCCACTTGTAAAGATCGTAAGCTGCTTGAAGAAGGCCGGGGATCTCGGCTAGTTCTTTGAGAAGAGATGCTACGAACACTTCTCAGTGGCTGGCTTGAGGATCCAAGATTGCCTTGACGGATGATAGGATTTCTCCTAGAAATAAAGTCAGATCCACCAGTCTCCAGGGGAGAACCAACAGTACTGCTTCCACTGAAAGACTGGTTTGGCCCGTCTCTATATCCACCTACATCAACAAGTTTTCCAAATTGGACCCCTTAAAGCAGCATTATGCAAAATCCAAACGCACACCAAAAAAATGAGTTTAAAATGTACCTGAAATTAACATCCTCCCATGAGCAGGAGCAACAGTGGTATGGTTCCAGTCACATGTCAGACCATTAGATTGACCTTGAAGATCCACCACATGAGAATGCTCCACCGGGTTGCTTGTATAAATAAAATTATGCGGATTGGTTGGCATATGTGTCCTGGACACATTGGTATCTATTTCAACCCCATAACGACTTCTCACATTCCTTAAAGGACCCTCACCCCTGATTGAAACGCTGTTGGGCCCATTGTAGGTATAATCTCCATTAGCAGAGAGATGATCCCAAGGCGTGTGAAGCGAGTCAATGTCTGGTTCGTCCGGCCGTAATTCAGAAGAGACAGGAGGAGCAGAGGAACTTCCACTTCCTGGACAGTAGTATCTGCTACTACTGCCCCTCTCACACAATGACGGTATTACAGGGCTTTTTCTCTTAAGGTGTCTTCTTCCACCATCAGCTGTGAGATCAATAAATCCGGCATCAACACCATATGGCGCATGACCATTGTAATGCGACGACGACGACGACGACGACGATCCATGACATGCATAGTTATCTGTCGATGCCCTGATTGTCCCGATGTTTGGTGCATGCGGAAAAGATTCCTGAGATAGCCCAGCGACATTGGGCTGACAATGTGGCAACACATCATTGTGACCAAGTGGACCATATTCACTTGACCTTGGTGCAGTCCAATGAGAAGCATAATGCACTCCATTCACTGCCGCATTCTCTACAGAATAAAAGAAAGTACCATTTTCTACAGAACTTCCCCTGGCTGCATCCATTTAAAGAATTAAGTAAAGCAGAGCAAGAGCTATAAATAAATAATCTACAAACACTTAAACAACTAAAGTCTTATGCATTCACCTTAATTAACTCATGAATCTCTGATATGTTGAATGGATACCCATAAGTAAAAATGCATTGGCATAAATTATCTATCATACATAAAAATTAGCAATTTATAAGTTCTAATTGTTGCCTACACAAGAAATTAATTCATCATGGAGGGATAAAGACAGGGCAGATCTGACACTGTCAAGCAATGATTGTCCTCTTTTTGGGTGCTAAAAGACACAGGTGCAGTAAGCAAGAAAAGCATGCAACAAATAACAAGTGACAACCAAGTACCTAATTGCATATTTGGTTGCTCCATATTCATGTTATTCCAGGTTTGAGCATGGTTACCCTCAAATGTCTGAGGTGCACCAAATAAATGCCTATGCCCCATAACTGCACAAAGAAAGCCAAAGATGAGTCGAATCCCAAAGAAAAGGACACCCTGTGTCGGACGAAAGATAATTGAAACATTGTTCGTTAACATAACATTTTTCAGATTAAGTAATCAGCATCAATCCACCAGAGTTCATACAAATTATTTCCTATTTCATGGCATGCTACCTGTTCTGCTAAGTACTGGCAAACCCTTCTATGGTACATTAATCTGATTTCTTCAGGGGGAAGCCATCTTCTCTCAAGTCTCAACATTGGATTCAACAGCCTTCCACTAGATATGGTAAATACTAACGCTCGGCAATGCATTCTTAAAAGGTCTAGGGGTCATTATCTGATGAAATTTTGGTTCAAAACCATCTCTTGCAATGACTCTACAGTTTCAACTTTCTATTCTCGGAGATCACTGTATGTATAGCTGCACAAGATTCATATAGGAAGTCATAAGCCCTTTTAACATCTTTCTCAATCAACAAGACAAGAAAATACAAAAAGCTAATCTTTGCTTAGGAAAGAGTAGAGAGTGGATGGTCATTTGGAATTTTTTCCCCTTCTTTTCTTAATCTCATGTCATCCATATCACAAGGTAAGCCAGCGCACCAAACTTCAACGCCTCTGATGAAATTCAATGTTATGTCTAAGCATAACATCAAGGACTTTAACAGCTAATGTAGCTGGCTCGTTCCATCTCATCATTTTCATTACATTAAAGGATTTCGTAATGTAGGTGCATGGAGTGGGTAGGTAAACAAGCATGCCCAGATAACATTTTAATCAAGTTCATCCTTCTTACTGTACCGCCCCTTTGCATGACACATATCTAAAACCCACTATACTTTCTAGGTGAATGTCAGCATTAGCAAACTATTTTCACTATTCAGGAAGGTTTCAATCTTGAAATTTCCAGAGTGTACTATGCATTTGCAACATAAACATCCCCACCATCATGTTTATGACGTATACATACTACCACAGTCTGTCAAGAAATGTGAAAAGACCAAGTGAGAATAGAAACTTCACAAATACAATCAAGCTTCTGTTAGCACTGACAAAGAAACGTTTGCTAATGCATTTTAGAAAGAAAGAAGATTAAAACAACCCAATCCTCAAATGCACACCATACTTAAACTATTATTTTACTTCTTCACTGGTACTGAAGAATTTTAAGACCTAATGAATATAGTCAAACTAAAATCAGCCAATTACAGAGACAAAAAACCAAAGAACTGTGCAGAGTCCTCCATTTATTGCTTCTAAACTTTTCAGCTCCTAGAGTAATTTATTCAGAACATTAAGATATTTGGCCACAGTGTTTTATTAGATCAAACTTGATTCTGAACAATTGGAGATATATTGTAGAATTTGTCCACCGATGATTGATGACATATTGAAGATAAACCAAATTTAGATTCGCCCGCTGAAGAAATGAGCCAATTAGAATTTAGAGTGCAGTATAGTACTCTTCAAACCAATATTGGGTTCTCTTTAAAAGGGACAAATTTTAGGAGATCAGATAACAACGCAATATGCACGTACTGATTAAATCAGCTCATAGATCATGAAGCAGGAAATGGGATACAAAACAGATTTTGACATGCTTTTATCTGATCCAACTCTCCTTAAAACCAAAAAAAAAAAAAAAATCTTGAAAATAATCAATAAGACTTAATAGATCATGAAGCAGGAAATAGGATACAAAACAGATTTTGACATGCTTTTATCTGATCCAACTCTCCTTAAAACCAAAAAAAAAAAAAAAGTCTTGAAAATAATCAATAAGACTTCATAGATCATGAAGCAGGAAATAGGATACAAAACAGATTTTGACATGCTTTTATCTGATCCAACTCTCCTTAAAAAAAAAAAAAAAAATTGCTTTAAAATAATCAATGAGACTCTTCATCTGCCCCATTAATCATAAGATCGAGAACTTATCTTCTGATACCTTCAACAGAAAGGATGCATCAGTACATAACATCCCCAAAAAGTAAAAGACAAGACAAGAAAACCAATGTGGTTATAAAAATAAAAAAGGAATGCATGCAGAAAGAAGGCTGAGAGGAAGAAAGAAGATGACATATGGCACGTGATTTCCCAAGACATCTCAAGCATAACATAGACTGTTTGCAATGTAAAAGCACCAGAAATACAGCATATTCAATATCAATAGCCAGTGGTCCATTTCTTCCTTTACAGGAGCCCAAACTAGATCCAGCTCATAAAAGAGGAGTTTGCTCTTGTTTCACAGTATCAGCTTGCCATGCAGCAAAACAAAAGTGTAAAGTGGCACAGCAGCATTCTTTTCTTCACTTGTTTTCCCCTAAAGGATGTCAAGTTAATCTCCTTTTAATTATGAAGCTCAAAGTAAGAGACAATTACATACTGCTGTAACATTTTTTTCCTGATAGTTCATGCAACAGATATTAGACAAATGGAGAACAAGAGGTGCTTACAGCCATACACAGAGGGCTCATTAATTCATTAACATTGAGGAACAGAATATCAAGACAGAAAAAGTTTGTATATTAGAAAAGGCCAAGCCACACTAAAAAACCTATTGCTGTTTTAGTTATGAGTGAATCAAGGTTTAACATGTGAGATTTCAACTTAGTGACTATTTTTCATTTCTCTGGAGAAGCAAGCTATTGCGTAACCTGATAATGGAATTGACAAACTTCTCACAAGTTACAGAGAATATAACAAATTTCCAAATACTGCTCACATTTTCATTCCCTGTAAGATTGGTACATCTATTCTCCATGAGAAGCACAGAGTATTAAATACGTGTCTCTCCAATATTGACAAAACAACCATCAAAAAGTCCACCAGCAGAGCCAGGGTGATCACTATCCTTTCTTCAAGCGAGTGTGTTTACTAATACAAACAGACGGAGAAAACTCCTAGATAGGGGCAGCCTTGTGAACATGGTCAACTGGACTTCCTGGATACAACCATCGTCAAGCTAAGAGAAAACGCCCCTGCAAGATTAGTTTAGCCAAAATCTGATGAACTGTTAGACCCCATGTTCTGAGAAGTCATAGCTAGACAATGGGATAAATCCTACAACCAGGACCATATGCATCTCCATAGAGGGTAATAACTATCTCATCTTACAACGTCAGGCCCCTTGATTTTGGATTAATGATCAAACTGATGCAAAAGCCAATTGCTCATTGGAAACTCAATTGGATCTCACAAGGCTCTCTAACAGGGAGTACGCCGGGAAAGCCTTATTCCACTTCTTGTTAAAGGATTACTAACTCCCAGTCCTCAACACTACAGGACAGTGTCGCCACAATATATGGAACTTCCATAGGAGTGCACGCAGATCTGAAGGACCAGGGCTAGTCAGCAAAATCCTCAGTCTCATTGTCATAGGCTTTCCTTCAAATAGCAGACAGTAGTAATGTACAACTAGAACCCTGTGGAGAAGTTAAGTAGAGTTGTGGAGATCTATATCGATCAGAGGAAATCGGAAAGTCCTACTACAATAAAGATCAATTGATATCGCAGGAACCAGACCACTGAAAAACACTCCAAGGAAGCAGGGCACCATAAAGTCCAGAAGATGGGATCACACAATCAAATTAGGTAGCTTCTCCAATCACCTGATAAATCAAGAAAGGGCCTGCATCGCCATTGGCAGTTCAGAATGTATATAGCAAAGGCCATGACTAAGCTAAAACTAGTCATCAACATCTAACTAAACAAAGCGCCTCTAAAATAATTACCAAACGAAGTAAAATGAAAGCTACATAACCTGTTTTATTCTGAAAAATGAAGAGAAGGCTACATAACCTCTTGAGCACCTGTATTTATCAACTCAAACATGACTGAAAAGGGGACTCAGACAAGAATTTCTTACAGAGAGAGAGAAGAAGAAGGCAGAAGAGGGGGGGGGGAGGAGAGACTCGTGTAGGTGGATACCACACAATCCAACAATCCTCACCTGTATATGTAGACATGTCCTTCCAAATTCTCCATATAATAAAAGTCAAGCAAGAAAAATCATACCACCCGTAACAAAACCTGCACAACAGAAACAGGCAAACCTAGTCGATGCCAAAGGATATTCAATTTAACTCTAGGTCCCAATGATATCAAGCCATCATACCTGCAACATTAGGGTTGGGAGATACTATAAGCCTAGTCCACACACCATGACATCCTCTGTGATTTTCTTTTCAATGACTTCAGTATTTTCTACAACTCTACATTATGAAAACTAAATCGAACATACACTTTTATGTGCATCATAAAACACTGATTAAGTAAATACTATGTCCACTTGAATTGACATGAAACTGGTACATAACCACAAAACCATAAGCGCTGGGCAGGTACTTATACTTGTTGGCCTATGTGAAGATGTTAATATACTCTCAAGCCCAAGAGAAGGGCTTTCTCTTTGAGTATCTAATTGGAAAAAAAAAAGTCCATATTAGACAAAATAAACCAGCAGATGTTCAGAAAAAAGCACAAGTGGGCATTCTTTGTGTGCAATAGGTGCTGCTAATTTTAAGGCCTCTTGGAGGTAACATGATAGCCTGAGCAACTGGCTTTCTATGTGAGTAATTGACTGATCATCGTCGCCACTGATTTTGTATAGAGACACCAGAAAGAAATGTTAGACGAAGATAAATAGAATGAATACTACCGGTTGTCTTAATCAACACATTTTTATTTTCGCCATCAATCTTCAGTTTAAACATTCCACGACATCTGAAATGATCATCGTGTAGAGTAATCCTATTGTAATATTAAACCCTCCCCACATAGAAACCTTCCCAGTATCGATAATCCACCACCCTGACTACATCTCAAAGACAGAGCCACGGAGAGAGAGAGAGAGAGAGAGAGAGAGAGAGAGAGAGAGAGAGAGGGGATCTTGTAACTGATGGTGTAACTTTTTAAGTATTCATAACAGCAAAGCTGTAGCATATAGCCTAGGAGAAAGATGAAAACAACAAGGTAAAGGGTTCTAAATAGCAATTTCTATGACCAATAGAGTACCGGCAGTGTTTATAATCACCATCCTCGCGGTAAGATCAGGATCAGCCGACCTCAGCCCAGCGATGACCAACCAGTGGGAGGAAAAACTTCTTACGACGCATGAAACGATCAATTAAAGGGAGGCGGGGGGAAAACATAAAGCCAGGATACGGACAAATGAACCAACTCCTCACATCCAAAAGCCCAGAGCTAACACATCCTCACGGTTCACGCCACCGGATTTCCTCCCGATTCAAGCCACGGTTCGCGCACAAAATTACAAAAGTGAGGTAAAACGCGACAGCTAGAAACGAACCCCCGCAAAACGACCGGAGACCCCTCGATTTCGAAAGGATCGCGAAGGTATCGCCGAACTTATCCTCACGACAGGTGATCGGAGCCGGATAATCGAGAATTCCGCGGCACGCGATCATGATCGGACCGTCTACGCAACCATATGAACACGCAAACCGAAAAGAGAAGACCGACAATCTTAAAGGCGATGATCGATCGATCGAAGCGAGTTAGTAAGAGCTTCTGCGGCGGGGGGAGAGAGACTACCTTCGTGGTCGATTCGATCGCCGGTCGCCGCCGCGCCGAGGAGCAATCGCCGAGAGCCAGAGCAAGCGAGCGAGGAAGCGAGAGAGAGAGAGAGAGAGAGCGAGAGAGAGTTTTTGGGTAGGGACAAGAGGGTGATTATATAAAGAGGTTTGGGGTGCGCTGCAGAGATGACAATTGAGAAAAACAAGAGGAGAAAATTTGTTTGCTCTGCCGAGACGTTATCGTATTCCCTCTTCTGGGGTACGTATCCGAATACTTTTCTTGCACTTTACTAATTAATAAGTGAATCTTTTCTTTTGGTCGAATATGATTAGTAAATTAGATTAGATTAAATTAGGATATTACATATATAGTTCACCCTCTTTATCGAAGGAAAAAAATCATATGGATTTTCGCTATTTTCATAGAGATTCATAGAGAATAACTTACGTAGCAATCATCAACAAAATAACAATTGACATTAGAATTTGGCTAGCCAATCTTAGAAAACACAATAAAATTGAATGCTAGGAAACGTGGTGAAGAAAGTAACTAGGTTTATTTCTGAGCAGGAAAAAAAATGATGAGTCCGTTCTTTATTTTATTTTTTTGTTATTATAAAGAAATCGGCGAGGAGAGACAATTGCCGGTGGCTCCTCTACCGATTGTGATGTATATTGTATGGGTGTCATGAAAAGGTAAGGACACATTTTCAAACTTAAACTCATATTTAATATCACCATTTTGATGAGTATCTTGGGCACTTGTTAAATATTTTTAGGGTCATGTGCATTATAAGTCACTAGAACTTGTTGTGAAAATGTAATTAAGTCCTAAAATTTTCAAAAAATGAAATGAAATTCTAAAAATTATCAAGTTGGTATAATCGAGTCTTTTTGTTAACATTGTTTATCTAATAGAGACTTGGCATTTTAAAGTTAATTTATTTATCTTATGTGGCATTTTTATTATTTTTCTTTAAATCTTATTTAAATAATAGTAAAAAAACTAAAGAAAAGCTAAAATAATTTAAAAAACAAAATTGGAAACGAAGAAAAGAAAAGGGCAAGGATTGTGCTAGGAACGCCACCGTCGTCACCCATTGTCGGAGGGTGTTGGCAACCTCATCAGCCCCAAGCAGCGTAGGGGGTTGGGGCATGGTCCTTGCCAACTTGGGCAAGGCCATCGTCGGTCTAGGTGAGGTTGGGCAAGGCTTGACTAGATTTGGGAGACACCTCAGCTGGGCCAGCATGGCTAGCCTAGATCTGGGTGATGTTGGCCCTTGCTTAAGATTAATGAAGGTCACCGACCCTCACTTGGGGTTGGCTGGGCCTGTTTGGAGCTGGTAGGCTTGCTAGTCATAGGCGATGGTTGACATCGTCTAGATCTAGGCAAGCCTTACCAAACCCTTGCTTGGGCCGACGATGAGTTTGCCTGAGTTGACTAGGGCCACACCCCTTTATTTGTTGACCCCCTTCGATGATGGGCAGTGGTGGCATGCCCAGCACAATCCTTGGCCTTTTTATTTTCTTTGTTTCCAATTTTATTTTTCAAATTATTTTAGCTTTTTAAAAGTTTTTTACTATTATTTAAATAATATTTAAAGAGAAAAGTAAAAAAAAATGCAATGTAAAATAAATAAATAAATTTAAAAATATCATGTCAGCATATTCCGTTAGAAAAATTGACAATGTTAACGAAAAGACTTGACTGCACAAATTTGATAAGTTTTAGGACTCCATTGTATTTTCGCAACAAGTTTTAGAGACTTGTAGTATACATATCTCATATTTTTATTAAGGGGATTTTTGATCTTCAACATGTAATCGGGTATATTACGATGACGATCAAGGTATCAAGAGTCGCAATATTTTCTCATTTAGTTGTTTAATAAGTGTTTATGAGGCACTTTTAAGTAAATCTTTTAAAAATCGGGTCTTTATACTTTTTTAAGACACTTCGTTGCTTCGGCTTGGATTAGTAAGTTCTTCAAAAGGAAAAACCTAGTGGAAATTTCCAAGTATTATGCAAAGAATGCAATCTATTGGTAAACTTTTTGGTTTAACACATCAATTTCTAAATCTTCCGTAAGGAGAAAAGTTCAACGAGATCCTCCCGTCAGAAATTTGCCATTGTTGCTATAAAAAATCGCTTTAGTGCACGTATGACAAATTAAATAAAATACAACCGAAAGAATTTTCTGATACTCTTTCTAATAAAAAAATTTCAAGATTCAACTAAACTAATAAAAGGTTTAAAGCTTGATTGCATTTTTCGTGTGAGATTTTGGACATGGTACTTTTCTTTTACGTCATCGTATCGTACCAGGTACAAGAGGAAAGAAGAAGAAAGATAGGCGGATGCGTCACGCACATATAGGTGCCCAAAGGGAAGGTTAGGATAAACATCACCGGTTGGACCGGTTGCTTTGGGCTTTTCTTCTTTTCTTTCTTACTTTTGCTGTGTTTGGGCAAAGACGTACTTTCGTTTCTTGTTTGACGAGTTCCAAACCAAACCACCTTTTTTTTTTTTTTAATAATTAAAGAAAGAGTTGCGAGTCTCTCCTGGCCGTTTGACATGGTGGGAATAGTTATATGGATTAGGAGTTGTTTATTGCGATAATTAAGGGGTAAATACACCCTATAATTATGCCAATCAAGCTTGACTGCATTCCTTTCACATTATTGAGAGGACTCTTGTGCAATTTTCCTGTTTTGCTTTCGTCTTGACTCAAAAGTTGTCGGTCTCTTATTTGCATCTTCTTTCCTCCTCTCTTCCTTTTCTCAATCTTCTCTTTGCTCAAAGTTTCACCGCAGGCCATGGTCTCGCTCTGTAGTCTCCCTTCTTTCTTTCCTTTTCTATTGCAATTCTCAAACTTCATTGACGCTCAAGCTCAAGATCATGATGAGCCAACCGCCACGATTTCGACTTAGTGGGTGAATAACGCAACAGCTACTCACGTCACTCGACATGTAGATGGATCGATCGTGCAAGGAGGTTCTGGTCCTACCTTTGCCTGCGGCTACTATAATGGTAATTGCAACACTTACCTCTTTGTTGTTTTCATCGTCACAATTTATCGTAGTGGCATAATTGTTGAATACACTATTCCTCAAGTAGTGTGGTTTGCCAATCGAAAGAATCCTGTAAAGATCGAGCGACTTTGGAGCTCACGTTCGAAGGTGATTTGGTGTGAAAGATGTTGATGGTACGGTTGCTTAGTCCATAAATACTTATGGAAAGTCCGTTGTAGGCTTGAAATTGAGAGATCGTGTTGTTTGATAAGGACGATGCGACTGTTTGGCAATCTTTTGATGAGCCAACCAACTCGCTTGTTGTCGGACAAAAGTTGAGGCGGGGGCAAATATTGATGCTGAGTGTTTTCAAGGTAATTTGGACTGTTAATGATATGATTTTGCTTTCCATGATTGGCGATGTTTTATCTGCTCAAGTGGAGACTAATCCTTCTTAAATATATCTTGAGCATGAAGGTTTAACTTGGAATGCAAGCATTGAGTTTCCATATGTTGAGTTTGTAAACGGAAGCTTGTCTTGGATCTCAGATCCTAGCTCTAGTAAGGGCTTGATATCATTACCTCTAGGATCTTCTGCACAATACAAGAAATTGGGCTCAGATGGGCCTTTGAGATTGTATGATTATGATTGGTCCGATAAGCATAAAGAAGTGGCGGATCTTTTCAAAGATGATCTCAGCGATTGTGCCTATCCGACAGTATGTGGGCGATATGGAATTTGTTCCAATAGGCAATGTAGTTGTCCGGTTTTGACTGGGGGACGAGCTATTTCCAGTAAGTAGATGATAGGCAGCCTAATCTAGCCTAATCTTGGGTGTTTTGAGAATGTTCCATTGTCTTGTGGGGCTTCAAAAAATCAAATTCTTTGGAGCTCGAAAATGTCACGTGTTTCACTTTCACTCTAGATTTTGAGGACATAAATGCTTTAAGTTGTAAAGAGGTCTACGCAAAGAACCGTTCTTGCAAAGCAGCTATATTCCAGCATGAATCGAATCCCACTAGTGGCAGTTGCTACTTACCAACTCAAGTGTTTTCACTAATGGACGTTGATGAGAGAACATTTTCCTATAATTCTACTGCTTACCTTAAAGTACAGAATGCGGTCAATGAAGCTCCTAATACTGGTTGGCAATTGAAAGACTAGTTGTCTCCCTATAATACTTGGGTCCAGCCTCGGAGCTCTCTTTGCCGTAATGATTTTCATCGTAGCCATAGTTTTGTTTTTCAAAAGAGAGCGAAGGAGAATTGCCTTGATCAAGTACCTAGAATGCCCACTAGATTCACGTATGATGATTTGAAAACCATCACAGACGGATTCAACAAAAAGCTTGTGAAGGTGGTTTTGTTTTATTTTCAAAGGTACTCTTAGCGACAACACAAAATTTGCTGTAAAATGCCTTGATGGTTTTAGGCATTTTAAGAAATCCTTTCTAGTTGAAGTTGAGACTATTGGCAGCATCCATCATGTGGACTTGGTAAGACTCATGGGATTTTGCGCTGAGAAATCCCACAGCCTCCTTATCTATGAGTACATGTCAAATGGGTCTCTAGATAGATGGATCTTTCACAAATCCAATGAATGCATTCTCCATTGGCAACAAAGGAAGAAGATCATTCTTGATATAGCAAAAAGACTTAATTATCTTCATGAAAATTGCAAATAAAAGATATTTCACTTAGAAATTAAATCCCCAAATATCCTCTTGGATGGAAATTTCAATGCAAAAATTGTTGATTTTGGATTATCCAAGTTGATGCACAAATATCAAAGCCATGTTGTCACAACCATGAGAGGAACTCCTAGTTATTTAGCCCCGAGTGGTGGAGTAAAGCAATCACTGAAAAGGTTGACGTGTATAGCTTTGGTGTGGTAATCTTGGAGATAGTGTGTGGGAGAAAAATCTTGGATCGCTCTCTAGATCAAGAAGATAGGCATTTATTGAGCCTTTTTAAGATAAAGCAAAAGAGGAACAATTGGTAGTCATTGTGGATAAGTCTAGTGATGACATGCAACTAAATGGACCGCATGTGGTGAATATGATGAGGATTGCTGCATGGTGCTTGCAAGGAGACTATACAAAGAGGCCCTCCATGTCTATGGCCATCAAGGTATTAGAGGGCATCATGGAAGTTCCATAAGACTTGGATTATGACTTCACTGCCCAGGCTTCCACTAGTGGAGAAGCAAGATTTAGTTGAATGGACGTCGAATTCAATGCTACCACTACATTACTACCCTCAGTTCTAAGTGGTCCACGATGACGCGACAAATTTGTAAGAACTTTTCTTCCCAATATGTCAAGTGGTAAAAGTGTGCAAGTGATTGAATTTTTCAGCTATGAAGACTCCATCTTGTCATTCTCTTTTCAGGCCCAAAAAAGGCCTGTGGCGTGATTTCATTTTTTGTTTTCACTTTGCCAATGAGTGGACTTCGCCATAACTTGGCAAAGGATTGAGTTGGTTAGGATATTGCGATTTGGTTTTATTGCTTATGTAGAAACCGGTTGTACTCAAGTTTGTTGTGTGTTAGTCTAGGGAAAGGGGGAACCTGGCAAATCATTTGTGCAAAAAGCTGTTAAAAGACTAATTAGCTGCTGGTAATGTCTTTTGGTAGCTTTGCCATGTTGTGGATCCAAATCAGATTTGCCTTTTGGTTCCAACACTTGATATCTTTCAAATTCAATGACTCTACCTTCCATGTCTTCCTCATTTCAAGGTTGGTGGCTATTTTTAGTCCGTTTCTGCAAGCACATGATTAAAACTTATAAAGATAATCGAGAATTTCATCACTAATAAGTTTGGATTTTTCCTAGCGACTCTTGATGTGTCCTAGGTTAATAATCTTAACTTACAGCTTCTTAAGAATCCGTCTAAGTCGTCCCGGGACGTATATTCACCAAAAATAAAAAATCGAGATGTTTGGGCATTCAAGATTCAACTTTACGATCTTTAGATAACACCGATCATTCGTAATAACCTTGCTTTTCCACGGTCATTAATCAACATTGAAAGCATACAGATTCATCAAATTTAATCGGGGATAAGAAACTTGTTCATGTCTTATTTGGTCCTGGAACTGTTCACACAATTAACGAAAGTTCAAAGCGATCTGACGAGGCCCCCCGCCATGCCGTGGCACCTCTTGATTGGATCTGATCAAGGCTGGTCAACAAACCAGAGCCCCCGTGGAGCTCACCCAAAGGCCCAACCTACGGTAACCTCTCGCAAAGTCCTCACTCTTCCCGGCACAACTCACTAGCGACGGAAGTATTTCTTCTTATTCTTCCAATTCCTCTGCTTTGTGCCCTTCGCCTTCTCCTCTTCTTGAAGTCTCCGAATCGAAGTCGCCACAGTAAGTTATCGCAAATCACGTAGAGAAAGGATAATCTCGCGATGAATCTGTCTATCTTCTCCTCGGCCATGGAAGGCATTGCGTGGAGAGGATGGCTCTACACGGTGTTCATTCAGCACTTCGTGTTCGCTTGCCAGTTCCTTCACCTTCAGCCTCTTGTCTCAACCCTAGGTACATCATTCTGGCTTAGATCTGCGAACTCGTTGCCTGATGGAGGCTTTGAGAGGTTGTAGTGCGCTCTAAAGCCTGAGCAACTAGCTTTCTATTTGAGAAAACTCATTGCATTGATTTTGCATGGTGATGGAGACTTTGATGAGGCTGTAGTGTGTTAATCCTGCATTTTCATTTTGCCTAGAGCAAAAGCTGTCCTTTCTATTTGTGTAATTTATCGATCATTGTGGCCCGACTTTGCATAGAGACACTGGAAAGAGAATGCTAGATGAAGAAAATCAGAATGAATAGTACTGATTGTGTTAATCCACGTGTTTCCATTTTTGCTTTTTGATAATTGTGAATTTGATTAGAATAAACTGTGAAAAAAAAAATTATTTAGTTAGATTAAATTAGATTATGTAACATAACTCACGCTCTTTATCGAGAAAAAAAAATTGTATCAATTTTCACTTTTTTCATGATAAATAACTTATTTCCGACCCAAAAAAAGAGAGTTAAAGATGGTTTACACAACCATCAATTAAATAATACTTGACATTATTATATTAGAGAAATCGATTACTAACCTTAGAGAATGCAATAAATGCTAAGGAACA
This sequence comes from Eucalyptus cloeziana, assembly GCA_014182715.1. NCBI lineage: Eukaryota > Viridiplantae > Streptophyta > Magnoliopsida > Myrtales > Myrtaceae > Eucalyptus > Eucalyptus cloeziana. Next base: position 34,670,015 of record CM024644.1, read on the forward strand.
TAATGAAGAAAGAGATAAAGTTAATTTTTGAGTAGGATAAAAATGATAAGTCGATTTTTTCTCTTTTTAAAGAAACGGGCAGGGAGGGGCAATTGCCGGGTAGCCCTCCTGCTCCCCCTCCCCCTTCCCCCTCGATTGTGATGCGCATTGTATGCGTGCCATATTCATATATGGCGAAGGTAAGAATGTATTTTCTAACTTTAACTCGTATTTGATATCACCGAACTTTATTTTGATTATGGACAGTTTAATGAGTATCTTAAGCACTTGTTAAATATTTTTATTAAAGGAATCTTTGATCTTTGATGTATTATCAGGTATATTATGATAATAATTAATGTATTGGGAGTCGCAATATTTTCTTATTTAGTCGCTTAATAAGCGTTTTTATACACTTTTTAAGTAAATCTTTTTGATACTGGGTCTTTATACTTTTTAAAGACCCTTCACTGCTTCGGCTCAGATTACAAGTTCTTTGGAAGGAAAAATCTAGTGGAAATTTCCAAATATTATGCAAAGAATGCAATCGACCAATGAACTTTTGATTTGATCCAATCAATTTCTAAATTTTTTATAAAGGGAAAAGTTCGACAAGATCCTTCCATTGGAAATTTGCATTTGTTATTATCAAAAATTGCTTAAGTGCACTCAAGACGTATCAAATTATTAATAATCAAAAGAATCTCCCGATGCCTTTTTTCAGTAGAAAATTCAAGACTCGGCTAAACTATCAAAAGATTTAGAGCCCGATTGCATTTTTTCGTATAACATTTCGGACACGGCATTTTTTTTTTCCAAATGCATTCCGTACCTCATGCCGTATCAAATTCGAGTATTCATTAAGCGCAGTCTTTGGGTATTTTTTTTTTTTTTTTTTTTTTTAATAAATGTCGCAAGAGGAGAGAATAAGGAAGGTGGATAAGTCACGCATATAATGTAGCTGCGCGAAGGGGCACATTAGGATAAACACCGCCGGTTGTACCGGTTGTTTTTGGCCTTTCTTCTTTTCTTTTTCTGAGTGGTTTCGTATGTAAAGAGAGATACTTCGTTCCTTGTTTGACGAGTACAAAGTCTCTTCCAATCCAAATCACCAAAAAAAGTTGAAAATAAAAATGAGAGTTGCGAGCCTCTTTTTGCTATTGTTTGACATGGTAGAAAGAGGCGATGTTCATTAGATAGGCAGTCTATCGGGATAACAGCCTAACAGGGGGGAAAACACACTACAATTACGCTAATCCCGATTTGAGTTTATAGTTGGGATGCGTTTATTTAATGAAAATTAAATAATTTGGAAAATATTTTTCTAATAATGATTGCTTATTAAACTTACAAGAATGAATGAAAAACATTTTTATTTTTGCGAAAATATTTAGATATAAATTGTCGTCCATGATAAAAATATTGTCAATTGACTACTTATTTCAAGAATAGAAACGATCAATATTTAGGGAGATATTCCCATATTATTCTTTTTTTGAGAAATAAACAGAATATTCATGAGCCTTAAAACTTATTTTGGGCCGGCTTCCCCCTTTGCATAAGACAACGTGCATCAGTTTGGCTCATATCGTGCGGAGCGATGGATTATGAGTCCAATTTAACCACTCTAAGAACACTCGACTAACGCACTATAAAATCTACGAGCAAATTTGTGCGTTTTAGTAGCGTGCGTTCTTCCATTTGTGGGAAATTAGTATACATATTTCAGCATAAATTATTCGCAAAATTGTATCATATTCCAAATAAATCTCCCTCTCTGGAATAAAACAAAGGCAGAATTCTTTGTTCAAATGATGTGTTAATGTAAAATATAAGACTTGATAACAGTTAGGAAATTGTTAATTTTTGTTATTATATGACATAGGGAGAATTTATATGTAATCAATGACACTATTGTAAATTTGAGAGAAAAAAAAATCTTTTAAGGAAATACTCGATAGGAAGAGTTGAAACAAAATGTAAGAATTTTCAATAATTGCTAATTTGCAACATCAAAACTCATTAAAACTAATTTCTTTTCCTTATTTGTTGAACAAACTCGTGTTATTCAATGAGGCAAAATACAAATTTTAGTCGAAAGCAAAAATGAGTAGAGAGTGCAAAAAAGAAGTCCTTGAAAGGAGAGGGATCAATCCATTCCAATCTAGAGTTTTGGGATAATTCCATTAAAAATTATAAATTTTGTACTCCATGACACATTTATTTAAACTAACTAATAGATGGTAGATTTGCATCAAAGGTATAGATTTGGTATCTTTTGTGACACGAAAAATCAATTTAGGGTAAATGTGTCATAGAATGCTAATTTAGGATTTTTGTGAGACAAAAGCTAATTTGGGATAAATGTGTCATGAGAGCATCAATTTGGAATTTTAATAGTATTAACATAGTTATTTTTAGAGACAGTTCCTTAAGGAAGAATTCGGTCTAATATATTTAAATAAATAGGAAAGTCATCCGAAGAAAATTTCTTCCTTGCATTTGGGTCCACCGATTTGAGTTCAATATTTTCTCTAGACAACCATCCTTTCATCATTTTGAGGTGATAGTGCATTGCATGCTTCAAGACAATTCCCTGCTTTGAATGAGTTTAGATTTAGGATTGTAGGCATTAGAGTAACAAAATATAACTTTGAAAGGATAAACGTAAATGAAAAACAAGCCTTGGGAGCAAAACATATTTTCGTTATACAAAACAAGGCATGAAATCCTCAATCTCGGAACCTTGTAACTCGATTACAAAGCTTTGGTTCTAGCAAGTAGTGTCACAACCCATCAAGAATTGAACCATGGTTGCTAACATGAACAAATAACAACATAACCACAAAACCAAGGAGACATTGCGAAATCGCAGACGAAGATTGCCACCGTAGCTAAGAAAAAAAAAGCAAGATCTGCAATTACTAACACAAATTTCTACACACAAAAAAAAAAAAAAAAAAGATTTCATGCTCATTATGAATAGAGAATTCTTACTTGGGAAGAGAGGCGAGAGTGAGGGCGGGTGTGAGAAAATGACACATGAAGAAGAGAGCTCGAGGGTGGCGGGCGTGACGGAACATGGTGTGAGGAAGAGAGCTCAAAGGTGGCGAGCATGAGGGAATGCGGCTTGAGGCACAAAAGAGGGGGAGTCGTGAGGCACGAGAGAGGCGAGTGAAGAGAGAGTAGCGTTCTTAGGGTTTTTAGTTCATGAAAGGGAAAAAAATGAAATTACGTCTAATAAATGATGGTGGGGATGGGAAGCTAACATATTTTCATTAAACCAACGAACTAGCGTTTCGAAAATGTTACCTCTCTATGTACTTCTAATTCTCTAGTCACCTAAAGGCCTTTGCATATGCTTAAGAGACTTTAGAGCCCTAATGTCCATTCCAAATACTAAACCAAATAGAGAAACTTGGGCTTAGGCTTTGCATTGAAATGCTCCAAGTCTTGATGATGGGACTTTGGGGCTGGATTGGGCCTGGATTCAGAAGAGCCAGTCTCGTTCATCACATCAAGAACCCTAAAGAAATACAGATCCTGCATGAAAGTTACAGGCCCAGATAAAAAGTTTTTGTATTTGGTCCAAACCCGCTTGATGGCAAAAGATTTATCCAAACCCAATCAAATAATGAGTCGTGGATTAGCATCGGTCATACGGTGAGTCACTTCCACTTGTTCTGGTTTTAGGTCAATCATCGCGGAGTCCTTCGTGGATGTAGATCACAAATCAATCGAATCTTCTCTGTTCTCGACTTTATTTGTTGCTTTGGCAAAAGGTAATGGAACTTTTGACATGCTCGACTTCATTTGTTGCGTCTTCCTCGGGAGTCCCGAGGGCGGTCCACTTTCTCACCATCGTGGGGAGCACCAGAACCACCGTTTTTTCCTTTTTAATTCTTTAATCCGAGCTCTGTCAAAAGAGGGAAAAGAACTTCCATTTTACCTCTGCTTTCTGTCTCTGTCTTGGTATCTCTCTCCCCACCTTATCTTGTCCCCATAGCCTCATGAATCACGATGACTTTTCATCTTCTAATCTCCACCCGTGATTTGCGTGCATGTGAAATGCGTGCAATGAGTCGTGCTCGGCCTGGAGCAACGATCGTGAAGTCGGAAGTGCCCGCCCGCATCGATGTTGGAGCAGCTTTGTAACTGTGGTGCCGCCGAGCAAAACGGCATTAAGGCGCTGAGCTAGAGTGGAAAGTGAATTTAGGGTTTGCTGGTGATTGAGCATAGCAAAGCGTTAGGAGCATTTTGGAGAAGAAAGTCACAGTTTGATTTAAAAAAAAAAAAAAGGTCACGTGGTTGTTTCTTGTGAGATGGAATGTGGTACCTAAATACAAAAATAGGGTGTTAAGATTGGATTAATTTAGGAGATTATGTAACATAGCTCACCCTCTTTATTGAGAAAAAAAATTCATATGGATCTTTGCTACTTTTGATGAGAATAGCTTACACAATTATCGACAAAATAATAATTGACGTTAATATATTAGAGAATTCGATTAATCAATCTTAAAAAACGCAATAAAATTAAATGCTAAGTAACATGATGAAGAAAGTAACAAAGTTAATTTTTGAGCAGAAAAAATTGATGAGAGGCAGGGATAGGCGATCGCTGGGTGGCTCCTCCACCGATTGTAATGTGTATTGTTTGGGTGCTATATTCATGAATGGCGAAGGCGAGGACACATATTTGAACGTTAACTTGTATTTGATATAAAGCAAACTTTATTTCGATTTATGGCCATTTTAATGAATATCCTGAACACCTGTTAAATATTTTTATTAAGGGGATTTTGACCATCAATGTATAGTTGGGTATATTACAATGACAATCAATGTATTAGGAGTTGCAATATTTTCTTATTTAGTCTCTTAATGAGTGTTTTCGAGAGACTTTTTAAGTAAATATTATTTATCTCGGGTCTTTATACTTTTTAAGACACTTCAATGCTTCGGCTTGGATTAATAAGTTCTTTCGAAGGGAAAACCTACTGGATTTTTCCAAGTATTATGCAAAAAAAGCAATCAATCAATAAACTTTCGGTTTGGTAAGATCAATTTCTAAATCTTGTATAAAGAGAAAAATATAACGAAATCCTTCCATTGTAAATTTGCCATTGTTTCTGTAAAAAACTGTTTAAGTAGGGTATGTTGAATCAAAAAAAGATATAACAGAAAAAAATCTCTGATACTCTTTCCAATTAAAAAAATTTCAAGATTCATCAGATCCTCGATTTTGAGCGTGATTGCATTTTTCGTGTAAGATATTGTACTCAGTATTTTTCCCCTCTCTCGTCTTCCGTCCCCGTATTGTACCAATTTCGAGTACAAGAGAAAAGAAGAAGAAGAAAGATAGGCAGATGCATCATTGCATCACGCATATGCAGGTGTGCAAAGGGAATATTAGGATAAACACCACCGGTCGGACCTGTTGCTTTTGGCCTTTTTTCTTTTCTTTCTTACTTCTGTTGCGTTCGGGCAAAGACCATTTGTTGTTTGACGAGTTGCGATCGTTAAAAAAAAAAAATTAAAGAAGCATTTGGGTTCGTTGCAGAAAGATGATAATTACGAGAAAAAATCAACCGACCTCAAGAACTCAGTGAGAATTTGTTTGCTCTGCCCTGACGTTATTGTATTCGCTCTTCCGGGGTACGTATCCAAATACCTTTCAGCTCTTTAATAATTAGTGAATCTTTTTTTTTTTTTTTATCAAATATAATTGGTGAATTAGGTTAGATTAGATTAAATTAGGAGATTATGTAACATAGCTCACACTCTATATCGAGAAAAAAATAGTATGGACTTTTACTATTTTCGTAAGAATAGCTTACATAACCATTGACAAAATAATAATTGGCATTAATACATTAGAAAATTCGGTTAACCAATCTTAGAAAACATGATAAAATTAAATGCAAAGAAACATGATGGAGAAAGTAACCAAGTTAATTTCTAAGTAGGAAAAAAAATGACGAGGTTGATTTTATTTTTAATAAAGAAATGGACGGGGAGGGGTGATCACTAGGTGGCTATTCTGTTGATTGTAATGTGTATTGTGTGTCATATTCATGTATGGCGAAGGTAAGGGTATATTTTCAAACTTGAACTAGTATTTGATATCAACAAATTTTATTTTAATTTATAGTCATTTTAATGAATATCTTGAGTACTTGTTAAATATTTTTATGAAGAGAATCTTTGATCTTCGATGTGTCATCGAGTATATTATGATGACAATCAATGTATTGGGAGCCACGATATTTTTTTATTTAACTGCTTAATAAGTGTTTTTGAGGTACTTTCTAAGTAAATCTTTTTTTATGTCGAGTCCTTATGCTCTTTAGAAAAAAAAAAAAATTCTAAATCTTTTACTAAACCAGCGAAAGGTATTTTTTTTCGAGTACAAGAGGAAATAAGAAGAAAGATAGGCGGATGCGTCACGCATATGTAGGTGCGGCAAAGGGAAGATTAGGATAAACACCTCTGGTCGGACCGGTTGCTTTTGGCCTTTCTTCTTTTATTTCTTACTTCTTTTTTTTTGCATTTGGGCAAAGATGCGTACTTCGTTTCTTGTTTGACGGGTTGCAAGTCTCTTCTTCCAACCCAAACCACCAAAAAGAAACAATTAAAAAAATTAAAGGAAGATTGCAAGTCTCTTCTTGATGCTCGACATGCGAATCACGCTGGAATGCATTCCATTCACTTTATTGAGAGGACTTCCTGTGCAATTTTCCTGTTTCGCTTTCATCTTGACTCAAAGTCGCCAGTCTATTATTTGCATCGTCTTCCCTCCTCTCTTCCATTTCTCAATCATCTCTCTGCTCAGAGTTTCACTGCAGGCCATGGTTTTACTCTGCAGTCTCCCTTCTTTCTTCCTTTCCTTTTCCTTCGTTTTGCTATTGCCATTCTCAAACTTCATTGCTCAAGCTCGAGATTATGATCATCCAACCGCCATGCTTTCAACACGGTGGACGATTAACGCAACAGCTAATCACTCCACCCAATATAGTGATGGATCGGTCGTGCAGGAAATTCTATTCCGAGGCAATGGATTTAGTATGCCTACGCCTACTCCTGCGGCTTCTATTGCAAAGGTAACTGCACCTCTTACCTCTTTGCTGTTCTAATAATCCCAGTTGACAATGTTTATAGTAGGATAGTGGACAGAAGTCCACAAGTAGTGTGGTCTGCCAATCGAAACAATCCCATAAAGATTGGTGCAACGTTGGAGCTCATGCCTAAAGGCGATTTGGTGTTGAAAGATGCTGATGGTACGGTTGCTTGGTCCACAAACACTTCTGCAAAGTCTGTTGTAGGCCTGAACTTGACAGATTTGGGGAACCTTGTATTGTTTGATAAGGACAATGCGACAGTTTGGCAGTCCTTTGATCACCCAACCGACTCACTTGTCCTCGGACAAAAGTTGAGGCATGGGCAAAGATTGACGCAGAGTATTTCCGAGACAAATTGGACCGTTGACGATATGATTACGTTTTCTGTGAATGGCGATGGTTTATTTGCTCAAGTGGAGACTAATCCTCCTCAAATCTATTTCACGCTTACAAAGCTCAAACTGAGGATGCAAGTATCAAGATTTCATATGTTGAGTTTGTAAATGGAAGCTTGTCTTGGTTCTCAAATTCTACCTCGAATGGGAGCTTGTTTTCAATCCCTTCAGCATCTTCAACACAACACATGACGCTAGGCTCGGATGGGCATTTGAAAGTGTATGAGTTTGGGGTGGTAGAAGTGGCCGATCTTTTCAAAGGGTATGTCGATGACTGTGCCTATCCAACAGTGTGTGGGCGATATGGAATTTGTTCCAATGGGCGATGTAGTTGTCCGGCTTCAAGTGGGGGCACGAGCTACTTCCAGCAAGTAGATGATAGGCAACCTCAGCTTGGGTGTTTCGAGAATGTTCCGTTGTCTTGTGGGGCTTCACAACAACAAAGTCTTCTGGAGCATGAAAAGATCACATATTTCAGTTTCACTCCAAATCTCGAGCACATAGATGCTTCAAGTTGTAAAGAGGCTTGCGCAAAGAATTGTTCATGCAAAGCAGCTATTTTCCGATATAAATCGAATCGCACTAATGGCAGTTGTTACTTACCAACTCAAGTATTTTCACTTATGAATGTTGACGAGGAAACAAGTCTTTATAATTCCACTGCTTTCCTCAAAGTACAAAATTTGACCAATGAAGCTCCTTATACTCCAGTTGACAATCCTATGAGCAACCGTCTCCCTGTAATACTTGGGTCCAGCCTTGGAGCTCTCTTTGCCATGATGATTTTGATCGTAGCCATAGTTTTGTTTGTTCAAAAGAGAGATGATAATCAAGCAGAGGAGGATTACCTTGATCAAGTACCAAAAGTGCTCGATAGATTCGCATACAACGATCTAAAAACCATCACAAACGGATTTGATAGAAAGCTCGGCGAAGGTGGTTTTGGTTCTGTTTTTGAAGGTACTCTAAGTGATGGCACAAAGGTTGCAGTAAAACGCCTTGATGGTTTTGGGCAAGTTAAGAAATCCTTTCTAGCCGAAGTTGAGACTATTGGTAGCATCCATCACGTGAACTTGGTAAGACTCATGGGATTTTGTGCTGAGAAATCCCACAGGCTCCTTATCTATGAGTACATGTCAAACGGGTCTCTAGATAGATGGATCTTTCACAGATCCAATGAATGTGTTCTCGACTGGCAACAAAGGAAGAAGATCATTCTCGATATAGCAAAAGGACTCAATTATCTTCATGAAGATTGCAGAAAGAAGATAGTTCACTTAGACATTAAACCCCAAAATATCCTTTTGGATGGAAATTTCAATGCTAAGGTTGCTGACTTTGGATTATCCAAGTTGATAGACAGGGACCAAAGCCGAGTCGTCACAACTATGAGAGGAACTCCTGGTTATTTGGCCCCCGAGTGGCTTAGCGCAGCAATTACTGAAAAAGTCGACGTGTATAGCTTTGGCGTGGTAATCTTGGAGATAGTGTGTGGGAGAAAAATCTTCGATCGTTGTCTAGATGAAGAAGACATGTATTTACTGAGCCTTTTTAAGAGAAAGGCAGAAGAGGAACGATTGTTGGACATTGTGGATAAGTCTAGCGATGACATGCAACTAAATGGACCGCATGCTGTGAGTATGATGAGGATTGCCGCATGGTGCTTGCAAGGAGACTATATGAAGAGGCCTTCCATGTCCATGGTCATCAAGGCGTTAGAGGGCATCGTGGAAGTTCAAGAAGACTTGGATTATGACTTCTCTGCTCAGCCTTCCACTAGTGGAGTAGCGAGATTCGGTCCCATGGATGTCGAATTCAATGCTACCACTGCATTATTACCCTCAGTCCTAAGCGGTCCACGATGATGGGGCAAATTTATGGGAACTTTTCCTTGTTGAACGTGCAGGCGATTGAATTTTCAATCTTTGAGGACTCCGGCTTGTCATTCTCTGTTTTAGGCCCCAAAAAAAAAGCCTGTGGCATGATATCATTTCTCGTTTTCACTTTGCCAATGAGTGAACTTTGCCATAACTTGGTGAAGGATTGAGTTGGTTAGGATGTTGCAATTGGGTTTTATTGCTTATGTAGAAACTAATCGTACTCAAGTTTGTTGTGTCTAAGTCATTTGTGTAAAATGCTGCTAAAAGACTAGTCAACTACTTGTAATGTCTTTTGGCAGCTTTACCATGTCATGGTTCCAAATCTAATTTACTTTTTGGTTCCAACACCTAATATCTTTCGGATTCAATGACTTTACCTCCCTGTCTTCCTCATTTCAAAATTAATGGTCTAATTTTTAGTCCATACAATTAAAACCGATAAAGATAATAGGAGAATTTCATCATTGGTAAGTTCGAATTTTTCCTAGTGACTCCTAATACATCCTAGGTTAATAATCTTAACTACCAACTTCTTAAGGATATGTAGAGATCGTTTCGAGGCATATGTTTGCCAAAAATAAAGAGCCGAGATGTTTGGGCATTCAAGATTCGACTTTCCAATCTTTTAAAAAACACTGATCATTCACAATAACCTCGGCTTTTCCAGTCTTTAATCATCATGATCCAAGCGTGCTGATCCATCAAATTTATCCAGGGATAAGAAGCTTGTCCGGGCCTTATTTGGTCTCGAAACTGCTCGCACAATTAACGAAAGTTCAAAGCGATCTGACATGGCCCCCTGCCATGCCGTGGCACCTCTTGATTCGATCTGATCGCGGCAGGTCAACAAACCAGAGCCCACGTGGAGCTCACCCATTGGCCTGAGCTATGTGTAACCTCTCGCAAAGTCCTCCCTCTTTCTGGCACAAACTCACTAGCGACGGAACTATTTCTTTTTCTTCTTCTTCTTCCAATTCCTCTGCATTTGCGCCCTTCGCCTTCTCCTCTTCTTGAAGTCTCCGAATCAGAGTCGCCATAGTAAGTCATCACAAATCGCACAGCAAAACGATAATCAGTACATAACATCCCCAAAAAGTATAAGACAAGACAATAAAACTGATGTGATTATAAAAATAAAAAATGTACGCAAGCAGAAAGAAGGCTGAGAGGAAGAAAGAAGACGACATATGGCCTATGACTTCCTGAGAAATCTTGAGCATAACATAAGACCGTTTGCAATGCATAAGCATCAGAAATACAGCATATTCAATATCAATAGCCAGTGGTCCATTTCTTTCTTTACAGTAGCCCAAACTGGATCCAGCTTATAAAAGAGGAGTTTACTCTTGTTGCACAGTGTCAGCTTGCCATGCAAAAAAGCAGAAGTGTAAAGAGACACGGCAGCATTCTTTTCTTCGCTTGTTTCCCCCTAAAAGATGTCAAGGTAGTCTCCATATGGCTATGAAGCTCAAAGTAAGAGACAATTACAAAATGCTGTAACATTTTCTTCCTGATAGTTTATGCAACAGATATTGGACAAATGGAGAGCTAGAAGTGCATACAGCCACACAGAGAGGGCTCATTAATTCATTAACATTAAGGAACAGAATATCAAGACAAAAAAAGTATAAATATTAGAAAATGCCAAGCCACACTAAAAAACCCTTGCTGTTTTAGTTATGAGTGAATCAAGGTTTACTGTGTAAGATTTCGACTTAATGACTATTTTTCATTTCTCTGGAGAAGTAAGCTGTTAAGTAACCTGATAATGGAATTGACAAACTTATTACAGGTTACATAGAGTATAACAAAATTTCCAAATACTGCCCACATTTTCAGTCCCTTTAAGATTGTTACATCTATTCTCCATGAGGAGCACATAGTATTAAGTACATGTCTCTCCAATATTTACAAAACAACCATCAAAAAGCCCACCAACAGAGCCAGGGTGATCACTATCTTTTCTTCAAGCATGTGTGTTTACTAATACAAACAGATGGAGAAACTCCTAGAAAGGCGGAGCCTTGTGAACATGGTCAACTGGACTTCCTGGATACAACCATCCTCAAGCTAAGAGAAAACGCCACTGCAAAATTAGTTTAGCCAAAATCTGATGAACAATGGTTTGAGAAGTCGTAGCTAGACAATTGGATGCATCCTACAATCAAGACCATATGCATCTCCACAGAGGGTGATAACTATCTCATCTCACAGCATCAGGCCCCTTGATTTTGAATTAATGATCACACCGATGCAAAAGCCAATTGCTCATTGGAAACTCAATTGGATCTCACAAGGCCCTCTAAGAGGGAGCCCACCGGGAAAGCATTATTCCACTTCTTATTAAAGGGTTACTAACTCCCAGTCCTCAACACTACAGGAGAGTGTCGCCACAATAAATGGAACTTCCATAGGAGTGCACGCAGATATGAAGGACCAGAGCTAGTCAGGAAAATCCTCATTGTAATAAGCTTTCCTTCGAATACCGGACGGTAGTAATGTACAAGTAGAACCCTGTGGAATAAGTTGAGTTGTGGAGATCTAAATTGATCAGAGGAAATTGAAAAGTCCTACTATAATAAAGATCAATTAATATCCCAGGGACCAGACCATCGAAAAACCCTCCAAGGAAGCAGAGCACCATAAAGTCCAGAAGATGGGATCACACAATCAAACTAGGTAGCTTCTTCAATCACCTGATAAATCAAAAAAGGGCCTGCATCACCATTTGCAGGTCAGAATTTATATAGCAAAGGCTATGACTAAGCTAAAATTAGTCATCAACATCTAACTAAACAAAGCCCCTCTAAAATAACTACCAGATGAAGTAAAATGAAGACTACATAACCTGTTTCATTCTGGAAAAATGAAGAGAAGGCTGCATAACCTCTTAAGCACCTGTTCTTATCAACTCAAACATGACCGAAAAGGGCACTCAGACAAGACTTTCTCAAAGAGGAGAGAGAGATAGAGGGAGAGAGAGAGAGTCATGTAGGTGGGTACCACACGATCCAACAATCCTCACCTGCGTATGAAGAAGTGTCCTTCCAAATTCTCCATATAATAAAAGTCAAGCAAGGAAAATCATACCACCCGTACCCAACAAAACCTGCACAACAGAAACAGGCAAACCCAGTCAATGCCAAAGGTAATTCAATTTAACTCTAGGTCTCAATGATATCAAGCCATCATGCTTGCAACATTAGGGCCGGGAGGTACTATAAGCCTAGTCTATGCACTAGGACACCCTCTGTGATTTTCTTTTCGATGACTACTATATTTTTTGCAATTTACATTCATCGGGCATAATGAAAAACTAAATCAAATGTACACTATTATGTGCATCATAAAACAATGATTAAGTAAAAACTATGTCCACTTGAATTGACATGAAATTGGTACATAACCACAAAACCGTAAGAACTGGGCAGGTACTTATTATATATAATCACTGAGATATACTTGTCGGCCTATGTGAAGATGTTAATATACTCTCAAGCCTAAGAGAAGGGCTTTCTATTTGAGTATCTAATTGGTAAAATATGTCCACATTAGACAAAATAAACCAGCAGATGTTCAGAAAAAAGCACAAGTGGGCATTCTTTGTGTTCCATAGGCGCTGCTAATTTGAAGGCCTCTTGGAGATCACTTGATAGTCCAAAGCCTAACCAACTGGCTTTCTATTTGAGAAATTTATTGATCATCGTTGCCATTGATTTTGCATAGACACTGGAAACAGAATGTTAGATGAAGAAAATTAGAATGAATAGTACTGGTCGTGTTAATCCACGTGATTTCAGTTTTGCCATCATATCACGGAGTTGGAACTAAAGATACAAAGAGCAACAGCTGTCCTTGTCCACCCTCCTTTCAATCTTCATTGGAGCATTAATTGACCCAGAATGTTCAGTTAAAACATTCCACGACATTTTAAATGATCACCGCGCAAGGTAATCGTATTAAACCCTCCCCACATAGAAACCTTCCTGGTATCAATAATCCACTACCCTGACTTCCACTCAAAGACAGAGGTAGAGAGAGAGAGAAAGAGAGAGAGAGAGAGAGAGCAGAACTTGTAATTGATGGTGTAACTTCTTAAGTATTCATAACAGCGAAGCTCTAGCATATAGCCTAGGAGAAAGATGAAAACAACAAGGTGAAGGGTTCTAAGTAGCAACTTCTATGACCAATAAATTATCGACAGACACTGTTTAGAATCGCCAGCCACGCGACAAAATAGGATCAACCGACCTCAACCCAGCGATCACCAACTCAGTGGGAGGAAAAACTTCTATGATGCATGAAACGATCAATCAAAGCGGGGGCGACGATCGATCAAAGCGAGTTAAAAAGAGCTTCTGCAAGGAGAGAGTACCTTCGGGGTCGATTCGATCACCGGTCGGCCGCTGCGCCGAGGAACAATGGCCGAGAGCCAGAGAAAGTGAGCGAGGAAGCAGTTGGGGTACGTTGCAGGGATGACAATTTAAAAAACAAGAGGAGAAAATGTGTTTGCTCTGCCCAGACGTTATTTGTATTCGCTCTTCTGGGATAAGTATCCGGATACCTTTCTGCTCTTTAATAATTAGTGAATCCTTTTTTTTTTTTTGGTCCCATATAATTGGTGAATTAGATTGGATTATATTAGATTAGGAGATTTTGTAACATAGCTCACGCTCTTTATCAAGAAGAAAATCAAATGAATTTTCACTATTTTCAATAAGAATAACCATCGACAAAAAGCATTGACATCAATATATTAGAGAATTCTGTTAACTAATCTTAGAAAACAAGATAAAATTAAATGCAAAGAAATATGATGAAGAAGGTGACAAAGTTAATTTTTAAGTAGGAAAAAAATGATGAGTTGATTTTATTTTTAATGAAGAAATGGGCGGGGAGGGGTGATCACCGAGCAGCTCCTCTTGTTGATTGTGATGTGTATTAAATGGGTGTCATATTATGTACGGCGAAGGTAAGGGTATATTTTTTAACTTGAACTCGTATATGATATTAACAAACTTTATTTTGAGTTATGGTCATTTTAATGAATATCCTTGGTACTTGTCAAATATTTTTATTAAGGGGATCTTCGATCTTCAATATGTAATTGGGTATATTACGATGGCAATCAATATATTAGAGTCGTGATATTTTTTTTATTTAATTGCTTAGTAAGTGTTTTGGAGACACTTTTAAGTAAATCTTTTTATGTTGGGTCTTTATGGTCCTTAGAAAAACAAAAAACTTCACTACTTCAGCTCAGGGTTAGTAAGTTCTTCGAGAGGAAAACCTAGTGGAAATTTCCAAGTATTATGCAAAGAGTGCAATAGACCAGTAAACTTTTCAGTTTGGTATGATCAATTTCTAAATCTTTTATAAAGAGAAAAGTTCAACAAAATCCTCCCATAGGAAATTTGCCATTGTTACTATAAAAAACCACTTAAGTGTGGCGATATGTCGAACCAAATAAGGCATAACTGAAAAAAAAATTTCCAGTACTCTTTCCAATAAAAAACAATTTCAAGATTCAACTCAACCTAAATTTAGAGCATGATTGCATTTTTTTGGACCTGGTATCTTTTTTCCCCTCCCGTTTTCTGTCTTCGTGTCATACCAATTTTGAGTACAAAGAGGAAAGAAGAAGAAGAAGAAAGGCAGGCGGATGTGTCACGCATAGGTCGGTGCGACAAAGGGAAGATTAGGCTAGACACCACCGGTCGGACCGGTTGGTTTTAGCCTTCCTTCTTTTCTTTCTTACTTTTGGTGCGTATGGACAGAGAGGCGTTCTTCGTTTCTTGTTTGACGGGGTGCAAGACTCTTCTTCCAAGCCAAATCACAAATAAATAATAATAATAAATAATAATAATAATAATAATAATAATAATAATAATAATAATAATAATAATAATAATAATAATAATAATAATAATAATAAAATTAAAGAAATAGTTGCGAGATCACGCTTAACTACAGTCCATTCACATTATTGACCGGACTTCCTGTGCAATTTTCCTGTTTTGCTTTCATCTTGACTCAAAGTTGACTGTCGGCCTCATTTGCATCTTCTTTCCTCCTCTCTTCCTCTCTTCCGTTTCTCAATCATCTCTTTGCTTAGAGTTTCACTGCAGGCCATGGTTTCATTCTGTGGTCTCCCTTCTTTCTTCCTTTCGTTTTCTTTCGTTTTGCTATCGCCATTCTCAAACTTCATTGGCGCTCAAGCTCAAAATTATGATTATGATTATCCAATTGCCACGCTTTCAAAATGGTGGACAAATAACGCAACACTAGTGACTTCCCCCGACATAGAGATGGATCGATCGTGCTGGCAATTCTACTCCGAGCCAAAGAAGCTAATAGCCCTGCCTTTGCCTGCGGCTTCTACTGTAATGGTAACTGCAACTCTTACCTCTTTGCCATTTTCATCGTCTAAGTTGATAGTATCGACTCAATTGCTTCGGGTAGTCCACAAGTAGTGTGGTCTGCCTACCGAAAGAATTCTGTAAAGATCGGCGCAACGTTGGACCTCACGTCCGAAGGCGACTTGGTGTTGAAAGATGCTGATGGTAAAGATTGTTTGGTCTACAAACACTTCTGGAAAGTCCGTTGTAGGCTTGAACTTGACATATTTGGAGAACCTCGTGTGGTTTAATGACACGACACTACATCACATTCACATTATTGACAGGACTTTCTGTGCAATTTTCCTATTTTGCTTAATTGTTGATTACGTCATTCCACAAATAGTGTGGTCTGCCAATCGAAACAAGCCTGTAAAGATCAGGGCGACGTTGGAGCTCACGTCCGAAGGCGACTTGATCAAAGGAAATCGGAACTACAATAAAGATCAATTGATATCCCAGGAACCAGACCATTGAAAAACACTCGAAGGAAGCAGGACACCATAAAGTCCAGAAGATTGGATCACACAATCCATTTGGGTAGCTTCTCCAATCACCTGACAAATTAAAAAAGGGCCTGCATCGCCATTGGCAGTTCAGAATGTACATAGCAAAGGCCATGACTAAGCTAGTCATCAACCTCTAACTAAACAAAGGCCCTCTAAAATAATTACCAAATGAAGTAAAATGAAAGCTACATAACCTGTTTTATTCTGAAAAATGAAGAGAAGGCTACATAACCTCTTAAGCACCTGTATTTATCAATTCAAACATGACTGAAAAGGGGACTCAGACAAGAATTTCTCAGAGAGAGAGAGAGAGAGAGAGAGAGAGAGAGAGAGACTCATGTAGGTGGATGCCACATGATCCGACAATCCTTACCTGCATATGAAGACATGTCCTTCAAAATTCTCTATATAATAAAAGTCAAGCAAGAAAAATCATACCACCCGTGCCCGACAAAACCTGCAAAACAGAAACAAGCAAACCTAGTCGATGCCAAAGGATATTCAATTTAACTCTAGGTCCCAATGATATTCAGTTAAACCCTCCCCACGTAGAAACCTTCCCCAGTATCAATAATCCCCCACCCTGACTACAGCACAAAGACAGAGCCAGAGAGAGAGAGAGAGAGAGCAAGGATCTTGCAATTGATGGTGTAGCTTCTTAAGTATTCATAACAGCAAGGCTCTAGCATGTAGCCTAGGAGAAAGACGAAAACAACAAGATAAAGGGTTCTAAATAGCAACTTCTATGACCGATAAAGTACCGGCACTGTTTATAATCTCCATCCTCGCAGTAAAATCAGGATCAACCGACCTCAGCTCAGCGATCACCAACCCATTGGGAGGAACAACTTCTTCTGACGCGTGAAACAGTCAATTAAAGAGGGGCAATGCCAGGATACGGACAAATGAACCAACTCCTCACATCCAAAAGCCCAAATTTACACATCCCCACGGTTCACGTCACCAGATTCCCTCGCGATTCAAGCAGCGATCTGCGCACAAAATTACAAAAATGAGGTAAACGCGACAGTTAGAAACGAACCACCTCAAAACGACCGGAGACCCCTCGATTTCGAAAGGATCGAAAAAGGTATCACCGAACTTTTTCTCACAATAGGTGATCGGAGCCGGATAATCGAGAATTCCGTGGCACGCTATCATGATCGGACCGACTACGCAACCATATGAACACGCACACCGGAAAGAGAACACCGACAATCTCAAGGGCAACGATCGATCGAAGCGAGTTAGTAGAGCTTCTACGGGGGAGATAGTACCGTCGGTTAAAGATCAAAGATCCCCTTAATAATTGACGTTACAACATTAGAGAATTGGGTTAGCCAGTCTTGGAAGACACGATAAAATAAAATGCGAAGAAACATGATGAAGAAAGTGACAAAGTTAATTTATGAGCAGGAAAAAAATGATGAGTCTATTCTTTATTTTGTTTTATTTTTTATTATGAAGAAATGGGAGGGGAGAGGCGATCCCCGGTGGCTCCTCTATTGATTGTGATGCGTATTGTATGGATGTCATATTCATGTATGGCAAAGATGAGGACACCTTTTTGAACTTCGGCTCGTATTTGATATCGGCAAATTTTATTTTGATTTATGGCCATTTTGATGAGTATCTTGGGCACTTGTTAAATATTTTTATTAAGGGGATCTTTGATCTTTGACATGTAATCGGGTACATTACGGTAACAATCAATGTATTGAGAATCGTAATATTTTCTTACTTAGTTGTTTAATAAGTGTTTTCAAGGCACATTTTAAGTAAATCCTTTAAAAATCGGGTCTTTACACTTCTTAAAGATACTTCATTGCTGTACCTCGGATTAGAAAGTTCTTCGGAAGGAAAAATCTAGTGGAAATTTTCAAGTATTATGCAAACAAAAAATGCAATTGACTGGTAAACTTTTTGCTTTAGTACAATCAATTTCTAATTTTTTCATGAATAGAAAAGTTCAACGAGATCCTCCCACACAGTTGGTTGGGCTCTACTACCTCAACGCTGAGGGAATGAGTTCAAATCTCTACATTGTCAACACGTCTTAAGTAAGGGGCCATGGTGATGGGGTCTTGTGCTAGCTTCCCCGAGATTTACGTCTAAATATTATTGAGCATAAGCTTCACGCACATGCAAGTGTGCAGAGGGAATATTAGGACAATCACCACCGGGAGGACCGGCTGCTTTTGGCCTTTCTTCTTTTTCTTTCCTACTTGTGCCGCGTCTGGGCAAAGAGTCAAAAGACGCGTACTTATTTTCATTTTTTGACGGGATGCAAGTCTCAAATTCCAACCCAAACCACCCAAAAAAGAAAAAAATTAAAAATTAAAGAAAGAGTTGCAAGATCACGCTTGGCGACACTCCATTCACATTATTGAGAGGACTTCCTGCTGCGCAATTTTCCTGTTCTGCTTTCATCTTTTGACTCAAAGTCATCGTCTCTTATTTGCATCTTCTCCCTTCCTCTCTTCCATTTCTTAATCATCTCTCTGCTCAGAGTTTCACTGTAGGCTATGGTTTCATTCTGCAGTCTCCCTTCTTTCTTCCTCTCCTTATCCTTCATTTTGCTATCGCCAATCTCAAACTTCATTGACGCTCAAGCTCATGATTATGATCATCCAAACGCGAAGCTTTCAACACGGTGGACAAATAACGCGACGGCTACTCATGTCATCCAATTTGTAGATGGATCGACCGTGCAGACAATTCTACTCCACAACAAAGAAGCTTTCGACCATGCCTACGCCTGCGGCTTCTACTGTAATGGTACCAGCAACTCTTACCTCTTTGCTGTTTTCATCGTCCAACTCAGTAGTAGTGGCGTAATTTATAATTATCGTATTCCACAAGTAGTGTGGTCTGCCAATCGAAACAATTCCGTAAAGATTGGAGCGACGTTGGAGCTCACGTCCAAAGGCGATTTGGTGTTGAAAGATGTTGATGGTACGGTAGCTTGGTCCACAAACACTTCTGGAAAGTCTGTTGTAAGCTTGAACTTGACAGATTTGGGGAATCTCATGTTGTTTGATAAGGACGATTCGACTGTTTGGCAATCTTTTGATGAGCCAACCGACTCACTTGTCCTCAGACAAAAGTTGAGGGTGGGGCAAAGATTAACGGTGAGTGTTTCTGAGACAAATTGGACCATTGACGGTATGATACGCTTTCCATGAATGGCGATGCTTTATCTGCTCAAGTGGAGACTAATCCTCCTCAGATCTATTTTCAATATAAATCTCATATTCAGAATGCAAGTATCGAGTTTTCTTATGTTGAGTTGGAAAATGGAAGCTTGTCTTGGTTCTCAAATTCTACCTCGAACTGGAGCTTGATTTCAGTCCCTCTAGCATCTTCTATACAATACATGAAGTTGGGCTCCGATGGGCATTTGAGAGTGTTTGAGTTGATTTCATATCAGTGGCAAGAAGTGGCCGATCTTTTCAAAGAGTATGTCCGGGACTGTGCCTATCCGACTGTGTGTGGGCGATATGGAATTTGCTCCGATGGGCAATGTAGTTGTCCAGTTTCGAGTGGGAAGACGAGCTATTTCTAGCAAGTAGATGTTAGGCAGCCTAGTCTTGGGTGTTTTGAGAATGTTCCATTGTCTTGTGGGGCTTCACAACAACAAAGTCTTTTGGCTCCAAAATATCGCATATTTTAGTCTCGCTCTAGATCTCAAGAACATAGATGCTTCAAGTTGTAAAGAGGCTTGCGCAAAGAATTGTTTCTGCAAAGCAGCTTTGTTCCAGTATTATCCGAATCGCACTAGTGGCAATTGTTACTTACCAACTCAAGTGTTTTCATTAATGAATGTTAACGAGAAAACGTTTCCCTATGATTCTATTGCTTACCTTAAAGTACAAAATGTGGCCAATGAAGCTACAGGCAAACGTCTCTCTGTAATACTTGGGTCCAGCCTCAGAGCTTTCTTTGCCATGATAGTTTTCATAGTAGCCATAGTTTTGTTTGTTCAAAAGAGATATGATAATCAAGCAGAGGAGGATTACCTTGATCAGGTACCTGGAATGCCCAATAGATTCGCCTATGATGATATGAAAACCATCACGGGAGAATTCGGCAAAAAGCTTGGCGAAGGTGGTTTTGGTTCTGTTTTTGAAGGTACTCTAAGCGACGGCACAAAAGTTGCAGTAAAACGCCTTGATGATTTTGGGTAGGTTAAGAAATCCTTTCTAGCTGAAGTTAGACTATTGGCAGCATCCATCACGTGAACTTGGAAAGACTCATGGGATTTTGCGCCGAGAAATCTCATAGGCTCCTTATCTATGAGTACATGTCGAACGGATCTCTAGATAGATGGATCTTTCACAAATCCAGTGAATGTATTCTCGATTGGCAACAAAGGAAAAAGATCATTCTTGCTATAGCAAAAGGACTTAATTATCTTCATGAAGAGTGTAGACAGAAGATAATTCACTTAGACATTAAACCTCAAAATAGCCTCTTGGATGAAAATTTCAATGCTAAGGTTGCTGATTTTGGATTATCGAAGTTGATAGATAAGGACCAAAGCCAAGTTGCCACAACCATGAGAGGAACTCCTGGTTATTTGGCCCCCGAGTGGCTGAGTGCAGCAATCATTGAAAAGGTCGACGTGTATAGCTTTGGCGTGGTAATCTTGGAGATAATGTGTGGGAGAAAAATCTTCGATCGCTCTCTAGATGAAGAAGACATGTATTTACTTAGCCTTTTTAAGAGAAAGGCAAAAGAGGAACAGTTATTGGACATTGTGGATAAGTCTAGTGATGACATGCAACTAAATGGACCACATGCCGTGAGTATGATGAGGATTGCCGCATGGTGCTTGCAAGGAGACTATATAAAGAGGCCTTCCATATCCATGATCATCAAGGCATTAGAGGGCATCATGAAAGTTCAAGAAGGCTTGGATTATGACTTCTCTGCTCAGCCTTCCACTAGTGGAGTGGCAAGATTCGATCCCATGGACATCGAATTCAGTGCTTCCACTGCATTATTACCCTCAATCTTAAGTGGTCCACGATGACGCGGCAAATTTATAAGAACCTTTCTTTGTAGAACGTGCGGGCAATTGAATTTTTCAGTCTATGAGGACTCTGGCTTGTCTTTCTCTTTTTTAGGTCCCAAAAAAAGCATGTGGCATTATATCATTTGCCGTTTTCACTTCGCCAAAGTGTGGACTTTGCCATAACTTGTCGATGGATTGACTTGGTTAGGATATTGCAATTGAGTTTCATTGCTTATGTAGAAACCAATCGTGCTCAAGTTTGTTGTGTCTAATTTGTGTATGTTAAAAGACTAGTCAGCTATTGGTAACATCGTTTGGTAGCTTTACCATGTCATGTATCCAAATCAAATTTACTTTTTGGTTCCAACACCCGATCCTTCGGATTCAATGACTCTGCCCCCGCATTTTCCTCATTTCAAAATTAATGGGCTATTTTTTAATCCATTTTGCGAGCACACGGTTGAAACCAATAAAGATAACTGGGAGAATTTCATCATAGGAAAGTTCAGATTTTTCCTAGTGACTTCTACAATATGGTAGGTTAATAATAATCTTGAATTCCAGCTTCTCAAGGATCTGTCGAGGTCGTTCTGATGCATATGTTTGTCAAAAATAAAGAATTGAGATGTTTGGACATTCAAGATTCGACTTTTCGAGCTTTAGATAACACTGATTATTCTTAATAACTTCGGCTTTTCCACTGTCTTTAATCAAACATTGATCCAAGCGTGCTGATCCATCAAATTTAATCGGGGCATAAAAAGCTTATTCGGGTCTTATTTTGGCCCCGGAACTACTCGCACAATTAATGAAAGTTCAAAGCAAGAAGAGATACTTCGTTCCTTTTGGCCTTTCTTTGGCCTTTCTTCTTTTCTATACCGGTTGCTGTTGGCCTTTCTTTGGCCCTTCTTCTTCTTCTTCTTCTTCTTTTGTAGCTTTACGTATACAAGAAGAGATACTTCATTCCTTGTTTGACGAGTAGCGAGTCTCTTCCAATCCAAACCACCAAAAGAAAATAAAAATAAAAATCAGAGTTGCGAACCTCTTTTCGCTATTTGACAATGGAAGAAAGAAAGAAGTGATTTTTTTTTTTTTTTTTTTGGGGCCCTTCTGACTTGAGCTTCTATTTGGGGTGTGTTTATTTAATGGAAAATAAATGAATGATTTTGAAAATATTTTCCAAAAAATGATTACTTGTGTCATTTATAAAAAATGAATGAATGAAAAATATTTTTATTTTTCACGAAATATTTAGATATAAATTATCGTCGACCATTTTTTTAGTGAATCAAGACAGAAAAAGTTTAAATATTAGGAAAGCCAAGCCACACTAATTTTTTTTTGCTGTTTTAGTTATGAGTGAATCAAGGTTTGCTGTGTAATATTAGAAAAGGCCAAGCCAACCTGTCAATGGAATTGACGAACTTATCACAAGTTACATAGAGTATGACAAATTTCCAAATACTGCTCACATTTTCATTCCCTGTAAGACTGGTACATCTATTCTCCATGAGAAGCACATACTATAAAATTCTTGTCTCTCCAATATTGACAAAACAACCATAAAAAAGCCCACCAGCAGAGCCAGGGTGGTCACTATCTTTTCTTCAAGCGTGTGTGTTTACTGATACAAACAGACAGAGAAACTCCCAGAAAGGGGGAGCCTTGTGAACATGGTCAACTGGACTTCCTGGATACAACCATCGTCAAGCTAAGAGAAAACGCCCCTGCAAAACGCCCCATGTTCTGAGAAGTCATAGCTAGACAATAGTATATATCCTACAATCAAGACCATGTGCATCTCCATAGATGGTGATAACTATCTCATCTCAAAACATCAGGCCCCTTGATTTTGAATTAATGATCACATCAATGCAAAAGCCAATTACTCATTGGAAACTCAATTGGATCTCACAAGTGATGGGAGAACAGTAACAATTCGAACAATATCGAATTAACACAGCGGAATAAAATAATCTCCCCTCTTATGTAAACCTAATAGGAATTGATATAGTAGAGTAAAATAAATACCAAGCACGCAAACACAAGACGATTTTTTTACGTGGAATACCTCCTCGATGTGAGGAGATCAAAAACCACAGAACTGGAGTCCACCCAAAAATCTTCACTATCAACAAAATTGGGTGAACAATGTTCTTCTCTAGCAAATACTAGAGGTACATAGTAGCAAAGACCTCAAGAACATAATTCTTGGCAATACACATGTGTCACGGCCCGTGAGAAAGACAAGCCAAGAGGGTTCTTGAGGACGGACGTGACACATCCGACCCTCGACCGATATCCCGAGACTTAGAGTATTCTCGAGTCTTCTAGAATACTCCGGGGAAGGGCGTACGGTATTTGTACGCATACGTTATAAATGCGAGTAGCTGGTAGTTGGGAGTAAATATGGGTAGTTGGGGAGATGCAATCTCCACCGTTAGATCTACGGGAGATCTACGGATACGGTTTGCCTTGTACTTGTATATAAAGGGGTCTCCTCCCTTCATTGTATTTCATTCACAAGTAATACAAAACCAGAGCTTTTCTCTCTAAGAGTTTCTCTCTCTATACACGAGTCTTGTGAGTCGAGTGTGAAAGGCTGCTTAGGGGTAAAACCTTAAGGTCGCACGGGTCAGCCTACGTGTGATCGAGAGTGAATCGATCGGCCCGTGACAAGTGGTATCAGAGCTGATTTGTGATCCAAGCGCAAGTGCAATGGCTGACCCACGATCTGACGAGGCGCTCGCCATGGGTGGTGACGGTGCTGATCGTGGGCAGAACATCGAGAAGGGCGGTGCCAAAGGGAAGAAGTCCCGTGGTAGTTCGAGGGATCCAATGGGGGATCTTGCACAACGGATGGCAAAACTAGAGTTGTTCGTCACCGATGTCCAAGGATCGGTCGACGCCGACCAGGCACCGTGGACGGAGTTGACGCCGGAAGAGAGGAGCTGATTGCGGATGTGCAAGAGCTCAAGGCGGCATGGGAGAACTCCGTCATGAGTTCTTTGGGGACCCTACGGGAGGAACTCGCGCAACGGTACGAACCTTTGGAGGCCACGATGGCGACCATGCGCGCGGAGATAGCGGAGCTTACGGGTAAGCTCGCCGGAAGCACAAGCTGCACGCGTGAACGGAGTGATCACGGTGCAAGGTCCACGAGTGGACACGCCGAAGCCGAAAGAATTTCGGGGCTCTCGGGTGGCCAAGGATGTGGACAACTTTCTGTGGTACATGGAGCGTTACTTCCAAGCCATGGGAATCAACGACGACCAAACACGGGTAAACACTACATCGATGTATTTAGCTGATAGTGCATTGTTGTGGTGGCATCGTCGGTCGGATGATAGGTGCGGGAATCCTATCGCGACCTGGGGTGGTTTCGTCGAAGAGTTCCGACGGAACTATTTTCCCGCTTATGCGGAGGAGGAAGCTCGTGACGAGTTGAAACGTCTTGAGCAGAAGGGTGGTGTGCGCGACTACATCAAGCGGTTTTCGGAGTTGCTACTCCAAATCCCCTCGATGAATGAAGTTGAAGCGTTTCACCAGTTCATGGGTGGTCTCAAACCATGGACGAAGCACGAGTTGAAGCGGTACAACGTGGGAGATCTCACTACGGCCATGACCATAGCCGAGTCGCTCGTGGAGTACAAGGCGTCACCTTCCACATCCCGAACGGACACTCGTCCTAAGGACAAAGCCATTGGTGGGGGAGATCGAGGGAGATACAATCGCCCGACCGGAGGTAGACCACCACCGGCTGGTCCTCATCCTCACCGGGCTCATGCTGGGCCAAATGGAGGAGGGCAAAGGAAGGTACGCTCGTATAGCTGTTTCTTTTGCGATGGTCCGCACATGGCGCGGGATTGCCCGAACAAGGCCAAGTTGGCCGCTCTTTGCAAAGAGGAAGAGCCGAGGGAGGAAGCACGATTGGGATCGTTGCGACTCCTTGGCACGATCAAAGCCAAGAAGGCGAAGGAGCCTAAAGGCTTGATGTTCGCGGACGTGAAGATCGGAGTGACCACGATGAGTGTGCTCGTGGACACGGGAGCATCCGACATCTTCATCTCGGAGGAAGCCGCGAAGAAACTTAACCTACGGGTTGAGAAAGGAGTCGGTTGGCTCAAAACGGTGGTCGAAGGAAGTCCCCTGCGATCGGTGTGGCGGGACGTGGAGCTACAACTCGGATCATGGAAGGGCAAAGAAATTCTAGAGGTAATTCCACTCGATGACTATGATATTGTCATTGGAATTAGATTCCTAGATAGAATCCATGCGGTTGTAGTTCCCTTTGCCGAATGCATATGCGTGTTGGACAAGAACTGTCAATGTGTGATTCCGGTCCATCGTGAGTCGAAGCGTGATCGGAGAATGATTTCGGCCATGCGACTCACCAAAGGAGCAAGGAAGGGTGAAGTGACCTTCCTGGCGACCTTGAAGAGCGAGGACGACAAGGGTGAAGGGAAAGAAGTCCCGACGGAAGCAACCCAAGTCCTCGACTCGTTCAAGGATGTCATGCCTTCGGAGCTGCCGAAGAAGTTGCCACCCAAGAGAGGTGGATCACCGGATCGAGCTAGTGCCGATGCTCAACCGCCCGCCATGGCGCCCTACCGCATGGCACCGCCCTGAATTGGAAGAATTAAGGAGACAACTCAAGGAGCTGCTCGACGCGGGCTACATACGGCCGTAAAAAGCCCCGTTCGGTGCGCCCGGTCCTATTTCGAAGAAGCACGATGGGTCACTCCCGGATGTGCATCGACTACCGAGCGCTGAACAAACTGACTGTGAAGAACAAGTACCCGATCCCGCTCATCGCGGATCTCTTCGATCAACTTGGTGGAGCTCAGTGGTTTACCAAGCTGGATCTTTGATCGGGCTACTATCAAGTTCGGGTCGCTGAAGGGGATGAGCCAAAAACAGCTTGCGTGACGCGGTATGGATCCTACGAGTTCATGGTGATGCCGTTCGGCTTGACCAACGCTCTTGCTACCTTTTGCACAATGATGAACAAGGTACTCCACCCTTTCCTAGATAGGTTCGTAGTGGTTTACCTAGATGACATTGTCATATATAGTCGTACGTTGGGAGAGCATGTCGAACACATAAGGCGGAGTCTTCCAAGTTCGCGCGAGAACGGGCGTACGTTAAGCGCGAGAAGTGTGCCTTCGCCCAAGAAGAAGTTCCGTTCTTGGGGCACATCGTCGGAGGAGGGCGAGTGCGAATGGATAAGGCGAAGATTCAATCTATCGTCGAATGGGAGCCACCGATGAAGGTGCCGGCGTTGAGGTCATTCCTAGGCCTCACCAACTATTACCGGCGATTCATCCGGAGCTACTCAAGTATCACCGTGCCACTCACGGACTTGTTGAAGAAGGAGAAGGCGTGGGAGTGGACGGATCGTTGCCAAAGAGCCTTCGACCGATTGAAGCGAGCCATGACCGAGGAGCCGGTGTTGGCGTTGCCCGACCACACCAAATCCTATGAGGTAGAGACCGACGCATCAGATTATGCGATCGGTGGTGTTCTTATGCAGGATGGACATCTGGTGGCGTTTGAGTCCCGAAAGCTGAACGACACCGAGCGTCGTTACACCGTCCAAGAGAAGGAGATGACCGCGGTGGTACACTGCCTTCGGACGTGGAGACACTACATCCTGGGATCAAAGTTCGTTGTAAGGACGGACAACGTGGCCACGAGCTACTTTCGACCCAAAAGAAGTTGAGTCCGAAGCAAGCTTGATGGCAGGATTTCCTAGTAGAGTTCGACTACGCGTTAGAGTACAAGCCGGGGAAGGCCAACTCTGTGGCAGACGCGTTGAGCCGAAAGACGGAGCTAATGAGCCACACGATGAGTCGGCCGAGTTGTCCTTGGGTCGACCGCATCAAGGAGGGGTTGATACACGACCCAAGAGCTCAAGCCCTCATCGGGTATGCCAAAGAAGGTAAGACCCGACAGTTCTGGTGTGAGGACGAACTCCTCTACACCAAGGGAAGGCGGTTGTACGTGCCTTTCTATGGGAAGCTAAGGAAGGAGATCTTGCGCGAGTGCCACGACTCGAAGTGGGCGGGTCATCCAGGGATCCACCGCACGTTGGCCCTCGTCGAAGATCGGTACTATTGGCCACAAATGCGCGACGACGTGGAGGCGTATGTGAAGACTTGTCTGACATGCCAACAAGACAAGCTGGAGCAACGATCGTCGCCGGGTTTGTTGGAGCCACTTCCCATCCTAACTCGTCTATGGGAAAGCATTTCCATGGACTTCATCGTCAACCTACCGAAGTCTGAAGGGTGTAGGACTCTAATGGTGGTGGTTGACCGGTTCTCCAAGTACGCAACCTTTGTGCCTGCGACAAAGGATTGCCCGGCCGAGGAGGCGGCCAAGCTGTTCATGAAACATGTGGTGAAGTATTGGGGAGTACCACAAACGATCGTGAGTGATCGGGACCCCCGCTTCACGGGACGTTTCCGGTCCGAATTGTTCAAGCTGCTGGGGTCGGAGCTGAATATGTCAACAAGTTTGCATCCCCAAACCGACGGTCAGACGGAGCGGGTCAATGCTCTCTTGGAGATCTACCTCCGACACTACGTGAGCACGACGCAAGTGAATTGGGCGAAACTGATCGACGTAGCCCAGTTCTCCTACAACTGCGGCGGAGCGAGTCGGCCGCCGAGTCCGTTCGAGGTTGCAACTGGGCAACAACCGAACACCCCGAGCACAATTGCTTCGGGTTACTAGGGGAGTAGTTCACCCGCGTACAAGTTCGCCAAAAACATGCAAGAAGAGGCGGACTTGGCACGGGCGTGTCTACACAAGGCCTCCAAACGCATGAAGAAATGGGCGGATAAGAAGCGACGGCATGTGGAGTTCCAAGTAGGAGACCAAGTGTTGGCTAAGCTGCACGTGGTTCTTCGATACAAGGACGTGCACAAGGGGTTGATCCGTCGCTATGAGGGGCCATTTCAAGTGCTACAACGGGTTGGAAAGGTCGCATACAAACTGGAACTACCTCTAAAGCTAAAGGTGCATCCGGTTTTCCACGTAAGTATGCTTAAACCTTTCCAAGTTGATGAGGAAGACTCGGGTCGAGGGGAATCACAAAGGGCGCCGCTCAGGGCAAAGACCTCGTATGATCGAGAAGTCGAAAGCATTTTGGCAGATCGAGTCATACGGAAGAGGTATTGCGCGGCCAAGCGTGAATTTTTTATCCGATGGAAGGGTTTTCCGGAGAGTGAAGCTAGTTGGGAGCCCGAGGAGAGTCTTTGGCAGTTCAAGAAAGAGATTGAAGCCTTTCATGCCGAAAATGCGACGAGGGCGTCGCCTGATTAGGTGGGGGAGAATGTCACGGCCAGTGAGAAAGACAAGCCAAGAGGGTTCTTGAGGACGGGCGTGACACATCCGACCCTCGACCGATATCCCGAGACTTAGAGTATTCTCGAGTCTTCTAGAATACTCCTGGGGAAGGGCGATACGGTATTTGTACGCATACGTTATAAATGCGAGTAGCTGGTAGTTGGGAGTAAATATGGGTAGTTGGGGAGGTGCAATCTCCACCGTTAGATCTACGGGAGATCTACGGATACGGTTTGCCTTGTATTTGTATATAAAGGGGTCTCCTCCCTTCATTGTATTTCATTCACAAGTAATACAAAACCAGAGCTTCTCTCTCTAAGAGTTTCTCTCTCCATACACGAGTCTTGTGAGTCGAGTGTGAAAGGCTGCTTAGGGGTAAAACCTTAAGGCCGCACGGGTCAGCCTATGTGTGATCGAGAGTGAATCGATCGGCCCGTGACACATGAATATCACAAGAAATCAAGGATAAATCTGACCAAAAATGCAGGTTTTGATCAATCCATGAAAAACCTGATGTAGGGAGCTTCAGACGAAAATCAAACCGTTTAGATTTGAGAAAATTGCGCCACGAATATGTTGACAAAATTTCAGCTCAATCGAACCACGAATCGACCTCCGATGCCAGCTTGATGTAAATTAGATATTGCCCAACTCCCAAATTTTCTGCTTTCTCTTTTTCTCTTGTTACTATTTCCTTTTGCGGCTACCACTCTTATAAGGATAGTGAGAAACCCTATTTTTCCATATAACTTATCATATGGGCTCAAACCCTTTTTTGGGCTTGCAACTCATTGAGCTTCCTCCACATAGGAGTAAACCCAGCTAACAACAAGGCCCTCTAACGGGGAGCACACCAGCAAAGCATTATTCCACTTCTTGTTAAAGGTTTACTAACTCCCAGCCTTCAACACTACATGAGAGTGTCGCCACAATAAATGGAACTTCCATAGAAGTGCACCTAGATCCGAAGGACCAAAGCTAGTTAGTAAAATCCCTTACTCATTGTAATAGGCTTTCCTTCGAATGGCAGACAGTGGTAATGTACAACTAGAACGCTGTGGAAAGATTAAGTTGAGTACTGGAGATCTATATTGATCAGAGGAAATCGGAAAGTCCAACTATAATAAAGATCAATTGATATCCCAGGAACCAGACTATCGAAAAACACGCCAAGGAAGAAGGGCACCATAAAGTCCAGAAGATGGGATCACACAATCAAATTAGAGAGAGAGAGAGAGAGAGAGAGAGACTCACGTAGGTGAATGTCACATGATCCAACGATCCTTACCTGCATATGAAGACATGTCCTTCCAAATTCTCCATATAATAAAAGTCAAGCAAGAAAAATCATACCACCTCTACCCAACAAAACCTGCACAACAGAAACAGGCAAACCTAGTCGATGCCAGAGGATATTCAATTTAACTCTAGTTCCCAACGATATCAAGCCATCATACTTGCAACATCAGGGCTGGGAGATACTATAAGCCGAGTCCACGCACCATGACATCCTTTGTGATTTTCTTTTCAATGACTTCAGTATTTTTTACAACTCTACATTCATCAGGCATTATGAAAAACTAAATCACATGTACACTTTAATGTGCATCATAAAACAATGATTAAGTAAAAACTACGTCCACTTGAATTGATATGAAACTGGTACATAATCACAAAACCATAAACGCTGGGCAGGTACTTATACTTGTTGGCCAATGTGAAGATGTTAATATTCTCTCAAGCCTAAGAGAAGGGCTTTCTATTTGAGTATCTAATTGGAAAAAAATGTCCATATTAGACAAAGTAAACCAGCAGATGTTCAGAAAAGCACAAGTATACATTCTTTGTGTGCAATAGGTGCTGCTAATTGGAAGGCCTCTTGGAGGTAACATGATAGTCTAAAGCCTGAGCAACTGGCTTTCTATTTGAGTAATTTATTGATCATTGTCGCCACTGATTTTGCATAGAGACACCGGAAAGAAATGTTAGATGAAGAAGATTAGAATGAATAGTACTGGTTGTGTAAATCCACGCATTTTCATTTTTTCCATCATATTACAGAGTTGGAAACCATCATATTACGGAGTTGGAAATAAAGATACATAGAGCAACAGCTGTCCTTCCCCCCCTCCCCCACTTCCTTCTTTCAATATTCATCATAGCATCAACTGACCCAGAATGTTCAGTTCAAACACTCCACGACATCTGAATTGATTGTCCCGGTAACGATAATCCACTACCGACAGAGAGAGAGAGAGAGAGAGAGAGAGGAACTTGTATCTGATGGTGTAACTCCTTAAGTATTCATAGCAGCAAAGCTCTAGCATATAGCCTAGGAGAAAGACCAAAACAACAAGGTAAAGGGTTCTAGGTAGCAACTTCTATGACCAATAAAGTACTGGCACTGTTTATAATCGCCATCCTCGCAGTGAAATCAGGATCAACCGACCTCAGCCCAGCGATCACCAACCCAGTAGGAGGAAAAACTTCTTATGACGCATGAAACAATCAATGAAAGGGAGGCGGGGGGAACATAAAGCCAGGATACGGAAAATGAACCAACTCCTCAGATCCAAAAACACAAAGTTACACACCCCCACGGTTCACGTCACCGGATTCCCTCGCGATTCAAGCCACAGTTCGCGCGCAAATTTACAAAAATGAGGTAAAACGCGACGGCTTGAAACGAATCACCGCAAAACGACTGGAGACCCCTCGATTTCGAAAGGATCGAAAAAGGTATCACCGAACGTATTCTCACGACAGGTGATCGGAGCCGGACAACGGAGAATTCCGCGGCACGCTATCATGATGGGACCGACTACGCTACCGAATGAGCACGCACACCGAAAAGAGAAGGCCGACAATCTTAAAGGCGATGAGCGATCGATCGAAGCGAGTCAAAAGAGCTTCTGTGGGGAGAGAGAGTAGGGGTCGATTCGATCGCCGGTGGCCGCCGCGCGGTGGGACAATCGCCGAGAGCCAGAGTAAGAGAGAGAGAGAGAGAGAGAGAGAGAGAGAGAGAGAGAGTTTTTCGTCCGGACAAGACGGTGATCATACAAGCAGTCGGGGGGCGTTGCAGAGCTGACAATTTAAATAAACAAGAGAAGAAAATTTGTTTGCTCTGCCGATATGTTATCGTATTCCCTCTTCTGGGGTACGTAGGGGTACGTATCCGAATATTTACTAGTTAATAAGTGAATTTTTTTTTTCGGTAGAATATGATTATTGAATTAGATTAGATTAAATTCTCATAAAAAGAATAAAGGTTAGATTAATTTAGGAGATTACGTATATAGTTCACCCTCTTTATCGAAGAAAAAAAATCATATGGATTTTCGCTATTTTTATAAAGAATCGCTCATGCGGCACCTATCAACAAAATAATAATTGACATTACTGTATTAGAGAATTCAGTTAGCCAATCTTAGAAAACGCAACAAAATCAAATGTTAAGAAACGTGGTGAAGAAAGTAACAAAGTTAATTTCTAAGCAGGAAAGAAAAATGATGAGTCTATTATTTATTTATTTATTTATTATTTTAAAGAAATGGGCGGGGAGAGGCCATCGCGGGTGGCTCCTCTATTAATTGTGTCGTGTATTGGATAAGTGTCATATTCATGTATGGCAAAGGCAAGGACACATTTTCGAACTTTAACTTGTATTTGATATCGGCAAACTATTTTTTGATTTATGGCCATTTTGAAGAGATTCTTGGGCACTTGTTAAGTACTTTTAGGAATATGTGCACTATAACTCTCAAGACTTATCATGAAAATACAATTGAGTGCTAAATTTTTTTAAAAATGTAATTAAATTCTAAAATTTGTCAAATTGATGTAATCGAGTCATTCTGTTAACACCATCAATTTGTCTAATAGAAAATATTGATGTGATATTTTTAAATAAATTTATTTATCTTATGTGGCATTTTTTATTACTTTTTTCCTGTAAATATTATTAAAATAATAGTAAAAAACTTAAAAAGAGTTTAAAAATTTAAAAATTTGGAAACAAAGGAAAGAAAAAGGGCAGGGATCATGCTAGGCACGTTGCCATTGCTGCCCATCATCGGAGGGGGCCAATGACCTCATCGGCCCTAGGCGGCGAAGGGGGGGACGGTCCTCACTAGCTTAAGTGAGGCCACCATTGGCCCAAGCAAGACACCTCAGCTAGGGCTAGCACGACTCGTCCAGATTTGGGTGATGCCAGCCCTCGCTTAGGCCTAGCGAGGGCCACTGGCCCTTGCCTAGGGTCAGCGAGGTCTTGCTTGGGCTGGTGAGGCTCGTTGGTCATAGGGGAGAGTTGGTGTTGCCTAGATAAGGGTCGGCATCGCCCAAATTTGGGTGAGCCTCACTTGGTCCTAAGCCAAGGCGTTGTCCAAATTTGGGTGAGCCTCACCGGCCCTTGCCTAGGCAGGCAATGGCCTCGCCCGGGCCGATGAAGCCCCCCTCCACGGCGTAGGGTTGGCAACCTTGCTAGCCTCCTCTAACAATGGGCAATGGTGGCATCGTGCCTAGCACGATCCTTGTCTTTTCTTTTTTACTCTGTCTCCAATTTTTTAAAATTATTTTAGCTTTTTAAAAAAGTTTTTTACTATTATTTAAATAATATTTAAAGAAAAAAAGTAATATAAAATGCCATGTAAAATAAATAAATAAATTTCAAAATGCTACCTCAGCATATTCTGTTAGATAAATTGATGGTGTTAATGGAAAGATTTGGTTGCACCAATTTGACAAATTTTAGAATTTAATTGTATTGTTTAAAGTTTTTAGAACTTTATTGTACTTTTGTGATAAGTTTTAGAACTTGTAGTGTACATATTCTATATTTTTTTGTTAAGGGGATCTTTGATCTTTGACGTGTAATCGGATATATTACAATGACAATCAATGTATCAAGAGTCGTGATATTTTCTTATTTAGTTGCTTAGTAAGTGTTTTTGAGGCACAATTTAACTAAAATCCTTTAAAAATCGGGTCTTCATACTTTTTTAAGACATTTCGTTGCTCCAGCTTGGATTAGCAAGTTTTTGAAGGAAAAACCTAGTGGAAATTTCGAAGTATTATGCAAAGAATGCAAGCAACCGGTAAACTTTTCAGTTTAGTACGTCAATTTCTAAATCTTTCGTAAAGAGAGAGTTCAACGAGATCCCCCCATCAGAAATTTGCCACTGTTGCTATAAAAAATCGCCTAAGTGCATGTATGACAAATTAAATAAGGTATGACCGAAAGAATTTTCTGATACTCTTTCTAATAAAAAAATTTCGAGATTCAACTAAATCAATGAAAGGTTTAAAGCTTGATTGCATTTTTCGTGTAAGATTATGGGCACAGTATTTTTCTTTTTCATCATCGCATCGTACTAAGTACAAGAGGAAAGAAGAAGAAAGATAGGCGGATGCGTCACGCATATGTAGGTGCCCGTGACATGTAGGTGCCCAAAGGGAAGCTTAGGATAGACATCACCGGTCGGACCGGCCTTTCTTCTTGTCTTTCTTACTTTTGTTGCGTTTGTGCAAAGACGTACTTCGTTTCTTGTTTGACGAATTCCAACCCAAACCACCATTTTTTATTTTAAATTAAAGAAGACTTGCGGGTCTCTCCTAGCTATTTGACATGGTAGGAATAGTAATATGGATTAGTAGTTGTTTATTGTGATAACTAAGGGGGAAAGACACCCTATAATTATGCCAATCACGCTTGACTGTGTTCCATTCACATTATTGATAGGACTTCCTGTGCAACTTTCCTGTTTTGCTTTCGTCTTGACTCAAAGTTGCCGGTCTCTTATTTGCATCTTCTCTTCTCCTCTCTTCCTTTTCTCAATCTTCTCTCTGCTCAAAGTTTCACTGCATGCCATGGTCTCGCTCGTAGTCTCTATTATTTCTTTCTTTCCCTTTCCTTCGTTTTTCTATCGCAATTCTCAAACTTCATTGACGATCAAGCTCAAGTTATGATTACCCAACCGCCACGATTTCAACTCAGTGGGTGAATAACGCAATAGCTACTCACGTCACTCGACATGTAGATGGATAAATCGTGTGGGCAATTCTACTCCGAGGCAAAGGAGGTTCTGGCCCTGCCTATGCCTGCGGCTTCTATTGTAATGGTAACTGCAACACTTACATCTTTGCTGTTTTCATTATCACAGTTTACGGTAGTGGCGTAACTATTGAATATACTGTTCCACAAGTAGCGTGGTCTATCAATTGAAACAATTCCGTAAAGATCAAAGTGACGCCGGAGCTCGCGTTCGAATGTGATTTGGTGTTGAAAGATACCGATGGTATGGTTGCTTAGTCCACAAATACTTTTGGAAAGTCCGTTGTAGGCTTGAACTTGTAGATTTGGGGAACCTCATGTCGTTTGATAAAGAAAATGTGATTGTTTGGTGGTATTTTGATGAGCTAACCGACTTGCTTGTCCCTAGACAAAAGTTGAGGCGGGGGCAAATATTGATGTCGAGTGTTTCTGAGACAAATTGGATCGTTAATGATATGATTTTGCTTTCCATGATTGGCAATGTTATACGTACCTTTACCAAAAAAAAAAAAAAAAAAAAAAAAAAAAATCCTCCTCAGATATATTTCGAATGTGAAGGTTCAACTACAAATGCAAGCATCGAGTTTCCATATGTTGAGTTTGTAAGTGGAAGCTTGTCTTGGATCTCAGATTCTAGCTTTTTTGTCTTGATGTCATTCCCTTTACGTTCTTCCACACAATACATGAAGCTGGGCTCGGATGGGCATTTGAGAGTATATGAGTACAGTTGGTATGGCGAGCATAAAGAAGTGGCCGATCTTTTCACAGGTTATGTCGAGGACTATGTCTATCTGACAGTGTGTGGGCAATATGGAATTTGTTCTAATGGGCAATGTAGTTATCCGACTTCGACTGGGGGGACGACCTATTTCCAGCAAGTAGATAATAGGCAGCCTAATTTTGGGTGTTTTGAGAATGTTCCATTATCTTGTGGGGCTTCAAAAAATCAAAGTCTTCTGGAGCTCGAAAATGTCACATATTTCAGTTTCACTCCAGAGCTGGAGAACATAGATGCTTCAAGTTGTAAAGAGGTCTATGCAAAGAATTGTTCATACAAAGTAGCTATATTTTGGTATCATTCTGATCGCACTAGCGGTAGTTGTTACTTACCAACTTAGGTGTTTTCACTTATGAACGTTGATGAGAAAATGTTTTTCTATAATTCTACTACTTACCTTAAAGTACAAAATGTGGCCAATGAAGCTCCTTATACTCTGCTTGACAATCGTATGAGCAACCATCTCCCTGTAATACTTGGGTCTAGCCTCGGAGCTCTCTTTGCCATGATGATTTTCATCGTAGCTATAGTTTTGTTTGTTCACAAGAGAGCAAAAGCGGATTACCTTGATTAAGTACGTAGAGTGCCCGCTAAATTCATGTACGATGATCTGAAAATCATCATAGACGGATTCAGTAAAAAGCTTGGCGAGGTGGTTTTGGTTTTGTTTTCGAAAATTCTCTAAGCAACGGCACACAAGTTGTAGTAAAACGCCTTGATGGTTTTTGGGCAGGTTAAGAAATCCTTTCTAGCCGAAGTTGAGACTATCGACAGCACTCATCACGTGAACTTGGTAAGACTCATGGGACTTTGCGCCGAGAAATCCCATAGGCTCCTTATCTATGACTACAAGTCGAATGGGTCTCTATATAGATGGATCTTTCACAAATCCAATGAATGTGTTCTCTGTTGGCAACAAAGGAAGAAGATCAATCTCAATATAGCAAAAGGACTTAATTATCTTCATGAAGATTGTAGACACAAGATATTTCACTTAGACATTAAATCCCCAAATATCCTCTTGGATGGAAATTTCAATGCTAAGGTTGCTGATTTTGGATTATCTAAGTTGATAGACAAAGACAAAAGCCATGTCGTCACAACCATGAAAGGAACTCCTGATTATGTGGCCCAAAGTGGTGGAGTAAAGCATTCACTAAAAAGGTCGACATGTATAGCTTTGGCATGGTAATCTTGGAGATAGTGTATGCGAGAAAAATCTTGGATCACTCTCTAGATGAAGAAGACATGCATTTACTGAGCCTTTTTAAGAGAAAGGCAGAAAAGGAATGATTGCTAGACATTGTGGATAAGTCTAGCAATGACGTGCAACTAAATGGACCGTAGGCGGTGAATATGATGAGGATTGCCGCATGGTGCTTGTGAGGAGACCATACAAAGAGGCCCTCCATGTCTATGGTCATCAAGGTGTTAGACGGCATCTTAGACAGCATCGTGGAAGTTCTAGAAGACTTGGATTACGACTTCGCTACTCAGGCTTCCATCAATGGAGAAGCGAGATTCAGTCGGATGGACATCGAATTCAATGCTACCACTATATCACTATCCTCAGTCCTAGGTGGTCCATGATTACGCTACAAATTTGTAAGTTAATTTTAGAGACAGTTCCTTAAGGAAGAATTCGGTCTAATATATTTAAATAAACAGGAAAGTCATCCGAAGAAAATTTCTTCCTTGGATTTGGGTCCACCAATTCGAGTTCAATATTTTCTCTAGACAACCATCCTTTCATCATTTTGAGGTGATAGTGCATTGCATGCTTCAAAACAATTCCCTGCTTTGAATGAGTTTAGATTTAGGATTGTAGGCATTAGAGTGACAAAATATAACTTTGAAAGGATAAACGTAAATGAAAGACAAGCCTTAGGAGCAAAACATATTTCCGCTATACAAAACAAGGCATGAAATCCTCAATCTCGGAACCTTGTAACTCGATTACAAAGCTCTAGTTCTAGCAAGTAGTGTCACAACCCATCGAGAATTGAACCATAGTTGCTAACATGAACAAATAACAACATAACCACAAAACCAAGGAGACATTGTAAAATTGCAAACGAAGATTGCCACTATAGCTAAAAAAAAGAAGAAGCAAGATCTGCAATTACTAACACAACTTTCTAAAAAAAAAAAAAAAAAATCATGCTCATTACGAACAAAGAATTCTTACTTGGGAAGAGAGGCGAGAGTGAGGGTAGGTGTGAGAAAATGACACATGAAGAAGAGAGCTCGAGGGTGGCGGGCGTGATGAAACATGGTGTGAGGAAGAGAGTTCAAAGGCGGCGAGCATGAGGGAATGCGGCTTGAGGCACAAAAGAGGGGGAGTCGTGAGGCACAAGAGAGAGTAACGTTTTTAGGGATTTTAGTTCATGAAAGGGCAAAAATGAAATAATGTCTAATAAATGAGGGTGGGGTGGGAACCTAACATATTTTCATTAAACCAACGAACTAGCGTTTTGAAAATGTTACCTCTCAATGTACTTCTAATTCTCCATTCGTCTAAAGGCCTTTGCATATATGCTCAAGAGATTTCAAAGCCCTAATGTCCATTCCAAATACTAAACCAAATAGAGAAACTTGGGCTTAGGCTTTGCATTGAAATGCTCCAAGTCTTGATGATGGGACTTTGGGGCTGGATTGAGCCTGGATTCAGAAGAGCCAGTCTCGTGAAAGTTCATCACATCAAAAACCCTAAAGAAATACAGATCCTGCAGTAAAGTCACAGTCCCAGATAAAAGTTTTTGTATTTGGTCCAAACCAGCTTGATGGCAAAAGATTTTTCCAAACCCAGTGAAATAATGAGTCGTCGATTGGCATCGGTCATGGCGAGTCACCTCTACTTGTTCTGGTTTTAGGTCAATCATCGCGGATAGGGCCCTGAGTCCGTCGTGGATGTAGATTACAAATCAATCGAATCTTCTCTGTTCTCGACTTTATTTGTTGCTTTGGCAAAAGGTAATGGAACTTTGGACCAGTTCCGTGCATGTGGGATTGATTGATGCTCGACTTCATTTGTTGCGTCTTCCTCGGGAGTCTCGAGGGCGGTCCAATTTCTCCCATCGTGGGGAGCACCAGAACCACCGTTTTTTCCTTTTTAATTCTTTAATCCGAGCTCTGTCAAAAGAGGGAACAAAACTTCCATTTTACCTCTGCTTTCTGTCTCTGTCTCGGTCTCTCTCTCTCTCTCCCCACCTTATCTTGTCCCCATAACCTGATGGATCACGACAACTTCTCATCATCTAACCTCCACTTGTGAAATGCGTGCAATGAGAGTCAAGCTCGGCCTGGAGCAACAATCGTGAAGTCGGGAGTGCCCGCCCGCATCGATGTTGGAGCAGCTTTGTCACAGTGGCACCGGCGAGCAAAACGGCATTAAGGCGCTGAGCTATAGAGTGGAAAGTGGGTTTAGGGTTTCTCGGTGATTGAACATGGCAAAGTGTTTGGAGCATTTTGGAGAAGAAAGTCACGGTTTGATTAAACAAATAGTCACGTGATTGTTTCTTGTGAGATGGAATGTGGTACCTAAATACAAAAATAGGGTGTGACGATTGGATTAAATTAGGAGATTATGTAACCAGCTCACCCTCTTTATTGAGAAAAAAAAAACCATATGGATTTTCGCTATTTTCATAAAAATAGCTTACGTAACCATCGACAAAATAATAATTGACATTAATATATTAGAGAATTCGATTAAACAATCTTAAAAAACGCAATAAAATTAAATGCTAAGTGACATGATGAAGAAAGTAACAAAGTTAATTTTTGAGCAAGAAAAAAAAATGATGAGTTGATTTTTACTTTTTCAAATAAAGACATGGGCAAGGAGAGGCGATGTCTAGGTGGCTCCTCCTCCGATTGTGATGTGTATTGTATGGGTGCCATATTCATGTATGGCGAAGGCAGGGGATACATATTTGAACCTTAACTCGTATTTGATACCAACAAACTTTATTTTGATTTATGCCCATTTTAATGAATATCCTATACACCTATTAAATATTTTATCGAGGGGATTTTGACCTTCGATGTATAATCGGGTATATTACGATGACAATCAATGTGTTGGGAGTCTTTTCAAGGCACCTTTTAAGTAAATATTTTTTTATCTTGGGTCTTTATGCTTTTTTAAGACACTTTGCTACTTCGACTTGGATTAATAAGTTCTTCCGGAGGAAAAATCTAGTGGATTTTCCAAGTATTATGCAAAGAATGCAATCGACTAGTAAACTTTCAATTTAGTACAATCAATTTCTAAATCTTGTATAAAG
This sequence comes from Eucalyptus cloeziana, assembly GCA_014182715.1. Lineage (NCBI taxonomy): Eukaryota > Viridiplantae > Streptophyta > Magnoliopsida > Myrtales > Myrtaceae > Eucalyptus > Eucalyptus cloeziana. The sequence continues at coordinate 34,709,783 of CM024644.1, forward strand.
AGAAAAGTTTAACGAAATCCTTCTACCGAAAAAAGCTTCTAATACTCTTTCCGATAAAAAAAACTTCAAGATTCACCTAATCCTAGATTTTGAGCGTGATTGCATTTTTCGCGTAATATATTGGACCCGGTATTTTTCTCCCCTCTCGTTTTTCGTCCTTGTATCGCACCAATTTCTAGTACAAGAGAAAATAAGAGGAAAGATAACCGGATGCATCGCGCATGTAGGGTGCGCAAAGGGAAGATTCGGATAAACACCACCAGTCGGACCGGTTGCTTTTTGGCCTTTCTTCTTGTCTTTCTTATTTTTGTTGCGTTTGGGCAAAGACGCGAACTCCGTTTCTTGTTTGACGAGTTGCAATTATCTTCTTCCAACCCAAACCCACCCCAAAAAAAATAAAATTCGAAAAAAAAAAAAGTAAAGAAAGAGTTACGAGTCTCCTTGCTGTTTGACACGGTACAAAGAAGTTATGCGGATTAGATAAATATTTATTACGATAACAACGGGAGAAAGACACCCTGTAATCATACTAATCACGCTATGAGCGATTTAGGCAATACACATACTATTAATCGAAAGGCCGTCACTGCATTCCATTCACATTATTGAGAGGACTTCCTATGCAATTCTCCTGTTTTGCTTTCATCTTCTGACTCAAAGTTGACTTTCGGTCCCTTATTTGCATCTTCTTTCCTCCTCTCTTCCTCTCCTCTTCCATTTCTCAATAATTTCTCTGCTCAGAATTTCACTGCAGGCCATGGTTTCACTCTGCAGTCTCCTTTCTTTCTTCCTTTCCATATCCTTCATTTTTCTATCGCCATTCTCAAACTTTATTGACGCTCGAGCTCAAGATTATGATCATCCAACAGCCACGCTTTCAACACTGCGGACGAATAACGCAACGGCTCCTCCCTTCACCCGATATCTAGATGGATCAATCGTGCAGGCAATTCTAACCTTAGGCAAAGAAAATGATTTCTTTCCCTACGACTGTGGCTTCTATTGTAATGGTAACTGCAACTCTTACCTCCTTGCTGTTTTCATTGTTGGACTTAACGCTAGTGGCTTAATTTCTGAGGACAGCATTCCACAAGTAGTGTGGTCCACCAATCAAAACAAGCCCGAAAAGATTGGCGTGATGTTGGAGCTCACGTCCAAAGGCGACTTGGTGTTGAAAGATGTTGATGGTACGGTTGCTTGGTCCACAAACACTTTTGCAAAGTCTGTTGTAGGCTTGAACTTGACAGGTTTGGGGAACCTCATGTTGTTTAATAAGGACAACGCGACTTTTTGGCAGTCGTTTGATGAGCCAACCGACCCACTTGTCCTCAGACAAAAGTTGAGGCAGGGACAAAGATTGACGGCGAGTGTTTTCGAGACAAATTGGACCATTGATGGTATGATTACACTTTCCATGAATGGCAATGTTTTTCCTGCTCAAGTGGAGACTAATCCTCCTCAGATCTATTTCAGAAGTACAATTTCATTTCCGAATGTAAGTATGGGGTTTCCATATGTTGAGTTTGAAAATGGAAGCTTCTCTTGGATCTTAGATTCTACCCAGAGTAATCCGATGATATTAGTCCCTCCAGCATATTTGCCACAATACTTGAAGCTGGGCTCGAATGGGCATTTGAGAGTGTATGAGCATAGGTTCTTCAAAAGTGGAATGAAGTGGCCGATGTTTTCAAAGAGTATGTCGAGGTCTATGCATATCTGTGACATCCCAAATTTTCAACCATGTTTTCTATTGAGTAAATCGGGCATTTCATGATTTTTTTATAGGGTTGTTCTCAAAGATGATCACTCTTAAGATAACTATACTATATGGGGAAAATCATTAAGAATTTTAAGGCAAATAGACTTGAGAATTCGACCAGGAATCGGCTTCTCGACTGTGTCCATCTTTAGAGGCCATTATGACACAGTATAAAATCGATTTGAAATCAGAGATAGGCTAGTTCGACCGACATGTGTGGCTAATCGTGAGTGACACCACTAAATTGGAAAATTCTCATCGACTGGCACTAATTTAATTTTTACTATCGTTTTGGTACCCTGTGTCTGTATTAGAATTCTCGAGATTTTCACGACAATCGAGAGTCGCCAACGAGTCGAGTGGGTTCATAGTGGCTCAAAGAAAATCGACCACGGATCATCTGCCCTAAAAATTTCTGAAAGTTACCTGGTAGTCTAGGTCATACTAAAAACGTGTTGAATAGAAATTAATCGTGAATTCGAGTCCGATTTCAGAAATTGAAAGTTTTGTGATGTCACAAGCTATTTTATGAACGTCGACTCATCCTCCGAAAATTTTTCGGAGATTTCAAGATTTTTACGGAAAACTGTTTCGGACGTTTCGGAAAATTAACAAAAAAATTGGATGGGCCAAATTAAAGGAAATTTGGACTTTCAAGCCAAGCTTTTTGAGTGTCAAGGATTTATAGAAAATTGTATCGGATTTTTCTTCGATGAAATTGGACGTTAATTTGGGAAATTTCATGAAGACATTGAATCTAAATTAAGTGAATTTCGGATCCAAAGAGAAGGGCTGCATTTTGGCATCAATTTGGTTTAATATGTGGAATTTCAAGCTAGAAAGAAATAGGGAACATTAAGATAAGCTTGGAGGCCAATGGGGGACAATGCATTTAAGTGGGTGGATAATCTTTGTGGACTTTATTCCCCTTGTCCTCTCATGCAAGCTGGCCGACTCCCCCATCCACTCCCTCTCTCCCTTCTTCATTACTTTTGCTTCTCATTTCCTCTTGACTCGACGAAGCTCAGCCTTCATTTTCCTTATGCATTTTCATTTTTTGTATCACCACCGAAGTCTTCATCATTTGCTGCCCTCCTCATCTCTCTCCACTCACCGAATCCCCATCGCCAACTCATGGTCAACATCCACGAATTCTTCCTTCTTCGTTGACTCCGTGGACGCCAACGAGCCACCCTCCTCCGCCACGCGTGAGTCAACAAGTCGAAGCAAAGCCGATTTCTCCAACTCCATCTTTGCCCGTGCATCGCCCAGCGGCTTCTTCGTGCAAGCCCAGCTTCTTTTGGTCAGCGAGTCCCACGCCGGCGAAGCAATTTCTTCAACGCCTCTTGAAGACTAGCGAAGCCACGCGTCTTCGTCCTCAGCTCCGTGGCCCGCATCTCCATCTTCAGTCGCCAGCAAATTTCGAAGACCTGTAGCTCCGTTTCTGCCTCGGTTGGCAGCGCTCAGTCCAATGAATTTCACGGCCCGTTCGAAGCCCATCTTCGACTGCATCAACGGCCTAGTAATTTGGCCAGCAAATCCAGCAACTTCAGCCCTTATTCAACAGCTTAGTCCAACCAACTCAGCCAAGTTTTGGGCCCAACAGTAAGCCCAATTCAGCAGTCCAAGCCCACAAGCTAAGTCCATTAATTTCAGCAATTCGGCCCAAAGTCCTCAACAGCAGCCCATCTCAATTGAGTCCACAAAGCCAGCAAAGCCCAACTTGAGTTCAGCCTATTTCCAGCTCACTTGAGGCCCGTGCACTCAAGCCCAGTTTCGAGCCCAAGCCCGTGAAGTTAGGGCCGGCTCGAGTATCCGTCGACGCTGCCGAAAATTTGGATTTTGGCCGCCGTTGCGTCATCATCGCAGTGTTCCAGCCTTTGCTTTTAACAAGTGAGTTTTGCTCACTAATATTTTCTTAATTTGCTAATTATGCTTAGGGGTTGGTTAGATTTAATTAAATGCACTTAGGTAGTTAGATTAGTTTAGAACAATTAAATTAGTGACTTATCGACGCATCTTAGGTGGTTAGATTTAGTCATTAATGAATAGAAATGTTCTATTATTTATTGAATGAGTCTTAGTAATTTTCCGGGCTCGTCTCGACCTCCAATAAGGCAATACGGGCCTAAATTGGATTTTTAATATTTATTTATTTAATTTTCGAAATTAATTATTTAATTAATTATTTTTCCGGAAATTCAACCGGGATGGCTAGTGACCAAAATTTCGTGCTAATTGTGGTGCAAATCCATTTATTTATTTGAGCTCTACGTTGTGCTGAATTGAATTGATTGTGCAATTTGAGGAATTATTCCTAAATTGACTGAAATTGAGTGAAATTGAATGATTGATAGGTAGATGGCCGATTGTGGTTGTTTAGCATTGGCAATGCTTTGATGAGTTGTAAAGTAGAGAAAATCGTGAGACTGAACTGAGAATAATTTTGACTGAGATCGATCAGGTACGAGGTATAGACATACGTAGTTTAGTGATAAGTAAATCACTGGTGAAAACGATGCCTTAAAGAACGCACGGGTGCTATCTATTACCTGCAGCATTATAGACATATGTGATTCGGTGACAAGGAAATCACTGGTGAAAACGGCGCCTTAAAGAACGCAGGAGTGCTATCTACTACTTGCATCATTATGAACATACGTGGTTCAGTGATTGGGGATTATCACTGGTGAAAATAGCGTCTTAAAGAACGCACGAGTGCTGTCCATTACATACATCCCCTTGGTGAAAACGATACCTAGAATAGACATACGTGGTTCAGTGATTGAAGATATCACTTGTGAAAATGACGCCTTAAAGAACGCACGAGTGCTGTCTATTGTATATGTCACCTTGGCGGAAACGATGCCCGAGAGCATGAATGTAGCTCTATGACTAAGTATACTATTTGGAAATTATAATATGAGTGGAAATGACCAAGAGTTGGTCCGTCTGACATGTAATTGACTAGGTTGATTTGATCGATGCTTCAATTTGCTGAGATTGTTGGATGCCTATTGAACTGTACTAATTTGCAGGTTGGGACTTAGGCCAAGGTAAGTCCTCTGACTCGTGTTGTGCTTAGGCAACCATTTGGCGTATTGGTTTACTAATCGAGTCTTAGGGGGTAGAACTCGCTGAGACGTGGTCTCACTAGTTATTGAATAAACATTTTCAGGTCCTTAGATGGCTATGGTGAAGGACCAGAGGCCCGAAGTGTAGAAGGTGAAGCTTGAAGAATTGACGATTCGATTGAACTAGTAGTCATAGGACAATTCTCTTTTAATAGAAGTTGATTCCTTTCTGCAGACGTTGTTTTATGAATCAATGGTTTAAAACCAAATATAACAATTCGCCCTGTACATATTTGCATTATGATTTGCAATGTGTATAAGTGTGGTTGCTTTTAAAGTGTGGAAATTTGGAGTCCTACTTCCCTATCCCATTGTTTTGTTGTCTGGGGATTTTATTATATGCTTCCGCTTGCATATTAAAAAGAAAGGGTCGGCGATGTGTCCTAAGACGTCGCTATTAATCGACCAAGGTGAGGGATAGGCGCGTGCCCGAGGATCAAGATGTGAAATCCTGTTTAAGTGGTGTCAAAGCGAAGTTTAAGATTGGAGTGATAAGGAGCATTGACCATGGGCTAGTAGTAGGAAGGCCTTTAAATTCATGGCGATGCATGTCGATGTTAGCTGAGTGCTAGAATTGTTTGTTGTTTTAATCGCTCCATTTCTAATTCGGTGTTGAATTGGAAGCAGGTGTTAGTAGATTAAAGTAACACCATGAGCGATCATGAGTTGATGACTCATGTTAAGAGGGCTAGTAGGGCCGTGACTCGGGGAAGAGCGCCGACCAGGGTCGGTACCCAAGGCAGAGGTAGGGCACAGGCTCAGGTCGGTGCCAGTGGAGAAGCACAAACTCTTGTCGGTGCTAGGGTAGAAGCCCCAGTTGATCCCAGATTTGATGGGATCATGCGTGTACCGGAAGCAATGGGTACTAGAATGGATTGGTAAGCCACTACCGTTGAAGCCGCCGCTCAGGCCGCCGCTACTGCCGCTGTTGCCGCCACTGTTGGAGCCGCTCCTGTAGTTCCCCCTACTGTTGCACCTGTCGCCGCCGTGAATGTCGAAGGTCCACTGGGGATTGTGGCCGCTGCAAGATCAATCCATAAACTGGTAGAGCAATTCTTGAAACTAAACCCACCGTTGTTCATCGGGACAGGAGATCCCAAAGCTGCTTCTTCATGGGTTCAGAAGCTGGAGAAAGTGTTTACTCTGTTGATGTGCAATGAGATAGAGAAGGTAGTCTTAGCAACTTACCAGCTAGAGGGAGTTGCGAATACTTGGTGGATGACTACTCGAGAAGCGATCTTTCCAGAAGGCACTGTTTAGGAATGGAACACTTTCCTTGAAGCCTTCAATGATAAATATTTCTCCGAGACCGCCAAGGAGGTGAAGATGGCTGAATTTTAACGTCTTCATCAGGGTTCCCTATCTGTTGATGAATATGAGGCGAAGTTCGCTGAACTTTCGCGATATGCCCTAGAGCTCATAGAAAACCCAGTGAACCGAGCGAGAAGGTTTAGAGATGGATTCAGACTGGACATGAGGAGCGCCTTAGTCCTTCTGGATCTGAAGATTTACAATGATCTGTATCGGAGAGCTTAGAAAATTGAGAAGGATCAAAACGATAGAGCTGCCTCATTTGGATCAAGGTTTAGCTCTCATCAAGAAAATATTCGCTAAGGAAAAAGACCCATGCCTGGAGGTGAATCCCATGCTCCACCTTTCAAGAGGAGTGGATCCAATAGACCGATTCCCAATAATATGGGTATGTGTCGCACGTGTGGAAGGCAACACGAGTCAGCTCCGTGCCTCGCCAGGATAGGAGCATGTTACAAATGTGGCCAACAAGGCCACCTTGCAAGGAATTGCCCGAGAAAGCAAAGAGGGCAACCTCAGTTGCCACCGCCACCACCGAGAGGACAAATAAGAGGGTATGCCCCCTTAGAACGTGCCACAAGGAGGACAGCTGAGACCTCCAGTTCAAGGCACCGTGTATGCAATTACACAGGGTCAAGCTGAAGTTGTGCTTGACATGATCACCAGTATGGTTCCGTTGAATGGGCAGCCAACTTAAAGATGAATCAAGCTATGCACTAAGAAGGAAGGGCAGTGTCCCTAGAACAATGTTATTAGAGTAGCGCAGCAAAATTTTGGTTAAGTTTATAGAACTTCAGTTGTTGTAATGAAGTCATATAAAGGAGGATCACTGGTTATAGTTATACTTGAATATTCTGCCTATGTATAACTTTAATATCGTATGTAAAAAGGTTTGGCTCGAGGAGCTTATATTATAGTGAAGTGTTGTTGCAATGTGATACAGTTTAATATGTCGACAGAGGAGAATTTTGAATTTATCAGAAGTTGAGGAGGACTCTCAATTTCCCTAAGCTCGTTGCAAGAAGCAACCCGTTTGTTAGACGGAGGTTGCCCAGAGTTACGTAGCGATTGTCATAGATAAGACAAAATGGAGAACTGAAGGTTGAGGACATTTCAGGAGTTCAAGAATTTATAGATGAGTTGTCGCAGGAATTATTAGACCTATCATTAGAAGAAGAGATAGAACTTGTGATGGAATTAGCATCCGGGACAGAGCCACTTTCTAAGGCTTCTTATCAGATGTCGTTATCTGAATTGATAGAACCGAAGGTCTAGTTTAGGATCGGGACATTTTAGTTGACGAACCTAGATGTTCAGAAAATCCTATAAGAGGATACCAGTAAAAGAAAGATTGACTTTCAGATTTCGGAAAAGGGAATGCTGAAGTGTTGTGAGTGACGATAGGTGTCAAACAGTATGGAACTTGAGGAGGAGACCTTGTCAGGAATTCACTGTAATAGTTACAATATTTGACCATACAGTGCGAGGTAGGTCAGAATCAACATTAGCTCGATTGGTAGATCGATATGAAGATAGTTATCGTCGGACATATTGCAAGTGTAAGATGTGCTAGTAAGTGAAAGTTCAGTAATGCAAGCCAAGAGGACATTTACAATCACTCGAGAGTCTCGAGTGGGAACGGAAATATATCACGATGGAATGTTGTGATAGGTTTACCAAGGAGTCAGGGGAATAATGACTCCAGTTGGGGTAGTGGTCGATAGACTGATGAAGTCGGGCCACTTTATCACCGTATGGAAGTATCTTGATTAGAATGGGCATGCAGAAGTGTATGTGTGTTAGACAGTTCGTCTGTGTGAAGTACCAGTGACGAACTTATATTAGATCTAGAACCGAGGTTCCCAATTTCAGCAAAATTGTCAGATAGTTCCTTTTGAGGCAGAACAGAACAGAGTGTGCATAACTTTAGTTTGTTGAGATGAGATCAGAGAAAGAAATATCACAGGCCCAGAGTCAGTTCAGCAATCAGTGATTGCAGTTGCCGTGATAAAAAACAGATTAAAGATCGCTTAGAGCCGACGAAAATGTTGTATCGTTGAGCATTAAAGGCCTTAGAGTTCCGAATTGGTGATTGCATCTTTTTGATTGTGTCAACAATGAGGAATACCTTGCACTTCAGCAAAGAGGGAAAGCTAAGACTGAGGTACGTAGGTTCCTTAGTGATTCTAGAAAAAGAATCAGGATCCTAACATATCGTCTTGCATTGTCGCCAAAGTAGGCGCAAGTGCATGACGTCTTTCATGTGTTAAGGTTGAGGACATATGAGCCTGGCCTGACGCACGTGCTAAATCATGAAGAATCATACGTGAACGATAGAGTGTCGTACGTGGAAAGCCCGATTCAGTTTGTGGTCCAGAACAAGTTGTGTACCAAGATGGTCCCCTTGGTCAAAGTGGTCTAACAACACCACGGGACTGAAAAAGCAATCGGGTGAAGTGAGACTAGATGAGACGATGATACCCCCGCCTTTTTATTTAAGGATTAGTAGAGGTTTAAATTTCGAGGAAGAAATTTTTATAAAAGGGGAAGAGTTGTGACATCCCAGATTTTCAACCCTGTTTTCTACTGAATAAATCGGGCATTTCACTGACGCGCCTATAGGGCTGTTCTCAGAGCTGATCACTCTCAAGATAACTATACTATCTGGGGAAAATCATTAAGAATTTCAAGGCAAATATACTTAAGAATTTGACTAGGAATCGGCTTCTCGACCGTGTCCATCTTTAAAGGCCATTACGACACAGTATAAAATCGATTTGAAATCAGAGATAGGCTGGTTCAACCGACATGTGTGGCTAATCGTGGGTGACCCTACTAAATTGGAAAATTCTCATCGACCGGCACTAATTTGATTTTTACTATCGTTTTAGTACCTTGTGTCTGTATTTGAATCATCGAGATTTTCACGACAATCGAGAGTCGCCAATGATTCGAGTGGGTTCATAGTGGCTCGAAGAAAATCGACCACGGGTGATTTGTCCTAAAAATTTCTGAAAGTTACCTGATAGCCTAGGTTACGCTAAAAACACATCGAATAGTAATTAACTGTGAATTCGAGTCTGATTTCAGAAATTGAAAGTTCTGTGGTGTCACAAGCTATTTTATGAACGTCGACTCATCTTCCGAAAACTTTTCGGAGATTCCGAGATTTTTACGGAAAACCGTTTAGGATGTTGCGGAAAATTAACAAAAAATTGGATGGGCCAAATTAAACGAAATTTGGACTTTCAAGCTAAGCTTTTGAGGGTCAGGGATTTATAGAAAATTGTATGGGATTTTTCTTCGATGAAATTGGACGTTGATTTGGGAAATTTCATGAAGACATTGAAGCTAAATTAAGTGAATTTCGGATCCAAAGAGAAGGGCTGCATTTTGGCATCAATTTGGTTTAATATGTGGAATTTCAAGCTAGAAAGAAATAGGGAACATTAAGATAAGCTTGGAGGCCAATGGGGGACAATGCATTTAAGTGGGTGGATAATCTTTGTGGACTTTATTCCCCTTGTCCTCTCATGCAAGCTGGCCGACTCCCCATCCACTCCCTCTCTCCCTTCTTCATTACTTTTGCTTCTCATTTCCTCTTGACTCGACGAAGCTCAGCCTTCATTTTCCTTATGCATTTTCATTTTTTGTATCACCACCGAAGTCTTCATCATTTGCTGCCCTCCTCATCTCTCTCCACTCACCGAATCCCCATCGCCAACTCATGGTCAACATCCACAAATTCTTCCTTCTTCGTTGACTCCGTGGACGCCAACGAGCCACCCTCCTCTGCCACGCGTGAGTCAACAAGTCAAAGCAAAGCCGATTTCTCCAGCTCCATCTTTGCCCGTGCATCGCCCAGCGGCTTCTTCGTGCAAGCCCAGCTTCTTTTGGTCAGCGAGTCCCACGCCGGCGAAGCAATTTCTTCAACGCCTCTTGAAGACTAGCGAAGCCACGCGTCTTCGTCCTCAGCTCTCTTGGCCCGCATCTCCATCTTCAGTCGCCAGCAAATTTCGAAGACCTGCAGCTCCGTTTTTGCCTCGGTTGGCAGCGCTCAGTCCAATGAATTTCACGGCCCGTTCGAAGCCCATCTTCGACTGCATCAACGGCCTAGTAATTTGGCCAGCAAATCCAGCAACTTCGGCCCTTATTCAACAGCTTAGTCCAACCAACTCAGCCAAGTTTTGGGCCCAACAGTAAGCCCAATTCAGCAGTCCAAGCCCACAAGCTAAGTCCATTAATTTCAGCAATTCGGCCCAAAGTCCTCAACAGCAGCCCATCTCAATTGAGTCCACAAAGCCAGCAAAACCCAACTTGAGTTCAGCCCATTTCCAGCTCACTTGAGGCCCGTGCAATCAAGCCCAGTTTCGAGCCCAAGCCCGTGAAGTTAGGGCCAGCTCGAGTATCCGTCAACGTCGCCGAAAAATTGGATTTTAGCTGCCGTTGCGTCATCGTCGTGGTGTTCTGGCCTTCGCTTTTAACAAGTGATTTTTACTCAGTAATCTTTCTTAGTTTGCTTATTATACTTAGGGGTTGGTTAGATTTAATTAAATGCACTTATGTGGTTAGATTAGTTTAGAACAATTAAATTAGTGACTTATCGACGCATGTTAGGTGGTTAGATTTAGTCATTAATGAATAGAAATGTTTTATTATTTATTCAACGAGTCTTAGTAATTTCCTGGGCTCGTCTCGGCCTCCAACAAGGCAATACGAGCCTAAATTGGATTTTTAATATTTATTTATTTATTTATCGAAATTAGTTATTTAATTAATTATTTTTTCGGAAACTCAACCGGGATGATCGGTGACCGGAATTTCGTGCTGATTGTCGTGGTGCTGTCCATTTATTTATTTGAGCTCTACGTTGTGCTGAATTGAATTGATTGTGCAATTTGAGGAATTATTCCTAAATTGAGTGAAATTGAGTGAAATTAAATGATTGATTGGTAGATGGCCGAGTGTGGTTGTTTAGCATTGGCAATGCTTTGATGAGTTGTAAAGTAGAGAAAATCGTGACTAAACTGAGAATAATCTTGGCTGAAACCGATCAGGTACGAGGTATAAACATACGTGGTTCGGTGATAAGGAAATCACTGGTAAAAACGGCGCCTTAAAGAACGCATGAGTCTATCTATTACTTGCAGAAAGATGACATACGTGGTTGTGAGCAAGCGAAATCACCTGGTGAAAACAAGACCTTAAAGAACGCACGAGTGCTGTCTACTACTTGTAACATTATGGATATACGTGGTTTGGTGATTGGGAATTATAACTGGTGAAAACGGCGCCTTAAAGAACGTGTTAAATTTATGACTCGAGTTTGAGATTCGCTGGACTCGCGACGGAAATAAACTAGAGAGGAAATAAAATTGAAAAAGGAATGTGGCCGTGGGCCCAAGTGGGCACATGTATAAGAAGCGAATTTCCTCATGGAGTTGCACGTGAAGAGGAAGTTGGTGGGGCCCAAGGTCGCGCGCGCACTCCGCGTCGATGGCCGAATTCCACTGCACCTTGGCGTGAAGTCTTCTGATTGTGCAAGAATCCAAAAGTGGTGGTGGGCCCAGGTCAAACTTTGACCTGGGCACACATATAAAAATTGATATAATTTCCTTCTCTGAGTTTTAGGACGTGAGCGGCAGAAAGAAAGGGTTTTTCGGTGGATGGCTGCACATACACGCCGAGAGAAGTCCAGCGTTTCGAAGCCACCGAAGGAATAAAAGGCCGCACGTCCGAAGCCGCAAGTGTTCCGCGCGAAGCTTTGAAGAGATACGTGAAGCCGTACGTAGAGCGTATTGTTTTGAGCTTGAACGCACGGTAACTTTGTGCCTTGAGTTTATACCAAGTGAATTGTTTATTTATAAACACTTTAGGTTTGGGATAAATTGGGGTTTGGGAAACACCAAGAGAGTGTTTGGGTGACTTGAGTGTGTAATCTTCTTGTATTGCTTGATTTATAGTGAAATTCGCTGCTACTCTCCCTGTGGACATAGGTCTTTACGACTGAACCACGTAAATCTGGTGTTCGATTTATTTTCTTTTTCTGTCTATATTATTGTTCGATCGCTCGCTTAATCGCAACAGAACGTATGAGTGCTATCCATTACACACATCCCCTCAGCGAAAACGACACCTAGAATAGACATACGTGGTTCGGTGATTAAAGATATCACTGGTGAAAACGACGCCTTAAAGAACGCATGAGTGCTGTCTATTGCATATGTCACCTTAGCGGAAACGATGCCCGAGAGCATGAATGTAGCTCTGTGACTAAGTATATTATTTGGAAATTATAGTATGAGTGGAAATGACCAAGAGTTGGTCCGTCTGACATGTAATCGACTAGGTCGATTTGATCGATGCTTCAATCTGTTTATATTGTTGGATGTCTATTGAACTGTATTGATTTGCAGGTTGGGACTGAGGCTAAGGTAAGTCTTTTGACTCGTGTTGTGCTTAGGCAACTGTTTGGCGTATTGGTTTACTAATCGGGTCTTAGGGGGTAGAACTCGCTGAGACGTGGTCTCACTAGTTATTGAATAACCATTTTCAGATCCTTAGATGGCTGTGGTGAAGGACCGGAGGCCCGAAGTGTAGAAGGTGAAGCTTGAAGAATTGACGATCCGATTGAACTAGTTAGTCATAGGACAATTCTCTTTTAATAGAAGTTGATTCCTTTCTGCAGATGTTGTTTTATGAATCGATGGTTTAAAACCAAATATAACAATTCGCTTTGTACATATTTGCATTATGATTTGCAATGTGTATAAGTGTGGCTGCTTTTAAAGTGTGGAAATTTGGAGTCCTACTTCCCTATCCCATTGTTTTGTTGTCTGGGGATTTTATTATATGCTTCTGCTTGCGTATTAAAAAGAAAGGGTTGGCAATGCGTCCTGGGATGTCGCTATTAATCGACCAAGGTGAGGGATGGGTGCGTGCCCGAGGATCGGGACGTGACACTATCCCACAGTGTGTGGGTGATATGGAATTTGCTCCAATGGGCAATGTAGTTGTCCGGTTACGAGTTATTTCAAGCAACTAGATGATAGGCAGCCTAATTTTGGGTGTTCTGAGAATGTTACATTGTCTTGTGAGGCTTCACAACAACAAAGTCTTTTGGAGCTAAACAATATCATGTATTTAAGTTTAACACCATATTTCAAGGAGGACATGGATGCTCTAAGTTGTAAAGAGACCTGTGCAAAAAATTGTTCCTGCAGAGCAGCTATATTCCAATATCATTCTGATCACACTAACGGCGCTTGTTACTTACCAACTCAAGTGTTTTCAATTATGAATATTGATGATAAAAAAGTTTTCCTACAATTCGACCACTTACCTTAAAGTGCAAAATGTGGCCAATGAAGCTCCGTATACTCCGTTTGACAATCGTACTCTAGTTGACAATCGTATGAGCAACCACCTCCCTGTAATACTTGTTGGGTCCATCCTCAGAGCTCTCGTTGTCGTGATTATTTTCATCGTAGCCGTAATTTTGTTTGTTCAAAAGAGAGACGATAATCAAGCGGAGGAGGATTACCTTGATTAAGTACCTAGAATGCCCACTAGATTTGTGTACAATGATTTGAAAACGATCATAGAAGAATTCAGTATAAAGCTTGATGAAGGTGATTTTGGTTTTGTTTTTGAAGGTACTCTAAGTGACACACAAAAGTTGCTGTAAAACGCCTTGATGGTTCTAGGCAGGTTAAGAAATCCTTTCTAGTCGAAGTTGAGACTATTGCTAGCATCCATCATGTGAACTTGGTAAGACTCATGGGATTCAACGTTGAGAAATCCCATAGGCTCCTTATCTATGAGTACATGTCGACCAGGTCTCTAGATAGATGGATCTTTCACAAATCTAGCGAATGTGTTCTTGACTGGCAACAAAGGAAGAAGATCATTCTCGATATAGCAAAATGACTTAATTATCTTCATGAAGAGTGCAAACAGAAGATAGTTCACTTAGACATCAAACCCCAAAATATCCTCTTGGATGGAAATTTCAATGCTAAGGTTGCTGATTTTGGATTATCCAAGTTGATAGACAGGAACCAAAGCCAAGTCGTCACAACCATGAGAGGAACTCCTGGTTTTATTTGGCCCCCGAGTGGTTGAGTGCAGTAATCACTGAAAAGGTCGACGTGTATAGCTTTGGCATGGTAATCTTGGAGATAGTATGTGGAAGGAAAATCTTCAATCGCTCTCTAGATCAAGAAGACATGTATTTACTTAGCCTTTTTAAGAGAAAGGCAGAAGAGGAACAATTAATGGATATTGTGGATAAGTCTAGTGACATGCAATTGAATGGACCGCATGCAGTGAATATGATGAGGATTGCTGCATGGTGCTTGCAAGGAGACTATATAAAGAGGCCTTCCATGTCCACGGTCATCAAGGCACTATAAGGTGTCGTGGAAGTTCGAGAAAACTTGGATTACAATTTCTATGCTCGGCCTTCCACTGGTGGAGCAGTGGCATTCGGTTCGACGGACGTTGAATTCAATGCTACCACTGCATTACCACCCTCAATCCTAAGCGGTCCACGATGATGCCACAAATTTAGAAGAACTTGTCAAGTGGTAGAACATGCAAGCAATTGAATTTTTCAAGACTATGAGGACTCCGACTTGTCATTCTCTTTTTAGGCCTAGAAAAAGCCTGTGACATGATATCATTTCTTGTTTTCACTTTGCAAATGAGTGGACTTTGCCATAGCTTGGCAAATGGTTGAGGTTGTTAGGATATTGCCATTAGGTTTTATTGCTTATGTAGAAACCAGTCGTGCTCAAGTTTGTTGTGTGCTAGTCTAGGAAAAGGGGGAACCTACCAAGTGGTTTGTGTAAAAAGCTGTTAAAAGACTAGTCGGTTGCTAGTAATGTCTTTTGGTAGCTTTACCATGCCGTGGATCCAAATCCGATTTTCTTTTTGGTTCCAACAAGTGACATCCTTCGGATTCAATGACTCCACCTTCCATGTCTTCCTCATTTCAAGGTTAATGGGCTATTTTTTAGTCCATTCTGCAAGCACATGATTAGAACCGAAAAACATAACAGGAGCATTTCATCATTGGTAAGTTCGGATTTTTCCTAATAACTCCTAATGTATCCTAAGGTCAATAATCGTAACTTCCAGCTTCTTAATGATCTGTCGTGGTTGTTCCGAGGCATATGTTTGCAAAAAATAAAGAACCGGGATGTTTGTACATTTAAGATTCAACTTTGCGATCTTTAGATAACACTGATCATTCTTAACTTTTCTACTGTCTTTAATCATCATGATCCAAGCGTGCTGATCCATCGAATTTAACTGGGGATAAAAAGGTCGTTCAGGTCTTATTTCGTCCTAGAACTGCTCACATAATTAACGAAAGTTCAAAGCGATCTGATGTGCCCCCCCCCCCCTCTCTCTCTTTCCCAAAAAAAAAAAACCCAAAACCAAATGCCGTGGCACCTCTCTGCTTTGTGGCCTTCGCCTTCTCCTCTTCTTGAAGTCCCGCCATAGTAAGTTATCCATCGGCCATTGCGTAGAGAAATGCTAACCTTGCGATGAATCCGTCTATCTTCTCCTCGGCCATGGAAGGCATTGCTTGGAGAGGATGGCTCTCCACGGTGTTCATTCTGCACTTTGTGTTCGCTAGCCAGTTTCTCCTCCTTCAGCCTCTACGGGCACCAGACCATCGAAAAACACTCCAAGGAAGCAGGGCACCATAAAGTCCAGAAGATGGGATCACACAATCAAATTAGGTAGCTTTTTCTTTCTTTTTCTTTTTTTTTTCGGGGTGGGTTCAAATTAGGTAGCTTCTTCAATCACCTGATAAATCAAAAAAGGGCCTGCATCGCCATTTGCAGTTCAGAATGTATATAGCAAAGGCTATGACTAAGCTAAAACTAGTCATCAACATCTAACTAAACATGACTACCAAATGAAGTAAAATGAAGACTATATAACCTGTTTTATTCTGAAAACTGAAGAGAAGGCTGCATAACCTCTTGAGCACCTGTATTTATCAACTCAAACATCACTGAAAAGGGGACTTAGACGAGAACTTTTCAGAGAGAGAGAGGGAGACTCATGTAGGTGGATGCCACACGATCCAACAATCCTCACCTGCATATGAAGACATGTCCTTCCAGATTCTCCATATAGTAAAAGTCAAGCAAGAAAAATCATACCACCTGTACCCAACAAAACCTGCACAAACAGAAACAGGCAAACCTAGTCAATGCCAAGGGTAATTCAATTTAACTCTAGGTCCCAATGATATCAAGCCATCATACTTGCAACATTAGGACCGGGAGATACTATAAGTCTAGTCTACGCACTATGACACCCACTGTGATTTTCTTTTCGACGACTTCAGATTTCTACAACTTTACATTCGTTGGGCATTGCGAAAAACTAAATCAAATGTACGCTTTTATGTGCATCATAAAACAATGATTAAGTAAAAACTACATCCACTTGAATTGATATAAAGCTGGTGGATAACCAGAAAAACCATAGGCACTAGGCAGGTACTTATTATAAATAATCATTGCGATATACTTTTTGGCCTATGTGAAGATGTTAATATACTCTAAAGCCTAAAGGACTTTCTATTTGGGTATCTAATTGGAAACAAAATGTCCATATTAGACAAAATAAACCAGTGGATGTTTAGAAAAAAGCACAAGTGGGCATTTTTTGTGTTCAATAGGCGCTGCTAATTTGAAGGCCTCTAGGAGGGCACATGATAGTCTAAAGCCTAAGCAACTGGCTTTCTATTTGAGAAATTTATTGATCATTGTTGCCATTGATTTTGCGGGGAGACATTGGAAAGAGAATGTTAGATGAAGTAAATTAGAATGAATAGTAATGGTTGTGTTAATCCACATGTTTTCATTTTTGCCATCATATCTCGGAGTTGGAAATAAAGATACAGAGACCGACAACTGTCCTTGTCCACCCTCCTTTCAATCTTGTAGAATCAATTGACCCAGAATGTTTGGTTTAAACATTCCACGACATTTGAAATGATTATCGCGTAAGGTAATCGTATTAAGTCCTCCCCACATAGAAACCTTCCTGGTATCAATAATCCACTACGCCGACTTCCACTCAAAGACACAGCCACAGAGAGAGAGAGAGAGAGAGAGAGAGAGAGAGAGAGAGAGAGAGAGGAACTTGTAACTGATGGTGTAACTTCTTAAGTATTCATAACAGCGAAGCTCTAGCATATAGCCTAGGAGATAGATGAAAACAAGGTACAGGGTTCTAAATAGCAACTTCCAAGACCAATAAAGTACTGACAGACACCGTTTAGAATCGCCATCCACGCGACAAAATAGGATCAACCGACCTCAGCCCAGCGATCCAACTCAGTGGGAGGAAAAACTTCTTATGATGCATGAAACGATCAATTAAGGAGAGAAAAAGGAGGGGGGGCGACGATCTATGGAAGAGAGTTAAAAGAGAGTATTATTGAAGAGCGAGAAAAGTGTTCGGATACCTTCGAGGTCGATTTGATCGCAGGTCGCTGCTGCGCTGAGGAAGCGAGCGAGGAAGCAAGCGATAGAGAGAGATTTTGTCCGGCCAGACTGAACGTTTAAGCATTTGGGTGCGTCGCAGAGATGACAATGTAAAAACAAGAGGAGAAAATTTGTTTGTTCTGTTGAGACGTTATTGTATTCGCTCTTCTAGGTACGTATGCGAATACTTTTCTTGCTCTTTAATAATTAATAAGTGAATCCTTTTCTTTTTGGGTCAAATATAATTCTAGTGAATTTGATTATATTAGACTCTGGTTAAAAAAATAAATTAGATTAGATTAAATAGGAGATTATGTAACATAGCTCACTCTCTTTATCAAGAAAAAAAAATCGTATGGATTTTCACTTTTTTTTGTAAAAATAGCTTACTCCCATCGACAAAATAATAATTGACATTAACATATTAGAGAATTCAGTTAATCAATCTTAGAAAATGCAATAAGATTAAATGCCAAGAAACAAGATGAAGAAAGTAACGAAGTTAATTTCTAAGTAGGAAAAAAATGATGTGCTGATTTTATTTTTAATAAAGAAATGGGCGGGGAGGGGTGATCACCGGGTGGCTCCTCTGTTGATTGTGATGCTGTATCATATGGGCGTCATATTCATGTGAGGCAAAGGTGAGGGTATATTTTCGAACTTGAACTCATATTTGATATTAGCAAATTTTATTTTGATTTATGGTCATTTTAATGAATATCCTGGGTACTTATTAAATATTTTTATTAAGGGGATCTTTGATCTTTGATGTGTAATTGGGTATATTACGATGGCAATCAATGTATTGGGAGTCGCAATATTTTATTTTATTTAGTTGCTTAATAAGTGTTTTCAAGGCACTTTTTAAGTAAATCTTTTTTATATCGGGTCCTTATGCTCTTTAAAAAAAAATTCACTACTTCGGCTCGGGTTAGTAAGTTCTTCGAGAGGAAAAACCTAGTGGAAATTTCCAAGTATTATGCAAAGAACGCAATAGATTGGTAGACTTTTCGGTTGGGTATGATCAATTTCTAAATCCTTTATAGAGAGAAAAGTTCAACGAAATCCTCCCATTGGAAATTTGCCATTGTTACTGTAAAAAATGGCTTAAGTGCACGTACGTCAAATAAAATAAGGTATAATCCCAAAAACTTTCAGATACTCTTTCCAATAAAAAAAAAAAAATTCAAGATTCAACTAATTCTAGATTTTGAGCGTGATTGCATTTTTCGTGTAAGCTATTGGACCTGGTATTTGCCCCCCCTCTTGCTCTTCGTCCTCCTATCGTGCCAACATACGCGTGATGCATCTGCTTATCTTTCCTCTTTTCTTTCTTACTTTTTTAGCGTCTGGGCAAAGACGTGAACTTTGTTTCCTGTTTGACGGGTTGCAAGTCTCTTCTTCCAACCCAAACCACCAAAAAGAAAATACAAAAAAATTAAAGGAAGAGTTGCGAGTCTCTTCTTGCTGCTTCAAATGCAAGCCACGCTGTACCGCATTCCATTCACATTATCGAGAGGACTTCTTGTGCAATTTTCCTGTTTTGCTTTCATCTTGACTCAAAGTCGTCCGTCTATTATTTGCATCTTCTTCCCTCCTCTCTTCCATTTCTCATTACTGCTTCACATGCAAGCCACGCTGTACCGCATTCCATTCACATCATCGAGAGGACTTCTTGTGCAATTTTCCTGTTTTGCTTTCATCTTGACTCAAAGTCGTCCGTCTATTATTTGCATCTTCTTCCCTCCTCTCTTCCATTTCTCAAGCATCTCTCTGCTCAGAGTTTCACTGCTGGCCATGGTTTCACTCTGCAGTCTCCCTTCTTTCTTCCTTTCCTTTTCCTTCGTTTTGCTATTGCCATTCTCAAACTTCATTGATGCTCAAGCTCAAAATTATGATCATCCAACCGCCACGCTTTCAACACGGTGGACGATTAACGCAACAACTACTCCCCCCTCCCGCAATGAAGATGGATCGGTCGTGCAGGAAATTCTATTCCGAGGCAAAGGACTTACTGCCTACTCCTGCGGCTTCTATTGCAAAGGTAACTGCACCTCTTACCTCTTTGCTGTTTTAATCGTCCAAGTTATCAGTGCTTTTGTTGGGGGAGCGAACGAAAATCCACGAGTAGTGTGGTCTGCCAACCGAAACAATCCCTTAAAGATTGGCACGACGTTGGAGCTCACGCCTAAAGGCGATTTGGTGTTGAAAGATGCTAATGGTACGGTTGCTTGGTCCACAAACACTTCTGCAAAGTCCGTTGTAGGCTTGAACTTGACAGATTTGGGGAACCTCGTATTGTTTGATAAGGACAATGCAATCATTTGGCAATCCTTTGATCACCCAACCGACTCACTTGTCCTCGGACAAAAGTTGAGGCATGGGCAAAGATTGACACAGTATTTCTGAGACAAATTGGACTATTGATGGTATGATTACGCTTTCCGTGAATGACGATGTTTTATCTGCTCAAGTGGAGACTAATCCTCCTCAGATCTATTTCAACTATAAACGTGAAACTGGGCATGCGAGTATCAAGATTTCGTATGTTGAGTTTGTAAATGGAAGCTTGTCTTGGTTCTCAAATTCTACCTCGAGTGGGATTTTGTTTTCATTCACTTCAGCGTCTTCAACACAACACATGAAGCTAGGCTCGGATGGGCATTTGAAAGTGTATGAGCCAAGTCTTTCTGGGTGGCTAGAAGTGGACGATCTTTTCAAATCGTATGTCGATGACTGTGCCTATCCAATGGTGTGTGGGCGATATGGAATTTGTTCCAATGGGGGATGTAGTTGTCCGGCTTCAAGTGGGGGGATGAGCTACTTCCAGCAAGTAGATGATAGGCAGCCTCAGCTTGGGTGTTTTGAGAATGGTCCGTTGTCTTGTGGGGCTTCACAACAACAAAGTCTTCCGGAGCACGAAAATATTGCGTATTTCAATTTCACTCCAAATCTCGAGCATATAGATGCTTCAAGTTGTAAAGAGGCTTGTGCAAAGAATTGTTCATGCAAAGCAGCTATATTCCGATATGAATCGAATCGCACTAACGGCAGTTGTTACTTACCAACTCAGGTATTTTCACTTATGAACGTTGACGAGAATAGTCCTTATAATTCTACTGCTTTCCTGAAAGTACAAAATTTGACCAATGAAGCTCCTTATACTCCAGTTGACAATCGTATGAGCAACCGTCTCCCTGTAATACTTGGGTCCAGCCTCGGAGCTCTCTTTGCCATGATGATTTTGATCGTAGCCATAGTTTTGTTTGTTCAAAAGAGAGATGATAATCAAGCAGAGGAGGATTACCTTGATCAAGTACCCGAAGTGCTCAATAGATTCACATACGACGATCTGAAAACCATCACAGACGGATTCGGTAAAAAGCTCGGCGAAGGTGGTTGTGGTTCTGTTTTCGAAGGTACTCTAAGTGACGGCACAAAGGTTGCAGTAAAACGCCTTGATGGTTTTGGGCAGGTTAAGAAATCCTTTCTAGCCGAAGTTGAGACTATCGGTAGCATCCATCACATGAACTTGGTAAGACTTGTGGGATTTTGCGCTCAGAAATCCCATAGGCTCCTTATCTATGAGTACATGTCGAACGGGTCTCTAGATAGATGGATCTTTCACAAATCCAATGAATGTGTTCTCGACTGGCAACAAAGGAAAAAGATCATTCTCGATATAGCAAAAGGACTCAATTATCTTCATGAAGAGTGTAGACAGAAGATAGTTCACTTGGACATTAAACCTCAAAATATCCTTTTGGATGGAAATTTCAATGCTAAGGTTGCTGACTTTGGATTATCCAAGTTGATAGACAGGGACCAAAGCCAAGTCGTCACAACTATGAGAGGAACTCCTGGTTATTTGGCCCCCGAGTGGCTCAGTGCAGCAATCACTGAAAAGGTCGACGTGTATGGCTTTGGCGTGGTAATCTTGGAGATAGTGTGTGGGAGAAAAATCTTCGATCGCTGTCTAGATGAAGAAGACATGTATTTACTGAGCATTTTTAAGAGAAAGGCAGAAGAGGAACGATTGTTAGACATTGTGGATAAGTCTAGTGATGACATGCAACTAAATGGACTGCATGCTGTGAGTATGATGAGGATCGCCGCATGGTGCTTGCAAGGAGACTATATGAAGAGGCCTTCCATGTCCATGGTCATCAAGCCATTAGAGGGCATCGTGGAAGTTCAAGAAGACTTGGATTATGACTTCTCTGCTCAGCCTTCCACTAGTGGAGTGGCGAGATTCGGTCAAATGGACATCGAATTCAGTGCTACGACTACATTACTACCCTCAGTCCTAAGTGGTCCAAGATGACGCAGCAAATTCATAAGAACTTTTCTTCCCAAAATGTCAAGTGGCAGAACATGCGGGCGATTGAATTTTTCAAACTGTGAGGACTCTAGTTTGTCATTCTCTTTTTAGGCCCATAAAAAAGCTTGTGACATGATATCATTTCTGGTTTTCACTTTGCCAATTAGTGAACTTTGCCATAACTTGGCAAAGGATTGAGTTGGTTAGAATATTGCAGTTTGGTTTTATTGCTCAGGTAGAAACCGGTCGTGCTCATGTTTGTTGTGTGCTAGTCTCGGGAAAGGAGGAAACTATTGAGTCGTTTGTGTAAAAAGCCTACTAAAAGACTAGTCAGTTGCTCGCAATGTCTTTGGCAGTTTTACCTGTCATGGATGCAAATCTTTTGGGCTCCAACACTTGATATCGTTAGGATTCAATGACTACCTTTCGTGACTTGCTCATTTCAAGGTTATTGATTTATATTTAGTCTGTTTTGTGGGCACATAATTAAAACTAATAAAGATGACGGGAGAATTCATCACTAGTGAGTTCGGATTTTTCCTAAAGCCTCCTAATGTATCCTAGGTTCATATTCTCAACTTCCATCTTCTTAAGGATCCGTCGAGGTCATTTTCAGACATATGTTTGTTAAAAATAAAGAACCGAGATGTTCGGGCATTTAAGATTCGACTCTCCGATCTTTAGATAACACTGATGATCCTCAATAACCTTGGTTTTTCCGCTGACTTTAATCATCTTGATCCAAGCGTGCTGATCCATCAAATTAACCGGGGATAAGAAGCTTGTTTGGGTCTTATCTGGTCCCGGAGCTGCTCGCACAATTAACGAAAGTTAAAAGCGATTTGACGTGGCTCCCCTGGCCATGCCGTGGCACCTCTTTGATTGGGTCTCACCACGGCGAGAAAATATTCGGTGGTTAGTGCGCACCACGTCATCCACTGACCTGGTGCACACTAACCAATGAAATACTGGCACGTGTCCCCGAGCGGGACCCGCTGAAAAAGGAAGGCCCTGATTTTTGGTCGGCTCGGCTCGGCTCCAAAAGAAAGGACGGTCAGCATATTCCTCCCGCTCAAAATTTTTTCTCTCTCCTCACTCGAATTTGCTGGGTTTTTCCCTCTCTCTCCTCTCTCGCCTCTCTCATTCTTCCCTAGCGACGGAACTATTTCTTCTTCTTCCAACGCCTCCTCTTCTTGAAGTCTCCGAATCGGAGTCGCCATTGTAAGTTATCATGCATCACGCTGGGAATCGATAATCTCGCGATGAATCTGTCAATCTTCTCCTCGGCCATGGAAGGCATCGCATGGAGGGGATGGCTCTACATGGTGTTCATTCCAAAAAACAATTGCTTATATCATTTATAAAAATAGATTACTGAAAAACATTTTCATTTTTCAAAAAAATATTTGGACATAAATTGCCATCGATCATTTTTTGAGTGAATCATGACAGAAAAAGTTTAAATAATAGAAAAGGCCAAGCCACACTAAAAAAAACCTTGGCTGTTTTAGTTATGAGTGAATCAAGGTTTACCGTGTAAGATTTCAACCCAGTGACTATTTTTCATTCCTCTGGAGAAGTAAGCTATTAAGTAACCCGATAATGGAATCGACAAACTTATTACAAGTTACATAGAGTATAACAATATTTCCAAATACTGCTCACAATTTCATTCCCTGTAAAATCGGTACATATATTCTCCATGAGAAGCACATAGTACGTGTCCCTCCATTATTGGCAAAACAACCATCAAAAAGCCCCCCAGCAGAGCCAGGGTGATCACTATCTTTCCTTCAAGCGTCTGTGTTTACTAATACAGATAGAGACTCCCAGAATGTGGGAGCTTTGTGAACATGGTCAACTGGACTTCCTGGATAAAACCATCGTCAAGCTAAGAGGAAACGCCCCTGAAAGATTAGTTTAGCCAAAATCTGATGAACCGTTAGACCCATGTTCTGAGAAGTCATAGCTAGACAATTGGATATATCCTACAATCAAGACCATATGCATCTCCATGGAGGGTGATAACTATCTCATCTCACAACGTCAGGCCCCTTGATTTTGAATTAATGATCACACGATGTAAAAGCCTGTTGTTCATTGGAAACTCAATTGGATTTCACAAGGCCCTCTAATAGGGAGCATAACGGGGAAGCGTTATTCCACTTCTTGTTAAAGGGTTGCTAACTCCCAGTCCTCAACACTACAGGAGAGTGTCGCCACAATAAATGGAACTTCCATAGGAGCGCGCGCAAATCTGAAGGACCAGAGCTAGTCAGTAAAATCCTCAATACTCATTGTAATAGGCTTTCCTTCGAATAGCAGACAGTAGTAATGTACAACTAGAACCGTGTGGAAAAGTTGAGTCAAGTTGTGGAGATCTATATTGATCAGAGGAAATCGGAAAGTCCTGCAATAATAAAGATCAATTGAAATCCCAGGAACCAGACACCATCGAAAAACACAGGGAAGCAGGGCACCATAAAGTCCAGAAGATGGGATCACACAATCAAATTAGGTAACTTCTTCAACCACCTGATAAATCAGAAAAAGGGCCATCATCGCCATTTGCAGTTCAGAATGTATATAGCAAACGCTATGACTAAGCTAAAATTAGTCATCAACATCTAACTAAACAAAGCCCCTCTAAAATAACTACCAAATGAAGAGAAGGCTGCATAACCTCTTAAGCACCTGTTCTTATCAACTCAAACATGACCGAAAAGGGCACTCAGACAAGACTTTCTCAGAGAGATAGAGAGAGATAGAGGGAAAGAGAGAGACTCATGTAGGTGGATGCCACACGATCCAACAATCCTCACCTGCATATGAAGACATGTCCTTCCAAATTCCCCATATAACAAGAGCCAAGCAGGAAAAATTATACCACCTGTACCCAACAAAACCTGCACAATAGAAACAGGCAAATTTAGTCAATGCCAGAGGTAATTCAATTTAACTCTAGGTCCCAATGGTATCAAGCCATCATACTTGCAACATTAGGGCTGGGAGATACCATAAGCCTAGTCCACGCACCATGACATCCTCTGTGATTTTTCTTTTCAATGACTTTGGTATTTTTTACAACTCTACATTCACCAGGCATTATGAAAAACTAAATCAAATGTACACTTTTATGTGCATCATAAAACACTGATTAAGTTAATACTACGTCCACTTGAATTGACATGAAACTAGTACATAACCACAAAATCATAAGCGCTGGGCAGGTACTTATATTTGTTGGCCTATGTGAAGATGTTAATATACTCTCAAGGCTATGAGAAGGGCTTTCTATTTGAGTATCTAATTGGGAAAAAAGAAGAAGAAGAGAGTCCATAGTAGACAAAATAAATCAGCAGATGTTCAGAAAAAAGCACAAGTGGGCATTCTTTGAGTGCAATGGGTGCTGCTAATTGGAAGGCCTCTTGGAGGTAACATGATAGTCTAAAGCCTGAACAACTGGCTTTCTATTTGAGTAATTGATTGATCATCGTTGCCACTGATTTTGCATAGAGACACTGGAAAGAAATGTCAGATGAAGAAAATTAGAATAAATAGTACTGGTTGTGTTAATCCATGCATTTTTCGTTTTTGCCATCATATTACAGAGTTGGAAATAAAGATACACAGAGCAACAGCTGTCCTTCCTCCCCTCCCCCCCTTCCTTCTTTCAATATTCATCATAGCATCAACTGACCCAGAATGTTCAGTTTAAACACTCCACAACATCTGAATTGATCATCCCAGTAACGATAATCCACTACCGACACAGAGAGAGAGAGAGAGAGAGAGAGAGAGAGAGAGAGAAAGAGAGAGAGAGCGGAACTTGTATCTGATGTTGTAACTCCTTAAGTATTCATAGCAGCAAAGCTCTAGCATATAGCCTAGGAGAAAGACCAAAACAACAAGGTAAAGGGTTCTAAATAGCAACTTCTATGACCAATAAAGTACCGGCACTGTTTATAATCGCCATCCTCGCAGTGAAATCAGGATCAACCGACCTGAGCCCAGCGATCACCAACCCAGTAGGAGGAAAAACTTCTTATGACGCATGAAACAATCAATTAAAGGGAGGCGGGGGGAACATAAAGCCAGGATACGGAAAATCAACCAACTCCTCACATCCAAAAACACAGAGTTACACACCCCCGCGGTTCACGTCACCGGATTCCCTCGCGATTCAATCCACAGTTCGCGCGCAAATTTACAAAAATGAGGTAAAACGCGACGGCTAGAAACGAATCACCGCAAAACGACTGGAGACCCCTCGATTTCGAAAGGATCGAAAAAGGTATCACCGAACGTATTCTCACGACAGGTGATCGGAGCCGGACAATCGAGAATTCCGCGGCACGCTATCATGATGGGACCGACTACGCTACCGAATGAGCACGCACACCGAAAAGATAAGGCCGACAATCTTAAAGGCGATGAGCGATCGATCGAAGCGAGTCAAAGGAGCTTCTGTGGGGAGAGAGAGTAGGGGTCGATTCGATCGCCGGTGGCCACCGCGCGGAGGGACAATCGCCGAGAGCCAGAGCAAGCGAGAGAGAGAGAGAGAGAGAGAGTTTTTGTCCGGACAAGACGGTGATTATACAAGCAGTCGGGGGGCGTTGCAGAGCTGACAATTTAAAAAAACAATAGAAGAAAATTTGTTTGCTCTCCGATATGTTATCGTATTCCTCTTCTGGGGTACGTAGGGGTACGTATCCGAATACTTTCCTTGCACTTTACTTATTAATAAGTGAATCTATTTTTTTTTACTGACCAAAAAAAAAAGTGAATCTCTTTTTTTTCGGTAGAATATGATTACTGAATTATATTAGATTAAATTCTCATAAAAAGAATAAAGGTTAGATTAAATTAGGAGATTACGTATAGTTCACCCTCTTTATCGAAGGAAAAAAAATCATATGAATTTTTGCTGTTATCATAAAGAATAGCTCATGCGGTTCCTATTAACAAAATAATAATTGACATTACTGTATTAGAGAATTCGGTTAGCCAATCTTAGAAAACGCAATGAAATCAAATGTTAAGAAACATGGTGAAGAAAGTAACAAAGTTAATTTCTAAGCCGGAAAAAAAAAATGATGAGTCCATTATTTATTTATTTTTTATTATAAAGAAATGGGCGGGGAGAGGCTATCGGGGGTGGTTCCTCTATTAATTGTGTTGTGTATTGTATGGGTGTCGTATTCATGTATGGCAAAGGTAAGGACACATTTTCGAACTTTAACTTGTATATGATATTAGCAAACTATATTTTGATTTATGGCCATTTTGAAGAGTTTCTTGGGCACTTGTTAAGTATTTTTAGGGATATGTAAACTATCTGTCCCAAGACTTGTCGCGAAAATAAATTGAGTGCTAAAACTTTTAAAAGTGTAATTAAATTCTAAAATTTATCAATGGTATAATCGAATCCTTCAGTTAATACCATCAATTTGTCTAACAGAAAATACGATGTGATATTTTTAAATTAATTTATTTATCCTATCTCGGCATTTTTTATTTTTTTCTTTAAATCTTATTTAAATAATAGTAAAAAACTTTAAAAAAGCTAAAAAAATTTTAAAAAAATTGGAAACAAAGAAAAGAAAAAGGGCAGGGATCGTGCTAGGCACATTGCCGTTGCCACCCATCATTGGAGGGGGCCAGCGACCTCATCGGCCCTAGGCGGCGGAGGGGGGCACGACCCTCACCAGCTAAGGTGAGGCCACCGTTGGCCCAAGCAAGACACCTCAGCTAGGGCCAATGCGGCTCATCCAGATTTGGGCGACACCGATCCTCGCTTAGGCAGGCCTAGCGAGGGTCGCTAGCCCTCGCCTAGGATCAACGAGGCCTTACTTGGGCTAGTGAGGCTCGTTGGTCATAGGGAGGGTCAAGGCGTCGCCTAGATAAGGGTCGACGTCACCCAAATCTATCTAAGCCTTGCCTGGGCCTAAGCCAAGGCGTTGTCCTAATTTGGGTGAGCCTCACCAGCCCTTGCCTAGGTGGGCAATGGCCTCGCCTGGGCCAATGAGGCCCTCCTCCACGGCGTAGGGTTGGCGACCTTGCTAGCCTCCTTTGAAAATGGGCGGCGGCGGCATTGTGCCCAAAGCACGATCCTTGTCTTTTTTTTTTTTCTTTGTCTCCAATTTTTTAAAATTATTTTAGCTTTTTTTAAAAGTTTTTTACTATTATTTAAAATATATTTTCAAGGAAAAAGTAATATAAAATGCCATGTAAAATAAATAAATAAATTTTACAATGCTACCTCAAAGCATATTCCATTAGATAAATTGATGGTGTTAATGGAAGGATTCGATTGCACCAATTTGATAAGTTTTAGAACTTAATTATACTTTTTGAAAGTTTTAGAACTCTATTGTATTTTTGCAACAAGTTTTAGAACTTGTAGTGTACATATCCTATATTTATTTGTTAAGGGGATCTTTGATCTTTGACGTGTAATCGGGTATATTATGATGACAATCAATGTATCAAGAGTCGTGATATTTTCTTATTTAGTTGTTTAGTAAGTGTTTTTGAGGCACAATTTAACTAAAATCCTTTAAATATCGGGTCTTCATACTTTTTTAAGACACTTTGTTGCTCCGGTTTTTTTTTTTTTTGTCAGTCCTACTCTATTCTACTCTACTCTACTCCTATTCTAACTCTCACTCTTAGACTTTTGCCATGCCTCCTTGCAGGGCGTGGGAGTCGAAACCCACTCTTGAAACTAAGTCGTCCCCACCCTTGCCATGCCTCCTTGTAGGGCGTGGGAGTCGAAACCCACTCCTGAAACTAAGTCGTCCCCACCCCAACCCCCCTGAGAATGTGGGGATTCGAACCCCTCACCTCTTCCTTCCATGTTGGAAGGGTGGCCACTGGGGTAAACCCCAGTGGTTCGTTGCTCCGGCTTGGATTAGTAAGTTTTTGAAGGAAAAACCTAGTGGAAATCTAAGTATTATGCAAAGAATGCAATTGACCAGTAAACTTTTCGGTTTAGTACATCAATTTCTAAATATTTCGTAAAGAGAAAGTTCAACGAGATCCTCTCATCAGAAATTTGCCACTGTTGCTATAAAAAATCGCCTAAGTGCATATATGACGAATTAAATAAGGTATGACCGAAAGAATTTTTTGATACTCTTTCTAATAAAAAAATTTCAAGATTCAACTAAATCAATGAAAGGTTTAAAGCTTGATTGCATTTTTCATGTAAGATTATGGACACAGTATTTTTCTTTTTCATCATCGTAACGTACCGAGTACAAGAGGAAAGAAGAAGAAAGATGGGCGGATGCGTCACGCATATGTAGGTGCCCGTGACATGTGTGTGCCCAAAGGGAAGCTTAGGATACACATCACTAGTCAGACCGGTTGCTTTTGGCCTTTCTTCTTGTCTTTCTTACCTTTGTTGCGTTTGTGCAAAGACGTACTTCGTTTCTTGTTTGACGAGTTCCAACCCAAACCACCATTTTTTTTAAAAAAAAAAATTAAAGAAAGAGTTGTGAGTCTCTCCTAGCTGTTTGACATGGTAGGAATAGTAATATGGATTAGTAGTTGTTTATTGTGATAACTAAGGGGGAAAGACACCCAATAATTATGCCAATCATGCTTGACTGCGTTCCATTCACATTATTGATAGGACTTCCTGTGCAATTTTCCTGTTTTGCTTTCGTCTTGACTCAAAGTTGCCGGTCTCTTATTTGCATCTTCTCTTCTCCTCTCTTCCTTTTCTCAATCTTCTCTCTGCTCAAAGTTTCACTGCATGCCATGGTCTCGCTCTGTAGTCTCTATTATTTCTTTCTTTCCCTTTCCTTCGTTTTTCTATCGCAATTCTCAAACTTCATTGACGATCAAGCTCAAGTTATGATTACCCAACCGCCACGATTTCAACTCAGTGGGTGAATAATGCAAAAGCTACTCACGTCACTCGACATGTAGATGGATAAATCGTGTGGGCAATTCTACTCCGAGGCAAAGGAGGTTCTGGCCCTGCCTATGCCTACGGCTTCTATTGTAATGGTAACTGTAACACTTACCCCTTTGCTGTTTTCATCATCACAGTTTACGGTAGTGGCATAACTATTGAATATACTGTTCCATAAGTAGTGTGCTCTATCAATTGAAACAATTCCGTAAAGATCGGAGTGACATTGGAGCTTGTGTTCGAATGTGATTTGGTGTTGAAAGATACTGATGGTATGGTTGCTTGGTCCACAAATACTTCTGAAAAGTCCGTCGTAGGCTTGAACTTGACAGATTTGAGGAACCTCACGTTGTTTGATAAGGAAAATGTGATTGTTTGGCAGTCTTTTGATGAGCCAACCAACTTGCTTGTCCTTGGACAAAAGTTGAGGTGGGGGCAAATATTGATGTCGAGTGTTTCTAAGACAAATTGGATCGTTAATGATATGATTTCGCTTTCCATGATTGGTGATGTTTTATGTGCTCAAGTGGAGACTAATCCTCCTCAAATATAGTTCGAGCGTGAAGGTTCAACTATGAATGCAAGCATCGAGTTTCCATATGTTGAGTTTGTAAGTGTAAGTTTGTCTTGGATCTCAAATTCTAACTATTTTGTCTTGATGTCATTCCCTTTACGATCTTCCACACAATACATGAAGCTGGGCTCGGATGGGCATTTGAGAGTGTATGAGTACAATTGGTATGGCAAGCATAAAGAAGTGGCCGATCTTTTCACAGGTTATGGCGAGGACTATGTCTATCTGACAATGTGTGGCGATATGGAATTTGTTCCAATGGGCAATGTAGTTATCCAACTTCGATTGGGGGGACGAGCTATTTCCAGCAAGTAGATAATAGGCAGCCTAATTTTGGATGTTTTGAGAATGTTCCATTATCTTGTGGGGCTTCAAAAAATCAAAGTCTTTTGAGCTCGAAAATGTCACATATTTCAATTTCACTCCAAAGCTAAAGAACATAGATGCTTTAAGTTGTAAAGAGGTCTATGCAAAGAATTGTTCCTACAAAGCAGCTATATTTTGGTATCATTCTAATCGCACTAGCGGCAATTGTTACTTACCAACTCAGGTGTTTTCACTTATGAATGTTGATGAGAAAATGTTTTCCTATAATTCTGCTACGTACCTTAAAGTACAAAATGTGGTCAATGAAGCTCCTTATACTTCGGTTGACAATCGTATGAGCAACCATCTCCCTGTAATACTTGGGTCTAGCCTCGAAGCTCTCTTTGCCATGATGATTTTCATCGTAGCTATAGTTTTGTTTGTTCACAAGAGAGCAAAGGAGGATTACCTTGATTAAGTACCTAGAGTGCCCACTAGATTCATGTACGATGATCTAAAAACCATCATAGATGGATTCAGTAAAAAGCTTGGCAAGGTGGTTTTGGTTTTGTTTTCGAAGGTACTCTAAGCAACGGCACAAAAGTTGCAATAAACGCCTTGATGGTTTTAGGGCAGGTTAAGAAATCCTTTCTAGCCAAAGTTGAGACTATCAACAACACTCATCACATGAACTTGGTAAGACTCGTGGGATTTTGCGCTGAGAAATCCCATAGGCTCCTTATCTATGACTACATGTCGAATGGGTCTCTAGATAGATGGATCTTTCACAAATCCAATGAATGTGTTCTCTGCTGGCAACAAAGGAAGAAGATCAATCTCAATATAGCAAAAGGACTTAATTATCTTCATGAAGATTGCAGACACAAGATATTTCACTTAGACATTAAATCCCCAAATATCCTCTTGGATGGAAATTTCAATGCTAAGGTTGCTGATTTTGGATTATCTAAGTTGATAGACAAAGACAAAAGCCATGTCATCGCAACCGTGAAAGGAACTCCCGGTTATGTGGCCCCGAGTGGTGGAGTAAAGCATTCACTAAAAAGGTCGACGTGTATAGCTTTGGCATGGTAATCTTGGAGATAGTGTGTGGGAGAAAAATCTTGGATCGCTCTCTAGATTAAGAAGACATGCATTTACTGAGCCTTTTTAAGAGAAAGGCATAAAATGAATGATTGCTAGACATTGTGGATAAGTCTAGCAATGACATGCAACTAAATGGACCGTAGGCGGTGAATATGATGAGGATTGCTGCATGGGCTTGTGAAAAGACCATACAAAGAGGCCCTCCATGTCTATGGTCATCAAGGTGTTATATGGCGTCGTGGAAGTTCTAGAAGACCTGGATTACAACTTCGCTGCTCAGGCTTCCACCAATGGAGAAGCGAGATTCAGTTGGATGGAAGTGGAATTCAATGCTACCACTATATCACTATCCTTAATCCTAGGTGGTCCATGATGACACTACAAATTTGTAAGAACTTTTCTTCCCAATATGTCAAGAGGTAGAACGTGCGGGTGATTGAATTTTTTAGACTGTGAGGACTCCATCTTCTCATTCTCTTTTCAGGATTAAAAAAAAAAAAAAAGGCTTGTGGCGTGATATCATTTCTCGTTTTCACTTTGCCAATAAGTGAACTTCGCCATAACTTGGCAAAGGATTAAGTTGGTTAGGATATTGCAATTTGATTTATTGCTTATGTAGAAACCAATCGTGCTCAAGTTTGTGGTGTGCTAGTCTAGGGAAAAGGGGAACCTGTTGAATCATTTGTGGAAAAAGCTGTTAAAAGACTAGTCAGCTGCTAGTAATGTCTTTTGGTAGCTTTGCCATGTTGTGGATACAAATCAGATTTGCCTTTTGGTTCCAACACTTGATATCTTTCAGATTCAATGACTCTACCTTCCATGTCTTCCTCATTTCAAGATTAATGGGCTATTTTTAGTCTATTCTGCGAGCACACGATTAAAACCGATAAAGATAACGGGAGAATTTCATCACTAGTAAGCTTGGATTTTTCCTAGCGACTCCTGATGTATCCTAGATTAATAATCTTAACTTACAGCTTCTTAAGGATCCATCGAGGTTGTCCAGCGACATATATTTGCCAAAAATAAAGAACCGAGATATTTGGGCATTCAAGATTCAACTTTGTGATCTTTAGATAACACCAATCATCCTCAATAACCTCAGGTTTTCCACATTCATTTATCAACATTGATCCAAGCATACGGATTCATCAAATTTAATTGGGGATAAGAAAGTTCACACGATTAAGAAAGTTCAGAGCGATCTGACGTGACCCCCCCTACCATGCCGTGGCACCTCTTGATTGGATCTGATCTTGGCCGGTCGAAAAAAGAGAGCCCCCGTGGAGCTCACCCAAAGGCCCGAGCTACGGTAACCTCTCGCAAAGTCCTCACTCTTCCCGGCACAACTCACTAGCGACGGAAGTATTTCTTCTTATTCTTCCAATTCCTCTGCTTTGTGCCCTTCACCTTCTCCTCTTCTTGAAGTCTCCGAATCGGAGTCGCCATAGTAAGTTATCGCAGATCACGTAGAGAAAGGATCATCTCGCGATGAATCTGTCTATCTTCTCCTCGGCCATGGAAGCCATTGCATGGAGAGGATGGCTCTACACGTTGTTCATTCCGCACTTTGTGTTCGCTTGCCAATTCCTTCACCTTCAGCCTCTCGTCTCTACCCTAGGTACGTCATTTTCTAGGTTAGATCTGCGAACTCGTAGCCGGATGGAGACTTGGAGAGGTTGTAGTGGGCTCTAAAGCCTAAGCAACTGGCTTTCTATTTGAGTAATTTATTAATCATCGTGGCCACTGATTTTGCATAGAGACGCCGGAAAGAGAATGTTAGATGAAGAAAATTAGAATGAATAGTACCGGCTGTGTTAATCCATGCATTTTCATTTTTGCCATCATGTTACGGAGTTGGAAATTAAGATACATAAAGCAAGAGCTGTCCTTGTCCCCCCTTCTTCCAATCTTCATTGCAGCATCAGTTGACCCAGAATGTTCGGTTTAAACATTCCACGACATCTGGCCCTCCCCCTCCATCAATTGTGATGTGTCTTGTATGGGTGTCATATTCATATATGACGAAGTTAAGGATGTATTTCTTAACTTTAACTCGTATATGATATCAACGAACTTTATTTTGATTATGGACAGTTTAATGAATATTCTGAGCACTTGTTAAATATTTTTATTAAGAGGATCTTGGATCTTTGATATATAAGTAGGTATATCACGATAACAATTAATGTGTTGGGAATCACAAAATCTTCTTATTCAGTTCTTTTTTTTTTTTTTTTGTCGGTCCTACTCTACGCCTATTCTAATGCTCACTCTCAAACTTTTGCCATGCCACCTTGCAGAGTGTGGGAGTCAAAAACCCACACTTGAAATTAATTCGTCCCCACCCTAACCCCGAAAAGATGAGAATTCGAACCCCCACTTTTCCCTTTCATGATGGAAGGATAGCCACTGAGGTAAACCCCAGTAGTTTCTTCTTATTTAGTTGCTTAAGAAGTGTTTTTGAGGCAATTTTTAAATAAATCTTTTGATATTGAGTCTTTATACTTTTTTAAGACACTTCACTGCTTCAGCTAGGAAT
Source organism: Eucalyptus cloeziana (assembly GCA_014182715.1). Taxonomy (NCBI): domain Eukaryota; kingdom Viridiplantae; phylum Streptophyta; class Magnoliopsida; order Myrtales; family Myrtaceae; genus Eucalyptus; species Eucalyptus cloeziana. The sequence goes on from CM024644.1 coordinate 34,744,277, forward strand.
AGTCAGTTCTTTGGAAGGAAAAATTTAGTGGAAATTCCAAGTATTATGCAAAGAATGCAATCGACCAATAAACTTTTTGATTTAGTCCAATCAATTTCTAAATCTTTTATAAAGAGAAAAGTTCAACTATATCCTCCCACTAGAAATTTGCCTTTGTTATTATCAAAAATCACTTAAGTGCACTTAGGACGTGTCAAATCAGTAATAACCAAAAGAATCTCCCAATGCCTTTTTTCAATAGAAAAATCAAGACTTGGCTAAAGATTTAGAACCCGATTTCATTTTTATGGTATAGTATTTTGGACACGGCATTTTTTTTTCCTCTTGCATTCCATACTTCGTGCCGTATCAAATTCGAGTATTCATTAAGCGCAGTCTTTGGTTTTTTTTTTTTTTTTTTAAATGTCACAAGAGGAGAGAATAAGGAAGGTGAATGCGTCACGCATATAATGTAGCTGCGCGAAGGGGGAACGTTAGGATAAACATCGCCGGTTGCACCGGTTGCTTTTGGCCTTTCTTCTTTTCTTTTTCTGAGTATTACGGATGTAAAGAGAGATACTTCATTCCTTGTTTGACGAGTACCAAGTCTCTTCCAATCCAAACCACCAAAAAAATTGAAAATAAAAATGAGAGTTGCGAGCCTGTTTTTGCTATTTTTTGACATGGTAGAAAGAGGCGATGTTCATTAGATAGGCAGTCTATCGGGATAACAGCCTAACAGGGGGGGAAACATGTAGGACGCAAATTGCGTAACCCCAAGATCTCCATAACCAGAACAAGAACATGCATAATTGAGTAGAAAGATTAACGCACCTGTTTTGGGATCCATCAAAAATAAAGCGGAAGAAGAAAAGGGATTTCCCACATATCAAGGGGATCCACGCATCAAGTCCTTCTCCTCTATTACCCTCCGTATCACTAGCTCAATGAGGCGGCCCCCCTCACGTTTAGCGTTAGGTAAACGCCCCTTAGGTGAGAATACATGTGAGAATTAGGGTTAGAGGAGAGACTTGAGCACTATTTATAGAGTTTCCAGCCAGGCCCCCTCATTACGGGTCAGGCTCAACTCGGCCCACACTAGCCAGCCCCATATTAGACTAATTAAGAAACCTTCTATCTCACCTTAGACCAACCCCCGTAAAACGGTAACCGTTAAACGGTAAATTACAATATCAATTAATGTAGTCCACATTAAGAAAACTTTTACATTCTCCCACTTGGACTATATTAATTGAAATCATACTGTATGTGCACACATTGGTCTAGAGATAATTCTTAATAGTCAATCCTATCCCATAAAGTCTCAAACACCGAATCATGGCGGTAACTACATATATACACACAAAGCCTTCCATGGTCACGAGTATTCTCAATTCTATTGATATGGATCCAATATGGTAGTGTGTCAAATGAACAACATCTCTCATAAAGAGATTCCATTTGTCAGTCACCATTCTCTTACCTTAAGCGTCACAAAAACTTGTGCCACTAGAGAATGTTCATTCTCTTATCTTAAGCGTCACAAAAAACTTATGCCACTAGAGAATGTCCTTATGGTTCCATGAACCCACATATGTCTTGTCCTTACGGTTAACCTTTCTTTATGTATAACAAGACATATGGACAAGGCTAATGATCGGATGCCCCTAGCCTTCACTCAAAGTTTATACAATACCTTGAGACTTTATCAATATGTATTCAACATAATAACAACACATTCAAAAATATTTTATTGAATGCAAAAGTTGATACATATCAAACCGTTACAAAGTGTAACGAACACAGATGTGAACTTTATCAGAGTAAAGCCAAAATAGCTCCCACCAAACAACAACATCTCATAATGCTCCTAGGCCCATGCTAACGACATGTCGCTTAAGATACACATGGGCGTAGACCTTTAGTTAGTGGATCTACAACCATATCATCTGTGGAAATATGTTATATTAAAATATCACCTTTCTATACCGTTTCTTTATGGTCAAAAAATTTGACCACCATACATTTAGACCCCTTGAGACCTCTGTAGTAAATAAATAATACTACAAATTTGTTATCTCAATACAACTGTATAGGTCTATCCATAAATTTAAAACGATCAACTCCTTCATGAGGTTCCGGAGCCTAATAGCCCAAATAACAACCTAAAAGAATGTTACTGATGCTGCTTACATAGTAGAAGATGACATAAAACTTTATTTACTGTACTTCCTACTAACATAAATATGTATTTCGTTATTGATATTATATCATCCTAACAGTCAACAAAGTTTACATCTAAATATCTTACTAGCTGCAAGAATTGAATATATCTGTAAATTAGCATATAATCTCTTGTCCTCTTTAAGTACCTTAAAACCTTCTTGGTAGCAACCCAGTGATCACATCTTGGATTTGACCAATATCTGCCTAGAAGTCTCGTCACAAAGACGATAATTAGTCTAGTGCAAATTTGAGCACTGACACAAGGTATACCATTTAATTAGATTTTCTCAATATCTAAATAAGGACAATGTGATAGATTGAGTCCATCACCTTTAACAACAGGAGCAATTCCTAGCTTGCAATGATGTATATTGAATATTTCCAATATACAATCAGCAAATGTCCTCCGAGAAAATCTAATATAATATGACAAAAACAATCCTTACAGATCTTAACACAAAAGATATAAGATGTCTCAAGGTCACTAATTGTAAACAAAATATCATGTACATAGTGTATGAAAAAAAATAAATTTCCTCCCACTGACCTTGCAGTATATTGAATTACTTTGTTCCCAATTGAACAAAATAATAACACTATGAAACTTTAATAATATTGTCTGGAAACTTGCTTAAGACTATGAATTAAGACTTTTCAGTCTACACATAAGTTTACTTGAATTTGCTGCAAAATTCTCCAGTTGCACTTATATAGATTTTATATCTCTTTGACGTAACTCCATAAAAAATAAACTATCAATGCCACGTTCACTCTGAAAGAATCTATAAAGAAATAATTATTTCTTCACTAACTATCCACCTCTCTTTCAGAGTGAAAATATTATTATCCTTTTTTTATGGCATCTAATCACATACTTAATTAAGAACAAGAAACATCATTTATATAAGTTGCTAAAACAATCATGTAATGGATATTGTAATCACACTCTCACAAATAGATTATATAGTTTAATGGTATAACTGATCATCTTTCCCTAACAAATCTCCTTAATAAAGCTGCAACCACTTCATTCTACACTTGAGAGGTTTAAGAAATTTCATTATAAACTATATCAAGAATAGTACCTTAAACCTCAACAAGTTTAGTTTATGGTACAGGAGATTCCATAATTATCTGTATAGGTAAAAACAAAAACATCGTAACCCCTATCATACTATTATCTTTAATAGTCTGAGAGTAGCTATCCTCAACAAATACGTCGATCTTAAGAAACTTTAGAGTATGTGATTCCATAATTCTTATACCTTCTTTAGGGTCATAAGATCAATACCCCTTTAACAATCTGGGTAAGATACAAAATAATTCCAAGTGGACCTAAATTCCAACACACTTAATATTGGATTAGATAACCTCACTCTTGCATGACACCTCTAAATTTAATATGATTCAAGTAATCTATGCCTAGTCTATAACTCAAAAGAAGTTTATGAAACAACTTTGATAAGGACACCTTTTGTATGTGAAAAAGTTGCTTTCATAATATCAACCCACAGAAGACCGGATAAATTAATCTTACTAATCATACTCATCACCATGTTCATTATGGTGCTTCATGCCTTTTAGTCAAATCTTATTGTCAGGATTTTCAGGCATAGTAATTAAATTACCACCCCATAATTTATTAAGTATTCAGTATTGTCATACTTGCCAAAATACTTACTGCTACTATTAGGCCTGACAATCTTCAAGACTAATTTTAACCAGTTTATTCTTTATCTTGGCCATTTTCCTCAAATACAAACTTTTAGAAACAATCTTTTAACCATATACGAGATGTATATGTCATTAGGACTTAAACATAATCTTTGCAGATATGTCCTAATTTCAATATCAGACAAGACATAATTTCAAGCAACTAAGGCTTCTATCATCTTATAACAGTGCAGTCCTCTTTTCTAGTGTTCCAGAATGGAACGCTTCATGGACAATAAGCAAATTCAATTGCTCTTTTCTCAAGCAACAAATCATATGTCTACAACTTAAAATTTGAAACAGTAAAAACCTCAATAATAGTGGAGTTATTAATTACAGAAAAGGTGATTGAAAAACAAGCAACGTATATAATTAGCATCATGTGACCATTGTGTAACTTGACGTACAAGTACACATATAGAGAGTTACATGCATAATCATATAATCACCTTTGGGCAGAATACATGACATGCAGTTGTACACTCCCCACATGATAGCGGTTATGAGAATATATTCCAATTCTTTGTGAATTCATCACCTTTGGGCATATGAATCACTAGAATCAGTCACTCCTCCACCACACTATCATGTATCCCTCCATGAATTAATACACAATCACCTCCTTTGGGAGTATGACTACACATTAGACCAGGAGACATCCCAATCATCATACGAGACCGAAATTTCTCAAACCCAATCAAGCGTGCCACTTTGGCGGTCACTACTCAATTGAATCCTTGAAACTCTCTCATACCAGGGATATAAAATTTACTCCTCACATATACCATATACATGTGATTTTAACTTTAGTAATAGGGGCAGCATATCACCAAAATCACATATTATGTATATTACATTGCTTTGTTTATTAATAAAATCTTTATTATACATATATATATATATATATATATATATATATAGCGAACCTGAAAGACAGATTCCAATGATATCAACGATCATAGCAACACAAGAAACTTCTCATAACATAGAAGCAAACATCTCTTGTGCACCCCGATTACAAATTACCAGAATCAACATAAAAAGAATGGATAAGTGTTCCGAAGTCCTAAAACTTGTTACGAAAATGCATTTTAGTCCTAAAACTTGCAAAAAGTGCAAATAAGTCCTAAAACTTGTCAAAATGTTTCATTTGAGTCCTAAAGCTAACACCGTTAGCATTTTCCGTTAAAAATGCTAACATGGCATTTTAAAATATTTTTTATTTTCCAACTGGCTTTTTAAAATATTTTTTATTTTCCAGCTGGCTTTTTAAAATATTTTTTTATTCAATTTAAAAATATATATATTTAAAAACTAAAATTCATTTTTTAAAAACTATTAAAAAAAAAAAAAAAAAAAAAAAAAGGGCGGGGAGGTGGCCGCCCATCGCCGGAGGGGCCGGCGACGGTTGCCGGCCGCCGCCCAACCAAGGCGAGGCCTCGCTGGCCCCAAGTCAGGGCCGGCGACCCTCGCCTGGCGTGGACGAGGGCGCCCAGATCTGGGCATGCCGGCCCTCGCTTGGGGGCCGGCGACCGTCGCCAGCCCTGGGCGAGGCCTCGGTGGCTGTCGCCTAGGGCCGGCGAGGCTCGCCCAGATCTGGCCGAGCACAGAGACGCGGAAGTCGCTGGGTTGCGGGTGGAGGTCGCCGACGAGGGGACTCGGAACAGCGGTGACTGGCGGCTCGGCAACTAGCTTGGATCTATTGGCGTCGAGCACAGGGAAGCACGGGAGCGGGCCACTCGCGCGGCCCTCACGCTCCGCGGCAACGCCCGGATCGGGCGAGCCTCGCCGGCCCGCCCGAGGGCCGCCGAGGCCTTGCCTGTGGTTGGCGACGGTCGCCGCGCCCCCGGCGAGGGCCGGCATGCCCAAATCCGGGCACCCTCGCCGCATCGGGCGAGGGTCGCCGGCCCCTGGGAGGGCCGGCGTGCCCCAGATCGGTGCCCTCGCCCGCATCGGCGAGGGTCGCCGGCCCTCGCCGGGGCCGGCGAGCCCTCGCCCACACCGGGAGGGTCGTCGGCCCCCGGTGAGGGTCGGTGTGCCCAAATCCGGGCGCCTCGCCCGCATCAGGCGAGGGTCGCCGGCCCTCGCCGGGGCCGGCGAGCCCTCGCTGCGCGGGCGAGGGTCGCCGACCTCGCCTAGGGCCGGCGAGGCCTCGCCTAGTCGGGCGGCGGCCGACAACGGTTGCCGACCCCTCCGGCGATGGGCGGCCGCCTCTTCTTCCTTTTTTTTTTTTTTCCTTTTTTAACAGTTTTTAAAAATTGAATTTTAGTTTTTAAATATAATTTTTTAAAAATTTTGAATAAAAATTATTTTAAAAAACCAGCTGGAAAATAAAAATTATTTAAAATACTACGTCGCGCCACGTCGGCATTTTCCGTCAAAAAAGGCGACGGCGTCAATTTTAGGACTCAAATGAAACATTTTGACAAGTTTTAGGACTTATTTGTACTTTTGTAAGTTTTAGGACTAAAATGCATTTTCGTGACAAGTTTTAGGACTTGGAATACTTATCCCTAAAAAGAATGCTGATCTAGAGGATCTTTCATAAGTTAACATCAATAGCAATACAGGATACCCCAGATCGACAAGCTTGATAGCTAATCCACTATTGCTCATGAGTTTCATAAGGCAAAACATGACTCCAAGGCCAATAGCTAATATATTAGCCAATTTTTTAAGTAACAAAGTTATCATTGTTATCAACCAGTGGCCTATTAATTGAGTCAGACCAAAGAACCATTAACAAAAAAAAAGGTTCAACTTGATAGACATTAACCAGTGACCAGATGATTTTAGGAACATCATCTAGTAATTTAACTGACATGCATTACCCACATTCAACAGATGTGTTAATCAGTACAATTAGTTTGGTCACGAGTTTTTAAGATGTCTATCATTCAAAGGTTAACAAAATAAACAAAAATACATCAAGATGCGTATAAAGAACTATGCTTGAGTAACAAAAGTTCCATAATTTTTACAGTTTCTCATCACCTCAATACATAGCTCAAATACTATCCCATATTGATTGTATCTCATTAAGCCAATTTCAATTTATAATAAAGTTTGATTTTATTAATGAATCACACCTTCATAATGTTTATGTGATAACATACTAGTAACCCATCACCTGTATTTCTAAAATCACAAAAAATACAAGAAAAATACTCAAAAATACACTAAAAAAAAAACATGTATTTAGGGTTTCGTATGTATTTTCACATCCAAAAATTATTAAAAATATAAAATAAATTCACCACAAGATAGAGGACGGCCATACGAATCCAACGCCGCCAACCATGCGCCGATCCAACGCTCCACGCGCCCGCACGCGACGCCTGAGTGTGCGGCGCGTGGAGCACACGCGCGAGCCGCGTCCCGCGCGTGGGCGCGCATGAGGGCGCGTGGGGCGTGTCTCCGATACCCTGGCGACGCGTGGGGGCGCGTGAGGCCTCCCCCGGCGGCGCGCCGCCGACCGTCTTGCTCGTCTCGTCGAGCCCAGTCCGAATTTGTGATTTTATTTTATTTTTATTGAACAAAAAATCTCGAAAATCACAAATTAGGGCAAAAACTTTATGCGTTCGAGTTCTAGGGTTATGGTTGCTCTGATACCACATGTAGGACGCAAATTGCGTAACCCCAAGATCTCCATAACCGGAACAAGAACATGCATAATTGAGTAGAAAGATTAACGCACCTGTTTTGGGATCCATCAAAACTAAAGCGGAAGCAGAAAAGGGATTTCCCACATATCAAGGGGATCCACGCATCAAGTCCTTCTCCTCTATGCCCTCCGTATCACCTGGCTCAATGAGGCGACCCCCTCACATTTAGCGTTAGGTAAACGCCCCTTAGGTGAGGATACATATGAGAATTAGGGTTAGAGGAGAGACTTAAGCACTATTTATAGAGTTTCTAGCCAGGCCCCCTCATTACGGGCCGAGCTCAACTCGCCCACACACTAATGCCCCCATATTAGACTAATTAAGAAACATTTTATTTCACCTTAGACCAACCCTCGTAAAATGGTAACCGTTAAACGGTAAATTACAATATCAATTAATGTAGTCCACATTAAGAAAACTTTTACAAACACACTACAATTACGCTAATCCCGATTTGAGTTTATAGTTGGGATGCGTTTATTTAATGACAATTAAATAATTTGGAAAATGTTTTTCTAATAATGATTGCTTATATTACTTGCAAGAATGAATGATGAATGAAAACATTTTTATTTTCCATGAAAATATTTAGACATAAATTGTCGTCAATGATAAAAATATTTTTAATTGACTACTTATTTCAAGAATACAAACGATCAATATTTAGGAAGATATTCCCAAATTATTCTTTTTTCGAGAAACAAACGGAATATTCATGAGCCTTAAAACTTATTTTGGGCCTGCTTCCCCCTTTGCATAAGATAACATGCATCACTTTGGCTCATATCGTGCGGAGGGATGGATTATGAGTCGAATTTAACCACTCTAAGAACACTAGACTAACTCCCTATAAAATCTACGAGCAAATTTGTGCGTTTTAATAGCGTGCGTTCTTCCATTTGTGGGAAATTAGTATACATATTTCAGCATAAATTATTCGCAAAATTGTGTCATATTCCAAATAGATCTCCCTCTCTGGAAAAAAACAAAGGCAGAATTCTTAGTTCAAATGATGTGTTAATGTAAAATATAAGATAACAGTTATGAAATTGTTAATTTTTGTTATTATATGACATAGGGAGAATTTATACGTAATTAATGACACTATTGTAAATTTGAGAGAAAATAATAATAATCTTTTAAGGAAATACTTGATAGGAAGAGTTGAAACAAAATGTAAGAATTTTCAATAATTGCTAATTTGCAACATTAAAACTCATTAAAACTAATTTCTTTTCCTTTTTGTTGAACAAACTCGTGTTATTCAATGAGGCAATGTACAAATTTTGGTTGAAAGAGATGAGTGGATAGTGCAAAAAAAAGTCCTTGAATGGAGAGGGATCAATCCATTTCAATTTAGAGTTTCGGGATAATTCCATTAAAAATTATAAATTTCGTACTCCATGACACATTTATTTGAACTAACTAATAGATGGTAGATTTGTGTCAGAGGTACATATTTGGTATCTTTTATCATACGAAAAATCAATTTAGGGTAAATGTGTCATAGAGTGCTAATTTAGGATTTTTGTGAGACAAAAGCTAATTTGGCATAAAGGTGTCATGAGAGCATCAATTTGGAATTTTAATAGTATTGACATAGTTATTTTTAGAGACAGTTCCTTAGGGAAGAATTCGGTCTAATATATTTAAATAAATAGGAAAGTCATCCGAAGAAAATTTCTTCCTTGGATTTGGGTCCACCGATTCAAGTTTAATATTTTCTCTTGACAACCATCCTTTCATCATTGTGAGGTGATAGTGCATTGCATGCTTCAAGACAATTCCCTGCTTTGAATGAGTTCAGATTTAGGATTGTAGGCATTAGAGTGACAAAATATAACTTTGAAAGGATAAACGTAAATGAAAAACAAGCCTCGGGAGCAAAACATATTTTCACTATACAAAACAAGGCATGAAATCCTCAATCTCGAAACCTCGTAACTTGATTACAAAGCTTTGATTCTAGCAAGTAGTGTCACAACCCATCGAGAATTGAACCATGGTTGTTAACATGAACAAACAACAACATAACCACAAAATCAAGGAGACATTGCGAAATTGCAAACAAAGATTGCCACTGTAGCTAAAAAAAAAGAAGAAGCAAGATCTGCAATTACTAACACAAATTTCTACAAAAAAAAAAAAAAAAAAGAACTTTCATGCTCATTACGAACAGAGAATTCTTACTTGGGAAGAGAGGTGAGTGTGAGGGCGGGTGTGAGAAAATGACACATGAAGAAGAGAGCTCGAGGGTTGCGGGTGTGACGGAACATGGTGTGAGGAAGAGAGCTCAAAGGTGGCGAGCATGAGGGAATGCGGCTTGAGGCACAAAAGGGGGGAGTTGTGAGGCACAAGAGAGGCGAGTGCAAAGAGAGTAGCATTCTTAGGGTTTTTAGTTCATGAAAGGGCAAAAATGAAATTACGTCTAATAAAATGAGGGTGGGGTGGGAAGCCAATATATTTTCATTAAACCAACGAACTAGCATTTTGAAAATGTTACCTCTCATTGTGCTTCTAATTCTCCAATTCCTTAAAGGCCTTTGCATATACTCAAGAGACTTCAGAGCCCTAATGTCTGTTCCAAATACTAAACCAAATATAAACACTTGGGCTTAGGCTTTGCATTGAAATGCTCCAAGTCTTGATGACGGGACTTTGGGGCTGGATTGGGCCTGGATTCAGAAGAGCCAGTCTCGTGAATGTTCATCACATCAAAAACCCTAAAGAAATACCGATCCTGCATGAAAGTTACAGGCCCAGATAAAAAGTTTTTGTATTTGGTCCAAACCAGCTTGATGGCAAAAGATTTGTCCAAACCCAGTCAAATAATGAGTCGTCAATTGGCATCGGTCATGGCGAGTCACCTCCACTTGTTCTGGTTTTAGGTCAATCATCGCGGAGAGGGTGGCCCTGAGTCCGTCGTGGATGTAGATCATAAATCAATCGAATCTTCTCTGTTCTCGACTTTGTTTGTTGCTTTGGCAAAAGGTAATGGAACTTTTGACCAATTCCGTGCATGTGGGATTGATTGAAAATGCTCGACTTCATTTGTTGCGTCTTCATCAGGAGTCTCGAGGGCGGTCCAATTTCTCCCCATCGTGGGAAGACCAGAACCACCGTTTTTTCCTTTTTAATTCTTTAATCCGAGCTCTGTCAAAAGAGGAAAAAAACTTCCATTTTACCTCTGCTTTCTGTCTCTGCCTCGGTATCTCTCTCCCCACCTTATCTTGTCCCCGTAGCCTCATGAATCACGATGATTTTTCATCTTCTAATCTCCACCCGTGATTTGCGTGCATGTGAAATGCGTGCAATGAGTCGTGCTCGGCCTGGAGCAACGATCGTGAAGTCGGAAGTGCCCGCCCGCATCGATGTTGGAGCAGCTTTGTAACTGTGGTGCCGCCGAGCAAAACGGCATTAAGGCGCTGAGCTCGCTGAGCTAGAGTGGAAAGTGAATTTAGGGTTTGCTGGTGATTGAGCATAGCGAAGTGTTAGGAGCATTTTGGAGAAGAAAGTCACAGTTTGATTTAAAAGAAAAGAAAAAGGTCACGTGGTTGTTTCTTTTGAGATGGAATGTGGTACCTAAATACAAAAATAGGGTGTTAAGATTGGATTAATTTAGGAGATTATGTAACATAGCTTACCCTCTTTATTGAGAAAAAAAAAAATTCATATGGATCTTTGCAACTTTTGATGAGAAAAGCTTACACAATTATCGACAAAATAATATTGATGTTAATATATTAGAGAATTAGATTAATCAATATTAAAAAAACGCAATAAAAATAAATGCTAAGTAACATGATGAAGAAAGTAACAAAGTTAATTTTTGAGCAGAAAAAATTGATGAGCTGATTTCTACTTTTTTTAATAAAACAATAGGTAGGGATAGGCGATCGCTGGGTGGCTCCTCCACCGATTGTAATGTGTATTGTATGGGCGTTATATTCATGAATGGCGAAGGCGAGGACACATATTTGAACGTTAACTTGTATTTGATATAAAGCAAACTTTATTTCGATTTATGGCCATTTTAATGAATATCCTGAACACCTGTTAAATATTTTTATTAGGGGGATTTTGACCATCAATGTATAGTTGGGTATATTACAATGACAGTCAACGTATTAGGAGTTGCAATATTTTCTTATTTAGTCGCTTAATGAGTGTTTTCGAGAGACTTTTTAAGTAAATATTATTTATCTTTGGATCTTTATACTTTTTTAAGACACTTCAATGCTTCGGCTTAGATTAATAAGTTCTTTTGAAGGGAAAACCTACTGGATTTTTCCAAGTATTATGCAAAAAAAGCAATCGATCAATAAACTTTCGGTTTGGTACGATCAATTTCTAAATCTTGTATAAAGAGAAAAATTTGCCATTGTTTTTGTAAAAAACAGGTAGCGTATGTTGAATCAAAATAAGGTATAACTGAAAAAAATCTCCGATACTCTTTCCAGTTAAAAAACTTTCAAGATTCAACTAATCCTCGATTTTGAGTGTGATTGCATTTTTCGTGTAAGATATTGTACTCAGTATTTTTCCCCCCTGTCGTCTTCCGTCCTCGTATTGTACCAATTTCGAGTACAAGAGAAAAGAAGAAGAAAGATAGGCGGATGCATCATTGCATCACGCATATGCAGGTGTGCAAAGGGAATATTAGGATAAACACCGCCGGTCGGGACTGGTTGCTTTTGGCCTTTCTTCTTTTCTTTCATACTTTTGTTGCACATGGGCAACGACGCGGACTTCATTTGTTGTTTGACGAGTTGCAAGTCTCTTCTTCCAACCCCAAATCACGCCCAATAAAAAGTTTTAAAAAATTAAAGAAAGAGTTGCGAGTCTCTTCTTGCTTTTGATATGGTGGAAAAAAGTGATATGGAGTAGATAATTATTTAATGGGATAACGATGGGGAAAAGACACCCGCTAATCACGCTTTGAATGATTTAGGTAATTCACATGCTATTCATCCAAAGGACATCACTGCATCCCATTCACATTATTGACAGGACTTCCTGTGCAATTTTCCTATTTTGCTTAATTGTTGATTACGTCATTCCACAAATAGTGCAATCTACCAATCGAAACAAGCCCGTAAAGATCAGGGCGACGTTGGAGCTCACGTCCGAAGGCGACTTGATCAGAGGAAATCGGAACTACAATAAAGATCAATTGATATTTCAGGAAAATTAAAAAAGGGCCTGCATTGCCATTGGCAGTTCAGAATGTATATAACAAAGGCCATGACTAAGCTAAAACTAGTCATCAACATCTAACTAAACAAAGCCCCTCTAAAATAATTACCAAATGAAGTGAAATGAAACCTACATAACCTGTTTTATTCTGAAAAATGAAGAGAAGGCTACATAACCTCTTAAGCACCTGTATTTATCAATTCAAACATGACTGAAAAGGGGACTCAGACAAGAATTTCTTACGGAGAGAGAGAGAGACTCATGTAGGTGGATGCCACATGATCCGACAATCCTTACCTGCATATGAAGACATGTCCTTCCAAATTCTCTATATAACAAAAGTCAAGCAAGAAAAATTATACCACCCGTACCCAACAAAACCTGCAAAACAGAAACAGACAAACCTAGTCGATGCCATAGGATATTCAATTTAACTCCAGGTCCCAATGATATCAAGCCATCATACTTGCAACATTAGGGCGCAGAGATACTATAAGCCTAGTCCACGCACCATAACATCCTCTGTGATATTCTCTTAAATGACTCAGTATCTTTTTACAACTCTACATTCATCAGGCATTATGAAAAACTAAATCTAATGTACACTTTTATGTGCATCACAAAACAATGATTAAGTAAATACTACGTCCACTTGAATTGACATGAAACTGGTACGTAACCACAAAACCACAAGCGCTGGGCAGGTACTTATATTTGTTGGCCTATGCCAAGATATTAATATACTCTCAAGCCTAAGAGAAGGGCTTGTTATTTGAGTATCAAATTGGAAAAAAAAAATGTCCATATTAGACGAAATAAACCAGCAGATGTTCAGAAAAAATCAGGAGTGGGCATTCTTTATGTGCAATAGGTGCTGCTAATTGGAAGGCCTCCTGGAGTTAACATGATAGTTTAAAGCCTGAGCAACTGGCTTTCTATTTGAGTAATTTATTGATCATCGTCGCCACTGATTTTCCATAGGGACACCAGAAAGAAATGTTAGATGAAGAAAATTAGAATAAATAGTACTGGTTGTGTTAATCAACGCATTTTCATTTTTGCCATCAATCTTCAGTTTAAACATTCCACGGCATCTGAAATGATCATCGCGTAAAGTAATCCTATTGTGATGTTAAACCCTCCCCACGTAGAAACCTTCCCAGTATCAATAATCCACCACCCTGACTATAGCACAAAGACAGAGCCAGAGAGAGAGAGAGAGCAAGGATCTTGCAACTGATGGTGTAGCTTCTTAAGTATTCATAACAGCAAAGCTCTAGCATGTAGCCTAGGAGATAGACGAAAACAACAAGATAAAGGGTCTAAATAGCAACTTCTAAGACCAATAAAGTACCGGCACTGTTTATAATCTCCATCCTCGCAGTAAAATCAGGATCAACCGACCTCAGCCCAGCGATCACCTACCCAGTGGGAGGAAGAACTTATGACGCGTGAAACAGTCAATTAAAGGGAGGCAGGGGGAGACATAAAGCCAGGATACGGACAAATGAACCAACTCCTCGCATCCAAAAGCCCAACTTTACGCATCCCCACGGTTAGAAACGAACCACCGCAAAACGACCGGAGACCCCTCGATTTCGAAAGGATCGAAAAAGGAATCACCGAACTTTTTCTCACAACACGTGATCAGAGCCGGATAATCGAGAATTCCACGGCACGGGATCATGATCGGACCCGAAAAGAGAACACCGACAATCTCAAGGGCAACAATCGATCAAAGCTTAGTTAGTAGAGCTTCTGCGGGGAAGAGAGTACCTTCGGTTAAAGATCAAAGATCCCCTTAATAATTGACATTACGATATTTGAGAATTGGGTTAGCCAGTCTTGGAAAACACAATAAAATAAAATGCGATGTAACATGATGAAGAAAGTAACAAAGTTAATTTATGAGCAGGAAAAAAAATGATGAGTCTATTCTTTATTTTTTTTATTATAAAGAAATGGGCGGGGAGAGGCGATCCCCAGTGGCTCCTCTATTGATTGTGATGTGTATTGTATGGATGTCATATTCATGTATGGCAAAGATGATGACACATTTTTGAACTTTGGCTCGTATTTGATATCAGCAAACTTTATTTTGATTTATGACCATTTTGATGAGTATCTTGGGCACTTGTTAAATATTTTTATTAAGGGGATCTTTGATCTTTGACATGTAATTGGGTACATTATGGTGACAATCGATGTATTGAGAATCATAATATTTTTTACTTAGTTGCTTAATAAGTGTTTTAAAGGCACATTTTAAGTAAATCCTTTAAAAATCGGGTCTTAACACCTCTTAAAGACACTTCATTGCTTTACCTCGGATTAGAAAGTTCTTTGGAAGGAAAAAACCTAGTGGAAATTTTCAAGTATTATGCAAACAAAAAATGCAATCAAATGATAAACTTTTGGTTTAGTATGATCAATTTCTAAATTTTTCATGAATAGAAAAGTTCGACAAAATCCTCCCATACCTTACCGAAAAAAAAAAAAGGAGATCCTCCCACAGGAAATTTGCCATTGTTATTATTAAAAAACCACTTTAGTGCGCGTTTGACAAAGAAAAACAGGTATAATTGAAAGCATTTTCCGATACTATTTCTAATAAAACTTTTCGAGATTCAACTAAATCAACGAAAGGTTTAAAGCTTGATGGCATTTTTCGTTTAAGATTTTGGACACGTTATTTTTCTTTTTCGTCATCGTATCGTACCGAGTACGAGAGGAAAGAAGAAGAAAGATAGGCAGATGCGTCACACATACGCAGGTGCGCAGAGGGAAGATTAGGACAAACGCCACCGGTAGGACCGGTTGCTTTTGGCCTTTCTTCTTCTCCTTTCCTACTCATGTGGTGTCTGGGCGAAGACGCGTACTTCTTTTCTTGTTTGACGGGATGCAAGTCGCTTCTTCCAACCCAAGTTACCCAAAAAAGAAAAAAATTTAAAATTAAAGAAAGAGTCGCAGTATAACGCTTGGCTACGTTCCATTCACAGTATTGGGAGGACTTTCTGCGCAATTTTCCTGTCTTGCTTTCGTCTTTTGACTCAAAGTCATCGTCTCTTATTTGCATCTTCTCCCCTCCTCTCTTCCATTTCTCAATCATCTCTCTGCTCAAAGTTTCACCGCAGGCCATGGTTTCACTTTGCGGTCTCCCTTCCTTCTTCCTTTCCTTTTCCTTGGTTTTTCTATCGTCATTCTCAAATTTCATTGACGCTCAAGCTCAAGATTATGATTACCCAACTGCCACGATTTCGACTCAGTGGCTGATTAACGCAGCAACTACTTACTCACCTGGAGATGGATTGTTCATGCGACCAATTCCACTCCGAGGCAAAGACGGTTCTAACTTCAGCTACATCGCCGGCTTCTACTGTTATGGTAACTGCAACACTTACCTCTTTGCTGTTTGGATCGCCAATGACAATAATGCCGTATGTACAAGTAGTTTGGTTTATCCACAAGTAGTGTGGTCCACAGATCGAAAGAGTCCCGTAAAGGATGGAGCGATGTTGGAGCTCACGTCCGAAGGCGATTTAGTGTTGAAAGATGTTGATGGTATGGTTGCTTGGTCCACAAATACTTCTGGAAAGTCCGTTGTAGGCTTGAACTTGACAGATTTGGGGAACCTCGTGTTGTTTGATAAGGACAATGCGATTGTTTGGCAGTCTCATGATGAGCCAACCGACTCGCTTGTCCTCGGACAAAAGTTGAAGAAGGGGCAAAGATTGATGGCGAGTGTTTCTGATACAAATTGGACCGTTGACGGCATGTTTACGCTTTCCCTTGATAGCAATTTTTTAATAGCTCAAGTGGAGACTAATCCTCCTCAGATCTATTTCAAGGATACTCCATATCAGCTATACGGTACCGAGATTTTACATGTTGAGTTTGTAAATGGAAGCTTATCTTGGTTCTCAAATTCTACCTCAAATGGGATCTTTATTTCAGTCCCTCAAGCTTTTTCTCCTCAATACATGAAGCTGTGCTCGGATGGGCATTTTAGATTGTATGAGTTTTGGGGATCTAGTTGGCTAGAAGTGGCCGATCTTTTTCGAAATGAACTCAGCAGTGACTGTGACTATCCAACAATGTGTGGGCGATATGGAATTTGCTCCGATGGGCAATGTAGTTGTCCGGCTTCAAGTGGGGGGACGAGCTATTTCCAGCAAGTAGATGATACGTTGCCTAATCTTGGGTGTTTTGAGAATGTTCCATTGTCTTGTGGGGCTTCTAAAAATCAACGTCTTCTGGAGCTCGAAAATGTCAGGTATTTCGGTTTCAAGTATTTCACTCACACTGAATATCTCATAGAAATAAGTGCTTCAAGTTGTAAAGAGGCCTGTGCAAAGAACTGTTCATGCAAAGTAGCTATATTCTGGTATCGACCATGGGACACTAACGGCAGTTGTTACCTTCAAACTCAAGTGTTTTCATTTATTAACGTTGCCCAGAGAAGGTTTTCCTATAGTTATAATTATTTTGCTTACCTTAAAGTGCAAAATGTGGCCAATAATGCTCGTACGAGCAACCGTCTCCCTGTCATACTTGGGTGCAGCCTAGGAGCTCTCTTTGCCATGATGATTTTGATTGTAGCCATAGTTTTGTTTGTTCAAAAGAGAGATGATAATCAAGCAGAGGAGGCTTACCTTGATCAAGATGATAATCAAACAAAGGAGGCTTACCTTGATCATGTACCCGGAATGCCCACTAGATTCGCGTATGATGATCTAAAAACCATCACACAAGAATTCAGTAAAAAGCTTGGCCAAGGTAGTTTTGGTTCTGTTTTCGAAGGTACTCTAAGGGATCGCACAAAAGTTGCAGTAAAATGCTTTAATGGTCTTGGCCAAGTAAAAAGCCTTAATGGTCTTAGCCAAGTTAAGAAATCCTTTCTAGCCGAAGTTAAGACTATTGGCTGCATCCATCACGTGAACTTGGTAAGACTAGTGGGATTTTGCGATGAGAAATCCCACAAGCTCCTTATCTATGAGTACATGTCGAATGGGTCTTTAGATAGATGGATCTTTCACAAATCCAATGAATGTATTCTCGACTGGCAACAAAGGAAGAAGATCATTCTCAATATAGCAAAAGGACTTAATTATCTTCATGAAGATTGCATAAAGAAGATACTTCACTTAGACATCAAACCCCAAAATATCCTCTTGGATGGAAATTTCAATGCTAAGGTTGCTGATTTTGGGTTATCCAAGTTGATAGACAAGGACCAAAGCCGAATCGTCACAACCATGAGAGGAACTCATGGTTATATGGCCCCTGAACAACGAAGTGCAGCAACCGCAGCAATCACTGAAAAGGTCGACGTGTACAGCTTTGGCGTGGTTATCTTGGAGATATTGTGTGGGAGAAAAATCTTCGATCGCTCTCTAGATGAAAAAGACAAGTGTTTACTGAGCCTTTTTAAGAGAAAGGCAGAAGAGGAACGATTGCTGGACATTGTGGATAAGTCTAGTGATGACATGCAACTGAATGGACCGAATGCAATGAATATGATGAGGATTGCCACATGGTGCTTGCAAAGAGACTATAAAAGGAGGCCTCCCATGTCCGTCGCCATCAAGGCATTAGAGGGTATCGTGAGAGTTCCAGAAGACTTGGATTATGACTTCTTTGCTCAGCCTTCCAGTAGTGGAGTAGCGAGACTCGATCCCACTACCGCTACATTACAACCCTCGATCCTAAGTGGTCCACAATGATGCAGCAAATTTAAAAGAACTTTTCTTCCCAATATGTCCAATGGTAGATGTGGGCGATTGAATTTTTCAGTCTATGAGGACTCCGACTTATCATTCTCTTTTTCAGGCCAAGAAAAAAGCCTATGGCATGATATCATTTCTTGTTTTCACTTTTGCCAAAAGGATTGAATTGGTTAGGATTTTGCAATTGGGTTTTATCGCTTATGTAGAAACCGCCGTGCTCAAGTTTATTGTGTGCTAGCCTAGGGAAAAAAGACTAGTTAGCTGCTAGTAACATGGATCCAAATCTGATTTGCTTTTTGGTTCCAATATCTAATATCTTATGAATTCAATGACTCTACCTTCCATGTCTTCCTCATTTCAAGGTTAATGGGCTATTTTTAGTTCGTTTTGCTAGCGCAATATTAAAACCAATAAAGATAACAAGAGAATTTCATCATTGGTAATTTTGAATTTTTCCCAGTGACTCTTGATGTATCCTAGGTTAATACTATTAATTTTCAACTTCTTAAGGATCCGTCGAAGTTGTTCCGAGGCATATGTTTGCCAAAAATAGAGAATCGGCATGTTTGGGCATTCAAGATTCAACTTTCCGATCTTACAAAAACACTGGTCATTCTCAATAACCTCGGTTTTTCCACTGTCTTTAATCATCATGATCCAAGCGTGCCGAGAAGCTTGTCCAGGTTTTATTTGGTCCCGGAACTGCTCGCACAATTAATGAAAGTTCAAAGCGATCTGACGTGCCCGCTGCCATGCCATGGCACCTCTCGATTGGATCTTATCGTGGCAGGACAACAAACCAGAGACCACGTAGAGCTCATCCATTGGCCCGAGCTAAGTGTAACCTCTTGCAAAGTCCTCCCTCTTCCCGGCACAAACTCACTAGCAACGGAACTTCTTCGCTCGGAGTCGCGATGGTAAGTTATCACGAATCGCACAGAGAAACGATAATCAGTACATAATGTCCCCAAAACGTAAAAGACAAGACAAGAAAACCAATGCGATTATGAAAATAAAAAAGATACGCACGCAGAAAGAAGGCTGAGAGGAAGAAAGAAGATGACATATGGTACATGACTTCCCAAGAAATCTCGACAATAACATAAGACCGTTTGCAATGCAAAAGCTTCAGAAATACAGCATATTCAAAATCAATAAACAGTGGTCTATTTCTTTCTTTACAGTTGCCCAAACTGGATCCAGCTCATAAACGAGGAGTTAACTCTTGTTTCACAGTGTCAACTCGCCATGCGAAAAAACAAGTGTAAAGAGACACGGCAGCATTCTTTTCTTCGCTTGTTTCCCCCTAAAAGATGTCAAGGTAGTCTCCATATAACTATGAAGCTCAAAGTAAGAGACAATTACGTAATGCTGTAACATTTTCTTCCTGATAGTTCATGCAACAGATATTGGACAAATGGAGAGCTAGAAGTGCATGCAGCCACACAAAGAGGGCTCATTAATTCATTAACATTAAGGAACAGAATACCAAGACAAAAAAAAGTACAAATATTAGAGAACGCCAAGCCACACTAAAAAACTCTTGCTGTTTTAGTTATGAGTGAATCAAGGTTTACTGTGTAAGATTTTGACTTAGTGACTATTTTTTATTTCTCTGGAGAAGTAAGCTGTTGAGTAACTTGATAATGGAATTAACAAACTCATCACAAGTTACATAAGGTATAACAAAATTTCCAAATACTGCTCACATTTTCATTCCCTGTAAGATTGGTACATCTATTCTCCATGAGAAGCATGTAGTATTAAGTACGTGTCCCTCGAATATTGACAAAACAACCACCAAAAAGCCCACCAGCAGAGCCAGGGTGATCACTATCTTTTCTTCAAGTATGTGTGTTTACTAATACAAACGGACGGAGAAACTCCTAGAAAGGCGGAGCCTTGTGAACATAGTCAACTGGACTTCCTGGATACAACCATCGTCAAGCTAAGAGAAAACGCCGCTGCAAAATTAGTTTAGCCAAAATCTAACGAACAATGTTTTGAGAAGTCATAGCTTGACAATCGTATATATCCTACAATCAAGACCATATGCACCTCCATAAAGGGTGATAACTATCTCATCTCACAACATCAGGCCCCTTCATTTTGAATTAATGATCACACCGATACAAAAGCCCATCACTCATTGGAAACTCAATTGTATCTCACAAGGCCCTCCAATAGGGAGCACACCGAGTAAGCATTATTCCGCTTCTTGTTAAAGGGCTCCTAACTCCCAGTCCCCAACACTATGGGACAGTGTCGCCGCAATAAATGAAACTTCCATAGGAGTGCATGCAGATCTGAAGGACCAGAGCTAGTCAGTAAAATCCTCATACTCATTGTAACAGGCTTTCCTTCGAATAGCAGACAGTAGTAATGTACAACTAGAACCCTGTGGAAAAGTTAAGTCGAGTTGTGGAGATCTATATTGATCAGAGGAAATCGGAAAGTCCTACTATAATAAAGGCCAATTGAAATTCCAGGAACCAGACCATCGAAAAACACTCCAAGGAAGCAGGGCACCATAAAGTCCAGAAGATGGGATCACACAATCAAATTAGGTAGCTTCTTCAATCACCTGATAAATCAAAAAAGGGCCTGCATCACCATTTGCAGTTCAGGATATATATAGCAAAGGCTATGACTAACTAAGCTAAAATTAGTCATCAACATCTAACTAAACAAAGCCCCTCTAAAATAACTACCAAATGAAGTAAAATGAAGACTACATAACCTGTTTTATTCTGGAAAAATGAAGAGAAGGCTGCACAACCTCTTAAGCACCTCTTCTTATCAACTCAAACACGCTGAAAAGGGCACTCAGACAAGACTTTCTCAGAGAGATAGAGAGAGATAGAGAGAGATAGAGGGAGAGAGAGAGACTCCTGTAGGTGGATGCCACACGATCCAACAATCCTCACCTGCATATGAAGACATGTCCTTCCAAATTCTCCATATAACAAGAGCCAAGCAGGAAAAATCATACCACCTGTACCCAACAAAACCTGCACAATAGAAACAGGCAAACCTAGTCGATGCCAGAGGTAATTCAATTTAACTCTAGGTCCCAATGGTATCAAGCCATCATACTTGCAACATTAAGGCTAAGAGATACTATAAGCCTAGTCTACGCACTATGACACCCTCTGTGATTCTCTTTTCGATCACTTCAGTGTTTCTACAACTTTACATTCATCAGGCATTATGAAAAACTAAATCAAATGTACACTTTTATGTGCATCATAAAACAGTGATTAAGTAAAAACTACGTCCACTTTAATTGATATGAATCTGGTAGATAACCAGAAAACCATAAGCACTGGGCAGGTACTTATGATATATAATCATTGCGATATGCTTGTTGGCCTATGTGAAGATGTTAATATACTCTCAACCCTAAGAGAAGGACTTTCTATTTGAGTCTCTAATTGGTAAAAAATGTCCATATTAGACAAATAAACCAGCAGATGTTCAGAAAAAAGCACAAATGGGCATTCTTTGTGTGCAATAGGTGCTGCTAATTTTAAGGCCTCTTGGAGGTAACATGATAGTCTAAAGCCTGAGCAACTGGCTTTCTATGTGAGTAATTGATTGATCATCGTTGCCACTGATTTTGAAAAAGAGACACCAGAAAGAAATGTTAGACAAAGAAAAATAGAATGAATACTACCGGTTGTCTCAATCAACGCATTTTCATTTTTGCCATCAATCTTCAGTGTAAACATTCCACAAGATCTGAAATGATCATCGCGTAAAGTAATCCTATTGTAATATGAAACCCTCCCCACATAGAAACCTTCCCAGTATCGATAATCCACCACCCTGACTACATCTCAAAGACAGAGCCACAGAGAGAGAGAGAGAGAGAGAGAGGATCTTGTAACTGATGGTAAAGGGTTCTAACTTTTTAAGTATTCATAGCAGCAAAGCTGTAGCATATAGCCTAGGAGAAGGATGAAAACAACAAGGTAAAGGGTTCTAAATAGCAACTTCTATGACCAATAAAGTACCGACAGACACCGTTTAGAATCGCCATCCTCGCGACAAAATAGGATCAACGGACCTCAGCCCAGCGATCACCAACTTAGTGGGAGGAAAAACTTCTTATGATGCATGAAACGATCAATTAAAGGGGGGGCCACGATCCACGATTCCATCGCAGGTCGCTGCCGCGAGCGAGGAAGAGAGAGAGAGAGAGGGATTTTGTGCGGCCAGAAGCATTTGGGTGCGTTGCAGAGATGACAATTAAAAAAATAAAAGGAGAGAATTTGTTTGCTTTGCCCAGAGTGTATTCGCTCTTCCGGGATACGTATTTGAATAACTTTATGCTCTTTAATAATTAGTGAATCTTTTTTTTTTTTGTCGAATATAATTGGTGAATTAGATTAGATTAGATTATATATTAGTTTAGGAGATTTTGTAACATAGATCATGCTCTTTATCGAGAAAAAAATCGTATGAATTTTCACTATTTTGGTAAGTATAACTTACATAACCATCTACAAAAAAATAATTGATATTAATATATTAGAGAATTCGGTTAACCAATCTTAGAAAACTCGATAAAATTAAATGCAAAGAAACATGATGAAAGAAGTAACAAAGTTAATTTTTAAGTAGGAAAAAAATGATGAGTTGATTTTATTTTTAATAAAGAAATGGGCAGGGAGGGGTGATCACCGTGGCTCTTTTGTTGATTGTGATGTGTACTGTATGGGTGTCATATTCATGGATGGCAAAGGTAAGGGTATGTTTTCTAACTTGAACTCGTATTTGATATCAACAAACTTTATTTTGATTTATGATCATTTTAATGAACATCTTGAATATTTATTAAATATTTTTATTGAGGGGATCTTCGATTTTCAATTTGTAATCGGGTATATTACAATGACAATCAATGTATTAGGAGTCGCGATATTTTTATATTTAGTTGCTTAATAAGTGTTTTCGAGACACTTTTTAAGTAAATCTTTTTTATATCGAGTCTTTATGCTCTTTAAAAAATAACTTCACTGCTTCAACTTGAGTTAGTAAGTTCTTTGAGAGGAAAAACTTAGTGGAAATTTTCAAGTATTATGCAAAGAATACAATAGACTAGTAACTTTTTAGTTTTGTATGATCAATTTCTAAGTCCTGAGAAAAGTTCAATAAAATCTTCCCATTGGAAATTTGCCATCATTACTATCAAAAACTACTTAAGAGCATGTACGTCAAATCAAATAAGGTATAATCAAAAAAATTTCTGATACTCTTTTCAATAAAAAATTTCAAGATTCAACTAATCCTAGATTTTGAGCTTGATTGCATTTTTCGTGTAAGAATTTGGACAAGTATTCGTTTTCCCCCTCTCATTTGCCGTCCTCCTATCGTACCAATTTCGACATTTTGCTTTTGGCCTTTCTTCTTGTCTTTCTGACTTTTTTTTTGCCGCATGATGCATGCAAGGAGACTATAAAAAGAGGCCTACCATGTCCATGGTCATCAAGGCATTAGAGGGCATCGTGAAAGTTCAAGAAGACTTGGATTACAACTTCTCTACTCAGCCTTCCACCAACGGAGTAGCAAGATTTGGTTCGATGGACATCGAATTCAATACTACCACTGCATTATTATCCTCAATCCTAAGCGGTCCACAATGACGTGTTGAGAGAAAGTGCGGGCAATTGAATTTTCCATCTGTGAGGATTCTAACTTGTCATTCTCTTTTTTAAGCCCCAAAAAGAGCTTGTGGCACAATATCATTTCTCGTTTTCACTTTGCTAAGAAGTAGACTTTGCCATAACTTGGCGAAGGATTGAGTTGATTAGGATATTGTAATTAGGTTTTATTGCTTATGTAGAAATTTATCGTGCTCAAGTTTATTGTGTCCAAGTCATTTGTGTAAAGAGCTGCTAAAAGACTAGTAAACTACTAGTAACATTTTTTGGTAACTTTTTCATGTCATGGATCCAAATCTAATTTGCTTTTTGGTTCCAACACCCGATATTCTTCAAATTCAATGTCTACCTCCATATCTTCCTCATTTCAAAATTGATGGGCTACTTTTCAGTCCATTCCACGAGCACGTGATTAAAACCAGTAAAGATAACCGGGAGAATTTCATCATTGGTAAATTCGGATTTTTTCTAGTGACTTATATTGTATCGTAAGTTACTAATAATCTTAACTTCCAGCTTCTCAAGGATCCGTCGAGGTCGCTTGGAGGCATGTGTTTGCCAAAAATAGAGAACCGACATATCTGGGCATTCAAGATTCGACTTTCCGATCTTTAGATAACACTAATCGGGTTATAAGAAGCTTGTTCGGGTCTTATTTGGTAACGGAACTGCTCGCATAATTAACGAAAGTTCAAAGCGATCTGACCTGGCTCCCCCGGCGATGCCGTGGCGCCTCTTGATTGGATCTGACCACGGCAGATCAACAAACCAGAGCCCACGTGGAGCTCGCCCATAGGCCCGAGCTACGTGTAACCTCTCGCGAAGTCCTCTTCTCCTCCCTCTTCCCGGCACAAACTCAGTAGCGACGGAACTATTTCTTCTTCTTCTTCTTCTTCTTCTTCCTCCTCCAAATTCCTCTGCCTTGTGCCCTTCGCCTTCTCCTCTTCTCGAAGTCTCCGAATCGGAATCGCCATAGTAAGTTATCTACCACGAATCGCGCAGGGATACGAAAATCTCGCGATGAATCCGTCGATCTTCTCCTCGGCCACGGAAGGCATCGCGTGGAGGGGATGGCTCTACACGGCGTTCATCCTGCACTTCGTGTTCGCTTGCCAGTTCCTCCTCCTTCAGCCTCTCGTCTCTGCCCAAGGTACGTCCTCCTCGCTTAGATCTGCGGACCCGTTGCCGGATGGAGATTCTTCGAGGGGTTTGTCGCGCGGGGATGAATGGGTGCATCTTTTCGTAGGGATCCTCTCGGGATTAGGCAGGAGTTTGTGCGGAAAAGGCGAAATTAGATGGACTTAAAAAGTCTTGAAATGTCCGTGCCGGATTAAAAATCTAGTTTCGGAGGGATATTTTTGGCTCTTATGTGATGCACGTGTTGCGCGATTGATGAATTTACTGCCTGTCTGGGGACCGGGGCGGTTTATCTAATTCTAGTTCATCCTCTTCCTGAGGGTGGCGGCATTGTGGGACTTTCCATGGGTCGAGATTGTGAGATTGTAGAGCAGTTCCCGGGCCCCAGGGAGTATTGGGTGGTGCGTTGGATTGAAGTATGTTGAGGTTAAAAGGGTCTCGAGCAATGAAGTACTCTCTAATCCGCTCATGCTCTTTGATTGCCAATAGTTCCCGCATCAGTTTCTTCGCAGATGTTGTGGATTTGCTAGCAAATGGGCATTAGTCTAATAAGAAAGCTGTATCTTAGCTTAAGACTTGCTACCACTCTTCGGTATCTGTAGTCTGAAATATCCTGTCTGTACTTGGTTTGTTATGTCCAAGCAGACAACTGGTTTAGTGGAGAAAGTAATTCCCACACTTTAGCAGAACTACAATGGAAAGCTTAACAACTGTAGGTTTTTGTCCACCAAATTGGAAGGATAGTTCTCGTTAATGTTTATGGTATGCTTTAGAATATATTTCAGTAATTAGTCGCTGGCTCATATGTTTCTTTGGAATATTTTTGGCTATTGGGATGTGCAGATGGAAAAGCTGATGCTGCTGACTTACTTGATAGGGCATCGCAAAGTATCAAGGTGAAACGTTATAACGAGGCACTTGATGATCTTAATGCTGCCATAGAGGCAGATCCAAAGCTTTCTGAAGCTTATCTTCATCGAGCCTCCACCCTTCGGCGGCTATGCAGGTCCTCTTCTTATTTTGTGTTTCTCCCTCCATATTTTGGTTTCAAAATAGCACATTCTGTCCTATTTTGAGCTCATGGCATGGAATGCTTCTTTAACTGTTGCCATGATGCCTTTGTTGGATATTAAGTCACATGTTCATGTGATATAAGTTGGAAATTTGAGTTATTTAGACAATCAAGCATAATTGAACATGTTAGCCATCCTGCCACCGCGGTACCTCCACCTTTAGCACCACCTCATGCACCACTACAATCACCCATCACTGCAACCATCGTCGCTGCCGACGATTACCTAGCATTGCCATCGCCGCCACTGGAAGTCCACCATTCTGTCGTCACCAATTCTACTCAACTACATGTGGTCCCTTTTCTACTGTCATCGACTCATTGACACAATCATTCAAAATTGTAAGTAGGTCTCATTGACTTAAAATGATTTAGTGATGTTTGACTGAAATTAATCAATTGAATTCCATGAGGTACTAAATGACTAAAAATTGGCAGCTCTTAATGAACTTATTAAACACATCCTTGGACTTGTGGAGAATATAACCAGAGTGCCTGGTCTGTACCCTAAGGCAACATGTTTTCCTCCAAACAAGTGCGGATCTCCATGTTTGGTTAGATTATTTTCAATGTTTTGAACTGTGATCACTATATTCGTTTTGAATTGTGATCACTATATTCTTCTTTTGTTTTTTTAAGGATGCCTAATCTCACAGGATAGTGATTTTGTGGAATTAGGGAAATGAATTATCATTTAAAGATATGGAAGAATATGAGCTGATCGTGAGACTACTTCTGCTATATGATTATGAGATCAATCATATTCAGTGACATGGAACATAATGCTGCTGTTGGATCATTTTATGACCTTGCCTCTGATTCAAAATATAAATTGGGACGGATGTTATGGAAATAGGAGGAAGTTAATACGTTCGCTTTTGTCTTTATTACATGAAGAGGAACTGACCCTCCTCCTATTTCTGATTGGAGTACTAATTATGATTCAGGCAATTTTTGGCTGATGTAGATACCAGGAGTCAGAATTGAGCTACAGAGAGTTTTTGGAGTTAAAACCTGGAAATAAAGCTGCAGAAAAGGAACTCTCTCAACTATTTCAGGCACGGAGTGCTCTCGAATCAGCAATTTCTCTCCTTGACTCAGGAGATTATACTAAAGCTTTGGAATATGTTGATAAGATTGTACTCGTCTTTTCTCCAGCCTGCTCAACGGTAGGATCATGATCCATTTACTTGTTTTAGATTCATAGCCGATGGCAGTATGAGATTGCCTTCTGAACTGGCTGACTTTTGGTCACTGTATGCAAGTCCTTTTTAGTTATTGTTTTTTCCATTAAAAATATATCCTCTGTTGTATTTCCAGGCCAAACTTTTGAAAGTGAAGTCGTTGTTGGCAACTAAAGACTATTCCAGTGCCATCGCTGAGTCTGGATTTATTCTCAAGGAAGATGAGAACAATTTAGAGGCGTTATTGCTTCGTGGCCGTGCCTACTATTATTTGGCAGATCACGACGTGGCTATGAGGTAGGTTATTTATAGTGTATTGAGTTTTAAGGATCTGTAGTTATTTAGCATTGACTTATGTTTTTTATCAGGCATTATCAGAAAGGTCTCCGCCTGGACCCTGAGCATGCTGACTTGAAGAAAGCATATTTTGGGTTGAAAAATTTGCTCAAGAAGACTAAGAGTGTGAGTTCATTGAATTTGCAACCATTTAGTTATGTAGGTTCTGTCATGTGTATTTTTTGTGGGATTGTCACTAAATGTGTTTGTTTCAGTTAAACCTTTTAGAACTCATCGAGATGATTGGTTCTTTCATTTACTGAACTTTCATTTGTTTTATTCAGGCAGAAGATAATCTGAACAAGGGTAAATTGCGACTTGCAGTAGAGGATTATAAAGGAGCTATTGCTTTGGACCCCGATCATTATGCTCACAATGTACACCTTCATCTTGGTTTATGTAAGGTGTTGGTGAAGCTTGGTCGGGGAAAGGAAGCTTTGACTAGTTGCACTGAAGCACTTGACATTGATGGAGATCTTAGTGAAGCTTTAGTCCAGGTGTGCTGTTATTCTTTTTCGGTCATCCTGAAACTGTGATGACCTCTATTTATACCTTTGGTAGCCCCTCATTCTTTCGGACAGAGATAATTCCTTGATCAGTATCTATAATGCATATTTATGAGTGTTTATTGTGTTTCTAGAGAGGCGAGGCAAAACTTCTAACTGAAGACTGGGAAGGTGCTGTGGATGATCTAAAGTCGGCAGCTCAAAAGTCACCTCAGGTCAGTCGTGCTATCCCTGTTGTTGATTGAAGGTTCCCATGTGGATTATATTAAGTAATCCCAGTACTGCAGATACCAGAAGTTTTTATGTCTTCTACCAAAGGAAAATATGTGAACAAGCTTTAAGGTTGCGGTTGTGTTCTTCGGAATATATGGCTATAGAATATAAGCTAGCTTATTGTCTGGACATGCATTTTTTAGCCTCTTTTCCAGAGCCACATAACTTTGGGCTCTTGTTATAAAATACAATCCTGTCTGCCTGTTAACATTGGCAGAGCGGAGATTGAAAATGGGACTCTTCTTTTGAGAGGTAATCATAATGCAGCAGTGACCTTTTCTTTAAGTAATGCTTTTGTCTTTTCTTAACTGTTAAATCAAGATTGATTGAATGCATCTCTGATGGCCAGTAGATTTGTCTCCCTTAATGAGGGGGTAAGGTGATTATAATGTTGGAATTAGTGTAGAACTAACTTTTGTTTGCATTCATTTTATTGTATACCGAGATCTGACTGATAAAGCATCAATCATGAACTTGTGCCTTGCCATGAAAGAACTCTAACCGCTGAAAATGCAGGATATGGCTATTCGTGAAGCACTTATGAGAGCTGAGAAAGCATTGAAGATGAGCAAACGGAAGGACTGGTACAAGATTTTAGGAATTTCGAAGACTGCATCAATTGCTGAGATCAAGCGTGCCTATAAGAAGCTTGCTTTGCAGTGGCATCCTGACAAGAACGTGGAGAATAGAGAAGAGGCAGAGAACAAGTTCCGAGAAATCGCTGCTGCATATGAGGTTAGAACACCATCATATCAAGCACTACTTTTAAGTTTATAGTTTGCAGGTTTGCAACTCCATGATAACTCTGAAATGATATTAGTATAGATAGTTTGACTTGGTTATTGGCGTTCACAGGTGCTCGGTGATGAAGAAAAGCGTACAAGATATGACAGAGGTGAAGACATTGACGAAATGGGCATGGGCGGCGGCGGCGGCGGCAACCCGTTTGGTGGTGGGGGACAGCAATTCACTTTCACCTTCGATGGTGGTTTTCCCGGTGGCTTTGGTGGGTTTCAAGGAGGAGGCTTTCCTGGTGGGTTTGAGTTCCAATTTTGATTCCGTCAAAATGCGGGGATCCCGACACGGGAGGTAGACAAATTGAATGCATTTCGGCGACCCAAAACACCAGCTGACTAATTCCTGGTAGGAGCTCGGCATATAGTTTAGGTCATTCAGAAAGATTTGTGACAATTGAAAAGGTAATCTTTGAGAAAGTGTTGCTTTCGGGACATTGTAGATGGAAATTTTACGAGTTAGTGAAATTCAAATTCAATCGTCTAAAATTACAGAGAACCAAGTCATAGTTCCCGTTCGGCCTCGCGACCACTGTCCTAAAATGCGAACATATTGCCCTGTTTGCTGTAAAGCGTAAACAGGAATCATAACATGATTTTATGCGGAAGCTTGAATGCGCGTCGGACTTGGATGATGATTATGATGATGAACTTGAAACGACTTTGTGGCATCAATTGAAATTGGGCCAGCTTTAGATGTTTACGATAATCTTTGGGTGACAGGAACTAACTTAAGTTAGAAAAGTATGGACTTGATACATCGACTTTTTGTAAAGGCATTACCAGATGTTAATCTTCGAAAGTTCCTGTTGGTCCAGCTTAGACAGATGAGATCCGAACGTCATCGATGTTATCTACGAAAGTCTGGCCCTGGTTACGCAATCACTGCGATGGCGACATAATGGCATCAACCCTTGACGGTGGCCGCCCTTGATATCAAATTAGGATAATTTGCCAGTTGTCATGATGGCACAAATTCTTCGAGTGGAAAAATTGTAACCCAGGCGCCCGATCCCAACCGCCGTTGATTTCAGAGAGTAGATAGTAGTAATCCCGACAAACGAATGCAATCTCGGAATCAGTCAGGCCACGATGAGGTAATTTCGTTGTAAATCTTCTGATCTTGGCGTGAACGACCTGTGCTTTTGTCCACATTGAAGAGAACAAGTCAGGTGCGGCGCACATAACACTAGCGTACCATCGACCGGTACGCTAAAGAAAAGTGCCTGAACGCGCCACGTCGTCATTGGCATGATGCGCACTATCGCGTCGTGATAGGGCTTTGGCCGGCCATGTTCATGGCCCGAGATGATACGAATCGCCACCGCCCGGTCCGTCGCCATTTTTTCTACTCGTGCGCACCTAGTGCCGTATAGACTGATTTGTTCTTGCGTTTTTCTATCTTTGAAATCAAACATCGAGGTGACGCTTTTACCAATTTGTACCTTTTATTGACTTTACGCACTCGTAACGGTATGCTTTCTTCTTTTCATTTTATTTTTGCCGTAACTTTCAACACTAGTGTTCGGCAGCAACCCTCGAAAAAATGTATCTAGTCCTACATTTTCTAGCTTGCATCAGTTCGATCCGTGTGGCCCAAAAATTGTCACAGTGCGATATTTAAGAAAAATATTTATTTTTTGGAAAACATCTTTCTTGAAATAATCATTTATATCGCCTAAAATAATCAATCAATAAAAAAATTCATCATCGATAATAATTTATATCTAAATATTTTCATGGATGATAAAAATATTTTTCGTTAATTTATTTTTATAAGAGACACAAGCGATCATTTTTGTGAATTATTCTCTTTTCATGAAATAAATGGAATTTAAAATTAATCCAATCTCAAGCGATGCGAGAGGGTGGTTCCAACTTCCAAGCTCGCCGTCATCCAAATCAGGCGTGCGTTTAAGCTTTCACGCGAAGTCAAGTCATCATCCGTCTCAATACATTCATCTCATGTGCCTCGGGTTGCATAAACTATTGCCACCACCAGATGGAAGTCTGAGGAGGCCGATCTTTACTCTTTTTCTGAAGGAGGGTTTTAAAACTCCATACTCAAAGACACTTTACCTTTACTCGTGCATTTTTAATTTTTTTGCAGAAAATAAATAATTTTAAAAAATATTTTTTAATAATAATTACTTATATCACTTGAAATAATTATTTTTTTGGGTCAAAGCTTGAAATAATTAGTTGATAAAAATGGTTTTATTGTCGATAAAAATTTATATCTAAATATATTCATGGAATATGAAAATATTTTTTGTTCATACATTTTTGTAAGAGATGCAAGCGATTATTTTTATAAAAAAAATTCTAAGATCATCCATTTTCCACGAAATAAATTGTCATGGGTTTGATTTGGGTTGATTAAGGAAAAATATTTCTTATCATTTTCGATTTCCTTAAAATGACTCATCATTCATTGTACATCTTTGTACTTATGTGAATTTGAGGCTAGTATTATTAATTTTTTTTCCAATTAGAGGATCTTTAAGAGATCTTCTGACATTATAATTCACATTTTAAAGCTGAATGAGCCACTTATTTTCACGTGTGATTTAAAAAAAAAATCATGGATTGAAATAATACATACAACTAATAGCTTCAGCTTTACAAAATCGTGAATATTAAGATCTATTAAAATAATCTCGCAGAGAAACACATGCATTTACACATCAATTAATATTGATGCAAAGAGAGAATAGAAAATTCAAAGATGTATATTAATTGACAAGAGTTTTTTAAATAGTTGGTAGATGAGGAAAATTATAAATTAAATTTTCCAAAATAAAATATTGTAGGATGTATCGGTTTTGCCACATCATGTTTTTATGAAATACATGGGAAATTAGAATGACTTGTCATAGCATTTTTTTTTAATGAAAGTCTGAGGTTGAACTAAATTGTGCCATCAGGTTTTTTTTTTTTTTTTGATCGGTTGCCATCAGGTTGATTTATCATCATCCTCAAAACATTAATTTTGTTTTACCTATTTGTAATTTATTAAAGTGTTCCTACACGATTGATTAACCGCTCGGTTAAAATATTACATTTAATATCTAGATATGTTATCAGTGAATTATTTCATTTTTGGTGATGGCATGGGGCTCCGTGCTAGTATTATTCTAGTGGAGGGTTCTTCTGTAGTCAACTCTCCAAAATTCAACTATATCTTCACCGGACCTCCTTCCCCCGATAGTGCAAAATACGTAATTTTCAAACTTGGACTTTTCTCGCAATCAATGCTTCGAAGATTAAATCTTCCTCATTAAGTTAATAAGTGGCGGGAGGTCATACTAGTGGACCAAACAAGATCTTACACTTTAGGAAGCTCAAGGCCTCGAATTTTGATTCATACTAAAATGAATTGCTCTCACCTCGATTAGAAGCCTTTGTAAGTTACTACATCACACATTCGGTACTACATTCTAGACGGGATAAAATCGCTTGAGGTGAGTAAAAATCCCAAATAAAGTACTCGAAAGTAGATCGAATAATTCTTAACATATATACCCAAATTTATCAAATTTCACACTATTTCCCGAATAAATTTATATCCCATATGCAGTGTCGCTAATTTCTACCATGATGCATAATAACCGCCCTACCACTGTGCCGAAAAGGACCGTGCTTTTAGAACATGCTCACATCGTCGTAAAACGTGGCCGATAGGATTACTCCTCACGAATCAGGCAATGCCGCAGTGGGTTTGGAACTCTTACAATAATATTCTCGGACCCCAACCTCTTATCCTAAAAAGGCATATCCATCCTCGCAAGAAAACCTCCGGCGAAGGGTCCCGATCCCGGACGGCACCATCTCCAGTGCACAGGAAAAGCGCATCACGGCCTAATCCAACGTCGAGATTAAAAAGAGACCCGCATCGGGGAACGTCCGTTTCGTTGACCGGATCGACGTTACGGTGGGTCGCGATCCACGCAATCCAGGCCCCTCCCCCCTCTCCTTTGATCCAGTAGCCATCGAAAAAACAAGGCCCGCAAAGAAAGACAGAGAGAGAGAGAGAGCCAAGAACCGGCGAAGGAAAAACCAAAGTCGAAACCAAAACACCAGACCTCGAAGCTCTCTCTCTTTCTTCCTCGCGGAGAACTACGGAAAAGCTTTGCAGGAAAGAGACGGGAAGACGAAGCGAAGTGAACACTCTCTCGCGGAGGTGGAGAGAAGGAAACCCTAGGGGAGGGTGGGGGCAGCGGGTCCATGATCACATGCTCTTCGGGCTGTTGTTGCGGCGAGCGAGGGCACCATGATCAACTCAGCGAACGGGATGGCGTCGGCGCAGGGGGCATCGTCGTCGGCGGCGGCGGGGGCGGGGGCGGGGGCGGGGGCGGGGGCGAACGCGCCGTCGCCGGGGCTCAAGACCTACTTCAAGACGCCGGAGGGGCGGTACAAGCTCCACTACGAGAAGGGACACCCCTCCGGCCTGATGCACTACGTCCAGGGCAAGACCGTCACTCAGGTGATTCCGCTCGATTCTTCTTCTCTTCTCTTCTCTTTCTTCTTCTTCTTCTTCTTCTTCTTCTTTTTTTTGGGGCCCCCTTTTTCCCTTTTTCGCTTCGGTCGTTTTCGGGGGCGCAATGCTTCTCCGGCGAAGTCAACCCCCTTTTTTTAGGGCGGCCGATTGTTCCAATCCCGATCGAGCCGATTGGCGTCGGGGTGGATGTCGCGGGTTCGCGTTAGATTCGATGTTAGGGCTGGTGGTTTCGGAACGATTGCGACGTATCGGTCGTTCGCGGGTGAGTTTTGGGAAATTGATTTTCGAGGATTCAGTCTCATTGTGCTCTTTCCGATGCGATTTCTCGAGTCCGACTATCGATTCATTTCAATGGAAGTTAAAGCGATACTGACGAGGCTTTCTTTTTGGGCATTTTGGGTCTCGTCCATCAAACTTATCTAAGCCGATTAGTGAGCTTCTTCCTCTTAGTTTGTATCTAGAGTTTCCGCACGATGACCATTTTTTTGGGCCATTTGTTTGGGTGGACTTGTATTTTTTGCAATTCTTCTTGTCTGTGAATGCTAAATTGTAGGGTATGATTTGAACTTGATTGTCAGGCAACTCTAGCTCATCTGAAGGACAGGCCGTCCCCACCGACTCCACCGGCTCAATCATCGTCTGGCTTTAGTGCCAGCAGCGGTGTACGATCGGCTGCTGCGAGGCTGTTGGGTGGCAGCAACGGGAGCCGTGCTCTAAGCTTTGTGGGAGGAAATGGTGGGAGTAAGAGTATCAGTGCAAGTAGTAGACTTGGTTCATTGGGCGTCTCGAGTTCGAGTAATTCAACTTCGACTTCAAATTTTGACGGTAGAGGAACTTACTTGATCTTCAATATGGGAGACGGACTTTTTATAAGTGATTTGAATTCTCAAGACAAGGTAAGTTTTACTTAGTGGGGATTCATTAAATTAAACATTGAGGAGCTTCGGTTGGTAATCAAGAGGTTGAATTTATGTCATAGGAACCTATGAAGGCCATCTACTTTAACAACGTCTACCCAGTTTGTCATGCATTTGACCAGGATGCTAAGGAAGGGCATGATTTGGTCATTGGTTTGAGTACTGGTGATGGTATATTTCTACATCTAGAGCTAACTTTCAAATTGATTAAAAAATTTTAACAGAAAAACTCAGTGTGCTTTTCTCATTTTATTCTAGTATATTCTGTGTCGCTGAGACAACAATTACAAGACAGTGGAAAGAAGCTTATTGGGGCTCAGCATTATAACAAAGATGGTTCAGTTAATGGCAGGTAGTGCAAATTATAATTTCCATAGAAGATAATGCAATTTTGTGTCAGAATGCTTTGCTTTTTATTCTACATATTCCTTTCCTCCATTTGATGATCAGTCCACTATCACCCACAAACTGCCACCTTCCTTTGCTGTATTAAAACTGATCAAGATGTAAATGTTGCTTCTTTTTTAGGATATTTAAAAGTTAGTGGGAATACATATGCATGGACATATAAAATTTAGAAGCCTTTGATATGGTGTGGAATGTGTCTTCCAGGTCCCCTCATCTTTGCGATTAGAAGATGTTTTGATTATTTAATGTTTGGCTTTTGAATGGTAATTTGTATGAGATTTTGCAGTTTAAAGAGGTCTTAAATGTTGTGGAGTTGGTTTGGAGAGGACTCATCCATATTTTTTTTTATAGCTCTAATTATAGGATCTTTTTTGGATGGAGATAAAACCATTCCTTAAATTTCCACCTTTACATATCTCAGTAAGTTTAAGCAATTTGTGCTTGAAGGTAGACTTTAACCGATAGAACATGATAATCGTTTCAATAAAATTTTCAAGAAGATTTGGGGTGAGCTTTTCCCCCTTGTGCGAGAAAAGTGGGGCAGGTACTCTTGTTGTATGCAGTAACTCATTCAAGATCTGTTGATGTTGCATGGCTTCAGGGCTGCCCTGGCTTAACCATTTGCCTATTATACATGACAGTATGGATGGTGATAAAACCAACTTCAAGAGTACATGATATTCTATCAAGTGAATCATCCTGCATGAGCATTCTTAATACCTGCTATGTTGGGTACTTGAAGCAAATTTAAATAATTGTTTCATGCGTGTTGCTTGTAAAAAGCTGAGAGTGTGTCTAGCTGTGGAAAAGCTTTCTGGTTCTCATATCTAGTGCAGATTTGATTAAAATTGGTTTTGGTCTTCACCTTTCCACTTTTCTAGAATTTTGTTAGGTACATTGTTTCGATTTCCTTGCGTCAATTTTTTTTAGAAGATTTTCTCTCTCATGTTAGTTGGGATTATTTGAACGCAAAGTTCTTCATTGAGTCATAATTTCTCATCATTAGGATGTTACTGAAAACAGCTCAATGGAAACTGGAAATGTAATTGATTTTCTAGACGGCTAAATATCTTTAAAAAGCCAAAAACCAAAATGATGACCAAACTCATTTTCCATGCAGTATTATGTGTTTGCTGAGGATAAACTGACATGGATAAATTGCTCTGGCCAAACAGGCCCTTAGAGTGTTGTTTGCATGCTTGCTAAGGCCTTATTATTCCAGTCTCATAAGTCTAATTTTTCTTTTTTTTTCTTTTTTTCGTCTGGTACTTTAGGGGGTTCCAGTTCTAGTAACATCATTGGGCAGTCATCTCCAGCCACTAAATTCTCTTGCTTATGAAAAGCTTGTTGTGGTGACATGGCAAGAGATAGCATTTTATGCCTACAGCTTATATTTTGCTCAGTCCCTTCCTCTTTCAACATGAACTTGAGTATGATTCATTGCCTAGTGCCTAGCCATTAACCACTGTTATTAAGATATGTGGTATGCATATATTGGAAGTGTCTAAACATGTGAAGGTTCCTAGTAAATTGCTAAGGCCTTCACCTAATAGATAGGGAGAAAATGTAATTAGTTGCTGCATGATTTCTACGTATTCCAATCATGTGAGAATTAATTGGTTTGTGGTCCACCTACCCACAATTGTATTGACTATCTGCTTTTTCTTCGAACAGTCGCTGTACTTGTATCGCATGGGTGCCTGGAGGCGATGGGACTTTTGTTGTTGCACATGTTGATGGAAATTTGTATGTTTATGAGAAGGCAAGCCTTGATTGTTACATTTTCTCTGTGTCCAAAAATCTGTTGGTTTCTTGAATATCATCATATCCAATGTCTTGATTGGTACATGTACATTGTATTAGAGCAAAGATGGTGCAGGTGATTCATCATTCCCAACCATCAAGGATCAAACTCAGTTTTCAGTGGCACATGCGCGCTACAGCAAGGTAAAGTAGTTTATGCCAGTTAACTTTGTTGCTCACTTTCACAGGTGCTTATAAGTAATACCATGACATCATTAATTTCCCATAATAACCACTGGATGCATACTCCAAGGTCTAATTGCATGGAGCATGTTAGTCTTAATGATGTTTTTCTCTCTTGCAGATCTTTAATTCTGCTTGTATATGTTTCAATTTTTTAAGGCGTCTTTTTTATGAGGCTTGTTAGAATACTTTCTGCTGTATACAGTGTTGGTGTGGAGATGCTTTAAATAATTTTGACAACATTTTGATGCAATGATTAAGATGCGTTTCGTTACTTGGTTACCCTAATCTCTGCATGTCTTGTTTAGCAGCTATAGTGTCAACCTTGCCTATGAACTGGTTTATGGAGTCTTCTTCTTGCCTTTTTCTGTTGCCTGTTTTCTGGCTTATATTTATACGAGTTATGAAAACATTAAGTGCTTCTTATCTATATGCTTATTGAAATAAGGTTGTCATTGGTATGCCAGACTTGGACCTATTTGTCTGTTCGTGTGGATGGTCAATCAGTACATTTTATGTTTGATGTCTATGCAAATTAGTGTGGTACTGCATTCTGATGCAATTTCTAGCAACCATTGCCTTAAACAGAGTGGGTGAGAGGTGGTTTGTTCATTTTCACTATGCATGGTATGCCTTCTACTATGTACACCTAAATTTGGTTATATGCATTTGATGAGATCTGGCCAGAACATATGAGTGATGTCGGAGTGATAGTTGTTTTGACCGACTGATATACAGATAGTTGCAAGAAAACACATTCGCCAAAAGCCACTGATAAGTTAACTCCTTGACAGAATTGAAAGCATGCTTGTCCAACATTTCTTGCAGGTTTTGCTCTACGTGAAAATATGCTCTCATTTATAAAAATTAAGTTGAAGGCTCTCGAAGATTCTTTTGAGCTTGTGTCTCTTCTTTTGAGCCTTTGTAGAGTCTGCATAAACATCTTGCATTAACTGCATAGAGCTTCATTTTTTGTTTTCAGCTGTTTTCCCAGATATATTCAATGTTCCATAACATGTTAAAGAAAAGAGTCTGCATCTGGAAGAGCAGCTGTTTTGGTGCAATAGTTTTACCTGCCATTTGCTTTTGTGATTTCCTATGTGCAGAGTAACCCCATAGCCCGGTGGCATATTTGCCAAGGTTCAATTAATAGCATGGTATTCTCAACAGACGGAGCCTATTTAGCAGCTGTTGGAAGAGATGGTAAATCATCTGAATCATTGGCATGTCAACTTCATTCATTTTTTTGCTTCTTTTCTATGTGCTTGAAGCATATCTGAGTTCAGGCAATTTGTTGATCCAGGATATTTGAGAGTCTTTGACTATTCGAAGGAACAGCTGATATGTGGTGGCAAAAGTTATTATGGTGCTTTGTTATGTTGTGCTTGGAGGTAGCTAAACTTCTTGGCATTGATGATGCAACATTTGATTGGGCTTGGCCATAAGATTGTAACTACTTTTGGTACTTTTAATTATTAGAGAAGAAATTGTATCTTGCACTATCTCATGCATCTGAAATAGTAATACTTTAAATATTTTAAAATGTGAGGATATGTCCCTTGACAGCATGGACGGAAAATACATCCTTGCTGGAGGTGAAGATGACTTGGTGCAGGTCTGGAGTATGGAAGAAAGGAAGGTTGTTGCCTGGGGCGAGGGGCACAATTCATGGGTGAGATTAAGCTTAGCGATTATGAGCTTTATTTCGTGTGTTAAGTTGCAAGGTTTTGTATACGTTATGAGACTTGACGGTGCTGCAGGTCAGTGGAGTGGCTTTTGATTCATACTGGTCACCGCTCAATGCTGATGACACAGGGGAGTCTGTGATGTACCGGTTCGGTTCAGTGGGTCAGGTATTAATAAATGGTCGTGGTCTTGTCTTTCTGTTGCTTACCCGATGATAGATTTGAATATGTTTATCTGGTCCTACTCTTTCGTCAATTTTAGAAAAATCCTTGTGCTCGATTGGGCTAATAGTTTCTTTGTAATATTAACCCTCATAAGAAACAGATTGTTCGATCTAGTAAGAGTTGAAGGTGGACCTCTTGGCTCATTCAGTGATTCCTCATTACTGAAGCCAAAATGCATGCACCACACCTTTTACTGCCAAGGTTGTGAGGATGTCAATATGGATAGTTTACCGTCAAAAGTAGTGGCTGCTAGGGTACTGCTTAACTTATTTCATGTGGCTCAGGTGTCGACCTCTGGGGTTCATGAAACCTTATGGTAATTGCCGAACTATAAAGGGAAGAGATTATTGAACTCTAGAGTTGACAAATATGATATTGGTTGGCCAAACAAAGTTTTCAATGGAATGAAGGATGTCTCAATTCTTGGCTAAAAAATATCTCTCTCTCTCTACATTGAGCTTCAATTCTAGAGTGAAAATGTAGTTCCAGGATCACTTTTCTCTAGAAATGCTCTACCGAGTGTTATCAGGTGGAAAATTGTACTCAGTAAATTTTCAAGTCACTCATCATTTATCTGTGTGGTTTTGATTAAAATTAATGGTCTATAGGGCAAACGTGTCTAGGAGGGAGTTCCTCGCTAGAAATAAGATATTAGACAACTCCCACCTTTTCATCTAGTACAGACCATGTTATGCACCATTACTCTAATCAGTCCAGTTCAGTTTTGGTTGGTCATTTATTGATTTTGGAATGAGGAAGAAAGGAAATCTGGTCTGTGATGCAGCAGTGTGAATCCTAGATTAACCTCTTGAAATTAAGAAGAAGTTACTTGCAAAGAAATGAGCGGGACCCATGAAGCAATATGACGCAGCATGGCATAGTGACTAAACTCTGACAAGACCCCTTGCCTGAGGTGGGGAGTCTTGAGTTTCAAAATAAGAGAATCTGAAGAGGATTGCTGGAGACTAAATGCAAATGAAATTTTCTGTCTCTATCTGCAATGTAGTCAATAGATTGTGTTGACTTGAATGATGTATGTACTAATTGTGGATTAAGATTAATCTCTTCTTGAAAGCAATGTGGGTCCTGTAAGATGAATTAATGTTGAGAATAAAACCAAATAGGATGTAAATCGCCATTCTGAAAGCCCCACATTTGTTATGTGAAAGCCAAACAAGATTGAGTGCCTGAAAGATGTCCAAGCAATGGCCAGATATAAATCATCGTTCACATGTTTATCGAATCTTATTTTATTTTACCTTTGTTGGCTTCTTTATGGACTTTCTTCCATCTTGGACATAGTAACCTGACTTTTGAGCCATTAGGAAAGTGCAAATCTGATACCCACAAACTGAATATGTGACTATACCAGTTGGAGATACTCCAGTGAGATTTTGGTTTTATTTTGTTTGGGGAATTCTCTTAGACCATTGACCGCTGAAATTTTCTGAACAGGAGTTAACTGGAATACTGCATTGTCTCTGTTCATTTTATGTTTCTTCCTGTATTCAGCATCTTCTGCTTCTGGGTTAATGGTGTTGATTTACCTTTGTTCTGATGTGCCTGTCTAAGCAGGATACGCAGTTGCTTTTGTGGGACTTGGAGTTGGACGAAATTGTGGTCCCACTAAGGCGCCCTCCAGGTGGCTCGCCCACCTTCAGTACTGGAAGCCAGTCTGCACATTGGGACAGCACTCCTCCAGTAGGTATCCTCCAACCGGCTCCTAGCATGCGAGATGTCCCAAAATTATCTCCTCTGGTTGCTCATAGAGTGCACACGGAACCTCTCTCTGGCTTGATATTCACCCAAGAGTCAGTTTTGACGGTATGCCGGGAGGGTCACACAAAAGTTTGGATGAGACCTGGGGTTGCCGAAAGTCAAGCAAGCAACGTGGAGACAGTTTTGAGTACAAGCTTGAAGGATAAGCCTCCATCAACAAAGGTTAGTTATTCCGGCTACAAGCAATGACCAGTAAAACTGGTGTTTTATTTTTTTCCCAGGATACAAGTTTGAAGGATAATCCTTTCTTGTCAACCAAGGTTAATTATTCCGGACAAGCAATGACCGGTACCAATGGTGGTTTTTTCCAAGGAAGCAGAATATTTGGTCACTGACGTGGCCCTGTCATGTTGTTCATTCAGTTGGTTTGTGTAAATGTAATCTAATTTTTGTTGGGTTGGCCAACTGGTTCCTTTGTATATTCGGGATAAAGGTGCAATTGATGGTACCGATGAGTATGGAAAGGAAATGTAGGTAGTACAAGGATTGAAGCATGAAAGTGACGTCGACAAAATTGAATTCTGCCCAAATGAGTTATTTATAGAATGGCCCTTTTGAGTATGATGCTCCAGTAAACTTCATTTTGTGCGCCTTTCATTTTTAGTGTTCTGTTTGCTGTTGCCTTCTAATGCTTGATGGAGCTTTAGTTGTTTCAACCTGGTAATTGCTAATACTTAAAAAGAGTTATCTGGAGATGTTGAGCAATAGATGTCATGAGGGCTTCAGCAGCCAAGCCTACTTGATCCGGTGGGCATCCTTCTGTTTTCTACCGCTCAATAGTGTGACCTTGATGCAGCCGACTATACGCCCGATGTATTCATTAGTCAATTTAATTCCCAAACATCCCAGTTGATGCCTATGCACATAACCCACAGGTACAGACTTACATTTCAATTAACTCTTTTGAGAGGGGAACTTGAAATCAGCGGGTTATCATGCTGAGGATGTTCTGAAGTAGCCTTTGGCTCGTACACAGGATATCTATTGACTTGCAATGATGCCTAGGCGGCAAAGTTGTTCTAAGTAGAGATTCTAAGTATAGATTCTTTCCCTTAAAAACAAACAGGCTTAATATGATGACCTTTTAAGTCCTCGATAGTAGTTTCGGCCAAGGAAATAAGTCCGTAATGGTACTTGATTTTAGGATCCAGGAGATTTGGAGATGACAGACAGCCAAAACGATGTATTTGATGTAACGATGGACTACCAGTCCACAAACAAAACTTCTCAGACCTTTCATGGAGCATCGCCTCCCTGGAAGATGAGGTGGTTTTACCGCATTCATGTGGTCGTGAAGCATTTCGCTAATTAGCTACTAATAATCCAAACATACAGGTTGACAAAAAGCAAAGACAACATATTTTTATGCTTGAAGTATATGCCAAGAGCATCGAATGTATCCACAGCTAACAAAGACCGTAATTAACCAAACGAAGAAGAGGAGGAACATGTAACGGCAATAAAACCAGGCACCAAATGTATCCACAGCTAACTAAAGACTGGAATTGGCCAAGAAGATGATGATGACGCTTTTATATACAGTTGACGCAGTTTACTTTCATATGGCTGCTTGCAGCCGCATGCACTCTTATACGTATCAAGTCAGTTACCACGTGAAGTTTCTGAGTTCCCTGGTTCAGTTTCCTGATGCTGGGGTTGCATATGGTTCTGCTCCACGGCCACGGGCGTTTGATCAAACTGCGAGTTCTCCCGGGCGTTACGTCTTTGTGCTGATAGGGCCAACCACCATACCCTCCATTTCGAAAACTCAACTAGGAAAGAAGTCCCGCACATTGTCATCCCAAATCCGGCGAAGGTAGCTAGGAGAACTGATAGAACAGGTTGCATGTGAAGCTGCAAATAGAAGACGAATGGAATTTCTCAAAATACTTTATAACTAACATGCTCTCTGCGATCAAGCATGGCCTGGAACTTGAAGCCATGGCAATTCATCTTCACGGAAAGATGGGTGCCATCTAACTACAAGGCCTGTCAAGGTTCTTAACTTTCTCAAGAAAACTACATCAGATCTACTCTCCGAGCAGCATTATGAAACTTCCAAAATAACATCTATGACTTGAGTTCTCACCAGTGAATAAAAAAGATGTGCTGATAGAACCACCAGTCCAAACTGAATAGTGGCATAAACCCAGACATATCTTCTGTGCACTGAAACAAATTACAAATCCATCGGTGTTAAAATGCAAATTCTTGTAAAGAAGACACGACATTACCATTCTGAACAATAAGAATTTAGACTTACCCATGGTGGAGGATGTCATGGATGCAAGAAGCCCCAAAATACAGGAAAAAGGGAGAGAAATGGCAATTGCGCCAGAACCCATTTTGCCTACCTGTGAGGACAATAATTAAAAATTCTTGACCTTGAAGGCTTAGAAAAGCCACATAAGAATGTTTAACACTTACCAGAAGCTGCTCCAGAAAGCAAAAATAAGCGAGCATGCTGACAATGACAAGAACCGGGACATCCTGCCACAGCCTGTCATGATTTTGCAACAATTCCATTATTGTCAGTCTTGAAAATCAAAATAGCATAGAAGCTTGCTACTCTTGTGTTGTTCATTACTGGCCACACTAAGCATGAATGAAGATGCGAATCTGTGGTAAAACTCAAGTGCATGAACTGGTCATAAAGGCACTAATCAACTTGTGATTTGGTACAGCTTGTATGGCATTACATTGCTCAACAAGATCTTCAATGATTCACGCTCCTTCTACTTGTTGTACAGGACAATATCTAAGAGGACATCCACTTACAAATGTGTTTGTTCTCTTGCATAATACAACGGAAGATGGTGATTTGATGAATACTCATATGAACATACCAATTACCTGTATCGAACAACCTCAGGAGCTCCAATTCCTTGCAAGTTACGGGCTTGAAGATTTTGAATTCTCAAAAGAGTGACAGGTAGGTTCAGGACTTCTTGCTTGCACACATCGCATATCTTATTACCTTTGATGCTAAACCATTTTATGGCACATTCTTGATGAGCTAGTGCCAATTCACCTTTGCAACTACATTCCATCTTAAGTGTGTCAGAGCCCTCTCCAAGTTCGATAAAGCAGATTCGACAGACTGCTTCTTCTTCAGGAATATCTTCCCCATTGTCACGGTTTTCATCTGAACC
The DNA here is from genome assembly GCA_014182715.1 of Eucalyptus cloeziana. Taxonomy (NCBI): domain Eukaryota; kingdom Viridiplantae; phylum Streptophyta; class Magnoliopsida; order Myrtales; family Myrtaceae; genus Eucalyptus; species Eucalyptus cloeziana. The sequence continues at coordinate 34,788,403 of CM024644.1, forward strand.
ATAGGACTAAGATGAATTGTAGGTCAAATATCATTTATCACAAGAATGAACGATATTTTACGTGGTGAGATTGACCTATTATAACAGACCAAAACAAATTTTGAAACTGACTGCGTAAGGGCAGACTAAGTTATGACTAAAAGTTTGAGGGGCAAAGAGACATGCTGGGAACTCCACAACTTAGCCGGACTTGTCACAGAAGGAACTTTGCATGCAAGTGAACGTCTAACAATTGAAAGTTCGGTTCAAATAAATTAGAGATCTCAAAGGTGCATTAAATCAGCAATAGACAACGAACAAGACCTCTGTCCTGGTTCAGTGATCAATTTTCAGGACAGCGGAAAACCTGTAGTAGAACACAGACTTCGCTGCTTTAGGACACAAACCAGGTTAAATCTGCATTCAGACGAAATGTCTTAACTTTTCCCACTGCGTTTACATCATATGCAGAATGAAAACCTGGGTCTCTCAATGCAAGGTCAGCAAGGAACTTCAAATTTCCGGTTTCAAATTATACTCTTGTGACCACATCCAGGATGAGGGTTGGGGCATACAACTGCAGATATTTCACTTGAATGATGTATTTACCAGTATCACTTGCAGGAGCTGCATCTGATACACTGGCATCTGTAGTGACCCGGGGAGTAGTGGGAACTATGCGAAACTTGTTCCCTAAAGAATCCATTGGCCTTATGCTCCCATCTTTGTTAATCACGGGGACTGAACGTGATCGGTGAATAGATGGTTTGACCTCAGCTTTCTGAGAAGAAAGAAACCAGGACAGGAAAAACCAACGAAAAGGAAATACATTAAGGATATCAACTAGCATTATACTCCATTATTAACAAATAATACTGTTTTATTGATCTAAAAGTACCACAAGCAGAGAACAGATATATTGACCTGAAGGAGGAGTCAACTACTAAATTTGTAACTAAGAATCTACCAGTATAAACCATAAATGCAAGAAAATAATACACCACAATGGTCAGAGAATTTCACTCTATAGGGGTCATCTTCTGCTCAATGTGCCGGTGACCTTAGCTCTGTGCAGAACAATGCTGTGAACTGGTGAATAGGAACAAACCAATCTCGCAGTGGCCAAACTATAGACCACAAGATATAAAGCGTAAAGCTGGTTCTAATTCAAAGAAAAGCAGTTTAGCTATTAAATGCTTATTTCACATCTTTAAAAGTCCTTGCGACAATGATTTCACTCATGGAGAAGCTACAGATTCTGGTGCCAGCTAATACTAAAAACAAGGAAACATGGCCTGGATTCCAGGCATCTGCAATGATTACCAACATAAATTTGTAAGATTTAGAATGACGTGATGTTTTCAAGAGAAAGAATCTAGAATGTCGTCACTAAGAAAATTGCAGCAATTTTGGGTGTACTATAACATAATAAACAATAAATAGACCGGAAAGAGCACATCAGATCAATTTAGTCAACTTGAGAGTACAGGACTTCATGGTTGTTGTCACAACCCGATTAGTGATAGAACACTGAGATTTGACAGGATAAAACTGGAAACTGCATTGATGTCCGGTACTTGCCACCTTAAAAATGGTCAGCTTAGGTGATCGATAAGTTCTCCAGCTAAGTAAGACCATAACGCAAAACCAAACACAGAATGGTTATCCTCACCACAGAACCTAGCTGTTCGGTTGTGTTCCGTCCATGCATAGACTCTGGATTGGAATGAGCAATTGGAGTGACAGGTAAGGACGACGATGTTTTCGTTCTGGGAGTGAAAAGCCTCGTTAAAGAGAACGTCCTTGGAATGAGAGGTTTCTCCTTTCTTCTTGCCGGAGAAGCACCCAATGCTAGCATTGCCGCCTTCTCGATGTCGAAAGTATTATTTCGAAACTTAAAACTCAGTTTGGGAAGGAGGCTTTTCACAGTTGCTCTGCGATTAGATGGGGAAGGGGCGGAAGTTCCATCCACTTTGGCAAAACTGGGACTGGGCATGGGCGAAAAGTTGACTCTTCTGGGAGTAAGGTTAGGCGTCGGTGGAATATCTATTACCACAGTATCCTCTCTACCAAACTCAGAGGTTCTCGGGGGAACCTCTAGGACCAGGCTCTCCCGTCCTTGATGACCAGCGTCTGGGATCTCTTCAATTATTTCTGGAGCACTTCTGACCTACAAAACAAGCAAAGAAGTTCTTTCACACATCAAGAAAGCGTTGCTGCATCTAAGCAGCCAAAATTAACCACCTCCAAGTCAAGGAGTAGCAAGTGCTGACAGGAAAATGTTGCCCGGGAAGACCGACCCTAATGAATTTTGCATGGCGAACAGGATGCTGTAGACAGTCCCGATGGCCGTGAGATCGGCTTCATCGCCTAGCAAAGAATTTCCCAACAAAGTGCGCCACACACAACAGAAAATCGGCTCATGAAGAGTAAAAAGACTTTCCTAGGGAGTGCTAGAACCCCTATCGCTCAACCAAAGAATATAATCGGCCAAGCAGTGTCCAATTACCTTCAAAAGGCTATCAGACAACCGCTAAGGACGCGGTGGTTGCGTCGAGAAATCATAATTCCCGCCCTCTGTTCAAGCGATACGTTCGCGTGTTCCACGCACTCCACTACAGCATGAATCAAGTCTCCAAAACTACCCGCACAACGCTCGGCATGCGATAACCACAGACAAATCAGACCCAAACCAGGCGCGAGATCAATCACCCGATTCCAGCTCGAAAGCAGCGCGACAATACAGAACCGCGCGAGGAAGCCAACCAATACCCAAGAAGCCAAAACCTCGAACGCTCAAAACCCAATTCAAGCAGATTGAAAACATGGAGATAAAAAGAGAGAAAAACAAAAGAAGAAGCAAGACGAGACGAGAGCGCGTCAGCGAGTACCTCGGGAGCTGGACAGCCGGCGCCCGACCCGGGAGCGTCGACATTATCTCTGCCGGAGGCCCGTCCGTCTTCGTCTCCGTTCGCCATGCCGAAACGAGAGCGGAACCACCTCGGAAAAGAAGGCAAGAGAATCGCGAGACCAAGAGCAGCCGCGAGACCCCGTTACACGCGTCGCGGACGTCGGGCGCAGAGTCCGAGCGGAAACCAGCTGCTGCGCCACTACTCAGTTCGCGACCTTCGCGCCAGCAGAAAAGCGGAAGTGAGAGAGAGAGAGAGAGAGAGAGAGAGAGGAAGGAGGACGACGACGACGAAGGAGAAAGGACGAGCGCGAGCGAGCGAGCGAGAAAGAGAGAGAGAGAGAGAAGGGAAAGAAGCAAAACAGAAATCGATGTCGTCGTCGTCTTCTGCTTTGGCTTTTGGCCTCCTGCTTTTTTAACGTTCTCCAAAGTCGCGCTGGCGAGTGCAACCTCCGGACCGAACATCATCAGACTCTCTACTCTTACTCTACTCTACTCCGCCCGAATAAACAAACAGAAATGAAAATGAAAATGAAAATGAAAATGCAAATGCAAATGCAAATGCAAATAAATAAAAAAATTGGGATATTCGATAGAAATAAAAATATATAACGTCGAAATCCGTTGTGGCAGTGCGGAACTTTCTTTTGTCGGTCGAACCTCACCACGTCCTCCGTCATGCGGATTGCTATTTAGCAACAGCAAAATGGGGCTTAATTGCGATATGAGTCCAGAAACTCATTGAGTGGGGCAAGATTCGGAGAGAAAATTGGGGTTTTGATCTAAAACGTTAGAACTTAAAATTTTCAAAAATTATATATATATATATATATATATATATATATATATATTTGGTCCGAGTTGGACGGATGGATAGGTAGGTGGGTGGACAGATGATTTTACACTTATAATTGAGAAACAGATCGGTATTTAACGATTTTAATAAATTAAAATCGTGAATTGAATTGGTTTATATAAAAACCGTCAGTCCAATCTAATCTGATTGTGATCGATTCTTAATTTCTTTATTCACCCTTAATTATAACAATCCACGTATGATCATCAAATATGATGAATAGACACAACGCATATTTCGTTCATTCTGAAGATTATATTCAGGTGATTTGTGGACAACACTTTGTCGTGGTTGGTTATCTGCTTTTCCACTCTCTGCCCCTTTTTTCTCTAGTTTACACATATATCACGTCATGCATATGCTTTAGCCCCCTCCCCCAAAAAAAAATTTAAAAATAAAATAATATAATATATATGTGTATATATATATATATGTGTGTATTATTTTAAAGAGGAAAGCCTTTGTCAACTGTTGAAAGGAAAACAAAATATCTTGTCGACATATTGCTCGGTCGGTAAACTTTACTATAATTGCACAATTCGAAAATCGTGAGCCACGTTCCGCTGCTGATTCCTCTAGTCTAATCATTGCGAAGGTACAATAATTGTAAGAAGCTGCACTCCCGAAAGTACAACCAACATATAATGCTGCTCCCATCTTTCCGTGCCCACCGTCGAGCTTTTTGATAACGCATTAACCGAAGGCCGTTGATGGAATTAGGAATTTAGGAAATTTGGACACGGATGCAATAACGAATTTTTATTTTCCTCTCTTTTTTAATTAATTTTTTTATTTCTTTATTCCCCATCCATCATTCTCTAATAAAATTTTTGGAAAATTCCAAATAAAAACCTGAAGTGAATATATTTTCTTAAATAAGGACCAAAAATGAATTTAGTGTCATATAAAGACCCGAAGTAAACCCATTGTTTCAAATAAGGACCCGAAATGAATTTTGTATCAAATAAGGATCCGAAGTGATCAAGTTAATCTCTATTAAAAATCTTAGTTCGCCGACAGACATTTTCCAGCGATTAAAGTATGTGCAATTTTGTCAGAAATTTGTGATTGGAAAAAAAAAAGGGAAAATTCTTAATTAATTAAGTTTAGGTTATTCATTTAGATGTTTACGTTTTCTTCTTTCTTCTCCCCCGCTGCTCCTCAACCAAATTGTTGCCCGATCATTGTTGCGACTTGATTCTCGTCGCTCCTTGCCTTGGTCGACCGGTGGAGAATTTGGGTCTCCACAAAGAAAGAAAGAAGCATTTGGTTTTCTTCTTGTTTTTGAATTCGTGCCACAACCGGCGAAGAATTTGGGTCTTCGACTTTGCGGAGGATGGGTACAATGAATGGGGAGAACTTCGGTTTTTGACTTTGCAGATGATGAGTACAATGAACGGGGATACTTAGGGTTTTTTTGTTTATGTTTTAGGATTTGTTAATTTTCCATATATTTTTTTTGGACAAAATTGTCCGAACTCCGGTCGTCGAAAATGTCACATGCTTGATAGCCAGCGAATATTTGGCCGACCAGCAGACTCACGTTTTTAATAATTGATAAGTATATCCTAATCTTTCATGTCGGTTGATGTAGTTATAGACATCTAGTAAGATTCCACCGATAAAATGGTAAATGCGGCCTCAAAACACCCCTAAATAGTAGAGCTGAGATTTAGACATAGGGACTTGTTGCATCTAAACGGACGGCTAGTAATTCCGATCAACCCCATACAAAATTGAGAGAGGTTTTTTTTTTTTTTTTTTTTCAAAGAGCCAGATGAATCTGCATATCTAGAGAGATGTTTATCGAGATCACGACGCGATTTGGTCAACAGAAATTATAATTTGAGGCGACCATCCGTTTTGTTTTTGGTTCTGTTTTCGTTTCCTAGGTACGATTGGATTGTCGCAAAGGCTGATCGGATTGGCGTCGCAACGTCCGACCCTAATGCGACATCAGATATCAATGTTTCCAACCCCCCAAAAATTATAAAATCTTTAATTTATCTTGGGAAGTGACAACAGCCAAGTATTGCGTCGATTGGTGCAGATTAAAGCAACGAACTTTTCCAGTTGGAGTTTAGTCAACAACCATCAGCTACGGGCCCTCCAACTTTGCATTATTAACTAATTCAATAATAATAATAATAATAAAAAGAACCTTGTTTGAAGGAAATTCCCTTTAAGATTGTGAAATTTTAATAGAGCCACTGTGAACTGTTCTACCTAACTAAGCATGAAAATGGGGAAAAAAAATCAAATTTAGAATATCTAATTATGACATTATATAACATTTTGGTATGATCATTCTTAATTATTATAAAAGTTTAAATTTTTAGACCATCGCTAGAAACTGAGATATTCTTGAAAAATGGTGTTAAGAGAAAAGTAGCGTCAATCAAAAAAAAAAAAAAACCCTCTTGATTTTGACCTCCATTTAAGTTAAATAGATTACTTGATAAGAAGATAATAAGGGTTGGAGCCCGTGCGTAATGGGATGTACCGCGGGCTCGCACTCCAGCCGGCAGTAAAATCGAAATCGATATCGACCTTTATCCTTTCTTTCGGGATGTGACTTCATTCGAAACGTCTGGTTTCATGGAAAATTGGGGTCCGCGTGGAACATAAACCATAATTGAGAGATTGACTTTAAGTTTTCGAAATCTTGGACGGACGACACCTATGCTGAAAGTGATGATTGTACCCAAAAGCACGGAATTTAATTAGTTCGAGTAGATTGTGTCATCGTAAAAAAACTACCCCGGCCTCCCCCATGCTTCCACGCGGATTGCATCATTATATAGCATCTAGTGGAATAGTAATTATAATAATACTCCACAAAATTAGTTAATACATACATTAGAAAGCTACTTTATGAGCTGGTATTAGTATAATGAAAAGCAGGAGAGGAAGTCAAACCCCAATAAGAAAGAATTTAACTGATGGAGGAACCTTATCCTGAATTATAGAATCAGGCATTTGCATTATCTACAACACTCAATGTGGTCACTTGTCACATTCCTGTTGAAAATGCAAAAAGCTTGGCCTTCATCTAGAAGATGAAGCCAACCTTTGCCCACTCCCCACTTGAATGGCACACTCGATTTCCACAAAAAAAGAAAAAAAGAAAAAATAGAGACCATCCAATAGAAAAACCTCAGCTATGTTAAATTGTCTAGACATTTTTATTGGATCGGATTTTCCCATCCAATTTTTGTTGACGTTTGGATATAAATGAATTCAAATAAATATTATCCAAATGATTATATAATTTCCAAGCTTAAGATTAAAAATAAATCAATATTAAAAATTATCATTGGCGAAAGCTTCCTTGAGTTGTGTTCCACATCCATAACCTCATAATTTTTTACTTTTCCAAATTTCACATATCCTATCTGAATCTATCCCACTTCTCAAATGCATTTTTTTATCCGGACTTGTAGCTGGACTTCGCGTCACTCCAAATATTAAATGAAAAAAAAAAAAAAAATTCTCCGATCCAGTATTTATCGGGTCCACCAAACAAATTTTCAAGAGTTTCGACTTTTTAAGGTTAATGCATCAGTTTCAGGATTCAAAGATCAAGTCGATGCATCGATTTCAAAAGGTGGTTATCATATTAGAGTGCCTGTCTATCTTATGGCGTCCATCCTGAAATGTCAAGGAACGATTCATGTGAGTCACAACTACTTTCACAATAGTTTACATCCAGAGTTCATCTAGATCCAGGCTCGATAAAACCGAGCTCTTCCTAGACAGCAACATCACCAAATGCAAGCTAGAGATAAGGCCCTTTTGCAACCATAAACTTTGTGAGGATCGCAAGCAGGGTTCGATCTCGCAATCGGGCAATAACATGAAGACATTTCCTCCTTCGTGGTGTTGGAAAGAACTGAAAGAGAAAGGAGAATGGGCCACTCTGCAGGAGGAGTGGGGCCTGAAGTTTCTGATGGACCTACCATCTCATGCCTTCTTTTGTCTTCAACTCTCGAGGGCTGCTGATATTGATCACAGGGCGCTCAGCCCGATGGCTTGGGCTGAGATCGGGGCAAACCGACCGGGAGGGTTATGGGACCGGATCCTAGCGACCAGGCAGGACAAAAAGCGCTGCCAGGACCACAGGTGCCGGAAATCTTGAGCCAATTGAGGCGCTCTCATTCGACTTCTCCCGCAAAATGAAAATAATAATTTCAATCATAACTTACAAAGAAAATTGGAATCCTTTGTCAACGGTGGTCTAACATTTCTCGACATGAAGAACTAATCGACGATACTGTTCACTAACAGAACTCAATGTCTTATTTCCAGGTCTCTAGAGCCCTTCACACCCATCAGATAGATCACAAAGTCAGCTGTTATGGGGGGATTAAACAGCATCAGAACCAGAATTTCATTACAACATCATCTTGAGCAGCTAGAGGAGTTGAGATTGCATGAGATGCTCAAAATTTCACATAAACAACACCCAGAAGTATAGAAAGCAGTATGTTCTTTGATGCATTCACAGCGAACGCTTCTTCGTGCCTCGGTGAGTAAAACATGCCATGTGATCATTGCACAGGCAAGACTAAATAAGCACAGAGAAAGGAAGAAAGAAAAAAGAATTTCAAAGAAAATAAAAATAAAAAAGGAACAAAACCGGAGGACTATGATACAGCATGAGCATGCTAATTAATGGCAACTTCATTCGTCAGGAGCACCGCTGACCTTGATCTCCAGAAGCCTCTCGACCGGTTGCCGGCAAATGGGACACCTGTTTGTCTGGAACCTCAAAACCTTGGCACACCCGCTACACATACACTGTACCATGAAGAGAGAGAGAGAGAGAAAGGAAATCAAAACTGCCCTCTTGATAGACCAGTTACATTGTGTAAGTAAAGGATTGTTGAAGGAGGGAGGAAAGTGAAGAATTTAGTGCTAAAGCTGACCATAACACACTGATGATATGAATGCCATACGATGTTGTCACCGTTAACCCAAACAAGCAAACACCAAATAAACAATTCAATCAGACATTTTCACTTCAGGATGAGTTGAATACTTGAACTTTCCTAAACCACCATCATGAGCAAATCGGATGCTGGAAACCCCTCAAAACATTCAGTAACCTTCAATGATAGAGTAAATTACTGCAGAATAGCATGTATCTTCCTCTAGGCTTGGAATTAATTTACCTTTTTACCTTTTCCTTATCTTTATTCAGAAAGTTGCTACCGTGGAGTGAAGCAATTAACATGACCCTCTGGTGATTGAACAACTCTTGCATAATTCAGTAAAGCAAGATTTCACACTGGTTTTGATAATTCGACAAAGAACTCAAAAGAATTCAGGCAAGAATAAAACAAACTTTTCTAGTCACACACCTTAACAAGCCTCAAGCGAGAATTTACAATCCAGTGAGGCTTCACAGTGCTACACCAAAAAGAAAAGTTAGGGAAGCATAATTACCATGTGTCGGCAGGGAAGGACAGTTGTGTCCCTTGGTTCTGACAGGCAGATCACGCATTCCTTTCCAGGGTCATTTCCATCAACATCACTCTCAACCGAGTTCCCGATGCCATAAATCTCCTGCAGCTCATACCTCATCCCATTCACCAACAAGATCTGCTTCACAACCCGCACCTGATATTCGCCCTTCTCCTTCTCAAACACAGCCTGAGTCATCTGAGAGTTCATGGTTCCAGACATGGCATTCCCGTCAGGACCTTTCTGGGTACCTAAGGTTGCCTCTGCCTTCACCGCTAGAGGATACACGTCAGTGTTACTATATCTTAATTCTGTCTCCTCAAACATTGAAAATTCTATTCCTGTTCCAGAGGGCTGTTTAAACTTCTGGCCAAGACCTTCCTTGAATTCCACCATTACTGGTGGTAGAAGGTCTTGTTTCATTGCACCAAGACTACAGTCCTCCCCTTCCTTTGCAAAGAAAACCACAGTGATTCTGTAGCAAGACTACAAAATTAGACGGATGACAAAATAACAGAGAATGGATTATTTAACCAATGTCAGTTGACAATTTTTCCAGTCTATTGGGTCAACAATATAAGAATGAAGACAACAGATGAATAAGCTCTCCCAAATCAGAGGTCAGACATGTTCCAATCAAATTTACGACACTCTAATACAAAGATTAGACAATTTCTACTGCCAAAAAAGAAATTGTTTAACACAAGCGACATGCCTAAAACGATCAACGCACAGCAATCCCATTAAACCATCTTTTCAAAGGAGGAGATTTGACCATGAAGTCCCACATTTAGATCGGCAGTGTAAGACGTAAGTGACATCAGCGAGAAGAAAAACGAGCAGTGCAAAATGCTCAAAGATGCACCTTAACTACAGTCAAGCTCACAAGCCAATATTTAATTTCTTAAGAACCCATTCACTACCATAACTCTGCACCTCTCGATGAAAAGAAGCATTTCAGCACTTGCTATATCTCTCTTTTGCAATCCATAACTCTGTTGAATTATGTGTTTCTTATCACAATATAGAGAACTCCTTACAAGCTATCAGCATGAAAAAAGGGAGAAACATTCAAGAAGTGTTCATTCGTTTAGACAAAGCACCAGTATCTGTTGCTTGCATCTCCTTCATAATGCTCAGTGTTTGTCCCTTGCAAACCATCCACAATACTCTCGCTTCATTACAAACTCATAATATCTTAGACTATGGTATGTCAGGTCGATCACAGTGTCATCCCCCATCAATAAGTCTGCTAAACTACAAAAGCTTATTTTCAACCCATCATACTTTAAGAATCTCCTTGACATTTCATCCGAACACAACATGAGTATATGCTGAACTGAATTGCAGCAAACAGATTTTATATCCTTCCTAAGCATCCGAACATCAACTTCCCACTATAAGTTTGCTACATTGTGAGGACAAATTAATAAAGAAAGTCGGTGCATCGAGGCATGAAGACAATTAACCAAACAGAAAGTGTCATCGTCCCTCCACAGATCAAATTAGTGAAAACATACACGCGACGTACTTATATTACACAAAATCCTTTTCTACCAGATATTCTATTCTCTGCAGTATCACATCACATCAAATAAAACCATTATCCATGGAGAGAGCAACCTAACGTAAGGTAAATTACAGATTGCACTTGAAGACCATGATCGAACAAAAGCTAGATTCTTACAAAACCAGTACAGAACCTACAAAAAGCGAATACCTTCCATCGACAGCGGCGTCAAAAGTGAAGGAAACCAGAAACTTCCCAGGATTCTCCTCATCAGGCTCAACCCTCAGTGTCTCCTTCTTTATGTTCACAGCATTCCTAATGGTAACCGCCTTCTGGTGCTCCACATAAGGCATCATCATAACCGGCCCGCACGGGTACCTCCCGCCGACCCAATTCCCGGGGACCTGCTCCGCATGCGGCGGGCCGCCACCTCCCCGCGGCGGCTGGTGGTGGTGGTGGTGGTCGTACGGCGCCGGGAGCGGCATGGGCATCACCGGCGGGGGCGGAGGGTAATAGCCAGGGTACTGGTAGTACTGCGGAGGGGGGTTAGGGCTCGGGTATTGGGGCGGGTACGTCGTCGCGGCCGCGACGACGTACCTGTTGGAGGTGACCTCCGGGGGCTGCGGCGGCTGCTCCCCGGGGGTAATGGTGGGTGTGCCGTCTCCCGTGCCTCCGGCGGCCGCTCCCGCCGGTGCTTCCGCTGTTGCCCATGGAATCCCTTCGGGCAAAAAGGAAAAGAAGAAAAAAGGACAACTGGGTTTTCCGATCCAATCGAAATCAGGCGACTAGCCAAGAAGCATTGGACTGTTCAGGCATCAAAAAGCGAACATCACCATCAAAACCATCACAAATCGCAAGGATGCAGAAGAGAAATTCTGCGATCCAGCAGAGTCATAGAGAGAGAAAGGAAGAGAGAGAGAGAGAGAGATTGAAGGGTAATGGGATTGAAGTGAAGCTATGGAGGAAGAGTTTGATCAAGGGTAGGGGTGATTGGTTGCGTAAAGCTCCACCCAAAACGCCATTGATGAGAGAGAGAGAGAGAGGGGATGCCAAACCCACAAAGCAATTCTCTCTCTCTGTCTCTCCTGCTCCTTTAACCAACTTTTTTTTAGATATAATTAATTAGTGTAAGTAATATTTAATTTTTTTTTGTAATTACAGGAAATTGGAGTTTCCTGGTTTAAAGAAAGATGGGACATAATGAAGGTAAGATTCACTGACAGACATGCCAGAGCTCCACTTCCTGCGATTATGCAGGTTCTACTTCCCTCCCGGGCAAGAATCCTTCCACCTCCATTTGCTTAGGATCTTCAACTACCATGTTGCGTTACGGAAACATTTTCAGAAAATAGTTTTTTTGGGGGGCCGGGGGCGCCGCCATATTGTATTTCTGTGCAAAATTCATGAAACTCGTTTACTTGGTCAAGCTTTTTTAATGTAAAAAAATAGATCTCTTTATCAACAAGCTGTGCATAACATATCAAAAGCACATCCCATCTTATCACTTGTAATAAAAATCTCAAACCTCCATTTCACCATTGAATTAGCTATCGTCGTATGGATTAGTCATCATATCGTTGCATTAAGGAAAAACATAGATGCTACTGCCGAGGTTTCTTATGTTGTTCGATTTGTAAAAACCAAGAATTTCAGAAATACAAAAAACCAGAGAGGTATATTCTCTCTCAAAAAATAGGAATTACTGGAGTATAGATATGTTGAAGGGCAATTTAATTTCTACTAGTTGTCATAATATCATATAACGTGGTCGGAGAATTTTAATATGCTCGATCGTGCTGTGACACGGAAAAAATCACAAACTAGTCAAATCCTAGAATTAGAATGGCGGGAGGAGTTTAGTCTGAATCTTGCATTCCTTGAGAAGGGTATTTTGTTGAAGTCAAACCCTTCCAAGACAATAGTACCTTCCGCGTCCACAGAACACGTTCTGACCACGGAACCTCGTGGAACCATATTTCCATTAGTTCGATAATTTCACTTTCGAAATTTGATTGGAGCAGGGGATTTGTCAAACGTATATGGTCAATCAACCATGATCAAATGAAAGAAAAAATATCAAGCAAAGCATCACGCCCTCAGAACTTTAACAAAAGGCGAGCGCATTTTTGCGTGTTTCGTCTCGTCACGAATATAAAAAGAAAAGGGAGCTTGACAGTCGAGGGAGACGTATCAGTCGTTTTCCTCATGATTGCTCGATCCAAGTATTTGGGTAGGCTTGATGCAGCCTCAAATTTAGAATTAAGGGTTTTAAAAAGGTTTATTTGTTTGGAAAAAATTATTTTAAATTTTTTGACATTTGAATAACCGAAAACTAATCGACCAATGAAAGACATTTTTCGTATTGAAAAGCAATAAACTTAGATTTTCATGTAAAAAAAATGAAAGCTAGATATTCTGGCAAGAGAAAATCACTTTTTTTCTAAACCACCAAACAAATATAAGTTAAATATTTTATTTGAAAATGATTTCACACTAACCTCATCTTAAGAGAAAGATTAAAGTTGTAATGAGCTCCCTTAAGCTTTTAATCACTGGAAAGACCAAGTGGGAAAGCACGCGGATACAATTATGCTCTACACGTGTACTCCACCACGCCATTAAAGAAACAGCGGCTAGAAAAAGCACAGCCCATCTCTATCTCTCTCACCTCCACTTCGAATTCCACTTCGAATTCACATTCATCTTTTCGGTTCGAAGTCCGAGAGAGGAGTCTTCAATACGAGTTTCCTCGTTAAGTAAAAACGACAGGTTGAATTTCAAATGTCTCTGCATCTTCAGATAGAAAAGAGAAAAGGGGAGTAGATGCCTTGAGTCAACGAGGAAGGGTGGTACATATATTCCAAATTATATATTCCTCAACCACGGCAGACATGCCATGCTTGAAAAGATACATTCGTAATCCAACCATCAAGTCGACAAAACGCAGCAATTCGGCATGCAGCAGCAGATCCATAAATTATATAGGCAAACGGGAGATTGTTTACTCACTCCGCAATACTCCGCAAATCAAGTTTCTCCCCGCAACGGGCAGGAGAGAAGCCGCATCACATAAATAAAACTCACAACACGCTTATTTGAGTCACAGGTGCTGTCTGCCTATGTTTAAACAATCACGGATTTAGCCATTCATGATGCGTCTGAGACATGCAACAGTGCGGCGCCAATTGCACATGCTACCAGATTACATGAAGATTACTTCTTTGCAAGCAAAGGCCTAATTCTTCACAGTTGTCACCTGCTTCAGAAGCATCTGCACAACATCATGTGATATTCTGCCAGCTTCTAATTTTAGGTTGGATATCTTGACGTCAGTCTCTCCTTCGAGCCGCTTCACATTGGCACCTGAGTCTCCGCTACTCTGTTGATTGATTGCAAGGCAACATGGAAACCGAGTCAGCAGTTATCGACATTCTAAAAGAGGCCGAGTCTACAAGATAATTGATGTTTCGAGAACTCAAAGATGATCAGGGACTGTTTCTTTGCAGACCAGAAAGCGTACTAAGGATAAGGAAACTAATTTGTTTCCTTGTATCAATAAATCAACACAAACTTACCGCTGCAACCTTTTTCTGGAAAGCAGAATCCATCTGAGACCGATATTCTGCAATTTCCTGTTCAGCCTCTTCTTTGGCTTGTTTCAGTCTGGTCATTTTCGCTGAAAAGGCAGAGTTTAAGTTACGATAGGACTAGCCTTAAAAAACACAAACCCGAAAGCTTTTAACAAATGCTGAAGAAATCACTTGCAGTCAGCATATTATTAAAAAGCATCATCCCACCCGAGTGTCAGATCATTCTTTAACAACATATTCCCCCATTAAAAAAGGAACTAATTTAAGAGATACACTAACTTTCATATCCTCCTTACATGTAAAAGTAAATGCAATGCGTGTTGAACATTGGAACTTCAAATTCAAGAGTGGAAGCGATATGCTGATGCATAAAATTGTCAGGGAAGCTCATGATGTTATACCATTTCGGGCAGCATTAACAATTTGTTGAGCTTCTTGTTCTGCAGCAAGCAGCTGCTGAATCCCACCCTGACCCCTATTGGCTTCCATTCCTGTACAAAGTTATCCAATTTAACCAGTTATAGGGGCATAAAAAAGCACACTGGCAGTTACATGTGATTGAAAGAAGAACCGAGTAGATAAGGTAACTATTTCGAATTAGGGGAAGAAAATTTACCTTAATCACTATCCAGTCTACCTGACAATCTCAAATATGATTGAACATATGGACCAAATATATGGCAACATAGGGAGTGATTTTAGATGCTAGTCGATTCCAAGCCTAATAGGCCATACATAAAACACATTGTTTCCCACTAATAGCCCAATACAAGTAGTAGTCTGCTGTTAGCATAAATACACCAAATCCATAGCCTATTGATAGCATGTTTTTTGAAGTACTAGCCTTTTGCGACCCTGTTGAATCATATTCATACATTTACGAACATACATATGGAGATTAAGTTAATAAACAACATTAGAATGCTTCCATTTCTTGGCCTAGAACCAAGAAGTAAGGATTATGTTATAAAAACTCTATATTGGCAAATGAGAATCATATTTATGAATGTAAATCCAGCATCTAGATCAGAAGACAATACCCCAGGAGGAGGCAAATGCAGCAACAATTAATCTTCTCAATCAACTGCTTTCAATAAGAAGCAGATTCTGTCTCATGTGATTCATACAAAACCAGAAAAGTCTAATGGACTGTAACACAATTAAGAGAGGTGATGCCCAATAAAACAGAGATGTCTTACAAGATCAATAAAAGAAAAAGCTACATTAAATATAGTTTTAGCTACGGAATAGTTCTACAACTAGACAATTACAAGGGTGACCTTCCCTACCGTCATTTATAATGCTATTTACATGGTTACATGCCTTGAATAAAGGTAAAGATTTTAATCTTGAAATAATAGCAGAGTGTGTCAATTTTTTAAGATTAAGGCAGTGTACTATTGTGGTGGTTTTGGCAGGAATCTTGATAAAGACGTTTCGAAATGCATACAACTAAGGGGAACATACTGCACATTTGTCCATTCTGACTCCAAGATGCCAGTGTTTATAATCATTACAATTTGATACTGTAAGCTCTGACCTTATCAAACGCCAACGACTACTGTCTTATTTGTCAAAGGGTGCATTAAACTGGTCTTATTAAAAGAAAAACCTTCTGCTAGAACACACTCAACTTTATCTTGCCTAAAGTCTTATTTTCCTTGAACAAAGTGGACAAGCCAAGAGCTTCCATTGCTGTTGCAACATCCTAACTAGCCGATGCTAATGCATCCAATCAACTGATGAAAATGCTATCTGCTCACATACGCAACATGGGCACCGCTATACTTTCACCACCAAATGCACAAACTTGGTCATGGATAAACCCACTTCTTTTGTTGTCAATACTAATCCTGGTTTTTGCTAATGTTCCAAAAAGAGTAGCTAGGAAGAGATTAGCACATTGCGCTGACTTCAGTAAGAAAACTTGCTAAGAGAGATCCAGGAGCCTTTGCTCGAATCAGGGTATTAGCGAGCTGTAACATATGTGTTCTTGCTGAGATGTAGCAGGGACTTCGATCTCGCTGGTTTTTCAAGCACTCTTTTTATAGAGTGTAGAAGGTTTAGCTCACCTGCTTTGTAAGAAATCCAGTCCCCAAATATAAATTCAGTCTCATCACGAAATATACGAATCTAAACTATTTCACGCCGGTGAAAATTCCGCCGAAAGGTTAAATGGAGGGCCTATTTTCTCACACTAGACTGATCAAGGACAGAGCGAGGCCAAATAGATCTCGACTCGCCATTACAACCTAGAGAGCTACTGTCGGCTTCGATTCCCGATCGATTCCGAGCCTTTATCGACCCCGAAAATCGGCGGGAGCCGAGAATCGAGCACGGAAATCATCCCCATTCCCTTTCCACGTGGTTCCGACACAAGCGAATTTACAGAATCGACCGCCGAAAAAATTCAGGAAAGAGAAATCCAGCGCGAAAGTAACGACCGAGATGATCGGATCCCGGAACGAGGTAAAAGAGAGCGCGATTGCAGATCCGATCGAGCGGATCTAATCGGAGATGGGAATGAGCAGAGAGGATCGAGTACGGCGGAGGCAATCGGCGTACCTGACGGGGCTCGGCGTCGCTGCGACTGGGAATTTCTTCGCGGAAATGGGAAGATGAGATGACCTTTTCTTCCGATGGAATTCGCAGCACGGTGGCGAAAAGAGAGTATGGTGAATTAATACCATGAAAGCTTATCAATTTCCGGGAGAGATAATACCGGGAAAATTACATAAATCATCTCTTAGTTTTGATCTGTTTAATATAATCCCTAAATCTTTGATACATTTTCAATTTATTTTTATTTTATGTAAAAATATTTAATGTTACATCTAAACTTGATGAAATAATACTAATAAAAGTTCAAAAATCATATTGAACATCACATTGAAAATAAAATTTAAGGATTATAATGAACAAATGAAAAGATCGGGAGCCATATTGACTATCTGGTTAAGATTCATGGACTGTACTATAAATTTAGCCAAAATTTAAGAAGTACTTATATAATTATCCCATTATGTTTTTCTTTAAATTTTTGAAATTATTGAAAGCTTCCCTAAACTTTTGAACTTTCAACAATCACAAATTGATCCCATGAACTTTCAAGACGATTAACATCTCATTTTATTTTCCATCTAACATCTACAATACACATCAATTTTAGGGGATACATGAATACTTTTATATGCTTTTCAAAGAAAAAATCTTTTGACCAAAAAAGAAAAAAGAAAAAAATCTCTCTTTTACCTCTTATTTCTACTAAAAAAACGAGGCATATAAATAAGCTGGATAAAAATTAATTAAATAAGTATTTATATCGCTACAAAATAAATACTAATGATATTTAAAAATAAAAGGGTCAATTAACAAAAATTGAAGGGAAAATCTCAAATAAGGATGCGAAGAATTTTCTCAAAAATGACGTAAAAAGTGGGACAATGCCGAATAAGGATCCGGAGTGGCTAACTTACTCTCAATTAAGGACCTAAACTTCTAATTTTATTTACAGCCAGGGGTACTTTTGTCCAAGAACATTATTGTTTGTTTTTTGTCTCTCTCTTTCTTCTTTTTTCTTTCTTCATCTTTCTCACTCTCTACATCACCTCCATTATTAGCTCCTCCATCGCTCTTTGTGTCAACTTGTTGTATGACCAAGATTGGCACGAGCCATTACAATGTAGTCTAACTTGTTGAAAATTTTAAATTTCGCTCCTCAAAATGGTTTGTAGACAATTTCACAAAGCCGAAATGAGCTTTCAAAAATAAGTTCTTTTTATTCCAACATTCATCGCAAATTTTGATCTCAAAGCCATAATATGAATCTGCTTTTGCTAAGACTCAACTTCTTGTCCAACTCCCAAGCTATGCAACTAATCCCTTTGGTGACGTATTTCTCTCACCTCAATAGTGCATCAAACTCCACTTATTCCGAGTCTTCCGCTAACCTAGCAACTGCAATTTTTTGTGCTATTTTCGGTCTTGCTTGCCAACACTAGAGTAGTAATATCCAAGCATCGCCAGATCGTCTTGTTTGACTAACTTATGCCTCTATTCAATTAACACTTGATGATCAACAATTTCATGCCAAAGAACAATTTTGTTGCAGCTGGCGACTATTTCAACCTCGGCAAGAGTTTGCCTCATCAATTTCAAATTTCAAATTCAATCTTTTAAAGATCCCCCTTCCCCTTTGCAATGCCAATGGCTCCTTTCAATAATCCCTAGTCTGGAGACACCCATTCACACTCTTGCCATTCTCATCGACATGGCTCTTCTCCTCAATCGATACCCCATCTTGAGATTGATCATTAGTCGTATCTGACATCATTAACTGTAGAAACTATTGTACTTTGTTTCCCCATTGCCGCCATTGACAAGTCCTATTTGAGCTCTCGACCTAATCGACCGCTGCCCCTAATAGAAAATCCAACATTGTCATCGTTAGATGGAGGTCAATCTGAGCTTTAGGCTGAGCACAAGCGAGTCGAGATTTGATGCATCTTGAGGAATTGAGGATTTTAGCATATGAGAAGGTGGTCAATAGTAATAACTCCAATCCGACTTCTTGTCACTAGGACCAACTACGTGATGACATGAAGCTCACAAGGTCGCTGGTAGGGGCCTTGATTATGGTGTTGAAGAAGGAGGCAATGTAGAGCAAAGGAGGAGGTGTGAGGAAGATGAAGAAAGAAAAAATGTTCTTGGACAAAAATGCCCCAAGCTGTAAATAAGATTGAAAGTTTGGGTCCCTTATTAAGACAAAATTACGGCTTTGGATCCTTATTTGATACAGCATCCACTTTGAATCATTTTTTGAGAAAATGAACCTACTTCATACCCTTATTTGAGATTTTCCCAAAATTGAATGGTGATAACACATTTTTAAAGGTTAATTGATGCAAAAGTATCGCTAGATCAACAAAAAATGCATGAGTATCCAATTTTTGTCACTTGATATTTTTGTGATTGACGAATTTTCTTGTTTTATTTAATTTGTGATCATCCTTTTTTCTTAAAACAACTTATTTAGGTCCATTTAAATGGCTACATTTATCAAATTTTAATAAATTTCTATTTATTATAGGTACTTTTTTTTTTGTTATTAGTCTTTTAGTGGATTTGGTTTTCTCCCATTTTTATATTTTCCTCATTTTTGTGGTAATTAAGGGTAGAAGAGAGGTTCTATATATATAAAAAATGATATAAAAATACATTTTTGTCTCTTAAAAGTCATGTGAATTGTACATGCTAATAGAAAAAATAACATACGGCTAACAACTATAACAAAATGAAAGTTTAATATGCATGTAATAGTTGAAAGTTCAAAGGCAAATATGTATTACCTTCAAAATTACTATGAGGTTTTGTGTAATTTTCTTTCACTTTTAGTACGCAAGTGGCGGTGTTGATTTTCACACATTTCAGTTAATCCACATTCCCAAGCAATCTTAAGAGGTATACTCTCCTATGTCTGCTTGCTGCATTCGAGATATTACTTTTAAAGTGCTCCTCATAAGATTTGAATCCAAATGACAGAGAGGAGCAAATTCCCTTATCATCTAAGCCAACACCTTATTGATATCTCCTACATTACCCAATGCGAAAATAAAATTGACTAGTAAGTGTGAGAGTACTTAATTATATGACACTAAACAATGATTGTCTTAACGTCTTATAAACAATTTTCAATCTTGAAATCAAGGGGCGGTTGAAATAAGAAATGAAGTTACAAGCATCGCAAAGCGATGGGATAAATATGAAACATATCTTCAAAACATCTAACTCAACACATGCCTTTTTCGCGCTTTCGCCTCGAAGTTCGCTTATATGGTAAAAAGTACCCAATCCCAGTAAGTAAAAACACATGGAAAGTGCCCCCTTTGCTGTCATAGTTTCCTCTTTAAGGTGCAAAACGGAAGTACGACACGGTAAAATAACGCAATAATGAGTACATGTTTATCAACGGCGGGCTCAGCTGGACTGGACCAGCTTCTCATCAGTCATCAGCAGCATCAACCTCGGGGCGTCCCTTTCAATTGATGCGCACAAAGGAGTAAAAATCCCAGCAAAGAAGGTTGCTGGCAGCGTCGGTTTGGCTGTTCTCGGGATGAAGTTGACAACTCAGGTCCAATCTGATCACGCCCTTCAAAGTGCAGAACCAGCTTGCTCCATGCGAAGCCGCATAGCAATTTCGCAATCGCCTGCACATCCACATTCGTACAACCTGTGTCCGCGGCGCTACACGATGCGAACGTGGCTATCACAGCCTCCCTACTTTTTTTGGATCGTTTTCCCCTTACGTGTCTAACCGAAACACCCCAGAAAGAATCGCCCCTCATCTAATCTTTCAACCCCTTTTTCATCATTCAAAATTTTCATCATTCAAAATTTTCGTCACACCCAGTAAAAGCATGACCTCTTCGAGGCTGAGCCCGCCCATTCAGCCCGGATTAGGTTCGATCAGACCCGATCATGAAATCAAGAATCGTACATTAATATAACAGATCACAATCTGAAGAAGGAATTCAGGGCCCGCAAGGG
This sequence comes from Eucalyptus cloeziana, assembly GCA_014182715.1. NCBI lineage: Eukaryota > Viridiplantae > Streptophyta > Magnoliopsida > Myrtales > Myrtaceae > Eucalyptus > Eucalyptus cloeziana. The sequence continues at coordinate 34,809,258 of CM024644.1, forward strand.
GCTCATTCCCAGCACATCGATAAGGTATAGTAAGTGGCATTTGGAGGAAGTGCATTAGACTCTCGTATTGACACGACTTCACACTTCCACAATGACCCAAATGAAAACAGAACTACAGAAAACCCACCCCTACTTAGGCACACAAAAGGAAAAAAAACCCAGTGCCTCAAGCGCACACGCTACATACCGACACGCAAACAATTTACACAATACAACAAGTGAAACACCAAAGTTCTCTCTCTCCCCTCTGTGATGATGTCTTGAGGGCATTATTCGGAGTTACAAGGTGGAGGAGCTCCTGAAGGAACCGAGAGCCTTGATGGCCGCAGCTCTCAGGATGTGCTGGTGATAGAAGGCTGCAATGGCCGCTCCGATGAATGGCCCCACCCAGAATATCCACTGCGCAAATTCAATATACAGAGACGTGAATCCTTAAGACATGATTGATTTATAAGATGAGCGTACAAGATGTAGCGACAGAGTTCGAATTCATTACTTGGTCATCCCACGCCTTCTCCTTGTTGTACACCACCGCGGCCCCAAAGCTCCTGGCCGGGTTGATGCCCGTGCCGGTGATGGGGATCGTGGCGAGGTGGACCATGAACACCGCGAACCCGATGGGCAGGGGCGCCAACACCTTAAAAGCACAGTCCGCACAATTTCAAGTCAGGGAGGATAGAAAAGATCAAACCCGAGGGGAGAGGCGAATGGGGAAAGTGGGGTTAAAGCTTACGGGGACGTGGGAGTCCCGGGCGCTCCGCTTGGGGTCGGTGGCGGAGAGGACGGTGTAGACGAGGACGAAGGTGCCGATGATCTCGGCGCCCAGCCCGGTGCCCTTGCTGTAGCCGGCCTGGAGCATGTTGGCCCCGCCGCCGTACCGCTCGTAGTAGGCCCTCTGGAAGGCCTTCGCGAGGCCGCACCCGCACACCGCGCCCAGGCACTGGGCCACCATGTAGAGGATGGCCCGCACCAGCGACACCCTCCTCGCCAGGAACAGCCCGAACGTCACCGCCGGGTTGATGTGGCCCCCTGCCGATCACAGGCAAAGCAAAAAATCAATTCGAGCCGAACAAAGATCCAAAACGAAAGTAACACGAAGCCGGACTGGCGTCGCCCGGGTTCGAACCGGAGACCTTCAGTGTGTTAGACTGACGTGATAACCAACTACACCACGACACCACTTCGTTTCCCAATTCGAAATTGTTTATCCTTATTTCAGCTTAGCATAAACTATATAACTACGCTATAGGTATTCTAATCGGCTATGTCGTGCGCACCAGAAATGCCGGCGGTGCAGTAGACGAGGACGAAGATCATGCCGCCGAAGGCCCAGGCGACGCCGAGGAGGCCGACGCCGCCGCACATGTCCCCGCCGTGGTTCATGTCGGTCTCTCTGCTGTACCCGATCACCGTCAGCACGGTGATGTACAGGAAGAGGAGGGTGGCGACGAACTCGGCGATGAGGGCCCGGTAGAAGGACCACTTGGCGAGCTCCTCAGAGTCCACCAGTGGCGCCGGCGGCGGGTCGCGGTAGTCCTTGCCGTGGAACTCCCCGCCTTGTTGCTCCACCACCTCGTCGTCCTTGGCCATGTCCTTCAAAACCCTTCAAAACTTTCCGAGGACGGAAATCCCGACGAGAGACTGGTAATTTGTGGAGAGCGTGGTTGCTGATCAGCGAAAAAGCGAAGGGGTGAGAGGGTTGGGAGAAGGTGTGTTTCTTTTTATGGAGGGGGTGTTGCGGGGAGAGTACGAGAGTGTGCTCGACTATCGAGTGAACGGACGAGAAGGATGTGGTGAAATCTTTTTCTTTTTTTAGATTATCGTTTTCTTTTCGGGGCCCCACTCGGGTTTGATTTTCCACGGATTTTGATGGCGATCTGGCCCTCTCTATTATTTGGTCCTTGGGATCCGAGGACGTTCCAGCGTGCTCGAGAGGGTTGCCAATAAGAATAAATGGAAAACGTAACTTAGAAAAAGTGGGGACGATAGAACTTTTCTTGCGGGGTATTTCGTAGGCCGTGATCGAATTTACCTAATATCGTGTGAATTTCGGAAAAAAGAATTGAAATTAGCTGGATTTTCTCCCGGAAATTCAGAGTCCTGTGCCCTCTTTTTCATAAAAAATTTCCGTTTTAATCCACCCATGAATGCTCTTCTTGTGTTAAGAGCCAGTAATAATGGCGGAAAAGCACGTCGTGGATTCGCAGTTTGTCAGCATTTTTTCCTGCAAATATTCTATTGTTAGCAGAATATTCTTCACACTAACAACCAAAATCTGCCAAGCTAAGGTAAACAAAAGCCCACCTCGTCTGTCCCGTTTTATACCCCATCAATCATCTATCGGAAGGAGACGTGTAATTACAATATTTAATATTATTCTCGAAACGAAACTGCAATCACAGAAGTTAGATAACATTGCACGTTTTTCAGGCAAAGTCGCGCGCCAGAAATCTCCAATCACTGTCTAATGTACAAGACTGGTTAGCAATTTTCCTCGTTTGGAGGAAAAAATCGTCGAGCGGGTTCTGTATAAGCATGCCCGACCGACCATCCCATCCTGGCCTCAACTTCACCACCACCGTCCGACCCCACTCCAATCGAGCTCGCCCCGCCGATCTTATCCGTCCACGTAGCACCCTCTTTGGGCCGGAGAGTAGGGGGTGGGCCCCGCGCCATTGATTTCTCTCCTGGGGAAGGGACGACGGGACAGAAGAAGCCTCCAAATATGAATAAAAGAAAAGGAACAACTTGGCTCTCGTGGTGCCACGTGGCGGGGGCCTGGTGTCCTATGAAAGGGAGCTTGTCTGCAAGATGTTTATAGCTAAGCCCGTGACAGAGAAGGGAGGGAGGGAGGGAGGGGCAAAATCGTGGGGCCGATGAGGTGTTCGGTCGCCCTTCCGTGTCGCCGTCATCGGTTGGGAATTTGTCGCGATCGGACACGTGGAAATCCGATCGCCGTTATCCGCAACTAGACGGTGGGTCTATCGAGGAATCGGGGGGGGCCTGTTTTGTTTGTTCAAAGAGTCGCCAAATCCAAAACGTGATCGGACACATGTTAAAAAATGTACTTGCCCTTTCGCTCGGGCAGCGCATTATGTATCGCTATTTTTGAAAATACCAAATTTACGTCTAGAAACATCGATCGTCAATGTAAATTTGGTGGGTCTTTTGTCCAAATAAAATAACCTTCCTTTTCTCTCCCCTTTTTTTTTGGTAATTATTTCTTTAAGGGCTAGAAAATGTCCACTCTTCTCATATATCTCGAATTAATTCCATATTAATATACCGACGCCCTAAATTCAATTGTCACATTGATTGTTGTCACACAGCTTGTTATTATTTGCCACAAAGAAATGGTCTAGGAACACATTGGGTGTAACGATTTTTTGCTCCTCTTCCTATTCTATTGATCAAGAGTATTCATCGATGTCGTCTCAGTTTCAAATTTGAATTTTAAGTTAAAAATGGATGACCTCGCCATAGTTCGTGCGCCCCCACCTCCTCGTCCTCGCACCTCCGTCCTCTTCCTCCTTCGTGCTTTCCCTATTACTCCTCTACCTCTATGCTCAATTGCCCCCGCGGTTGGTCGGGGAGGTAGAGAAGGTCGTGGAAGCCATGGACGACCTTGGTTCGAGGTTGCTGCTGAGTGGGCGACCTCGACGACCTAGCCATGGTCATCCTAGAGGCCGAGGGCGTGTGGGGTAAGGGGGGAAGGGGGAAGATGTTCGTGCAAAGAGCAAGAGGAGGGGAGGAAAGTGGTTTGGTTTCTTCATTTTGGATTAATGGTAGGGGACTAAATCATGTGTTTTGAAAAACAGAGTTATTGCATAGTTCAATTTTCATCTAGTGACCATTTACATGAGTATTTTTCCAAAATTTTCTTTTCATTCCCACCTAAGTTTTAACGTTTTCACTCAAATTTTGAAAATTTTTAAGAGAATTATATGTGGTTTTATACGTTGATATTATCTTAGAGTTTTTTGAGTCAAGACATAATTAAAATGCATAAGCCACTATATTTGTTTTCCAAATTACCTCGTTAATCAAAATAAGCAAGCATAATTAATCAAATGAAATCAAGAAAATTGACTAAAAGAAAAAAGGAGGAGGAAAATAATGAATCAACGATTGGATCCATGATCAACCCTCGATTTAACTTTTAAAAAACAAGTCAGCAATCTCTCGTGCATAAAGATATATGATCATGCATTCTAGGACATTGATAGAGCAATTTACAAGGCCCTTCTACCCTTGTATAATCATTCCACCGTGATGGACACAATCTTAAATCTTGATATTTAGGTACATTTTGGCCAAAACGAAAAACATACTTAACAAATTCGTTTTGTGGAAAATCTCCATTTCAAAAAAAATGTTCTTTATAAATGATTGCCTTTATCAATTATAATGAGTCAATCAGAATTATATTCATAGTTGACTACTGAAGGACAAGCAACGGTTCCACATCTCATCTAACAAGCCATTTCAATTTTGTATCGTGGACAAGGCTCGAACGGCTGGGCTAGTTTATCCTGGGCCTTGTTCTGGAGAAGAGGAAAGGGAAAAGGGCGAAAGCAAAGATGAGTGATGAAAGAAGGACGGTGCAATTTTCTTTTGTTCGGGAAACGAGCGAAGATTGAAAAGGGCGCAAAGTGAGTTGAAACACTTTTGTCCTCGGCTTACGTAAAATAATCTCTCCAATTTGATGAAATATTCGGTGGTTCCATGAGGCCACGTGAGGTGCGCAGTTATGTACTCAAGTGCAATTATAGATTGACGTGTGCACATTGCTTTGAAATTAAAAAATAAAAATCTCATCTTTCTTTTTCTTCCTTCTCTTTCCGCAGAGCACCGCCCGTCTGGTCATCCAGACTTGCGTCCGCTATCAGTCATGGACTAGCAGCATCAATGGCTGATGGCCAGGCCAAGCCGTGTTTAGGCCCTAATAGGGACGGGCATCCATTGATTCATTCAATGGCTTTAAAGATCAAGATAGGCGAGGCTAGAAATGGATGAGTAATGATGGAGCTGACCATGAGTGACGACAAAGTGGATAGCAAGTTACGATCCATGTATGAATATATAGGGGTGAGCATGTCGGACCACTCAAACGAAGAATCGCTTGGATTGGACCAAACTAGCCAGTGTGATTCGGCTCCTAAAGGGATCGGTCCGGTTCCCGATTCCATACAAATGGAAACCAGGTGATTGTTGGTTCAATTCTCGGAACTAGTGATTGTCGGTCTGATTCCTAGTTTTAGGAGGGAATTGGACTGGACTGACTCCTTTCTTTTTAAATATATTTTTAATTTCTTAAAATAGCAATAGACCCTAAAAATAGTAATAACTATAGTATTTTTTTTGCTAAGTGATTAGTTCCCGGTACTAGGACTGTCCGGTCCGGTCCCTAATCCCAAAATTGGGAACCAATCCACCCAATTCGGTTCTCGATTCTCGATTCCTAGATGGAACTGGACTAAACCAAACCAGACTAGGAACCGATCCCCCTTGACAAACGAGACTTCCGCATGTGGATGAACCATGGACTAGTGACTATGATTAGTGATGCTACTAGCTCTCCAAAATTGGCTGTCGTTGTAGCTCGTACCTGCTGACCATGCTAGCTCTCTAGATTGGGCCGTCCATGGCCGTCGGTGTCTCTTGCGAGCCTTACTCGTCCGTGGGCGGTGATGCTACGGGCCCTCTAGATTTGAGCCTTACTTGTCCACAAGGGGTGATGCTACGGGCGCTCTACATCTGGCCAATCATGGTTGTCGGTATCGCTCGTGAGCCTTGCTCGTCCATGGCTAGTGGCGCAATTCATGGTCGCGAGCCTCTGTCGTCCAAGGCACGCAAAGGGCAAAAATAAAAACCAAAGGCGAAGTGACTTGTCTGAGGTCCATGACCGATGGAAGAAGATTCCGCATCAAAATGCACATGTCAATTTATGAGTGGATGTGAGGGGAAAAAAAAAGCGCTACTTTAGCTGTTGATATGGTACGATGGAACCGCCAACGAGAGTGTAGACAAAATTAGTGGAATTGTGGTTTTGGCCTTTAGGACATTTTCATCATTGCTTGAAAGACGAAACGTTATAAGACAAAAAAGCTACTAGCCAAATTTAAAATGTTGGATTCCAACATTCATTCCACTTATTTTCGCTTTCAATAGAAGGTGAAGAAAAAAAAGGATAATTATCGGTAAATAACCCACTTATTTTCCCAACCGCTCGTGCTTATATTTTTCTTATTTTTATCAGTTAATAATCCATCTGCTCGTGTTGTCCGTTCCTTCTGCAGTAGTAGCAAGACTGTCGTGACTTTGATTTTTTCTACATGATATAAAATTTGCTATCCCTTCTACTTTATTCGAGTGTTCACAACAAACTCACATGTAATTATTTTCACAATCATAGAAATTCTGAGGGGAAAAAAATAACTTTATGAAAAAAAAAGGCCTTTGCTTAACACGATAAATTGGCTTTGATAGACATGATCATAGGCAACCCAAAAAATTCCTCAAATCCATGTCTGCCCTTCACCGGCTAAGCTACTTTACATGGATGTCACAACTTCGCAAGTGACAAGTTCACAGCCCACGGGCCTAAACTCATAGCAAAGGGGAAAAAATCAAGAAGAAAAGGGAGGGAACTAGCGACGACTCCCAAAAGATACTGCTACTCGTCGTCGAGATCCTCGGCTTCCTGATCTTCAGCGATCGTCTCCAATTCCGTATGTCTGAGACTTCTTTCGCGAGCCGGGACGAGAAGAGCCGGCACCACCTCCATCCACGGACTCATCGATCCTCCGATTCCCTTCACCATGTCGCGGTCGCGATTCCCTGACTCCGATTCGAGAGCCCAAGCTTTGCTGGACTCGACTGAGTGAGCTCCGGTTGGAATCGCCGGAAGAAGAAAAAGAGAATTTCACAACTCCTATGAGATCGAATCTCCCGTCGTTCCTCGGGAGCTCAGTGGCAGAGCTGTCGACCGTTAACTGATCTGAGAGGGTGAGAGAGCGTTGGCTGGCTGGAGAAAATCGGGGGGCGAGGGGCGGTTTTTTACACGGAGGGCAAGGACGGCCTTTCGATTGCTCCTAAAAAAAACGTGGGGTTTGTCGCTACTTGGGGAAGCTTCGTCCTCCCTTCACTTTCGCGCGTTTGAAGGCCAAAGGCACGCGGGGAAGAAGGGACGTGTGAACGCGGGTATGGGACTTTGACCGGGCCCCATTAATCAAAAGGAAAATCTCATCAGAGTAATTAATTTTTTTTCCCGTGCACCACGTGATGCCAAAACTCTTTACGTCAAACCATTACCCCAGAATTGTACTAGTGATATACTTTCCATCAATGGTAGTTTTTTAAATTAATACTGCGAAAAATCATAAATTAGTATGCCTATTACAAACATAAGGTAAAACTTCAATTATTACGTATCATTCAATTCAATAATTTAATGGAATAATATATAAGGTAAATTTATTATAAGTGAACTACTTTATGGAGTTTTAAGAAGTTAGAAAATTAGTTTAGAGTAATTTTGTTAAAGTCAAAACATGTATTCTATCCCCAACTAACAGGCTTCACATGCCATTTTTCAAGAGATCACCTCTTAGTTTCTTGACCCTTTACTCTTGAATATGGACCTTAGAATCTCATATTTTCTAATCCACAAGTTCCATAAAGTGGCAAATGAAGAGTATACTTAGAATCATACCACTTTACCAAGCTAATAACAAAATTCTAATCAAAATAAGCCATTCTAGGGGAGGAAGGAAAAGGACTTAGAAAGCCATGAGAGATGTCACAATATGGATTCATTTAGGGAAGGCTAGTCTGCCCCTTCAATACACAATACATTGCCCTATATAGGCATGAGTTGCATCAAACATCACAAGGCATTTAGAGGATAAGTCCCTCTAATGATGCTACATATAATAGATATGAAAGCCACATAATACGAAGGATGCTTAAAGCATTACAAACAAAGCACACTCCATGCCAGGCTTGCTAAAGCACGTGGTAAGCATAAAGCACCCTCCACACCTAGTACACTAGCAAAGCACACAATTCTATCTTATTATTGAATTCCTCTTCAGTGTTGTTTGCCGAACTATCTAAGCTTTCTCTGTCTTTTGCTTTGCGAAAAGGCGCAAATAAGGCTGTCAATCTTCCATTATGGCAAAAGCTGATCAGTAGCAGGGTTGTCAAGGATTCTTGATAAAGATGAACAATCTATTCTTCTTTTCTTAGAGGGAGATGATTGGTCTGTCTAGGGTTGTGGTCAATGGGACCAATCTTTGAAAGTAGTGGAAGCCAACTATAAACCTATGGAGATGAATTTAGATTAGTGTGAGTCTTGGACTAGTGGCCCACCCCATGGATCTTCGGAGGGCTAAGTGGGCACTTCATCATGGTCAAAACTAAGATCCTCTCCATGGTATTCTCTTAAGGCTTGATAAATTTGGTGGCTTATTTCGGGGAATTCTAGATTAGTGTGTTGCCAGATTTTGCTACCTCCTTGCCAAATCTCTAGAGGAATCACTCAGTTGTGTTGGCACAAAATTCTTTGAACTTCCTTATATTCCTATAGGATTTATCTGATTTTTGCTAAGAGGGTTTTGAAAATATCATCTATTCTTGGTTGAGGCTTGAAAGTAAAGACACCAACCTTTGCCAGAGTCTAGTGAAGATCTCCACTTGGCCTGAGAAACATCCACGATTTGTGAAAGATGATTAAAATGTGAAGTTTTGGATTTGGCTAGCAAACTTTCAATTGTTCTTTAAAAACTAATCTCCAGATTCCTAAAGGTTTAAACCATCACCAGAATTCTCCCAAATGCACCAAAATTTGATTGTCCTTAGATAATTAGGCTAATGATGAGAGGCATTTTAGTTGTAGGAAATTTGACAACAACTATATATAGAATAAGCAGATACCGAATGAGCCATTTAAGGTATCCATGAAATAGGTTTGTGGGTGAGATGGTCAAAGGATACATGAATGGATACTTAGGATATTATCCCAAGGGTCTCAAACATGGGTGCGTTTGGGAAGACTTTTGGGGAAAATCTTTAGGAAAAAATTAAAGGTATTTTCCAAAATGCAAACTGTGTTTGGTAAATTGTAATTTGAAAGCCCTTTATAAGTACATTTGAGTAAAATGGTGTTTGGGGGAATTACATTTACAAAAACTTTCGTGATTAATAAAAAAATAAAAATATCAAAAAATATAAAAAAGCAACTTTAGTGATTAATAAAAAAAATTATCAAAAAAAAAAAAATTGCCTATTTTTTTGATATTTTTTATTTTTTTTATTAATCACTGTTCATGAACAATGATATGGGACATTTTGAGAATCTTTCAAAGCCCAAGCGGAGTCCCAAGGGCAGCCCAGACGCCGCTGGCCACCAGAAATGCTAAAGATCCCCTAAAGCCCATTGGAAAATAATTCTCAAACACCTCCATTTTGGCTCAAAGGCATTTAGCTCTCCAAAGTCCCTTGGAAAGTGGTTCCCAAACGCACCCGTAATCTACCATATTTGTTGAAGATTCTTAGCTGATAAACCATTAGTAGATTAATTAAGTTTTCAAAGACAACATTGCCTTAAATGAGTCCTGGAATTTTAGAAGGATATTCCCTACTTGGCCATTTTGGCAACATTGGTTGAGTTTGAATTTGGTCACTAGCTGCTTGGAATTCATTGGGGCTTGATTTGGCCTAATAGAAAATCTGCAAGCACACATTGCAAGCCCCTTCCTCTCCCCCGTAATACGTTTGATTTCAAAAGAGTATTTGGAAAATCATTCTGACCACCTTAGAAGCTATGGTTGCGAATTGTCTTCTGCTTGAATTTTAACATTTGGGGAAAGGAAGACATGTCCAATTCAACAAGAAAATGGTGATTTGGAAGATGGAATTTGAATTTCTTAATATCAAACTTAACAATCAAGATTGCTTTGAACGTAGAATAGTAATGAATTTTTACTTGGGAGAATCTTCCATTCTCGTGTCCACAAATTCTCCTATGAGATGGTGACGAACAAGACTTATGCACATGGATGAGCCACGGACCAGCGACTATGGTTAGTGATGCTACTAGCTCTCCAAATTTGGTTGTCGATGTCACTTGTCCCGCCGACCCTGCTAGCTCTCTAGATTTTGACCGTCCATGGCCGTCGGTGTCTCTTGCGAGCCCTACTCGTCCATAAGTGGTGATGCTACGGGCCCTGTAGATCAGGCCAATCATGGTTGTCGGCATCGCTCGTGAGCTTGCTCGTCCACGGCTTGTGGTGCTGCTCTCCATGGCCGCGAGCCTTCGTCATCCAAGGTTCACAAAAGGCAAAAGTTTTTTTTAACAAAAAAAGGCGAAGTGACTTGGCTTAGGTCCATGACCGATGGAAGAAGAATTCCGCATCAAAATGCACTTGTGAAAGTATGAGTGGATGCGAGGGAAAAAAAAGGGGCCACCTTAGCTGTTGATCTGGCACTACGGAACCGCTAACGAGAGTGTAGACAAAATTAGTGGAATTGTACTTTTAGCCTTTTTGACATTTTCATCGTTGCTTGAGAGAACAAAAATTATAAGACAAAATGCTTCTAGCCAAATTTAAATGTTGCATTCCAACATTCATTCCACTTACTTTCGCTTTCAATAGAAGGCGAGAACAAAAATTATAAGGGCATTCCAACATTCATTCCACTTATTTTGAAAACTTTCAAAAAAGGAAAAAGTGATAATTATCGGCAAATAACCCACTTATTTTTCCATCTGCTTGTGTTTCTTTTTCTTATTTTTATTAGTAAATAATCCATCTGCTCGTGTTGTCCATTCCTTCTGGAGTGGTAGCAAAATTGTCATGACTTTGATATAAAATTTGCTATTCCTTCTACTTTATTCGAGTGTTCACAACGAATTCACGTGTAATTTTTTTCACAATCATAGAAATTTTGAGGGGGAAAAAAATTACTTTATGAAAAAAAAAAAAGGGCCCTTGCTTAACACGATAAATTGGCTTTGATAGACATGATCGTAGGCAACCAAACAAAATTCCACAAAACCATGTCCGCCCGTCACCGGCTAAACTACTTTACATCAATATCACGACTTCGCAAGTGACAAGTTCGCAGTCCACGGGCTTAAACTCAAAGCAAAGGGGAAAAAATCAAGATGAAAAGGTAGCGAGCTAGCGACGACTCCCGCAAGTTACTGCTGGTCGTCGTCGAGATCCTCGGCTTCCTGATCTTCTGCGATCGTCTCTAATTCCGTATGTCTGAAACTTCTGCCGTGAGCCGGGACGAGAAGAGCCGGCGCCACCTCCATCCACGGACTCATTGATCCTTCGATTCCCTTCGCCATATGTCGCGATCGCGATTCCCGGCTCCGCTTCGAGAGCCCAGGCTTTGCTCGACTCGGCCGAGTGAGCTCGGGTTGAAATCGCTAGAAGAAGAAGAAGAAGAAGAGGAGAATGCCACAACTGCTGTGGGAGAGATGGAGACTCCGTGTGAGAGACTGAAATTGTTGGGTGATGGAGAAAATCTGGGGGGTGAGCGGCGGTTTTTTATACGGACGGCAAGGACAACTTTCTGAGTGCTCGAAGAAAAACGCGGGGCTTGTTGCTACTTGCTACTTGGGGAAGCTTCGGCCTCCCTTCACTTTCACATGTTTGAAGGCCAAAGACGCGTGGGGAACAAGAGACGTGTGAACGCGGTCGGGGCCCATAAATTAAAAGGAAATTCTCACCAAATTAATTAATTTTTTTCGCCGGTGCACAACGTCATACCAAACTCTTTCCGCAAAACCAATGCCCTAGATTTGTACTAGTGACTTGATTATACTTTTTGTCGATAATAATTTTTTCAGTTAATATTATAAAAAATTATAAACAGGTATACCTATTGTATATGTAGCATAAAACTTCAAAACGGTATACTTGTTAACCTTTACATGTCATGCAATTCAATAATTTGAATAATAGACGGTAAATTTGTCATGGATGTAATAAGTTGTGAAGTTTTAGGGGGTCGAAAAATTAATTTAGAATAAATTTGTTACATGTGTATTGATTTGATATTTTTCATGGTATTAACATTAGTTTTTTAAATATTCAATGCGGCAGAGTGCATGAACAACAACAAACCGAATTTTCTATGGTCATTATAGACGAAAGTTCAACAAAATGTATTTTTGGATCATTGGTACAAATTAGGAAATTAATAAGACAAAAAAATTTGAGGTATTGGTATCCACTGGAACCAGTTTACGAATTTTGGTGAATTTTTTTCTTAATTAAATGACGCAATTGATTGGAAAATGATGTGGACCGTGAGACCGCGCACTCACAACAGTTCCTTTCTTGTGCACTCAAGTCTCGAGCAACCCCACCTATTGCATGTACCGGATGCATCGCCGAAATCTAGACATTTGTAACATTCGATTGTGGCAGGATTCCTCTATTTTATACGCAGGGCAACCACACTCAATAAAGCATAATAATACGGGGTGCATGCATTCGCTCTGCACAATAATTTTTCCTGAACAATAATCGAGCTGTCAGATCGCATGAGTTAGTACGGCCAATTTGATTCAAGGACGTACGCATACACACCAAAGGACAGGCTAAACTTTCTAGGGAATTTGGTTGGGAATTTTTTTTTTTGTCCATCCGTGGGATACTTTTGCTAAATAAATTTCTGATTAGTCAATGATGAATAAGGACATCGCCCATTTTTAATTCTAGTTAAGTTTTGATCTTCACGTATTGAAAGGTTCGAAAAACTTATACATGTTGATTTCACAGGCCAATTTAAACATAATTATTTCGTGATTTTTAGCTTCTTTTTTATTATATTTTTAATTTTGAGGGGACTGGAAAAGAAAAATTACTTTATGAGAACAAGAGGCCCTTCCTTAACACGAAAAGTCGGCTTTCATTGACATGATCGTAGACAACCAAAAAAATTCCGCAAATCCATGCCACAGCTTCCCAGTTCACGCGCTTCCGCACAGAGCAAAGGGGAAAAAAATTAAAAAGAACAGGGAGTGGACCAGCCATCCTCAACTTCCTGATCCTCTGTAATCGTCTTCAGTTGAGGATGTCTGCAACTTGTGTCACGAGCCGCTACGAGAGCCGGCATGACCTCCATCCACGGGCTCAATCCTCCAATTCCCTTGGCCATGTCAGTACCGTGATTCCCGATTTCAATTCAAGGAAAGAGTGTCGATTGGGTCGGCTCTGGGTTGAAATCGCCGGAGAAAAAAGACGGCAAGATTCCTGTGAGAGAGAGAGAGAGAGAGAGAGGGAGATTTGATTTGGTGTGGTATTGGCTTGAAGAAAACGTGGCATTTGTCGCTATTTATTCGACACATTCATTTGCATTCAAAATTTTATGAACAGCTTGTATGTGCCACCAGTCATGGACTAGTGGTGGTAGTGTCTAACGGCCAGGCTAGGCTGTGCTTAGACTCCAATTTGGACGAGCAACCTTAGAATCTTTGGATGGCTTTGGATACCGAGATAAGCGAGGCCAGATCTAAATGAGTGGTGATGGAGCTGACCACGAGCCACGAGTCACGACGAATGGGGTAGCAGGTTACCATCCATGTACGAACGAGAGTCACGTCTGTGGACGAGCGACCTCGCTAGTCTTGGACCAGCAACTGGAGTTAGTGTACTGGCTCTCCATATTTGGCTGTTGATGTCACTCCTCACTAACCGTGCTAGCTTTTTAGATTTGGCCATCCATCGCCGTCGGTGTTTCTTGCGAGCCTTTCTCGTCCATGGGCAGTGATGCTACCGGCTCTCTAGATCTGGCCAATCATGGAATTTATGAGTGGACGTGAGGGGAAAAAGAAGAAGAAAAAGGGTGCTACCTTAGCCGTTGATATGGCACTTTAGAATCACTAACGAGAGTGTAGGCAAAATTAGTGGAATTGTACTTTTAGCCTTTTTGAAATTTTCATCATTGCTTTTAAGACAAAAATTATAAGACAAAATGCTACTAGCCAAATTTAAAATGTTGCATTCCAACGTTCATTGAACTCATTTTCGCTTTCAATAGAAGGCGGGGGAAAAAAAGGATAATTATCAGTAAATAACCCTCTTATTTTCCCAACCGCTCGTGTTTCTTTTTCTTATTTTTATCAATTAATAATCCCTCTGCTCGTTTTGTCCATTCCTTACGGAGTATTAGCAAGACTGTCGCGACTTTGATTTTTCCTATATGCAGCTTAGTAATATCAGGGATATAAAATTTGCTATTCCTTCTACTTTATTCGAGTGTTCACAACAAATCCACATGAAATTTTTTCACAATCGTAGAAATTTTGGAGGGAGAAAAAATTATTTTATGAAAAAAAAGGGCCCTTGCTTAACACGATAAATTGGCTTTGACAGACATGATCGTAGGCAACCGAACAAAATTCCACAAATCCATGTCCGCCCGTCACTGGCTAAACTACTTTACATCAATACCGCGACTTCGCAAGTGACGATTTCGCAGTCCACGGGCTTAAACTCAAAGCAAAGGGGTAAAAATCAAGAAGAAAAGGTAGCGAGCTAGCGACGACTCCCGAAAGATACTGCTACTCGTCGTCGAGATCCTCGTCTTCCTGATCTTCTGCGATCGTCTCCAATGCCGTATACTTGAAACTTCTGCAGCGAGCCGCGACGAGAAGAGCCGGCGCCGCCTCCATCCACGGGCTCATCGATCCTCCGATTCCCTTCGCCATATGTCGCGACCGCGATTCCCGACTCCGATTCGAGAGCTCAAGCTCAAACTTTGGTCGAAGAGTAAGCTCGACTGGGTGGGTTAGCTCCGGTTGAAATCGCTGGAAGAAGAAGAAGAAGAGAATTCCACGACTGCTCTGAGAGAGATGGAGACTTAGAGAGAGAGATCGTCGGATGGTTGGAGAAAACATGGGGGTGAGAGGCGGTTTTTATTATGGAGAGCAAGGACAACTTTTTGATTTGCTGGAAGGGAAGGTGGGGTTTGTCGCTACTTGGGGAAGCTTCGTCCTCCCTTCACTTTCACGTGCTTGAAGGCCGGAGACACGTGGGGAACAAGAGACGTGTGAACGCGGGTGACTAGGGCCCCATTAATTAAAAGGAAATCTCACCAAATTAATTAATTTTTTATTTTCCCGTGCACAACGTCATCCCAACCACTTTCCGTAAAACGATCACCCCATATTTGTACTACTAACTCGAATATGTTTTCTATCGATTGTTACACTCCAAATCTTAGTCATCTGAATTTTTAAACATGATAGAACTGAATAGAGTAAAATAAAAAATATAGGGTTTTCTTCATATCCTATCAACTATTAGGTAAATTACAAATTTAAAGTCGGATAATCTCATATCCTATTTTATTGACTATTTGGTGAATTGCGAATTTAAAATCGGATATTTTCATGAACAATTATATTCTTGAAAAAAAAAGAATTAGAAAAGCACAAATTAACATATTATATTATAGCAAAACCATCCAAAATGGAATATTTTTTTTTCAAATCAACATATTCTCACAAAATCAATTCATGATTATGCATCATCTGTGAAATGCATAAAGAATCAAAAAGTGATACTACGTATGCTAATATGAGATAAGTCAATTAAGGCTAGCACGAGAGCATTAGAAATATGAGCGGATGAGAAGTTGAATTGCATCGTAGCATATTCAAACGGCAAATACTAATGTGTAATCTTTGCAATAAGTTGCACAATAAAAAAAAAAAAAAAGTAACAAAAAGTGTGAGGCCGACTTTAATAATTATGGTCCTAAAACATGTGTGTATCTACCTATATTGCATACGGTTGTTAGCGGAGGAAGCATGCGCAAAAGATGACCAAAGGAAACACATGCCCTCAAGCATCATGGTTAAATGTGCATTGCATTGATCATATATTGCATGCTTCGGTTGTTGGCATGGCTATTTTCACGCGCTTCTTTAAATGATTTTTAAAGTCATTTTATATTGTTTAAGTACTCTTTGGATTGTGCTCTCGAGTTTTAATTTTGGAGAGAATTATGAGGCATGTTATTTCAAATTTATACATGAAAAATATATGTAATGTTCACAATAAGTTACATAAGGAAAAGTAATAAAAAGTTTGACTTCAGTCATGAGATCTAATTTTAAGATTTTGTGGATGAAAAGTCTGTCGCGAAAAGTAGCAAAAGCACCACTAGAGCACTCTGTCAACAAACATATCAGGGAACAACACGTTATTGAATTGAATTTGACCACCATCGGAGACAAGCTTCAGCATAAGAATAGCAATACACTTCCAAGTTCAAGATGTTTACATGTACCTAAAGGTTTGAAACAAGACTCACTATGACTACAAAGAGATCACACAAGAAATATAAAACCTTCAAAAGAAAAACATATGATTCCAATAGACAACAAAAAGAACATTATTCGATGTTCTGAATCCATTGTGACTCATCGCTCCAAGTCATCACTCATTCTCTTCTCTCATCCCTTAGAGAAGAAGTAGTTCCACAAATGCCTACTTGCCATCACCTTGAAATCCCAAAATAAGATGAATATTTTGGGGATCCTTAACAATTTTTCTACATAATTTTATTCTATCCATTATAAGTAAAGACATTTGAAGAAGCTCATTGATTTTTTGCTTGTCATTATCCAAATCCTTAGCATAACTAATGCAGCTAATGATCATCTCCATCCTCCTGTTAGCTTTTTTTAAAAAAACAAGCCAAAGTTTCCTACTATCTCAACTAACCCAACATTTGTCACTTGCTTTAGCCCTTTTTCTTCTTGAAGAATTAGAAGCATTTGTGTTTGAGAAGATGATAGTGGTGGTAAATTTTGACTTACACCATTAGTTTCCACATCATCATTATTTTCATCTTGTTCATGATCTATAGCCGCATGAGATTCTGAGGGATTTTCACTGAGATTTCCCTTGGTATGATCTTTTCCAAATACAATTGCTAGTCGATCATATTGAGGAAAAAACTTCCCTCTCAAAGAATTAGCTCCTAGATAAACCTACAAAGAAAATATATTGTTTTGTTAAAAACGAAACAAGTGTTAAAAAAAGAAAGAAAAAAAAAAAGAAAAGAAGTGACAAAACTTGCAATATTTTTGCAACTATCTTTTGAATGAATATCAAAACAATGCTTTTCATGATCCTACCTAAAGCCACTTTGATCCTTCAAATAATATATTCGATTGTATAACTTTTTTGAGTTTTTCATCTTCGACTTTGTGAGGATTATGCTAGAAACAGGGAAGCCATCATCGGCTTTTATTCCTCGCGCAACTAGTTCGTCAAGACCATTTTGAAGTGCATTTTCTTCATCTATTGTCCATACACGTCGGTTTCTCTTTGTTCCCATTCCTTGAGTTTGATTGAAATCACTACCTTCCATTCCTAAACATATTGTTTACAATTTAGAATATTTAATGATAAATAATAGAATGGTAGGGAAAATATAATGATAGAGACAATATAGTACTAAATATTTGAAATGGTGAAGCCATAAAGCAAACGCTAGCCATGGAAAATATGTCTAATAATGAACCAACAACCTACAACAAGCATAGAAGACAAAATTTGATGGTTTCATCATTTTGCAATGGACAATGCAACCTATAAATCATCTATCTAGAAGAAAACAAGCTAGTGAAATCGACATGTTGCTGTACCATGGGAGTTCTCATTTAATGTTTGAGTCTCATGTTAGCATCACATCTAAATCAAAAAGAATATTGATGAAAGTGATATAGAGTTATAATGAACTACAGTTTTAAAAAGTCACGAGTAAGGCCTACAATGGCTTCTTTGTAAAGCTTCTTTAGGGTAGGCTGGGGATTAACTTATACCACACGAACTCTTACTATGAGTTGATTTTGTACTTGTAATCACAAATAATGATAGACAACTGTAGACTTTATCCTACTAGATGGGATTTGTACATATGTTGGTCTCCTAGATGATTCCACTATGTTAATATCCAAGTCTATTCCTCTGTAATTGAAGAGAGTAGGAGTGAAAGAGACCACTTTGCACCATCTATGTATATTTCTTCCTAATCATCAAGTGCATTTATCCCTTGTTAGATGCCATACAATTTTTCCCCTTGTTATTTGTCTGCGTCCTATTTATTGTTGTTAATGAAAAAACATGTTTTGCTCTCCTTGTACTGCTTTAAGCTTGTAATACTATATGTTCTTTGTATAGTTGGCTTCTTCCTTTGATTTGATGGTGTATACTTTATGATCCTCTTTAATAAGTAGCCTCACTTGGACTTGAAAAGTATGGTTAAAGGAAGTACATGTGCCGTCTCCATCCACGGGCTCATCGATCCTCTGATTTCCTTTGCCATGTCGCGATCGCGATTCCCGACTCCTTTTCGAGAGCTAAAGTTTTGCTCGACTTGACTGAGTGAGTTCCGGTTGAAATTGCTGGAAGAAGAAGAAGAAGAGAATTCCACTACTGCTCTGAGAGAGATGAGGACTCTGCGTGAGAGAGAGGGACCTGTTGGGCGGCTGGAGAAAATCGGGGGGCAAGAGGCGGCTTTTCATATGGAGGGCAAGGACAACTTTTGATTTTGACTTGGTTTTGCTGCTCGAAGAAAAACGTGGGGTTTGTCGCTACTTGGGGAGGCTTTGTCTTCCCCTCACTTCCACGCGCTTGAAGGCCAAAGGCACGTGGGGAACATGAGACGTGTGAACGCGGGCATGGGACTTTGATCGGGCCCCATTAATTTTTAAGGAAAATCTCACAAAAGTAATCTCCAGCACGCCGTCATACGAAACTCTTTCCGTAAAACCAATACACCACATTTGTTCTGGTGACTCAAATATACTTTCCGTCAAATATAGTTTTTTGGGTTAATACTAAGAAAAATCACAAACTGATATACCTATTATAAATATAAAGTAAAACTTCAAACTAATACACTTGTTAATTTAATAATTTAACTATAAAATTTAATGGAAATCAACATGTAATAAATTTATCATATGTGTACTAGTTAAGAGAATTTTGAGAAGTAAAAAAATTAGTCTAAAGTAAATTTTTTAAAAGGTCGAAACATGTGTGTTGTCCCCAACTAATAGGCACCACATGCCATTCTTCAAGAGACTGCCTCTTAGTTTCTCGACCCTTTGCTCTTGAATTTGGACCTTAGAGTCTCAGGTTTTCTGATCCACAAGTTCCACAAAGTAGCAAATGAAGAGCATAATTAGAACCATACCATCTTATCGAGGTAATAACAAAGTTCTAATCAAAAGAAGCCATTCTAGGGGAGGAAGAAAAAGCACATAGAAAGCCATGAGAGATATCACAATGCGGATTTATTTAGGGAAGGCTAGTCTGCCCCTTCAATACACAATAAATTGCCTTATATAGGCATGAGTTGCATCGAACATCACAAGGCGTCTAGAGGACAAGTCTCTTTAATGATGCTACAAACAATAGATACGAAAATCACAAAGTATGAAAGATGCTTGAAGCACTATAAACAAAGCACACTCCATGCCAAACCTACTAAAGCACATGGTAAAGCATAAAGCACCCTCCACACCTAGTACATTAGCACCCTCCACACCACCCTATCTTATTACTAAATCCCTCTTCAATGTTGTCTACTGAGCTATTTGAGCTGTCTCCATCTTTCGCTTTGTAAAAGGCGCAAATAAGACTATCAATCTTCCACTGTGACAAAAACTAATCAGCAGTAGTGTCGTCAAGGATTCTTGATAAAGATGGACCATATGTTCTTCTTTTCTTAGAGGGAGAGGACTGGTCTGTCTAGGGCTATAGCCAATGAGATCAATCTTTGAAAGTGGTGGAAGCTAGCTGTAAATCTATGGAGATGAATTCAGATGAGTATGGGTCTTTGGCTAGTGGCCCACCCTATGGATCTTGGGAGGAGGAAGCGAGTGCTTCATCATGGTCGGAACTGAGATCCTCTCCATGGTATTCCCTTAAGGCTTGATGAATTTGGTGGCTTATTTCAGGGAACTCTAGATTAGTGTGTTGCCAGATTGTGTTACTCGCTCGCCAAATCTATGGAGGAATCATCCTGTTGTGTTGGCATAAAATTCTTTGAAGTTATTTATAATTCTGTGGGATTTGTCTGAATTTTGCTTAGAGGGTTTTGAAAATATCATTTGTTCCTGATTGA
Organism: Eucalyptus cloeziana; assembly: GCA_014182715.1. Classification (NCBI taxonomy): domain Eukaryota; kingdom Viridiplantae; phylum Streptophyta; class Magnoliopsida; order Myrtales; family Myrtaceae; genus Eucalyptus; species Eucalyptus cloeziana. Next base: position 34,829,427 of record CM024644.1, read on the forward strand.
GGCTTGAAAGTAAAGACACCAACCTTTGCTAGAGTCTAGTGAAGATTTCCATTTGGCCTAAGAAACATCCACGACTTTGTGAAAGATGATTAAAGTGTAAAGCTCTGGATTTGGCTAGCAAACTTTCAATTGTTTTTTGAAAACTATTCTCTAGATTCCTAAACCATGACATGAATTCTCCTAAATGTGCAAAATCTGAATATCCTTGGATAATCTAGCCAATCATGAAAGGCATTTTAATTGTAGGAAATTCGACAGCTATTTAATGTAGAATAAGCAGATACCAAATAAGCCATTTAAGATTTTCAGGAAATGGGTCTATGGGTGAGATTGTCAAAAGATATATGAATGGATACTTATGATATAGTTCCAAATGTCTCAAACATAATCCACTATATTTGCTTAAGATTCTTAATTGATAAACCCATAGTAGTTCAATTAAGTTTTCAAAGACAACATTGCCTCGGCCATTTTAGCAACATTGGTTGAGCTCAAATTTGGACACTAACTATTGTACTTGCATACATGTTGATGGAATTAGCACTTGATCTGGCATGAATAGAAAATCTGTAAGCATGTTCTTTTTTCCCACAATACATTTGGTTTCAAAAGAGTATTTGGAAAACCATTTTGTCCACCTCAGAAGCTGTGGATGCAGAATTGTCTTCTTGCTTTAATTTCAACATTTGGGGAAAGGAAAACATGTCCAATCCGATAAGAAAAAATGATACCTATGAGATGGAATTTGAATTTCTTAATCTTGTACTTAACAACCGAGATTTCTTTGAATGTTGTTCCACTCGTGTCCATAGATTCCCCTCTTAAATTCAGTTTATTTTTCAAAAAGAATAGCTACCCATTATTTGTCACTAGCATCGGTATGAATAATTCTTTTTCCTTAAGAGGCAATTTGAAGAGGAGGTAAAGATTGTTGCTTTTGTTTAAGTGACTAGACTAGGACAAAAATGGTAGGATCTAAGGGGGAGAGGCAATTCAAAGTTGAAGTTAAAAATTACTCCAAAAAAAACTTTAACTACAACCGAACTTGTTAATTTTTGGATTGTTTTTAATTTAGGAGATAGATAAGTCGAAATGTGTAACCCGCACCAAGAAATGCAAGGGCATAGAAGAAAGGACAAATTACCTCGTGGCCACAATCGGACACTCGAAAGTAGCGAAGTCAAATGAAATAATTTCAAGTGTGCTCACAATGATTTTCATATTTAAAGTTTACTTAATTTGAAATTTTCGACATGTAAATTATTGACTTTGTTTTAATGGAAATGCTCGATGCTTTTCACGTATTGATGTTCACAACAAATTTATACGTAATTTTTTTCACAACAAGAGAAATTTTGAGGGGGGAAAATTACTTTATGAAAAAAAAGGCCCTTGCTTAACACACCAACTTGGCTTTGGTAGACATGATATGGCAACCAAAAAAAAATTCCACAAATCCATGTCCGTCCCCACGAGCTTAAGATGGGGAAAAATCAAGAAGAAAAGGGAGCGAACTAGCGACAACTCCCAAAAGATACTGCTATTCGTCGTCGTCGAGATCGTCAACTTCCTGATCTTCTGCGATCGTCTCCAATGCCGTACGTCTGAAACTTCTGTCGAGAGCCGGGACGAGAAGAGCCGGCGCCGCCTCCATCCACGGACTCATCGATCCTCCGATTCCCTTCGCCATACGTCGCGATCGCGATTCCCGACTCCGATTCGAGAGCTCAAGCTTTGCTGGACTCGACCGAGTGAGCTCCGGTTGAAATCGCTGGAAGAAGAAGAAGAAGAAGAAGAAGAGAATTCCACAACTGCTCTGGGAGAGATAGAGACTGTGTGTGTGAGACTGAAATTGTTGGGTGTCGGAGAAATCTGGGGGGCGAGCGGCGGTTTTTAATACGGAGGGCAAGGACAACTTTTTGACTGCTCGAAGGAAAACGTGGGGTTTGTTGCTACTTGCTACTTGGGGAAGCTTCGGCCTCCCTTCACTTTCACATGTTTGAAGGCCAAAGGAACGTGGGGAACAAGAGACGTGTGAACGCGGGTTTGGGGCTTTGATCGGGCCCCATTAATTAAAAGGAAAATCTCACCAAATCAATTAATTTTTTTCCCGTGCACGACGTCATCCCAAACTCTTTCCGTAAAGCCATCACCCCATATTTGTACTACCGACTCGAATACACTTTCAGTCCATAATAGCTTTTTTAATATCCGATGCGACAGCATGCGTAGAAGTCCGATTTTTTTATGGCCATTAGGGATGAAAGTTCAACATCATGTATTTTTGGGTCATTGATATGAATTAGGATATTAGTGAGATAAAAATAATTTGAAGTATTGATTTACACGAGAAAAAGCTTAAGATTTTCAGTGAATTTTTTCTTAATTAAATTATGGAATTGATTGAATAATGATATAGACCGTGAAGCGGCGCACTTGCAACGGTTCCTTCTCATGAAATCGAGTCTTGGGCGATCCCAACTATCACATGTTCCGAATGCATCATTGAAACCTACACATCTACAACATTAAGTTCTGGTAGAATTCATCTGTTTTGCATGTAGGGCGACCATACTCAATGAAGCATAATTATATGGGGCGCATGCATTTAGTTTGTACAGTAATTTTTCCGTAACAATAGTTGAACCGTTACATCATATGAGTTATTACATAGTGGAAGGAATTTGGTTTCGAATATGTTTTCGTCCAACCATGGGATACTTTCCCTAACTAAATTTTTGATTAGTCAATGATAAATAAAGACGTTAAGTTTTGATGTAGCGTCCATCGTATCGTGTGTGGTGGAAGTGGCATCATTTGGTGGGGGAAGAGAGAGATAAGGGTTAATTATAATTGAGATTATGATGGACCTGGTAGCTCGGGTCCAAATAAATTTTTATTTTACAATTTCTTCACGTATTGAAAAGTTATGTGTTGATTTCACACACCAATTTAAATATGATTATTTCATGATTTTTAACTTTTTTTATTATATTTTTTATTTTGAGGGGACCGGAAAAGAAATTACTTTATGAGAACGATAGGCCTTTGCTTTAACACGAAAAGTTGGCCTTCATTGACATGATCGTAGACAACAAAAAAAAATTCCACAAGTCCATGCCACAGCTTCCCAGTTCACGCGCTTCCGCACAGAGCAATGGGGAAAATAGAAAAATTAAAAAGAAGAGGGAGCGAACTAGTCACAACTCCCAAAAAAATAAAAGAAAAAAAGAAAATCTGCTATTCATCATCAAGATCCTCAACTTCCTGATCCTCTGCGATCGTCTCCAATGGAGGATGTCTGCAACTCCTGTCAGAAGCCGGCACGAGAAGAGCCGGCGCGACCTCCATCCACGGACTCAATCCTCCGATTCCCTTGGCCATGTCGGTACCGCGATTCCCGATTTCGATTCGAGAGCTTAAGCTTTGGTCGAAGGAAGAGCTCGACTGGGCCAGCTCCGGTTGTAATCGATGGAGAAAGAAACCCGCACGCTTCCTGTGCGAGAGAGACGGAGACTTGGAGAGAGATAGGGAGAGGGAGAGAAGGTTTTGTTTGGTGGTTGGACAAATTGGTGGGGAGACGACTCTTTTTATAAGGAGGGGAAAGGGCGAGTGGGGATTTTATTCGTGGAAGTTTCTTCCTCCCTTCCTACCTTTCGACTGGCTGAAAAGGCTAGAGCACGAGAGAAACTCCAGACATGTGAACACGTATTAATTAAATGAGACATTGACATAAATCGTGTTTGAATTTTAGTCCATAAATTTTATATTTTATGAATTTTTAATTTATTTAATATGATTTCAGAAATAATGGAACCTATACTTAGAATCAAGGAAAATTGATAGTACATGTTTGATGTAGTTCATGAACTATATAAGTATGTTTAATGTAATAAGTATATTAATTCAAGATAAAGGATAATATTGAATATTTTCATATTTATCAATACGCTAAAGTTTAGAAATCAAATTACATATTAAAATAAAGTTCATAAATCATTTATGTCATTTTTTCCTAATTATATTACGCAATTGATTGAGGATGACATGGACCATGACATGGCGCACTCCTAACGTGATCGCATGTGTCATATACACCTTCGGTCCCTAAAATTTTGACCCTAAAGTTTATAAACTATTGGTGTCATTTTTCCTAATTATAGCACGCAACCGATTGAGGGCAACGAGGGCCATGACGTGGCGCACTCTCAACGTCATCACATGTGTCATATGCATCTTCGGATCTTACATATCTGCACCGTTTGACTCTGGTGAGGATTCACCGTTTGACCACACTAATATTTTTCAATTCGGAGTGCCTGCACCCAGTCCGAAAGGTGATTTTTTGCCCCCAACAACCGACAAGCTCATGGAATCTTATCTAGAGGTTGTACGTAGAGGCATTCCAGAAGAAATTTTCTCTAACCAAAGTTTAGATTACTTGGTGATACAACCCAAGCTCGTGGAATCATCTCTTTGTGATCTTTTAAGTGGAGACATCAATTTTTAGTGCACACCCTCAACAACGTGCTACATAAACAAATGCTAAAAATTTTATGCAAGTGCCCATTTAACAACGTTAATCGGGCACAAATCATATACCTTATTGATTAAAAAAGTGTCACTTCACATACCATCCTTTGCTTATTTTCCACACATCTTTGATTAACCAACTATACTTTTCGTTACCTTTCATGATGACAAAGACAAGATGGGTGTAAAGTACCGAGAAAAATGCCTCTTTTATAATTTTGGAGAATTAAGAAATATTCTTTGTGGCTTGCAAGTGTCATTTCACTTAACAAGGATATTTTAAGGTCTTACGAAATTTAAAACTAAAATTTGAAAGTTCTTCTTCCTTTTAATTTTCAAACCAAGTGTCGTGTCCTCTCTTCGGCCTCCATATCCCTGGGAATTCATATTGGACTTTGCGAGCTCAAGGCTTGACGAAACCATTCGCAATTTCATCAATTACTCGATGAGGTCCGTCCACGTGAACTTTTGCACTTCACTTTGATTTCCTAATGTAACGCACTGAATTTTCAATTTGATAGAGTTGATGCATTTTGATTGGGATGAGATTAATATTCAGACCAATTGTTGATGGGGTGTTCACATGGCCAATTTTTTAGATAGAGCGTACTTGTCACACAACAAGTCATGAATCACCCCGAAATGAGCTAGACTTCGATTAGGATTCACCCATTAAAACAAAAAGTCAGGAGCTTTAGAGCATTAGATAATCGAAATAATAGCTTTCATGCTGATTGTAACTTTATTCAAATCAAATATTTGAAATATCCAATAATTTGCATCATTATGAATGTCTCATTTGAATCATAATTACAACCCACTGAGTTGATGTTTCGAGTGAGGCCAAGAGTCAAGTTAAGTCTCATAGAAAGACCAGTTCTCGGCACAAACCCTTTGTTATGTAGCCTAATTAATTTTTTCTTTCTTTGATTTTTCGGAATTTGGATTACATTTCAAATTTTGAAGGGAGAGGAAAGATACTACTTTTGGAGAACAAAAAGGCCATTGCTTAACGCAAAAAAACTTGGCTTGGACAGACATGATCATCGGCAACAAAAAATTTCCACAAATCCCCATCCGTCCATCTTCGACTAAACTATTCACAACATCACAACATCGCAGTGCACGAGCTTACGCACAGAGCAAAGGATTTAAGAATAAGAGTGAGCGAACTAGCGACAGACTCCAACAAAAAAAAAGAAAAAAGAAAATGCAATTCATCATCGCCATCCTCAGCTTCCTGATCCTCTGCAATCGTCTCCAATCCAGGATATCTGGAACTTCTGGTAGGGGCCGGGACGAGAAGAGCCGGCGCCACCTCCATCCACGGACTCAGTCCTCCGATTCCCTTTGACATACCGCGATCGCAATGCCTGGTTCCGATTCCGGTTCTGAGAGCTCGAGCTTTGGCCGAAGAGAGAGGTCAACTGGATTAGAGCTCGACTGGCTTTGAGTGAGAGAGAGAGTGCTAGGTCGGGTGGCGAAAATTGGGGGGCGAGGGGCGGTTGTTTTATAAGGGGAGGGCGAGGACGAGGACGAGTGGGGTTTCGATCTCGTGGTGTTGGCTTGTGAAGAAAAGGTAGCGTTTGTCGCTACTACTCGTGGAAGCTTCGTCCCTTTTCTTCACTTCGACTGGTCGCCTGAAAGGCGAGGACCACGCGGGAAATAACATCCCCTGGGGGGTCGCTAATAGTGATAGCGTCGATCGTGATGGCAGTGGCATCACCAGGTGGAGAGAGCCAAAGACCATTGGACTATCATAATTGCGTGCAACTATTTAGGTTTTACGCGTGTAGGTGATGGGAGAATTTTGAGTTGACCCATCACCTTTCACAAAATCATTTCTTGTAGCCTTCATTCGATTTTGTCAGGGGTAATTGCGAAAAAGTTCAAAACCTATTTTACTGTGATTGTTTTATTTAGTCATCAATTTTTTTTAATTAATCAATTTAAGCTTAAACCATTTGATTATTAATTAATATAGCTAGCTAAGTTTGATTGCAAATTGGCGGTGTGATCACCGGTTGTCTTACGTTATACAACTGGCAGAATAATAATGCCATCTAAAAAGTATTTACAATTCTTTTAACAATTTCTGAATTTTTTAATGATTTTTACTCGTCTTTCTTTTCTTTCTTTTCACTATTCATTTTTCAAACGGGGTCGCCGGGCTCTCGACAATGGCCAACGACCCTTGCCCATGGCCAGATCTAGGCCACCGACCATTGCCAAAACCCCAATGACCCCATCCAGCTAAATCTGCAACTTCTAAATTCGCAATTTCGTCGCCATGACTCCATTTATGATCTGTGACAACAAAGTTAAGGGAAGGATCACTGACCACAAATACAAGGGAGAGGGTTGAAAGTCTAGTAGTGGTCCCCTTGGATGTGGTGTCGGCAACTACATCGACGGTGACAGTGAAGGGAGGCATTGATGTTTCTCAAGGTGTTAGATGGAGGTGAAAAGGATATGGGTGGGGGTTTGTGATTTTATTCATCTAAATCCATATCAATATATACATATCAATTTGGAATGGATCTAGAATGGAAAAATGCACATCGTGTTAGTTATTAACGTGACGCTCGCAACCAATGAATACTTTTATCATCATTAATGTATGTGTTTGCGATGGCTAGGGCAATTGGCGGAAAGAGACATATGATCCCTAGACAATTAGTCCAATGTTTACACAAGTGTCCTCTTGACAAGTCGATCCCCAAAAGATGCCTTTGGAAACTCTTTTCAATCGCGTAGCCAATGATTTGTCTTATTGATTCCAAAATGGTCACTTCGCATATCATGCTTTGCTCATCTTCCACACGTTTTGATGAATGTATTTTCCTCCTCCGTTACCACTTACGATGACGATGAATATGACGAGATGGGTGTAAGAAATGTCTAGTTTATAATTTTTGAAAGAGAATTTCAAATAGACATGAAAATGGACATGAGAAGGGTTTAAGGGTGTAATTTCGAGAACTGTTCTATAGATCGTTAGATAAGGCCTATCAAAAAATGGATAGCTACAAACAATGGGCATCTTCAATTACCATCAAAATTTTATGTGAAGTCCATGGGGTCTTGTTGATATGAGCTCCAAACTCGAAGCAATTGCGCTCATGTCGACACCCTCAAGATAATGTTGGATCTCGGTCCCTTCCTAGATGAGAAGTTCCATCGCAAAAATGGATTAACCGAGAAAATATTGGGCACCCATGTGGCATCAATTTCGCAAAATACTAGTTGTCGCGACCAAATTTTTGGGTGAACCACTTAGGGTTTGACTAATGGATTACTAAGCCTAAACTTAGCTCGGGCTCTCTCAAGCCCATACAAATTCGCGACTTAAGTTCAAGTTCTTAATATGCAGATGATTTTTCAATTAGGAGTCACTACTAATCTATTTTTGGTGGGTTGATTAGAAATCCAAGTAAAGTAACAGGAGATTTACTTTATTCCTACGAACAAAAGATTTGTAAGTTTGAAGACCTGATTACGCTAGATTTCTTTAACGCCCTTTCGGTATCTTTTTCTTTTATTTTGAAAAACGTTTGGCAAGCAGCTTGAATTGATTTTAATTTATTTCCCTAACATATGAGATTATCATGCGGGTGCATAAACCACCAATTTAACACCCAGATAAAGTAGTGAATAAATTACAGGACTTACCTCATGACATCAAAAGCATCTGCAATGTTCATCAACAGTCTTAGATATGATTTCTAATTAACATGCAATCACTTAATTTTTGTTTTCACTTACTTGATGAAAATCACGCTTTATGCAATGCAAGCAACTAAGCTAACATGAAATGATATGACATGACCTAAACTGTATGGCGTAAGTGAAATGTTTTGTGTTTTTTTTTTTAATGAGCATGCAATCTATCATATAGAATGAAATTAATTTATTCAAAGACAATTTTTTTTTTTGTATTTTCCATGAAATTAGAAATTAAAATTGCCACATAATTAAACACGCAATCTAAATTAACCAAAAAAAAAAAAAAAAAAACTAACATCCTAAATTAATTTTTTTGGGATTTTTATTTCAAAAATTCGAAATAAATAAATTTCCTATTCTAAACATGCAAAATAACCCTAAAACAAGCAATATTCCAACATGAATCTAATCTAACTCAAATATATTTTTTTGGGTTTTCTTTTGCGGAAACAAAATCAATTCAAACAACACAACGGAAAATCAAGCCAAACGTGATCGATACCCATCTAATAAATTGACGAATTATATCTCGCGCATGAGATCGAATTGGCTAATTTTTAACAAAATCGCGGATCGTATTTCGAGTGTGAGATCAGATTGGCGATTTTTCTATGCGATTACGAGTCATATTTTAGGCGTAAAATCGGACTATCAATCGTATGCATGTTGTGAAATTAGGGAATAGTCTCTAATTTAAAAAAGCTTTTCGGGAAAACTTTGGATAAGATGCATTATTCGAAGATTTGAATTTAATTGCAATATCAATGAATTAAGTAAGAAAATTACCAAATTAAATTTGGATAATATCTTTACCTCTTTTGTAATATTGTTCCTGAATTTGGACTCGTCGGATGATGGGACCGGCGATGGCTCGTGGCGGATGATTCACGATCGATGTGCCTGGCGGTGGGTCAACGAGGTGCCCGTGGGTCGTTGGCGTGTAGCGGTGAGGCTAGGAGGAGAGGAGGTGCTGGACAACGTGGGAGTTGATTTGGGACAGGCGAGGACCACCAATCACTCGTTAATCGCTCGCCTAGAAACTTGCAAAAACTGACATCGAGAATTTAAGGAAAAACGAGGTGGCTTTGCTGGTAATGTCAAGCCGTCGAAGGGGCTGCAGGGACGGCAGCTTGAATTGGTGGCAGCTGGAGTCAACTTTTGGCTTTTCCTCCCTAAGCTCGGGCTACCAACTAGCGTGCTGCCAAATTTCAGCCCTTGAGGTCCCAGATAATCCCCTTGGTCTTTCACTTGATTTTCTTTGCTTTTTTTTTTTTACAAAGAAAAGAAAACAACCCCAACTCCACTGGATACTCCTCCAATCACTTGTTCACCGTTCCAAAAAATTTCCTTTTACGTGTTCTTGCACGAGTCCAATAGGGATTGACAAGCGCATGAGTTCCTTAGACGTCAGATTGTCACAGGGACTTGCAACGAGAGACGGCGAATTTGTCTTGTTATCTTGCATATGCTTCGCGTTGGGGTGTAAGAAACTTGACCGCGAGGTGGCCGAGATCTGGGACGATCAAAAGGGTCCAGGACAGGAAGATCCGCCGACGGCTGCGTGCAATGGACTGAGCGCGGTGAAGACTGGTCTTGGTTGCTGCATGACGACACTGAGCTGCTTCCATGGGAAACGCCAAAAACCTGCAAGAAAAATCGTCGCCGCCGACAAGAGCGTTTGCTCCCCTTTTCACTTTTTTGAAAACTCTCGTCTATTTTTCTTCCGTTGTGAACGTGCGTTCTCTACCTCGAGTATATGGAATTGACCAAGAGGAGGAAAAAAAAAAACAGAGAGAGCCCCCTATATGTGGCCGTGTATTCAATACATTTGGCCCCCCTTTCAACGTGATTAAAAACCCCTTTTATAGTCTAAGGACTAGGGTTTTATTTTCTTCTTCAAATCAACATCCATAAAGATTTTCTCTAGAATGCAATATTTTCTTTTATTTTTGACATCTCTTCTAGATTTCCTTCGCAAAAAATAATATTCTTTACCGATTATAGGACTTTTCTCAAATTTGAAATCTCGTAAAGATGAGTTCGTGAATCGAGGATACGGGTTTGGGCCAATTTGCTCTCTCCGTGGGTTTAGTCCAACTTGCCAAATTAAAATTCAAAACCACCAAATCAAATCAATCTGTCACCATCCCAATGCAAATAAAAAATAAAATGCTCATAAAACTATATGCTATGCAACTTAATTCTATTTTTTTTAGGGGTTAAAAATTAATCCCTAATTTTTTAATGCAATAAATAAATAACTGGATTACCAAAATTTATGTGTCAACACTAGTCTATTCATAACTCTTTTTCTCTCCTCTCTCCTCTGTCCGTTACTTTTTCCTCCCTCTGCTTTCTCTCTCGTGCTTGCTTTTTACTCATCTTCTTCTTCGTCCATCAATCTTCTCTATTTAGCACTTGCTTTATTTCTTTCCTCTTGCATCCGCCATGGCTAGAGCTCGAGCTCAACCTTGAGCCCAAAGCTTGGGGTAGCCTTGGCTGCTCAAGTCTTGAGCTCATTCTCAAACTAGCGGAAATGGCCACTTGAGCTTTGAGCTCATCACGATGGTGGCCAAGCTTTGATCTCCTTGTTGTAATTATAGTGGGTTAATGGATCAACGAATGTGAGCAAAACAAGATGTGTTGTTTCCATTCACATATCTCATTAATTCGTGTATCTACTTAATTCATGATTCATGTATATTCTGGATTTTTATATCTATTTAATTCATGTATCTACTAGATTCTTGTATTTATTTATTTCATGGTTCATGTACCGTTTTTGTACATGAATTCAAAAACTCTATAAATAAATTTCTAAATCTTCATTTCAATAAGAAGAAAAAATCACCAACAACTCCTCTCTTCAAGTTTTCTCTAACTGTGCCGGTTTCAAGAAATGTTCGACTAAGTCCTATTCGTATAGTGCTAATACCAACATATTCAAGGTGTTGTATCTTGGGAGGCGAAGTTTGTAAAGCTACTTTGCACCGTTGGCAAGAACTAATCGTCTTAAGGAGATTCGTTTAGCCGTATCTCATCTGCGATTCTTGTTTATTTTGTTGTCACTTTTTCGATAAGTTTTTTAGTTACAACGAACAATGTTACATATCTTTTGCCAATATGTGTCTTCTTCTTCTCCTCCTATTCTTTATTTTCCAACACCCCCATCCATGGTCACTAGATTAAGGCACTTGAGGACACGAATCAAGACTTGAACCTAGAGCTCAAGGTCAAAGCAACCATGGTCCCTTCCTTAAGTTTGATTGAAATCACTACCTTCCATTCCTAAACATCTCGTTTAAATTTTAGAAAATTTAATGATAGAGAATAGAACGGTAGAGAAAATATAATGATAGAGACAACATAATACTAAATATTTGAAATGATGAAGTCATAAAGCAAACACTAGCCATGGAAAATATGTCTCAATAATGAACCGACGACCTACAACAAGCATAGAAGACATATTTTGATGGTTTCATCACTTTGCAATTGACAATGCAACCTATAAATGATCTACTAGAAGAAAACAAACTAGTGACATCGACTTGTTGTATAATGAGGAGTTCTCTTTTAATGTATGAGGCTCGTGTTAGCATCCCGTCTGAATCAAAAAGGATATTGATGAAAGTGATATAGAGTTATAATGAACTACAATTTTAAAAAGTTAGGAGTAAGGCCTACAATGGCTTCTTTGTAAAGCTTCTTTAGGGCTGGTTAGGGGTTAACTTATACCACACGAACTCTTACTAGGAGCTGATTTTGTACTTGTAATCACAAATAATGATAGGCAACTGTAGACTTTATCCTACTAGATGAGAGTTGTACATACGTTGGTCTCCTAGATGATTCCACTACGTCAATATCCAAGTCTATTCCTATGTAACTTAAGAGAGTAGGAGTGAAAAAGACTACTTTGCACCATATATATATGTGTGTGTATGTATATCTTACTAATCTAAAGTGCATTTATCCCTTGTTAGATGCTATGCAATTTTGCCTTGTTATTTATCTGTTTACTGTTGTTAATGAAAAACATGTTTTGCTCTCCTTGTTCTCCTTTAAGCTAGTAATAGCATATGTTCTTTTATATAGTTGGCTTCTTCCTTTGATTTGATGGAGTATACTTTATGATCCTCTTTAATAAGTAGCCTCATCTGGACTTGAAAAGTATGGTTAAAGGAAGTATATGCGCCACCTCCAGCCACGTGCTCATCGATCCTCTGATTCCCAACTCCAATTCAAGAGCTCAAGTTTTGCTCGACTCGGCTAAGCTCCGGTTGAAATCGCTAGAAGAAGAAGAGAATTCCACAACTGCTCTGAGAGAGATGAGGACCCTGCGTGAGAGAGAGGGACTGTTGGGTGGCTGGAGAAAATCGGGGCGCAGAAGGCGGTTTTTTATATGGAGGGCAAGGACAACTTTTTGATTTTCATTTGGTTCTGTTGCTCGAAGAAAAAAGTGGGGCTTATCGCTACTTGGGGAAGCATCTGTTTCCCTTCACTTCCACGTGCTTGAAGGCCAAAGGCACGTGGGGAACATGAGACGTGTGAACACGGGTATGGGACTTGATCGGGCCCCATTAATTAAAAGGAAAATATTACCAAAGTAATTTTTTTCCCCAAGCACAGCGTCATAAGAGTTCCAATACCCCCACATTTGTACTAGTGACTCAAATATACTTTACGTCAAAGATAGTTTTTCGGGTTAATACTAGGAAAAATCACAAATTATGCCTATTACAAACATAAGATAAGACCTCAAACTGATGCACTTGTTAATTGTTAGGTGTAATCAAATTCAATAATTTAATTGTAAAATTTAACGAAAATCAACATATAATAAATTTATTATAGGTGTACCAATTAAGGGGATTTTAAGGGGTCAAAAAATTAGTCTAAAGTAAATTTGTTAAAATGTCGAAACATGTATGCTGTCCCCAACTAATAGGCACAACATGCCATTCTTCAAGGGATTGCCTCTTAGTTTCTTGACCCTTTAGTCTTGAAGCTGGATCTTAGATTCTCATATTTTTGATCCACAAGTTCCACAAAGTAGCAAATGAAGAGCATATTTAGAACCATACCATCTTATCGAGGTAACAACAAAGTTCTAATCAGAAGAAGCCATTCTAGTGGAGGAAGAAAAAGCACTTAGAAAGCCATGAGAGATATCACAATATTGATTTATTTTGGGAAGACTAGTCTGCCCCATCAATACACAATAAATTGCCTTATATATGCATGAGTTGCATTGAACATCACAAGGCATATGGAGGACAAGTCCCTTTAATGATGCTACAGAGAATAGACACAAAAGTCACAGAGTATGAAAGATGCTTAAAGCACTATAAATAAAGCACACTCCATGCCAAGCTTGCTAAAGCACGTCATAAAGCATAAAGCACCCTCCACACCTAGTACATTAGTAAAGCACACCACCCTATCGTATTATTCCCCCTTCAATGTTGTTTGTCGAGCTATTCGAGCTGTCTGCATCTTTTGCTTTGTGAAAGGCACAAATAAGACTATCAATCTTCCACTACGACAAAAGCTAATCAGCAATAGGGTCATCGAGGATTCCTTATGAAGATGGACCATATGTTCTTCTTTTCTTAGAGGGAAAGGACTGGTCTGTCTAGGGCTATGGCTAGTGGGATCAATCTTCGAAAGTGATGGAAGCTAGACGTAAATCTACGGAGATGAAATCAGATGAGTAGGGGTCTTGGGCTAGTGGCCCACCCTATGGATCTTGGGAGAAGGAAGTGAGTGTTTCATCATAGTCGGAACTAAGATCCTCTCCATGGTATTCCCTTAAGGCTTGATGAATTTGGTGGCTTATTTCAGGGAACTTTAGATTATTGTGTTGCTAGATTTGGTTACCTACTTGCCAAATCTATGGAGGAATCACCCTGTTATGCTGGCACAAAATTCTTTGAAGTTCTTTATAATTCTGTGGGATTTGTCTGATTTTTGCTAAGAGGGTTTTGAAAATATCATTTGTTCTTGATTGAGGCTTGAAAGTAAAGAAACCAACCTTTGCTGGAGTCTAATGAAGATTTCCACTTGGCCTAAGAAACATCCACGACCTGCGAAAGATAATTAAAGTGTGAAGTTCTAGATTTGGCCGGCAAACTTTCAATTGTTCTTTGAAAACTATTCTCTAGATTCCTAAAGGTTTAAACTATGATAAGAATTCTCCTAAATGTGCAAAATCTGACTATCCTTGGATAATCTGGCCAATGATGAGAGGCATTTTAGCTGTAGGAAATTTGACAGCTATTTAATGTAGAATAAGCAGATACCAAATGAGCCATTTAAGGTTTTTAGGAAATGGGTTTGTAGGTGAGATGGTTAAAAGATATATGAATGGATACTTAAGATATAGTCCCATATGTCTCAAACATAATCCACTATATTTGCTAAAGATTCTTAACTGATAAACCCATAGTAGGTCAATTAAGTTTTCAAAAACAACATTGCCTCGGCCATTTTGGCAACATTGGTTGAGCTCGAATTTGGCCACTAGCTGTTGCACATGCATACATGTTGATGGAATTAATTAGGACTCAATTTGGCTTAGATAGAAAATTTGCAAGCACTTTTTTTTTTTTTCTGCAATGTGTTTGGTTTCAAAGGAGTATTTGGAAAACCATGAAGCTGTGGGTGTGGAATTGTCTTCTTGCATTAATTTCAACATGTGAGGAAAGGAAGACATGTCCAATTCAATAAGAAAATGGTGAACTATGAGATAGAATTCAAATTTCTTAGTCTCCTACTTAACAACCAATATTTCTTTGAACGTAATTCTACTCTTGTGTCCATAAATTTTCCTCTTAACGTCAATTTGTTTTTCAAAAAGAATAGCTGCCCAATATTTGTCACTAGCATCGGTATGAATAATTCTTTTTCATTAAGAGGGAATAATTCTTTTTCCTTAAGAGGGAATTTGAAGAGGAGGTAAAGATTGTTGCTTTTGTTTAAGTGACTGGACTAGGAAAAAAATGGTAGGATCTAGAGGGGAAAAAGAGGCAATTCAAAGTTGAAGTAAAAAATAACTTCGAAAAAAATTTAATCACTATTTGAACTTGTTAATTCTTGGATTGGTTTTTAAGTTACGGGATAGATAAGTCGGAATGTGTGACCCACACCAAGAAATGCAAGGGCATAGAAGAAAGGACAAATTCCTCTGTGGCCACAATTGGACACTCAAAAGTAGCAAAGTCAAATGAAATAATTTAAAGTGTGCTCAAAATGATTTTCATATTTAAATTTGACTTAATTTGAATTTTCCAATGTGCAAATTATTGACTTAACCACTAGGGGTTCGCCCCAGTGGCCAACCTTCTATATTGGAAGAGGGAGGTTGGGGGTTCAAATCCCCACATTCTCAGGGGGGATTGGGGTGGAGACGATTTCATTTCAGTAGTGGATTTCGAATCCCATGCCTTGCAGGGAGGCATGGCAAAAGTCTAAGAGTGAGTGTTAGAGTAGGATTAACGTAGGACCAACAAAAAAAAAATTATTGACTTTGTTTTAATCGAAATGCTCGATGCTTTTCACATATTGATGTTCACAACAAATTTTTACGTAATCTTCTTCACAATCAGAGAAATTTTGAGGGGGGAAAAATTACTTTATGAAAAAAAAAAGCCCCTTGCTTAACACAACAACTTGGCTTTGATAGACATGATCAGGCAACCAAAAAAAATTCCACAAATCCATGTCCGTCCCCGCGAGCTTTAAAGGGGGAAAAAATAAAGAAGAAAAGGGAGTGAACTAGCGACGACTCCCAAAAGATACTGCTATTCGTCGTCGTCGAGATCCTCAGCTTCCTGATCTTCTGCGATCGTCTCCAATGCCATACGTCTGAAACTTCTGTTGAGAGCCGGGACGAGAAGAGCTGGCACCGCCTCCATCCACGGACTCATCGATCCTCCGATTCCCTTTGCCATGTTGTGATCGCGGTTCCCGACTCCGATTCGAGAGCTCAAGCTTTGCTCGACTCGACTGAGTGAGCTCCGGTTAAAATCGCCGGAAGAAGAAGAAGAAGAGAATGCCACAACTGCTCTGGGAGAGATGGATACTCTGTGTGTGACACTGAAATTGTTGGGTATTGGAGAAAATCTGGGGGGGTGAGCGGCGGTTTTTAATACGGAGGGCAAGGACAACTTTTTGACTGCTCGAAGAAATACGTGGGGTTTCTTGCTACTTGGGGAAGCTTCGGCCTCCCTTCACTTTCACATGTTTGAAGGCCAAAGGCACGTGGGGAACAAGAGACGCGTGAACGCGGTCGGGCCCCATTAATTAAAAGGAAAATCTCACCAAATTATTTAATTTTTTTCCCGTGCACGACGTCATACCAAACTCTTTCCGTAAAGCCATCACCCCATATTTGTACTACCGACTCGAATATACTTTTAGTCAATAATAGCTTTTTTAATATCCGTTGCGGCAGCATGCGTGGATGTCCGATTTTTTATGGCCATTAGGGATGGAAGTTTTTTTTTTTTTTTTTTGGTCGGTATTAGGGATGGAAGTTCAACATCATGTATTTTTGGGTCATTGATACAAATTAGGATATTGGTGAGGTAAAAAAAATTTGAAGTATTGGTGTAAACGGGAAAAAAGCTTAAGATTTTTGGTGAATTTTTTCTTAATTAAATGATGCAACTAATTGGATAATAATATAGACCGTGAAGTGGCGCACTCATGAAATCTAGTCTCGAGCGATCCTGACTATCACATGTTCCAAATGCATCATCAAAACCTACACATCTGCAACATTTAGTTCTAGTAGAATCCATCGGTTTTGATGTAGGGCAACCGCACTCAATGAAGCATAATTATATGGGGTGCATGGATTTAGTTTTTACAGTAATTTTTCTGCAACAATAGTTGAACCGTTAAATTGTTGGGTTTCAAGAATCATGTATAAGTAAAATTTAACAAAAATATGTAGCGGAAACAAAGATATATTTTATTCATGATTTTCCGAAGGCGTTGTTCATGCGTTTTAATAAAAAAATCTGAATATAAAAAGAGAGTTAAACGAATTACCTCTCGAAGCGCGTTTTATACGAATTGGTTCGGATGTCCTACAGTTCAAGCTCCACAAATGTCGGACCTCTAGTTCAGACACACCAACAATGGACGTCGAACGAAAGAGAAAACTTTTGGATATTCACCACTATGATCGTGCTAGCAATCTCGTGGAGACAATCCGCCGTATCCTTAATGTTTTAGTCACAGCCCAGATTAGAAAAAAACTTTTCTTTCTTGCGTATATGAGACAACACAAGAACACACACCCACTTTTCTCTATTTTAGCAACAACGTTTTTCTATCCTCAATATAGCATTTTAAAAATGATAAATGCTTGAATCAGCAACAGTTGTTGATTGTGGGATCAGCAACCGTTGCTGATCCCCACCTCTCGAAGCATGATCGTGCATGAACAGTCAAGCATGAAGCTTCCCAATTAAAAATAAAAATAGAAATAAAAATTAATTAATTAATTAATTAATTAATTAATTAATTAATTAATCAATTCCCTTAAAGAAAAAAAAAAGGACATAATCTTTATATGTACATTCGGGGTACATCAACATGTATCCACTTTGGGCATGCGTGTACATCATATGCAAATAGGCTCATGACATTAATACAAATTAAATTAAATCTCATTTAATTTAATTTCAAATCGACTCAATTCGATTGCATTAATTGCAAACACATTTGCAACAATATTTCTCTCTTGTTCCATGTTATCCTAATTGTTTATGGTGTGTGACATCCCTAGGTTCATCACTAAGCTGGTAGTAAGACTTATACTAACACATTAGTACTCCCAAACTAATTAATTGTCCCGATTAATCTTTGGGTCCTACAAGTCATGATTGACATCTAGCAATATGTCATGGCTACCCAGATAGTATGAATGCTTTAAGAACATAATGAACTTGTCAGTTTTGGCTACAGTGTAATTCAATCCCTCTGTCTTACTATGTCCCAATCAAACAAAGACCATGGAATATTTGTCAAGTCATTAATTCGATTATATGCACAAATCTAATTGACATGCATTTTATTTGAGACATAAACAATTTATTCTCAATTACAACCCCAACTGAGGATTTCAATGCAGTGTCATAATTAGATCGCATAGGACATCATTATTATACCTTGCATGTAACAAGGAGACAAATTCCATATTGTGCACACGTGCAACTTCGTATATGAACAAAATATGACCATCAGGTACAAAGACGGATCAACGACCCGGCATTACGTGCACCTGTGAACCATAGTTGCTCGACACACAAGTTAACACTGTGCCTCAGGTCTAAGGATTATTTACACAAGACCAAAGCATGAACAATTAGACATTGACCACGCTAAAAGCTTCCATGTCGCTAATCGTTCCATATGCGTCACGTTCAGTGAACTTGTCTAATACAAAAAACTTGTGTTCTTAACTCAGGTATCACAATACCTAATGACTTGTGACTCATCATTCCCTTAAGTATCCAATATTTAATGGTGAAGTTATGAACACACCAGTCTCAATAGGATTATTAATATCCACTCAATAATCCATTGACCGGGAACGATTTAAAGATTCAGTCTAACTATGAATCCGTCACATATATTCTTAACATCTCAAGAATAGGTCTAGTTGCAACTGATCTTATGAAATCATCCATAAATATAAAATAATTAGACAAATGAATGAATACGTCATTGCCATTAATTAAATAATAATAATGAAAATACAATTGAAATCCCTAATATGTAATTATTACATAGTAGCTTTAGGGCATATATCCAACATAAATCATATGAATTATTACGTAGTGGAAGGAATTTGATTTCGAACATGTTTTCTTTCAACCGTGGGATACTTTCCCTAACTAAATTTTTTATTAGTCAATGATAAATAAAGACGTTAAGTTTTGATGTAGTGTCTATCGTGTCGTGTGTGGTGGAAGTGGGATCATTTGGTGGAGGGTGGATGTGGCATCATTTGGTGGGGAAGAGAAAGATAAGGGTTAATTATAATTGAGATTATGATGGACCTGGTAGCTTGGGTCCCAATAAACTTTTATTTTACAATTTCTTCACGTATTGAAAAGTTACGTGTTGATTTCACACACCAATTTAAATATGATTATTTCATGATTTTTTTAACTTTTTTTGGTTATATTTTTAATTTTGAGGGGACCGGAAAAGAAATTACTTTATGAGAACGATAGGCCTTTGCATTAACATGAAAAGTTGGCCTTCATTGACATGATCGTAGACAACAAAAAAAAAAAAAGTTCCACGAATCCACGCCACAGCTTCCCAGTTCACGCGCTTCCGCACAGAGCAATGGGGAAAATAAAAAAAAATTAAAAAAGAAGAGGGAGCGAACTAGCCACAACTCCCAAAAATATAAAAGAAAAAAAAGAAAATCTGCTATTCATCATCGAGATCCTCAACTTCCTGATCCTCTGCAATCGTCTCCAATGGAGGATGTCTGCAACTTCTGTCAGAAGCCGGGACGAGAAGAGCCGGCGCGACCTCCATCCACGGACTCAATCCTCCGATTCCCTTGGCCATGTCGGTACCGCGATTCCCGATTTCGATTCGAGAGCTTAAGCTTTGGTCGAAGGAAGAGGTCGACTGGGCCAGCTCCGGTTGTAATCGCTGGAGAAAGAAAACCGCACGCTTCCTCTGCGAGAGAGATAGGGAGAGGGAGAGAAGGTTTTGTTTGGTGGTTGGACAAACTTGAGGGGAGAGGCGGTTCTTTTTATAAGGAGGGCAAAGGACGAGTGGGGATCTCATTTCGTTGGTTTTGGCTCGAAGAAAACGTGGCGTGTGTCGCTATTTATTCGTGGAAGGTTCCTCCTCCCTTCCTCCCTTTCGACAGGCTGAAAGGCCGCAGCACGAGAGAAACAAGAGACCTGTGAACACGTATTAGTTACATGTGATAATGACATAAATCCTATTTTAACTTTAGTTCGATGTATATTATGATCTATAAATTTTATGTTTGATGAATTTTTATTTGTTTAATGTGATTTCAAAAATAAGGGAATCTACACTTAAAATAAGGGAAAACTGAATCAGTTGTTGTAGGAGGCGGACCTCTTATTCAAGTCTTTCGGATGTAGCCCTTTAGTAGTATGCTATCTAGAGATTTAGTTTTGAACTTTTAGTACATATTCGATATAGTCCATAAACTGTATGAATATTTTCATATAATCATAAAGGATCGATAGACTAAAGTTTAGAAATCAAATTGCATATTAGAGCAAAGTTCATAAATTATTTATGTCATTTTTTCCTAATTATATCACGCAACCGATTGAGGATGACGTGGACCATGACATGGTGCACTCCCAACATCATCGCATGTGTCATATACATCTTCGGTCCCTAAAATTTTGATTCTAAAGTTCATAAATTATTTATGTCATTTTTTCCTAATTATATCACGCAACCGATTGAGGATGACGTGGACCATGACATTATGCACTCCCAACATCATCGCATGAGTCATATACATCTTCGGTCCCTAAAATTTCGACTCTAAAGTTTATAAACTATTTGGGTAATTTTCCTGATTATATCCCGCAATCGATCGAGGGCGACGTGGGCCATGATGTGGCGAACTCCCAACGTCATCGCATGTGTCATATGCATCTTTAGTCTTTAAAATTTTGACCATAAAGTTTACAAATTATATGTGTCATTTTCCCTAATTATATCACACAACCGCTTGGGGGCGATGTGGACCATGATGTGGCACACTCTCAACGTCATCACATGTGTCATATGCATCTTCGGATCTTACATATCTGCACCGTTTGACTCCGGTGAGGATTTACCTGATCTTCACGTAGGGCGACCACACTATATAATATTTTTCAATTCGGAGTGCCTGCACCTAGTCCAAACGGTGATCTTTTTCCCCAACAACCGATAAGCCCATGGAATCATATCTAGAGGTTGTACGTAGAGGCATTCCAGAGGAAATTTTCTATAACGAAAGTTTAGATTACTTGTGATACAAGCCAAGCGTTACCCACTCCTAATTTTGATTGTATTCGATGTCAATAACTTATAATCCACTATCTAGGGGTACTGGTAGGAGAAAATTTCCTTCCACCGGGACAGAGGAAAGCAATTTCTAATTTTCAACACCAAATTTCGAATGTTATGGTGGGTTTTGCATAAATCTTGATAATTTTATACCTAGTCACATGTATACAAAAACCTTAACTACTGTGGCTTTGCAGAGAGCTCCTCGCCATTGACCCACTCAAACGAGTCTCGAGCTTTCATGTACTGTTGGTAATCAGTGACGTCGGTATCATTTTGGGGGCGTCAAAGCATGCAGTGCAGAGCACATGCAACATCGCGGAAGGATGTTGCTATTGTCGTGCTAAACCTCCAATTGAAGAAGGAAAAGAGAGATGTGATAAGAGAGAAGAAGGGAGGGAGGGGGGTGTTGCGGTGAGAGATATGCATTGCTTCTCAAGTTAGAGAATTATTATAGTGTAGAGTGATTAATATATTTTAGTTGTCTCACAACTCATTAGCCTAAATTTTAAGTTAATGCGAGTCTAACTGGATATGTTGACACGTTTCGACATGTCTTCACTCTTGATGATCTACAAAGGTATTAGCTTTCCAATCCACACTGCCCACAAGTGGTATCAATACTGATAGTAGATTGATGGGCCCCCTTATTTAACTTGAGATACCTTGGGGCCAAGAGCTGCAAAGTAGATTGGAGGGCTCTCAATGGAGATTCAAATTGAAATATCTTGATGTAACACAAGTAATATTAGAGTCGATGGTAGATCGAGGCCCCCAATGGAGATTCAAATTGAGCTATCTTAATATAGAAGGATACATGAATTAAGGAAGATCACCTGATGTTAAGCTCACATGTGAGTGAGAAATTATTGAGGTGCACATATTTCAATTAAACCATAATTCATTGATTTAAATTTTTAAAATAAAGATAATCTAATTGAATATATTGACGAGTTTAGACATAAACTCTCTTTTAGTGATCTTCTCAAGCGGAGATATCAACTTTTATTGCGCATCCTCAACAACACGGTACATAAACAAATACTAAAAATTTTATGCAAGTGTCCATTTAATAACGTTACTTGTGCGCAAATCATATACCTTATTGATTAAAAAATTGTCACTTCACATACCATCCTTATTTTCTACACGTCTTTGATTAACCCACTATCCTTTTCGTTACCCTTTATGGTGACAACGACAATATGGGTGTAAAGTACCGAGAAGAAATGCCTCGTTTATAATTGAGGAGAATTAAGAAATATTCTTTGTGGCACGCAAGTGTCATTTCACTTAACAAGGATATTAAAAAGATCTTACGAAATTTAAAACTAAAACTTGAAAGTTCTTCTCGTTTTAATTTTCAAACCAAGTGTTCTGTCCTCTCTTCGGCCTCCATATCCTTGGGAATTCAAATTGGACTTTGCGAGCTCAAGGCTCCACGAAACCATTCGCGAATTCATGATTTACTCGATGAGGTCCGTCCATGGGAACTTCTGCACTTCACTTTGATTTCCTAATGTAACGCACTCAATTTTCAATTTGATAGAATTGATGCATTTTGATTGGGATGAGATCAATATTCGGACCAATTGTTGATGGGGTGTACACGTGGCCAATTTTTTAGATAGAGCGTCCTTGTTACGCGACAAGTCATAGAATCACCCTGAAATGAGCCAGAATTAGATGAGGATTCACCCATTAAAACAAAAAGTCAAGAGCTTAGAGCATTAAATAATCGAAATAATAGCTTTCATGCCGATTGTAACTTTGTTCAAATCAAGTATTTAAAATATCCAATAATTTGTATCATTATAAATGTCAAATTTGAATCATAATTACAACCCATTAACTTGATGCTTCAAACGAGGCCAAGAGTCAAGTCTTATGGAAAGACCAGTTCTCAGCACAAACTCTTTAATGAACTGAAATAAATAACTTTGGACGTGTTTGAATTGACTTCTATCTTTTTAAAGTTATTGCATAGTTCGAAACTTGTTAGGTAGAATAACGAATTTTTTATTTCTTCGATTTTTCGGAATTTTGATTACATTTCAAATTTTGAAGGGAGAGGAAAGATACTACTCTTGGAGAACAAAAAGGCCATTGCTTAACGCAAAAAACTTGGCTTGGATAGACATGATCACAGGCAACAAAAAAAAAAAATCCACAAACCCACATCTGCCCATCACCGACTAAACTATTCGCAACAACATCACAACTTCGCAGTGCACGAGCTTACGCACAGAGCAAAGGGAAAAAGGATTTAAGAATCAGAGGGAGCGAACTAGGGACAGACTCCCAAAAAAAAAAAGAAAAGAATATGCAATTCATCATCGCCATCCTCAGCTTCCTGATCCTCTGCAATCGTCTCCAATCCAGGATATTTGGAACTTCTGGTGCGAGCCGGGACGAGAAGAGCCGGCGCCACCTTCATCCACGGACTCAGTCCCCCAATTCCCTTCGACATACCGTGATCGCGATGCTCGATTCCGATTCCGATTCCGATTCGAGAGCTTAAGCTTTGGTCGAAGAGAAAGAGCTCGACTGGCTTTGAGAGAGAGAATGAGATTGCTAGGTTAAGTGGCGAAAATTGGCGGGCGAGGGGCGGTTGTTTTATAAGGGGAGGGCGAGGACGAGTGGGGTTTCGATCTCGTGGTGTTGGCTTGTGAAGAAAAGGTAGCGTTTGTCGCTACTACTCGTGGAAGCTTCGTCCCTTTTCTTCGCTTCGACTGGTCGCCTGAAAGGCGAGGAGCACGTGGGAAACAACATCCCCTCGGGGGGTCGCTAATAGTGATAGCGTCCATTGTGACGGCAGTGGCATCACCAGGTGGAGAGAGCCATACCATAGGACTATCATAATTGCGTGGGAGAATTTTCAGTTGACCCATCACCTTTCACGACATCATTTCTTGTTGCCTTCATTCGATTTTGTCAGGGGTCATTGCGAAAAAGTTCAACTACATCGGTAGTGACAGTGAAGGGAGGTGTTGATGTTTCTCAAGGTGTTAGATGGAGGTGAAAAGGATATGGATGGGGGTTTGTGATTTTATTCATCTAAATCCATATCAATATATACATATCAATTTGTAATTGGTCTAGAATGGAAAAATGCACGCCATGTTAGTTATTAATGTGACGCTTGCAACCAATGAATACTTTTCTCGTCATTGATGTAAGTGTTTGCAATGGCTATGGTGATTGGCGGAAAGAGACATATGATCCCTAGACAATTAGTCCAATGTTTATGCAAGTGTCCTCTTGACAAGTTGATTCCCAAAAGACACCTTTGGAAACTCTTTTCAATCAAGCAGCCAATGACTTGTCTTATCGATTCCAAAATGGTCACTTGGCATATCATGCTTTGCTCATTTTCCACATGTTTTGATAAATGCACTTTCCTCCTCCGTTACCACTTACGATGACTTCATCGATGACTATGACAAGATGGGTGTAAGAAATGTCTATTTTATAAATTTTCAAAAAAGAATTGTAAATAGACTTAAAAATGGACATGAGAGGAGTTTAAGGCTGTAATTTTGAGAACTGCTTCATAGATTGTTAGATAAGGCTTATCAGAAAATGGACAGTTGCAAACAATGGGCATCTTCAATTACCATCAAAATTTTCTATGAACTCCATGGGGTCTTGTTGATATGAGCTCCATGGCGAAGTTTGTGAAGTTACTTAGCATCGTTGGTAAGAACTAATTGTCTTAAGGAGATTTGTTTAGCCATACCTCACCTGCAATTATTGTTTATTTTGTTGTCACTTTTTCAGTAAATTTTTGGTTACAACGAACAATGTTACGTATCTTCTGCTAATATGTGTCTTCTTTTTCTGCTATTCTTTATTTTCCAACACTCCCATCCATGGTCGCTAGATTAAGGCACTTAAGGACACGAATCAGGACTTGAACCTAGAGCTCGAGGTCAAAGCAGCCATGGTCGCTTGAGCACGAGCTTGCGACCATTGTTGCTGTATCTCGAGCTCGCAATCTCAGTTACTTGAGATCGAGCTCTATGGCCATGGTGGCCGCGAGCCTTGGACTCGAGCTCTATAGTTGTGGGGCGCGAGAAAAAAGAGAGAAGGAAAGCAAGTGTAGCAAAGGAGAGAGAAGGATGAGAAGAGAGGGGCGAAACGGTGATGGAGGGGGAAAGAAGGGGGAGTTCGCGACTGGCAGATGAGTCCGCTTGTGACACGTTTCGCAAGATGAATGAATTTTTTTTTTTTTTTTTGAGTTGACATTAGAGTTGTACATAATATTGAGCT
The DNA here is from genome assembly GCA_014182715.1 of Eucalyptus cloeziana. Lineage (NCBI taxonomy): Eukaryota > Viridiplantae > Streptophyta > Magnoliopsida > Myrtales > Myrtaceae > Eucalyptus > Eucalyptus cloeziana. The sequence continues at coordinate 34,855,047 of CM024644.1, forward strand.
TATAAATGAGTGGGAAATTATTGAGATGCATGTATTCCAATTGAATCGTAACTTATTAGTTTAAATTTTTAAATAAAGGTGAATCTAATTAAATGTAATAATGGGCTCAGATATAAACTCCCTCTCAATAATCTCTTAAGGTGAGGATATCAATTTCTATAGAGCACTCCCAACAACATAGTACATAAACAGATACGAAAATTTTTATGTAATTATCCATTTAATAACGTTGATCCGCAAAAGATCCCTTTATAAAACTTTTTGATCCTGCATAAATCATACCCCTTACTGATTAAAAAATTGTCGCTTCACATATCATGCGTTGCTTATTTTCCACTCGTCCTTGATTAACCCGCTATCCTTTTCCTTACCCTATAAGATGACAATAACAAGATGGGCGTAAAGTACCCAAAATAAAAGCCTCTTTTATAATTTTGGAGAATTTAGAAATATTCTTTGTAGTATGTAAGTGTCATTTCACTTAACAAGGATATTTTAAAGATCTTACGAAATTCAAAACTAAAAATTGAAATATTTGTTGTCTTAATTTTTTTTTTAAATAGTGAAAAACGTTTTATTAAATATCCTTAGGAAATCAAATTGGACTTTGCGAGCTCATGGCTCGACAATTGAGGTCCGTCCATGGGAACTTCTCCACTTCACTTTGATTTCCCTAATGGAATACACTAAGCTTTCATTTGATACATTTAATGCATTTTTTATCAGGATGAGATGAATATTCGGACCAATCATTGATGTGGTAGACATGGGGCCAATGTTTTAGATAGCGCGTCCTTGTCATACATCAAGTCATGAATCACCCCAAAATGAGCTAGACTTCGATTAAGATGCACCCATTAAAACAAAATTTGAGAGCTTAGAGCATTAAATAATCAATATAATGATTTTCATGGCGGTCCCAACTCAAATCAAAGTCACTTGATTTTTTTTTTTTTTGGTCAGTCCTACGCTAATCCTACTCTAACACTCACTCTCAGACTTTTGCCCTGCCTCCTTGCAGGGCGTGGGAGTCGAAACCCACTCCTGAAATGAAATCTTCCCCACCCCCAATCAAAGTCACTTGATTGAATATTTCAAAACAGTTGAAATTTATACCGTTATGAATGATTCATTTGAGTCATAATTACAGCCCATTGAGTTGATACTTCAAGTAACTTGAGAAGTCAAGTCTCATGGAATGATCAATTCTCAGCACAAATCTTTTGATGAGCCAATGTAAATAATTTCTATGACCAAAAAAAAAAAATGTAAATAATTTCGGGGTTTGAATTGACTTTTATTTTTTATTTTTAAATTTTCGCTTAATTCAAAACTTGTTAGGTAGGTAATGAATTTCTTCTTTCTAAGATTTATCGAAATTTGGATTAAATCTTAGAATTTGAAGAGAGAGGAAAGATGGTACTTTTGGAGAACAAAAGGCCACATTGCTTAACGCGAAAATCTTGGCTTGGATAGACATGATCATCGGCGAAAAAAAAATACCACAAATCCACATCTGCCCATCACCGACTAAACTGCTCACAACAACATCACAACTTCGCAGCGCGCGAGCTTACGCACAGAGCAAAGGGAAAAATAATTTAAGAATAAGAGTGAGCGAACTAGCGACAGACTCCTAAAAAAAGTAAGAATCTGCTATCCATCATCGACATCCTCAGCTTCCTGGTCCTCTGCAATCGTCTCCAATCCAGGATATCTGGAACTTTTGGTGCGGGCCTGGACGAGAAGAGCCGGCGCCACCTCCATCCACGGACTCAATCCTCCGATTGCCTTTGACATTCTGCGATCGTGATGCCTGGTTCCGATTCCGGTTCTGAGGGCTCAAGCTTTGGCCGAAGAGGGAGAGCTCGACTGGGTTATAGCTCCAGTTGAAATCGCTGGGAAAAAGGAGAGAGAGATTGCTGGGTTGGGTGGTGAAATATGGGGGGCGGGAGGCGGTTGTTTTATAGGGGAGGGCGAGGGCCAGTGAGGTTTCGGTTTCGTGGTTGTGGCGTGCGAAGAAAATGTGGCGTTTGTCGCTACTATTCGCGGAGGCTTCGTCCCCCTTCTTCGCTTCGACTGGTCGCTTGAGAGGCGAGGGAGCACGTGGGAAACGAGAGACGTGCGAACGCGGTTAAGGTTAAGGAAAAAAAAGAGCGACCAATTGGAGGACGGCGTGGACCCTGAGGTTGCCAATGCATGTGGACATTTTGCATCGTCGACTGGAGTGGGGTTCGCGACATTCTCAGTGGAGCGGAGGGCAACCACACTGACGATAGTTATACGATAATAAAGAGTTTGCTTCCGTCAGGATTGGAGAAAATCGAGTACATATTTTTCGGTGCCGTACTTCGAATGACGGGTTTCGCACACGTCTTGATAATTCATAACTGGATGTTTCGATAGAGAGCTCCTCGCCATCGATCGACTTGGACGTTTCTTGAGCTTCATGTGCTGCTGCTAGTCAGTGACCTTAGTAGCATAGGTGCGTCGAAATGCGCGGCGTGGAGCACATGCAACATCACGGATGCTTGTTGCCTCTACAGAGAAGGGCTTGTGTTGCCATCGTCGTTCCAAATCCCATCAACAACAATGATGACTGGACAAACAGGAGAGTGATTGTTTATCTGTCCAACTCTAACTTCTCTCTCCAACTTCCATTCTGTCTCTTTGCAAAGTACGATCGTTGAACCAGCTAAAACTATATGTTGTCGTTTCACCAAATTTTCTTTATCGCTGGTCTGCCCGGAAGGAGAATGATTTGATAGCAGAGAAGAACGGTAGCGGTGGTGATGGTGATGGTGGTGGTGGTGGTGGTGGATTGGTGAAGGGGGCTGCTGATGGTGATATCGTCGATTGTGATGGAAGTGGCATCATCTGGTGGAGAGAGCCAAAGACTCTAGGATTATGATAATTGTGTGTAACATTTTAGGTTTTACACATGTAGATGATGGGAGTATTTTCAATTAACCCATCACATTTCACAGCATCATTTCTTGTTGCCTTTGTTCGATTTTGTAGGGGTAATTATAAAAAAGAGTTTTTAACCTATTTTACAGTAATTTTTTATTAGTCACCAATTTAATCTTAAATCATTTGATAATTTATTAATGTAGTTAGCTAAGTTTGATTGGAAATTGCTGATGTGACAGCCAATTGTCTTATGTGGCACGATCAATATGCTAACATTGTATGGATAGATTTTACAAATTTTCAAAAATTCTAAATTTTTAATGATTTTTACTCATTTTTCTATTCTTCTCACTATTCATTTTTGAATGGGGTCACAGGCCCTTGACAATGGCTGACAACCCTTGCCTATGGCCAAAGCTAGGTTACCAACCATTACCAAGGACCCCAATGACCCCATCAACTAAATTTGCAACTTTTAAATTCGCAACTTCATCATCATGACTCCAGAAATTATCTATGACAACAAAGTTAAGGGAAGGATTGTCAACCACAAATACGACAGAGAGGGTCGGATGCCCAACAATGGTCACTTTGGATGTGGCGCTGGCAACTATACCGGTGATGGCAACGAAGGGAGGCGCTGAGGTTGCTCAAGGTATTAGATGGAGGAGAAAAAGGAGATGGATGGAGATTTGTGATTTTATTCATCTAAATTCATATTAATATGTACATGTCAATTTGTAATTGATTCAAAATGGAAAAATGCAAGCTGCCTTGCTCGCAACCAACGAATATTTTTCCGGTCGTTTACCAACGAATATTTTGCGATGGCTAGGGCGGTTAGGCAAATGTTTTATGCAAGTGTCCTCTTGACCTTGGAAGACACCTTCGGTAACCTTTTAGTCGTGCGACAAATGATGTCTTGTTGATTCCAAAGTGATCACTTCACATATCATGCTTCACTCATTTTCCACATGTTTCGATAAATGCACCTTCCTCTTCCTTTATCATTTATGATGACGGTGACGATGACGGGATCAAGTACCAAAAAAGAAATGTCTCTTTTATAAATGTCGCGACCTAATTTTTGGGTGCACCATCTTAAACTAAGTTAACGAACCACTAATTTTTTAAGCTTAGCTCGGGCTCTCTCAAGCTCATATTGATTCGCGACTTAAAATTTAAATATATAAATGATTATTATCTAGGAATCGTCATTAATCAGTTTTCGATAGGTTGTTTAGACATCTAAGTAAAATAATGGGAGGATTATTTTACTCTTACGAATCAGAGACTATGTGTACGGGAACCTGAGTTACACTAGATTTTTCTAATGTCATTTCGATACCATTCTTTTATTTTCAAAAATGTTTTTGCAAGCAGCTTTGATTTTTTTTAACCTGAATCTCTATCATGTAGAAGGGTGATTACACATTAGGTGTTCAATCATTATTAAACACTCAATGAATCAAACAAATTACATCAAAAGGATTAAACACACAAAGCAAGCAATTATTTTTTGGGTTTTCTTGAAATGAGAAATTTATCATAAAACATGCATTTTAACTACATGACCTAATTTTACTAACAAATAAATTCTAATTAAATGAACCTATCATGCAAACTAATTATCATGCACCTAATATTTTTGTATTTTTTATTGAAATTCGGAATTAATAAAAACCCTAATTAAACTATCTGAAATGAATAATTTTCTAATTTATTTTAGGGATTAATTTGACTTAAATCCTATCCCATCTTAGAAAACTATTCTTTAGAAAAATGAGATAATTAAAATGTGCAAACATCATCTAAAACCCCATTTTTTAAAAAGAATGTTATTTAGGTCCAACCCTAACCTATTTCAAAAAATTATCTAAAAATTAGGTCCTAAAAATATAATCCTAAAAAGAAATTTATTAAACCAACATGCTTTGATGCTAAATTTGATTTTTTGATTTTTTTATATTTTTTAGTGTTTCTAAGATGAGTAATTAAATAAATAAATATTAAATCTAAACAATCAATATAGTCAACAAATAAAGGATTAAAATAATCGAAAAAATAACGCGTTGTCTTACAAGTTAAATTAACGATTTTTCTAATCCTAATTATCACAACAAAGAAATCAAAATAATTAAAAATCTAATCCGAAGTCTTACGGACCAAATTAAATAATTATAGTGATTTAACAATTGAAATTCTACCAAAAAGTCCAAAAATTAATATAATTAAAAAAAATGATCCGACGTCTCGGATCAAATTAATAATTACAATAATTCCCGACAAAATCCCGCGGATAATGCCTACAAAATTTACAGATATTAACATCCAATATTACAAGTTAAATAAATAAAATAAAAATAAAAATGCTATCAAATAGAATAACATAAAAATAAAGGAGTAAACTAAACTAAACTACAAAAAAAGGGTGAAAAGTAAAAGTAAAAAAAAAACTACCTAGGGAAACAACGGGGGAATGGCGCCGGGCGGTCGTTTGACCGGTCGTCGGAGCTCCGGTGGGGAGCGGCTGCAGGTGGACGGCGACGGGCTCAAACTCAGGGCAGTGGCGGAGTCAAAGCTAGGTTGCGGGTCGTGGGTGGTTGGGCGGCAGCGTCGGCTGGCGGAGATGGTGCCAGTGCCTCTGACCGGAACCAAGCTCGGATGGAAGGGAGTCCGTGAAGAAGACAAACAGTCCCTCTATTTTCTTTTTCTCTCTCTCTTGTCTATTCACACGTTCTCTCTCTACCTTTTCTTGATTTTTCCCTTTTCTAGTCAAAGAAAGAAAAGAGAAATGCTTTCTCTCTGACCAAGACGAACGAAGGCTTTTTCCTTGCACGAATTTTCCTCTCAAATTTTTCTCTCGAATTTTTTTCCAATAATCCCCCCTTTGCTCAAAAATTTTTGGTCTCCTTTTATAGTGATTCCGACCACCCTCTTCTATGGCAATTTTCGAGCTTCCTTTTTCCATTGCCTTAATTCATGTAAATTGGAGCAAAATCTTACAATTGATTTGATTTTTCCTTGGATATTTCGATTCCTTCCCTTTTATCAAACTCCTTACTTTTTATTTATCTGATTTATTTGATTGAGAATTTGCTTCAATATTTACTATGATTTAAATATTCACCGGAGCGAGGATGGCTAATCAAAATTTCCACATTCCATTCATAATCAAATCAGATTGATCCTCCCTTAGTTTCCTTTTTCTTTTTTTTATGCTATGCAATTTTTATTTTATTTCTTTAGGGTCGCCAAAATTTAGGTGTCAACAATAAATTTTAAAAAAGAATTTCAAATAGACTTGAAAATGGACATGAGAAGAGTTTAGGGGCGTAATTTCAAGAACCGCTCAATAGAGGATTAGATTGACTTATCAGAAAATGGACATGAACCCTAAAAATTTAATCTGTTGCTGCAAACAATGGGTATGTTCAATTACCAGCAAAATTTTCTATGAACTCCATGGGATCTTCTTGATTTGAGCTCCAAAATCGAAGCAGCTGCACTCATATTGACGCCCTCAAGATGATGCTAGGTCTCGGTTCCCTCTCGGATCAGAAGTTCGATCTCTAGAAATGGATCAACCGAGAAAATAATGGATACCCAAGTGGCGCCAGTTCAGCAAAATATTAGTATATCGACAAACGCTGCCTCGAGCCCACCTTGCATAACTCTCTCTCTCTCCTCTCCCCGCTGCTCGTTACTTTTTCCTCTCTCCCTCCCTCTCCAACGCTTACTTTTTACTCATCTTCTTCTCCGTCCCTCAATCTTCTCTATTCAGCCCTTGCTTTTCTTCATTACTTTTGCATCCGCCATGGCTAGAGCTCAAGCCCAAGCCTGAAGCTCATGGCTGCTTTGGCCGTGGAGCTCGACCTTGAACTCGGAGCTTGGAGTAGCCTTGGCCGGTCGAGTTTTGAGCTCAGCCTCAAACTAGTGGCAATGGCCACTTGAGCTTCGAGCTCCTGGCCATGGCGGCCCGAGCTTTGAACTCCCGTCCACGGCCGCTTGATTAAGACACTCGAGGACACGAATCGAGGCTTGAGTCTAGAGCTCAAGGTCAAAGAAACCATGGTCACCTGAGCAGCAGAGCGTCATTGGCAAAGTAAGATCGGCGAATGATTTAAATTTCTTTCTTTTCTTTTCTTTTGACTTCTTTAGTTTTTTTTTTTTTTTCTAAATCTTTATTCAGATTTAATGTTGAACAAAAATAATTCTATTCCAGCCACCAAAAAAAAAAAAAAAACAAATGCTCACCATGGACGATATTTTAATTGACCAATGAGCTCAAGCCATTTTTTAAGATGGATTTGCTCACTTGGAACCCCTATCTGAATTTGCTTTAGGTTATTTATCACGTTTAAAGAATTTCGAAAAAAAAATTACTATATATATGATGATATAATATTAAAACCTACATATTTTAAAATATTTTTCTTTTCTTCTTCCAGAAAAACAAAATGGAAAATCTTTTCTTGAAACCCAATCTTAGGTCTGTCTCTTTCCTCAATTTTGTCTTCCATATCATTGGAACTTCATAGTGGACATTGTGAACTGATGGCCCGACAATTAGATCCGTTTATTTAAACTCCTACATTTCACTTTGGTTTCGATAATGAAATACATTACCTTAGATGCAACTAATACACTTGTGATCTAAATGAGATCCATATTCGGACGACATGCTGATTTGACGTTGGATGGTACGTAATTATCTCACAACAAATCGAGGGCATCCCCCGAAATTAGGTGTATTTCCATCGGGAAGTATTTGTTAAACAAAAATGGCAACTTAATGCATTAGATAATCAGGATCGAACTTCATTTGACTGATTAAAAACCCACTAAAATCGAGAGAAATTAATTCACATCACAACATTTAATTAAGCAAATCCAGCATCTGGCCATTACCAAAAGGAGTAATTCACACAAATCTTCACACGAGCGGAGATCAAACTTGGCACTAGCGGTCTACACTTATCCCGAACCCCTCTCCCCAAAGGCAACTTCCGATTACAAGTCCCAGAAGTTGGCCGTCGCCGCCACCGCTACGGTCTTGGCTCGAGCTCTTTAGCTTTGGGATCGCATTCTTCCTCCTCTTCTTCTGCGATCGTCTCCAATCCTGGACGGCGAGGAGGAGGGAACGGCGCGAGGAGAAGAGGCGGCGCAACCTCCATCCATGAACTCATGTCTTTGCTTTGCTTCGCCGCTGCTGACATCACCGAGTTGCTTCGGAGAACTAGAATATCGGAGACTGACCTGGTGATGTTTTGTGTGTATTTTGATCGTTTTGGTAATGAAGAGGAAGATGAGAAGATTTAGGAACTTCCTACCACGACGGCAGCTTCAGTTGGTTGGTTGGTGGTGGTTAGGACAATCGGTAAATTCCATGTATACAGAATTTAAACACGTGATATTTTATGGAAAATTTGTCACTCCCTATATATATAATAAATAAATAAAACTGTAATTTTATTACCATACGTTTTTGCTTACTAACAAAGTCGTGAACATGTGATAAATAATTTCGGACACAAAAAATAACAAATAAAAGGAACACGTGATGTATAAGTAAAATGTGAATTTCGGTCTCTTTCACTTTTTTTCTTTTATTTTTTATTTTTAAAATCTGGACATATGATAGAAGTAATTTTTTGCAGGCCCATTTCTTGTCTTACTAGGAGTATGCTCGTGTTTCTTCATGGAAAATGGTCTTTGACAAAATTGGTTGGTTCTTATTTTTTAATCTTTTTTAAAGCAATAATATGGATAATACCATATACTAAAAATTAGCCTGTAATTAATGGAATATATAAATAACTAGCGTATGAATTTAACTTATAGATGAAACGAACGGAAGAGGCGAATTGTCATGGTAATCCTCTTTTGGGTATTATAATAGGAGTCCCACATGGCATCGTGCATGTCTCGTTCGAGTCTTAATCATGTTCTGTCAAATTCATGGCTCATCGTGAACCCTTTGGTAAATGAATGGAAGGGATACAATGAATTTAAAATTGTGACCTCGTATAAAGTAAATGACAGATTATAAGTCAAATATTCCACTTGCCAACAATTTTTTTTCGTATATGCTTTATTCACCTATTCAACACAATAGCCCATCGACGGACCGAAATGATCAAAATGCTCCTAAACTTTTGAGAAATTTTATTGTCCGACTTAGTGGTTGTGTCGTGCGACCGGCTTGGTTGACGGCGGCAAAAGCGAAGGAGGGCGGCGGACGAGTATTTGAATTGGGGAGGAGATGGGCTGAATGGGGAAGAAAAGCAAAGTTTGGGCTGCCGCAATCGAAATTTTACCACTTTAATTGAGAACTTTTCGATCCTCTAATTCAATTTGCCCCTTAAATAATCGAAAGGATCCCCACTTTCGTAAGTACACAAAACACACGACAAGCCAAAATTTACGAGACGACGTTCACGAATCAAAAGGTCTACAAAATCAGAAACGCAAACGCTCGAAACGCGTAGCCAAAAATTCCACTAACTCTTTTATTAATTCATTTTTTTTCAGATTGGAGCTCCACAATTTGTAATCTACAAAATTTACAAGCTGACTCTCGTAGAAAGATGCATCCCTTCCGCAAGGACGCACCCCCACAACACACATGGCTGTCTATCTCCCTCCATTTTTCATCTCTACGCCACACCGCAGTAGGAGGGGAGAGAGCGGGAGATAGAGAGAAGCCGTGTCGAGAGTCCCTAGTCATCGTCCGACTCCTCGGCGTGCTCCTCCGGTATCGTCTCGAGCGCCGGCGAGTTGGAAGGCTTGCGCGGGTGGATGATGGGCTTGGGGGCCACCTCCATCCAGGACTCGAGATTCCTCATCTCCACAGCCATCTTTTTCTTGGCTTGATCCGACTGGTGACGATATACAAATCTTCAGGAAAGTAGGAAGCTAAGGGGATGCGAAAACCAAAGTTGCTCTCCTCCTCCGAACTTCAAAGGAAGAAGAGCGACCTGGAGAGCTTTTCCTTCTCGGGTTCTTTGCCTTTCAAAAGACTGTCTCGATCGAAGGGTACTTCGGACTTGATGGGGATTCGAAGTGGAGGTGGGCTTTATATAGGCAAGAAGAGGAAATGGTCGTGCCAATAATATCAAAATAGCTATTCGATTGAACGGTGGGCAAAGGGCCAGGTGGACGACCGAGCGAGCGTTCAGCGACGGTGCCTTTTGGAATGCGAGACGGTAGGAGGAACGCGCCCGGAGATATTGGGGAGGAAAGGGATGGACGATAATAATTGATGAAAGAGAAGGGAGTTGAAAATTATGAGCGTTGGGATTTCGTTTTCATTGGAAAAGGGGCAGCGCGCGTTTCCACCCAGGTGGCAGAAATTGCTGAAGACAAGGGAGATAGTTTTGAGGATGCGACGGACGGTTGGTTATTCGACATGTGTCGTGCCTGAATTATGCATTACAAATATAGAAAATGACATGGTCGCCGTTCGTTAACCACATGAATGCGATGGATGACTTTACGAAAATTATGGAGTAAAAAAGGAGTTTAGTGGGAAACGCATTGGCCACATGTTGCAAAGTAAATAATTAGTCAAGGAGAAAAAGTATGAACCTAAGGAGGTCCTAAAGTTTACAACATTGATATTCAAGATATTAAACTATTGGAAGGAACGACCATCACAAAACTTTTTTTTTCCAATACCAAGTATGCTTTTAACGTTGGCAATTGATGCGTATCTCCAAATTCAACAAGTGAAAAACATGTGATGTAGCCCATTTCCCACGAGGTATCGTTTTCTTTGTGCCGGCCACCGTACTTTGTCCCCAGAAAGGGCCTTTTAAGGTTTGGTCTATTCCCCGTGCATAAAGCCCAGTAACTATTTCTATTGTCGATGTGAAATTTTGCATATCCCGACTGTCTTTAGGAATAGATTTGACTGGAGAAAACCCTAGAGCGCTTACCTCGCTCGTTATATTGCAAGGGTTGAGTTCATAAAGCACCCTTCTCACAGGAAAAATCCCACAGAGGATTGGTAACATAAGATCGCTTGGTCTCTTGACCTCTCGAAGAATTAAATATAGGGGAAAATTCCTCAGCGCATATCTGCTCCAACATGGCCCGAGCCATCTCAACCTATCGAATAACAATTTCAGTGGGCCGGAGATTGCTCATCAAACGATCAATAAAGAGGGGATTTTGCAGTGGAAGCAAGCCAAAATGATGGAGACGATTGAGAAGCATGCTTTCCGCAACACCCCCGGGTTTTCTCTTTTGGCTGTGCTCCAATATTATGTCAGTCCTGTAACATTTGTAAATTGACAGCTTCGGTCATCTTTCTTTTCCTCCTCAGGTGTTCCCAATGTTAAGGAGTTCTGAAGTTGTCAGGTTGTAACGAGACGGCTTCAGTCTGCACGGGGAAGGGCGTCATAAGTTCCCAATGCTCGATATCACAAACCCGTTCCTATACTCTTCTGGGACGAGACTAGACCGTAAGTCTAAGCAATGGATTTTACGACGATGTCAGGGTTCACTCCAAAACAGGGCACGGAAGTAGATGTTCCAAGCCTTTCGAGTGAGAAACAGGTCTTTCCAACAATAAAAGAGACATTAAAAAGATGAATTTCTTCGCACTTGAAGATGCGGATGGAAGTAAGGTTGTGCGATCATTTTCTCTTAAACATAAAATATCGAATCATCAGATAATATAAGGAATTCCACAAATTGTAAAGCCACAGCATAAATCGCAAGCCATTAGCGGAAAGCATGGATTATATGAACAGCCAAACGCTTAAAAGATTTTATCTAGATGCCATCACTAACCGCAGGTCATTCTCTTGATAAAGTTTGTAATAGTTACAAATTTATGAGCATTATTCAAACAAATAGCTGAGACAGTAGAAACTAGCTCAGAGAGATTAAATTTGCAGAAGAGCCTTACTAAGAACTAACCACACGTCCCAAGGATCTCAAGTATTCTTGAAACATTAACCTATCAGAAATGGTATAACCCTCTAAGACATACACCATGGCATAGTCTCATCAACTAGCATATGATTCGGGAGAGAAATTTCGGACAAGTACGCTTCCACATACATAATTAGACAAAAGCAGAGTCCCAGGCGCATGTGCAAAATCAAGAGTTAATCCTTTTTGGCATTACTTTCTAGGGTTCATAGTCATGAATTAGATAAGCTAAACCCGAGCATCAAACTTTTGACAATCACTGAGATACAGAATAGACGTGCTCAAAGCATTAACTTCACGTTTATCTAATTTCTAACCTAATTCGACTGCTTGAATAACCTTATGTCATTCATGGTGTAAGTGCTAATATCAATGGCACGCGTCTTCCACATCAATGCGGACCAGACTGTCAACAAACGAACATAAACAGATACATTACATAATGACAGCACACTCTCAAATCCACCCAATTGAACCCAACAAGAACTACCACAACTTTCCTCCACGAATAAAAATACAGAACCATGTCGATCACCGAATCAACCGAATTGCCCTCCCTAACAAGGCATTCCAGCAACAGCCGATCCTAACAAGACGTTGGCTTTCTCGGGTTCTAAAAGTTTAAATCTGAAATCTTTAAGTGTATGAGCAATCCATCATTTACCTCCTTCTAACTACACCGAACCCAATTGAATTAGAAAACACACAGCCATTGCCATCAAATAGCTAGTCTGACTATGAGAGCAGGAACAGTCGCAACGGTTTAATCACCAACATCTTTCTCAATTCCATAAACAGGAAAAGCACCAATCAAGCCAAAACAACCCCGTTAAACATGAAACATTCTATTGCATTGAGAAATAAATCATCAAACAACCTAAAAGGCTCAATGTCCCAAGATCCCTTACCATAATCAATGTCACCAACATTATAAGCAAAAAAACCCCATAAAATTCATTATGGAAACTAAAGATGACCTCAGAAGGCACAGTTGAAACCGTCATTGAACATAACAAAGCCAAAAATGAACCTTCTCAACGTCTCTCTCTCTCTCTCTCTCTCTCTCTCTCGGCACCTTAGTTCTCGGGAACCTCGACATCGCCGTCCGAGATCTCCTCCTGCAAGTCCTTCGGGTCCTTGCCGTCGACGGTGCACCCGACGGAGACGCACGTGCCGAGGATCTCCTTCACGGTCCCGCTCAGGTCCTTGGCCATGGACCGCGGCTTCATGACCCTGGCGATCTCGATCACGTCGTCGAGCGCGATGTTGCCGTTGTGCTTGATGTTCTTGGTCTTCTTCCGGTCGCGCTCCGGCTCCTTGAGCGCCTTGATGACGAGCGCCGCCGCGGAGGGCACGACGGAGACCTTCGCCTGCCGGTTCTGCACCGTGAGCTTCACCGTCACGCGGAGGCCCTTCCAGTCCTTGGCGGTCTCCTTGGCGATGTCCTCACCGATCTTCTTGGGGGAGAGACCCAGGGGCCCGATCTTCGGGGCCAGGGAACTGGCGGCTCCGACCTCGCCTCCGGTGACCCGGACGTAGACGTCGACGACCTGGGAGGGATCGAACTTCGGCGGCATGGCTGGTGGCTGGTTCGGCGGCGACGGTCGGGATTAGGGTTTCTGCAGAGGCAGGCTAGTCGAGGAGGCGCTCAGCTGGAGGGAAGAGAACAGCTTGCTTCTGGTAGAGATATATACTCGCTAGGGTTTTCGCGTGGAGCGGGAAATGACGTATTTGTCCTCGGCTGAGTTGATTTTGGGCCGAACTGGGATCGTGGGCTCGTGATGGGCAGACAATTATGAAAATGGATCGGCCCGTAAATTGTCGGCCTCATGGCTTCTGTGGATAGATGTGCTTTGACGGCCCGATTTTTGGGCTTTCGTGGAGGGCCGACAATTCGTGGTTTCCTAAACATTACGAAATAATTTCAGTATAATCACAAAGTGGGTTTTCAACTAATACCGAATGAAAACACGTCGATTTTGAATTAGGTCGTATTGTGTCGAATTTGGGGTTTTCTCTTAGTGCGTCCGTGTTGTGCCACTCTTAACGACATATTTAGATCCAATCTTTTTAAAGCATGTCGAGTTTGTATATGGGCCATTTGTAAGATTGTCATACATGTCCACTTTATCCTTATATGTTTGGCTTTTACAAATCAATCGCAGATATTTGATTATTTTGAAATTCCACGAAACATCATGAAGATCTAGCGAATTGGCCGACGCAGAGCTCAACTCATTCGTGATTCGACATTTGGATACGTTTGCCACCCTATAGGGGCCCATCGGCCTTACTAACAGGCTCAGCAGAATTTTGGGATGTTCCTTCCGCGTCAGCACCTCGAAGCTGCAAAGACGAGAAGGATTTTCTCGACAGGAGGAGCAGCCCGCACGACACGTGTCCCCCCCACCTAAAATGGGAATCCGCGATTGAGATTGGGCCCTCGTGTGCGTTTTGTCCCTATTGAGACCGAACACGTGGGCCGCGACCATCGGTTCTTAGCCAACGCACTCTCGAATCGAAATAAGATAATGTTTTGTATTCTGCGCAAGGATCGACTCACTGGCCTCACTGTTCAGCAAGTGCTCCTCATGCTGTCCATTTCGGTCGAGAGAGCGCGTGCGAGCTTATCCATTCGTGCATTATAAAAGGGCAACGCGAGCACGCTGAGCAGCGCACGATATCATAGGAGAGAGGTGACAGCAACTGGTCACCAACGATGGCTGCCTCCAGAAGGACTTCTCGCGCAAGACCCACTTACATCTACCCGCCCTCCGATCGCACCGCCGCCTACTCAAGCGCCTGTGACGATGACGATACGCCATTCGAGTTCGATGAGGCCGATGTCTGGAGCAACGACGTGGTCTCTCGAGTCCCCTCGTCTGAAACGATCCACGACAGCAGAGCGGCCACGCCCGGTTCCCGCGCATCGAGAAGACCACCCAGAAGGACTGACATTCTGTCTGACCCCAAGCCCCTGCCACCGGCAGCGGCTTCGTCATTGCCCGTCAACATACCGGATTGGTCGAAGGTTAACATGGTGCGCGACCAGGGCAATGGTGGAGGGAGAGTCGAGAGCGACGACGAAGAGGGCGAGGACGACCGAGACAGTAGGGTTCCGCCTCACGAGTACCTGGCGAGGAGGAGAGGGGCGTCGCTGTCGGTGCATGAAGGGATTGGGAGGACGCTGAAAGGCAGGGATCTGAGCAGGGTGAGAGATGCCATTTGGAAGACCGTTGGGCTTGCAGACTAATCTCATCAATCGACTTCGTCTTATACATCTATCCGCATGATTTTTGTATGGCAATAAGAGTCGCTCTCCTGGTGCTGTGCTGTCAGCCAGAGGCGACCTCTTTCAGATGTAATACTGAAGTTATGACCACTCATATCTTTTTCCATGCCCTCTTGTTTATTCGCGATCTCGAGTCCTTATATTCAACAGGCTCTTCTTCTTCCTCCTTCTTCCAATTTGTTTCCATCTAAAATGAAAAATGGAAGCAACATAGAGGGAAGAAGGAAAGTGAAAGCGTAAGAAGAACGGGAAAAGAAAGAACAGGAGTGAAGAGGAGGAGGAGGAGGAGGGGACGGTGGTTGTGGTCGCGAAGGAGTGTGTTGGGTAGGTGGCGGAAAGCTGCGGGCCATCGACTTGTTCGACCGGTAGTTCTCTTGGAGTAGGAACACAAATTATTTCTCCGCTGTCCTTGGTTCGGTCGGACGTACGAAGTCCAGAAATTCCAGCCCGCGAGAAGTCTCTTTCTCACCTTCGATGCGATTGGTACTATGGTCTAAGAAGACTGCCTACGTAACTTTCGCCAAAACGCATTACCGCTCAGCTTTTCAAAGTGTGTCGACACGTATAATTTCCAATTTCGGTGGTCTTATCTTAACCGTGCATGTGACTCTCGAGATTCGACTTGATGTGAACATTTTCGTTAACTTTACACGATAGAAAATGTTGATATAACACCGACACCGTCCATGTATCTTTTATTGCTTTTGAATAATATCGAGTCATCAAATAAATTGAATGATCGAGACTATCCATATTAACTCTTTCTCATGTAACACTTGAAACTATAATTATTTTTAACTATGGTGATAATTTGCCTTTGAACGAAACCATGGGTGCTTCAGCTCCTTTACACTCCATGGTTCATCCATGACCACCAAGATCTCGACCACGACATCAAGCGCGATAGCCATGGAAGGGCCATCCCCTCTAGATCTGGTACGCCGCTCGAAGCAACCAAAGATTAGCTACTTTGAGCTCGATGGCCATGCAAGGGCCGTGGGAGTTGAGCATCGACGTCGCTGGAAGATTGGAAGTTGCATCTCCGGGGATTCGGTAGTGAAAGCAAAAGAGGAGTAGGAACAAAAAAGAGAAAAAGATGGCGAAAAATAATGAAAAACGACGTGCAGAAAAGAAAGATACAAATTTCCGAATGTCGAGATCAACAAACTAAATTATCTAGGGGAAACTCATACTGAGCTATGTACTCAATTGAAAATAAAAGAAAGAGTAAGAGGTGTAAAAAAATAATTAATACCATAAAAAATCTCAAATTAGTATGTCACTATGGTAAATTTATCTCAATTAGTTTTTTAACCACAAAAAATATTGAACTAGTTTACATGTAAAAAATTTATTCTTTATTATTTTTATTATATTAATGAGTTAAGTAATACGTGAATGTGATGGTTTATAGGTATCCAATTTGAAATTTTACCATTTATTTGTGAAAAGTATATTAATGTATAATTTTTCATGGCATTAAATTAATTTATCATAAATATATTAATTTCGAATTTTTGATGATTAAAAATTAATTTTAGATAAAATTATTATACATATATCAATTTAAGATTTTTCGTTATATTAATTCAATAGAAAACGTAAATTCAATTTTTTTTTGCCTTTTTCAAGTCTTAGGTCAGTTTCGACCAAAAAAAAGGAAAAAAAAATTCCTTGGGTCCACAACCACTCCTTGACCCTGCAACTGCAAAGTGGAGCCGGAGCTCGTCCGGTGCCTCCGTTTGCCTCCAACCCCATGTCGGTCGGTGGCGGCGCGTCGAGGTTTTGAGCTTTGACGACGATTCGAGAGAGAGAGGGAGAGAGAGAGATGGCGAGGAGGCCGGTGTTGCTGGGATTGGCGGTGGCCCTGGCGCTCGGAGTGGCCGTGTACTTTAGGCTTTGGACCATCGACTACTCCGTCTCCGCCGGCGACGCTGAACTCATCAGGTTCTCTCTCTCTCTCTCTCTCTCTCTCTCGATCTCGAACTTTCTGCTTCATTCCGTACGAGCTCCTTCTCGATCGAACGAATCCGATGGAACTCGCGGTTGGTAAGAGGGATGGCATTCGCATTTGTTTATCCCAGTTCGATTCCTTCGGCGGTCGTTGCCATAATCGCAAGTGGCTATCGAATTTGGTTTTAATCGGAATTGCTGCATTGACGTATTGTTTGTCTTCCTGTTAAAACTCAGAGAGAGGGAAAAACCCCAAATTTTTAGCTTTGTTCTAAGACGATACTGTTAATTGCCTTCCGTTCCTTGCGTCATTTATGGTCTTCAGAGTTTCCGGTGTGAATCGGTAGACCACAACATGTCGGAAAAATGGTATCTTTTCGCGGTCTGCAGTAATGCCATGTCGCCGTGGAGTTAGATGCGGTTGGAGAATTCTGTGGATTCGAATTGTTACTACGATCCTTTCTTGGATTAGTTCTGGTTTTCTGTTTCTTTGTTAGATTCCGTCGAGATAACTGAGACTGACTGGTGACGTTGATATAATTTCTGCTTTGGTTGACTCTCTCTAGAAAACAGTTTGATCTTGCGCACCGGGAAGCGATGGATGAGTCCGCAGAGTGGAGACGGATGTACGATGAAGAACTAGAGAGGGCGAACAGGTGCGAAGCGGAACTTAGAGAGGTAGGCTCCTTCTTGCTCACCTTTCCATTTGGCATCGAGAATGTGCTAAACAACGCATGCTTTCTTCATATCTCTTCTCTGTCCTCTGTTACACATCCGGCCTCTAAATATACTTTTTCAAATAGAAGTTTGCATCGACTCCTGCAGTCTAGTCTTGAGTGCTCATTAATGTTCAGACATTTTCTAAAGGGATGAATCATTCCCGCACTATAGATTATGATATGCTGGGGAAAGGACCTCGATAGCTCTGTGCCATTTACTGAGCTTTTGCACATAATTAGCTCCCTTAAAAATTTTCGATCCTCTTAGTGAGTATCGGTCCATGGGATGCCACTAATTCATTATTAGACCTTATTACATTCTTATTGTTCCAAACTTCATGTTCTTCTTTAGACATGGATTACTGTTCCATTAGGACCTGCGGTGACTAGAAGTGCCTACATTATTCAATGAAGCATATACTGTCATTTGGATAATTTATGTTTTCTCTAAAGCAACCTAGACACATAGCACAAGCCCAGCGAGATGCGGATAAAATTCTATTCTACCCAAACCTGCACTGCGAAAAAGGAATAGTTATGTGTTACTTGCTTATCTTATGGTAGTCGGTATGTGTTGCGTCAAAAAGGAAGAAGGAAATTCACTCTCAGTATTCAATTTTACAATTACATCCTGAAGCTTGAGCAGTGTTTCTGCATCTGTTTCCCAAGAAGTTTATTCAAAGTATACTAAAGCCTGCATTTCTTATGGGTTCCATGAATTCTTTTTGACAGCTTAAGGAGTCTTTTTCAAACAAGGCAGGAGATTCTGGTCTCAGTAACTCAAAATTGGTCATGTTGCAAAAGGTGACGCTCTGCCTATCATGTTAATTTGTGTCATATTCCCGTATTATCCCATTGGCAGATAATTCAGTTCCTGAGTTTTTCTGTTTTGACGACAACTAGATTTCAGATCCGTATGCAGCCATAACAGTTTTATGCCTTTTTGCTCTTGAAGGATAATTGAAAGTGATTGTTTGTTGAATGTGGAAAAAGTAATGATGTACCAAGGCAAGCTAATTGAGGATAAGAAAACTTCCATGCCACAATTCCATGTTATTTGGCTTTTGCCCACGGGATAATTTTTTCACTTTGCAAAGTCAATCTTTTACAGGAAAAGTCGGCATTGCTCGAGCAAGTGGAAGCAGTAAAACACGAGCTTGAGGTTGAGAAGTCAAAGTGCAGATCAAGAGACGTTAAACAATGACAGAAGGTACCATACCAGGTTAAGTTGAACAGAACAGATATCTAGGTCTGAAATTTGATGGTTGATGCATCTGTAGCCAAGAGATTTCAATCGTTTTATGAGTGAGCTGACCTTGGTAGCGGAATGAACTCACTGAAGTGATATAGTTTCACACGTCGGTGGTTTTTGAGAGAAGCTTACTTGTTGCTGCTGTCATCCCCGATATTATACCATCGTCTTATCGGAATCCATTAGGAGTCTCATGCTTTCCGTGTATATTTGTTTTGTCGTATTGTTCATCCATGTATTTCATCCATCTTTCTTATTTGGGTCGAAATATTTCATCCTTACATGATGAAATTTCGTCCTCCATTTTGGTGACCTGAGAGAGAATTTTTGAGACAATGTATGGTTTTTCGAGGATTCATCACATTATTTAGATGATGCATTCTTCTGGTGGAGCTCGTCTTATGCATTGAGTTTGGAACACGGCGTTAATATACATTCACGGGAACGCAAGGCATCCTTATTTCATTAGTTTCTACGAGTAAATCCAATATGTTCAGCAAAAATACATATTGGACCAACAAGTCGTTAAAACTCTGATTAGTGGTGATTTAGGCGAGGTATTTCGCATTAGAAGTAGCATTAGTTTAGTTAAAGACTCTCCCCCCCTCCCTCAGGTAGGAGCTATTATCTCATGCCATTAGCCTGCTTTAGTATTGAGATGCCCTAAATAGAACTATGCTTGACACGACATGTTGACACATCATTTTTAGAAAAATAAAAAATTCTGATACTTTGGAGCATGTTTTATATTAAGCGTATATTTTTATATATACATAATAAATTATCATTTTAAATCAAATTAATTTGATTCAAATTCACAAATAAATAAATAATAAAAAAGAATCTAGAATGAATTTATACTAGAAATGTTAATTCATCATTTGTTGATAGCATTCATTATTTCAATTTAACAAATTCAATTACATTCCATTTCAATAATCCATAAAACTTTAGAGAAAAAAAAAAAAAGCAATCCACATTTTACTATTAAATTTAACATTAAACAATAAATCGAAAAAAAAAAAAAAATCTTCATTTGACCATCAAATATAACAAGAAATCTTTCCATCCTCATTTATTATTATTATTATTATTATTATTATTATTATTATTATTATTATTATTATTATTATTATTTTACATATTTATATTTTAACTCATTTATTGAAAATTTTTAAAATTGACATCATTCAAATCGCATGTCGAAATCCCGAACTCGCATGTTGGAATTTATCAAGGGAGTTGATCATGTGTTGGATTTTCCAACTCCTATTGACCAGGTGTCAAACACGTGTTGGAATGTTCGACATGACATAAAGGCTTATGGAGAATATAAGTACTTCTTAGGAGATGATTAACAAACACTTCAGCCTTCAACTTTCTTTCGGATAATGAAAAGGCAATGAACATGAGTAAAAGAAAAGGAGAGGAAGGTCTTCATAGAGAAATGATGCAGCAGATTGACTTCAAATATGTCACATCTCACATTTTGTCTAAAGGTCGTCACTAATTTGCCGACTATCAACTACCGAAATGATTGTATGTCTTACATGTACCAAAACAAAGAGCAGTCTTGCAAACCCAAAGGACAGAGAAAGGAAATCACGCAGGATAAATCAACCGATTTCTGTGAATGAAATTGGTGTCGCAATCTCAAAAGCAAACACTTCATTAAACTCAAAGCAAAATTCCTGTTATATACAGAGCAGAAGCAATCAGAAAGCCAATAAACGGCGCAGGAAAGAGAATTAATATGGGCTTGGAAGAAAGACGCGAAGTTGGTGGAAGACATTTTCTGTCAGCAGATATTTACTGGGAAGCCAATGACCAGAAGTTGAAGAGAAAAGATGGTGATGCCACGAACCAACTGATAAATGCCATTGCTGTGGCGGTCTCAAATCTCGCACAGTGATTCACCGCACATTTGTTAAGATCATTGCCGATAAGGACTGTGATGCCAGCTGATGCACTGGCAGCAGCAAATGTAAGAGTCGATGTAATCTGTGGAGAAAAATGGACCAGTTCAACAAATGAATGTCTACTTCAAAATGGAAATAACTTGACACATGCAGTCCAATAGTTCATATAATCCCACCATGGTTAAAAAGACCAATGCCGGCAGTCCATTAAAAATGCACTCACAAGTGGGGTTCCCTTAGGCATCGAGATATTCTCTTTTATAGGTTCATGCAACTTTTTTGAAGCACTATTTTTAACCCACAATTTCCATAACAATACCACGACAACCTATTGGATGCTGTACTTGTAATGGGCCAAGGATGCATCTCTCTTACCCCATCGCCAATGGTGAACAGGCTAACAACTCTGCAGTTACGCAAGCTTCGCTTCACCAAGAGAGCATATATATCAACAAGTGCCATCAACATGCTCCACAAACATTGCAAGCTAACAGCTGCAACCAGGTAGCTGATAAAGTAGAGATCAGGAAGCATCTGCATTAACTTCATTTACTATCTAATTATGTCTTCAAGAAGTTGAGATGTAGAACTCTTATCATATTCTCGTAGTTACTGATTTAAAACGTGTCTCAGTTCGTTCCCACTTACAAAACAATTTGACAATGTTGTCTTCTCAGCATGCCCTCCACCAGAGCAGACTGCATTTTGTTCTATCATGGTTGTGCTTGTGACTCCACTGACTAATCTAACCACATTACAGTTTACCCAACACTGCCAAACATATTTGAAAACGCTAATCTACAGGTTGTTTAGCAGTAAATCTTCACATAAAAAAACGAATCTAACCGAAGCACTGAATAGGGCAAATATAAAGGTTTTGAATAGGATCCACTAATTCTAACAAATGGACTTAGACAGAAGTAGAAGACCAGCTTTGCAACCACTGACAAGAACCCAAAAGAAAAGAATAAGCTCACAAGAAAGCAAACTGAGCACAAAGCTTTCTGCCTCGCACATATGTGGAACTTTACTCAAAAAATTCCGATGCAATCACCATTCATGAATTCTTTCACTAGAAAAATTTAGCTCCAGGCTCCAGCCAATGAGCACACACAATGTCCTAACAAAGAAGCTAAACAGACTCCCACCCAAGGCATGTCATATCACATAGAAGTCTCTTCTTTCTCTGCTCACTCAACTTCTGATACGATTTCGCCCCAAAAAATAAAAGCTCTGATGCAATCGCCATCATCTATCTTTCCACCAGCAGCATTAGCTCCACCTGATACTCAGACAAATTCTAACAAAAGGAAAACACAAAATTCTGCATAAGCTACTGCTAGAGGCATGTTAAGTTGCTCGATCCGAAGCATCTTCTACATCACAATTTCACTCTCATCGTTCAGAGTCTTACGCTCAGCTCTACAATGTCCAACAATTCAAGCCAAATTCCACTCCTAATTCGACCAAAACGCCTAAACTTCCGACACTCAATCATAAACCCCGATCGGCCAAAACCCCCCATTGAGGCGACGAATCAAGACATACAACCTAAATCGATAGATCGCACATCAATCGACCTCGCCGCTCCAAGTTTTCTTTTCTTTCTTTCTTTTTTTCTTTTAATTCCTTTTTCAAAGCCAATCGGAAGATCGTCTCGAGAGAACGACGGCGAATTATTACCGGAACGCCGTGACGGAAGGGAAGTCGCTGGTGGTGGCCATGACGCAGAGCGAGATCGCGGCGAACGCGAACTGGCAGAGCCGGAGCACGAGCCCGCCGCGCGTCCCCGGCATCCCCTGGACGTCCTTCATCCTGACCCTCGGCCCGTTGTTCTGAGCGCCCCCGTTCGTCACCGGCGGCGCCTCCACCGGGTGCACCGACGGCCGGCTCATCTCCCGCCCGCCTCTCGCCACCGACCGACCCGCTCCACGTGTTTGCTGGACAATCCGCGAACTTCACATCATTCCAAACCCTAGTTTCAGCGAGTGCGCAGAAGCAGACGAAGGTGAAGAAAGCGAGCTGAAAGAGAAAGAGCGTGAAAGAGAGAGAGAGAGAGAGTGGGGGGGAACGAATGTCGTGACGTTGACTCCAACAGAAGTCAAACATGGGCCTCAACATGGGCCCAGATGGACCGGGCTTCAAAATAGCCCCATTATCCACTTGACAAAAGTCGGTCTCACTGTGCTCGCATCGTGTCGTGTCACGTCGGTTCGTGTTATTTCTCAACCAATCTCTATCTCATTCAATTTACTTTATCATGTCGTGTGAGGATTGATGACAAGGTGCGATAAGAAATTAATGTTTGATTATAAAATTAAAAAGAGGCTTTACAGCTCACCAATTAATCTCGAGAACAGAAAAATGAAATGAGAAAAAAAAAAGAATGCACTCGACCAAAATTAGCCTCTACCGATTAGACTTTAGAACTCTCTAAGTTTCCTTGTTGCCCCCCTCTCTAGAAGACCCCAAATCCGAGGTCCGGTGGAGATCCATGTTTTTGAACATGGACACGGTCCCGGAGCCGGGATCCGAGAAGGGAGCGCCGTAGGTTGGAGGTTCGGCCTCGGCTTGGGCCTGGGCTTTCGACCTCGTCGACGACCTGGAGGAACCACCCACGGAGGAGGACTCTTTGGACTTCTTTCTCCTGGACTTCTTCGGGATGTCGGGCAACTTGCTCTTCCTCGGGGACTCGGACCCGGCTCCAGGGCCCGAGTCCTGGAGCATCCTCACCGGGTCGGACGGGTCCCTCGCAGGAGAGCCTTTCGAGGCCCGCCTGGACCCTCTCGACGATTTGTCGGATCGAGATTTGGTGGGGGAATCCGTTGAGGTGCCGGTGGAGTGCCGTCTCGATGATTTGGGAAGTTCGGGCAAGTCCCGGGCCGGGGAGCTCGGAAAGGTCGGGGTTTGGGTCCCCCGTCGGCTCGAATCTGGAAGCCGAGGTAAATAACCAGATGAGAAGCACATTGCAAAAGTAACGTAGGTAATGTCCCTGCTATCGACTCGCGTTATAAAAGTTTCGAGTCTGCTACAAGCATGGCATCGACATCTCGAGCAGACATGATCGAATGTAAAATCGTCGTACCTTCAGAACCTACCGACCGGATGGAACCGTCGCCGTTCGTGTCTCCAAGGACACCTAAAGGAGCTGAAGAAACGCCCGGCGCTGTTCTGAACTCGTTCATCTGCACGTTCAGGTGCACGGAGTCTCAAATTTGTGGCCTTCTTACGCTTTCTATTGGTTATCATATGGACTATACTTATTCTCCTTAACGCGTACTACGACATCGCGGGCAAAAACGCAAGGAAAATAGTACCCTAAGGCGACGGGATCTACTTTCCTCGCCTGAGAGCGACACGAGATTTCGCCGCCTTAGGTTTGGACCAAAGCGGCAATGAAAGAAAAATCCATGGCCTTAATTCCTGACCAAAGGCGACGAAAAAAGATCTCAGTCGCGGTGTCTGAACCAAGGGCGCGGAACAAGACTTCAGTCGGCCAAGGTCTAATTTCATCTATCTTTTGCTGGAGAAGGTTTTGGATTATCTAAGATAGACGGAGTCGTCCGTCCACCCGATGGCTCGTGGAGTAGCATAAGAAGAAGAAGATGATGAATATGAAGATGAAGATGAAGATGAAGATGAAGAAGAAGAAGAATACCCAGCCGGGAGAAGTAACAGAGGGACCATCCCATCCTATGTGAGCCACATGCTTTACATCTGTGGGAAATCCTATCTCCATTTCCTGCTCCTTCTCATTCTCTGCACATTCATCACTAATCAAATTTAGCTTCCTCAATCCAACACAATCCATAACGTATGCCGCCACGACATCCATTACCTCCAAGAAAACCCAGAAACGATCATGAAAAACACATCCGACTTCACATTGTGTACGACCATCGAATCCATCTACCGACGAGCCTACCTAATAAATTGTCCATGGAGAGAGAGAGAGAGAGAGAGAGAGAGAGAGAGGTACCGAATATTTGGGAGATGTACCTCAGGCCTTTCAAGAGGCCCTTCATTTTGGTTGCCATGGGACACGACTCCAAAGCTGTACAAGATCAATAACAAGCAACGAAGAAACTGATAGCTGGCTCCAAAGGGATGATTAGATTACTGCATCAAAGCATCGACACGATCCATCCGCAGATGCCTAAGCGCTGAAGGGAAAAGGGAGAATAAAGAGGCTGAACCAATGCAATGCAGGCGCATTAAGACAGTGTATAATTTTCTTGATCAGGTTATGCAGAAACCTGATGAATCCCTCGGAGTTATGGCACAGTAACTAGAAAAGGCAAAGGGACGTGAGAGAGAGAGAGAGAGAGAGAGAAGAGAGAGAAGAGAGAGAGTTGAAATTCCTGTGTTTTCCTTTTCTTTTCTTTTTTTGCAGAGAAATTATGTGGTTGAGGGGGGCGTTGAGAAGAAGAAGGGAAGAACTTAGACAATGGCAATTTGCTAATTTGAGGGAAGCACTTGGTTTTAGCACAATCACCATTGGCATGCGAAAGTAGGGTTTGTTAGGACACCTCGATTAGAAGCCGATCGCGATTCTAGGGGAAGCGAAACAACTCGTAATGCTCTACAGAATTTGCTACGTTTTCGCTGGCCCAACCTATTTTTGCATATGCACGAACACGCAACATGCCATCTTACGCCACAATTAATTTTTGTATATTTGAATAGGAACTTTGTTAATTCTTTTTAGAAATCTAAATAAATTTCACCAAAATCATTTTCTTTAAGATCGTGACGTGGCGTGGCATGCCATCTTACTCGACAATTAACTATTGTATGTTTGGATCGAAACCCTGTTAATTCTTTTTTGGAATTTAAATAAATTTCATCAAAATCATTTCCTTTAGGATCGTGACATGCAGATGTCATATAAACACATCTCTATCGGTCTTCCTCGTTGTCAACGATGATGATATGTCATGATGTGAGAGTATAAATTAACAAGTGAAAAGTCGGAGAAAGTTTCGACCTTGTTTTTGTATATTTTGCACGAGAGGGTCTTTGTCAAAATCTTGATCAACGGATTAGACACATTAATTAATGCTAAATAGGAGTTATCATTATATAATTTAGATCTTACGCCGGAACGACTAGACCCTTTGTTAAGATAAGGACATGAAATGTGCGACCAATTAAATTAAAGAAAAGATTGTAAAGTTCTGTACTCTTTTCGTTTCTAATGGAATTCGCAAAGAGGCGTCAAAACAATCAGCACCCGAGGGTATATTCTCGGACCAGAGGATGACATGACAAAGAAGAATATGCAGATGCTAGAAAGGGTTGCCGATGGAGGAGCAGCCACGTGGCGGATCGGCGTTCTCTCTCCCGTGCGCGAGCATTAGCAACGTGTCCTTTTCGTTTGGAGTTATATTGGACTTGACTTAGCCAGATACGAGCCAATGCCAGCATACGATATGATTGATATGATTATATTAAGCGCCCGACGGTCTCCGTTGATTCGCAGAGAAGCAAGTAAACATTTGATGAGAGAGATTAAGTAGAGGAAAATCATTAAGTGAAGGGGTATAAATGGAAAGAAAAATGAAATTGGTTGGTCTAGTACCATTTGAAGAGAAATGCTAAAGAGTACTAGAATTTGATAAACAATAGAGGTTATATTGGATTCGTTTATCAAGTGTAATCTTGCCAAATGACAGAGAACATAAGTTCTAGTCACAATAGCAAATATGATTTTAAGCCCAATTGCTAGAAAGTCCAACGGACCCAAAAAAAAAAAAAAAAAACTTGGTATATTAAAATAAAGACAGAATAAATTTGTATAAAGTTGGAATTTTTGGTAGGTTCGGCGTCAGTTAAAGAATGATTTACACATCTATTGTTGGATGGTTGATACATAGAAGAACCCAATTTCGATACCAATTCAATAGACACATGCTGCTCATCCAACGATAAATATGTGCTTTTTTTCTTTTACATCGGTAAAGTAATTGCCCTAATAATGATTAAGTTAGTTATACATTTGAGATGCTTTAACACCCTTTTTGTCATTTATGGCATTAGGAAGTGTAATTTGGTTATGATACCATACCGAGAATGATCAACCCAAAAACGTTCAAGGAAACTACATTTAAAACTTGACCTTAAGATGTTATACCAATATATATTAAAAGATGATTTATTTCTAAAGAGAGAGTAAGAAGGAAAATCAATATCATGAGTTCATTTGTTTGGCCAAAAATAAATGATTTGGAAAATATTTCATGAAAGGATCTTTTGCATTGCTTGAATAATTAGTCAATTAAAAATGTTTTTATAATCAACAATAATTTATGTTCAAATATTAATGTAATCCTATGAAAATATTGTTTGTCATTCATTTTTATAAGTGATAAAGATGATCATTTTAAGGAAAATATCAACCACAGTATTGATATTCCGAGGTGTTCCTACTATGGTGAATTTATTTCATGAAAAATTAATTAATTAAAAATACAATAGCTCGTATCAATTCCAAAAATGAATTGATGACAAATATTTTCATTATAGCATTGTTATTGATAAGGGAATCATCTTCAATTGATTTTCCGTGAAACACACACTCTCTTAGTTCGCTTTGGCTTTTGCTCATCTTCTAGGTCCTTCTCGGTGGCCACGGCCTGGGAGGCGCTAAGAACTAGAAAGAACCATGTTCCTTGGGCTCACTTTATCTGGAATAATGCCATTACTCCTAGATTTCAATTCAACCTTTGGCTGATCACCAGGAATCGCCTACCTACTTAGGTTTTTCTCATATCTTATGGAAGAATTGATTATGAATTATGTGTCTTTTGCAATGCCACTCCGGACTCTATCGACCATCTCTTCTTTGATTGTCATGTTCCTACGACTCTTGCTTTCTTTTGGGCAGGGAGATGTAATCTTCCCTAGTGCAATAGGTCTTGGGCGGACAATCTCATCTGGGCCTTGAAATTCCTTTCTGGTAAGAATTTTTTTCATTCCATTGCCCGGTTCTCTTTTGGGGCCATGTGCCATTTAATTTGGAAGAAGAGAAATAGCATCATTTTCGGGGTGAAGCGCCGGAGGTTGCGGCTTTGAATAATCATCTTATTAAAGTTGTCAATGACAAAGTGATGACCTTTAAGCAAGGTGCCAAACAACTTGAGAAACAGGAGGCTCCAATGAGGTTGGGGTTTTGACCCTTCCGTCTTTGGCAGTGGCCTAATGAGCTTGCATAGTGTTGGTGTTTCGGTTCTCCTATCTTTCATCTGGTTGGTGGTGCACTTGCCACTGTTCGTACTATGTTCCTGCCGTGTGCTGTTGCTCTTTGCTTCTAGCCTTTGTTGGGTTTTTGCCGTTTCTTTTGGCTGTTTGTTGTTTCCTTTCTGTTTTACTTCGGCTCCCTTCCACTCATCATGCTTGTTTGCACTTTGAGTGAAAGTTTTTGGCACCAGATTTTTGTATAGTTGACTATTCCTCAATATATTCTTACATTTACCAAAAAAATTATATATATATATATATATATATATATATATATATATATATTCTTTAGGAAATATGTGATTACATATCTTGAAGGTTAAGGCACACGCAGCACATTGGTAATATTGTAATTAGGGGTGGCTGGGCTGGATTATCATTTGTTTTCTACCGATTAGTCTAAACCAACCTTTCAAACTCTCAACTTCAACATAAAGAATTGAGGCGCTCGAAATGCCAACACACCCATGATCAGAGGGAAGAAGAAGAAGAAGAAGTGCCAACACACCCATGATCAGAGGGAAGAAGAAGAAGAAGAAGAAGAAGAAGAAGAAGAAGAAGAAGAAGAAGAAGAAGAAGAAGAAGAAGAAGAAGATGATGAGGGAGATCACAACTAATCAAAAACACTTCCTAATTATAGTAAGCTTGATATCCAAAAGTATGTATCACAATGATCAAAAAGTTAAGAATTTTTCAACCCAAGGGTTTGCATCTATCTGTGATGATGATCAATCGAAGTCCAAGCAGAGGCAGTGTACAAGCTCGTGTCCTTCCAGCCGAGCCTCAGCGTTCCATCCCCTTGCACGAGGCTGTAGCCCTGAGCAGGAGGGAACATGGTCAGAATCAGCTGCGCCTGAGCCATCGAGTTGGCGCTCATGGGGACCTGCATGAAGCTCCCGCTCCTCCCCAGCAGCTCGCTCCTCCAGTTCTGGAACTTGTCCTCCCCGCTCCGCCCCGGCCCGCCAATCGCCAGTATGTTGTTGATCTCCCGGTGCAGGAGCCCGTGCTCGACCTGGTGCCGGCTTGGGTCGTCAGACGGCAGGCAGGCGCCGAGCGAGTCAAAGAGGGTCGAGTAGTAGTGGAGCGACCCAACGAAGCGGTCCAGGAAGGAGCCGCCGTGCAAGACGTCCTGCTCCACCAGCGTGATCACGCGCGGGGCCAGCTCCTCAAGCAGCCTCATCGTCTTCCAGTCAGGCCCTGTCGCGTCGTAGAGGGAATGCTGGAGCCAGTGCACGGCCAGCGTCTCGCCCTGCCGGAGCTGCACTGCGTATGGGAGGTCGGCGATCTCCCCGGA
Organism: Eucalyptus cloeziana; assembly: GCA_014182715.1. Classification (NCBI taxonomy): domain Eukaryota; kingdom Viridiplantae; phylum Streptophyta; class Magnoliopsida; order Myrtales; family Myrtaceae; genus Eucalyptus; species Eucalyptus cloeziana. The sequence goes on from CM024644.1 coordinate 34,884,571, forward strand.
TTTCCTCGTAACCGGGTGGAACTCGAAGGACATCCTGAGCCGCTTGGCGAAGTTCGAGAGCTGCCTTCCCGTCTCGACAAGGAGCTCCATTGAGGCGCCCATGCCAGTCAGCCGCACGTGCGGAGGCCCCTCGATGCGCGTGGCCAGGATGTGGAAGAGGGCCGGCCACTGCAGGCCTTGCATTATGTCAAGGTCAATAATGTGGACTCGGTCGCGGCGGTGGAAGGCTTCGAGGATGGCCTGGTTGGACGTGAAGTGGGCGAACTTGACGAAGGGCGAGACGGTGTTGAAGACCTGGAACGCGGAGTGGACGCTCCTGTAGTCGACGAGGGGCAAGCAAATGCCGAGCCACGAGTTGATGACCCGGCTCGACATCGCCTTGGCGAAGTAGGCGACGATTCTCTCGGCGCACGACGGGCCGTAGGGCGAGGCCATTTGGGTCAGCTCGAGCAACATTCTATGCGCCTCGCCCAAGTTGTCCACAGAAATAGCCACGGCACACTCAAGGAGGAGCGTCAGCAGGCCAAGGCCATTGCTCTCGCTCGGGCTTGCTTCATCGCCCCAATGAACCGAGTCGCTATTGCCCTCGAGGTGGTGATGGACGGCATTCCGCCTCAGAGCCTTCCTCGGCCTCAAGTCGCTGAGGATCGACGGGATGCAATCCTCCGACGCCATCTCTGAGTCGGCGTGGAAGCCCCTGTCGGCGCCCCCACCGGGCGTCTCGGGCAAGTCGTCGATGAGCTGCTTGGTGACTTGTTCCACCCACTCGGAGAGCTCGTTCCGCTCGGAGCCGGCGCACCGGGCTGAGGCTGGGCTGGAGAACCCGCTGGAGTCCCATAGCTCAAGGGGCGGCGTCATCTCGAGAGCCCTATTCACCACTTCAAATCCTTCTTTCAGCATGGAATCGGCCTGTGCGAAGCAGCAAACCAGCAAGAACCTAGACAGAGGGGAGGGAGGGAGAGAGGGGGAGAGAGAGAGAGAGAGAGAGAGAGAGAGAGAGAGAGAGGGCTTGTCGAGAGAAGCTACACGCCCTTTATAATAAAGAGGTGAAGTGAGGCAAGGGATGACCGGAAGGACTGGCCAAAGAAATGGTCATTGATGTAACAAGTTGAATTCATGCGACTTGTTTAGTTTAGTTCCCCGAGCATGGCCGGCATAGCCAGACGCACAGATGAGGCCGACCCGCTTCGTTCCAAACCCTGCCATGTCAGATTGGTAGTGATGTTCTCGTTATTATTTGAGAAAAAGCCATAAAATAAACCTCAGACTTTTTATTAAATGTAACACATTTATTTCAATTTTTTTTTCTATAACACCAAAAACCTAAACTTATATTTTTATAACACATTCGTCTCATTTTTTTTAGTGACACCAAAAATTGTAAATTTTTTATATGACACCAAATTTTTAGAGTAAATTTGTTACGCGGATACAAGTTTTAGATTTTTGGCATTATAAAAAAATATTTTGGGTAAATGTGTCACACTATACAAAATTGGAGTAAATGTATCATATAAGTACAAGTTTTGGGTTTTTGGTGTCACAAAAAAATTTGGAGTAAATGTGTCATAGTTAGCAAAATTTGAGATTTTTGATAGCTTTTACTCTTATTATTATAGCATGGACCTTTTGTTTTTTCCTTCCTTTGAGTAGGGGGGAAGATATCTTGACATTGGTTAGACATTTTTAAATTTTGTTAATTGGACAGCGAATATGTGGAATTAGTAAGATGGGGAAAGAGCAACTACCCCACCTATTATAATTCATTAATTTGGCGGAACATAGTATATGGGGGCAATAAAATATCTTCAATGGATGAGCCATTTCATGCGTGTAAAGAAAGTTCGCTGTTTCTTTGACAAGGACATGCATCGTATCTTATAAATAAGTTCATAATATCTAAAGCGTGTAATTTTTTTATTCTGAGCTTAGGATTATAACATTCTTTTTTTATCTTGCCCTCTTGACTTGAAGCTCTACGTCTGCCTGCCGCAATTGTGATACTCCACATGTTTGGATACCTATCGACGAAATCTATTTTATGGCACGCACTGTGCGTGCACATAGCTCAAGAACAAGAGGTGATTCGTTCCAATCTCACTAATTGCATACATACAATTTCAAATTGGTAGTCACCTGCGCAAGTCAAAGACCCGCGGTTAACTAATACGAGGGGCTTGCTGGTCGTTTAATCAGCCTCAAAAATACCGGACCGTGTCCCTGATTTATGAAAAGAAAACGTGATTGTACTCTGCTGAGCTAGCAAATGTATCCAAAGCAGCTCAATTCCAAGATAGACCTACACCGGACGGAACTACACGTTGTTAATTGAACTTTATTTCATTTTCGGTGAACTTTTCGTTACACACGTAAGGAGTCACGACTGGGACGGGCGATTTATTGCGTTCCCTCCAATGTCGTCATGATCAGCGGAAGATCTCTCCGTCAATAATTGATTTTTTTTCTTCTTTTTTGGCTGTGTTTTAGGGGCATTTGCTTGAATTGACGTGTTACGATATTATGTGTCTTAAGTTAAAGACAATCTATAAGCCAAAATGACACTTTAATAAAATGAATTGCTTGTCACATCCTGTGCTCATTTGTTCAGTCAAGAGACAGATTGACCGGCAACGTTTAACTTTTACAGTAAATGAGGAACTACATAAGTACGTATTCAACTTTTGATCCCTATCTCTCTTCAAATACTTTTTTTCTGGCCAAGCCCTTATACGTTCGAATTTTCTAATCAAGTCCTTTTATTGACGGAAAAATTGTCCCAAAAATCCTAAATTTATTGCACTTTTGCTAACTTAGTCATAAACATTTTAATTGTGCCAATTGAATACTAAAATTTTCATGTTTTACTAATTGAATTCATTCGAACAATTTTAATTTGAAATCGCTAACATGGATGCTAGTTGTTTTACGTGACCTAAAAATTACTGATGTGAATGTATGATTATCCTATGTGACATGACCTGTGAGCCCTTACCAATGGCTGATGGGAGTCATTGGGCCTCGGCCAATGGCCAATGGCCCCTTCCCGACATTAAAAATAAAAAAAAAATGTAAAGAAGAAAAAAGAAAAAAATGAATTTTAAAATAATAAAGTATTATTAAACATTGTCAACGTTAGTGTTGATCATATCACATAGAATGGTTAACGTATACTTTAGTGATTTTTGATTGGCAAATCGTGAAAATGTTTAATATTCAATTGATATAATTAAAAAAGTTATGATTAAATTGGTAATAGTGCAATAAATTTAAGATTTTTTTGGAAAATTTTCTCTCTACTTACACAAAATGTTTAATAAAGTTCGTCCAATATAAAATGAAGCCAAATCCGGCTGAGCAGCTATTACAGGATGTCGATGTCAGGCGTAGATTGAATATTTGCTCTCATTGACATGTGGATGGTGAGTAATTAGAAGAATAAAAAAGGCAATTTAAAAAATAAATAAATCTAGTCACTAATCACGCCTGACGATGAGTAGGCAATATTGAATCCATATTACACTTTAACTACCAGTGAACGCGAATTGGATATGGCCAGATTTGATTGACAGAAATTGGAAGTGCATGGACTGATTAGAAAAGTAGTGACAGCACGGAACTCAAAAGTATAATTTTTTCTTCTATGCTTGGGAATTGAATTCGATTTTCTATTTTATTGTTAAAGTGGGTTGGAGTTGTTAGGTACTCAAAAACTCCAATTCCCCAGCCATAATCCATTCATATGACAAAAGAGATCATGATTCGGTACGCTGCATGTGAAGATGTCATTACCACAATGTGAGGCTATGACATTCGTTTCCTAATTCATAGCGTTCTCGAACGATTTGCGGATATAAACAATGCAAATCCATTCATTAATATCGTAGAAATCACCAGCAACATATATGGAGATATGCATGACTTTCCTTTTTTGATTTCTTTTGCCCCTGCACGTTTTGGACAAGATGACCTACTGAATTAACAGGGATAAGCACATTATCTTAAATTTGTCGTGCGAAAATGTAATCGAGTCCCAAAGTTTACAATAAATACAGTTAAGTCCTACAGTTTATTAAATTGATACAATCGAATCAATTTGTTAGCTTTGTTCAATTAGACTAATGAAAAATACTGAGTGGCATTAACCTTATAAAAACACGAAATATAAGATAATGCCACTAAGAAATGATCGAATGAGGAAATTGGTCAGGATAATGATTATTGATTAATCTATAGACCATATAAAACTATGATTAAAGATCCTTGATTCGCATCAAAAGACTAAAAATTTGCAAATCCTAGCTTCGAAAACTAAAGTACCCTTCCAAAAATAATTACAAAAAAAAAAAAAAAACCATAATTTGCCACTACTAACTCCAGCCCAAATCCTCGAAATTCGATAATAAATTGAATTGTGGACAAAAGCCAAGATTTAAGTTAGCAAAACAAGAAGTAAAAACTCAAAATAGGAAACAAAAAAGAGAGAGATATAAAAGGGGCGTCAAAAGAACTTTAATTTGCCCTACTTCAGTGGACCATATTGTTACTATTGTCGTCTCATCGTCACCTAGGTGTGCGATTGTCCTCACGAGCTGTCCACCTACCCACACGTAGACTGCAAGGAAACCCAAGAGTATGGGGCTCGCCGGGATCCCTATGTCTATGAATAAAGTGGCAATGCATCGGATGAAGGTAATATCCGGAAAATCCAAATCCATGAAGTCGGAAAAGTGCCAGGTGAGGTCCACGAGTACTCCATAACTAATGGAAGTAGAAGTAGGAAGGGTCAACATAATTTCTATTAATCTGAAAAGGTAAATCAACAACTAGTAAACCTAAACCTAGCAAGTAGAAAGTCCATCGGTCTATACTACATAAACCAATCACCGTATTGACAAGGATAGTCTCAACATAAAGTATAATAAATCATTTTCAAACCAATTTGCTTGAGAACCTTTTTCAAAAGTAACATAGCATATCAATAAAAGCAATAAATTTTCCCAAATAGGTAATCGGTAGCTCAATTAGAATTCTAAGTACTAAAGCTATGTTCAATATGGATTGATTTTGCCATCATTATCCGGGGAACCCTATTACCTCCCTGGCATCTCGCGCCCATCCGACATTATAAAGGTGTGACATCCTCGATTCAAAGCCCCCTCTTTAGACTGCAATACATGGACTAAGGATCGGTACGTTAGTAATGGAAATAGGCTATGATTCAATTCTAGATATTGTTCATGAGCTGACTAGCTGATTAGGGGCTAGGCAATTCATAATCGGGATTGCGATAGACTAGAGCAATCGACCATAAAAAGACCGTTCGACCATAAGGATCGTTGTGGACAATCACGTGTCATCACGAGTTAGTCAATGGATGGGTATAGATCAATTCAGCTTAAGTATATACTGGTTGTGAGTGACACTGCATGGTCAATGCATTGTTCGTGAATGACCCTAATACAATCCTGAATGACCATGAGTCAAGGCAAGCTGATTGATCTTACTTGATTACATAACAATTGAGGGTCATTCATGAATTGACCAAGCTCGATTGAAAGTTGCACGTAGAACCCTAGATAGGCATTGGACTTAGTTTGAGTCTAATCGCATGAATTCTGATAATGCCACCTAAATTCATGTAGGTTGCGTTAAAGTCGTTTCCAATTGAAATTTAGCCTCAAACCCTGATCCAATAGCGGGTATCAATTGTAGATGCTACCAAGGCATTTCTTTCCATTTAAAATATTTTTAGTAAGCCTGTTAGTGCATTAATTAAGGAGATGCACTAATTTGACTGTGTAGATCTTGATGGATCAAGATGTGAGTCCAATTTACCCTATTAAGATTTAAATTGAGGTGAGACAAACTTTGTTAAGTCATGCACACCGTAGGTGCCACTTTTGGCATGAATGGGAGGAAAGGACCAAATTGCCCTTTAGTCTAGCCAATAATTGAGTTGTAAGGAAGCCATTGATCTTGGATAAGGCACATGGCTTAATGTAAGGCCAATATGTGTTATTGAATCTCAAAATTGGGGCAATGATGAGAAGAAGAACAATAATGCATGTGGCATTCATACTTGATGGACAACCCTCCCCTATAAACTTTCTTCTTCTTCTTCTCTCTCTCCCCCTCTCTCCCTCATCATTCTTGGTCGACCCTCCTCTCTCTCTCTCTCTCTCTCTCTCTCTCTCTCTCTCTCTCTCTCTCTCTTCCCCTCATGCCCACGCCCCTTCACCCGTTTGCGCCGCCCCTGGATGCCATTGCTCACCTGGACGTTGTGGCCACCGCTACCATCCTCGAGATGCTCATCTGCAATGTCCACCACCCTTGCTGTCGCTTATGTAGCACTGATACGGACATGCGACACGGCATAATACACCGATACGTTATTTCTCAAAAAATAGAAAATTCCAACATGTTATATATTAAATATATTTTTTTATATATAAACGCACAAATAACTAAATAATAATAAAAAGAGCCTAGAATTAAGCTATACTAAAAACATTAATCATATATTCTACATTCTCATTCAATAATCCATAAAACTTAGAGGAAAAAAACAAGTATTCTATATTTCACTATTAAATTTAACATTCAACAATAAGAAAAAAAATCAACATATCACCATCAAATATAACAAGAAGTTATTCATTCATATTATCCACTTCTTCTGGGGAAAAAAAGAAAGAAAAAAGAAATACAACAACAACAAACTCCATCTCCAGCTTATCAAGTAAAAGACTTGCAATTTTAAGTGCCCCAACACCTTCAAGCATGTCAAATGTATCTCCGCAAGTATCCCACATCTTGGTATCTTCTTTTGCATATTGTGGGATTTTTCTTGATAGAAAGACGAAGGTTGCTGTGAATGAAAATTAAATCTTCTGCATGTTTTTGGATCATCTTTCTTCTTCTCATCAAATGCATAAAGGAGTAAGTATTTCAATTACTCTCAGCACATGATAAAAATAAGGTTGTGCAAGAAGTTTTAAGATTATGCTTTGAAGCATCAGTGCACATGCACTATGATTAACCCACCATGCCTTAGGATCCATAAACTACTGATCTTGAATGGAATCAAAATCTTTAGAATTCCCATTTTTACTCGTAAAATCTACATACTCAAAATTCGCCTTGTTGCGCTCATCCAAGCTAGAAAAGTATTTCCTAAAACATTTTAGTCTTTCTTGGTTAATCTGATTATTCTTATATAGAATAACTCGAGTAAGATCTTCATTGAGCCATTGATTACTATAGTATTTTTATTTAATAAAATAAAATAAAAATAGTAATAATAAGTAAGAGGAGTATTATATTATCATATTAAATAAAGAATAACTACTATCTCATACAATTTTAGAACTTACCTAGGATTTAAGGCATGTGCCAAACAATGAAGTGAAGCAATGTTTTTTGTCCAATAATCCTCAAGAATTGTATGAACCACCTTATAAAACGTGAACTCCTCATCTAGCCTTTTCACTTCATATGCATATATAGCTTTCTTCACTTTTTCGATCATTGAACCCCACATATCATAAACTAAGTGAAGACAAGATTTGTCGGTGCCACAAATTCTAAGCATGTCATAAATAGGAGTTCTGAAGGAAAGTATATAATTAATCAAATCCTACCAAAAATCATCCAACATCTTCTCCTTGTCAAACTTAACTTTCCCTTGATTATCATCTCGATAGATATTCCATTTATCACAAATCATCATGTTTTAAAGACCACTTTTTATTAACTTGAATCTCCTAAGCATTACAATCATCAAAGTAAAATGTGTATCCACTACAAAAAGCAACTTTAAGCTAACAAACTCATTGAATATTATTAATCTTATGAAATGATTCATGATGAAATGTTTGATTTGCATAATTTCCTTAATAATATTCGAAATTCAACTACATTCTTCATAAACTACTTTATTGGTCTCCGTATTTTTTGCGGCACAAATGTTCTTCAAAGCTAGATAAGAGTGTGTACCACACAAGACGTCCACATAATGGATGGAAATTCTTGCTCAATGAGTTGTCCTTCACCCTTATAATTTGAAGTATTATTCATAATTACTTGTACTACGTTCTCATGCCTAATTTCATTGATAACTTCTTCCAACAAGTTAAAAATGAAATGCATTTCCTTTGTTTCTCCCGAACAATTAACGATTTTATAAATATTGGTTCTCCATCCAACACTACCATAATATTTAATAAGCGGTCTCCTTTGTGAGTCACTCTATGCATAACTCACAATACTTACACCATTCTCCTTCCATATGCTTTTAATAGGTGCACATAATCTATCAATATTTGCCTTCTCTTTTGCAACAAAATAGTTCTTAACAAATTATATTTCGGTGGTACATGGTGGTACATATCCCGCAATATTATGATTAGTGGCATAAGTGAAAGCAGATTGAAAGTAAGGGTTCCTTATTAGATTAAATGGCAAGCCCGTGGAATAGAATACCCTAGCAATCTCATAATCTAGACATTTCCGTTAAGTCATGTTGAATGCATCCTCAAGTGATTTTCACTTCCAATTTTCCTTTTTTTGAAATAAATAATGAATCCATTCCATCACCACCGTAATTAAGTGAAAAACTAGAATGATCAAAAGTACATTTATCGATGCAATACTCATTAATTTAGCATTGATCTCTTCCTCCAATCTTTCCATATAAAAAAGATCTTTTTTTTTTTTTTTACACTTTTGTGCATTTTCCAATTCCTTTTTCACTTACCATCAAGAAATGGCCCCTCACTCTCATGTATGAACTCCTAAAATCTTTTTAACAAAAATTACATCTCCAAGACAAGTTTCTCCTACATTGCTATGATTAACCAACTTAGTAACATACCTTCATAATTGTTGTTTTACAACTTCATTGCTAGAGGCAGGTAGTTGTGTACTCGAAATACTATTAGTTATGCTTGAACTTGAAGACATTCTACAAAAGAAAAAAAAAATTACAAAAACTATAAGTTTAATATATATTAAAAGTAAATGTAATGGCAAAAAAGCAAATTTAAACAAATATAAGCACATCCATAGAAACAAGCATGTTATTATCAATTGCCACAATGTTTCTTAGTTAAAGTTAACTAAGAAAGATCGGTACCAATCAAAAGCACGTTGTGGAAAGCAACCAGAAGGAAGCAGCAGTAATGACCAGCAGCAAATAACGAAGATGATGGCATAGCTGCAGCGGCAAACAACGGCAAAACAACAACGGACAATAACAAACAACTGCGAACAACAATGAGCAGCAATAGACAACAACAAGTAGTAGTAAATAAAAGCGATGAGTAGTAGAAATTGATGACGAATAGCAACCGACAATAGCAAAAAAGTAGCAAACAACAGCAAATAACAGAGATGATGGCATAACAGCAGCAGCAAACGACAGCAAAATAGCGATGAACAATAGTGAACAATAAAAAACAACAATGAGCACCAATAGATAGCAGCAAGCAACAATAAACAAAAATGCCTAGTAGTAGAAATTAATAGACGAACAACAACAAAATAGCAGCGAATAGCAATGAGTAGCAAAAATTGTCAACGAATAGCAATGACTCATCTAAGGACTGAAAGCTCAATAAATTGATTGCATTATGGTGTGTCTAAAGGAATTCAATATCGTGAGATCGCTAAGGAAGAAGAGCATTATAAACTAAATGCTTTCTAGAATTTAATCAAGTAGGTGGTGGACAATTGCGAGCTGCAACGAGATGAGCACACAAAATTATTTATCAATTAGATTGAACCACAGCTTCCGGGAAAGCAAGAGTAAACACATGAAAATGACCCAAATCCCCTCTTTCTCTGAACAAGCTCTAGGGTTCACAAAAAAATCCAGATCGCATTGCAAAAAAACCCCTAATAAAAAAAGAAAGCAGAATAACATAACTTGCTAACCTAAGATGAGCGAAATGAGATCAAATTGCGAGACAGAGGTGGAGGCACTCAGTTGGGGTGATGGCTTGATGCTTGCGAGAGGTGAAGGCAAGGTTCGAGGTAGCTATGGCGGTGGGTGGGATGGAGGCGCGGAGGGTTGTAGCATGCAGCAACTATTGGGGTGGGCTGTGGAGCCGGCAAAGCAACATTGGCGAGAGGATGAGGGTTTCAATCAACTGAGGAGTGAAGACTACTCACAGCCATGGTAGGGAAGGAAACGTGAAGTGTGAGTGTCACTGAGAAGTGTTTTCTTCTTTAAACTTATATTTTAATTTTTTTACATATATTTACATTTGGACCCCTCAAGTATTGAATTTTTTTAAAAATTAACCTTGTGCGTGTCAGAGTCGCTGTCAAAATTTTAGATTCGCGTGTCGGAGAGAGTTGACCACATGTCAGATTTTCCGACACTTGTTGACTGTATGTTGGAACGTGTTGGACACGTGTCAGAGTGTGTCGGACATATGTCAGAGTGTCGGGCACGACACAAAAGCTTCCGAAAAGTGTCGATGCTACATAGGTCGTCATTGGTTGCCACCCCAACGAGTTTTTGCTCGCTTAGCCATTGCCCCAAACCTCACCCGAACACCCCTCGACTCGGTTGTAAGTAGATTTCATAAACGTCTGCTAAGCCTTGTGTTAAGCGACTCAAATTTAGGACCACTCTTGCACTTTTGGACTATCTTAGGCTAAGGAACATCATGTGCTTATTTTTGTATGGTTTGCTTATGATATGGTTGAATTATATCACTCGGGATTGATTGAGGAACAAGTATGTGAAGGTTAAGGTTGCTCGGGTTTGCCATAAGTTATGGAAATGGTTACTTAAGCTAGACTTGTCGTGATGATTGTCGTGGATTATTTGTTATGGTTACTTATGTTTGATTTTCTTATTTGGATGCCATGGATGATCATACGAGTGTTTTATGATATGATCTTTGCATATAGATGTCCATAGGGCATGGTCGATGCTTGAGATTATATCTAGCTGCCGAATCTAGAACAACATTGGTTCTTAGACGTGTGTGGAAAGTGTGTTAGGCTGGGTCATTCTCTAGGTTCGGTGATATTGAAGCGTATCATTTGATCCGAGTTTGACCTAGGCCGATACTTGAGTGTCACGAGCAAGCCATGATTTTAGTTTTTTGCTCAACATGCTTTATTGTTGCATAAATAATAGGTCATGCTTGGCATGCTCTTGGGGCATTTATATTTGGACTAATGAGAAAGATAAAACCGATTGTTTGAATACTTGATTTGTGTGGTTATACAAGGAATGTCATCCCTTATAGATTTCGGGACGATGCCCCCAAGTAAATGAGATGCCTTATTAGTGAGAACGAGATGATGCCCCTATGTCAGCGGGATCCCCTCACGTCAATGAGATGCCATTCGCGGGATGTGTTATAAATCGGAACTATACTTGATGGATTTCAGATGCCATGCTTGAGAGAGCGGGATGATATTTTGGAGGATTCCAGAAGAGCCGTAGGGTTTCGGTTATGTGTGATTAATAACTAGACTCGAGATAGCATGGTAATATGAGATGCCATGTAATTCTTGAGGCATTAAATGTGTGTGGAGTGTTTGAATGCTATATGCGTATTTTGAAAGTGATATTATGGCTTGCACATGCATGTCATAATCTTACATGAGGTGCATGAGACACATGCGTGATTTAAATGTCATTTTAGTGACTTAAAAGGCATATGCATGCTATAACCGATCTTGTTTATGAATTGAGAAGCATGGGGATATCTTGCAGGTTGATGTTTGAGTTTTAAAGGTATTGATAATGATATGGATACTCATATCCATCTCATGTAAATATTCTGGCTATTATTTGCACTAATTGTAACTTGTATGAATTTGTATACCTTTATTTAGGACAAGAAAGATTTAGGTTGAGATTAGATCTCTTCCTATTCATAATTAAGGCAAGGCTTAGGCTTTACTATTGATCTGCCATTGATATATTTAGGTCGAGGAATTGCAAGGCTCCGATGCGAGGCATCTGCCTATACAAGGTTTTGGATATTTACTTATTAAGTTTTCAACTTACTGTTGTTGTTTAACCTTTTCAGGTCGATAGGTATATACCTTTTACCGCACCGCTTCATGAGCTTTGGAGTGCTTGTTTGTATGGAAACCACAGTGATAGATGCATTTAGGGAGGATGCTATCTTCCGATGAGTCACCACCACTGTTTGGGTTGACAAGGGGTATCGCGATCTCGTTCTGCATTACTATCGGGCATAGTATGTGTGGTTTGATGAAGAATTGTTCGGACCCCTCTATGGGTTCCATGATCCCCTTGGATTGAGCGAGGACGCAGGCCCGCTAGACAGCCCGGTGGATGACGCTTAGGTAGCCAGTCTAAGTAGGGTAGTCGCTTTTGCTTAGATCTCGGTAGATGAGATATGTGACGTCCCAGGCCATCACTTGTTAGATCCTGGACCATAATCTTATATTCTTTTTATGCAAGCGAAAGAGTACATATTGATTGACATTCTTAATATAAGAAAATTACACTCAAGAGCAAGTTTTATAAATACTTTATTCCATTTTATTCATCATAACTACGTTCATATGAGGAAAATAATAATTTGATAATCACAAATATAGCCAAAATACATATTAAGATGACCAGAACAAAACACCTAGGAGGCCAAAAAACTGCCTAACTCTTTTACCTAGTAATCTTCCTCATTCATTACGTCACTCTCTACTATGCACGCCTCCAAACTCCATGCCTAACGCATCACTAACGGATAGGGCCATACAACCTTCCGTTCACATTCAGGTACACAAACACAAAATGAATAGGAAAAGGATTGGGGCGCCCATCATTTAACCATACAATGCAAACATAATAGGTTAAGATAAAGTCGGATCCTTAATCTTTAAAGTTCCTATATGCACGCATCACGTGCATTGGCATACCATCAGTAACCAATGGTGGCACATTCATCGCTAATATTCTGAGAGGGAAAAATAAAAGATGAACAATAATGCCGAGTAAAAGATAAAATATGACATTAAATAGCAAGATCCTATCTTCGCTCAAAAGCAAACATAGCTCAAATTAGTTAATCATCAGAAATATGGACAATTTCTAAACAGGATAATGTCTAGAGACATTGAGACAAACCATCCCAACATGTCATAGTAAATAAATTGCATGAAGATCACATCATTGGACACACACGAACCCTCACACATGAACTTGTTCATGCAGTACATGACACACACGAATTTATTCATGCAACAAGCACACGCTTTTACACCATCACATATACTCATCTAAATAGAACCAATACGCGATACAATACGATACGATATGTCAACATGTCATTTCTAAAAAATAGATAATTTTGACACGTTGTGACACGTTATATATTAAATGAATATTTTTATTTTTAATTAATTTGATTCAAATTCATAAATAAATAAATAAATAGGAGCTTACAATGAATTTACCCATATTTGGAACATGTTTCTAACTTTAATAAAAATTATCAATGAAACTAATGACTAACAAAATATTAGAATCAACTTATTTAAATAAATCTATGATTTTCTATAATGATCAAAGTTTAACATTCGATACTTTATATTTTGAAATTAATTTTTAGCCCATTTATTTATTTTTATGACAAAATAGCTTTTGTTGCCAAAAGATTATTTCCCTGCCTCTTTTTTCCCCCAAACCCTCCTCTCCAAAAAAATATTTCCCTCCCTCATTTCTCTCTCCCCCACCTTACCTTAACCCCCTTCAGTTTCTTTCCCTTGTCTCTTCCCCCATCACCTATCATTTTCCTTGTCTCTTTCTCTCCCCAACCCCACCCCCTTAGTTTCCTTTCTTTCCCCTGTTTCTCCCCCAATCACTTGTTATTTCCCTCGTTTCTCTCTCCCTCCACCCTAACCCCTCGAGCCCCTCTCTTCGCCCCCATTTTCTTTCCCTCATTTCTTCCCCATGTCCTTGTCGTTTCCTTTCTCGAAAATTAAAGTCATCCCCCGCCCCTCCCTTTGTTCTTGCTAAACCCTAACCGCGGCCTCCTCCTTCTCGCACGATCATCTCTACTCTATTTCGGTTGCCTCATTGTAATTGTTCGTCGCCTCACTTCTGACCTTTCCTCCTTCGTAGCTGTAGCCTCACCGCCAGCCCTCCATTGTAGCATCGTAGTTGTGGCCCTCTAGGTAGCCTTAATCTTTACTCTTCCTCTGGCCCTCCCTCGCCATTGCTCGTGGCCTCACTTAAACTTTCTCGGCCTCTCCTCCACCCTCCATCGTCTTCTCCAACAATCCTCTCTCTCTCTCTCTCTCTCTCTCTCTCTCTCTCAGACATGTGTCTTGGAACATGTCGAGAAAAGTTGATCATGTATCATAAAATCCGACACGTGTTGACTACGTGTCCAAGTGTGTCTAACATGTCAACACGTGTCGGATACGACACATAAGCTTTCGGCAATGTGTTTGTGCTTCATAGGTACTCATACACCTTGTGGATTAATTTGAATGTGTGAACATTTTATTTTCACCCTCAAAATGGATTTATCCGAGATGCTAGCCAGATCCATCCGAGTCACTTTCGAGTTGCTAGCCAGACTTTCAAGGGACGCTAGCCCTAGGCATCTCCCTCCGAGGTATCCCACCATCCAAGGGTTGTTGGCCTTGTGATTTAAATCGAGGTATCTTAGACCACACAGCTTGGGACATCCCCACTTCCCGAGGGCCTCATCGAGACATTAGCTGATGGAATATCTTTTAGTTTAATTCATTTACACATTTTACTACACCACTATCTTCCATTAAGGCACACTTATAACACCACCAACACACATATATACCTCCACACAGTATGCTCATGTGTCGAAATCACAATGCCACACCATGTATGAGACATGTTGTCATACACTATCATTCCAGCCTATTTCATAGCAATTCGTGCACATATAATAAACACCACTTGTGCACTACCATCAAGCACAGATTCACAGTATGCTGGACTTATCTACCATCACAGTATGCTGGACTTATCTACCATCACAGAATATGCATTTTCCAACAAGAGAAATATCAAAGACAACAACTAGACCACAAATGACCCTTACCGACAAAACCAAGCCTGCTAACAAGGCTCTAGGATTAAATTCGGAAACTTAATTAAATAAGTCCAAAAAATTTATAAAATTTATTATTTTATAACCAACACTTAAGCAAACATTTTTCATGATGAAAGCTTAACCGATTCCTTCTAGAATAAGAGCAACAACTTACACAAAATAACTAACAAAAAAGTTTCAGTATCCAGAATACAAGTTCTTAAAACCAGCCCGCTTTCAAATTTTAAACTCATTTATTTGCTTTGAAATTTGACTATGTTATACTTCAAAATGCCCCAAACAAATTTTGTAAGAAACCATTTTGAAAATCGAATCATAAAACTTGGTAAAAAGTAAAAACTCGTTGAACACCAAAATGTCACGGATTCTAGCACAAAACAACTTACTGACTTGCATGCAACGAAGCTAGTAACTTGGCTCTTTAAATCCAAAAAATCTCAAGTAAAATATATGTTATAAATGAAGATGTTTAAAACATTTTTCATGTACAAAGCTACCACAAATTTGCAACATATTTCAAATCACAAAATCAATAAGTACAAAAGGTTCGATAGAACAAATCCTAAGAAGAACCTACCTCAACTTCTAGGATCTCACCTCATGCAAGCTTATCATCCAAAACTTTCAAAAAAAAACCTACATGCAAGACCTCTTACATATCATAGAACACATGGAAGCTAAGATTATCCAAGGATCTAGCTCTTATGACCCAAGAATCCACTAGATCAAACTAATCCACCCTCAAGCGCCGAGAGAATGTCAAAGCTTAATAACTAGCTTCTCCCTTACCTAGTTTTAGGACTCAAAAATGGCTTCCTCAAGTTGTCTTGAAGGCTAGTTGTTCCTCTGCTTGCTGGTCCCTTGAAGAACAGCAAGAAAATGAGAGTTTTGAGGAAAAAAGAGAG
Organism: Eucalyptus cloeziana; assembly: GCA_014182715.1. Classification (NCBI taxonomy): domain Eukaryota; kingdom Viridiplantae; phylum Streptophyta; class Magnoliopsida; order Myrtales; family Myrtaceae; genus Eucalyptus; species Eucalyptus cloeziana. The sequence continues at coordinate 34,900,574 of CM024644.1, forward strand.
AGAGGGGCGTTGGGCAAGTAAAGGAGAAAAAGGAAGAAGAAGAACCAAAGAGAAGGAAGAGGAAGGGAAAAGTGAGGGAAAATGATTGCAATCCTTCAAAATTTTCCCCTACTGGCAACCATGTGAGAGAAAAGATTGGTTGGGGAAAATTAAGGTAATCATGAGGGCTAAGTTGGCAAATTGTAGGGGGAAGGGAAATCCAAGTGTAATTTTCTTCACTGATTGCCTCAGCTTCTTCGCTAGAACTACACCATTTACTAAAGCTGCATCAGCAATATGAATTTTAAGTTGAAGATCTTGTGCTTCTTCAACATTTGGTCTTGTTCTTTTTCTTGATTTTGTTGAGATGGAGATGAGGTTGGGGTTGGTGTTTTGGTGAAACGAGTTCTCAATTACTTATATGGCCATTTTCACATTTGATTATTGTAGGTATGAACTTATTTGTGGGCATGGTCCTATGCTCAAGTCTCATCTTGTCTTTTTCTAACATCAATGCATGCCTTTTTTGACATTAACGTATTGACCTTGTTATTTGACATTAGCATATGACTATTTTAGGATGATGGCTATGGTTGTTTCACTTGGATTCAACTCCACATTTGATGACAAAGAGATAATTTCCTAATTGAAGTTTTAGAAGGAATTGATGGCTTAGAGAGTAGAAATGGTGGAAAACAAGTTAAGTAATATTGAGCAATAATTCAAATCTCCACACAGTATGTTGCTGGAAAGGATTGAGCATGTGGTGAACATGAACAATAATGTGGAAGTTGAAGTCTTGAGCCAAAAAATTAAGAGACAGACATAATATATAGTTGTAATGAGTGACATTATTGTATAGTGACCATTGTTGAAACAATATGTTGGTTTCTACTTGGTTGTTAATTTTTATAGGAGGGATTGCTCCTAAGACATATGAATTGATGTATGTCAATTGTACTAGAAAATGTGATTTTTATTTTTCAAACTAATGAGTTGACGTGTGTTAAACACTTATGTTGTTGCACATCGATTAATGCGAAAATGTGGTTTTTCTAGCATCCACTACATAAGAATGTTGGTGGTTGCCGTCACTTTGAACTCTTTGGATGTTGTCCAAGAATGTGCATATAATATTTAAGGATAACATATTTCTTTCCTCGGAACATATCTGGCCATGCTTATTATAATAAAATTACTCTCTTTTTAATGGAAAAAGATCCACCTTGATGTATGTTTTGGTTTATTAATTTGTTAATATGTATTGAATACATTATTCTTAATGTGAAAATATAAAAGTTACAATCATTGTTTTTTTCTTCAATTTTAGCAAATTAAAAAAAAAAAACTTAAATTTGTCGTACCAAAGGACTTTTCAAATATATATTTACCATACAGTATTTCTTAAAAATTATTTTTCAAGGGACTTTTCATTTATAATTTAAACGGTTTTTGCATTTCATCGAACCTCTTTATGTTAAAGGCCTTTGCATTAATCTAAAGGTTTTTCCTAAAAACCAAACCAAACACACCAATTATATAAGAGTTCGATTAAAAATCCTCGATTCACGAAAGATTAGAAATTGTGAATCGTAGCTTGAAAAACCAAAGCACCCTTCCAATAATAATCACAAACCAAAAAAAAAAAAAAAAAAAATTTGCCACTACTAACTCCAGCCCAAATCCTCGAATCCAATAATAAATCGAACTGCGGACAAAAGCTGAGATTTAAGTTAGCAAAAACAAGAAGTAAAAACTCCAAATAGGAAATGAAAAGGGATATGTGTAACACAAGTCCTAAAACTTATAAGGAAAGTGCAATTGAGTCCTAAAACTTATAAAAAGTGCAATCGAGTTCTAAAACTTGTCAACTTGGTTCAATTGAGTCCTAAAGTTAACACCGTTAGATTTATTAACGGAAAATGCTGACGTGGCGCTCACATGGCATTTTAAATGATTTTTTATTATACACGTGGCTTTTAACATTATTTTTATTCTTGTTTAAATTAGATTTAAAAACAGAAAAGGAAAAGCTAAATTTATTTAAAAAAACAAAACTATGCAAACAAAAAAAAGCACCGGTGGTGCTTCCGCCGCCGCCCATCGCCGGAGTGGCCGGTGACGGTCGCCGGCCCCGGGCGGGGTGGCCGGCCCTTGCCGGCGAGGCCTCACCGGCCCGGGCGAGGGCCGACCACCCCGCCAAGTCGGGCGAGGAAGCTCGGATCGGGCACGCCGGCCCTCACGGGGGCCGGCGACCATCGCCCGCCCAGGCGAGGCCTCGCCGGCCCTCGCCGGGGTCGGCGATGCTCGCCAGATCGGGCGTCCCGACGCGGGATCGGGTGGAGTCGTCGGTGGCGGCTGGGCGACGACGGTAGTCCGGTCGTCAGGGGGGTCAGTGGTAGGACGTCGGGGAACGGTAGCAGCCCAACACCGCAAAGGGTCATGGCGGTTTTCTTTGGGACGGCGGCACGCACGGCTTAGCGCAGTCCGGTGCGGCGACGGTGACGGAACCCCCGCCCTCCGGAACCCACTCACTCAGATCTGGACAGCGTCGGGGCACGGCGTCGGGAGTGCGACGGAGCTGAATCGAAACGCCCAGATCTGGGCAAGCATCGCCGACCCCAGGCGAGGACCGGCGAGGCCTCCCGTAGGGAGGGCGAGGGTCACCGGCCCCCCGTGAGGGCCGGCGTGCCCAAATCTGGGCGTCCTCGCTCGACCTGGCGGGGGTTGTCGGGCCTTGCTTGGGGCCAGCGAGGCCTCGCCCAGGCGAGGGCCGGCCACCCCGCCTAGGGCGGCGACCGTCGCCGCCACTCCGACGATGGGCGGCGAGCTGCTGGCTGCGACGGAAATGCCCACCTAGGTGCCATTTTCTTTTTTTTTTTTAACAGTTTTGTTTTTTAAAAAATTTTAGTTTTTCATTTTAAGATTTTAAATCTAATTTTTAAAAATTTTGAATAAAAAATAATTTAAAAAGCCACGTGTATAATAAAAAATCATTTATAATATTACGTCGGCGCCACGTCGCATTTTCCGTTAGTAAATCGACGGTGTTAACTTTAGGACTCAATGAACCAAGTTGATAAGTTTTAGGTGACTCGATTGCATTTTTTGTAAGTTTTATGATTTAATTGCACTTTTCTTAGTTTTAGGACTTGTGTTGCACATATCCCAAACGAAAAAGAAAAAGAAAAAAACGAGAGAGATATAAAAGGGGCGTCAAAAGAAGGTCGCGCGTAGAATTTCAAGCTCCGAAGTTCCTCCTCCATCGGAGAACCGCGAGGGGCGGCGCGTCCAATCGCTCCGACGGGAGGGAGGGAGGGAGGGAGAGAGAGAGAGTGAGAGAGAGAGAGAGCACCGCCTCGAGTGACCGTCGTTGCATTCTCCGATCCTCCTCTAGGGTTGATCGAATCGACGCGATTCTTGCCGCCATGGAGGATCAGGACGGGATTCTGCTGAGCAGCCTCGGCGTCGTCTCCGCCAATCCCGAGGACATCGAGCGCGACGTCCTCGCCCAGGCCTTTGAGGTACGCTTCCCTCATCTTCGGGCCCCCCTCCCGTCGATTCGATCGGATTTCCTTTCCGCCGCGGATTGCGCCGCGTGCCCCGTCTCGCGACGCTGAGGAGGATCGGTAGTGTTAGTCCGGCTTATGGTGAGGAGAATCCTCCGCGGGCGTTGACTGCTGTTCCGAGTTCGGCGATATCACCGCTTGCTAGGTTTTCAAGTCGCCGGCTCTCTGAGCTGACCGACATTAGCGCAGTGGCGAAAGCTCGATACTTGTAAAATTTGGCGTTTGCGATCGGTCTGCTTCACCGTGTTTCGTGAATTGTGCGTCCGCCTGAACACAATGACAGTATGAATTGGAGTGGGATTCTGTCTCGCGCTCCTTCTCATAGCTTCCTGAGAAAGGGAGTGGTATCGTGGGTTTTACATTGCCACATGTCGTATATCTTGGCGATAAGATGAATAATAATCGGCCGATACGTTTTTATTGATAGGAAAAACATTGACGGTAGCGTTTTAAATGCAGGCAAAAGGCAATGCTAGAGATGGTAAAGACCCTGAAGGGGAAGTTCCAGAGAATCCGGAGCCGCCATCTTCTGCTCAGGAGAAGCTATACAATAAGTTGAAGGCAATACAATTTGAGATAGATGCTGTTGCATCTACTGTTGAGCAGGCGAAGGATGTGAAGAGCGTTGAGGACGGAGCTCACGAAGGTAGTCATGGAGGAAATGATGCCGACGAAGATCCTAGAAATGTTTTTCAGGCTTCTTTCGGCGATTCATCTCTTCACCACGCCTTGGCATCTGATAGATTGAGAAGTCTCAGAGAGACTCAGGCTCAGCTTGAGAAAGAACTTGTAGAATTACGGGAGGGCAGCCCTAATAAGAGCAATGACGATTACAGACTGTTGAGAAATCTCGTGAAGGAAAAGCCCAGACTGAAACGAAAATCTAAAGCGGTTCCGCAACCAAGCAAAAACCTAGAAAAGCGACAGAAAATTGTTTCTTTTCGTGATGATGATGATTTTGATGCAGTTCTGGATGGTGCATCCAATGGCTTTGTCGAAACGGTATGTTAGGACAGTTGTGTTAATGTACTTTTTATTGGACTTCTTTAAGTGAACTGCATGTTTTTAATATCAAGGAAATAGAAGTTTGAATGCTGATGTGAATTTGAAAGGTTACCAGGAAAGGGATGCATTGGTCCGCAAAGGTGTTTTGACTCCATTTCATAAGCTTAAGGGCTATGAACGTGGTATTCAAGATCCAGAGACATCAGAAAGGTTTAGCCTCTCTGAACAAGAAGCAAGTGGCAATGACCTTGTGACTGCCAGTGTCGATAGAGCTGTTAAATCAATGTTGGAACTGGCTCAAGCTCGCCCAACCACAAAGCTGGTAGATTCACAAGCATTACCCAAGCTTGAAGGGCCCACAACGCCATTCCAAAGGTTAAAAAAACCTCCAAAATCTCTGAGTTCCCATGAAAGTGAGGGACAAAAATCTCGAGCTTCTGGGAAGAAGAAGAGGCCTTTGCCGAGCAAGAAATGGAGAAACATTGTTTCTCGTGAAGAAAGGCAGTCTACAGATGATGGTACCTCAAATGCTTTGCTAATATTAGTGCAGCTCCTTGGCATTTTTAATGTCTTCTTGGAATTGTATTGTTCTTGGTTTACTCTATGATTAATTTACTGGTTATGATAACTGTTTTGCCAAAATGTCATGGTTACTAAGTGGATTTGTTCTAGTAATTCTGCTTGGTGGGGACTGATGACCTGATTTTATGTGGTTGATGAGTACAATATGTTTGTCCTTTAGTTGCTAGCATTTTAACGTGAAACAATTTGGTTGTCTCTTATTGATATTATCATGGATTTATGCTTGATGTAATGACCTTATTCTCTGGAAAAGAGTGATCGCCTGAGGGCTCTTCATTTTCCTTTGATGGATATGCAAATTCATAAAGACAAAATGGGTACAATAGAGGATGCTGAGCCTGCCGTAGAAAGCTAGACAGCATAACCAACCAAAATTTAGACCAGGATCTCTGAGGCTATAACTTTTAATTTTGTGCCAACAGCCAACTGATTGCATGTGTTCTTCATCACTAGTGGCCCTTGCATAAGCTGTAGAATATTGTTTTTCAGATGTTACTATGTTATGATTACAAAATAGTTACTGCTGCTTTATTTGACTCCATTTGATCAAAGAGTATGCGAAAGTGAACAATCTGAGTGATTCTTTCGATCAACAGGTACTCATCTCTGTTGGTAAAAATGTGAAATCAATTCGTGACAGTCTCAATGAATTGATCTGACCTTTGAACTTTTCAAAGTTTTTACTTTCAGTTTGAGGTAGTGCTCCATCTTCTCATAGTTTTGCCTTTGCATGATCAATGTGTATTCTCTCTGCTCTGTTTACCTAATTACTCGATAATGCTCTGATTTGTCATAAACAGCGTATAATTGTCCATTAATTAAGATATGGTGGTTTTCAAGAATCATGCATTTGTAATGTTGTACAATCTTTGGGAAATTAGTGAAAATGACTCTTTGCCTTTTGATTTTTTTTTACTAAAAGGACTTTCTGTCACTCATCAAACTTCCTCTTTTTTCAGATGATGCAAGTGATAACTTGGTAACCTCTAGTTATGAAGGTGATGTAAAAGAGGAAGGTGGAGAGGTAGATAAAAGTCTATCTCCTTGTGTAGTGCTAGAAGGGGGCCTGAAAATCCCAGAATCTATCTTCACCAATCTTTTTGACTATCAGAAGGTAGGAGTACAGTGGCTGTGGGAATTGCATTGCCAAAGAGCTGGTGGAATAATTGGAGATGAAATGGGTCTGGGTAAAACTATTCAGGTCTTATCTTTTCTTGGTGCACTCCATGTCAGTGGCATGTATAAGCCAAGCATTGTTGTGTGCCCTGCTACTCTTTTGCGACAGTGGAAAAGAGAAGCAAAGAAATGGTATCCCAAATTTCATGTGGAGATATTACATGACTCTTCACCAGATAGTTACTCGAAGAAGTCTAAAAACTCTTATGAAAGTGATGATGAGAGTGAACGTTCACTCGATAGTGACTTGGAGGAAACTTCGCGATCAAAGAACGCCAAAAAATGGGATCCACTGATTAAACGTGTTTTGAGATCAGAATCTGGTCTGCTCATCACTACATATGAGCACTTGCGCTTGTTAGGGGAAAAATTACTACTGGACATAGAATGGGGTTATGCAGTTCTGGATGAGGGACACCGAATCCGGAATCCTAATATTGAGATTACCCTTGTTTGCAAACAGCTGCAAACGGTTCATCGGATAATTATGACAGGAGCACCCATTCAGAATAGGCTGACGGAGTTGTGGTCTTTGTTTGATTTTGTTTTCCCTGGGAAGCTGGGGGTATTGCCAGTTTTCGAGGCAGAATTTGCGGTCCCTATTACAGTGGGTGGTTATGCCAATGCTTCGCCACTACAAGTATCTACTGCTTACAGGTCGACATTCTAACTACTTGTTTAAATACATTGGTGTTTGGCATGTAGCATCATGGAGCTTAGTTTGTGGTTTAATGGATCTTTCACCAGGAGTCATGGATGCCATGCCTATGTGTCTTTTTTAAAGTCAAACTAAATTATTACATCCAGCTAAGCTGCATTGATCAGTTTCCGATTGTGTAGCTAGAGCTTGATGTACTTGGCGCACACTTGACATATGAATGCCTTACAATTTTCTTTATATAGGTGTGCAGTAGTTCTACGTGACCTAGTCATGCCTTATCTTCTTCGCCGGATGAAGGCTGATGTCAATGCACATCTCCCAAAGAAAACAGAGCATGTCCTTTTCTGCAGCCTTACTGCAGAACAGCGATCTTTATATCGAGCTTTTCTTGCTAGCACTGAGGTGGAGCAGATACTTGGTGGGAGTAAAAAGTCTCTTTATGGAATTGATGTGATGCGTAAGATATGCAACCACCCGGATCTGCTCGAGAGGGAACACGCACACCACAACCCTGACTATGGAAATCCTGAAAGGAGTGGGAAAATGAAGGTTGTTGCTGAAGTGCTCAAGGTTTGGAAGGAGCAGGGACATCGTGTTCTCCTTTTTGCCCAAACTCAACAAATGCTTGATATTCTTGAGAGTTTCTTAGTATCTGGTGAATATAAGTACCGGAGAATGGATGGTCTCACTCCCGTTAAACAGAGAATGGCCTTGATAGATGAGTTCAACAATTCGGATGAAGTGTTTATATTTATCCTAACAACAAAAGTTGGTGGTTTAGGGACAAATCTAACTGGGGCAAATAGGGTGATCATATTTGACCCCGACTGGAACCCTTCAACTGACATGCAGGTATTTCATTTAACGTTGAAGATGATTTTCTTTGTGCCATTTACTTTTTTGATGGTTTAAAAATTATTAGTTGAAAAACTAAATCCATTATGTACTGACAAAAGAGCTTGTCTTTCCTTTCTCTTTCGAATTCATGCACCTTAAAACGTAGGGCAGAATGATATGCATGGCATGCAGTTGTATAGGCAGGGTTTGGTTAAGCTTTTGAAATGTTTCATTCAGAATGTGCATGTCTTTCGCGGCTTTTCTTGCCTATTTAAAAATCTGTGCATGTGATGCTTGATTTTTTAGCATAACTTCAAATTTGAAAAAACAGTCTTGCACATCATATAAGATTTTATGTGTATATTAATGTTTATTTATCTTTGTCACAAATGGAGAATTAAATTTGGTTTCTAATTTTTGAAAGAGGAAGACATCTTTGGAATAAAAGAATGTTCAAGTTGCTTCCTTTCTTTGGTTCGCTCCTACTATGTTTGGTTTTATACTAAAAAAATTGAAGATCATGTATTAATGTTGAAACATTGACTGGGTTGTTGAGTTAAGTATTTGAAATTTGATCTAATACCTAATTATTTGCTCTTCCTATGAAAGGCGAGGGAGCGTGCTTGGCGTATTGGTCAGACACGGGAGGTAACGATATATAGATTGATTACTCGAGGAACCATAGAGGAGAAAGTTTATCATCGGCAGATTTACAAACATTTTCTCACTAACAAGATATTAAAGAATCCACAGCAAAGAAGGATTTTCAAAGCCCGTGATATGAAAGATCTCTTCACTCTTAATGATGACGGAGAGAGTGGGACTACCGAAACGTCAAATATTTTTAGTCAGTTGACTGAGGACGTAATGGTGATTGCACAACAAAATGCGAGGCAGGATAAGGGTAAAGTTCTGAATGTCGCTGCTTCTAAGGATGGTGATTATGCAAGCAATAGTAAGTCATATACTGGATCTTCAAGAAAGAAAGGAAAAGAGAGAGTGAATGATGATAGTGGAGAAGCGGACGGAGAAGCTGATATCTTAAGGGGTCTCCTAGAAGCCCATGGGATACACGTAAGTTGATTTCCCTTGGCTGGTTTATTTGTTTGAGTTTTTAATTGATATGTGAAAGTGTGTCAAAGGTCTGCTCTGTCCTTGAAAACTATCTCCTAGAAATTGATATGAAGCATGCTTCTTGACAGCAGTGAGAAAATTTTCTTCACAATTGAATGACGTCCTCTGGGTGTACCTTGTTTAGTTAAATTTTCAGCGGTGTGCATGTTCTCACTTCTATTTTTATGCTGTTCATATTCATCTTTCTAGAGTGCCGTGAATCATGATATCATCATGAATGCCCATGATGAAGAAAAGATAAGACTTGAGGAGCAAGCATCCCAGATTGCACAACGTGCAGCAGAAGCATTGCGCCAATCACGAATGATGCGAAGTCATGACAGTGTATCAGTCCCAACATGGACTGGAAAATCAGGGATGGCGGGAGCACCATCAAGTGCAAAGAAGAAATTTGGTGCTACAGTTAGTTCCAAGTTGTTGAATAATTCTTCTAAAAGGTCTTCAGATGAATCATCTAGCAATGGAACAAGCAATGGCATTGTGGCTGGTGTCCAAGCTGGGAAGGCATTATCTTCGGCAGAATTGCTGGCTAAAATTCGAGGAACTCAACAGAGAGCATTATCTTCAGCCGAGCATGGGTCTGTATCTGGTTCTGGTGACTTGAGAAGACCAGATGTGGGGTCGTCAATGTCATCACAAAGCTCTTCTCATGTCCAGCCAGAAATATTGATTCGTCAGATCTGTACATTTTTACAGCAGAGAGGTGGAATCACTGACTCGGCTACAATAGTGCAGCATTTCAAGGACAGAATACCTTCAAATGACTCATCATTGTTCAAAAGTCTATTGAAAGTGATAGCGACACTTGAGAAGGACCCAAATGGGTCGGTGTGGACCATAAAGCCAGAGTATCAATGACGGTGTCTCCCCTCCATTTTTGCTACTCATTGCTTCTTGGGTTGAGTGGAAGTTAGCCTGATTTTTTGCCGCTCTGTCGTGCCTTTTTGCTTTCTAGAATCCTGATTACAATTTCAGGTTTTAGTTGTAGAGTGTACATAAATTCTGGACTTCTAGGGCAGGTTGTAACTGAGGAAACTTGTTAAAATTGATATGGCACAGGTCCTCAAGTTGTTTATATAGCGCCTGAGACTGGAAGATGGACACAATTCATTGCTTCAGATGTTGCAGCCAATTTCGTAATTACTAATGCTAGTGATGTCACTTTCATCTTGTAAACATCACTTCCTTTGTTCCCTTTTTTATTCCCTTTTTACCAACAATCAAGTGGGTGAATATTTAAAACTAACAAGCAGTGAATGCGCTATTTCAAACTCTTTATAGCAAATGGTATGGCACCCTTCTCTTTTTCAGAAAATTAGGGTTTTGCCCGGAAATGCTTAGATAATATTTTGCCTGAGTTGTGATCAATTTGACAGGGGTAATCGATGTGAGATTTTTCGTATAATGTGCGATGGTGGTGCTGAAACCAGAGATCAACTCTATACATTATTGTCCTTTTGCATCATAAGTGTGGTTTGGCTCGAATCTTTGTATTTGAACTGATAATGGTACGTGAGAACATTGTTTCCTGGTTGCCTTCTCTGCCTAATGTATGTTGCGAGGAGTCTTATAAGAAGTGAATATGTATTGGTTGCCATATTAGGTGTTCTAGAAAAGAGGCCACATTTGGGAATGAGAAGGGACTCACATGAACAAGCAATTGCTATGGCTACATTGGTGCTTCGTCAAATGCCCGGACCTGATTTGCGAAGACAAATCTTTGCTTCGGGCTGTTCATAGCCTCATAGCTTTTAAGAGGTTTCCTACTGACGGTATTGACTTTGTCAATCTGATGGTTGTTAGTTGTTGTGCATAGTGATTCATCTGCAGCCATGTCGGCAACTTGCTTGTTTGCTGAACGTAGTTCATTTCGTTAAACATTGCGTTCTTGCTTTAGTCATTTTGATTTGTGTAAAGCGGTGAAAATTCATAGGCCCCGTAATGGATGGCTTGGCAAATCCACCTCAAACCATGTAAATCCCTCTATCATGCAAAAAGGCCAATTCTCGATGCTTCCACCAAGAGGGAAAAAATAAAAAATAAAAACCCTGAAACTGGCTACTTCTGAAAGGCCATTCAATAGCTTGTGTGAAGAAGTTGGTGCTTGATAAGTTAGCAGAGTGGCCAAATGAAAATGGTCGACTGCAGTAACTTGTCCCTTCCTGTGTAAAGAATTTACATTTCCCAGAGTGAATTAGAGGATTACCTTTTGATAGCTTGTTCCTGTAATCTGTTATTGATGCTGGCAGCAATAGCTATATCCATCAGCGTAGAACATCAGTAGATTCAGTAATATGCTATAACTACAATGAAGCTCACCGAAATACATGGACCTTTACATTTGTCGGCAGTGGCATTATAACTTCCCACGTTGGTCATTAAATCGGTCTTCACTAGATAATTCTCGTACTGTACTCACTGCAAATGAAAGAGGCTTGGTTCTCTTTTTCCTCTGGCCTTGAGGACGATATAAAGTCAGTGATAATGACATTCCATCGGTTTGAGTTCCAAAAGAAGAGATCCAGTCACTTGTAAATTAATACTCACAATCAAGATTTAGTCTCTGAATCTTGATAATGCAGAGACAGCATTCCTTTTTAACTAATTGCAATACCAAGCGAATTATCGAGCGAAACCCACTTGAAATCAAGAGCATTCCACGTAAAAACACTCATGCACAGAAACATCAACACAACTACAAAATCCAACTCAAAACAGGTAATACAAACTTTCATATCATGTGAAAAGTCAAAGGTATAAAATCAAGAATATGGGTTGGACAAACATATGATAAAATCAAGCTGTCATTATTTCTCAAGAATTTACCACTTGCCTCAAAAATCACTTTTAATTAGTCTCTCGTAACTTTTTTTTCCCAGTACAACAACCGATATATAAATCATATCCTCCATTCCAAGCATCAGAATGCGGCCCATCCCGATGCTGTAGCAGTTTTGGTTGAACCTGAACTGGCCGTGGAAGGGAGGTTTTTCTGCAAATTACCAGATGTATATGTCATACGATTCGCAAATTTGTTCTTCAACCACAATGCTTACACCACTTGATACACAGATGGTCTACAAATTATCAAAATGAAGTTTGCACATATGTGCTAACACCGGAAACAGACTTCAGCACTATCAACACAGAGAGAATAAGTTGCTACAATTTCCGTATAGCTTTTAGAACAAATACCCGATTTCTATCCACAAATCAGAATAAACTTTTCTAGCATTACATGAATATAATGACCACTCAACGGTTATTATTACATTACTAATACAAAAACCATCCTTACAAAGGAAATGAGGGGCTCCTGCCTGATTGCAAACATGAATTATGAGGACAAACTTCCCCACAGGGAGGTAGTGGTGGAATGCAACTGGATGAAGCTTGACAAGCATAGTGCATTATTACCAATGGTGATACACACATTCGTGACCAAAAGAGCAATATCCATTTAAGTAGATGATACACACATTCATGACCAAAAGAACAATATCCATTTAAGTAGAGAAAACTACTCCACAAAATTAGTAAACAAAGAAATTCAACTATTGTGTGAAAGAGAGGATATTTTGTTTAACTAATTTCTTTTATAATTGGTCATTAGAATCAAAATTAATTGGTCTTTTCCAATAAATATGTGAATGGTAATTCTTCTTAAATCCTAAGAAATCAATAAATTAATCATCTTTATTATGTAAAATATTTTCTCTCACAACAAAATACTTCAGTTAATCACAGTGTACAAAGTACTCTCTCTTTGATTGTCGTGCACTGACTTAAAAGTGTTAATGTATCCAATGCCCAAGCAGAAGTGACGATCCTATTTCTTTTCCGCAATTTACTAAAGAAGCAAATAACATGACAATTACAGCCATCCTTTTCTACAAACCAGCCTGAAAAATCTGATGCCCTCAGCTTCTCCATCCTCTCCCTTTATTTCAAAAGGTCTGAGCATCTCTATCCTTTAAAGGCAATGCCTATTTGCAACACAATCACTGACAAAGCTCATCAACAACTGTTAAATTGCCTAATCTACACCATCCTCTCATGTGACAAACCAAATTTGCTCAGCCCAAAACTCAGATTTTCTCTCTTCAAGTCACACTATCTTTAGCATTCAGTGACAGGAGAAGAGGCCTGCCACAGCCACTACAGAAGCCATAGCTACTGTAGTGTAATGATGTACGGCCATTACATGGAGAAATTTAATAGCACCAGATACAGGCATCTGTAATGGTAGCTGCCGGAAAGGTCAATCATCAGCTGGCACATAGCTTGTTGAGACACCACATTTTAATCAGGCAATAGATTCCTACCGCCAGCAAATAGTCCTAACAAGGGACTAGAAAATACGATTATATACATGCATGAGAAACCTATTTTGAATGAATGCAGGATATTAGTGGAAATGTTCCAGCAGGTGAGGTTGAACCACGTGTTTAGAGAAGCTAACTGCTGTGCATATGCACTTGCTGGTTAGGGAATGATTTTAGATAGAATGGGTTGTTTTTTATGATATCCCGACTGGCTTTTGAACTTGTTGGCTAACGATGATGTAACTACTCCTCTAATATTTCTGCTAATGCGAGCACTTTAGACTCAAGTTTTGAGAGGTATGCCTCCCTTCTTGGTTGTGTAATATGTAGGCATCTTCATTTGTTGCTTAATGAAGTTCTGGTTTTACTCAAAATAAAAATAAAAATTGTGAGATAGCTGATCAAAATGAATCTGCAAAGGAAAGAACTGCCTTGGGTTTGTAGCAGGGATTAGGAATCACGATCATTAGAAAAAAAAAATGTTTGTTTTTTACTTTCTTGCAGAAATGATAATAGAATAATTCATGAAACAAAGCTGAAGAACCAGAAAATTTGAAAATTTTACGAGGAGGAAAAAGCCAAAGCATGTTCTTCTAAAAGTTAGCTTGATAAAACAGGATTTCTTTGGGGAAAAAAAAAATAAAGTCAAGAAGTGCTCCATGACTTACATGCCAAAACAAAAACAACTTCTGTGAGGATATTCAATATGACTTCCAATGACTTCATATTTTGATGTATACATTTTCGTGATCCAACATGATAAATATTAAAAGGAAAAAAAGAATCAAATCTCAACCACCAAGAACAAAAGTTCAAGCAAAAAACTGTAGCAAAGCCATTCCATCCACACCCTAAATTAGCAAGTCAACAAAATGGCTGAGGCAGATATGACAAAGAATCAAGTCTGTGTTCATACCTCTAGTTGAGATAGATCTGACAAAGCATCAGTGCCTCGTCTAGTATTTTCTGTGGTCTTGCCGCTGAGACCATGAGATGCAGAGGTCATCCTGGCAGCAGCAGGATCATTTGGAGGGGGAGGGAGAGGAGACCGTATTTTTCCAGCTCCACTGGGTGGTGGGGCAAGGCTTAGAACTTTTGGTTTTCCACTCCCAGAAGGCCCTCCTGACAGTCCAGCGGATGAAAGCATACCAGTTCCACCAGAAGGCTTGTGCTTCACATTTATCCTAATAGTTTCACCTTCCTAAGATCCAATAAATATGTAGTCAGTTCTTTCAACATCAATTTGCAGCAACTTGAATAAACGCTGCAGGTTAGCAACACTTATTAAAATTAATACCATAGCACGAGAAAACCACCGCATCCCAAGTGAAGCTCAAACTTGCCAAATGAAGTAAAATTAATATCTTCTTCTATGTAAAAGAATTTAGAAGAAATATACGCATTAAGTAAGACATTACAAGTACCAAAATGTCCACTGTGAGGAATCATATCACTCAAAACTTCTTTTCAGCTGAGTACAGCTCATTGGATCTAGAAAGCCAAATTGATTATATGAGGCCCATTCATTTTAAAGATTTGATTTCATCTTACCATAAAACCTTTCTCATTGAGACTTGCAATGTAGAAAATTCTAATGGTTCAGAAAGTACGTAAATAAAACTATCCTCAGTGAATGAAAATGAGAAAGTAAAATCTTCTCGTTCTCCCTTCTTTCTCTAGATCTCAAATTTGAAGATTTTTCATTCACATCTGTCCAAGTACATTAGATAGTCAACAATCAGCACTTTTGTTTGGATAATTTATATGGAATCAAAGGCAATCAAACACATTTTGCATTCCTTCTCTAACTATCCTTTCCCCACTTCAGTCTCTTCATTTCTCCTCTTTTGAAACTAACTAAATGCGTGAAATCTCAAGTTCCATATCAGATAGGAGAGGCCATATTGAGTGATTTATAAGTCAACACCCACCCCCAAATGGTCTTCAACTTGTATGGTTACTCGGAGTACTCCCACATGGGCTGGGCAAGGTCGTTACAGATAGTACTAGAGTAGGACAACCTCCAACAGATGTGTGATTTGTGGAAGGACTAGGCTAGTACCTGATTCAATGAGACCTGATTTGATGAGAGTAGGGGTGATCGCCGAGGCAAGAGGACTCGGACTCCTGATGTGCTTCCGGGATGGCGAAGGGGACAGGATTATACTGGACTACACATCAAACACAGAAAGTATCGCTGGGCGATACGGGCCAACAGAGGAGGATGTCTGTTCTTTAAGCAAGGAACTTTGTGACATCTTAACTCCCGCATCAGTTGGGAGAAACCTTGTTGAGTGATTCATAAGTCAACATCCAATTTGGTTAAAATAAAGGGTCTTGTTTGATGAGGGTCAAACCCTCAAAAGGAGTGCCTTTAATAACCATAGAAAGTACCCTTTGTACATCAATATCACAATCTATCTACATTACCATTTCATGAAAGAGAGGATTTTTAAGCCACTAATTGGTGCACTGCTACCTCTGGTCTCCCTAAAGGACCTTATAACATGTCTATCTGTTTATACATTCTACATATGCTTAGCTGCAAGTCCCATAAACTAAGACATACCAGAAGCTTTGATTGAAAAGAAATTGCAGTCAAAGGAATATCAAAGTCCTGGCAGACCATCTATCTTGATCTTTATCCATAATATCAACCCTCAATAAGTATTTACTCATACTTCAAATAAGTTTGCTTGTTAGTTGATCAGGACATATGTTATGTTGTGTCCCCTGACAAACACCCAGGAGTGGGTGATCAAGCGGTAAGCTGCTTAATTCCTTGAAGAGACCATAAAGAAAGTCCTTGCACCTTAAGCGAAGGACTAGGACACAGACTCTGATCATATGGCCATTCCCTACTGAACAAAATACTAACTTTATCAGCTTATCCTCACGTTAAGATGCACAAGTACAAAATCCCGATAAGATCAGAGGCAAAGATCCAATCTTACCAGATCCAGAAACACAAAACTCAAACGCCAGGCCTAAAATACACCGATGCGAGCACAGTTCGACGATTCGCATCTGCTAAAGCTCGCGAAAAGAAAGCTGAAAACGTCCTCAATATACCTTCAACCGGTGATTAACAGCAGGGTGAATGTCAATGTGGCCATCGCCATCGCCCGCCCCCTCGCTCGAGCCCTCCTCCTTGTCGCTCTCCCGCCGCTTCACGTACTTATCGTGATCGGACAGCGCGACGTTGAAATCGAAGGCCTCGTTCCGCTCGGCGAACCCGAGGCCGATGAAGGCGTGCTTCCCGCGGCCGTCCTCGATCCGGAGCACGAAGTAGCGGGAGGAGTCGAGGACGGTCTCGACGGCGCTCTCCCGCTGCCCCGGGAGGACGAAGCAGGCGGCGAAGAGCTCGCCGGAGCCGGGGTCCTCGAGGCGGATCTCGCAGCGGTCCTTGCAGGAGACGACGCGGAGGCGGCCGGACCAGATCTTGTCGGACTGGAGCCACTCGCCGCACTTGTACCCGCCGGAGGTGGGGCGCGGCGGGATCTTGTAGACGGCGACCTCCCGGACGACGAGGAGCGTGTGCTCCAGCGCCTCCTCGTCGTCTTCGACCTCGAACGACATTGCTCTCGATTCCCCTCGGTTCGGAGCTCGGCGGCGGAGCAGCTTTTGATGAAGACGAAGACGAAGACGAAGGGGCGTCGGCTCGAAGCTCTGGAGCTTATGGGGGGGAGGAGGAGTGATCTGGATTTGGAGTTCAATTTGAAAGGTCAACTAAAAATTGAAAAAGAGAGAGAGAGAGAGAGAGGAAGGGATGGAGAGAATATGCTCCATTGGCGTCCTGCTCCAAACTTACCACCGTCTGTGCATGCGTAGGATTCAAACCAAGGCGAAAGATGTAATATTCGAAAGATGTGATGCTCTAATCTCAATCGATGTAGATGTCTAGTGAGATTCGTGATTCGTCTGCGACGTCGCATTGGATCTTATGAGCGTGCTTGACAATGATTCCGCGACAGATGTTTTTATGTTTAAAATGTGGTTAAGAGTTCGAGTTTTGACGTAGGGTAATTCATTTTCTCTCTTATTAAAGCTCGAAGTCTTAGATCGGGTGTCTATCAACTCTGATTTGATGGCATTTTCCGAAACTAGAAGTCCTAAAGTATGTATAGCGGGTTGAAAACGAAAAGAAAATCCGAGCATAGAGAGAAGTGGTGATAGCGATCGCCAATGCCTCTTGGTCCGGTAGAGGCACGACCAAACCACCAAATTCAATGAGTGGTGGTATTGGACTTACCACCTTTCATAGAATCTTTGGTAAAGGTCTCCCAACTTCAATAAGATCCAATCAAGGATCGCGCCTCCTAGCAAAATATGGCATGTGGGCGCACAACCCATTGTGATTTGGTTTGGGTAGTGCAACTTGAGCTAAGATTCGGTAAGTCCTATGTCGACTCACTTGGCAATCACGCAAGGCAATCCCATCACATCATGTCACTGAAGTCATTGAAGTCGTGCGATTCCAATGTTTCATGCGACCTAGGGCTAAAGTCGACCGTCTCCTACAAGACCAAGATTTCTTCTTTACCTATGCTCCGGCGCCTACTTCTCTTATTCTTTTATCTTTCTTCTGAGGTTGCTTTCTCCTAAATGTTCACACTCTGTTTGCTGTACCTAACTAGTTTCAATGAAAACGTGTTCAAGACGAGGAATCGAACGGTCAAGCACTCGTGCAACTTTTCGGGAGGCCCGCCCGGGGGCCCAACGCGCGAAGCTTTGGGCCTTGCGTAGCCCGATTGCCGATCCAATGGGCTCGACTCGAGGCCCATTCCAAACTCCGCATCTGCCAAGTCAAGCCCTACTCGAGCGGGGTCTTCACTCCCATCCGAGTCAAGGAGGCTCGGGGTTTTTCATCTCTCTCTCAGTCGTCTCTCAGTCTCGACGCCTTCTTCGGTTTCAGCCCGATCGCCGATCTGGTCGTCGCCGCCGCCGCCGCCGCCTTCGTCGTCGCCGTCGCCGTCGGTAGGGACCTTCGCTCGATCCTCTCCTGGCCTCCTCCCCTCATCGAATTCGGTGGTGTCTCGCGCTTCGTCGCTCGCTGATCGGCCCGTCTACTCTCGGCATTTGCAGGTATGGCGAGCGCCCGGATGACTGGGCTCCTGATGCTCGTGCTCGCGGCTCTGTCGATCTGCAGCGCCGCGTCGATCTCCCGTCCGGTCTCGGATTCCCACCGATCCGCCGCTCTCGAGCTTTTTTCGCCCGTCGATGGCTCCTTCGCGAGGTCTGCTTTCCGTCGTTCCTTTGTCGTTTGGTGATTGGTGTAAAATCCTCGCTAAACCCTAGATCTGCTGCTGGTTTTGAGTTCTGATGTCGTTTCCCTCGGTCTCTCTCTCTACCCGCCGATGGTTGCTGGGAGCTAGTGAAAAATCGAACTTTGGAGTTCCCGTGCTTTCATTGTTTAGTTCGGTCGTTATGGATTCGCAGTCTATGTGTAAAGCGAGTAGCTGAACTTTCACTGGAAATTTCAGCTTGGAAGAGGCTTACGAGGCATTACGGACATTCGAGATTCTCGGAGTTGAAAAGAAGGGTGATGTGAGCGCCGCCACTTGTCCTTCCGTCACATCGGTTCTTGGTTCGTCTTCAGCTCCGAAAGAGTTGTTTTACGCCCTGAAAGTTAACAGCATCTTGAAATGCAATGTGGACGACGCCTCCTTTGAGGTATTTCTTCGCTCTTTGCTCCTTGCTTTTTGCGTTCTCTCTTTCTCTCTGACTTCCCAGTCGAGGGATGTTAAGAATTCCTTTTTTTGAGGCTTAATGATTTTTCTCTCTCATGGAGGTCGTTGCATCAAGGCTTAAAGCTGTTGTGAGTGATGCAAGTTCGTTACTTGACTTCTACTACTCAATTGGTGGACTTGTTCTAATCAAGGTAAATAGAGAATATTCTGGAAATCCATTCTTCATCGATTGGAGGCATTAATTTTCATTATTACACCCCTCAGGAAGATTTCAGCTTCAATTTTGGAGCTTTTTCATCTCAAGCAAACTAATTCCTCCTTTGTGGTGAACATTTCTAGGATCAAACTTCCAGAGTCGAAGTTCTTCTTGGTGATGCTGAAGGAACTTTTCAGTCGATCAAGGTATGTTGATAACCCTTGTACACCTCTGATTAAAAGGGACTGGACTGTCTAAAAATTCACTACAATAATTAGGCTCTTAAATACCACTATTCTGTAGATTTTTGGGTTATGTATATGGGTGATTCGATGGATGAGGACTTCTAGGCTAGACCCAAAGTTTTATATGCTTCATTTTCTCTGCCTTCTTTTGTAAGGAGATCCATCTTGACATCAAAATGACCCTTCAACTTAGTAATGGCATTGTTTGG
Source organism: Eucalyptus cloeziana (assembly GCA_014182715.1). Taxonomy (NCBI): domain Eukaryota; kingdom Viridiplantae; phylum Streptophyta; class Magnoliopsida; order Myrtales; family Myrtaceae; genus Eucalyptus; species Eucalyptus cloeziana. The sequence goes on from CM024644.1 coordinate 34,920,182, forward strand.
TAATGTACTTTAATCTTCCAATTCATTGACAGGCTCTCAGCCAGAGTGATGGAAGGTGGCGCTATAGTTCTAGCAATCCTGAATCTAGCACGTATGCTGCAGGTAAAGATTTTTCCTGTCTCTGCTTTACTATTTCAGACTCGTCTTGTGTTTAGGATCTAGCTGTCTTCTGTAATTACACTTAGTTTGATGATGTTTTCTCTTGTAGGATTGGCACTTGAAGCCCTTGCTGGTGTCATTTCACTGGCTTCACCTGAAATCAATCCGTCAATGGTGATTCTACCTTGCTTCCTCTGAAAAGGCCTATAATAAATCTGAATGGGGAAAATACGTATTTACTGATATCTTTATCTTCCCAAGTCTTTATATCTTCAAAAATTTCTAACTTGATGTTAATGAGCTGGTTAGGCATGCATTATGATCTATAATTTTTCTCCTTAGTCAGGTTATGTATGTTTTATCTAAGTATGCATCTTTTGGCTTTCCCAGCAAAACAACAAAGAGAGTTTAAATTTAAAAGATTATGAAATCTTTGTATGACTTAGATGTCGATATTTATCTGTTTTTAAAGATGTGAGGTGCTTACTTTGGATAAAAGTCCAACCTTGCATGCCAAAGCAAAAAGTATGAGGTGAAGGCCGAAAAAGGATTATTCCAAACACACCTTGAATTCGAGCTCTTAACAAGGCATTCTGTTTCTTTCTTTTTTCAATAGTTTCCCTGTTTGGTTTGACTACTTTATCAACTTAATATAAATTAAGGAAGAGATATACTTTGATGTTTTAGATGGACATGAACTTTTATTAGATGATTATTTACTACATGAATTTATCACATAGAAGTTCAATTTGTGCTGCTTATGAATTAACATAATTATGGTGTCGTTATCAAGGGTTGATCTGTGATTGGTACCTTGATTGCTTGAATCACATAGATTGTAGGATTGGTGAAGTGTCTAGATCAAATGTAGATGACAGCGATACGTGTAATAACAAGAATAGGGCACAGTTTTTGTTAGCTTCTGTAGGATACGTTCAATGAATTTGGCTATGTTATGACTATTATAAATCATCCTCAGTAGTTTGATAGACTCAATTTGAAATTGATAGAATAATGTGGTGTTTAGTCTTGTACTTACATCATCAAGGGTTTAGATATTTGATACCTTATATTTAACTGTAAGAATCCAATTAACCAGACATGTTGACTAGAGTAAAAAAAAAAGGCTCTCTAGCTGTCAGTAGTGTCAAAAGATTGCTCAGGATGCTGTCATTTGAAATGTTTCTATATAGTGAAAAGAAATTCAAAAGTGCTACTAGATGGCCAATCTTACAGCTGCAAGCTGATAACTGCCTATTTATATTAATAGGTCGATCTATGACATAGATGTGCAGCATACACAGTTGTTCTGCTTTGTACTGTCTGTTCTTGCTATATACATTTTGCTTGTACTGGATGAGATCGTTCTTTGTTTAACTTTCTGTTTGATGACAGATCCGCACCGTCAAGAATGATATAGTGAAGCTTTTCGACAGTATTGAAAAATATGGTATGTCTGATTATCATCTCTGCCTCATCCTTCTCATTTGAAAGTTAAGTTGTACTTATTTCTGGCCACTTGATCCAGATTTTTCTGTTCATTTAAGTTGTACAAGGTCTATGGATACTTGAATATCTTCATAGTCCCTTCATTGGTTCATTGAACAGATGACATCTAGGAAAAGTGAAACTAAAATCTGAAGACGTTAATGACCTACACATAATGGCATTCATTAACAGATGTCTCGAATCTACTTGTAAAGTCTACTGAATATTCCAGTGAAAAAAGTCTAATAGTTTATAAAAATAATATTTCACAGAGATGGCAAATCAGTAAAGTACAATGTACGTTCTTGTTTCGCTCAACAATTAGACATATTATTAAATGAATGGTGATCCTTGTTGTAGATGATGGGACCTTTTACTTTGATGAGAAAGTTGTTGATTCTCGTGAACATCGAGGTCCGCTTTCAGTAACCTCATCTGTCATTCAAGGGCTAACAGCATTTGCATCTGTGACTTCGGAAAGTATAACTGTGAGTTGGAGCTCCTTATGTCTTGTGCAGGCTTTGTCAAGTAAGTTTCAGTGAAAATTTGTCATAATGCATACATGCCCCCTTTTCCTTCTGTAGCTTCCGGAGGACAGAATATTGGGTTTAGCTAAATTCTTTCTTGGGATTGGAATTCCTGGTGATGCCAAAGACTTGTTCAATCAGATTAGTTCATTGGCCTGTTTAGAAAACAATAGGTAAGTGTCCATGGTCTGGACATCTTTTATCTGCTTGTTCCCTCTCAGTTATCTGCGCGTTCCCATCTCTGATGTAACTCCTTCCCTCCCTGCCTCCCTCCCTCCCTCGGACTTCCTTTCTTGAATCTTCATAAACATATGTGATTCGAGTCATAGCCTACTGTATCTATATTTATTGGTCGGATTGATAAAATCTAGATGGAAGATGTTCATGAAATGATCTTGGTTAAGATGCTCTCTATAAGTAGCCGTCGGATCACGAAGAAAATATAATTAGACCAGAGGACGTGCAGTTTTATAGAGCCTTTATCAAACAGATGGTCTAGCAGATCTGATTATTCTTTTTTATAGCTTGCAGTTTAGATATGAGACAAAACAGGATCTGGGATGTATCTATGAAATAAATTTGAAGTGTTAATTGAAAAGGAAAGGAAAAAAGAAAAATACAATAGGGAGAAAGTGGCTCTTACTTTTTAGTGATAAGATAACAATTTTGGATCTGATGGTCCTTTGTTTTGCTTCTCTTTTTGAACTTTCGGAAGCTTGGCACCTGTCTTATATGCTCTGCATTTGTCATACTGATTTTAAGTGGCCTATGATTAAATTGATATCATCATATTGGATTTCATGTACAAGATTTGGAGTAAAACAATATAATTCAGAAATAAAGAATAGTTGGGAGAAATATATCTGTGGTCTGTTTCAGCCAGAAATTAACATGAATGACATATGACTCATGCTCTCTGTTTCTTTTACAAGAGCTGTATTTTGACAGCAACCTCAACTTTTGGCTGTGACTGTGAAGGTAATGCCATGATGGGAATGCATAAATGAGATTTTCAAAAGTGATTAGGAAGAAAAATGCATATGAAAGTTTTATGTGCTGATGGACCCAGCATAAGTTGAGCTTACTATCCTAATCATATTCATTTTCTTTTGCTGTGTGTGCAGGGTTTCCATCCCCTTGATTTTATCACTTCCAAGCACAATCCTTTCCTTGACAAAGAAAGATCTGCTGAAGGTCAATTTCTAGTGTGGAACTTTATCATATGCGTACCAGAAATGAACAGAATCTATAGTCCGTCATCAAGCACAATTTGAGCCATCTGAATTTCTTTTCTCCTTTCTGAAAAACATGCTTTAGACATCTTATTAGTTCTGAATTATTGCTTCAGAAATAAGTCAATCAAAATCCTTTTGATGAAAAGGATCTATACCTTTGCAAATGCCCTCAGTTAATAGTAGTGGACTAATGGAGCTAGTCTTATGGAATTTTGACGTAATAAGAGAATTGTCTTGATCATATAAATTAAATGGAAACATATCTGAAGGTCAAAAATGGAAGAAGCAAATTTACAGTATGTATAATCTAAATATTAGGGTTTCCCGGGAAAGGAACGAAGGGTGGAGAAAAGAAATTACTGAGAAAATGAAGTTGATCAGTTGAAATTGTCCCTTCATATAGGCAGTGCTTGGAACTAGACCTTGAAATTGCATTTTTTATTAGGAGAAACTCCAACGGGGACTATTAAGTTCTTTGTATTTAGCATTATGTTTCACAAGGAGGTCGTTATTGGCTCTTACTAAACTAGCCCCATTCATAAAGTCAAGAAGATAGTATGTTGGCCACGTTGGGGAAGATGATTTGTTTTTTAATCTTGATCTGGCCAGATGTTCTACATCTTAGGGGAAAGAAAATTTTGAGGACCTTTTAAATTACTGCAAAAGTTGTAGTAGATTTGAATTCGTCTGTGGTTGACTGTTGAAGCCTGGTTCATGCTATCTCTTTTCTAACCTAACTCTCCTTGCGACCTATGATGCTCACATTAGCTGAAGAGAAGAAAATGCCAAAAACTTATAACAAGATACTGAGATTTTTATTCAGTTCTGACAACTAATTTCTCTCGGTTATTATCGATCAACATTAGGTATTGACATGCGCAAGAAAGTCAATGAGCTGGGAATTCTCATGATGTATGGAAGTCTAAATATGCAATCAAATGTCTAATCTGCAGTTTGTTGCTTTCTTAGAATTTCCTAAAATCTTGTACTTGTCACTAGTTTGGGCTACATGATTGCAGGGGACCATCCTGTCCGGTAAATTATGACATATCTCAACGATACCATCATATTCCTGCAGCTTTGTTTATGTGGCCTTTTTAAAATCATGATTCTTATGCTTCTAAGTAAATACAGGTTAAGGTAAATACTGTGCTTGGTTCAAACTCTCCTCCCTTGAAAGTGAAGCTGCTTCGAGCTTTCAGCTCAGTTTTGAAAGATGCTCCTGTTATTGAGAGTCAGGTACAGTTGTACTTCTCTTTTTCTTGGTGGTAATAATACTCCTCTGGTGCCAATTGAACTTATGGCATGATGCACTGCTTTTTAGTTTATTTTCTGATTATTTAAATTAACAATGTAGGAACTCAAGTATGATCTGGGGAGCACATTTCACAGCTTGGTATTGCCTGAGACCGTTGATGTGGGAAGTTACATCTTCGTTTTTGAGGTACCGTTCTTTCTTTGGGTAGATGAGTATTGATTTGGTGGCAGTGGATCCTAGAATCATAATGCATCAATCCCATGTCCCACAGCTGGCACTTCAAGATTCAGAGGATGTGCATACCTATGCTACCGGAGGCCAAACTCAAATACCTATTTATATTACTGGAGTCATGAAGATCGAGAATGCTGCAGTCGCAGTGCTTGATAGTGATCTTGGGACTGTAGATACCCAGAAAAGGTTGGTCTGCTGCATTGTCAATTATGATCCAAATGCCTTAAAGTAATCTTCTCACTAGAAACTCTGGTCCTAATGATGGGGAATTTGTTGTCATGAAGTTACTCAGTTAATTTAAACCTAGTTGTATGCCAAATTAGGCCTCACTCTTGTTTCAAATCAGGTAATCTCTGGTGGGTTGGAATATGTATATTGTAATATAACTTTCAATATGATTTCATGAGCTTTTAGTATAGATTCCTCAGGAATGAACTTACATATGTTTAAATTTTGGACTACATTGTATCTGAACAATTGTGTGAGATGATCCATAGGGCCCACTTGGATTAGTGGGAAAGGTTTATTCATTCTTTTAGACTGAAGCTTTCATTGCTATTTGGAATTGATTTAATTATGCAAACTTCCACATCAAGAATCTGCTTCGTATCTAGTTCTTCAAATTGAAGTTGGCGGGAGTTAACTTGATGTGTTTGGATGTATTCAGCCTTAATCTGGATCGAGAAAATGATGTCTCGTTGTCAGCAAATCATCTCCAAAAGCTGCGACTTTCCTTTCAGTTGAGTACTCCACGTGGTCATACCTACAAGCCTCATCAGGTCTGCTACTCTACTATTATTTTCTTCTGTCCTTGAACAATGTTGCTTGCCACAGAATGTGGATTGACTACTTTTTGGCTGCAGGCTTTTCTCAAGCTGAAACATGAAACAAAAGTTGAACACATTTTTGTGTTGAAGATCTCAGGAAAACAGTTTGAATTGGTCCTAGTTAAGTGACGTATCTTCTCTCCTTTATATTCCTAGTGTATGCCTATTTATCATATTTGCTAGACGGTAAGCATGATTTGCCATTTGCATTGTCATAGAAGAAATTGGCGAAGATGCTACACACGCAACTGCCTGATCTCTTAATCTTTGTTAACATGAGGTTGTGAAATTTCATGGAAAAAAAGTTATTAAAGTGACATCTAGACTGCACTCTTCTTTTCGGTTGCTCTTTGGCCATGTTCAATGAAACAGGACTTACATATAAATAGAAATTCGGATTGGGTTCTAGACTATATAGCTAGTTCCCTACAGATTTAGTAAATTGCTTGTGGTTTAGGAAGTTTGTCACTTTTTGCTGACTGATTGTACTGCCATGTAGGATTTCCTGGGACTAGTTGAGAAGTTCTTCTATCTCTCTGGTAGATATGACCTTCAGCTAACTGTTGGTGATGCTGTTATGGTGAGAATGGCCTCTTCTCACATATACTACTGCTGATTTTCCTAGCAAAGCGAGCCAATATGTGTGTAATGATTTTTTCAGGAGAATTCTTTCTTGTTGCCCATTGGTCACGTTGAGTTAGATCTGCCAGAGGCTCCTGAAAAGGCACCTCGCCCTCCTCTGCAGCCAGCTGATCTCTCTTCAAGATATGGTCCCAAAGCAGAGATTGCCCATGTCTTTAGAACTCCTGACAAACGTCCACCTAAAGAGCTCTCTCTTTCTTTCCTGGGTCTTTCCCTCCTGCCATTACTTGGGTTTGGGATTGGGGTTAGTTTTCCATATCCCTCTGCATCTGCATATTTACAATATAATAAGCCTAGTTTGCAGTTTTGCACAACCAAGTTAACTTGATCATTAATCAATATTTAAATAGCATGTCTAAGGAATGGATATGGTTTTCCCCTGAATTGTCCTTAAGGTATGTTAAATTTGAGTGTAAATACATTTCTCAGGCATTTAACTTTCTTGCTTGTCACACTATTTTGTTGGCTTGCTTAGATGTTCCATGTTGAAGTGGTTAGTATAGGCTTAGGGACACTGGAAAAAAGTAATATAAATGTGATCCTTATCCTGAAAAGCCAAACTTGAAGCATAATTATCTCACCCTTTTTGTTGGGGTTTTCTGATTCTTATTTTTTGTTTGTACATTCATATTTGTTGTAGGAACTGATAATTTCATCTGGTCATCTGCATTTGTTGGAAAGTTGGCATCTCATCCTCATACTCTCAATTTTTAGGCAACTGTTACTCATCTCATTACGTGTAGGGACTTGCTTTATTGCCTGTTTTCTGGGTGGCTACGAAATTCCACGCACAATAATGATAAACAAAACACCAAATAAATGATGCAATAGTTGTTTAGAATTTTCTTTATTCTTACTGATATAACACACAGGTGATCATCTTCCCCTCGTACATCTCCTCGGTTATATCTGCAATAGTTTTTTATCACTTCATCTTCCTCTATGAGCAAATGGATGTTGACATGCTTTATATCTTTGACAGTTATACTGCTTGGGGGTGAATTTCAAGAATTTCCCTTCTTCTGTTTTACCTGCTACATTTGCCATGCTATTCCACGGTGGCATTGCGGCAGTTCTGTCGCTGTACTTTCTTTTCTGGTTGAAGGTCAGTCTTTCCCTTCTGGCATCCATTAGGCTTATTCTGTCATTTGTCCTTGCATTATTATGACCTTTTTCTCTTTTGATGTCTCAAAAACAGTTGGATCTGTTCACAACGTTGAAGGCCCTTGGTTTCTTGGGAGCATTCCTGATCTTTGTTGGACACAGAACCCTATCTCACCTGGCCTCAACATCAGCTAAGTTGAAATCGGCCTAATAGAAGTCTAGTAATATTCCAGGAATAATCCATATGGATAGAGGGAACATGTGGTTTGTGATGGATACTGGATAGGAGAGCTATTTAAATTTTGCAGGCCTCGTATAGTTGAGAATGGTGCTGATAGGACGAAGCCGTTCCCGAATTTTTCTTTACCTAATTATTACAAGGAACGGAATCACGTAGTTTTGACATCTTTGTAGACTTTTAGGCCTTCAAGGATAAGTCTAAATTTGGCGGACCCCAAGATTGGCCACTTTTTGGTATGCTGTTTGTGCAATCTTTTCTTGCTTGGATGTTATCATCATCTATGCAAATTGCAAACCCATTAATAAATGGGTGGGTCAAATCGGTTAAGAAAACGATCCAATCCAAATTGACCAATTTTTATGTAAGTAAATTTAGTGACTAATATCCGACTCATTTAAATAATACCCATCTGATCCATATTAACTCAATTTAGAAAAGCTCATACGTTTACAGTGAGAGCGCAAATCGAGTGAGCGCAATATTGAAAGAGTGAAGGGAGAGTCATGGGTTGGATCTAAGTGAATTGCGATTTCATTTAATATCTATATTATTTGGATTTTGCTGCTTTAAACTCATTTATGATTTATTTATTGAAAATAATTAAATTATATGAAATCTTAGCCTATTAATTAGGGGTCATGAAATGAGTTTATAATCCATTTTGATAGGTCTAACGAATTGGGATCGAGTTATTTTATATATTGTCAAGCACTTAAAAAGCTCATCCCAAGGAGCCATTGTAGCAGATGCATTCTTTATGAGGGCGTCTCTATAGATTGGAGAGTGAAGTTTGACACTGTTAGATCTAAGATGTGATTTTAGCATAAGCTTTCTTTCATTGTCCTCCTGAAACTCTTAACTCTGGATATGCAAAGGCCTATACGTATGAGAAACCTAACGATGGGATACTAGGAAATATACCATACATTTAATCAGTATAACATTTTCTATGATGTTGCATATCTGAACCTGGGAGATCAGTCGACTAATGTCATTGGTCACGATTCATTCGACCGGACGTTTCGAGAAAGTTATATTTGATGAGAGACTTGTGGAATTTAAGGGCCAATGAGATTGTTTCTGCTTGATGTTTTAATTGAGAGAAACTTCAAAGAGAATGATTCATCGCACTCTCAATTTAGTGTGATTCACGCATAGCATATACGTAAAAAGATGCCGATCTTCGGCCATAGACGTATAAGGTCTGTTTTACAAGAGAAGCAAGTACTCTTTTTGTTACCTTAAATTAAGCCTCATACCTCGGCGCTCCATTCCTAAGAACAAAGAAAGAGAGACAAAACTGAATCAAAGCCGCTTCCATGGAATGCGATTCTCTTTGTTATTTCCCGTACATTTTTTGCTTTCCACCATTATGATCTTTCCATGTAGAAAATTGAAACTGCATTTCTCTTTGTCAGCACGTCTTTAACGTTTTTCACGAGTTCTCGATTCACATATGAACGTTCGTTTCACTTTTTAGATTAATAATATGATAAACATATAATAACTCAACTTTGAAAATTAATTAAGTAATTTGAATTGATTTCTATTAGTGGATTTTATGGATAGTCGTTATCTTATTTTGAATGGACCTTTTAAATGATTGAAGTTACATTGAATTTCAAGAGGAAAATAAATCTAAACAAAATGTAATTATGTCATTTCAACTTAATTGTAATTTTAATTGAGATAATAATAATAAAAAAATCTTAAATCTATTGAACGAATGTCAACTCAATTTAAATAATTTTAATTTGACCAATTTAATCTTAATTTTTTGATAATTTGTAATTTAGTTCTTCCAGCTATGATAGCTAATTTTGGCTGGAAATCATCGATATATATATTTATATATATTTATATTTATATTTATAATTTTTAAATTTTTCTCATTTTTTTTCTAATTACTTTCCATGTTTTCCTCCATCAGTTGTTAGGCCTAAGCGATGGTTGGTAGAGGTCGCCCTCACTAGCCTTTGGTAAGTGTTGCCCTTGCTATCTTTATCACCCTTGCCCCTTGCCGGCCATCATTAAGGCCTTAACGAAGAAGAAGGAAAGAAAAAAAAAAAAAAAGGAAAAAAGAAGAAGAAAAAATTCGATTTTTTTAAATAAAATTGTAAAAATCGTCAATATCAACGCCGATTGTGCCATGGAGGAGGTCGGCATCCATTTTAGCAATTTTAGGCTAAAATTGGCCAGAATTGATAAATTGTTAAAAGATTTAATACTAAACTAGTCAAATTGAAATATATGAGACTGAACTGACATATGTACAATAGATTTATGACTTTTATTTAATAATTTTTCCAATTTTTATCTTTGTATATAAATTGAATAAACGGGCATCTTATATCTCATTTTTGGTGAAATACATTCGTAACTACACTTTACCATTTAATTAATCATATCAATCTCATCTATTTTTTCAAGCTCAAATTTCAAATGAAGTAGAGTTCAATAAAACGATTTTCGTTTCTGCTTTCTTCTATTTTACCCACTCTTGGGAGCTGCGGTGGGGATGAAATATTACACTATTGTTATCAACATGAGAAAGTGAATGGATTGGATGAGAATATTTGGCGATATTTATGTTATCATTGTTTGGTGAAGGAAAGGTTGGTGATGACATGGAAGTCGCGTCAACAAATGAAAGGATTATATTGAAATTTTGAGAAAATAATTGAGACTAAATTGATAAAATTGAAAACTTTAAAATTGAATTGACATCCATATAATAGGTTTATAACTGATGAGGTAATTTTCCTTTTGATAAATTGTCTTTGGCACTTGAAAAGATCTTGCATCAAGTTCTCTATTGTGACCAAAACGATCAGGTTTTGGACCTTGAACGCTTTGCCGAGAGGGTAGAATTGCGAATGAAATGTGGGGCAAAGGGCTTAATGCCGATTAATAAATGTGCAGTGTCAATGTCAAGGGACTGTGCAAATCTTCTTGAACCTCACTTGATATGAATATCAAAGAAACATTAAACCTAGTTTACCCAATGTAGAGTAGAGAGAGAGAGAGAGAGAGAGAGAGAGAGAGAGAGATTCGAAATCAACTCCACTAAAGCACACTTGTCGCTTGACAATTTATCGACAGCAATGTCAAATCAATGATCCTCAATTAGTCCTAGGAGTATCATCATGTCCTACCAGAACCTATCGGAAAACCCTAGCTGCGGCCCTTCTGCATGGCAATAACAAATGTTGCTTTTGCCATTCAAGAGCGGCAAAGGCCTACGAGAGAATCTCAATCTCACTCCTTCGTGAATTATTGTTTTGCTTTAGGGCAAGAATTTCAACTGTCTGAAAGCGACCCGCGCGATTGCGCCAAATTGCCTAAATGATTAATCATCTTTCTTAGGATGGAGTCCGCCACGAGCCTATCGAGATTTACATATAGTTAGGGTTAGTTGCTCCTTTTTTGACTTGTTTATTATTTGTCCTTTTGTCTTGTCAGGCTGCGGTTAGAACTTAAGCATTCGAAGTTACTCCCATCAGAAATTTGAATACGTCTGATTGGATGCAATTTGCTGGGGTGCTCTAAAGGGGCTGAACCTCACCATCATACTTTAAAAAAAAAAACCGATAATAGAACATGTATGAATCAAAAATTTGAATACATTTGATTGGATGGAATTTGCTGAGGTGCTCTAAAGGGGCCGAATCCCACCATCATACTTAAAAAAAAAAAACTGATAATAGAACATGTATGAATCAAAAATTTGAATACGTCTGATTGGATGGAATTTGCTGGGGTGCTCTAAAGGGGCCAAACCCCACCATCATACTTTAAAAAAAAAAAAAACCGATAATAGAACATGTATGAATAAAAAATTTAAATACATCTAATTGGATCGAATTTGCCGGGTGCTCTAAAGGGGCCGAACCCCACCATCATACTTAAAAAAAAAAAACCAATAATAGAACATGTATGAATCATATTAATATGTGTTTTCACATAAAACGTTAAAAAAATTTCAAATATGACTATGAAGTGAAATGATCTTATCAAAAGAATATCCAAAGTCTTGAAATGGGCAATCTAGTCTCAAAATACATCCGGCAAATTTTCGCTGCTAAAGTGTATGTACATCTCACTTGCCACTTTTTTTAGTTAGGTTTTTTTTTTCTCCCTTCCTGCGCACCCTTACATTGTCTATACCGATGTCATCTGCGATCACTCTCTATCCAACATTGGCTCAACGATGTCGATGACCATTCTCTCTCTACTCACTTGGGGCCTTGGCTGCCGGATCGAGCTCCTAGCCAAGGCCCTAGATCTACGAGTCAGTGGCCGTGGCCACTCTATTTTCTCGCTCGTGACCATTGGGGGCTCTTGCTCTCCTCACTCTGACCATGGCTAACAGGCCACTTGAGCTTTGAGCCAGCGGCTATGGCCGCTCCTTCTCCTCTCACTCGTGACTCTATCTCCTCTCACTAGTAGCCCTCCTAGCTCCTCTCACTCGCGCCACGATCGCTCAAGCGCTTCGGCATATCATGGCAAAAAATCAAGCGATTCTATAAAGCTGAGCCCCGACACCATGGCAATGGAGGAAGCCGGCCTCACGTAACCACAAATCTATGGCCGTTAGAGGCTAGCGAACTACACCGGAATGAATTGACGGAGGTCACGACTTCCATGAACATAGGTTGCAAGCTTTGTGCGTAGAGAAAAAGGAACAAAGGCATGGTAGATTACTCGGATGGTCCTCACTTTGTAATTCATTACCTTGCATCCGGTCCTCCCTTCGTAGCCACTGCCACCACCGCTCTCTCTCGCTCCTCGCCGCCGTCTACTCTAAATCGAAGAAACCATTGAACCAATAGGCGAGCTTGAAGATTTTGCCGCGGATATCGAAGAATAGCGGAGGTGGCGCCGGCTTGGAAAGGGGGACAAAACAAAAGAACATAGATGAAGATGAACAGAAGAAAGGGGGAAAATAATGGAAAAAAGAAAAAAAAAAATCCAAAAATGTCTACGGCCATGGCTTGGAAAGTGATACATGAGATGCACATACTCATCGGCCGACGAAGATTTGGCTAGCGTTTAAGATTAAGTTATCCATTTTATAGTTTTATTTGAGATAAGATTTACTCTGGACATTATTTTAAAAAAGATGCCTCATTCTAGGATTTTATTTGAAATTTTACTGAAATACTAGAAAAGGAAAAGAAAAGGAGTAAATTAATCACCTACTAATCAAAACATATAAAGCTTGACATTAGGCCCTCAGCTCTGGAATAGTCAAATTTTCAGTGATAGTATATGTTAAGCTATAATTACATACACGCTTGGATTTTGTCGCATTTCCCTTAATTATGAAATAAATAGTTCTTCAACGATACATCACATCGATGCCTGCGTGTTCGACGATGCTTAAGCTTTCAGACAACAATTTTCCATATGATCAAGCCATAGATCGAATCTTTTGATACGGGCATTATTAAAGTAAAGATTACTTTTGATTTCGAAAAGGACATAAAGATATTAATTGCAGCGGCCCTTCCCTTAACTAATCACGAAATCCCATCCGCTCCTCCCTTCGAGGGCGCCCCGCCCGAATAACGTTGGTGAGTCGATCCTTTGCAACCGCCATTTTCATTTTTCTAACTTGCTCGTCAAATTTTAGCCTTACTCAATCTTAATCTTTGGTCGAAGTGATTTTTCTCTCCACCCCACCCCCCCCACGGAAAAAAAAAAAAAACAAAAAAAAAAAAAAAAAAAAGGAAGAAAAAGAAAATCAAGAGTCAAATTTATCTGCTTATCAAATTCGTTAAGAGGTCTAATCCATAAAACTTGGGTTTTAGATGAAATTGTGGTATTGAAGATTCAATCGTGGAAATATAAAATAGGTAGTCAAATTTGGGGTTTAGAAAGATGTAAACTCGGTGCCTCCTATTACTTTAGCTTTTTCGGAAATAAAGAGTCCGCGCAATTTCCGCTTTCTTGTAGATTGAATTGAGGTTTTGTACGCCAGAACAACATATGTTATGATTTTAGAGTTGATTTCCGCATTAGTTTCTATTGGATGCACATGTATGATGTTACTTTAATCTTATCAAGACTACCGGGATAAACAAATAACATGTCGTTATTCCACTACTATTTCAAAGAGAAATCGTATCCTTTTTACTCCTTAAAACTCTAAAAGTTTGCACTTTCCTGAACTTTAATTTGATTTTTTATGTATAGCAAGAAACTTTTTTTAGTATAAAGTATTCAAGTTTTTTTTTCTCCTTTTCTTATCTTCTACTGTTGTCAGAACTTTTGGGTTGAAAAACTTAAAAAAGTGTCTCTCAAGAGAGTAACATGTCATGTGCCAAAAGAAGATAAACCTTTGTTGGGTCTTCTTCAAGCTTCAATAGCTATTGTTAGAATCAGAACCCTCGTCTCTTTTCTTTTGTTTATTGTAGCATAATTGAAGCTTTATCTTCCTGCGTTATCCTCACCTACAAGCCCTTATAGTTGCATACTATTACTATTCAAGCGAATGACAAGCCACTTCTTTATTTAGTAAATATTAAGTGTCAAGACTGGTTTGCACTAAATGAGATGTCGGACCGTAAGCGGATTCTTGAGCAAGTGGACCATAATCAATATCAGATAACAATATATAAAATAACTTACTCAAATTTGCCAATTAATCTAAACATATGGCGACTTCTATCATTCTATGCCCAAGATTATGGATTTTTTTCCTATGCTGGTAAATTTCAATAAATATTGATAAGTGTCAAAATTTTGTTATTCAAAAAAATGATCGACTGATATTTTTTCTCGATAAATTACTAGTAACTTATCAATATTTATATGAAATTACCAAATTTATTTACAAAACTTACCACCATTTTAAATTATTAACTCTTATATGGAATTACGAATTTTAAATTAGACTAACTTATCGACTTTTGTTAGATTAAATAACTAATTATTTGAATTACCAGCTCTCATGTAAAAGATTAACAACCCAAATTAGCGTAGTTCATCAACCTTTCTCTCATTAAATCAATCCAACACGCTTAGGCAAGCTTTAACGATGATGGTGTAGATCTTAGTTGCATGACTTAGAATTGTTGCCGCTGTTGAGGGCGAGAGCACCAATCTGAGTCCCTCGATGGATATTCGCCACTAAGGCCAACACCCGAGGGACATCTTCCTCTCGAGGGGTACTTTTGGATGACCGATAGGCATATATTAAAGAAAAGAAAGAAAGAAAGAAATGGTGATCTAATTTGAGTAGGAGACTTGTTTTCCAATTCTAGATTGGAGTAGGAGGCAGCTATCCTACGAGGTATGATCAGTGTTGACGTAGATAATTTCTAATAATATTTTAATATTTTTCAAATTTTTTAATTTTTTTTCCTTTTCCCTCTTTTTTTTTTCTTTTCCTTTTTACCCTTCCGCTTGCCACTGCTAGGCCTCATCAATGGCCAATAGAGATCACTGCCCCAAATGAGGGTTGCCCCTGTTGGCCCTAGTGGCCCTAGCAAAGGTCACCCTCACCTAAGGTTGGCAAAGGTTGCCAGCCATTGACAAGGCTTGGCGGTGGTTGGCAAAGGGCAAAAGGAAAAAGAAAAGAAGAAAAAATGAATAAAAATATAAATAAAACGAATCTTTTTTGAAAAAAAGGTTAAAATGTTATTTAAATTTATTCATGTCAACATTAGTCATACTTAGGGGTGTGCAAAAGAACTAGGACCTGTTCGGACCGCCTGAAACCAGATCGGAACCGCCCGGAACCGATGGTTCTTGAGGGAACCGATCTAGTTCTCGGTTCCATGGGTAGATCCACCCACTCGGACCGAACCAATTATATTATAATAATATATTGATTTTTAATATTAAAATAAATTTCGAAACTACTAATTAGCAAATCTAAATTTTAGGGCTCCATCTCCTCTCATGGTTTCTATGTTTTAATAAGAATTTAGTAAAGTGTGTAAGTTGCATTTCAACAACTCAACAAATGACTCCTTCAAAGGATACTTTTGGGACTCACATATGATACTATGTTCAAGAATACGTGAGTACCAGTGGAATTGTTTCTACAAAAAAAAAAAAAAATCAATAAAACAAATGTTGTAAGAGATTGAGTTTTGTTAGAGGATAAAGGAAAAGATGATTTACATATGACAATCATTTAGAATCTTGAACTTAAATAATATTTTAGATTTCAATTGAAATGATTCAAAAATAGGAAAAAAAACCTATTTCTCTTCTTTGGTAGTGTTTTCCAATAAAATAAAGAAAAATGGTACCCTTAATTAAGCCGATTCGATTTAAAGAAAAAATATTATGAAAAGTACTCTTGGTGGGATTTGGAAAACGATATTATTATTGGTGAGACCGGTTCCATGGATCCACCCGGGAACCGGACCGGACCGATGGTCCGGTTCTTGGATGGATCCATGCAACAACGGGTGGTTCCCGGTTCCAATTTTTTGGAACCGGTCCTTAGTGGGCGGTTCTCGGTTCTAGGCCGAGAACCGCCCACCCGGACCATGCACATCCCTAGTCATACTACATATGACAACCGATGTTCACGTTAGCGAATTTTAGCAAAATTTGACTAGATGGATTCAATTGGCAAATCATGAGAATGTTTATGATTTATTAACAAAATTCAAAGGTTTAAGACTAAACTAGTAAGCACACGATAAGTTTAGGACTTTTTGGACAATTTTCATGAGAAGTCATTACTCTATGGCGGTCCAAATAAACTCAATTGGCAAAACGTGAAAATTTTTATAATTCAATTGGGAAAATTGAAAGATTTATGTATGAATTGGCAAAAATACAATAGGTCTAGGACTTTTTTGGACAATTTTCTTGTCTAGAGCCACCCCTTTTCTCAAATGATGTGACACTACATTAGGGATGCATGTTACAAGACCGCCTCCCGCAATGTTCGCTCATTTAGTAGATTATTGCCGACAGAAGAAAACTTAGTTAGAGGATTTGCTTGAACATAAATAAAAATATCGTAAGACTATATATATTACAAATAAGAAAAGTAAGAGAATGTCCTTCTCTCAAACCTAACGCGCTGGTATATCCTTCTCTCAATAGATTTGATTAAAGATGTGAATCAATCCTTTATATGGAAGGAAATTTTGATGCTATTACTAACTATAAAACGATTTCAATACTTAAAGATAGTGCGAACCACACATATTTTTCTAATGCAAGAGGAAAGCGATTGATGTTAAACCATGGTTACAGTTAGAATGTCCAAGCTCCTATGTTGCGTGTGTCAAGGTTATTGTGAACCTACCACCAACTATGCATTTGAGAGAGGAGCGTGAGTATTATATATTTTTCAACATGAGCTCTAATACTATGTCAAAATATCCAATTTAAGATCTTAAACTATTAAATGGAGGAAGACTACATACGTATATGACACATCATAACCACGTATTTTAAGCGACATCAAATTGCAGTTAATAGTCACAAACTCGAGATCCTTAATTACTTGACTCGACATATACTTCAAATGCAAGATACAACACTTACAAATTAATGCTCCTGATACGCAGTTCGATTCATCCCTCATGAGTTGATAAAACCGTAACTTTTTCGCGGTCTTGATGCATAAGGCAATATTTTAGTACGTCATTAAGCAATTGGGTCCATTCCATTCATCGTACGAAAACTTAAGACCTTTTTCTGCCCTCTAGCGTGTCGATGACAAGTGTCCATGTTCTCAAAAGAACCTAACTAATCCCGGATCTTTCCATACGCAGTCCCTTCACCTCGATTCCCACCAATTAATCTACGAAACGCACGACACGTCCTCGTGCTCTTTGAACGGTCCCCACGAAAGTGAGCAATCATATGGTCCAAACTCAGACTTTGAGATAGAAAAAGGTACGCGCTTATCGCTCGAACGATCACTTGAAATAACTCGGTAGAGAACCCAACCGAATGCCCATGACTTATGGAAGCGAATCAAGTGAGAGGAAACTCTGTGGAACCGAACATAAAGTATCATGGGCCAAACGATTTACCGAAGAATAACAAGAAATTATTGGTAGAGGAATACGAAGCCGTCACTCATCCCCTCAACGTCAGCCCGCACCTAACAATCCGGATTCCCTTTCAGGGAAAGAACGCTGATCCCAGAATTCTCTATCTCGTCGATTAATTTATATTATTCCGTCACTTTTATTTGGGGGAACTTTGGCCTACTTTATTTCCTGAATTAGACAGCAATAGCAATCATTCGTGTCTTGAATGAAAATACCCGTCGATTACGTGAAACCTAGATCGAGATATGACGTGTCTTATGGCGCGTTTGCTTCCCGTGATGGCAGGACTTCTGTCTCTCAGATAAACACCACTCCTTTCGAAACTACCGTTTCACGAAAACAAAGATGCTTCTCAGTACATCTTTGATTGTATGGTCTCTCTTAAAAACATCAAAAACGTTTTATAAATGGCACTACTTGGTTTGACTGTTCCCGCAACTCGCAAGATCTTCTGAAGCAACAGATGGAGACTCTCCAGCGACCCTTCTGACGAGCGGGAAAACCCGCATGGCCACTCAACTTGACCTTTTGTTTCACGGACCATTTGGGACAAGATGAAGAGAAAGCGGACAGAATCTTGGTTGGAAAAAAACGCATCGGCTGCCTCTAGGATTCCGCCCACGTCGACCTCCTATGGGAGGTCCTGCCTTAGCTGCGAAAGCCGATGGAGAAAGAGGGTTCGGCGGCTACGATGGAGATGTGAGAAAGAGAGAGAGAGTGCCAAGTAGGGGTTGTATGGCGATCATTGGCGATGCGTCGGCTGAGGGGTGACACGACGCTCCGGTGAACGGAGGAGGAGGTGCCTAGGGGAAGAAAAAAAAGACAATAGGGATAACAATGAAAAAAGAAATAGAAAAGAGAAAAACAAAAGATGAAAACACGGTTAGTCAGTTGTAATCCATATCAATTATGTTAGTATTAGTATTCTTCCTAATGATGGGAAAACTTATTTTGGATAGGTGAATTTCGAGCTCCTAAAATCCTCCTAACTTTGGGAGTTGAGTAAGACGTGAACCGAAATTCAAGTGAACAACTTAGTGAGTCAAATCCACATGCGCAAGGAAGGAAGAAGAGAGAGTCCAAACAAACACTCGAGTCAATCTCACATTTCATGCAATAGGTCTCTCCGGTAACCACACTACGTATCGCACAAACAATCACGAAAATGACCCGTCATCTTTTGGAGTGACCACCATAACCAACCCTAATCCTGCCCACTCACGACCAAAACCCTAAGCCGCAGCACCCGTTCGATGGAGGGGCCTTCCAGACATTTTTCAACCATGTTCACATGCATAATTTGGGGGGAGTATGATGTCGAGAGCTTTTCGTTTTTTGCGTTCGTTGTCACATCATCCACGACCCGAAGCTTGAGGTTCACCCTATTGCCACATCGCGGATCAAATTCGTTTTGCTTGTCCGAGACACCTTGGTACAGTCATCCCTCGTCGGCTTATGCAATCATAGTTATTAATTATCGAGGGGTCTCGACACATGTCGACAAGCGGGGGTACTAATTCCATTGTCCGCACGCACATTATTATTATTGGCCAAAACCCAAGTATAGAAGCTAAAAAGATTTGTGACGTGCTCGACGTTGTTGTTCTATCATTGAGTGGACCCTTTGATCCACGACAGTAGTTCATCGACGGCCCTAGCCTATCATGTTGGGTCCACATATCTCCTTCGTGATAGAGAATCAAACGGTATCATGGTTATAGCTTGATTAATCTAATAAATTATATTTTTTTAAGGGATTGTTTCCGTGGAGATTTTGCTTTATTTTTGTTTTTTACCAAGTGGGATGTTCTTGTCGACCCTAAAAAAAAGTGGGATGTTCTTGGTTTAGCTCAAGTTGGGATTGAATAGGCAGGTTCACGTGTGGCCTTAAGAACCACATGGTGTTTGGGACATCTGATGCCTCGGACCGATTGATGTATATCATGATAACTTTTCTTGGAGAAAATATTATGTGACTAATTCCATACTAATCATTAATCACCCAACAACAACCACAAGAATTGTTGCTTTTCTTTGTTTCTATCAATTTGATTTTCTTCACGGAGAAAAAGTTTGAGGATGATTGTTGCTTCATAATTTAATCACATAAATGAAGAAAAGAGCACTACCACGTGTAATTTTTTTTTTTTAATATGGTAATTGAATTCATTTCATATTTTTTGATGAATTTTCATTTCATCCTCATGTATAAAAAGAATTTCCAATAAAAGTTATTTTATTAACCAGAAAATGTATCGCAACCATCATCTTGCAAAAGACGCGTGGCGGGTGTCCATTCCGTTCAAGTCAAATCGAAATAAAGCTATAGAGCAAATTACAATTGTATGTCGCATCAAGTCAAATTTGTCCGTTCAGATTGATTTGTCCATGGCTACGATCTCGCCTATTATAAGGTACGGGACTTGCATATCAAGTCTTATGATAGGAATCTTTGATGTGATGAGATCTTAGGAAGCTTTGAAATTTTAGCTCTGTCTCATTGGCTAGTTTTTGGTCGTGAAAGATTAGTTTTGAGAAAATATTCGGTGGACGAGTTATATTTAGTAAAATAAATTCAGATTGTCAAAATTGATGGATCTCTTATATGAATTTCATATGGGCCATACCCGATCTAATGGTCAAGGTGTATTTTAGCAACAAAATACACTACCAAATTTTTTCTCACCCGATGCCATATAATTTGTTAGTGTCTCACTTGCAAGATAAGGGACTTGAATCCAACTAGTATATTGGAGTCAAGAAACTTTCATGTAGGGCTTTAATTGCCCAGATCACTTAAGTTGGCAATACAACTGTCTATTATGTGTTTTCAATTGATACTATTTAGTGGTGATGTTGAGATTAAAGTTGTTTTCATTTGGGGCTAATGAGAAATTAACGGATAAAATAGATATGCGATTCAAATCCCACGTTGAAGGATCGCACTATTTTCACCTTCGACATATAACTTGCGAGCCATTGTCTCTCACAAGATTCATAGTCCCACAAAAGCCGAAAATTACACTTCAAATTCAAGGCAAAAAATAGAAGTCTAAGCAGCCCAAAAACAAGAGATTCCACTGTGCGCATCGAGTGTCCATTCGTGCTTTAACTGTTTTGTACTTCAAATCATGTTAGTCTTAAAGTTTTCTTATTGTTAATCATGCTGTCTTGTCCTCTCTCTACGTTACCAACGTTAGACTACGCTACGAAAGAGTGATAAAATCTAAGCAGATCGCGATGAATAAGGATTCAAACGATTGAGATGAACAGTGTAAATTATGAAACATGTGAAAACGAGGGGCTTCATTGAGAAGTCGTTCGGAATGGTGCTTAGCCTTTACATGAAGGACGGCTTAGTTTTGGGAAGCGGCAGATTTTTGTCTTTGTCCACTTCTTTTGAAAAAGAAGAAAAATAAGCCCTTCTTTCCTGTTCTTGATTAGCTTGCAATTTCATCCTATTTTCCTGCCAATCTTATATTATTCTCGACGGCGCCCTTAATTTAAGTATGAAATTCCTGCTCAATTCTTTCTAGAAACCACAGCTTCCCTTTCAAAGAAACTCCTATAATTGAATAGCATCGTAATTCGAGGAGCCAAGAACTAAAGGGAACTTATACGGAAATGAAGTTCTCATTAGCAATTCATTTCTTCACACACTCTCCAAAATAATTCATGCACATGTTGGATTTGCATAGAGTGATCGATGCTCTAACTATATTAATGTCATGTACCTTCCTCCTTAGGAGATAATGTGATGAAGAGAAATGAAACCCATTAAAATGTGTAATTTCCATTGTGCGTATACCGGAGCTTCTTCGGTAGTATTAAAACACATGTTGCGTACGCATTTACATTCGGCTTAGTTGATTCACTGTTTCCCAGAGTAGCAATCGAATGAATAACACGCTAATGCGTTTAGGATGATCCGTGTAAGCTCAACTTTGCACATGCAGATTATGAAACGAAAAGCCGAATACGTTGGTATTTTGTTAAAATGGTTTGGCTTTTGTACATATGTAGCATTAATTGCCGCAATAACCATGCACAGCAGAAGCAATTAGTTCCCTACCACACAAGGTAAATTAAAATAAAAAAAAAAGGAAAAAGGAAAAGATTTCTTGTCGCTTTGGTTTTCCTTTCGAAAACTTGCCACCATAACTAACTACACGAGACTTAACCCGATAAAATAATGCCAAGAAATGTCCCGGAATGTCGCCCCTCTCATCTGCAACTATATATAAACAAGCACGGATAACAGCTTTCTTCGTGACACCAAAACTCGGAAGAAGTTGTCGCGGGGAAGAATTGTGTTGAGGGTTCCCCTCCTCTCGTCCACCGCCAGACCCTAAAGAAAAGAGACGATCTCTCTCTGCTCCTCCTCCTTGTTGTTGGGCTCGGGTTTTGTGTTTGGGTTCTTGAAATGGGGTTGAGAGATATTGGGGCGACGCTGCCTCCTGGGTTCAGATTTTATCCCAGTGATGAAGAGCTGGTGTGCCATTATCTGTACAGAAAGATTGCCAATGAGGAGGTGCTGAAGGGGAGTTTGGTTGAAGTTGATTTGCACACTTGCGAGCCATGGCAACTTCCTGGTATGTCCCTTCTTCTTCTTCTTCTTCTTCCTTCTTCTTCTTCTTCTTCTTCTTCTTCTTCTTCTTCTTCTTCTTCTCTTTCTTCTCCTCTTCTCTCTCTCTCTCTCTCTCTCTCTCTCTCTCTCTGCGCCTTTTAGCTGCTGTTCGTGGAATGTTGTTTGCCTTTTTCCTTTTTCATGCCTGGCCATCGCAATTATTGTTCGTGCAGCAATCCAAGTCTAATGCAAGCTCGGTTTTAATGCGCTTTGACAAATCTAAATTGTTGTTAGTGAATTTCTGTGATATTTTCAGCTGTATTAGACTCTCTCTTCTTGCTTACTTTGCATCTGAGCACGAATTTATATGAAAAATGAAAGAAAAAGGATAGAGATTGAAGCATGAATCTCTATAGAAAGCAGTTACCCACTTGATTCCAGGTCAAATTATCAGGATAAAAGGCATATAGTTGCATAGTTTAATTGTACTTTTACCATAGGTTATGCGCGAAAAACACAAATATCTCGAGCAGTGACTTGTATCATATTGATATTCATCATTTGAGAGGAGACAAAGCACGTCACCTTTCTGATACAGTATGCTCGGCCTCTAGAAGTGCATCATATAGAGAGAGAGAGAGAGAGAGAGAGAGAGAGAGAGAGAGAGAGAGAGAGAGAGATCATTTTGGAAGCAAAAGGTCTCTACACCTTGCTTTTTATCTAGAAAATTATTCAGGAAGCAACACGGTTTCACTTTTTTTTTTCTCTTTCTTCCAATTTCAACATATCTATAGATTGATTACTCCACTAAAGGGCTGCCTGGCATGGTTTTGCCACAGTTTTTTTTTTTTTCCATAAGATTAATTGTAAGGGTTTGGAGTGTATAAAAAGATAGAGAGGTTGTCAATTAGTAAGTATCGATGATATAAGAGGTCCAGATACAAAAATGAGAGATTACGAATTTTGTGGCAAAACTTGAAGTCTTAGATGCAATTTTGAGTATAACTCGAGGTGGAATTACCGACAGAATATCTAATTCTTATAGACTTGTCCTTTTAATGTTAAGGAGCTATGTATTAACAGTATGATAACAAAAAATTATCTGAGAAACTGTAGATTTCTCGTGACCTTTCATCCTCTTTATCGAAAAGCTTAACGTACAATTAAGGATTCTAAACCAAACTCTAGAACCACCTAGCGAATTATGTAACATAACATGTGGATCTCCTCATCTTTTTTATTTTTAATCAGCTCAAACGCGTATCAATCTTTCAAAAATCAAGGCCGACAACGGTTGATCTATCCATGTCTCTGTTCTCTCCTTAGAGGTGACAGTTTGCTACCTAGAAGCACAATCATTGACACACATAGTACACTGAGGACCACCAAAAAAACGAAGGCATGGAGTCCACCATGTCTCGAGCCGTCATTTCTTTTGCCACACTTAGCACAAAGCAGATTGTTCTTTCTCAAAAATTCAAATGAATATAATAGTATTGGGATTCGAAAGACTCCGACACCATGATTGGTAAATTATTTAATTGAAATTTTTTAATTGTTAGAAAAATAAGTATGTAATATACTCTTCATACACAGTGTGAGCTTTTTACGTTGTTTTTCGAACTTGATATTCTAATATTGTAAATTAAAAGTTTTAGCATTCCGTATGCACAAGGGCAATGCATTGCACTGCAGATATGAGTTCAAAATAATCATGTGGAGTTTGTCAACATGGTGATAACGACGCTTTGATAATCATGGGTGATACGGTCAACTAGATTCCTCGTTGCCCACATAAATGCATTGTACAGAGCGGCAATATTGCTTCCAATTATTGTGTCAACATTGACCCTTCGCTACAATTATTAATGACGGCCGACGTATAAACCTTGCTTGTCGCAAAAAGCTAAGGGACGATTATACGGTCTTTATCATTAAAAAATGCAGAGACTTTAGTATTTATAAATTATTTAGAACCATATATCTAATTAAAAAAAAAACAAATGTTTAGGGTAATTGCCCGTAATATCTGGTGGTAATCATGTACTTTCTTAGGGCTTCTCTCTATTTATTTTATCATGAGGTCTCATGCTTTTCCTATAAAATGTTTGAGGTGGTGTTTTCAAGTTTGTAATGCAATATTAACATTGTGAAATTTTTTTAGGTCATCACCAACTGTTCTAAAAGCTCAAACTATTAGACGAATGTATAATTTAGTATTTATTTATTCTAACAAACGTGGTCCACCTTGCTCGTGTTATTCGTTATCAAACCGAAGAGGGAATGTTCTGCACACATGTACAAAGTTGCTTTCGCACATGGATATCATACGTTGCATGCCCTTCCCTACCGAATGTAATTATCTCAGCATCCTCGCTGTCGATTATGTGAAGCTGTAAAAGATTTGATTTTCCAACACGCTTTTTATGTCGGAAAGAATTTCGTTCGATGGTATTATCGCAACTCTACATAATGTTTGCTTACGTATATATTTGTTGGGGACGTGCAGAGGTGGCGAAGCTCAACGCGACCGAGTGGTACTTCTTCAGCTTCCGCGACCGCAAGTACGCCACCGGCTACCGGACCAACCGCGCGACGATATCAGGGTACTGGAAAGCCACGGGCAAGGACCGCGTGGTGCACGACCCGAGCACGCAGGAGGTCGTGGGGATGAGGAAGACACTGGTCTTTTACCGGAACAGGGCTCCTAATGGGATCAAGACCGGTTGGATCATGCACGAGTTTCGCTTGGAGTCTCCGCATATGCCTCCCAAGGTCTCTCTCTCTCTCTCTCTCTCTCTCTCTCTCTCTCTCATTCATTCAATCAGCTATCTTCTTGAAAAAGAAAAAGTAAGATAGACAGTGAGAATTACAGGGTAAAAAGGCTCGACGTCTAGGCGTTTTGGGGTATGTAAGTTTACATATATCACCTAATTTTTTGTTCTTGGACCTATTAGACTAGTTTTAGTGTTTCTTTACCATTCTTGAATCACGTGGAAGTTTCCATCTGAAAAGGGAAATAGAATCGCCATGAAAGAGATTTTTTTTTCTTTGCAAATAACGGGTTCGTCCGCAATATAATACATGAGAGAGAGAGAGAGAGAGAGAGAGAGAGAGAGGCATTACTTAAAGGAAAGAACAATGATTTGTCAGCTTCCCCATTATTTCCTGAAATGGAGATGTGTCCAAGCTCATTTATCTTGAGTGTGATGATAGAACTCCCTCAAGCCTTGCATTGCTTTGGAGTCTATCCATTGCATATTGCTGATGAATCCAGTGGCAAATGACTGGCAGGAGGATTGGGTGTTGTGTAGAGTGTTCCACAAGAGCAAGGAAGATAACGCCATCAACACGTTGCTGAGCCCACACTACACGTTCAAGGAAGCAACAGCCGCATCATCAGCTCCATCGGCGAATTTCGACACGTCCCATTATAATCCCTCCCCGAATCAAGCCTTCTCTTGTGGGATGATGACCTTCCCTCAGGTTGCTTCGTTGTCCTCAACGTCATCGTCTCTCCACAGCCACAAGCCCCACTCCACACTGAATCTTCCGTATCAGTCCAAGGGAGCAAGCACCAAGCTCATCGATGATGGTTACGGATTCATGTGGGACATGAACTTCGGAGACAACAGTTTGGTAGGAGATCCGTTGCCCTCGAACTTGGATGACATGAGCATTGACATGGATGGTGGCTCAGTTTTCCTCTAGTTAGCAACTGCGTCTTCCAGCAAATTCATGCGGTCGTGTATAGAGTCGAATGCTGTTGTACACTATGACTTTTGTGTCCGGGCGAGAATTTGGGAATTCTTGCTTGCTTAGGTCTGTAACAAGTTAGTGTCGGGTAGGTTCTGTTTGATAGTGCTTCGGGTTACTTGTGCATTTTCGTTATGTACATAGGTATAGATGAAAGATATGTCATGGGATTTATCAGACGCAGTTCCGTATCTTTTCCAGTTCAAGTATGTGAATGACGTGATCTGTGGCTTAACTTCCTCTTAACAGATGTCCGATTCTGACTTTGCTTTTGGTGAACAAGTAGCTAAGCAACTTTGCGCAATATGATGGCAAGAACATAAAGAGAAACATCGACATCTGTGAGCGTTTCCACCATAGATTGTGTAATTTTTGCACTGAAACTCTGTTACAAAAATGGCATGCGCTCTTGCAACAGAGGGGTGTGAGTATTTTACAGTGCAGTACACCTAACAAATAACTCAGCTGTTTACGAACACAAATAATTTGATCCACAGGAGAAGCGCAGCCTCTCTCCCCCTCCTAAAAGAACAGAATTGAATCTAACCAAATAATGCAAGTCAGAGGCCTGCCGAGACCAGTCCGTGCAATGTGATGATGCCGATCAGTACATTCTGGTCATCGATGACGGGCAAAAACTGTACTGGTGACGGTGGAGATTCCATCTTCTCCATAGCTTCAACTGCCATTGCATCTGGGCCTATGGTTCTCGGCTTCCTGATTCAGCCAAAATAACATCAGGACCCGGTCAAGAAATTATGCACAAGTCCATGTGCTTGTGCTTGAGCGGCCCAATAAATGTGTTGAAAACACTTTTTTTCCTCAGGTTCTTTAAAGGGCCAATAAAGATTATATTGGTTGAACCCCACTCTGTACCGCAAATCCTCCAAATTCATGGATACCGTATCTTGAATAGAAAATGGAAAAGATAAAAAAAAACCATGTATCTTACAATGGATACTTGTAAGCCCAAATTGTACTAATTACCAAATCCAAGAAAAAGTGAAGTCATCTATCAGTTAGAGCATTCATAATCTAGATTGTTGTTCACATACCTGTTGCACATTTCACCCACTGTGAGCTTGAAGATTCCCTCTCCACTAGCCTTCAGAGTGCGTCGGAGATCCCCATCAGTAAAAGTTCCAATCAGGTGGTACCCTTCATCTATGACAAGAAGGCACCCACACCCTTTACTTGTTAGCTCCACAAGCTGATCCATTATCAAATCTCCTTCCCTACAGACGGGTAGTTCATTTTGCTTCTTCATCACATCTTTTACCTGCAGGTCACATGGAGGCAAGCCTCAAAATAATTGACTTAAACGACATCTATTGCAAACTGAAGATATGCTATTGCAGTCGTAGGTAGCAAGCAGAAAGGTATAGTATTTGCTGGAGTTGTCATCCAGATAGCAATTTACTGCAGAAAACAATTTGATGTGATCAAAACAGACATTTTGAATTAGTAAGAAATGGATTTGGAGAATGGCGAGAGCAGAGGGAAGGATATTCATGCAGAATCAATGATCACCCCAGTTCTAGCAAAACAATGCACATTGCAATCATCAACAAGCATAATTTAAAATTCAGAAACTTAACATAGAAAAAGGAATTCAGCACCACAAGACTATTTCGACCACCAAACTACCAGTGAATGTCCATGTACAAAAGACAGAAACCAGTCTACTAAATTGCAAATGTTCGGATATCAAAATCAACCAGATCTAACCTCAACAATTTGTACAATGTCAATCATCCCAATCTATTTGCGAGTTGATCACTAATTCGAATAGTAACCAAGACCACCATACTTCTCATTAACAGTGTTATCTAGACCCATTAGGAACACCCCCTTTATCAGTCATAGACTGGTGCCGAAGGAGAGAAACTCTGAATTCTCATTTTCTTCCAAATCTTCCATCCTATATAAGACCAAACATCAAGGATTTTGCAACCAATCCTCCATCCATAGATCCATAGATGGGGAACTTGTAGATATTAAACAGTGGTGCAGAGGAGCAAAATCTATGAAATACACACCAACAATGAAAAAAAGCCTCAACAGCTCACATACAAGAAACCAATGTGAGACTGGTTCATACGACTCGTGCATTACCCGAACAATATAAGTTCACATTGGCAGCATTGAATCCTGCTCTTTCTTTCTTTCTTTTTTTCCCTTTTCTGATAAGTCTCAGCAGCATTGGATCAAACACATAAGCCACATCTCAGCCATCATAAAAAGGATAAGTAGAACAGTAAATCATGGCAAATGCTTCAGAGACAAAATCCAAGAGCTTTACAAATGTAAAACTCATCAACATGGGAATGAACAAATCAAACAACAGCACTCAATAGAATACGTTTCCGACCACGAGCACATCGAATAAGCAAGAGCCACACCCATTTATCTAGATCCTAATCCACATTATCCACACCAATTCACAGAAGCAACGAAAACCCGTCAAGAAATCGAACAAAAACCGGACCTTGAAAATGAGACTCTTGCCGATCCTCCCGGCGGGGTGATTGGCGGCGTAAGCCTCCTTACTCAAATTCCTGGCGCCCATCAAGGCGATCGCGACGGTATCCCCAAAAACCATCTGGATCGCGGTCGAGGTGACGGGGGCGAGGTCGAAGGGGCACAGCTCCCTCTCCAGAGGCAAGTACACGTTCATATCGCAGCATCGCGTCAGCAGGTTCTCCTCGGTGGACGTGACCGCGATCAAGAAGGCGCCCTTCGCGCGGGCGCAGGGCACCAGCCGCAGGATCTCCTCGGTGTTGCCCGACTTGCTGAAGAGCACGAGGGCGTCGCGGTCGGCGAGGATGCCGATGTCGCCGTGGAGGGCGTCGACGGGGGGCAGGAACCCGGAGCGGATGCCGAGGGAGACGAGGGTCTGGGAGATCTTGTGGGCGACGAAGCCGGACTTGCCGACGCCGGTGAAGAAGATGGTGCCGCCGGCGCCGGCCTTGAGGAGGAGGGTGCGGGTGAAGCGGAGGGTCTGGGGGAGGTCGAGGTGCTGGAAGAAGAAGTTGAGGTGGCTCTGCTGGGATTGGAAGAGCTTGAGAAGGGTCGGTTCGTCGATGGCGGCGGCGGCAATGGCGGGGACATTTTCTTGATCTGGGGATGATGAAGGAGGGAGGTAGACGGAGGGGAGAAGAGGGAGAGCACCCATTCTTCCTTCTTCCTCCTCCTTCTTCTTCGGATCTGAAAGATCTGGTTTTTCGGATTCGAGAGGAAGACGATGACGACGGGCGAAGTCGTGGGGGGATTTGCCGTTAATCCGGTTGATTTCGCGGGGATCGTTGGTGTCGGAATTCGGTGCGGGGAAACGCAGTTCGGAATAGAGAGAGTGTCGGTGCTTAAAAAGAAAAGTTTACAGTCATTTCGTCGATGATGGTGACCAAACGTAATGTCACATCCCCCTTTTAAATGTGTGTTTCGGTCCGGCGATTCTCAAAGTGTGATCTTTCGAGGTTTTGGCATGCGGAACCACGCGTGTTACTTCATTTTTTTTTTTTCTGTCTTTTGTGTGCTTGACAAGGTAAAAATATAGACATTTAATGTGCAAGCGGTTCTGACCAAAAATAATGTGCAGGCGGATGGTGGAAAGATGCGTTCAATCGATATTCCTAGTTGAACATCATTCTGTTCATGCTTCTCGAATTGACATGCTAAGCCAACCAGTGTATGTTTCGCCATTTCCATCTTGTACGCGTGCGTGTAAGTCACTCTTCGTTTAGATTGCACTAGAGTCTCACGAAGTTGGGCAGCTGCCTTTGAAGATAAATTGGATAGTTCCATGCATAAGAAAACGTGCTGATCATATTTATGAAGTTTTGTTATATGGAGCCACGCGTGTTACTTTGTTTTTTTTTTCCATCTTTTGCATACTTAAGACATGGACATCCAATGTGTAGGCCGTTGACAAACAAAAAGGTGCAGGTGGATGGTGGAAAAATGCATTTAATTCATATCTCTAGCTGAATGTCATTTAGTTCACGCTTCTCGAGATTGATGTGTTGAGCCAAGCTAAATATGTTTCGTCATTTCTATCTTTCATGTGTGTAGAATTGTAAGTCACTTTTTGTTGAGATTGCATTAATGTCTCACGAAGCTAGACAATCGCGCTTGAAAAGAAAGTGGATAGTTCCACGCATGAGAAAACATGCTGATCATATCTTTGAGATTTTGCCGTATGGAGCCACGCCTGTTACTTCGTTTTTTTTTTCTATCTTTTGCATGCTTAAGATGATAAAAATATGGACATTTAATGTGCAGGCAGTTTTGACCAAAAAAATGTGCAGGCGGATGGTGGAAAGATGCATTCGATCAATATCCCCAATTAACCACTGGGGTTTGCCCAGTGGTCATCCTTCCAATATCGAAGGGGGAGATAGGGGTTCAAATCCCTACCTTATCAAGGGTTGGGGTAGAGATGATTTAGTTTCAAGTATGGGTTTCAACTCCCACGCTCTACAAAGAGGCAAGGCAAAAATCTAAGAGTGAGAGTTAGAATAGGAATAGAGTATGACCGACAAAATATATATACAAAAATATATATATATATATATATCCCCAATTAAACGTCATTTTGTTCATGCTTCTCGAGATTGACGTGCTAAGTCGAGCAGTGTATGTTTCATCATTTCCATCTTTTAAGTGTGCCTATGTGTCACTCTTCGATTAGATTGCACTGGCGTCTCACGAAGTTGAACAGCCACCCTTGAAAATAAATTGGATAGTTCCACACATGAGAAAATATGTTGATCGTATTTTCAAGGTTTTGCCATATGGAGCCACACATATTACTTTTTTTTTCCATCTTTTGCATGCTTAAGACAATAAAATATGGACATTTAACATGTAGGTGGTTCTAACAAAAAAGAAAGGAAGTGCAAGCCAATGGTGAAAAAACGCATTCAATCCGTATCCCTAATTGAACGTTATTTTGTTGACGCTTCTCAAGATTGATGTGGTGAACCGAGTCATATATGTTTTGCCATTTTCATCTTTTACGTGTGTAGTTGTAAGTCACTCTTTATTGAGATTGCACTAGCATCTCACAAAACTAAGCAGTCACCCTTGAAAAGCAACTGGATAGTTCTACGAATGAGAAAACATGTTGATCATATTTTCAAGGTTTTGCCATATGGAGCCACTCGTATTACTTTATTTTTTTTTTCCATCTTTTGCAGGCTTAAGACGGTAAAAATATGGACATTTAATGTGCCGGCAGTTTTGACCCAAAAAAAAAAAAAAAAAAATGTGCAGGCGGATGGTGGAAAGATGCGTTCAATCAATATCCTCAATTAACTACTTGGGTTTGCCTCAGTGGCCACCCTTCCAACATAGAATGGGGAGGTGGGGGGTTTGAATCCCCACCTTCTCGGGGGATTGGGGTGGGGACGATTTAGTTTCAAGTGTGTGTTTCAACTCCCACGCCCTGCAAGGAGGCATGGCAAAAGTCTGGGAGTGAGAGTTAGAATAGGAATATAATATGACCGACCAAAAAAAAAAAAAAAAAAATCCCCAATTAAACGTCATTTTGTTCATGCTTCTCAAGATTGACGTGCTAAGTCGAGCAATGTATGTGCTAAGTCGAGTAGTGTATGTTTCATCATTTCCATCTTTTACGCGTGCCTATGTGTCACTCTTCGCTTAGATTGCACTAGCGTCTCACGAAGTTGGATAGCCGCCCTTGAAAATAAATTGGATAGTTCCACACACGAGAAAATATGTTGATCATATTTTCAAGGTTTTTCCATATAGAGCCACACGTATTAATATTTTTTTTTTCCATCTTTTGCATGTTTAAGACAGTAAAATATGGACATTTAACATGTAGGTGGTTCTAACAAAAAAAAAAGTGCAAGCAGATGGTGGAAAAATGCATTTAATCCATATCCTTAATTGAACGTTATTTTGTTCACGCTCCTCAAGATTGATGTGGTGAGTCGAGTCATATATGTTTTGCCATTTTCATCTTTTACGTGTGTAGGGTTGTAAGTCACTCTTTATTGAGATTGCACTAGCATCTCACGAAGTTGAGCAGTCGCCCTTGAAAAGCAACTGGATAGTTCTACGCATAAGAAAACATGTTGGTCATATTTTAAAGGTTTTGCCATATGGAGCCACTCGTATTACTTTATTTTTTTCCCATCTTTTGCAGGCTTAAGAGGGTAAAAATATGGACGTTTAATGTGCCGGCGATTTTGACCCCAAAAAAAAAAATGTGCAAGCGGATGGTGGAAAGATACATTCAATCAATATCCCCAATTAACCACTAGGGTTTGCCTCAGTGGCCACCCTTCCAACATGGAAGGGGGAGGTGGGTGGTTCGAATCCCCACCTTCTCAAGGGGGTTGGGGTGGGGACGATTTAGTTTCAAGTGTGAATTTCGACTCCCACGCCCTGCAATGAGGTATGGCAAAATTCTGAGAGTGAGAGTTAAAGTAGAAATAGAGTAGGACAGACCAAAAAAATATATATATATCCCCAATTAAACGTCATTTTGTTCATGCTTCTCGAGATTGACGTGCTAAGTCGAGCAGTGTATGTTTCATCATTTCCATCTTTTACGCGTGCTTATGTGTCACTCTTCGCTTAGATTGCACTAGCGTCTCACGAAGTTGAATAGCCACCCTTGAAAATAAATTGGATAGTTCCACACATGAGAAAATATGTTGATCGTATTTTCAAGGTTTTGCCATATGGAGCCACACATATTACTTTTTTCTTTCCCATCTTTTGCATGCTTAAGACAGTAAAATATGGACATTTAACATGTAGGCGGTTCTAACAAAAAAAGAAAGAAAGTGCAAGCCGATGGTGGAAAAACGCATTCAATCCATATCCCTAATTGAACGTTATTTTTTTCACGCTTCTCAAGATTGATGTGGTGAGCCAAGTCATATATGTTTTGCCATTTTCATCTTTTACGTGTGTAGGGTTGTAAGTCACTCTTTATTGAGATTGCACTAGCATCTCACGAAGCTGAGCAGTCACCCTTGAAAAGCAACTGGATAGTTCTACGCACGAGAAAACATGTTGATCATATTTTCAAGGTTTTGCCATATGGAGCCACTCATATTACATTATTTTTTTTCCATCTTTTGCAGGCTTAAGACGGTAAAAATATGGACATTTAATGTGCCAGCGGTTTTGACCCAAAAAAAAAAAACATGTGCAGGCGGATGGTGGAAAGATGCGTTCAACAATATTCCTAATTGAATGTCATTCTGTTCACTCTTCTCAAGATTGATGTGCTGAGCCGAGCAATGTATGCTTTGCCATTTCCATATTTTACGCGTGCCTGCAAGTCACTCTTCACTTAGATTGCAGTAGTGTCTCACGAAGTTGAGCAGAAACTGGATAGATCCATGCATGAGAAAACATGCTGATCACATTTTTGAGGTTTTGCCATATGGAGCCATGCGTGTTGCTTCATTTTTTTCTATCTTTTGTATGCTTAAGACGGTGAAAATATGGATGTTTAATGTGCAAACGGTTTCAACCAAAAAAAAAAAAAAAAAAAAAAAAGTGCAGGAGGATGGTGGAAAAACACATTCAATTCATATCCCTAATTAACATCATTCATGCTTCTCGAGATTGACATGCTAAGCCCAGCTGTGTATGTTTCGCCATTTCCATCTTTTATGCGTGCAGAGCTGTAAGTCATTCTTTGCTGAGATTACACTAGCGTCTCACGAAGTTGGGCAGTCGCCCTTGAAAAGAAATTGGATAGTTCCACGTATGAGAAAACATGCTGATCATATTTTCGAGGTTTTGCAATATGAAGCCACGCGTGTTACTTTATTATTTTTTTTTTGGTTAATACCCTGAAAAACCTCAAACCGGTACACATGTGACAAATTTATCCTAAAATGTTTTTTTTACCATAAAAAACCCCAAACCGATACACTCGTGACAAATTTATTCCGACTGACTATAAAAAACCATAAACTGATACATTTATGATAAATTTACCCCAAACTAATTTATTCGACCACAAAAGACCCAAAACTGATAAATTTGAGACAAATATACCCTCTGCTAAATTAGATTAATACCACGAAAAAATCGCAAAAATTGTAAATTGTGACAAACGGAGTGTAAAATCCCAAATTAATATACCAATCACTTGTCACGTGTCATTTAATTTAATAATTTAATGGTAAAAT
The DNA here is from genome assembly GCA_014182715.1 of Eucalyptus cloeziana. Classification (NCBI taxonomy): domain Eukaryota; kingdom Viridiplantae; phylum Streptophyta; class Magnoliopsida; order Myrtales; family Myrtaceae; genus Eucalyptus; species Eucalyptus cloeziana. The sequence goes on from CM024644.1 coordinate 34,954,380, forward strand.
TTAACGAAAACTAACAAGAGGATAAATTTGTCACAAGTGTACCAGTTTAGGGTAAATTTGTCTAAGGTATACCAGTTTGGGGTTTTTGGTGGTTAAAAAAATAGTTTGGGGTAAATTTGTCATAAGCGTACCAGTTTGAGGTTTTTCAGGATATTAACCTTTTTTTTTTTTTCCATCTTTTGCATGCTTAAGATGGTAAAAATATGGACGTTTAATGTGCAGGCGATTTTAACCAAAAAAAAAAAAAAAAAAATGTGTGGGTAGATGGTGGAAAAATGCATTCAATCCATATGCCTAATTGAACGTCATTTTGCTCACGCTTCTTACGATTGAAGTGTTGAGTTAAGCTATGTATGTTTCGCCATTTCTATCTTTTATGTGTGCAGAGCTATAAGTCACTCTTCGTTGAGATTGTACTAGTGTCTCACGAAGCTGAGCAATCACCCTTGAAAAGAAATTGGATAGTTCAACATACGAGAAAACATGCTAATCGTATTTTCGAGGTTTTGCCATATGGAGCAATGTGTGTTACTTTATTTATTTCCATCTTTTGCATGTTTAAGACAGTAAAAATATGGACATTTAATATGCAGGCGGGTGGTGAAAAATGCGTTCAATCCATATCCCTAATTGAACATCATTCTGATCCCGCTTCTTGAGATTGACGTGTTGAGCCAAGCCGTCTATGTTTTGTCATTTCCATCTTTCACATGTGCAAAGCTATAAGTCACTCTGCGCTTAGATTGCACTAGTGTCTCACGAAGTTGGGCAGCCGCTCTTGAAAAAGAATTGGATGGTTCCATGCACGAGAAAATATGCTAATCATATTTTTGAGGTTTGGCCATATTGAGCCATGCATCTTACTTTAATTTTTTTTTCCATCTTCTACATATTTGAGACGGTAAAATATGGACATTCAATGTGCAAGCAGGTTTGACAAAAAAAAAATGTGCAAGCCGATGGTGGAAAAACGCGTTCAATCCATATCTCTAACTAAACATCATTCCGTTCACGCTTGTCGAGATTGACATGTTGATCTAAGCTGTGTATCTTTCGCGATTTCCATCTCTTACGTATGCAAAGCCATAAGTCACTCTTCGGTAAGATTGCACTAGCGTCTCACGAAACTGGGCAATCGCCATTGACAAGAAATTGGATAGTTCCATACATGAGAAAACATGCTGATCATATTTTTAAGGTTTTGCCATATGAAGCCTTGTGTCACGGGTCGGTTGATTCCAAACGATCACACACCCGTGTAGCTTTAGGATTCAATCCTAAGTCAGCCTTACACGCTCTCAGTTCACAAGAACGAGTATGGGAGTGAAGCACGAATATATTCACTTGTGAAGAGCGGGCTTGATCCTAGCCGTTGATCCCCTCACAATCCAACGGTCATATTCAAATAGAGGCCCTAAGGCGTGGGGAAGCTTAAGGGACACCTTCCATGGGTCCGCAGGATTAGTTCATGTGGAACCCAAAGGATCGTCTGACACAAGGAACTAAACGGTCACCTGCATTACGCATGGGCCAACTCTTGCATTGATCACGGATCACTCGTAGGTCGTTCAAGGGGCCATTCGTGGGCTGGCTCGTGTATGGGACACGGCCCCATCATCTGGATATTCTTGGATCATACTCGTCCTTAGGCCGTGTAAATCTCCCCTATCTATTCAAGTGACACCCTCGTTGCGTCCTTGGCATGAAAATCTTCTATGTGTTTCTTGAATTGCCACAGGGTCTCAGACGGTTCCTAGCTCGCTTCGCTCTCGGGAAGGCCCTTCCATTGGACCAAGTATTCTTTTTGTGGCATGCAATACCTCTTCCATATGACTTAGTTCGCCATGATGCATTCTACGTCCCGATCATATGTGGTTTTCGCCCCGAGGGGCGCCCGTTGTGATTCACTTCGGTCCGAGTCTTCCTCGTCTGCATGTAAGGGTTTCAGCATACTTACATGGAACACGAGTGTACCTTGAGTTTGGCCGGTAAGCCTAGCTTGTATGCAACCTTCCTGATCCGCTGCAACACTCCGAAGGGACCTTCGTAGTGACAAATCAGCCCTTTATGTATGTCTCGGTATTGAAGGATCACATGTAACTTGGCCAGCACTAGATCCCTAACTCGAAATTCCACATGCCTTCGCTTCTCATCAGCCCATTTCTTCATGCATTTCACGGCCTTGTGTAAGCACGCTCATGCCAAGCACGCTCATACAAAGTCCCCATGTTCGTCCCATTCTTTCACGAACTTGTACGCGAACAAACTGCTTCCTCGATAGCCTAAGGCAATCGCCCTTGGTGTGAGCAGTTGTTGCCTTGTCACGATCTCAAACGGGCTTTGGCTTGTGGACTTGTTCCGTTGCAGGTTATATGAGAATTGGGCTTGCGTGTTGCTCACATAATGCCGAATATATATTTCTAAGAGCATATTCACCCTCTTTGTTTGACCGTCAATTTGGGGATGGAAACTCGTGGAGAAATTAAGGTTCGACCCCAACAACTTGAAGAGCTTTGTCCAAAATCGCTTGGTGAATCAAGAGTCGCGATCACTCACGTTCGTGCGTGGTATGCCCTAGTACTTAACGACTGCTTAAGGAATAGTTTGGTTGCTTCCTCAGCTAGGCAATCCTTAGTAGCTGGCACAAACATCGGGTACTTGGAGAAATGATCCACGACGACCATGAGAGTCCGACATCCTTCGGGCTTTGGCAAATTCATGATATAGTCCATGGAGACACTCTCTCATGGACGTTCCAAGTTAGGCAACAACTCAAGGTGCCCCACCAACAACCATTGTTCGATCTTGTCCTGTTAGCACGCAAGACATGTCCGTACGTAGGCTCCAACATCGTCTCGCATGTGAGGCCAATAATATTAATTCTCGACGAGTGCCATAGCGCGATGGATTCTCGGATGACCCACCTACTTAGAATCGTTGTACTCATGCAGCACTTCCTTCCTTAATTTCCCGTGAAGCGGCACATAGAGTCGTCGTCCCTTAGTGTAAAGGAGATTGTCCTCACACCAAAATCGCCTCGTCTTGCCCTCTCGTGCGTATCAAAGGGGAGCTTGTGCAATTTAGTCGTGCTTGAGCCCTTCCTTGATGCAATTGATCCATGGGCAATTGGGTCGGCTCACCATGTTGGTCAGCTCCAGCTTTCGACTCAAGGCATCAGCCATGGAGTTAGACTTCCCGGGCTTCTATTCCAACACATAGTAGAACTCGACCAAGAAGTCTTGCCATCGAGCTTGCTTTGGGCTAAGCTTCTTTTGAGTTTGGAAGTAGCTAGTGGCCACATTATTCATCCTCACTACGAACCAGGACCCCAAGAGATAGTGCCTCCATGTCCGAAGGCAATGCACCACTGTGGTATCGCCGCTCAGTATTTTTCAACTTTTGAGATTCAAAGGCAACTGGATGCCCATCTTGCATGAGGACACCACCAATAGCAAAATCAAAGGCATCGGTTTCTATCTTGGATGGCTTGGCATAGTCAAGCAACACAAGCACCGACTCTTCAATCATTGCTCGTTTCAATCGATCAAACGCCTCTTAACATCGATATGTCCACTCTCATGGTCTCTCCTTCTTCAAGATGTCCGTGAGTGGTATGGTGAGGCTTGAATATCCTCCGATAAAGCGTCGATAATAATTTGTGAGACTAAGGTACGATCTCAGCTCTGTTACCTTGGTCGGTGGCTTCCATTCAACGATGGCACGGATCTTGGCCGCATCCATCCACACTCGTCCACCCTCAACGATGTGCCCAAAGAAAGGAATTTCATTATGTGCGAAAGCACATTTTTCATGCTTCACGTACATATCATTTTCCTGTAGGACTTGAAAGACTTGCCTCAAGTGCTCGATGTGTTTCTTGAGCGTTCGACTATACATAACAATCTCATCAAGGTAGACTACCACAAATCAATCAAGGAACGGGTGTAGTACCTTGTTCATCAACTTATAAAATATGGCCGATGCATTGGTCAAGCCAAAAGGCATGACAAGGAACTCGTACAATCCGTATCGGGTCACGTATGCAATCTTTGGCTTGTCTCCTTTGGCGATCCGGACTTGGTAGTATTCCGATTGAAGATCGAACTTGGTGAACCATCAAGCTTCCCCAAGTCGATCAAACAAGTTTGCAATCAGAGGTATCGAGTACTTATTTTTTATGGTGAGCTTGTTCAATGCTCGACAATTGATGCACATCCGATTCTTCCAACTCAGGTGGGGCCATGCAATAGGGAGCCATCGCCGGTGGTCGAGCATTGGGCATAAGCTATAATTTGGTTCACTCCGTATCCCTAATTGAAAATCATTTTGTTCACGCTTCTCGAGATTGACATGTTGAGCCGGGCCGGGTATGTTTCCCCATTTCCATCTTTACATGTGTAAAGCTATAAGTCACTCTTTGCTTAGATTGCACTAACGTCTCACAAAGTTGGACAGCCGCGTTGAAAAGAAATTGGATAGTTCCATGCATGAGAAAACATGTGGATCATATTCTTGAGGTTTTGCCATATGGAGCCATACATGTTACTTTTTTTTTTCCATCTTTTGCATGTCTAAGACGGTAAAAATATGCGCATTCAATGTGCAAGTGGTTTTGACCCAAAAAAAAAGTGTAGGCGGATGGTGGAAAAACAAATTCAATCCATGTCCCTAATTGAACATCATTCTATTCACACTTCTCAAAATTGACATGTTGAGTCGAGTTGTGTATATTTCATCATTTCTATCTTTTGCGTGTGCAAAGCTGTAAGTCACTTTTCTCTTAGATTGCACTAATGTCTCACAAGGTTGGGTAGGCCCCTTGAAATGAAATTAGATAGTTCCATGCACAAAAAAACATGTTGATCATATTTTCGAGATTTTGTCATATGGAGCCACACAGGTTACTTTATTTTTATTTTTTTCATCTTTTGCATATTTAACACGGTAAAAATATGGGGTATTTAATGTGCATGCAGTTTTGACCCAAATAAAATGTGCATGTAAATGGTGGAAAAACGCGTTTAATCCGTATCCCTAATTTGTTGTCATTATGTTCACGCTCCTCGAGATTGACATGTTAAGCTGAGTCGTGTATGTTTCGTCATTTCCATCTTTTACGTATGTAGAGCTATAGGTCACTCTTCACTTAGATAGCACTAGCGTCTCATGAAGTTGGGCAACCGCCCTTGAAAAGATATTAGATAGTTCCGTGCACAAGAAAACATACTGGTCATATTTTCTTCTTTTTCTTTTGTGTCTTTTTACCAAATAATATTGCGTTACCTAAAAATGATCATCGAATAGCAAAGTGAAACCATACGATTGTCTCTAATTTCGACAATTAACCCCACTATCGACTTATATTCATTTGAAAACAAAGAGTTTCACGTCTACAATGTATAATGTTCATATTTAGTTAAGACTTTTAAGTGAGGTTTTCTAGTCAAATAAGGAAGTAAATACGTATTTCAGGAATAAATTAGTATTTAGTGGAACAAGATAAGATCGAGTGAAAGATATGGAGTCCTTGCAGCTGCCCGGCTCACAGATTAGGTTGCTGCAGGATAGTTTATGTGCTCCCGTATGCTGTTCTTTATGCGACCAGCTCTCCAGCTCTTTAAGCAAAAACATCACATTCGGGGACCCATCGAAAAGGATAACATCACGTTGAACCAACTTTCAACGTGTTGCGGCGAATTAAGAATCACATGTTAAGAAACAAATGGGGTCGCATTGCACGAAAAGAACTTGCAGTTGAAGGGCCGGTAGAGAGAGACACGAGTGAGAAATGCGATAACCGTCCCTTATTTTCTTTTCTCACCTAGCATACCTCTGTTAGACAAACATGATATCCCGAGGTAAATCAACGGCAAGCACAAGCCATTAACATATTCTGCAAAGAGGGAAGTAAGAACCACCGAATAAATGAAATGGTGATCCTACTCAAGACAAAATGATAAAGCGATCGCCTGTCCGATAAATGAAGAATGCAATGCCGCATGTGAGTTCCCGTTTGTTCTAAAAGATATAACACGAACTTCCATTTTCCAGAACTTCTTAAGAAGAGAACACAATACCCCGTGAGTGACCTTAGTCAGCCACTTTTTCACGCTTTGTGATTCCTTGCCATCTCGTCAACATCCAATTCCACTTCCAAGACAGGCGCATCCTTCTGCATGCTGTAATAACTGCGCATGAATAACATAGAGATCAATCCCCAAAACAATACCAACTGCTTCTAGAGATAATTGGTCACGATCTGGTTTCATTTCGACACATGAGCTGCACGCAATATCCTGTGTGGAGCAGCTCACCTGTTCTGCACCGGGCCATGATCTACAGCTGTTCTTAGGCAATATATGGCCCTTCCAACAACATCATTCATGAAAACAGGACCAAATGCTCGACTGTCATGTGCTTCCTGCCATGAGATGAGAAGAAAAGAACTCATCATTTGGAGCAATCAATAAGTTTTTGAATAGGTCAGGTATGCTGCTTAGGAAGGTGATGAATCAACAGTTCTTAAACTTCAATAAGTGAAGTTTTCTTCTGACGTTAGACTAGCCAATTTAGAACAGCCACAGAGACATTCAGCAACTAAACCATACTATAGCAGCAGGATACCGCCATAAGATGAGTATAAAACACAGAAAAAGTATATTGACTTGAGCAGTGTCAAAGGAGTATCTGATGATAACAGAATGGTTAAACAAGCCATATGAAGGGCCGTGACGGTCCTCCAGTAATTCCCACGACTGCAGCACGCTATTAAAATCTGAATTATCATGAAGACTCTCCTGTCATGTGGCTTTACTTAATTTGCAACTGTCCCAAATTTATATCCATTTTTTATTTGAAATCAATCTCAATATTGCTATGGACCTATTTTAGCACATGCCACCGCTACAAGATGCCAGTCTGCAATCTATTATATATGGTATCCTGATCATAATAATGGAGGCTCCGAGTTGTAGTACTTTCACTTTGTAATGCAGTATTGAATATACAAAGTATTTCAGAAAATGTCACAGTACTTCTGTGGTTAACAATTGAGGCCATTCTCTACTGAAAATAACAAGCACGAATATTCAACTATTTTTTTTTTCCAACAGCTTTGCACCTCATAGCTTACCACTTTAAGACACCAAAAAGTTTCTCATGCAGGCACATATTATCCACAGAACAGAATGAGATGTCAATTCAATCTATCCAGTTATTTTATTTTACTACAGTCCTCACCGAATATTTCCACAGAAATTGTACGAAGTATTATACATTCCAATAACCTATTTTTAATCAGTATAACCTCTCTCAGAGCTACTATATAGGTCTCGCACATGCTACTGAATGTTTGGTTGGAACTCTAGCTACTAAGTCCACCCATAGAGGGACAAGCCTGGCACCGCAGTCCCACTGACACGCAAAAAATTAGGTCATTCTCCACATAAGGTAGCAAATGCCCAAGGCACAAAATACAAAAGCTCATTCAAGATATGGCTTGAACTTGTCACCTCATGGAACACAGTGTGACCCTATACCACTAGGCTGCCATGCTCGGTCATAGATTTAGGTAAGCTTAGATCTAAGTAGAGAGGTCAAACTAAATGATGGACACAACTATGATCCAATGACTTCATTATAGTTTGTTTAATTCTCAAGTGGAATTTATAACCTTGTGGTGACGAATTCTAGATATCAAATTGTAGTTAACTTTAGGAAATTGTCTCATGAGCTCCTTGAGCCTCAAATCTAGAACTGTAAAATGTTGCAAATACACGTCTAAAGAAGAAGAGAGACAGCAGAGCAAGCAGTCGCAAAAGTGTTCACAAGCCCTTCTATAGGAGTTAAAAAGAATATTAACCCCACTACGCAAGCTATTTACCACAGCGCTTGTGGATGATAGAAAACTAGGACTCACGAATAGTTGATATTAGACTTGTTCTTTTTTGCCCACAGCAATAAGAGAACCTCTGTTCACAATATTAAAACCTTTGCAGCTATTTGTCCTGCAGTTGCGAATGCATTCTAACTTAGTCCGTTTCATTATGAAACACTAAGTGCTTTAGGCCTAGAGGTCCAATGAAGTTAATAAACAGGTGCCCACATATGACTTATCTTCACATCTAAAACTTTTATGCAGCTTGCCCATAGCACTTGCATTTTGGAAGTTAAATGCTGTGGCAAAAGTCAGCAATTAGAAGAACTATGCACTTTATCACATATTATCAGAAGCAAAATGTGAATTTATGTCACTATTCATCTCTGACAAGATGCTTTCGACTTTACTACCACAAACTGTCCCTAAAAGATATCAATTTATTAAGTTAGGATCAATACTGCTAGTTAAGTATAGCTTCTCATGTGAATTTTTCTTTGTCTAGTATCTAGGGAAAAAATTTCATGGTTGCATTCATACTTTACATATATCATACTCATTTCTCACTATAGTCAGATGGAATGTCCAAACTCTTCACTGGAGAGGCAAGTCAACAGAACATGATAAGGAAAATGATTTCATACAGTTCATTGGCTTCTTAACTGAAGAAAATAAATATAACCTATTGCATAACCACTAACAAGTCAAGTAACATTAACTCATTGACCAACTCAGGAAATGAAGGTAGAATATAATGTAGCAGCACATATACCTTGGGCTTCAGGTCTTTGTTATCAGCCAGAACCCAGCATTTGCCACTTTCAAGGACAAAAGGCTCATCTGTTGCATCAGTAGACATCATTTCATACCCCTCGATGGCAGCCAATCGTCTGACTAAGTAGTTACTTGATTTTCCAGGATCCTTCAAAACTAGAACATCTCCTACAAAAACATGGCTGCAGAAGGTGTAGTTAGAATACATACGGTGAGCATATGTACCTAAGATAAATGATTGGGCCCTATTCCCCAAATCTACCATACACATGGATGAACAGTTCATCCCAACCTAAGAGAAACGCATTGCATCTGAATAACAAATCATGATATTTAGTAAAGGATGGTTGACAAAAACTGAAAATGGTTATAATGCGAGCCCTAAAATTCAGTATATGACAACACGCTTGGAATTTCCCAAGATTATTCAACCTATTCAGCCACTGCAGGTGATCTCAAAACGAGGCCCCATTTGAATGTGTTTATCTGTTGGTCAGTACTTCTCAATACATGATTAAACAAAAGCTGCTCACTAAATATCTCACCATTCAACACAACCCCCTCCCCACCCCCCAACCGCCGCCGCCCCCCGAACAAAAAAAAAAAAGCAGTGCTGAGATGAGATGATTGGCAAACACGTGCTTCAGAGATCTTTTTACCTCTTTATGCAAAGGTGCACACACCAAATCATAGATCTCCACTTGAAAAGTAGTGAACTCCGGAAAATCACTATTTTCAATAGGTTTAAATTTAGCTTTCCACAGAACAAGCATGTATGCATGTGAGAGAGGACACAGAGACGGATTGTGAAAAGGAAAGTATGTAAACGTTTAAAAAAGGTTCAAGTGGCACTGTAGAACAAAGTTATATGTACACAGTGAAGCAACCCAAATGCATGACAGCCAAAAATTTTCAAAATTATACTTTTTTACATGTAATCACACTCACAGAACAAAACTGAGGGATCGCAATATCAAACCCAAGAAACTAAAACTGAGAACATTGACAGACCATATGAGTAACCCAAGCATATAGCGTGAAAGACAAACAACCAGATCCTCAGGATGATTATATCTTTTGGGAGTTAAAAAAAAAAAAATAATAATAATAAAAATAAAAGAACGTCAAGAGATATGCTCCTGCTAAAGAAAAATGACAAGTTCTAATAACATGGAATTGCCGAGTAACTAGTAGTTGCGAATGAATATGCATTCATCCTTACTCATCAAGTGAAGCCATGAGCTATCTATTAAACAACTCCTACCATTATAGCTCTAAGCCTCAAAGATGCAAACAAATTTGGGATTGATGAGTGCCAACATGTATGCTAAACTATTGGCTCAAGCAAACAACTCCTACTCTTATTGCTAATCACATAAATTGCTGCAGCACTTAATTATCTATTTAATGAGCACCAGCCATCATGGTAGTTAACAAGCAAAAGGATGCAACTTCTCTTAAAGACAAGTGCCTGTCAGGCATATAGGACAGGTCAACATATATTTGCTTATGGTAGCATAACATGCAGTAGAGAATGGATAAAGTAGGTTCTAAAGCTATAAACTAGAGATTATCTTGGCTGTACACATAAAGTTATGATTTGTTACATTGTTTTGAGAAGTTCCATTAACTTGGCCCAACATAATGCCATATAGTTCAAGTGTGACACCTAAAGAGATTAAACACACACTCTCTCATTGTCGTCTGTTCTGTTATATAGTCTTGTTTTCTTACCTTAAATCCTAAACATCCAATAAATTATAGTTATTTACATTTAGTTTCACAAAATGAATATATTGCTAGTTAATATTTGGTTTGGCTGACAAAAGATATTCAATGGAAAAAAAAAAAAAACTGTGCATGCTGGAACTGAGGTTCGTGCGTTCAAGGAGTTCTGGAAATGCTAAACCATAAGTTTCGCATTCCAAAAGTTGGGAGGTGGAGGTAATGTCCAGGAAAAAAGTTACGGATAGGGAAAGCCTATCCCGGCAGGGAACAAAAAAAAAAAAAAAGTCCCATCAGGTCAATAAACAATGCACAAACATTACGTGTCACTAAATAATCTGTTTCCTCCTTGTATGTTCCCCTTTGCACAGATTTTCCTGCTAACATGTAAATTGGAGTGAAGAGAGTTATGACAACTCCAGTGTAACTGTACTACCCTCACTCAGCAACTTGGCAACTTGGAGAAAGGGGGAAGAGAGGATTTTTTATTAATTCATTTTTAATAATCAAAACAGTAAAGTGTACTCACGTTGGATCTGCATGTGGAATTTTCCGAACGAGAAGAGTTCCTGCAAGCCCTCCTGCAGCGGAAGCCATTTCCTCTCCTTTAAGCCAGTGCAAGTATGTCAATCTTCCTTGAAATAGATGTCTCCACATAGCATCTCCTACTTGTCCATCAGAAATTAGGCCACCTTTATAACTCTGCACACACTCAAAAGGTGGATTTAACATGCACTCCCTAGACATAAGATGAAGTGTCAAAGAAAAAATTAAGCAGCAGTTGCAAGTTTCTCTGTTTTCTATGTCTCCATATCATAATTCTAGGATGCTTCCTGCCACTGATATTAACTCTCATGGTATGAGTCATGTTTACAATCTGTCAAATTTTTATGTCGCCAAAAGGCATATCAAGATTTTTGAGTTGCTTTAAAGTTTAAGGCAGGCACTCAATATTCAGCAACACATGAATTTCACATGGAAGAATATTTATTTTTAAAGACAAGAATCATATGAATATTTTACTCATCTAGGAAGAATTGCGACGCCACATAACTTTCAAAATGTAATCGCTAAGCAAATTGTTGATGAAAACAAGCACATTCAATGAAACTAATTGTCCCATGTATGGACTAAATCATATCAGTAGATCTCCATAAATGACAGGGTGGAACAGGTGCTTGGTAGCAAATTGAAGGGGGTGGGATAGAGCCCACAATCACCTTTAGATTCTACTATCTAGATGTCAAAATTCTAGGATTGAACAAAAAGTCCCAGATAAATTAACGGGGGAATTCGATAGAAACTACATTCACTATAATATCAGGGGACATGTCATTTTTCTGACTGACCATTCTCAACATGAGACTATTAGGTCAATGCAATACAATTATAAGAGAAATGATCACTGTTCATAATCCGGGTGGTACTATAACATCACATCAAATCCACATGATCACAATAAAACTGGTTCATTGTACATGTTATGTTTTAATGCTGTTCAGGGGGACTGTTGCCTAATGCCGAATAGGAAGTGACTAGCAGGTCTTGGCTGGCCTTGAGATCTGCTGACTGCTGAGATTCAGCTGGCAATAACAACATGCAAACCAAAGAGGAGGCTGACTGCATTGGTCTATTCCTCAATAATGTTGACAGACTAAGGAAAAAAAGAACTTGTTAATTGGTGAGCAGGGATACTCCTACTACATTCGACATTTCTTGGAGCTCCTTATATCTGTCAGTTCGTGTTTCCTATACATACACAGACTAGCAAACTCTCAACAACTTTTAGAGGGTTCCTGTGTTTATCACTGACAAAAAACATGATGAAGACTGGAGTCTGGAACAACCGATCAACACTTAGAATTATATGTTCCAGTCTTGATATTCACCTCCTGTTCTCTCTAGTAAGCCGAAATTCGTTCAACTCGCACAACTATTCCGAAGAATTTCATGATTTTCCAAAGCTCAGAAAACAGAATCCAACCATATCTTAAACACCAGAAACCACAACAAAGCCAACCATACACAGCCAAGCCAACACTAAACCAAACCCTATCATCAATTAACAAGAAAGAGAGGTAAATGTCCAACAAAGTGATAATGCAAGAGCAGAACCAGCTGGATGGAAAAAAAAAAGAAACCTAAAAAACCAAACTTTCATCTGGAACAGCGTATTCCCAGCGATCTATCAACGTCCCAACCGATACAATGAATCAATCAGCCCACAAAACCCATTCGAAAAACAACAACCTCAACCAAAATTAGGCGCTCCGGCATTAATTGCAAAAGCAATTCCGAGGAACCAAAGGCACGAATAGGAGATTGAAAGCGCCCATATCGCGCCATTGAAAAGCACGAACGACATTGAACCGAACCAATCACGAGCCAGAAGCGGCGGAATCACGCGCGCGGCGATCCAAACCAACGAGAAAAAGGGAGGGGAAAGAGGGCGAGAACCGACCTTCCAGCTGAGATACGCGGAGTACTCGAGCTTGTGGTAGAGGTAACGGACCCACGTCGAGATGGCCACCATTTTCGCCGGCGAGTCGTGGTTTGATCCTCCTCCTCGTCCTCCGCCGCCGCCACTCCTTCGACGCACTCGTCGTTTCCAGTTGCCGCCGGCGATTCCTTAAACCTTCCCCCACCCTCCCTCCTCTCTCTCTCTCTCTCTCTCTCTCTCTCTCTAAGCTGTCCCTGGTTTTCCTTTTCTCGGGAAAAATCGCAGGGGTGAGAAAATCGGTGATTTCCCAAGAGCAGAGGCCCGTCTTGCGGAAATTTTTTGGCTTTAGACAACTCATGCGAAAAAAAAAATTGTTGGATATTTGGATTTTTGCCCCTGATGAATTTTCATTTGAGCCCCTGTTAAAATAATAGTTGGGAGTTCTCGTCATCCAAGATAATTTCGAATTCGCCACGACCTTCTTTTTTCATTTTCTGTTGGCAATAAATGACTCTTGTTAGAGTGATATCTGAGAAACTCAAATCTTATTTTTTTTCATACTTTTAAGTACGAAAAATCAGAACTGACGAAAAAAGAAAGTATGAAAAATCAGCATATATTTAGGTTCTGTTCGTTTTGCATATAATATAATGTTTTTAGAAAATATTCTCTAATAATCTATTTCCCAAAAAAAAAAAAAAAAAGTTTCAGTATTCATCTAAAATCTGAAAATAAAGTGAAAAATATTTTTCATTATTCGATAAGGAAATCTTTTTCTTTATCCAATTTTTTTCCATTCTTTTTATTTTTTTTAAAAAATTGATTTTTTTAAATCATCTTTTATTATTTAAAAAAAATCATTTTTTCAATCATTTTTATTTTTCTTTTCTTTCTTTTTATCACCTATTTTTGGCTAGTCATTGACCACGACGATGATTAGTGACTAGCCAAAGGTGAGCTTTCGCTGGCTCACTAATGTGAGTAACAAATTTAAGCTTGCAAGAGATTGGCTTGAGCTCATTGGCCTTGGACCTCGCCAAAGCGGCAAACTAGAGGCTCACAGTTGCCGCAATTCACCAATCTAGTAAGCGCATGAGCGAGCCAGGCAAGGCCTGAGGTTGGGGAGCTCAGGATTTACCTGTGGTCAGTCACCAACCATAGTCATGCCTTGCAACTAGCTAACAAAGATGGTGGAAAAAATAAAAGGATAAAAAAGAAAAAATATTCAAAATTTGAATTTTTAATAAAGAAAAAAAAAAAGAAAAAGAGGGCCTTCTAGGGTATGAGATAAGAAAGAGTGACTATGGAAAATGTTTTTCTTAATTTGAAAAGTGGAAAACATTTTCCCATCTTTTATAAGACTTTTTTCCTTGATAGAAAATGTTTTTCATGTTTAGTTCATTTTTTGTGAAAAGAATAACAGAAAATCTGGAAAATAGTTTCCTGAAAATTATTTTCCGCTAGACATTTCAATTATTTTTAGCTTTACCCTAAACACATCCAATCTGTAAACATTTCAACTTATAATTCTACCATCAACACATTAAAGAATCATTTGATTTTTAGAATTTATAGTTTTATAATAGATCTATTTTAACTAAAACCATAACAAGTAGACTTTTAAGATTGCCAGTACTAATAAAAAAAATTAACCTAAATTAATTATTAACATAGTCCACCTAAATTAAATTCCGGCATAGTTTATTGCTAAAAGTTTATAATACATATTTCATTAAATAAAAAAGGTGACTTAATTTAAGCTGTGAACACATCTTGTTATCATTATCCCCTAAACATAATTGATCAAAATGTTGCTAAAAGATTATCTCCCCTTCACTAATTCTACATCTGGCAATAACTATTAAAAAACCTAATTAAACTCCAAAATAAGTTGTTGTAAAAATTTTACATTGTGTAATAATAATTAAACAAGTTATAGTTTATAGTTAAGTTCATTTTGATTATATGTTCGAATCACATTTTTGATAAAGCATTATTTACGACTTTTTTTTCTCTTTACATTTTATTCATATAATTCACTTCAGATACATTGATTGCAATATAGAAGAATACTTTTCTAGTTTAGAATCCTACAATTTGTCGAGAGAGATGACTCTTGATAAGTTTAAATACTCATAGAAGTTATGTGGCCCAAGTTGTAGGGGTGTGCATCGATCTGATCCAACCCAAAACTAAGTTGAATCAAGCCAACCGATTTCAAGTTGTTCTCGGTCCCAAGTTGGTCAGTTCTTGATTCCCATAAGAAACCATATTGACCAGATTAGATCAACAAATCAGCCCATATTACTTAATTTTATGAATTTTTTATTTTCAAATAAATTCTCAAATAGTAAATTATGATTTAGTTTTTACTGGAAAATGAGTGAAGCAAACCCTATGCATTCCTCCACATTTTGTCTGTCCATGTATATATATTATTTGATTACTTAACACATGTTGATAGGATGTCACGTAATGTAGTACTGATTACAAAGTTCTATCGAAGATTAGTCGATTGTCAATTGGTCCTGCACCCAATCGTGTAAACATTTATCTAACGGATAAATCAAATATAATGCTCTTTTTTTCACATTAAAAACTCCCGCTCGTAAGAAATAGAAGGAAAAAAAAATCATCAGTTTTGGGAACAACTCTAGATTGGTCTCTTGGGATTGGGTGGGCCTATTTCCAATATCGTTTTCAAATTCCAAGGTGAAAGCCGACCCATCTTAGAACAGGTCACCCTTACAAATCAAGCTTAATCTCTATTGCCCAACTTTTTTTTTAATGTACCAAAAAACGATATGTTAATAATTCAAGCGTGAAATGGATTCATCAAGAATACAATCAATGCGATGAAGTCTCCACTATTGTTTCTGTGGCCTATAACTTCGAGGGCATTCATTCTATTGAAAATTTTTTGACGAAGGAAAGTATTTTTCATGGACTTTTTTTAGTGGTTTAGAGAATGTGATATTTTTCCTGCCGGACAAAAATAAAAGTCGTTTCTTTCCAGTTCAAACTTATTATTTCCAGTTCATGGAAAAAACTTTCCATACATCATGTGATTTTCCATCATCCAAACACTAAAATGTCAAAAAACGATTTTCCAAAAATAATCTACATTCAAGCTAAGAAACCCTCGGAAATAAAACGTAGGACGAGAGATGTTCCATTACCATGTATCGGGCCGGTAGCCATTGATAGTCGCACAACGTTTTGATCGGTCAATTTTGTATCAAAAGTGGTCTGAATTGGTAAATGCGAACCCTACACACCAGTCGCCGCCCTCAGCCGCAAATCTTTGATCCAACGCCGCCGAAGACCACCCCCACGAAACGTTGCGCGGTGTCGAGCTCCGGCGAGCCCGACGTCACGTGCCTCCCTAGACAAGGTGATGAACGGGGGGCGGGGGGGTTTCCGGCGCTGGTTGCGGTTGCGGTTGCGGCGGGGACTAGAGACACGTTGCTAGCGTTGCCACCTCACCGTTTGTCGATTTTCTCTCGGTTGAAGATAAGCTCACGCTGCAGCAGGCCCTATCCGATCGGGCCTCCTCCTACTGACTGACCGTGGCAGAAAAAGTAATCAAAAGAGAGAGACAAGTCACGTGACTGTCATCAGACTTTCGTGCGATATGTTTCAGGCGACATCACGTGATATCGCGTGACCCTCTGCTCTATTATTTTACATGCCGTTTTGGCAAATCGTTCCTGCACCTACGGTTGCTCAAATCCCACTAGAAACTGGAAAGAGAAAAAAAAAAACCCAAAAAAACAAAGGATCAGTTAATTACAGGCTTCATTGGCGACGGCGAACTGGTCGGCCTGCGCGGCGGCGGCTTGCGGCGAGGCCAGGGCCTGGATGAGCAGGGTCTTCACTTCCCAAGCCGAGTAGGCGAACCCTTTCCGGGCGTACGAGTTGAGGAGGGCCGCGCTCGCCTGCTTCACCAGCCTGCCGTACGCGTCCCCCCCGCCGACGACCCCGGCCGTCGACTCCCACACCGTCAGATCGCCGCCGTAACGCTCGCCGATCGCCCTCGACCCGAACGCCCTCGACACCGTCGACTTCCTCGGCAACATCCTCGGCCACTTCTCTCGCCCACTGCTCCAGTACCTGCGCAAAGACCAAAAAAACACAAAAAGCAAAACCCGAGTCAGCCCCGGAGGCAGCGAGTCGACTCGGCCCGACTCAGCCACAGAGAGACAGAGAGATAGAGAGACAGAGGGGCTTACTGAGGAGTGCATCGTCCTCGGGTGCGGGTGTAGAAAAACCCCAGCTTTCGTCCGCGGGAGGGTGGTGGTGCGGCGGAAGACAAGACGGCGACGGAGAGAAGGAAGAGGAGCGCGAGCGCCGCCGCGAGGGTGCGACCCACTAGAGAACGAGCCATTCCCATGTTCCGTGACGGTCTTCTCGTTGCAGAGGACGTGAACGCGTGCGAGGCGTTCGTGTTTCAAGCTCTCCGCATCTTGTCTTCTCTCTGTCGGCTTGCTTCCATTGGGGATCTGCGTGAGGACCAGATACAGAGAGAGAGAGAGAGAGAGAGAGAGAGAGAGAGAGGGGAGATCTGAGAGTCAGGTCTCGGTTCCTCCTGGAGAGACGAGAGAGAGAGCCTGCGTTGTGTCCTTTCCTCTTTCCCCATTTTAAAATCTCGGGGAGAGAGACGACGCCAACGTTCCTCGCGACGAGGCAGGGGAGACCTCTTTCTTTTGACTGAATTACCCCCGCTTTCCACTTTGAATTTACGATTAGCTCCCCCTCGTTCCCATTTTTCGGTAGGAACTCCCCCAAAATGTTTCATCTTTAATCGACCGACGGGAATTGTCTTTTAGGGATAAAAACATTAAAAGCTCTAAAATTTAAAAATTATATTTTCAAGATAAATTTTAGTTCAATTATATTTTCAAAACAAATTTTAGGACTTTTGATGTGCTTATCTCCTTATTAATAATAAAGCATGTGAATTAACTGGCATTATATTATTATGAAACTTTATAATCCTCGACATTTTTTGGCATTTAGCTACAACGTAACATCATAAAACTTCAAAGTGTAACATTATGTCAGTGAAAATCTCTTTGCTCAACTTAAAATGCGATGAACTGAGTATTTTAAAAGTGAAAGCATAATTATGCTTGAGAAAGTGCGATCATAAGTTCAAGCTACAATGACTTCATTGAGCCATCCTCGATGCCCGATGTATTAGTCAATTACATAGTCAAAAAACTATTCTAAAAACTAAATTGTTAAATAGGAATTTGAAAAGATTTAAACTTATTTTTTGGTAATCTAATACTATATAAAATTATGTGGGACCACTGTCCATATTTTTAAAAAATTAAACTAGTAAATGAAAAGGTTATTTATTATTTAAATTTTATAACCGTCGGTCATCGCTATTGCCAAACCGCTATCCTCTCCCTCCCTTCCTACTCTCTCCCTCGATCTTGCGAAAGGGGGTGATTGGTCTGAACTTTGGTTGGTTTCTGGTTTCATAAGTTGGAAGGGAAATGAGGGAAAGGGAAGGGAAAAGAAAAGAAAACAAATTGGGTGGAAAAGAATGAGATAGAAATTTCGTTTACCTCGTATTATTTGAATATTAACCAAAGGAAATGACATAGGGAAATAAAGTGAGTGAATTTTACTTAAATATTCTTTATCGTTACTAGTTTTTGAATAAAAGTGGGGAGCAATGATGTAAAAAAGCCGCAAGAAACTCGATTCCCTTCAATTCCTTCCAGCTCTGAAGTAAAAAAAAAGTATGGGTCCGAGAAAAATACTTCCAGTAATTTTAACCTTCCGCCGCGCCAAAAATGCCGCGCTCGCCTTCGGTCAATCGCGAAGCCCCGATTCCTCTCTCGGTCTTTTTGCTCCTCTCCATTTGACTCGTAGCGGGATGGGTCAGGGCTCTTTGCAACATATTCCGTGTTGAAAGCCCCGGCGTTACGCACTCGATGTTTGCGACCATCGGACCACCCTTTGCAAAAGTTAAGGGACTTGAACGTAACAATGGGAAGGCAGGGGATAGATACGGCAGCAACGGAGAGGCGGCAAGGCTCGGCAGTGATGCTTGGCATGGCTCGATTGGATAAGGTAAGCCTCATGAATAGGTAAAGTACTAATTTAGTTATAAACCTATTGCATTGGTATTGATTCAATTATAAACCTTTCAATTAAGATTAATTTATTCATAATCATTTTCATGTGTTGTCAATTGTGTTCATTCGACAAATTTAGATTGAGAAATTATAGACGCGAATGCCGTTGTCTAGCATGGTATAGTTAGCGCTGATATGGACTTTTTTTAGTAATTTTTTTATAATTTTTTTTTGTCTTTCCCTTTTCCTTTTGTTGGTGGCTATTGAGGGTGAGCATTGGCGATTAAAAAAAAAAAAGGTTGCTCTTCTTTCTTTTGTTGGTCTAGTGAGGCTGACCCTCACCCAAGTGATGCCCACCCTTGCCCTAGTGACCGACCCTCACCCTAGTGATGCCTTGCTCTCACGCTAGGGCCATTGGTAGAAAGATAAGGGTAAAAAAGGGAAAAAAAAATTAAAAATATTATTAAAAAAATATTAACATCAAGCATCAACCATGCCATTTACGACGGCTAATGTTAATGTTGACAATTTTTGGCCTAAATTGGTCGGACTAAACTTGACAAGATTTCTAACTAAATTAATCTAAATAAAAGATTAAAGAGTGAATGGTATCAATACAATAAATTTAGGATTTTTTGGTATGTTTCTCCACACATGAAAAATCAAACAAGGCAGCCCAATTCTCACACCACCGGATGCAAGCAACTCCATGTCAGGTCACCCATCCGAACTAGCTTCGCTTCTTACCGCATTGTTGCCATTCTATAGTTGGCTTCTTTGTCATAAATAAAAAAATAAAAAAAATGGACGTAACAGAGTATTTAATAATAATTATGATGGGGGATCAACATGAACGCATATTCATGTCGCGTGTGCTTCGTGGCCTGTCCATTCATCACTTGAAGAAGAGGTACATGGGGACGGTGGGCTTGAACTTGGTGCGGTACAGCACCCTCTTCTTCTTGAACGTGGGGTTGCGGATGGTCATGACGAGCTCCCCGGGCTCGTTGATGTAGTAGGAGTTCCTCACGCTCTCGCTCAGCTTCTTCGACCTTTGGAGCAGCACCTTGTACGAGCCCTCGTCCTCCGGGACGAACTCCTCCTTGTACGACACGTCCCACCCCACCACCGTCAAGTCCCACACCACCGTTGCGCCGGGCTGCAATAGTATGGTAGGTTCGTGACGTGCCACATCAAGTGAGTCGAAAGACAATTATGTTTAAAATCTAGTACATCATGAAACCCTTTTGTTGGTAGCTTCCACAATATTGTTCATCCATTCACCTTCTCAAATTATTTTAATCTAGTATGTTATGTAAAGTTCTAAGAATTTGAAATATTAAATTTTCAACGGTTAATAATACAATCCCAAATGCTAGAAAGATGAAATGCTTGATATCCTTAGCATCGAGGAACATGTATTAGGATCTATGTGCTACTCGACTCGCACACACTCTCTTTAAAAAAAAAAAGGATTAACACAACAAGCATAATGAGAACCATATACGTTCTACATTTTATGAGTACCAACGTACAATGGGGGGTGGATTTTTTGTATCCAAGAAAAGGAATTTAGACAAAACACAAATCACATGTTCTTTTTTGTTTTCTTCTGATTAAATTATCCGAATGTTCAACTGTATCCATCCATAATTGATACGGGACATCACCAAATTATTGGTTAATTATAAGGATTTGTTTTGAGCTAGCTTAAACTCCATAAATCAAAATGAGGATTTTTTTAAGGAGTGTTCTCAAGATACAATAATAAGAGTATTCTAACTATTGACTCCACTTTGAGGTATTCGAAGATATACTAAAGTCAATTTTCAAAACTAAAGGCCAACATGGAGAAAATACCAAGACTATACGATGAAGTACCTCAGCAATCGGGATTCGAATGCTCTTGGCCGTGTTTCCTCTGACGAAGACCTCCGAGACCTTGTGCAGTGTCGAGAATTCCTCGTCGTTCTCTCTCAAGAGACCACCATATTCCACGGGCAGGTCTTCTGGGTCTATGAATCTTTATCGATCGGTGTAGACAACATTTCAATCAACAAGCGCCAGCAATGCGTTAACAAGGGTTGAAATCAACAAACAGAAGCCAAAGAAGTCCCAGAAGATAATCATAAGGTCTGCATACTGGTCTCACTTGAGAAGGGTCTTGGTGACCTTAGTTGGTCTCACGAGGATGAACTTGCTCTTGTCGGATTGATGCAGAAGTCGCAGGAGCAGCAGATGGAACGTGTAGTACCACAGCGGGACATTCAGTATTATCTGCGCATGAAGTTCCCCAAGCATTGACATAATTTACTCCGGCATCTGATAATGCTTTGAATGTTTTGTAGAGAAGCAGATGTTGAGGGACATTTGCCTTAACATTAGCTACGTGCAGATAGTCAAGTCCAAGGAATGTTGCAGTTCCTTTATCTTTCCTAAGTTGTACTGATCGTATGCAAGGAACATGGCATTTGAATATGGATTCTTTTCATCACCATGCAAGGAACAAATTCTCACCAAGAACAATAACTAAACTGCAATCAACCAAGTTTCAGATGTTATTCGCTTACATGTCTGTGGACAAGCTCAGGGTAGTGACCCTGCACCATCCAGAAGGTGCTCCGGAGCAAGCCCCGCATCTCCTTCACGCTCTGCGACTGCATGTTCTTCAAGTCCGTGATCTGGACCACCGAGTCAACCCCTCCGTCCTCAAAACTCAGCTTCCTGAGGACTTTTTCCATGAACTGCACGACCCTCCTCTTGAACTCCTCGACCTTCTCTTTCGTCCCCAGCGCCCTCTTGCACGCCTCCCTGTCCTCCAACACCCCATACACGTGAAAACACAGCGGACGTCCGTCCCTGTCGACGCTTCTCACGTATACCATCTGTGAGACTGGCTCATCAGGGCCAGGGGGGGGCTCGCCAGCAATCTCGTCCACCCTGTGCTGCCTCCGCCACCGGAGCGTCTCCTGTAGCATCTCGAAAGCCTCGCTGACCTTGTAGTCCCGCGCCTTCAGGAAGTTCTTCAGGACGTGGTCTGTGGCGTCGTGCCCCTTGCTGGGCAATAGAGGGACGCCCCACAGTGCAATGTCCCTCACCGGCGGCTGCTGCAAGGACACATTGTTCCTGTTCTCTCTTGACGACCTCGAGAGGCTCCGGTAGGACCGGCCCAGGAGGTAGTCCCCACGGATCGCGTCTTCCACCTTGCACCGGAACTGCAGCAGTGCCTTCTTCCTGGGAAACTTCCACTCGGCGGCGGGCTTTGTCCCCTCGTTGTTATTAACATTGTTTTCATGTTGCTCGGAGAGGTCGGATAGTTTCTCGTCGTCGCAGTTTGTCTCGTCGCAGACATCAGCTTCGTTGAGCGGTTTCTGGACCACTGCAGAATCGGAGGGCTTCGGTTTCCTCGACATCCAGATTCCCGGTGGGTTCGACCGCGCGACCGGCCGGAAATCTGAATCGCGAGAGGGTTCGATTTGCGGTGAAGAGAGACGAAGGGCTACCTGAATTCCCTTGCCTTCTTCATTGAGCCCAAAGATCGGGGCCCTTCTTTTCGTTCTCTCCTTTTTCTTGGGAAGAGATGTTTTTTGTTTCTTCCATTTTTGCCATGGCAAGGATTGGTGTTGCAAATTCTGGCCACTAGTCTGGGGGCGCCAAATATAGGATATGCGCAAGAACAAAAGTCATGGAACGACACAGATTGGTGTGGCATCATTATAGTTCATTATGGATTAGCAGACAACTGGATACTTTCATTAGGTCAAGGATCGTGTCTTTTCTTTTTGTACATTTCTTTTCCTTGTGGACATTCTTCGTTAAAACGTTCTTTGTTTTATAGATCTAGTGATTTTCCCCGAAGTTCTAGCTGCCAAACATGCACGAGAGATGCCCAAAAAAAAAAAAAAAAAAAAACAAAACAAAAAACAAAGGCATGCATGAGAGCCATTCCACTGTTGGAGGTTATGATAAATAAATCATTTTTCAGATTATTCTAATCTGAGTCTCCATCCCTAAGATCACATCTCTTAGGCTACGTTTGTAGTTAGAATAAATTTAATAATTAAATTAAATTTATCCTATCCCATGTTTGGTTCTTGTCCAAGATGTATTAAGGTTGGATATAAGATGGATATAACTCAGATAAAATTATTCAATGGGGAAGGTGGGATAAATATGGAGTGGGATAAATATGGAAGGATATTCGATATATATAATATAAAATTTATTTTTCTTAAATAACAAACTTCTTCAATTAGTTAAATTAAAATAATATTTGAATTCTAATATAAAATAATTCAAAATAACAAAAAAAAATAGCTACAATTTCATTTTTATGTATTCCCCTTTCTATTTGTATATACTAATTTTTTTCTATCTTATAATATTAATTCAATATATATTATTTATGTTTATTACATATTTTAAATAATTTAGGTATTTTAGTATAGTTTACTATTTACTAAAATTTTATTAGAGAATGATGGTAGGGGACAAGAAAATGAGAGAGAGAGAGAGAGAGAGAGAGAGAGGAGGGGAGGGAGGGAAAGAGAGAGACAGAGGGAAAAGTAATAAAAAAAAAAAAGGCAAATAAAAATGAAGTAGGCAATAGTGTCGGTAGGAGATTCTTATAATATATGTTTGTGCAATTTTTAGCTTCATTTGCATTGATATGCCATCTATACCAAACAATGGGCATGATAATTTATGAAAATATATAGCTTTATTATTGTGATTCACCAAATAGTGGATAAAATATAGTAAAATCCATAAATTTCATGTCATATTTTATATAATTCTATCTTGACTAGAAATCCAGACGATGAAATGAGTCTTAGGGCATCAAGAGGCCTTTTGTTGGCATGCTTTTATACCATCTAAAACGAGTTTTTAGTCATCCTGTAATTCCATGCCACACAAAATTGTTGTTCTATAGAATTTTCCCTTTAGCTTCATAAGCTTACTCGACAATTGGAGATATAATACTAACATGCTTCTTCATTCATCCATAGAGCACAATCTCAATTATATGAAAACTGCACTCTTTTGCATTTTTTGATCTTGGATTCTTAGCGAGATATTAGGTAAAATATCCCATATCACTTGACAATGGGTCTTATATGACATGTGGTCTTCTTTCACTTAATTCGGCTTGCATTTGAGAGTTAGTGTTGAAATACGTCACATTGCTTGACAATGGGTTTATATGCCAAGATAAACTTTTGGCTTAGACTTTTAACATGGCATTGGAAGTAGGTGTTATCTCCCTTTCGTGTGTATTTGTAACTAGCCTTAATTAAATTTTATGTGTCAATCCTAATTTGGCTTGCATATGAAAGGGGTGTTAAAATATCCCACATCGTTTGACAATGAGTTTTATATGCTTTACACACACACACACAGATATACATTTGGTCTTTCTTCATTTAATTAAGCTTTTGGATTATACTTTCTAATAATATAAATTTCTTCTCTTGTCGAGCTAATATGCATTTTGAGGCACGTTGGGAAATAGCTAGCGCATATGGTTCTATCTAGCTCATGCTTTCTTGTTTTGTTTTTTTTTTCCTTCTTATGTCTCTCCGCAGGAGCTCCTCTCTACTACCTTGTGTAGCTATGGCCTCCCATGCCTTAAACCCTAACCCAAGCCTACCAAAAACCCCAATCCTCCACCATAACTTTGCCCAAAATTTCTACAGCTCCTCTCATATTCCATTGCAATAGAAGCTGCAGTATTTATTCTTCTTTTGATCTTTGTCGGAACCTTGATCAGTTTCTTCATTGTTTCATTGCCATTCTTGCAAATCTAATGTCAATCTACATAGAGGGTTTGATCTCTCGAAGTTTTGTCCTCCATCTCTAAAGAATGGGGTAAAGCTCGCAGGCCCATCCTTGAGAGAGTCCCAACTATAGAATACGCGTGAAAATGACCGAAGAGGAAGGTGCAGTGGGGCGCCTGGCTCATCTCTGCAACAAATTGGGTAAGTTAATGAATGAGAATGATATGCATATTCTAGATGAGAAACTTTTAGAGAAGAAAATTCGGAATGTCACTTCTCCCTTGTTGGGCAACTCTACAAAAACCCTAGCATAAATTTCCAAACACTTTTGATAGCTATGAAAAAGGCATGGACAAATGAGAATGTGGAAGTAAAACCCCTAGAAAATGGAAAAAACAGCTTTTGTATTTTGGAACAAAGGAGATAAGGATCATGTATTAGACAGTGGTCCTTAGTCTTTTTCTAATCATTTACTGCTATTAAAATCATGGGACCCGAATAGTCCTCCCCATTGTCATGAATTCAAGACATGTACCTTCTGGGTCAAAATATTTGGGCTCTCACTAGAATGGAACTCTAAAGATATGATCAAGAAAATTGCTAGATTGCTGGGGAAGATACTGGATGTGAAAACAGATGCCCGAGGTCCTCCATTTCAGAAAATTGGGAAAGCAAGAATTAAATTAGATGGGGAGGTTGAACTGAGAGTTGGACAATTGATGTGACATGGAAACAAGAAGGTATGGCTTGATTTTAAATATGAAGCATTGCCTTTTATCTATTACTCATGTGGTAAGATTGGACACCATGCTTACTATTGTAAAGATATACCTTATGGTGAACAAAAGTTCACAACAGGGTTGGGAGGATGCTTTGGAATTTGGCTGAAAGCTGAAACCTCGAAACATAGCCCTTTTGGAAAGTGTTCTATAAAAAAGAATCAACAATAGAAGATAGAAGAAACTATCCCCAAAACCCCTGAGCACTCACGAAAAACTAATTTTATGGATGATGTTCAGCCTGTCCCCCTTAGAATCAACCATGACATTCAGCAGAGAGATTCAGAAGAAATGATGATAGATTCTCATTACAACAACACAAAAGAGATTACTATGTATAACCTAGGAAAAAAGGGCACTTCCACTCACGGACCTGAGCATATAAAGAGTTTAAACATTTAGCCAACCCAAACTAGTTCAGAAAGTAGCAGAAGGAAGACATGTAAGGAAGCAAAAACTCCCTCTACCAAAAAATAGAAGAGGGCCATCAATCATGATCCATCAACTCCAATCCAAGGTTAGTTGGATGAAGCACAACTTCTGGACACACCTGTTCATACAACCGAAAAAGTCGCTGCATGAGCTTTGGTGGCTAACCCTAATAAGGCACTAAATGAACCATAAATATCTTATGTTGGAATTGTCAAGGGATGGGCACACCTTTGATAGTCCGAGACATAAAAGTATGGACGACTCGTTTTAGACCTACTTTGGTGTTCTGATGGAGACAAAAAAGCAACTTGAGTTTGTTTTAAAAATAAAGAGAAGACTTCAATTACAAAGTTGTCAAGTAGTTAATCCTGTGGACATGGTAGGGAGCTTAGCTAGTATGTGGGATGATAGAATTACACTAGATATAGACTTAATGACTGAGGACTTTGTGAACTTGAGATGTGAAGCGGGGTTAAATGATAAGAAAATGAGAATTACATTTGTCCATGCTCCCTATAAATATCAAAAGACGCTACAACTTCAGGAGGAATTATGAAAGATAAGCTCTACGAATACTTTGCCTTGGGTGTGCTTGGGAGATTTCAATGAGATGCGGTTTTATTAGGAAAAAGTTGGTAAGCGCTTGGTTGAAAACTTCAAAATGAATGCTTTTCATGAATATTTGGATGCATGTTCATTATGGATATAGATAGTAAGGGATGTGTGTTTACATGGGCCAACAATAGAGAAGGGGATGAGTATGTAAAAGAACGACTTGACAAGTTAGTATGTACGATAGAATGGAGGTTGTTGTACCCTAAAGCTGAAGCATATGGCCTTCTTGCGATAGGATTAGACCATAGTCCTATCCTCCTATCTCTTCAGCTTAATCCAGTAAAAAGAAAAAGAGAATTTAGATTTGAAGCTTTTTGGCTTGAGAGTGATGAATTTAGGGAGATGGTGCAAAAAACTTGGGGATCTACAATTTAGCCTCAGAAGGATTTAGTCGGGAAGTTGCAAGATGTATAATATGTGCTCTCCAAATGGAGCAAGAAGAAATTTGCGAACGGACAAAAGAAAATCAACTTGCCGAAATAGTAAATTGGATGGCTTACAAATAACTTTACGGGACCCTTTAATAAAGCGAGATTTAGAAAATCACAAGAATATATGGATGATTTATGGAGGCAAGAAGAGATGTATTGAGGGTTACGTTCTAGGATTAATTAGTTGAGGTGGGGAGATAAAAATATAAAATGTTTTCGTGTGACTACCATTCAAAGGAGATAGAGAAACATGATCTCTATATTGTAAAATTCAGAAAATACATGGCCGTTGAGCATAATCAATTGAAAGAACATACCGTGCTTTTTTTCAGAGAGTTATACCAGTCCTATAGCCCTCGAAACTTCTCACCAATCTTGGATCAACCACCTAAAGTAGTAATAGAAGAAATGAACAATAAATTGCTAGTTGAAGTGACCTTAAAAGAAGTAATAGAAGTAGCTTTCCAGCTCGACGCAACAAAAGTTCTGAGGCCAGATGGCCTATTAGTAGAATTGGGAAGATATTAAATGGGATATTTTAAAGGAGGTGGAGAACTTTCTAAACATTGGATCCCTTCCACTATATTTGAACAAAATACATATTTCCCTATCTTGAAAGTTTTGAACCTAAAGAAATTAGATTAGTACCGTCCAATTAGTTTATATAATTTCGGTTACAAGATTATCTCAAAAGTGCTGGCTAATAGGCTCAAGTCACTTTTTCCAGAACTTATTGCAACGGAAAAAGCGCTTGGCGGGAGACAGTTTCAAGATAACATCTTTATTGTCCAGGAGGTGTTGCATCAAAAAAAAAAAAAAAAGAAAATAATAAATAAATTCCAAGCTGTTTTGAAGTTAGATATTAAGAAGGCCTATAATCGAGTGGAATGGGATTTCTTGGAGAAATACCTATTAAAGATAGGTTTTGATGAGAAATGGGTGGGATGGATTATGCAATGTGTTACTACGGTCTCATTCAGCATTAATTTTAATAGAGAGTTTCTACAATATTTCAAACCTTCAAGAGGAATCAGGCAAGGGGATCCTTTATCTCCTTGCCTTTTTATTCTTGTGGCAAACGTGTTGTCCCTCATTAATGAAGATAGCTATGGCTAATGGTAGCATCATAGGCATTACACTAAATAGATGGTGTCCCTTCCTTTCTCATGTACTCTTTGCAGATGATTAGATTTTTTTCTTGAATAGTACAATTCTAGAGTGTTAGAATTTGGCAATGATTTTGAACTAATACTACCTAGCATCTAGACAAGACGTATATTTAAACAAATTGGGGATCTTCTTTAGTAGGGGCTGCCCTTAGTCTTTGAAAGACAATATGGCAAGGGAATTGAGAGTTCTGATTATTAACAAAACCGGCAAATTTCAGCATTCCTTTAGATTGGGGAGTGTAAAAAAAAAAATACAAATGTTTGCATGGATTCCTAGAAGAGTTAGCTCAAAATTGAAAGGTTGGAAGGAAAAGCTTGTATCTAAAGCTAGAAAAGAAGTGTTGCTTAAAATGGTGGTTCAAGCATTACCACAAAATACAATGTCAGTATTAAAATCCTAAGTTCTATTTGTAAAGCTATTGAATAGAAGATTGCCTTGTTCTATTGGAAAACTAATGAAACCAAAGCGGGAATTCACTGGAAGAAATAGGATATCCTGAAGACAAAAAAAGACAGACATAATGGGTTTTAGAGATTTACTCTCCTTTAATAAAGCAATGTTAGGAAATCAAGCTTGGCGGTTGTGTCAAAATCCAACTTCTCTTTGGAGCATTTTGTTTAAAGGACTTTATTATCCCCACATAGAACATGTAGAAAAGGGTCAACGTCCCTCTTGAGGTTGGCAAAGTTTGCTCCTAGGTAGAAATTCAATATCACCTCAAGTCATGTGGGCAATGGGAGATGGATCTCGAATAAAAATTAGGGAAGACAAATGGTTGAAGAGGGGTATTATAGGAGGTCCCACAAATAGACATAAACCCTACTTGGTCTTTGAACTCATTGCCTAAAAGGAATGCAGATGAGATGAACTGGTCTTAACAGAACATTTGAAGATCAATTAGTTAAGGAGATCATTGCTATCCTAATTAAACCTCAAATAGAAAAAGATAAGATTGTATGGACTGGTACTCAAGTAGATAAGTATACGGTTAAAAGTTGATACCTATATCTAAGAGAAAACATATAAATGCAATAAAAACCAATTCTCAACTTTCTTTCAACCTCCCCCACCCCTTAGGCAGATATTAGAAAATTGCACACTCTACCCAAGATCAGAATTTTCATGTGGAACTTATGCTAAATTGCTCTCCCAAGTAAGGACAACTTATTTTGACGGAAAATCATACCTAATCCTGTATGCTCCTTATGCCATCGAAATAGGGAAACTGTCCAACATATGTTCTTGTTATGCCCTTGGACAAAAGAAATATGGTCCAACCTTGTACTCAACATTAATATCTCAAGTCAAGGAGTAAACCAAATTGAAGAATGGTTTTGTAAATCGAAAGAAAAGGTGAGTTACCCCTAGATCTACAATTGGTGGCTGCAATTTTATGGCACATATGGAAGGCACACAACCAAGCTGTCTTTAGGAACAGAACACCAGACGCAAAGACCATCCTTGATTCGGTTCAAACAAGACTAAAATGCTTTAGCAAATGGAACCCAAGGCCAAGTGGATCTGGAAATAGAGTAGTTGAAGAATCTTAGATCTAGAACCCATCACTAGATGGAGTCTACAAGATCAATATAGATGGAGCATATGAACTTGGATTCGTGGAGAGCTCGACCGCTTGTGTCTGCTATGACTTAGTCGGGAGAATTTTGGGAGGAGCAGCTTCTTCGGTGATAGCGCCCTCTCCCTTGATGGCTAAAACTCTAGCTTTATTGGAATCCCTTAACCACTTCTATTCTAAAAGGCATGAATTCATTGTACTTGAGTTAGACAACTTAGAATTATTCAAAGCCATAAATGGTTCAGAACAGTTGAGTTGGGAGACTCACATGCTTGTCTTGAAGTGCAAGGACAAGTTAAGGGCTTTCTCAAGTATCAAAATTGTGCATTGTTTTAGAGGGCCAACTATGTAGCGGATTGGGTTACCAAAGTCCACAAGAAAAACTACTTACCTTGGAATTGAGTCTTGTCACCTCCCCAAGCACTTTGGGAGCTCTTATGCAATAATGCCCAGGTAATGGGCCTCTCATCTTTGCTAAGTAAATAAAATAGTTCCGTTTCTAACCCAAAAAAAAAAAAATTCTCCTTTTATCCAAAAGTGCTCATGTCAATAATTATGATTTTACATATAGATACTTCCTCGTCATGCAAACTTCAGATTTCATCATTGTCACATAATTAGTAACAATGTATATATAGAGTAAGATTATTATCTCATACCCTCACTATCTACGTAGAAAACCTTTTAAATTGCTATCGATTGGGAGCTGTATGGATGAATGTGGTTAGTTTACGCAGCTATTTTTAGTGCACATATCACTTATCCACCTGTGAAAGCATCAAGAATTCTTTAAATGGACATTGCACCTAATAAAATTATATTGAGGTTAAATGAAGATGAAGAAAAATAAAGTGTCAAAGGAAGGATTTTAAAAGCAAGGAGAAGGTGATTATACGAGCATCGCCCAATTCTTGAGAAAATTCATAGTTCCCTTGTCCGGCACGTTCGAACTCTGGATGCACGGTGTGATTTGGTGAGATTTCGACATCAAACCAACCCAAACCGCATGAACAAAAATTAAATCGAACCAAATCAATTGTAGCTTGGAAACCAAACTGAACCAAATCGTTTTGTGGAATTTGGTTCGATTCAGAACCAAATCAAGCTGGTTTTTTTTCTTCTTTTATTTTTTTTAGTTTTCTTTTTTTAATTTCATGAGCTCAAATAAACTAAGGGTGTGTTTGTTTCACGGAAAATGTAACGTTTTTGGAAAATGTTTTCTGGAAACCATTTTCCAGGAAAATAGTTAGTTTTCCTTTGTTTAGTGATATGTAATTGAAAATATTTTCTGGTGTTTGGATCGCATTTGAAAAATGATTGAATGACATTTGACCTAACAATTGACAATAGTGTGCCTCTTACTTCCAAATTAATTTGTTGAGTCCATCACCTTTTTTAACTTTATAAAAATATATATATTTTTATAAAAAATCGAAATTATAATTATTTTTCATATTTCAATTTTTTTTTTTTTTTTCTTTTTCTTCCTTCCTTAGTCAACGGCCGGCCGACGACAGGCTAGGCGTGGCTCGAGCTTGCCGGCAGGTCGCCGACGATTGGTGAGGCTCAAGCCTCGCCAAATCGGGCGAGACTCGAGCTCGCTGGTGTTGGGCGGGGCCTTGGCCTCGCCAGATTAGCGAGATTGAGCCCCGCCTGACGTTAGCAAGCTCGAGGCTCGGGCCTCACCGACGATTGGCGAGGCTCGAGCTCGCCGGTGTCGAGCGGGGCCTCCGCCTCGCCAGATCAGCGAGATCGAGCCTCACCCAACGTCGGCGAGCTCGAGCCTCGCCAGATCCGATGAGGCTTGGCCTCATTGACAATTGGCGAGGCTTGAGCTCGTCGGCGTCGGGAGGGAACTCGACCTCGCCGGATCGGTGAGATCGAGTCCCGCCTGACGCCGGTGAGCTCGATCTTGCCTGTGGCTAGTCGCCAGCCGTTGTCGTGGTCGGTGGCCGGCCGAAGAAGAAGAAAAAAAAAAAGAGAAAAGAGAAAAAGAAAAATAATTATTAAAAATTTAAAAATAATTAAAAATTATATTTTAAAAATAATATTAAAAAATTAAAAATTCGATTTTTAAAAAATATTTTTAAAAGAATTATAAAAATTTAAAAATTTAAAAATATATCTTTATAAGAATAATTGTTTGTAAACCAAGTATCAAATCTAAGCTTTGGTAGATTTGGAAAACGTTTTCGGTTCTTTCAAAGGGGAAATCATTTTCCCGAATTCAAGCTTTGTTAGGAAAACATTTTTGTTGACTAGGAAAACGTTTTTCGTTGACTCATTTTCCTAAGTGAACCAAACCCCGGAAAATGAGGAAAATGTTTTCCCTGGAAATGTATTCCGCGAAACAAACACACCCTAAAAGTAGCTCAGAAAGAGTACTAGTTTAATGAAAAAACCAAGCTCTACGCTCACAACATCTGAATAACTTTACATTTAAAGGGAACCGATGCTTCATACATTAATGTAAGTTCATTAAAAAAAATTATTAGGTAGTACAATATGGTAAAAAACAGTTCGGTTCGGTATAATTTGCAATTTGAACCATGTTTTGCTCGCCCGGCTTCCATATATCCGTGCAGTTTAATTTTTCTTTTGTCCGCATCAATAACAAAACTTTTTGATTCGTTCGTGATATATTATTCCTCCTCGCACGCTCGCCTTTTAATCCAGTAGTCTTTATGGAAAAATAACATTTCAAGACTTTCCGCTGGGCATGCTAGCACTAATTTACAAAGTCCGTATACTAAATGATAAGGTAGAATGTAAGTTATTAACTTGTTATCAATCAGGTGGTCCACATTTAACATAAAATAATGATTTGCCACATCATTTAGCAAAGGGAAATCATAAACTAATCTTACTCTGCTACGTCACCCCATTTGCTCCTTTTTTTCTAAATTTTTATGTATACAATATTTTTTTGTAGGTTTTTTTTTTTTTTTTGGGTGGGGGGAAGGTTATGGGTCTATATTGTAACTAGCATTGTTGTATCTTGGAACTGGATCAGGGTGCAAAGAACCCGACTGCAATCGGGTGGGGCCCGTATTACGTCGGTGGGCTTAATATTGCACATGGGACTGGATAACTACAAATCTGATGTGAATCGTTACATTCATCTGGAGCGCAATCAACTGTACTATATTATATATATCAGTCTTAAAAGAAAGTTTAATTTATTCACACTAGATATAACTCATCTAAAAAAATTATTTTAGTTTTGGAAATAGCCTTGAGAATGTTTATAGTGCGCGACCATAAAACCGTTGAACGATGTATACACATTAAGGAATAATAATCAAGGAAATGCCACAAACATCCCTCACATTTCATCCTCTAACCACTTACATACAAATACCAAGTTCATTCCCGAGATTTGCCTTTAGAGACCACTTTATATCTTAGTTTGACCCTATTTGTGAAAGTCCATTTTTCTTTCCAGAAAATGTCCATCGCTGAGTCCTTGATTCGAACGTCCCCAAAAACACTCAAAATAAACTCTAATTGAAACCCACTCAGATCCTAAGCTGAGTGATAAAATAAGTTTTGCAAGGAGAGGCGCTTTGGTCTTTTTGATGTGGGGTTTTGTTTTGAGGTATTTCAATCATATTATAGAATTAGATATATCTAAGTGATTATTAGTTTAAAGCAAAAGTACGTTTTCTGGTATATTCTCACATTAACTAATTAACTTCGGTTATATGACAATAACCAAGAATGGTATGCAACACTTACAAGCAACTATAAAGTTGTAATTCATGCGTCAGTATTATATTAAATTCACTCATAATTCACGTGTAATCCCTAACTTATGAACATCATCAGAAAATGACTTTGGCTTTATAACAGCCACCTGCAAGCTAGCTAGTCTAGAGCCGCCTCTTTTTCTATTATTGATTGGTGGCGTTACGGCAACGGAGTTCGCCAAATCTCCATTGTTGACTTAGGATTGATTGTATCCAGACAATGAGGTGGCAAAATACATACATATATATACCTAAACCATTAAAACGCCGTGCTTCAAAAAGCATGTGATTTCAAATCCAATTTCTACTCGACGTAATCACTTGGGATTAGGTTAAGAGGAAGTACTTTCTTGTGAATGCATGTCTTTTTGAAATCAAAGAACGTTGAAAAGGTTTTTTTCCCCTTTTTTTTCAAGGTCACTTTTTGGTTTTGCTTTTTCTTTTCATTCATTTGACATTTAATTTAGTTCAGTTTCATCTTAATGTGGACGATTTGCTTTGATGGGATCGGAGAGGTGATGTTAACTCGATGCTGGAGAGCTGGTTTAAGATGAACACCGAAAGGAAAAGAAACATGGAGGCACGCTAGCCGGAGGCCATTCTCAAGCTCTGCTTCTCAAAGTCCCCAGTTGGCTATCTCTAGACAAAACCCCTCATTTGAATTGTCCTGCAAATCCTCAGGCCCCAAAATTCTCCCACAAATCACCGTCCGCAGCCACTGTTGACCCACTCCACTCACCACTCAATCCAAATCGGCAGCCATTGATCGTGAGATGCCAGATCTCGCGGCCATGGCGTGGCCATGATAGTGAGCTCAGGCTGGAAGGGCCGTGATGTGTGTGCGTGAGAGAGAGAGAGAGAGAGAGAGAGAGAGAGAGAGAGAGGGGTATGGTATGAATATGGGTCGGAGAAGGATTAGGGCCATTTTAGAAGGAAAATGGCAAAATAATACTTAGATGGACAATTTTGAAAAGTGAAGGAGCGTGCATCTATTTTCTAATATAGAGATATGTAAATGATATCTAGATGAAACTCCATGTACATTTTCTACATTCTACTAAACATATCTCATGACTTAGTTGACTAACTCAAATAAGTTTTGCCAATAGCGAATTAGAATGGGTTTAGGAGTTTGAAAATGGAATTAATTAGTGCCAACCCTTTTGAGAGAGAGAGAGAGAGAGAGAGAGAGAGAGAGAGAGAGAGAGAGATCACTTATAAAGAATTTGCAAGCAATGCTAAAAAGCAAAACACTGTCGGATTATCACAATATCCGCAGGCATTTAATTATTAATCATATTTTATTAATCACATCCATCTAGATTTTCGTCACACTAATGATAACTAATGTAAAAAGAGCAACCCAATTCCTGTTGGTGAAGAGAACATAAAAACATGAGGGTTCCTGCCTTGACAATGCACGTGATGCATTAGAATAGTGATTGATAAGTCCAAATCTAACATGATCTTTCTTCTGCTACATGATCTTTTTTGGTTGATAAGTGCACGCTAGGTGGAATCCATGTGTTCTACTATTGAGAAAGAGAGAGAGAGAGAGAGAGAGAGAGAGATGATCTCTATTGGTTAAAACAATGATGAAGGTGTATTATTGGGAAATTGGACATTTTAATGATTAATCGACTCTTTCACGTTTTCTCCTGATTTGAACAGCCAAGCACACTCGTGAAGTGGGCGATCCTTGTGATTCTTTTCGAAAGTGTTAAAAAACATGCGATATATTGCAATTGCTAATTTCCTAACCCTACTCTATCGAGAATTGTATCGGAAGTAGCTTTTTTATAGGGTCTGGTCCTCGGAAATTTTCTTGGGGTTATGTTCGATGCATGAGGTTCATTTAATAAGCTTTCTCTTAAGGTTGAATCCCATTTGTCATTTTTCTCTGGGTGCGTGATAGGCTTTTGTTCTTTTATTTTTACCTTCGGTGTGTCTACTTAGATTTTTATTGTTGTAATTTTAAGTTATAATCATTAGAATCTTAAGATGTATTTGAATCATCGATTTTTGTGGACAGTGGATGTACGCGAGGCTGCTTTTGACAGCTATTCATGGTGAAACTTTTAGATCTAATTGGTCTAAAGACGGTGAGTCTAATGGTGGTATTGACTTTCCGAAACGATGCGCCAAAAGTCAAGAATCATAAGATGAAACGTTAAGCAGCCAGCTTGCAAAACAGTAATTGCGACGTGGCCTATATGGCTGATTTGGGAAAATAATTACTAAGCAATGCAGCATATGTAACTAGCATTGAAAGAAAAGGCTTGACTAAGTGATACGACCATTGTGGTAGCGATCAAAACACAACCATTATGGAATGGACTCGACTTAGCGCTTCTTCCTTTGAGACTTGTAAGTATGGAGTGAACACTGTTGAGCGACGATAATGGATTTATTTGGGTGAGTACTAAGATGCTTGGGGTGCACGGGTGCACTTAGGGTTTCCTTTGGAAGAAGGCTTTAACCAAGTTAAGAATATAGTGATGTGGAAGAGAGGGATTGGAATTTGTGTATATTTCAATATATTTTGAATAAGAATACATGAGCCTATTTAGATAGCTATCTAAAATAACATATAATTTAAGATATATACATAATCTTGAGAAATACAAAAAATTAACGGATTTATCAAAATATCTCTATCAAAAGAAATTATCCTAGAGAAATCCCTAATTATTTCGAACTCCATTAGTGCCGTCATCCACACCATACCCAACACCCCAAATCAAGGTACGATGACCCTGTGTGGCGGCACTGGCTGCTGAGATTTGGCGGCTTTGGCAGTTTTAGTGGCTCTGAGTCTGACTCTGTCTATATGGCTCGTTGGAACTCAAGTAAGCTAAGCAATATGGGTGAGTCCGAACTTGGCGGGTTTTGGTTAAGCGCACGGTTTCAGGGATTCAAACTAAATAACCTACATAACCTTTGGACAAGTCTAGGATGGCAGCAACACTTGATGCAATGGGCTTGACATGGGGCATGGCGTCCCAAGCTCGTCCTGCTATCATTCCTAGCGACAACGACGGTAAGAGAGAGAGAGAGAGAGAGAGAGAGAGAGAGATTTGGCCTAGTGGACATGGGTGTCAGTTCTTCTAAACTTCAAGAACTTCTTTATGAAGTTAGGTTAAACTGATGATGTGATGGAATCCGGATCCTTTACTTTTTTTCCTTTTTTTTTTTTTTTGCATTTCCTATGCTATTCACACATGGAACTGAGCAGCAAGGCAGCTGATAGAAATTTAATAATACACGTTTCCGGCTGTTCAGCACGATGAAAGTAAGAATTAGTACAGGACGGTCGTTCATTCGAGAATCACCAGCGATGGTGTTGTCTCCATATGTGTGTTCGGTACATATACAACAAGGTTCTCTCCAACGAAGTTTGAAAGCTTCCCACCCACAAATCCTCATCACTGTTTGGTCCAACTTCGATTGGTCAGCTAAGTCCGGTCGCTAACGGCAGTGGTCACCTTCAAAATCATGACTCTCGAGTCGGCACGTAAAACCTCAGTACAAAAAACAACAGGACAAGGACAAAAAATTTCAGAAAAGAAGAAGAAATGGACTAATTCTTGCGACTGTAACCTCAACGTCACCTAGACATCTGCTAATTCAGCTCCGTTGAGGAGATCATACCAAAAACAATCCACCATCCCACCTCCGTTCATGTCCCACGGTCCAACGTTTGAACTTAGGGACGATTGGAACTCACTGCTAACCGCAAGAAAATCATCGCTCATGGCTGAGTTGTTGTCATCTGATGATACCAATTCTGACCAGAAATTCTCGTCTATCAATCCGGAGATTGCATTTTCAAGGGCCTCTTGGATGCATTTGTTATCATTGCCGTTGTTGTCTTCCGTGGTTGTAGAGGATAGAGACACGCTGCTTGAGCTCTGTTGAGCTTGGGGAGATGAGATTGGCCCACCTTGGCTTTCATATTTAGCATGTTGTTCGTTATCGGTATCCGACATCGTGACTAGCCTTTTGGACGCAACATTGTCGAGCACTGCTGCCTCCTGCTCCTTTCTTAGCCTCTTCTTTAGATGGGTGTGCCACACGTTTTTTATCTCATTGTCTGTTCGTCCCGGCAACCTCGCTGCTATCGCCGACCATCTGAAGAAAAAGGACCGGTGACATTAGGGTCAAGTCAGGTGTATCGATACTGTTTATAAACATTTGATTCACGATGGGTGGGATCAAATCAAAGCTTGGATGCATAAGGCGTTGTCCTTGATCTTCTCTTAGGGTATTGCACAAGGACAAGGACAACCACAAACACGTGGGGTCTATTTTATGAATAAGACACGTGAAAACAAACATGTTTTAGGCGGGGAATCTTTGCCAATCTAAAAAGGCGGGCTTAACATGAAAAGGAATATAACCTTAATGAAAAACAATCAACGTTTATTATGCTTATTGGGGTCCTCCACTAGAAATTCCAGGAGAGGTTTTCAAGCTATGATCACCCAAATTTGAGAAAAAGGGTATATCCTTTGTCAAGCATAGTTCAATCTCGCTCACGGTGTACGTAGTTAATGGGCACAAATTAATAGATTTACTATTCATATCTCTACAGTAAACTGAGTTTAGACAAGAATTGTGCCTGCTTGCATGGTCTCAGTCGTCTATGTCGGCATTTGATCTTTTGCAGTTATTTCATGATTTGCCTCAATGGTTTCTAGGTAGCAGACCGAAGATTTAATCGGTGGGTGCAGCGATGCTACATGTTTTTTCATCGAACTTGGCTCTACTGTTTCTAGACAAAAAGCAGATGAAGTAAGAACTCACAGAGCTCAACACACGTAATTCTGAAAGACCAATCGATCTTTGCTATTTGAATACAAATTGCCAAGAAAAAGGGAGGAGAAAAAAAGGAAAAGGGGAAAGAAAGGAACGAGGGAAAGAGGGAAAGAAAGGAAAGAGGGAGAGAAAACCTGTTCCCAAGCATTTCGTGGAGTTGGATGATGGTGTCCTCTTCTTCTCTGCTAAAGTTTCCTCTTTTAATATCTGGACTCAAGTAATTTGTCCACCTGAGCCTGCAGCTCTTGCCACACCTCAACAAGCCTGAAATGGAAGAAAAAAAATTCTGACAAACGTTAACAATCAGGCACTATACGGCGATTCGATTCACAACATATCGTTCTCATATTGGGAGCAAACCACAAGCACTCAATCGCGAACAAATTCACTTACCGGCGAGCTTAGGGAGTTTCCGCCAATTCCCATAGCCGTGATGCTGGACGTAGTTGATGAGGATGCGGTCCTCGTCGGGGGTCCAGGGGCCTTTCTTCAAACCCATCTTCTCACAACACGGAGCTCTCCCCATTCTCTCTGTGTGTGTGTGGTAGCGAAGCTGTTTTAAATGACTTTCGTTTAAGCTGAGATACGTATAAATATGCTGGTGAGCTCTCTCTAAGCACTCTTTCAAGCTAGGCTAGCTAGCCAAGCGCGTTCCCCCTTTATGTATATATATATATAAATATTGACAGGGTGTTGAGTGGACATTCCATTGAACATACGAGCGTACTGGTTGGTACGCCTAGTCCACAGTAGGCCCCCATATTACAAAGTGGCATATTATCCTGCCGGCACCCTCCCCCTTCTCTCTCTCTCTCTCTCTCTCTCTCTCTGGACGAAGTTCGGGCAAATCATGTTTCCAGTAATCTTGGTGAAAAGTTGCAAGACGAGCGTTTCAACCCAGGTTTAGCGCCAATGATTATGCGTTGCCTATTGGAACTCCACCAACTGCATGCCCACTTTTCAAGATCAAAGTCATCTATCCACAGCAAAAGCTAAGGCTTAATCGATTTATAAGACTTGCAAGATATTAGTAAACTTTCAAGTAAGCCTCTATAATCATGCACTGATATATTAATGAAAAGACAAGAATATTTGATAATACAATTAAGGACATACTAAGAAGACGTCATGCATCGATAATGTAACTCGATTTCCAATAACCTTTTTAAGGAAATTACGGAATAACGACATGTGCCATTATGAAATTAGTGGAGCGGAAACAAATTCATATATTTGATAGGATAATCATTTAGAGAGTCATCTGATTATATGGTCAAAAAAAAAATTCCACCAAAAGAGTATGAAACTGAGAACAAACAAGATATCCCTTGTACGGATTACCTGTAGTATAATTAGTGCCGAACATATGTGGAAATTAATTTGGGTTACCGTTTGAATCCACGTAATAGAATCTAAAAATGGATTCTTTCATCTTACTAAATTGGTGATTAATAATTATAAGTACGTTAAAATGGCATAAATAAATAGTTTGAATTAGATGTGACATCTTACAAATATCAACTTACTAAATATCGTGATAAACCTTGGTTCAAGTGTTGAAATGGACGGGGCCCTTGTATTCAATGATTCTGTGCTTAAATGCTCGAAATCTTTCACGCCACTTAGTAAACAAGTTCAGTAAGAAGCTTAACTATCTTCGACACTAAAGACTTGTTTGATAACCATCCAAATAGTGCTTGATTCTGATTTTTTGTTCTTGGGAGTAGTTTTGGAATAGAATCGTGTTTGGTAAAAATTTTGTTCTCGGAAATAAATTTCTAATTTTTTATTTCTAGAAGTAGATTTGGAACATAATCAAAAAAAAAAAAAAAAAAGTTGATTCTTGTTCCCGGGAACAAATCTAAGAATCAAGCCATTTTCTTCTTCTTCATCTACCGCCACCACCATGATTGCCGTTCGCTGCCCACTGCCCACCACTGCCGATCGCCAAAGAACCGGTCCGGCGAGCTCGCCGGAGGCATGCCAGGCCAGGGCGAGGTTTGGTGAGCTCGCTGGAGGCAAGCCTAGCCACCGACGAGGCTCGGCGGGGTTGGGCAAGTCTCGTCGGTGGTTAGGTGGGCCTCGCTAGCCCCAGCGAGGCCTGCCTAGCCACCGGTGAGGCTCAACCGACGAGGGCTGGCGATGCTCCGGTGAGGTTGCCGGCCCTCGTCTAGACCGGCGACCGGCCACTTGAAGAAGAGAGAAAGGAAAAAAAGAAAAGAAAAAAAGGAAAAAAGTAAAAAAAAATATTTAAAAATTAAAAGAAAATGATTTGGAGTAGAAATTTTGAGCACGGTACAAAACGTAATTCTATTCCAGAATTAGAAATTTTGAACAGTTACCAAACGGTTTAAAATGCTTAGAAATTATTCTCGGGAACATAATAAAAAAGAATAATTTCCGATTAGAAATTGTTTCCGGGAATAGAATTGTTACCAAACGCGCCCTAACCCTAACTTCGGAGCTAACGGTTCTTGCAATCCTATATGTGGGTGAAAATGAGACAAAAGGCAAGGATTGTTAAAAGAGGGCAACACATCTTGTCGGTAAGGTAAAGTTGCGTACTGAAGACATTTACTTCCTCACTAGATTGTTCCCCAAAGTGTGAATGCGATTAGCATCTCAAAATGACTTCTTGGGTCTCTCCAAAAATCTGCCCCTGCAGAAATTTGACATTGAACACAGGCCAAGAAATTCTTGAGAAGAAGTCAACCGTCGGTGCTCCCTTTTGGTCCAACCCTAATTCCATCACCATGGAATTTCGAGCAACCGGACGCCACGTGGCGGACTTCTAGGAGACTCTCTCTCGTATCGTTTTCTTTTGCCAAATTTTCTAATTGAATAATTGGATTATTAGGACTATGATGGGAAGAGATCAAACTTTGGGAGGATCGAATTTCGTCCTTTAACTCTCCGGTCTTTGCAATTTTAGGACGGCATGCACGGCAGTTTTCTCATTTGAGTTTCCTAGCAAGTGGACATTTATTTGACCTGATCTTGTAGAGGAGGTTAAGGTCATTAGGGCAGGCTGATTTTCCTACTTTAGGGTCAAAATTCATCCTGGTCAACCTTGGAAAATCTGTGGCCGTTTCTAATGGAGGAGGGACCATGCTCTATGACTCTAAGGGCGCGCATGATAAAATTTCTACTTCTCTATTTCTCTGTTTATTTATTCTTCGGAACAGATTTGGAATAAAAATTCCTTTGGTAATGCAATTTGATTTTTCTATTTCTGGAATAGATTTCTATTTCAGAAATATATTTGAAGAAGAAATCAGAAACTAAAATTTTTAACTTCTCAGTTTTTGAAATAAAAACTGAGAAATCAATTTTTGGCCAGAAATCAATTTCTGTTCCAGAAATTTTGTCACGCGTACCCTAAGCTTCTATTGCGACTTGTGCGGTTGCGTACTCTTGTATTTCAAGACGATGTGTAGCTAATAAGCATCCAAGGTCTAATTAATGTAATTGCTCACCTAATTTTTTTTAGCACTCTCTCATGATCAAAAGTCAAGGGATGGATAAACAATAGTAAGTTTAATTTTTCAGATAATACGAGTTCAATTTTTCACGTTCCTAAGCATAAACAATAGTAAGTTTAGGTTGCACGGTCGCATTTTGGTTTCAGCTCACGTTTTAATTAACTGATTAATGAGGTTAATTAGCTTATCTGTGTGAGTGGGGGTTCTAACTAAATAAGATTCCTCGTTGCACAAAAGGTATAGCGAAAATGAAACTCGGCTTACATCAATATCATGCTAAATGAGGATGAGAATTTTTTTTTCTCCTAAGGGTCCGTTCATTTCGCGGAAATAAGCAATTTCTGGAAAATATTTTTCGAAGTCATTTTTCAAGAAAATGACAATATTTTCTGGTGTACGGCTAAAACCTGAAAATGTTTCGGAAAATATTTTCCGATATTTGATAAGGAAAATATTTTCCGCTCACCAGATTGGCAAGCGCAAGCGTCAAGCTCGAGGCTCGCCAGATCGACGAGCACTAGTTTGAAATCGACGAGCTTGAGGTTCACTTGGTCTGACGACTAGCCAAGAAAGAAGAAAATGAGAAACAAAAAAA
Organism: Eucalyptus cloeziana; assembly: GCA_014182715.1. Taxonomy (NCBI): domain Eukaryota; kingdom Viridiplantae; phylum Streptophyta; class Magnoliopsida; order Myrtales; family Myrtaceae; genus Eucalyptus; species Eucalyptus cloeziana. Next base: position 34,996,714 of record CM024644.1, read on the forward strand.
AAAAGAAAAAGGAAAGAAAAAGGAAAGAAAAAAGAAATTAAAAATAATTCGAATTAAAAAAATAAAAAGAAAATTAAAAAATAATTCGAATGAAAAAAGAAAAGAAGAAAAATAAAGGGAGGAGGAAGTTAGGATTTATAGAAGTGTGAGATAAGAGAAATCAAGTGAGGAAAATGTTTTCCACTTTCAAAAGTGGAAAACATTTTCCCTATTTTAGAAGACTTTTTTCCTTTGACGGAAAACATTTCTTCAAGGAATTCATTTTCCTAAGTTGTAGTTTGCATTCTCTATTTTAAAAAGTCATGCTACACAAACTTTTATTTCAAGGGACGACATTTTAAGCCTTGACTTCCACTGTATAGAAAGTAATCCCAACAGCTTCAATCTCAAACAATTGCAGAAAATGCATTAAAATTCTTGTCCTATTAAAGTTAACGCTAACCATAGATTACTATCTGACATATACTAAATCCACCACCTCCTCACGCCTGTTATATTTAAATTCAAAAATTCCCTATTTGCAACTTTTTGTCAAAATAAATGATGGAAATCTACTACAATTTGCCCCCCAAAAAAAAAAAATTCTTATAGTATAAAATATAATTCTACCATATGCATATAAAACCCGTGTAAAAGAAGGGAACTATGCAGATCGGTAAGCAATTACAGTCTCTATTCTAAGATCATCCATTTAACCTTTTTCCAGTCCCTCTCAGTGTCTTAATTCTTTCTAGTTTGGTGGTAAAGTTGGAGTTTTCCACTCACTTTTTAATGGCTTTTAGACCGTTGTTATTTAAAAAAACAACTACATTTTGCATTATTGAATTTCTATCATTTTCCCAAGCTTTTTCTCTAAGGCTTGTAAAATATGCTGAGTTTTGAAACTAAGGCTTCATTATTTCGCTAAAAATGAATGATTTGAGAATTTTTTTTTGAACTAATATTGTTTATATCACTTAAAATAATTAGTTAATAAAAATATTTTTATTATCAATAACAATTTAAGTTCTAAATATTTTCATAAGTGATGAAAATAACTTCGTTCATTTATTTTTGTTAGTGATGCGATCATTTTTTAGAAAATAACTTTCAAATCATTCATTTTCTTGAAATAAACACACCCAAAATTGGTGTAAAATCTCGGAGATAAGAGTGGCTATGAGGAAAGTGTTAGAAATCATGTTTGAGGTGACTATAGTGGCATAAAATTTAAAAGTAATCAGTTTTGTGCAAGACTTTGTCGAAGATTCTGATATAAATTGTTTCATTAAACCTGCAAAAATTATTTTTGTAGAAAATTTGAAAAAGAGTTATTTTCGTAGAATCTTGTATATGAACACGAAAAAGTAAACATGCAAAACGGCCAACCATACTTTTCTCTAAGCTTCTCTTTGGGAATAAGCAGTCTAATATTCGTCTAATCACGAATTTTGTCCAAGGCGAACAAATATCTACGCAATAAAAAATTCTTAATTTGACAATCTAAGTGAGACCAAGTCTAACTTCGTACCCACCACCACGAATTAAGCCATGCTCCACTTTCTATAGAGGTGATGAGGCTTCCCACAAGTCAACGAATTAGAGCAGACTCCAATACACATATTTCAAGTGAATGATGAGAGAAGACCAAGTCCTTTTTAGCGAATTTTCAAATTTAACTGCAATTTTCTCACGGCTTAGCCTTAATCCAATAATTAGAAAATTTGATTTTTTTCCCCTTTTTCTTTCTCGCTCTCCCCTCCTCTCTCTCGCGAGAGAGCTTTCACCTTTGAAGTGAAGCAAGCCACTCACCCTATGCAAGGCCTAATTACTCACACGTTTATTCTGTGGGCGTCATGTATTGATCTGCAATGGTCATAAAAGAACTCTTTTCCTCGCCAAAAACGTATTAAGATCATAATTTCTTTCTAAGTACCCGACATATATAGTCGTGAGCTCGACTTTGATGTGGAAAGAATGCAATCTGATCAAATCACGCTTGGGATGAGAAGATGCTTTTCGTTTCTTCATCCTCAAACATTACCGGTGCCCTTCACTTGACCTCCTGAGTCCTGAGCTAGTTGGTTCCAAAACTTGCCCGTCTTTCACCAACCCAACGTAGACGTCGCACGCCTTTCACGCTTTTATTGAACCTAAGATCTACGACTGAAGAGAAATGTCGATGAATTATTGCAAATCGACGTTGCTCTCCGATGGCTTAAATTCATACTGGGGAAAGTATTCCCTTCTTGACTTTAGGGTCTTCAAATCTAACGTGTTGAGCTTTGAAAAAAAAACAAAAAAGAATCACTATCATATGCCACTATCCTCGCCCAAGTCAAATGGATCTTGTCCACCACCACCCGCGCCATCATCACATCGCACATCTTGAACTCTGCTCGAGGTTTTCTATTAATACACGAGGGGCAGCCTTTTGGAAGGGGCTTCATTTGTCGTCAAATGCGACTTCTTCACCGACGTTTTGAATCGTGGCTGCTTTGCTTTCATAAAGTTTGGTGAGGAAACCAAAAGATCTCGCCTTTACACGTCTCTATCTCTCTCTCTCTTCTTCTCTCGATCGATATAATCATGATCACGATCGTGATCGATTACAAGATTTTGTGCCGAGATCAAATCCATTCGTAGCCCACTTGCTCGCCCGACTTTCATCACGTAAGTAGTGGTCATTTGTTCGTCAGTTCTGCAAAAGCTAGTAGGCAAAAAAGGAAAAAAAAATCACACTTTATTAGCGCATGCGATGTCCTTTTGCTACATCATCTTCTAGAGGGATTGTCGTAAGATGTCCTTTATTAGCGCATCCTTTAATCCCTAGCACTCCTGTAAAATTTCTCGAGCACTTAGAAAGCGCATGCTGCGTGTCAAGCGTTGTTTATGCTACTAACGATTGTCATAGTGAGATCTATGATTAAATTGACTAAATTGAAAATTTTAGAATTTAATTAGCCGCAGGATTATGATTTTTTGATCAATTATCCCACTTTTATGGTTAGGTCATAATTCTTCAATAAATGAAATATGGTCACAATTTCTTTTTTGCTTTTCTTTGGCCAATTAAGATAATTACCTATTGATGACGTCTCGGTGAAGAAAGGCTCCACTAACTAATAAAGTAGCAGACTCGGCGGCTTATTTGTAGCAAATTTGTTTTGAAAAAGGAAGGATCCCACTTTTGTATTCATGCGATCTTGGCTTTAAGAGTGATATAATCAAGTACAAAATCGAGTGTGTGAAATATTATTATAATAATAATAATAATAATAATAATAATAATAATAATAATAATAATAATAATAATAATAATAATAATAATAATAATAATAATAATAATAATAATAATAATAATAATAATAATAATAATAATAATAATAATAATAATAATAATAATAATAATAATAATAATAATAATAATAATAATAATAATAATAATAATAGTAACAACATGCATGTATGCTCGATTGCGGGACTTCTTTTTCTTTTTTAACTTATAAATAGGTTGCAGGATTTCATTTCAACGAAATTATAGACTTACTAAAATTGATTTATAAAAACGGTTTGATAAGTAATGACTCATATTGCTATTAGTTGATGAATATTAGCCCACATGTTTCAAAGTCCGCTGGCTCACAGTTTGACATATCAATTTTCGTAAATCAGTCTTAGAAAATCTGACATTACTCTTCATTTATTTATAAATCGCAGGAGATATTGACAATGTCCATAAGCTCTTGTATTTTCGGATGTAGATCCGTCCGTTCGATGTACTTTTGCTCATTTTAGTTTATGGAGTTTTCTGTTTTGGATAAAAAAAAAATTATCTATATAGTAGAGCAAGAAATAAAGCTAATGAAATCTCCATAAATAGACATGCAAGGGACAAATCCCAAGAATGTGTGTATTATATTGTAGAGTGGATAAATTCCAATCGTTCCCAAGCTGAAATCTCTCCCATATAACCCTCCAAACCGCGAATCAGTTCTTCACGTATATAGAAAATGGCCAAAAAAGGAAGGCTCATACCTTTTTTAGGAACACGTAGTTGACATTTCCAAAAGCTCAAGCTCAAGACCAAAAAAAAAAAAAACTATACTTTGCAGATTACAAGAACTTCTAGGACAAAGATCAAGATGGCCATGAACAAGAAGACGGTGGTTGCGATTCTCCTGATAGTGGTGGTGCTGATGGCCTTCGCCGCCACCTCCGGTGAAGCGCTCCCGGAGTGCGCCAAAACGTGCATGCCGGTGTGCCTCGAAGAAGGTGCCAGCGTCGCTGCATGTAACAAGGCCTGTGAAGAGTATTGTCACCAAGTTGACCATGCCCCAGGAGTCTAGAATGGTAATCAGGCCGACTTTCATGTATAAAGTTGCATCATCCTCGCGTCTAATTATTAAAAATGTCAGTATTAAATTATAGATTAATGTGGTAGGCTCGGGCAATAAGAGAATAGGAAGTGACGAGGGTTCTGTCCCTTTCTCTCAGCGCCAATAGTCTTTTAGACATTGTGTTTCGATCTGATTCATGCAGAGGTTTCTGTACAACGGTCATCCTGAGCTTCTGCTATTGTATTGATTATTTGTCCTGATAATAATACGGACCAAATTTCTTTCCTTCTACAGCTAACGTACGTACTATCGGTGTCCTGAGTGTTTTAGGTGTTGCATTTGAAAGACAGAATGCAGTAATTCATTCCATGGGAAGACAACTTTCCTTGATTTCATCAAATTTTCACCACCCTGAAATCCTTCTTTAAATTGTCTTTGCAGTTCCGAGAACTAAGTGAAATCATCAAATGGTATTTGGCATTAGTCCAGCAAGACGGATGTCAATACAGAAGAATCCATAATAACATTACACGATACTCTCGATACACTTGCTGATGGTAAAGAATACACACTCTAAGAGCCCTTGAACCGAAACATAACAGTCTCATCCACATCAAGAATGGAAAAGAATATATATGCAGCCAGCTTCTCTCGCCAAATAAAATCGCAATTCTCAAGTTTGAGATCCAAAAGGATTCATGAACCTCAATTACAATCATTGATAGAAGAGGTAAATTATGTATGTGCCAAGAAAAAAGAGCTCTACATGTTCAGATGGTGTTCCCGTTGACTTCAACTTCCATTTCTATTAAGAAATTATGAAAGGGGGTTAAAAAACCAAAAGAATATACCTGCAAGAACAAATTTACAGGAAACTATGTTTTTGAAAAACCTCTATAAAGACAGGTTAAATGCCAGAGCATGGAAATCTAGGAGGTCAAATCAGGATCATCTTCATAGTCAAAATCTTGTTCAGCAGCCCTGTTTTTCTTTGCATCTCTTGGTGCTGGTCTTCCCTTCTTTGGTTTTCCCCTATAATGACAGTTCAACCAATTATTACAGACATCAAGAGATTAGAGGCCTTTAAAGTGATGATAGCCTAGACGGCCTCCATATTCTGTTAGTCACAAAGAGAACAAAACACAGTACTTACTGCCCATTGGCATATATACCCCCCTTAGATCTCCCAACTCCAAGATCTGATCTCCCATCTGAAAAAGAAAAGAGAGAGAGAGAGAGCATAAAAAAGGGTTCATGGATAGAGGTCATAAAAGAATAGATGTCTTGTAAAGATCAATGTATCTCACCATCTCTTCCCCCTGCAAGCTCTTCAGCCTTCAAAAAAAAAAAAAAAACAGAGGACAATACCATAAGAATTAGCCATATCTTACTCTATGAATGGAATCCTCAAACTTCAACAGCTTACAGTACAATAAGGGTCTTGAAAAAGTAGAAGTGTGTTAAATTATTGCAACAATCTCCTCACCATTGATTAATTAGAAGAACCATGAATTGTAAGTAGTAAATTCTTGTCTAAGGAGGACAGATAGACGTAGCACGCAGTCTCATATAAAACTATTTAATTTCTGTTTTTCTTCTTTAAAATTCTTCGTGAGAAAGATAATATTGCTGCTGCAGGCACCATGAGACAATAACAAATCTTTTGTAACCAATACCACAAGTGCCAACACTCAAGTGACCCACAACGCAACAACAAAACAGCAATTGAAAAGCCTAAGAAAAAAAGAAAAGAAGAAGAAGGAATGTTTGGAGGTCCTCATTAGAAAAGCATATAGTTCACTGTGCAATCCGTGATTGGAAGTTTAAATTTGGTCAGGCCATGAGACACCTTAGAAGCAAACCATTCCATGTCCTACTATTATAAACTCTATGAAACGCCTTATCAATCTAATCTGGAAAGAAAGGAATTTGAAGCTTCACATCACCAGTTTGTTTCTGCCTCTTTTAAGCAGATTCTGTATGTGGTAAAGTGGAAGATGTTGATGGAGAAAAAAGCTTCAATCTCATGTATCTAGTGACATGATTGAATTTTATGTCTGAATTTTAACACTCTCTTTCAAAGTGTAATGAGGAGCTTGTAGCAGGTAGTATTCCCCTCGCTTAAGTTTTATGGAAGCAGTGAGCTTACTAATCTGAAGAAAGGGGCCAACCATCTTACATGTCACATTTAGATGTGCACATTCAAGTTCAACCAGATAATGAGCTATAAATAATGAGTGTATTATGTTGATGCAACCCATATGGGGCACCTGTGCTAAATGCCACATTAACACAGCATGCACTCCTTTGCTTGCTCAAACTGAGTTCAAGAGCTCCTAACTTTAACTAACAAACAAAAATTTAGGCAAATTTATATATGGCCAAATTTCTCAAGAATTCACTTGACTACAACTTATCGAAGTTGAATGTGTAGATGTGAATTATACAATCAGGGTGTAAACTTCCTCAAAGACCCCTTCTACAATGGCCTCCATTCCCATTTCCATAACACACACGACTGATCTTCAACCACAGATTTACATAAAAGACTGAAATTCAGAAGGATACCGAAACTGCCATTATTAAAAACATACAGCTGGTGAGGTGACTGAAGACAAAGAGAAAAGCCTGTCTTCAGGCTGAAATTTCCTCGAGCGCTTCATGCTGTAGAATACACGAGTGCGATGAGCAAGCATTACTGACAATACATTCAACCATTGCATACAGATTATCAAATACCCAAATAAACCATAAATGTAAGTTGTCTGACGCATCTAAAGTTGTTTCTATGAAGCATTACCTTGTATTAGCAGAAAAGAAATGCACTAATATGTGCACACTTAATTCTAAGGTGCTCTTCCGCCAATGGCCATGAAGGCATTGGGCATATATTTCTGAATCTCTCCCTCAGCAGGATAAAACAATTTACAAGTGAACATTGAATTGAATCCTTAGGAAGCACACTATCTACATTTTTTCAAATTCTTAGATGCTACTCAACTTGAGGGATAAAGACTTGACATTTTCATCTATAATGCAATAATCCCATCTTAAAAAGTTCCCTACTCCTTTTTCCGAGTCTAAACACCACAAAAGTTTCCAGCATATTAAGTGTACAAGGGTATTGCAGGCAATGGTGTCTGGCAAGACAAACAGAACAAACGAGTCTCTCACCCAGTTGACCATTAAAGCCTAAGGGAATGATCCACAATCCGTATGATATAACATACTTATAAGCAATACGGTTCATGAATAAAAACTGATTCTACTTTTGTATTTCTATTTCACTCCAGCCAAACGGAATATTCAAGATGAAAATAACATAGTTCCCATGGTGGATAGATATCTAATAATCAGAATATGTGATAGTGTCCTCGCTAAAGAAAACCCATACAACATTCCACATAAATTGTCACAAATTCAGATAAACCACACACAACTCATGAATTGAGAAATGAGGTGGAGTTCCACTTATGGAGGTATATAAAAGAGAGTTTGAGAACAATGCCAAGTAACCGTACAAGGCTGTACTCTTGGTTGCAGAAAGAAACCCTTCAAAACCTTTCAGCACATTCCCACATTGACTTGGGTCCTGCAAATAACTTGTCTCCATCTCATATACCTGAAAAAGAAAATCAAGAACACCATTGCCAGAGAAACAAACAGTCGTTACATTGCAAGGTCCAAAGCCAGACAAAACAGTAAGCTAACAGATTATGCTCTTCTCATCAGAAGACATTCGACATTATAAGACATACTACTGAGCTTCACAGCTAAATCAACGATTTCACGATGAATTGACAAAAAGCAAGAGACTTAACCATTTGAAGTCCACCTCTCTAAGCAATGTACCAACTATGCTAAAACCTCTGCCACCTAGATAAAGTCGATGTGGAACCCGAAACTGACTCAAACCCATTTCACAACTTGCGGCATCGTAGCGGAAGCACAAACGCAAAACGCCCTCCCAACAACTCCAATCAACAAGGTAAGAAATGAACAATCGGATTGACACGAACGGGTTTAGCAAAGAGGGCCAAGCCAGAGAGACGAACCGACCTGCTTCTCGATGTTGCGGAGCTCCTCGTGAAGCTTGACTCTCTTGGACAGAAGAGACGACAGCATCGCCGAGGGATTCGACGGAAGCCTCTGCCCTAATCATCAAGAACGAGTTCACTGTAAGAATCTCCGACGTCGAAATCCCAAGAATCGACAGACCCAATTCTTCAAAATTCCAAGTGCTTTTACCTTCGGAATCCATGTCCTTCCCCGGGACGATTCGGGAAATCCGACAGGATTCGAACTCGGAAAACGAAAACCTAATTCAGTCGATCGATGGGAAAGGGGAATTTCACGAACTCCTGCTAGGGTTACGAAATTCGATTTCGACGGAACCATTACGGTCGATCTCGAACCCGCCAAAATTTGGGATTGGGAATGGGCCGGGTCGGGTCGAACTTACGTGAAGCCGATCCAAACCCGGGATTCCGCCACCAGCGTAGGGGCCTGGTAAACGGGTCGGGCTAGCTCGGTTTGCAACGGGCTGCGCCTGCTCGCCGGGAGTATGGCACGGCCCAGGGCCCATGAAAGGAGCTGGCTCGGCCCATTTCGTGTGGCCCTCCCCTCTTTCCGAGGATTTTCTCCCTAGATGATGATCATTTTACCTCGAAACCGGCTTAATTGAAAACCGATCCTAGGCTAGGTTCGTCGGATCGAGAAATTGACCATTTCTCCAATTTTCCGATTTTTCCTTTTGGGTCGAATCCATTTTTCTGGTTAAAATAGTTTGGTTGCGCACCCCTAGCCCCTGCTCTCACCTCGCCCCATTTTCTCGTATAATAATATCATTTCATTTTTGGATAGGTTGTACCTTTTTTAAGGACAAACGCACAAACGTTTGTAGCCTCTTTCTCTTTATTCCCGTGCTTTATCGATTTTTTTTATCAAAAGATTCTATTGAATTGCAATCATCCACTTTTGATAAAAATAAAGCCAGGGATTTGGCATGGAGTGTAGACTCGTGCGATTGCATCGTCACGAAATTTTCTATAATTTAATGTCGATTTAATTCTGAGCCTTTCATGCCATGACTTATGCGGCGAATTGTGGGGATGTGACGTGAGACGGACTCGATTGAGTGTTGGGAAAAATAATGATGCCGTGGCCTTTTTGACGAGACGTTTGGGGCTTTTCTTTTATCGTCCTTATTATAATTTGTAAGGGGGAGATATGATGATATTGAGATTGCTATTCAAAAAGCAAAGAGAAGAGAAGATTTTATAACTTGCAAAAAGAAGTCAAAAAGAGAAAACCCTCTTTTCCACGGAAGCCAGGGCTCTTAGCGTGCGGAAAACGCACCGGCCCACGCCCATCCCTCCCTAGGCATCCTTGTCTTGTCTTACTTGCCTTTCCATCTTCTTCATCACCTCGCCTCCTCCTTCTATTATTTCTCATTTTGACTTAATTTCTTTTCTAGAAAATAGCCCATCTTCAAATCCCCATTTGAAATTTCTTTTTTCCTCTCTCAATTTCAATATAATAATCTCGACGTGATACAATTTAATCGACGCATGCATACCTCAGAAAAAGAGAAAAATAGAAAAGAGAAAACGGAAGAAATGAATACATCCGAAATGAATGATCGGTGATTCTCCTTAATCCTAGGCCTCCTTTTTTTTTCTAGGAATATTGAGAATCGACATTACCATCATATATAGCCAACCTCCCTATCACCCCAATCCTCGACTTCTCCTTTTACTTTGCGAAATTCTTAAAAGCTTAAAAAAGCACTCTTAAATCCATCCGAACCGATTCGAATACTATTACTTAATCCATACTTTCATCTCGAACAAACATTAACGGTGTACAATCTATCTTATTTTTGGCCCCGCACTAAAAAAAGGAAAATCGAGGGGGACCCGTAACCCGACGACCGTAGGCCGTAACCCTCCTCGTCGTACGATACGAACCTCCTCCTCTCAACGCGGCTTTTCCATCCTTCATCCCTCCACCTCTCGCCACACCCCAAAAAGCCCCAGAAAAGGTCAGGAGAAATTCGTGACTCGTATTCCATCCGCTCTCCAATTTTCCAGCATTAATTAACAAAACGTGTGGCGCTAATTAGCGCCTTTCTGGTACGCTAAAACATGGTTGATCCAAAGACGGTATCCGTAACGGGAGTCTCGGACTAATTCTTGGATGTACTCTCCTCGCTCGAAAATAATGAACTTTCCTTTGGAGATAAATGAGCAGAGGAGTCGTTTTTGTTTCGGACTCCTCTTTTTTATTAAGTCTTTGCCTTCCACAGAAAAATTGCTCTAGAAAAGACAGGGACAAAAAAAGGGTGGTCCTACTGCTCTCCTTGTTTGAACGAGTCTCTCCACATTCGAGAGGCACCTGTTGCTCTTCGTTCCTTCGTTGATTCCGACTTCCGTGTCTGTAATCTGCGGTGGTTCTCAGCCTGCCATGTCGTTCAGATGGCTGAGTCGGGTATCTCTCTCTCGCTGCAACCATCCCTTTTTTCTTTTTTTTTTTGGGTTTTTTGGCGATTCTGTGTCGAACCCTTGACGCGTTCCGGGTTGCTCGTTTGAGTTCTTGGCCAAAGTTTGAATTTTGATTGGGAGTGATGATGGTATTATCGTTTATCTGAGAAGGGTATTCTTAGAGCGGCCTGATTTTTACGGGCGATGGATTTGTTTTGCTTGTCGCCTGCCTCTAGTTTTTGCGCTTGTGAGTAGCGCTGGAGCGAATGACGATTTTCGTTTGTTTACGGATGATTTACATGATCATCGAGGACGTGTCGATGGCAGTTTTGGTTTACTCACTTTTGCACAAGCATATACTGTCAACATCTTGCCTGATGTTGGGATCGCTAAGCATATTCGTGGGCTTTTGAAATCGGCGGAACTTGTGGGTGTCTACTGCTTCTTTACTTAATCGCATCTCGTATACTTAGCTGTGGAATAAAAAGGATACTCTGGCTGTATTTTATTCCCGTGAAAATGCGAAAGACATCCCTTAGACTATGAAAATGTTTAGCTGGAATCTACGACTTTGAAATGACCATGCATTGTTGTTTGCCCTTCGGAATGTTGGAAGTTATGAACATTGGAAGGCCATTTCCAAAGAGGAAAATGAGTTGATGGTTCGGCCCACTTTGATGTTTTCTCATTAGTTGTGCAGGCGATTCGTGCTATTTTGAGTGGCAATTCAGTGGCTGCATTTGGCTTATTGCAAAATTTGCCTAGTTATTCCCATATTCCACCCTGTCCACGGCTATTATACAATTAGACGATGATTTGTATTTTTCTGTAACATGAGTATGCAACTATAATTAGGAGCAGAGTAGCATAACGAGGTTTCTGCATTTGGAACTCTTGTATAGATCTTACTCTAAAGAGGAACTTTGGTTTGTTTGAATTACCTCATTTGAAACCTCGAGTCAGGAGTTCTTATATTCCCTTTACCCAGGGAAATGCCACATCTGGCATGGGTGTATCTGATCATAGCAAGAGTACTTTCATGGATCTAAAGAGGAAGAGAGTCCATCGCTATGTGATTTTCCAGATTGATGAGAAGAAAACGGAGGTTGTGGTTGAGAAGACCGGTAGCCCAGCTGAAAGCTATGAGGATTTTGCAGCTGCACTCCCTCAGAATGATTGCCGTTATGCCGTTTATGATTATGACTTTGTGACTTCTGATAACTGCCAAAAGAGCAAGATATTCTTCATTGCCTGGTTAGTCTAAATGCACTTTGTAACCTTAATATTTCGTTCTGGTTTGGCAATCTCCTCAGAAGTCCTTGACTTGCCAAAAAAAATGAAAATTGAAGTAGAGAAGTGAGCATCCATCATCTAATGTGTCTGGCAATCATATTCTTTTATATCTCTCATAATGATTTTCTAGTTCACAGACAGCTATATAGATATCAGTTTTCTGACTGAATAATGCAGTGCGAATGAAGAACTTCCTTCATCCCCATGAATTAATTTCTAGCAGTTGCTCAGCATCTCAAACTAAGCAATGTGAGAATGTTCAATTTGTTTAGAACTCATGAAGGTGATGCCTGAATGTTTATTAAAGGGAAAATGGGAAATATTAAATTTGTCGCCCTTCATATTGTCCTTTCTATTTGATACTGTTTTCAGCTCGAGGAAAAGAAGGAACTACTTAGTCATGACTTTGGCCTACTATAGTGGGAAGTATTGTGACACCACCATCTGCTAATTAAATATTGGGTGATGCAAGCAAACTTAAGCAACAGTAGTCATCTGACTGCCTTTAAAGTCATGCTAGAACATCTATTTATGAAACAGTCTCATTCCTTTATGGGCATCTGTCAAGGACATATTTTGGGTCACTGATATTGCCTATTTTATCCTCTGGAAGGCTTCTCAAGTTTTCTAGCACTCTTCATGATGCTAGTGATTGATTACCTAGATGTGATTTTTGTTCTGGATTATCATGTTCCTGATATTTAATGAGGTTCTGTTTAATTGGGACATTGATTAGGTCTCCCTCAACATCACGTATACGTGCCAAGATGCTCTATGCAACCTCCAGAGAGAGATTCAGACGGGATCTGGATGGCATTCATTACGAGATTCAGGCTACTGACCCCACAGAAATGGATCTGGAAGTGCTCAAAGAGCGTGCTAATTGATAACCAGCTTACAGGTTAAACATTGACGATTCCCTGTTGTCCCAAAGAATGATGCATTGCCTGATGACATCGGACATTCGATATTCATTAGTGCCTAGAAAATCTGTAAATAGTACAAGGTGTTACTACTGTTGACGACCACAATATGAGGCTTTGTTATGATCAGCTCGTAATGCATCTTTGCTTTAAATTTTAACTTCTTGCATTTCTGGGATAACAGCAATTGCTAAGTAGCTGGAAATTCTATCAGAAGTACTTATATGCTTTGGTTGCTGAACTACCTTAAGTTTGACTTGTAAACGTTTTTTTAAGTTTTCATTGCCTTACTTTAGGCAGAGAAGCACATTGATCCCTTCAATTAATGGCCTTGCAAGTCATAAGTTTATCCTCGTCTCAGGAGTATCTTTTGATGTAATTTGATTCGGTCTTTCTCTTTACCAATCTATCATAAAACGTGTTTTCAATTTCAGCTGCAGAAACGCTGTGTGACTTAAATTTCACTTGTGGTCCGGGCAGTGTATAAGGACACATTATGGATTCTTGTTGATTCTAATTAGGATTTTGTGTCCACACTTGAGAAATTGTTGTTAGCCCTCCAAGTCGCAAGAATTGCGGAGGATCTCTCTTCTCCTGATTTTGTGCTAAACCTCTTCGCTTGATCTCCCGCCAACCAATTATGAAATAAAACGAGTTTTGGAATTTAACCACTTTGCTCTTTTTCTTCTGGGCTGGTGAGCTTTCTTTATCTCGTGCTGCCACTGTCTCCGGCTCCAGCGAGTGGTCCCTCAATCTGCTCTGCATTATGAGAACTGGGGAGTTCATATTCTTCATGGCATTGACAATAGCCTCGATCCCTGGACTACAGTAGCATCCTGTCCATGTAGAAGAGCTCACCCTAGTTTTGTTCGTGGACACTCGGCGAACCTATATTCGAATGGAGTTAGATTAATTGGAGGGAATGATCCTGTTAGGGGACAAAGCAACGACTGAGATATGTTGGTTAATACCAATTGTGACAATCGCAGCCTTAGCATCATGTCATCTTTGCTGTCATTCATTAACGTTCCTTTGTTTTTTTTTTTTTATAATGTAGGGAAGCATGTGTATCCATAGCGTAGCAAGAAGTCTCTTAATATAAGAGGAATATTCCGAAAGAAATGCTACATTCCTCTCCCGATGTCGGTAGTAGTATCTCACTTCTTGTGTTGCTTCCCCTGCATCCTCAAAACGTTGTATTCACCTTCGAGAGTTCTGCAGCTGTGGTCGGAGTCATGTTCCCAGAAGTGTCGAACTGCATCTTGACTCGCCCTATTCTAGGCAGTCGAATCGTCTATGCAACTGCGAACGATTCTTTATTGAATCTTCTACTCGTTTGCGGGAATTTCTTGTCCAAATGAACCTGCTACACTTCTATAACAAACGAATCTGAGAAACAGGGTTTCCATGAGGATTTCTTCCGATGGTTGAAAGGGAAGAAACTTCACAATAGAGATTTCGATAGATGTTCTTGCGTATTTAAGAGATGCAGAGCTCTTCAACTTCTCTGCCAGGCTAATCTGTATCGCACGGTGTCAGCGAGAGATGGGCTTTACTTTTACGGTTTCCTGATGTTTGATTTGAAACCACACTGACACGACAAACAAACAAAAGCGTTCGGCTCTGGAGAAACTAGATCATATTGTTTAGACCGTGACCAAATGAATGCCTCACTACAAACGCAGAAACGGCATCAGACAATGATAAGGATGCGGCAGTAAGATGATCCGCTACAAATTGAAGGTGAATATAAAACCTAGGGATTGAAACTGAGAGAGATATAGTGAGGCAGTAGCTAATATATGAAGACCAGCCCTCATCAGAACTGCTCGGAGACGGACTGGAGAAGACATGTCGGAGTCCGGCAGATGCAGCATCTAAAGAACTGGAACTGTCCTACTACTATAAGCCTGCTGCTGCTCCGCCGCCTGCTTTGCCTCGTCTTCATCCTCATTCTCGCCTGACATCTGCTCCAGAGACTTACCCTTTGCCTCCGGCACCAAAAACGTGAATAGCAGCCCCAAAAAGTTGACTCCACCGAGCACGATGAGGGAGTTCCTGACTCCAATTCCTGCAGGGTACCCTGCATCTGTCTTGGCCTTGTCTTGGTTCTGAGCCAAGTACAGGAACCCGAACGCCCCCACCATGGCACCGAGCTTCCCGGCTGCTGCCGACATGCCATGGCATGTGGACCTGAACCGGGCTGGGAAGATCTCGGCCGGCACGACAAATGTGGTGGCATTGGGTCCGAAGTTGGCGAAGAAGAAAGTGAGCGAGTAGATCACCACGAAGCCAACGTGGTTCCCTGGGTGAGTCCAGTGGTCATAAGGAATGGCAAGGGCGAACATGAAGACCGTCATGAAAAAAAATCCCATCAGCTGGATGGCGAACCTCCCCATCCTATCGATTAAAGCCACTGTGAACCAATACCCTGGCACAGTGCTGCACAGGGCGATGAGCGTCTGAGCCCGTGCAATCCTGAACACCTCCTCGATCGCGTTCATGGTCTTTGCCGGGGGAAGCCACCCGACAGCGCTGAAGATGTCCTTCTGGAACAGGTTCTGGCTATAGAACGCGATGTCGAGTAGGAACCATGTGCTAGTAGTTCCGAGCAAGTGAAGCCCATGGCGGCTTAAAAACTGCCTAGAGAACAAGCCAAATAAGCCAGCAGATTGATCCTTAGCTGCCGACTCTGGCAGCTGCTTCTCACCATTCTGTTGCTCTGCATCCATATTAATGTTCAGAACCTTTGCCATGTCGGCAGTGGCCTGTTTCATGTTTTTAGCTACCAGGGCGGTGTAACGGGGGGTTTCAGGCATCTTCATCCTCCAGTAGTAGGTGAGTGCGGCCGGAAGCGCCCCCACCATCAGAATGATCCTCCAGACAAAGTCGGCCTGCGGGATGGTTGAGAGGATCGCGTTTTCCTCATAAGCTGGGCTGGAGAACCGATAATTGAAGGCGGACGAAATGATGATTGCGAACACACCGCCAGCCAATATCCCGAACCCCTGCATCGCAAAAACCGCAGCGATGAAAGCCCCTCTAGTCTTCTTGTTGGAATATTCAGACATAATGGTTGCAGATAGCGGGTAGTCGCCTCCGATGCCAAATCCTAGCCAAAACCGGAAGAAGCAGAGCGTCGCCATGATGGACTTGGTCTCGCGGCCGAAGGACAAGCCCGAAGCAATTGAGCATATCACCATGAGCATCAGCGTCATGCCATACACTTTCTTCCTTCCCAACTTGTCGCCCAGCCAGCCGAAGAAGAGCTGGCCCGACAGGGTCCCGCAGAAGGCCACGCCGTTGACAGCTGCAGACACATTTGGAGGCAAGGTTCCGGGCTTTGCCGCGCCGTCCACGTGGTAGTATATCCGACCAAGCAACTTGGTCACGAGGGATACGCAGAAGAGGTCGTACGCGTCTGTGAAGAAGCCCATCCCGGCGATGATGATCGCCGTGAAATGGTACCATTGCGTCTTTGCGACGTCGAGCGCGTTCAGAACTTGTGCTGGTTCACCGGCCATGTCAAGTTAGCCTACTGACAACCCAACTTAATGCTCTCCAACCTGCAAAATGGTATAACATTAAGATAACCAGTAATGATCAAACGTCACGATCTGACTTGATCGTTTCAATGTGTTCAATGGGAAGAGCCATGTCGAAAGCACAGAGAAGAACACCCTGGGAACTGCCGTGTATTCTTAGACAAAAATTATCATTTACGGAGAAATACTCGACCGGTTTTCTTTTCGGCACGGAACTTTCTAGGTTCAGCAGAAGTTCCAACGTTCCTCGTCCTGCGTTAACTTCGTGCTCTTCCAGGGTGGTGAAGGAAGGAAAGTGAGACGATATGGATATGGCTGACGTCCCAAATTCGAGCGCTGGTGTTTATGCGTTCCCAAATGGTGTCATGGACCATTGAGGAAAAGGTCAACTTAAAGACAAAAAAAGACTCTCTCTCTCTCTCTCTCTCTCTCTCTCTCTCTCTCTCTCTAATCCACATGAAACTAACCGACCTCCGAGAGTGTCGGAGGCGGACGGGCGCTAGCCACATTGTTCTGAAGCAGCAAGACCGGAGCAGGAAGATTCAGGTTCACCAATGTGGATATGATTGTCTCGGACGAGTTTGACTAATGACCACGAAAGCAAAAGCATAAAAAGAAAAGCCCATACACGGCAGCTTCAGGGGAAAATCTCGAGAACCCAATTCGGGATCATATGTATCGATAAAGCACGCTAATTCGAAGTAAGGTCTATTGCTCAAGTGAGAACAATTTTAATATCTAATGGCTTCGGCTACAAGGAAATCCATTCGTCTGCCCCACCTAAAGAGCTGCATGACGGCATGACGAGATGCACGCATGGACACACACCAAATCGAACGACGACGAAGCATATGTCCATACCAAACGTGTAACTTTTAAAAGCAATTATCTAATTGGTTAGGAAAAAAGGGGATGGAAAGAGAAAAAGAGGGGGGGGGTTGGTTTGGGGGAGGTCTTCCTCGTACTAACCTTATGGATGTCAACGTTTTTTTTTTCTTTTCGGTTTCGCGAAAATCGAGGACGACAGCGATGGAGAAGGGCAGTAGTAGACAGGGACAGAGGAAGAGATGTGTGTGGAAAGATTTCAGTTGGAGACTTGGGGGAGTGTTGGGATAATGTGTTGGGGGAGAAGTGAAGTGAGGGTCGGCTTATATAAACATTGGAAGTGAGTGGGGGTCCGAAAAAAGGGAGGGAATCTGCCATTGGTATATTCGCTCTGTTTTCGGCAGTCCATTACGGCGACGCCGCGCCTCCTTCCTGTCTCCACATAGTGCGCATTTTCTCCATAAATTTCAACTCCGTCAACTTTTCTTTGGCGTCTCTTCCGATCTCGATTTGTCGCTTGAATTTAAGGTTCGATCTTCGCCCGAAGGTGCATATGATTATGATATATGCCGATGGCACTAACAAGACGGGGTCCAGCATGTGGTTACCCTTCATTTTCCTCTCGCGTTCTGAACGACACTTGAGGGCGGGCTCGAGATGGAAATACTTGGTCTAATTCGATTCGATTCCTCTTTTGCTTTCCCTGTACTCTTGTCCGCCCGAATGAACCGAGACTCGTTATGTCCTTTCGGGAACGTGATAAATTTTTCACGCCGACACGGCATTGCTTGACCGCCGGCAGTCTCGAGGGACTCGTATGATTGGCTCGGTGATGTCGGATTGGCCATACCAATGTCAAGGAAAATGTTTTCTCGGTGCTTTTACAATCGTGGGCAATTCTTTAGATAGTTAAGTGAGCGAGAGATTACATGCATGTGAGATTTCATCGCACGAATGCTAGAGATCTTAAGATTGGTTCATAAAAAGAAAAGTAATTTGCAAAGATGATGTGATGAATTATAAGTGCACCTGGTATTATTGATCTTATTTTGCCTCCCACCCATAGAAAGCAAAGTCAGAGCAGCCGGATTATTTGAATGATTCATTAATTTGAGAATAGTCGTAAGGAAATATAAATCCACTGAGATCAGATTCTTTCGCCTCCGATTACGTGGCCCGCACATTATACTGACGGCTCTTCGGAAAACTGAGGAATTGAAGTGGGAGTGGTTAACCTCTCCATTTCACGCGGGGACATCCAAAGTTTCTGTGACCACTTTTGACTTCATGTTTTCACTGTCTACCCTAGGGAACGCCAATTCATTCTCCCACATGGCAAAATAAAGGGTGAGGGACCCACAATCAACTTGATTGTGTCCTGATGCTGCCTCCATCCCTCGTTTTTTTGCCACTACCGATGGCAACTTCGAGCGACATCAACATGTCCTTAAATGGGATGGATTTGGTAATGGTAAAAAGGTGGGAAAAGTACCCCCAAAAAAAAAAAAATTCCCAAAACTTATTAGCATCAATTAAATTCTAACATTTTCATAGAATCAATTTAGTTCTATATATTTTTTTTTTATATTTATACTAATTCAATTCATTTGGCTAAAATTTATACGGGTAAATGCTGATGTGTGATGATGATTACTGTCTTATGTAGCGTAATTTAAAATTCTTTATATATTTTTAAATATTTTTAAATTTTAAATTTTCTTTTTTCTCTCTTTTCCTTCTTCTTCTTTTTTACCCTTTCCTCTTCTCTCTCTTTTTTTCTTCCCTTATTTCCCTCCATCATGGCTAGCTTCCATGATGGCCGGTCAAAAAAGAAAAGGAAAAAGAAAAAGAAAAGAAAATATTATTGAAAAATAAAAAAATATACTTATATCAATGCTAGATATGTCGTGTAAGATGGCCAATGCGCTCATGTCAAGCTGCTAGGGGTGAGCATTATTCTAGGATAGAACTCGGAACTAGAGAACCGAATCAATAAAAACTTATTTGGTTTCAAGTTCCAAAGTATGTATCGTAAGTTCTAAGTTCAAAAAATTAAAAACTATCTTCGACAAGCTAGAACCTAGAAACTGTAACAAGTTGTGTTTTCCTTTGTCAATGTCTTCACGTGATCCTGCGGTATTCCATGGTATTTAATGATGAGTATATAATTTAGAATCACTAGTCTAAATTTCTATTTTATGATGGAGACTTTTACTTTATTATTATTTCATTTTCTTTATGTGTCTAAATATGATGATTCACTGCAATTATTCGGTTAATAATATATATGAAACTTGGGTAGACCTTGAAATCTGTGAAATAAATTCCATATTCTAGGGCATGTAAGGTAGGTTCCAAGTTAAAAAATGAGGAACCTATTTTAACAAGTAGGTTCTAGGTTATGAAACACCGACACTCTTCGAGAGCTTTCGTTTCATATCGGACACTTTGACACGTATTGGGCATTTTCGAAGATTCTGAGATTTTTACGAAAGATGAGTTGGCATTTCTAAAATAGATCGTAACACTACAGAACTTTCAATTTCTGAAATTGGATTCAAATTAGCAGTTAATTTCAATCCGGCGCGTTTTTAGCGTGACCTAGTCTATTAGGTAACTTTTAGGAATTTTTGGTACAATTGACCTATGATTGATTTATCTCAAGTCATAATGTACATCTTCGACACATTTGCGATTCTCAATTGTCATGAAAATCTTGAGATTTCAAATACGAACACCGGGTACATAAATGACAAAAAAATTAGTCTAGTGCCATTTGATGAGAATTTTGCAATTAGGTGGAATCACCCACACACTAATCACATATCTCAATCGAATCGACTTATCTCCGGCCTCTGATCGATTTTTAACGGTGTCGTAATGGCCTTTGTAGATCAACACGGTCGAGCAGTCGATTCCTGATTGAATTCTCAAGTCTATTGCATTTAGATTCTTTAATTGTTTTATCAGATAAA
This sequence comes from Eucalyptus cloeziana, assembly GCA_014182715.1. NCBI lineage: Eukaryota > Viridiplantae > Streptophyta > Magnoliopsida > Myrtales > Myrtaceae > Eucalyptus > Eucalyptus cloeziana. Next base: position 35,017,076 of record CM024644.1, read on the forward strand.
CCAGTTATCTCGTGAGTGATCAGTTCAGAGAATAGCACTATCGGCGTGTCAACGAAAGGCCCGATTTATTTAATAAAAACGAAAGCTGAAAATTTAGGCTATCACACTATCCAAACAATTTGGAGGGCTCAATTTCACAAAAAAAAAAAATGCACCTAATGGGACAAATAAACCTAGTTTAGCAACTAAAAGTGACCTTGACCCTAATTAGGTACTAAAATGTGCATGTAACATCCTCTCACATAACATCAATGAACCATGTATATAATTTTAGGGATTTGCGATTTTTAATACTCTCTTAAACTAGAACAAGTAGTGTGTGTTATAATATCCTTCTTTCTATCTACCTCTAGTGTTTCTATATCATTTGTTGAGGAGCTTATATGCTCTTTACATAGATGATATCTCCTTCTACCTATTAGATTAAGATTTTGTATTTTGGACATTCTCATATGGTATCAGTATTGAGTTGAGAGCGAGTATTGAAACATCTCATATCGCTTATCTTCGAGGTTATATGCTTTTTATTCATATGTTGTCTTCTTTCACCTATTAACTTAAGTTATTGGATTGGACTTACTAGCATTTGCAAGCATCAAAACTCCTCATTTATCATGGAGGCCCGTACTTTAATTTTTTAAAGGTAAATTGGCTCCATTGCTGAACATATTTCTAAGATATTACTAATCCATCTAAATCCTCCTCCTAAAATTATGTAAATGTAGTTACCAAAGGTAAGGAAAATTAGCGAGAATGAGTAGATTGGCAGCATAGGCATTTACAAACAAAATTTGAATAAGATCAAATTATTCATCACTATTGAGAAAAAAGATATAAGGAGTGTCATAATTTTTCTATGGTATTCACGTTAATGTCAATACTTTTCAAGTGGTCACATGATTGCTACTTATGTGGAAAAACGGTCACTTCAATGCCTCTAGTGATTCATCCCATGTGGCTTTTTAAATTCAATTTTTATATCCAACGTGATATTTTCTTAAAAAAAATTAAAATTTAACATGGACAAATCCTTTGGTCTCATTGAAACTGCCATACCCCTTCTTCCTCATTTTCGTCTTCTCCTCCAACTTCTTCATTCATATTCGTCTTCAACCAACAATTATATAGTTTTCTTCTTTTTCTTCTCCGATCATTTTCTTAACCATAGTCTAATCCTAAGCGACCAACAACACCAAAAATTTGAAAAAAAAAAAAAAAAAAACAAGAAGTTTTGTTGATCTCTCTCTCTCTCTCTCTCTCTCTCTCTCTCTCTCTCTAAAGCTGCGACACTTGCTCCATGAATCTACAATAGAGAATGATGGAGCTTTGACGAGTCTGATGGGTTGTCTTTGTGGTTGCCATAATTTCACTAGTGTGTGGTCCTCATTCCGCGAGGGTTTGAGAAGAAGCTCGGTTCCGACAACACTTGAAATTCATTTGTTTTAAAAGAATGAGTGAAAAATCAAAGAGGAAGAGAAGAAATAAGGAGCAAGATAATTGTTTTCCCCTCTTCATCTATCAATTGCCCCAAAAATTCAAAAGGCGATTGCCCCACTTTGAAGAATTAGGGTTAGGGTTCAAGTGGATTTTGCCCAAATTCGTAATCTAGGGCAAATAGATGACATTGTGTAAGTTGTATAATACTAACTTTGCTTTACCAGTCGGATGATTTATATTATAAATTATCACATTGGACTTGACACTGAAATAATAGTTTTTTAATAAAAATGATACTCAAGTGATTGCTTAAAAAATTTAGATACCGATGTAATCGCTATACGAAAGTTATGATACTTTAAATATCAATTTTCTCTTCGCAAAAAAAAAAAAAAAAAAAGGAATTTCCAACCTAATGTTGGAAGCTTTAACAGATCAAATACCAACCGTTGTCGAGGGTTGGTGAACTCATCATTATAATTCCGCCGGCCCATCGACAGGTTTCGTCTGGAGATTATTTTTTAGTGTAAATGCGCACATAACTATTTTTTTTTAATTAATAATGAAAATGTCAGCAAGAACTAGAGGCCAGCGTTTACCGCCGCAACCCGTCTCGATCCCACCCCCTTTAATTGGATTACAAAAGAAAATTGCGTCGCCATTCTAATATTCTTTGATTTTATTTATGAGTCATTGCAGTCACTTTCTTTTCCGTAGCATGAAAGATTAAAGAACGGTTTAGAGCATAACTATGGAAGTGCAGTGACCTAAATGCGGAGAATCTAATGCCAAACGTTATCATCAAAGTCGAGCATAGAATCGTTTTTATTTTTCTGCTTGATGGGATGGAGAAACGCTTCAAAACCGATGCCACAGTCAATGAGCACCTTCCATGGGGGAAGTTTTCAGAGGCATTGACGATCGTGCTGGGATTCTACTCATTTCACTCCTGCGATCCCTTCACGACTTGGATCCCTCTGTGTTCTTTTCTTTTTGTGCGCAACGCACGACTGAAACTGCAATATGCAGATGGGGCTCGTACATTTCACTATCTAACTGAGACTTCTTTGTGATGTTTTTGCTGCGCAGGCATCTGGTCAGGGAAGAATTTGTTGACCTAATAGTGCAAAGTTGTCTGTGAAGGTTCTACCTGTAAGTTTGAAGCTTGCTCGATGCGTCGCGTCAGTGATGGGTTGCTTTAGATGAAGTCACGCATATTGCTTTTCTTTCGCACTGTCAAAAGACTAGAGGATGAGTAATATGGACCTCACGTTTTATTTCAACCCATATCTGATTGCATGCAGACGCCCCAACATAGATGTGACCAATTGGAAAACCTAAATCTCATCTTATGAGTACATGGAAGGCCCATGAATTGATTAACACGTCTATTACCAGCGGGTAGCTCAACCCTGCTTGTAGTAAACTCATGTTGTTTGAAGAGCTTGTCTAAAGCAACTAATGGCACACAAGTAATCAAGTTTTTGATAGGAGGAATGCGAATATGATGAGGAAATTCTTACCTTCTCACTGGACGATTTGATTTTGATTTCTTGATACTGATTCTCGACTGCAACTGCAAGGCATATTTTCCTTTTCACTCAATTAAATCCCCGCCGAAACTTGCAAATATGATTTCAAAGTCAGAATGTACCCCTTCAGCTCTTCAAGTGGCGTGATTTCCAAAATGCTCAGGCAAGTGTTGTTCAAGTAGGCACAAAAGGCTGTTTGAAAGGAAGTCATGTACTTTTAATGCAATTTGGAACCGATGGCTTTTCCTTAGAACAATTTTCAAATTGCCGAATATTTTCATCATCCTTCACTTCAGTCTTGGAGTTCAGAATCTTGCACCGATCAGACATGAGAGAATCCAAATCTTCCTTTTCAATATGAGGTTTGCATTTTACCACCATATTCTTTTAATGTGCTAAACACACAAGAAGTTTGCGCTTTCAAGAAAAAATGAATCGAATTGCATTCATTATTGACAGCACTATCAGTGACAATAGTTGATTATCGACAACCAACATATGAAAGAATATTGTCATAGCCCAAACATAATCCAGCTTGTACTCCTTTTCATAAAAGGCAAAGCATGAGTAGAAAGCGTATTAAAGTTGGAAATTCCAATAATATACAATGAAGGCTTTTTGTGTAGTTTTGTAAGTACAATCCATTACAGAGACATTTGAGGAACTCTTTGTTAGCACCATGAAGATCGGATGAGTTAAAAATAAATGTGTCGAGTGACCCTCAACATCATGTTTAAAATTGGAAATGAATCCATATGCACGAAGTTCATCCAACAAAGCTTGGACACATTTAGATATCACGGCAAAATTTCACTTTCATGTTATAGCAATAGCTTGAATGCCATGGATTATTTTGTCTCAAAAAAGAAAGAATTTGGCGATGAGTTATACTGACTTTACACATCTCTTTCACATGCAAAGCTTCTACTTTGGAAAAACAAAGACAAGAAAAATCTCCCAATATATCAATCAATGAATCGTAATTGTGTGACGCATTCAATATTTTAAGTGACTATGATCCATTCTTTTAATAGCCATGAACTTCAAAAGGACAATTAATTAGAGAAGATCAATCTTTCTTCTCTGATGTCCAATAGAAATACTATGTCAATCATGATAATTACCTCCCTATCGCAATCAAGAAAATTATACTTGTCTTTCTTTGGCCTTTTAAAGAAATAACAGAACCTTGAGTAAGAAGATACATTTGCACGCTACTTAAAAGATCCTGTCGCATTAGAAAATTACAGGGTAAAGTTTCAAATAAGCTTTTTGATGTGTTTGATTGCTCTTCTCCATTCGCATTTTCATCATTAATAGATCCATTTATGCAAAAACCGGTAAAATTCTCAATTTAAAGGAACTTTAGCCAGTAAGAATGAAAAGTTTAAAATTGTTTGATCCTAGTAGGCAATTTTTAGACTTCTTCTACTTTTATTGTTGTACATATAATTATTCTTAAGTGTTAAACCTATTGTACGGCAGTTAATTTGGTCCCCTTTGACTATTTTCTAACTCAATCATTCCAACCAATTTTCAAAATTGTTAACATGGCTATGTAGTAAGCGTCAGCTAGTTGTCGGCCATTGCTAAGATTGACCATAGGCAAATAGGATTAAAAAATAAAAGAAAGAAAAGAAAAGAAAAGGGAAAAAAATGTTAAAAAATTACAAAAATCGTTTACGTCAACATTGGCCATATCACGTAGAACTACCAGCATTCATGTTAGTGATTTTCGATCCAAATTTTCAAAAGGATTACAATAGAAATTATCAAAAGATTTAGGATTAAATTGGCTAAAGTAAAAACTTTAAACCTAAATTGACCATCATAAAACAAGTTTGCAACTTTGTGGACGACTTTTGCCTTACTTATACATGTAGTTGTACTGATTGAAGTCTCTAGACTGATAACCGTGGAATATGAATTATCTGTAAGTAGACATCAACCTTAATATCCAATCTTTGAGTAACTTCTCATAAGCTTGTATTGGAAATCGTTAAAAAGGAAAAAAAAAAAGTCACGATCCTTGAATCTGGGAGAAATTAAGTGAACAATGTTCAAATAAAACTAACCTTTCTTTATTCTGATGTACGATTAATGCTTGGTCAAATAACAAAAAGTGGTCGAACTCTTATGCAAGAGGACCATGGAGAATAAGTTCGGAAGAAAATAAAGTCGAAAGAAACAATAAACTATAATGGGTGTAAAAGAAGTGATGCAACGGTGAAAGAAAATTGTTTGAAGGGGTTAAGGTAGTTTTGTTTTTTAGTGAATTAAAAAGGACTCCATTAGTTTATTAATTGGAGGAGTTCCCTAACATATCCTAATTTTTTTAGGGGTGACATTATTCATTCAAAGTGGTAGAGTGTATCCAACTATATTCCAGAGGAAAAAGATATTTGGTGAATCATCTAAAATCTAGACAGCTTCGACTCATTTGTAGGTCGTTTCACTTGTAGACAGTATCACCGTACTTTTAATTCTATGACTTGATAATATGTATATTCATTATTGTAACCTCTTTTATCATAGTTTTTCCATATTCAACTATTAGGCTAAAAAAAAAAAAATTCCTGAGGAATGTGGCACGTCAGTAAATATAGCAATCCAAAATTGAATTTATTACTTACTTCGCTCCCACTAAACAAGTGAATTTCTCGTTGAAATACGAAGAAAAGAAAAATGCAAATACTATATCAATTTGTAGTCGAAATATGGTTGATGTGACACGTTACATGAAATTTTACGAGAATTAATAAACAAATGTATGTTGGCGGCAAGAGATATTCTACTAAAAGACACTAAAGTACACATGGACTTGATGAACGAGTTAATGATTGCTGTCTGATAGTGCTAGGGATGTGGTCTAGTATTTTATATGTATATGCAGATATCTCCTTCACTTTCTGCCCGCCCCCACCAAGATGTGCGGGTGGCATTTCGTCTTTGCCTCTTTCTTCGCAAAATTTAAATTGAAGTCCAATCTGGAGGGCTCCAATTTAAAGATGGACCTTTCTCAGATGTTTCTCAATCATTTCTCTCTTAAGCTTGAATCAATCACTCGCACAGTAGTGACCCAATAAATTAGTTATTTTCCACTTTGCGGGATTGCTTCTTTGAAACTCTTCACCGTCCTGTTCACCCCACTTCTCAGTGGACCACATGAGCAAAAGTTAAGTTGAATCATTCATGGTCACTCAACAATAAAATTTCATGAGAGAGAGAGAGAGAGAGAGAGAGAGAGGAATCCTGGAACTTGCAAAGATAGTGCTCATTTGTAAATTCTGCTCACTGTGCTAGAATGCTTAAGTTGTTCCAGGGCAATTATGTCGTCCATTTTGGTTGGCTATGGTTCTTGCTGTTGAAGATGACCAACGCATTGAACCTAAAATAGTGCTTTTCATATCTAGGCCAAGAATCGACCGACTTACAGTGGATAAGCATTCCTTTTCCTTGAGTCATAACCGAGGGTGAATTAGGGATAAAACAAAGGGATAATTCTAACAGCTCGTTTGATTTTAGTAATGGAATATGAGTATAATGCAACGGCTATTACTCTGATTCAAATAATGTAATGTCTGTTGCACGATCTAATTTCATGAATAGCATATATGATGAGGGGAGAACAGCATTAGAGTTCCTAAAGCACCATTAAAATTAGAATTGCAGGGAATGTAGTAATTGATTTCTTACTTGTCAATCGTGAGTTTAATACCCCATAAATTATCATGTATTATAGTTTTTTTTTTTTTTACGAAATGCTATTATTTTTTGATACGTTGTTTATGGTTAGAATCAAAAGAGAAGCACACAAACGGTGATTAGATGAACATAAGATTATATCATAGTAATTGTCCATTGCATACTTAACAGTAAACAAGAAACAATGCAATCATTATGTTATGAATAATCTTCAAGTGAAAATAAAGAATTATGCATTACCAACACATCATGATTTTCATATCAATTTTTGCTTGTTATTAAATTTTTTTATCAACGATAATAATTAACTATGGTATTAATTATATAGTATGCGATTTTATCAAAATATTATTATTGGTGTAAAGGATCTCCCGAAAATTGGGTAGCAAAAAATCAGATCAAAATGAACAAAATGTTGAATTGAATCATACCATCAACCAATAAAAATTAATTCTAAGTATCAATACTTATATCCCCTACTAGTGATGGGATTGTGACTAGTTTTGAGATGTTAGGGGATTTCATTATTGCCAAACCTAACGCATATACATTGCATTCGCCGATAAAAGAGAAATTGATCAAACAATACAACTTTGATTTTAGCTAGCCTAGCACCGATTCTTCGATTTATTTACTTATGATAACTAGTGAGACCAAATAATTCAACAAGAGTAGTTGCCGAAACATATCGCATAGTTGCAATAACATCAAAAATCGCAAAAAAGGCGAACTTCGTGATTTGGATTAGATCTCGATGAAACAATACGTCAAATGGATTTTTTGTGTGGCATGTGTAAATTAGTCCTCCTCCGTTTGAATCAAAAGACTTGCTTCACTTTTGCCCCTCTCCCTCTGATTGATGATTTAAGAGGTAATTCAAGGTTCATGTGCTTATTAAGAATGGGAACCAATATTGTCCTTTCTTGTAAAACCTGTATGGCTAAAAACGAATTCTTTGGCAATTTTATAATTTCTTCTGACATCTCTCAAAAATGGCAATATCTCATAGCTTGTGACGATAGCTTGATTACTGCAGATCAAGATTAGAAGATTTAACCATCTCTTGGAGGTGACCATAGGATCTTTTTAGTAGGGATCATTTTGAAGAGACTTCTAAACATCTTGCACCCTCTGGAAGTTGAGCCCTTGAAAAGTCCCAACTAAACAACGGTAGATAAATTCCTATCAGCACTTGGTGTAATTTTTACTAAATGTATGTTCGTTAATATATCAAATTCAGATAAATTTATTGCATCATGCCCCAGAACGAGGTATTGTATACATTTTAATCTCGCCCCTGCTGAGCTAGATAGCTGCGCTCGCCATTGGGGCCGAAGGAGCTAATCAGGAACATGTGGTCCGGCGGATGATAGGTTGCTAGTTCTGACAAGAACATTAATTGACGAAAGCTTCATATACAGTTGTAAATCTAGGATAAAGGGTCATCATCTCATGGTGACCTAATCTCATCCTTAGGGATTCAGATTGAGAAAAAGCAAATTAAAGTGTGTCTTATGTTGTCTGCGAAACAAAGGATACATTTTATCCCAACAGGACCGGACCTACACAAAGAATCCGTTCTGTTTTCAGGTCAATACATGGAAAAAGGGCCATCATATTGAGAAGAGGCGAGGAGAGAACATGGTAGTGATGTTCCGGCTACGGTAGAAAAAGGGTCGATTTGTCCTCATTTTCATGGATTTGAAACACCATGACCCTCATTTTCTGAGGAACTGTGGGTTATGGAGTTATGTTTGCTGAGTAATGGATATTTTTTAGGCATCCGGTTGATGTGGCCGATGCACCAGCATTCCATGGCAATCACGTCGAACCCTAATTATTTGTGTCTACTGACATGCCAATTTCTTAGCATCAAACTTGCTGATCAAATTATAAGAGTTCATTTATTTCTTGGAAAATGAATGATTTGGAGAACATTTTTCTAAAAATAAATGATTGATTTGCTTACAAAAATGAATAAATGCAAGAAATTTAATTTTTACAAGTATTTTTAGACATAAATGATATAACGTTTATATATTAAATTAAACCTTCATCTAAAAACCTAAACTTTTAGAATACTTAAATATTAAATGAAGTCTTCAACATATTTAAATATTAAACAATGCATTCGACTTTTAGATAAAGACTTGATTTAATATTAAATATTCTATCATAGATGAAGGCGTAGTTTATTATAACTTAAAATTTGAGAATAGTTGACAGTGATTTTACAAAAATCTTATATGGTATCGGAGCTAAAGGTTATGAGTTCAGATCCTTTTAGGTTATCTCCCTAATCAAGTATTTCCACACCTAGTATTAGGCAATTAAAAAGATCAGAGTGAGCACATAGGGGAGTGATAGAATATTCTACAAATAAATTGGTTGATAATCCATTATATTTTTCATTAACTAATTATTTTCAAACGATACAAGAGATCATTTTTAAGATAATAATTTTTAAATCATTCATTTGTTGTGAAAAAAATTGAACCGAAAAGAAAAAATTTACTTACGAAATAGAGAGAAAGGCGCTTTCACATCTTCCTAACCCGAAATGGCTGGGGAGAGGAAATGTTCTTTTTTTTTTTTAGAGTACTCTCGGGAGCAGATCAGTGGAGACGGGGCAGGGCCTGTAGCTCAGAGGATTAGAGCACGTGGCTATGAACCACGGTGTCGGGGGTTCGAATCCCTCCTCGCCTACAATCGGCCCAAAAGGGGAAGGACCTTTCCCTATGGGAGTAGGAAAATCATGATCGGGATATCGGACCCAAGGCTATGGAACTTGGGTGTGGGTCTTTTGTCGAAATTAAATGGTCTTCCTTCTTTCTTTTTGTTTATTATTTCTCATTAAGGGCTGAAAAATGAAATAGAGTATGCCCCGGCATATTAAGTGTTGTCAATAAAAAGGTGCAAAGCTCGGAGTGCCTGAGGGTATTTTCCCAAGTCCCAAACAAATGTCATGGATTCATACCGGATGACGAAAGCTATATAGCTCCAGCGGAATGCCTAGCACAGTGGTATAAATTCTCCATATAGCTAGTGGACCAAGGCCACTAGTGAGGAGAAAATGCCATGTCCAACAAGAAGTATCTGACCTGTCGATTCCACAATCGTGAACTCTGTACACTAACAAGCATTAAGGGCAGGCCCCAGCCAAAGTGTAGTCTATCCCATATTCTTCACCACCCTTCGTTTTCACGAGGCATTGGAATCTTACTCCAAGCTTTTTAAGTCATGTGGTCGTTCAATTCGAGAAGGAGAATGAAATTGAACGAACAAGAGTTCCTATCATCCTTCTTTTTACCCCTTTTGGGGTTCGTACGTAAGTTGCGGCCATTGAAGGTCTAGACTTTAAGTAGTCAAGTTTTCGAAAAAATTTCAATTACCATCCTTCCTTTTGTGCCCATCCATACCTTTATTTTTTTACTTTTAAACCCTATATTTTGCATCCCGTGATTTGTTTACTAGTTTCAACTTGCATCTCCATCCATATTCCTCGTCCACTTATCTACTGAATTGACAACTTTCTTTTTTAATTTATGTCCAGATTATATTCCTTTCCCCAGACAAAAACCCTCAAAGTCTATGGTCTCTTCCTCTCTTCTCCTCCGCTTTCTCTCTGTCTCTATCCCCCGCCTTCCCAGCCCCCCCTTGTTCCGACGCCGTTACGACCATCTTTTAACTCAGATCAGAGGTCGATCGACGACCATTCTAACCTCCATGACAGCCCACATCAAAGTCAGCCTGATCTCGACCTCGGAGCAGAGTTTGTTGGGAGCGCACAACAGAAATCCGATATCTTCACCTAGGAAGATCGCCCGAAGGAGCCCAATCCCAAGCTTATCAATATATAGTCAATTGATTCACAACGTCCACTCATCCGAGAACTGTAACCACTGTCTCTGATACTATTTGTTGAGAGCACGCAGCAAAAATCTGATATTTTCACCTGGAGAGATTGCCAAGAAGAAGCTCGAGAGACTGTCAATATATCTAGTTGACCAATCTTCACTCAAAAGCTTAAACTAATGAGTTATGGGCTAATTATGATATATTAACTGCTTCACACCATATCGATTTTCTGATTTGAAACTTCTCTAACACAAATTTATACATGTATTCTAACATAGCTCAACATGACGATCTCTTGTAGCTGGCTTTCAAAAGTTATCTAGAATAACCTAAATATCCAGAACATCACACTAGCAATGGCCACGAGCTTTGCGGCCCCGTCCAAAGCTCGAGAGAGTGGGAGAGTGGTGGTCGTTGGCGTGATACTAGTCAACATGGCGACGGCCGGAAATTGGTCGGTCGATGGTGGCCCGGCCATAGCAGGTGGTTTTGGGTTTGGGTCTGGTGGGCCTTGGGTTGGTTAGTCGGTGGTGGGCAGTCCATTTTTTGTTTTTCCTAATTAAAACAGGGGCAGATGAGCTTTTGAAGCTTTGGAGTTTGTGGCGTTTACAAGTTTTGAAGTGAGGATGCAAACAGTTATGGTGATCAAACTGATGGAGGTTTTTGAGAATTTTCATAGGTTTTCTTTTGCCAACTCTTGCTTTGTTTAGATATCCAAAAAGATAGACAAACTAATAAATTTACATAATATTAGAAAAAAAAATAATAAAAAGGTTCTAGACCTATAGTACCGTGTCATTTTAGTCTTGAATCTTTCAAAACCTTTTGATGATTTGCTAATATAGTCTTTTCGATTAATTTTGATCAAAAACCGCTGATGTAAATGCTGGTTGTGCTACGTAAGATGGTCGGCACTAACATGAATAATTTTTATAGTTTTATAAAAAAATTTGATTTTTTTTTTTTATAAAATTTATTTCCTTTTCCTTATCAAGTCCGGTGAGGGTCAACGGCCAACCCTCACTATCCATTTATCGAGGGTTGCAAAGCCCTTGCCAGTTGTGGGTAAGGATCCCAACCCTCACCCATATGTGGCGAGGGCATCGAAATTCTCGTCGCCCCAGGGGAGGGTTGAGTTTCACGGCCGATAAGGAATTCACAACCCTTGGCCAGGATCCTCACTTGGCAACTTAGGGGAAAAAAAGAGAAAAGAAAGAAAGAAGAAAAAATAAAATAATAAAATAATTTCAGAAAATTATAAAAAAAATTATTCACAACAATGCCGACTGTGTCATGTAGAATAATTAACATTTATGTTAGCAATTTTTGTTTAAAATTGGCCGAAAGAGTTATATTGGCAAATTGCTAAAAGATTTATGATTAAAATTAGTCAAATTAAAAAGTTTAAAATTGAATTGATTAAATATAATAGATTTATGAGTTTTTAAATAATTTCTTCCATAATATTAGGTATATTAAGACTGATATACAACATTTACATACGAAATAAATCTAAGTCGGCTACATTTCGATTTTGTGAAAGAGCTGTATGATTCATATCATTACTTAAAAGTTTCATAGAAATGTAGCTAGTTCAGTTCACTACACTGGGCTTCAACAAATTTACAGAAAAATAAAAAGAAAAAGGACACAGCATACGAAAATTAACACTCGGAATGCCCTTATTCTATCACTTCATGTTTCGACGGATTAATCATCCAATCCAGGGCTCAAATTTCAAAAATACGAGTGGCGTGGATTCGATATGCGTTTTCAAGTAAACGTTTTGTAAGATAAACACACACACATATTATATAATGTTTATTGCAATTAATTCTCATGATTTACGATTACTATTCTCGAAGAGAATGTACTCCTAAAACTTTCTTACACTCAATTTTTTTCAGACATTTTCTTTATATAATATAGGGGTAAAGATATGGAGTTCTGACCATTTAAAAACTCATAAAATATCTTGCGAGTAATATAAACGAACACTCAAAATCATTTAATTTTCACGAAATAAGGGGAGCCTTATTTAAGCAAAGTAGAAGGTGCGAAGTGCAAAAGACAAACGAAGCAGTGCTGATGATGTCGAGAGCGATCGTTTTCGGACAGACGAGGTTGGTCGTGAAGAGACCACCGTGAGGCTCGAGGGGAGCGAGAGAATTAAGTACAATGTATCAAAAAACATGTATCGAGCACAAAAGTACAAAAGAGAAACTCTCACTTTTTCTATTTAATGAATTCTCAAAATGATGCGGCGGCTATCTAGGTGCTGCATGAGAACATTTGTCATTCTCACGATTTTTATTCTTTGGTTCCCCGAAACAAAAAAAGAACAAAAACTCTTTTGGTAACGCCAAGTTGTTTTTCTATTTCCGAAATAAAAAGTTAGCCCGAGAATAGATTTGAAGCAAAAACGAGAAACAAAAAAAAATTGCTTCTGCTCCCAAAAACAATTTCTAGAAATAAGCTACTTTTCTTTTTTATTTTTCTTTTATTCCTCTCTCTTGCCATGGCCACCTCCAACTGCCCGGAGCCATCGCTGATTTCCGCCGCTACTCGTCCGCCACCGGCCGCCGGTTCTCGTCGTTGGTTGCCGCCGGCTGCCGTTGGTCGCCATCGATGCCACTCATTGCCGCCGTCACCCGCCGCCCACCGCCACTGCCACTGCCGCTGCCGCCGCACGTTCGCCGGCCGCCGCCCAGCCCATCGGCCGCCGGAGGCAAATGGGCGGCTGCGAGAGGTGGCGGCAGATGGGCTGGGCGGTGGTGGCAGCCAACGGACATGCAACGGCGACGGCGGTGGCAGCGATCCGTGGGCAAGAATAAAAAATGAATAAATACAAAAAATAAATTATTGTTGCGTTACCAAACACAATTCTATTCTTTTTCTATTCCAAGAGTAGAAATTTTGTGTAGTTACTAGACGAGTTCTTTTACTTAGAAATTGTTCCTCGGAATATAAATAGAAAAAACTATTTCGGAAAAAAAAAAAATCTTCCCCAGCCAAGAAGCGTTACCATTCGCACCCCTAATGGTCCCTGCTTGATGAATAAATCGATCTCGTTAACAAGCGCCCCAGTATAGTTAATTAGTAAGTTTTTTGGATTAAGACACCGTTTACACATCACACGACAATGAAACAACCATAAATTGGAACTTGCAATCTTTGTTTATTTAGGTGTTTGATAATATAAATTGAAAAGTTAATCCAACGTAATTAAGCCTAAATAGAAAGCAAAATTCGTAATCAATTAAGGCCCCGTTTGGTTGGGCATTCCAAAGGGGCTTTGGGCTCCCAAAGCCCCTTTGGCAAAAAATTTTGTGTTTGGCAATATTTTCGAAAGCCCCTTTGCCCAAGTATCAGCATTCCAAATGCTCAATGCTCAATGCTGGAGAGGGGAGCATTGAGCATTCGGCATTTCAGAAATGCCATGCTACTGTTCACTGTTCTTCTTCTTCCCGTCTGTCTTCTTCTTTTTCTTCCCGGCCACCTCCGGCAGCCACCATCGCCGCCGCTGCTGTCGCGCGTCGCCGGTGACCACCGTCTGGGGGTGGCGCGACGCGCGACCCAGGCGGCGCGGACCTCAGGCGAAGCCGCCTGGGTCGCGCGGACCTCAGGCGGCGTCGCCTGAGGTCCGCGCGACCCCAGCGCGACCTCAGACCTGGGCCGGCGTCGCTGGGTCGCGCGGACCTCGGGCGGCGTCGCCGAGGTCGCGCGAACCTGTGCGACGCGGGTCCGCGCGACCTCGGCGACGCCGCCCGGGTCGCGCGGACCTCAGCGGCGTCGCCCGGGTTCGCGCGACCTCGGGGCGACACCACCGAGGTCCGCGCGACCCAGCGGCTTCGCCCGAGGTCGCGCGGACCAGCGGCGTCGCCGAGGTCCGCGCGACCTCAGCCGCCAGTCTGGGCCGGGGGGCCGGCGCGACCTCAGCCGCCAGATGCGGTCCGGAGCCGATCGCCGCCGGACGACCAGATCTGGCCTCTACGCCTTAGGTCGCGGCGACGGCGTCGCCTGATCCGGCCACCGGACGGCCAGATCTGGCCGTCCGGTACCGCCGGCCGCCGGATTTGATTTTAATATTTAAAAAAAAAAAAATATTAAAAGCAAAAGCCCATTTGGAATAAGTTTTGCCAAACGGTGTTTTCGCACAAGCCCACTTTCCAATGCGTAATTTGCCAAACACCCGAAAGATTCCCGAAAAACCTTTAAATTTAAAGATATTTGATTCGCCAAGGCGCATTCCCCAAAAGCCGAACCAAACGGGCCCTAAGTAAACACAAATAATGGGCCAAAGCGTAAGCCCCAAACATTGGAAAAAAACTTGAGTCTAGTGGCCTAAAATGACCTCAAATGAGCACACGTGTTGCGGCCCATTCATTCTCAAACTGACCTTTCGACTTCTTCCTCTCTCTTTCAACTTTTCCAGAAATTCATCAGCAATCACCATCCGAATCGCAGATCAATGGAACTTCTGCACAAGTCCAATGGATCGGGAGTCGGATCGGCAACGATAATCGACCGACGGAACGTCGTAGGGGCCGACTAGATCTACTTGTTCGTCACGAGATCTAGCGCATGTTATTATAAGGAAGGAGGTATCAATATAGTTTGGACGAGGGTCATAAAGTAAGCAAAACTAGCAAGACAGGGACCCGAGAGAAATCAAATGGGCGGGTGGAGGGGCAGGAAGGGAACATGATGAGGTAAATTAAACACTCTTTCGGTGTCGTGCCCATGCCCGACTAATGATCTCCGAGTCAACTTATCTAAAGAAGCTTTTTCGATAAAATTAAGATCGAGCAGCATGCGGTCGTTCGCCTTATTCTATAACGTTGCATCGGATGTGAAAGCGATAATCCTATTTTATCTTTTCTCGATCAACGTGTGAGTTTGAATCGTTTTGTATTTACGCATGTCCTCGTGATCGATTCTGAAAGTTCGAACACGATTAGGACGTCGGAACCATCGAATTATCGTGTGAGAATCGATCGAGTACTCGAAAACCGCCACCTTTTGCTTGAGGGGGAAAAGCATATTGCATCTAATATAAAAAAGATGAATTTCTGAAACTTTTACAATCTGCCGATTTTGGCTTCACCGAATAAAATCGGGAAAAAAAAAAAAAAAGAGAAGAAGAAGTCTAAATTACACATGACTTCTGCATAACTCCCACTAAACTCAACATATTTTTTTTTTATAATTTTTTTTTTTTATCATCGTTCCCAATATTCTAGCAAAAACCACCCACATAAAACACAGAAATATGAAAACAGAGAAGAGAGGAAAGAAGAAATTAAAGAACAAGAAAATTAAAACAAAGAATCCCCTGAAGCGGGAGCTTGAAGCTCCTCTGCTTTTTGACAATTCACCAGTGACTCCTGGCAGCGCTGCCATTGCTCTCGGACGTGCTAAGCAACTCCTCTAGGTATTCCGGCCCGAGATCCTCGAACACCACCAGGTTCGGCGCCGGCGCCGCCACCTCCTTGTCTCTCCTCTTCTTCGCTGCTGCAGCCGACGATGCCGACTTCCTCCTCAGGCAGTGCCTCCGCTTGAGGGCCACTACCGGGGAGCACCCTTCCTCGCAGGAGTACTTCATCTCCCTCAGGGACTCCCTCACTCTCTCCACCGGGAAGTTCAGCACCGCCATCGACCCCCTCATCGAGAAGGCCGCCTGGTCGTACGCCATCGCCGCCGCCTCAGGGCTGTCGAACGTCCCGAGCCAGACCCTGATCCCGTGCCTGGTCGAGTCCCTTATCTCCGCCGCGTACTTCCCCCACGGGCGCTTCCTCACCCCTCGGTACGACTTCTCCTTCTCCTGATGCGTCGCATTGGCCTCCTGTCGCGGCTGCTGCGAGTCGTCGGTGCTGCAAGTGCTGGAGGTGACTTCCTCCTCTTTGAATTTGGAGCCATTGGAGGAGAGAGATTCAGAGGACTCCTTCACCCCGGAGGCGAGGAGGTTGAGGAGGAGCATCTCCTCAGAATCATTGAAGTTGAAGGGGAGCATGTCGTGATTGAACGCTCCGCAATTCAAGGAACTCTCGGTGGAGATCTCTCGGGTTTGGTACTGGAAGAAGCAAGATTGCATTTTGGAGATGGGTGGGTGCTCTGTTTCTTGCTCTGTTTTTTTTTTTTTTGGTTGCTCTGTTTTCTGCGGACTTGTCCTCAATTCTCGAGAGAAATTTGTAAATGGGGTAATGATTCGGGTGGGGATTTATATAATAAAAAAGGGGAAGGGGGTGATCGAGGGAGATCGATAGCTCGATAAGAGGATAAGAGATCGAGACAAAGAGGAGGAAAATATATTAAAAAGAGGGGTGATGGAAACAGGGGATTGAGATTAGAGGTTTATTGGGCAAGGAGGATGTCTTGGTGTTGTAGCGATAAAAAAGGAAGTGGACACATTGAGCACGTGAGTCAAATGATTCACGGCGGCGGGGGTTGGACCACGGTGGAAAATTTTAGAAAAATCCGACAGCCCTTTTATTTATTATTGCATCTAGAAAATGACCTCACTTCCCGATGATCTCATTCCCCTCTCTCTCTCCTTTTCGCTTTGAATTTCGGTAGGGACGGCCATGGCTAGTGCCCCTTGACGAGGCCAATTGGAGCCGGACCGAGACGATCCTAATTCAGGGGACGAGGTACAATAGCAAGTCATCGCCGCGCACGTTTGCGCTCCTCGATCTCGTAATTGATCCGGATAGCCTAGCCTTTTTTTAACCCGCCTCCATCGACGTCAAGGTTCGGTCCAATTCGACTCGTGTCTCCGTTCCCCGCTCGGATCCCGTTGCTAGAGCCCTCGGAAACCTTCGCCGTGCGATTTCTCGATGGACGGTGCACGCGAACGATGCCGATTGCCAAAGACCTTTCGACCGTGTTGGAATGTGGACGCGGTGGAGCGTCCGTTCGAGGTGTAACGCGAGAGAGGACTGTTCATTTTTCCTTTCTAATTTCCAAGTTGGAGTCTCTCGTCGCGTGAATTTAAGCTCCGGGAGTGCGTAATTTTCTCCTCTAATTCTGGTTCTCCATCATCGTCGTCATTTTTCTACGGTGCGATACGACATCCCACGGCGGACCAAGACGCCCCCCTCCTCATTTTTACCATTTCGTGCTCGAAACGAATTTTTTTGGCGATCATTTTTCCTTTGCGTAACCTAATTTTATTCCCCTTTTGGAAAAAGAGTGGTCAAAGCATCGAGTTGAATGCGTGGTATTTGGCAATTTGAAATTTCATACATCCCGCAATCGAATATTTAATCCGTGATGTGCTGGTCGGGATTAGGATCACCTTTACTAGCTCGTATTATTCATTATTTAATTCCGCGATTTTTACATAATCCGAACTAATTTACAGACGACGCAATCGCCCGTTCAAGCTTCAATGAAGGCTACTCCCTCGGGGCGGCTCAAGTGGCTTTATTAAACTTAGACTAATTACCTATCCGATAATCATGAAATTGGAGGACCCTTCTTTTTTTTTTTTTTTTTTTTTTTTCATTTTGGAATGCGGGAGGACCTGGTCAAGAATGTGAGATCACCAGTGGGAGTATTATAATTCTACTTAATAAGGGGGAGTTAGCAAAAGGTTCCTGCCAAGAACCTTCCTCGGCAGACTTGTTCCTTTCATTTCTGTATTTTTTTTTTTTTTTTTTTTTTGGGGCCAACGTTTGAAAAGTTGGTATTGACTCTTCTATTTCCTTCGGGCAATGGAAAATCGAGAACATTGTTGAAAAGCGAGCTCACTTGAAGTCCACACCCAATAATTTACACCGCATTTAGGTTTACCTTATCAAGTCTGAATTTTCAGCACATCTGTAAGAAGATCTTGATCATTAGGTTGATTTCTTGTCTTCCAATTTAACGATAACGTGATACGGATTGAGAGCTAATGAGAGAGAATAGAGGATTTCTATTCACGTCACATGATCTTCCACGATCATTCTTCTCGTATGAACGAAAACATGTAACCTATAGTTGCTAGATGGAATTTTTGCACATGAATCCAGTGTCTTTCCTCAAACCTATCTCCTGACGGCGTGATTCTTCCGTCACGCACGAAACCCTCCCAGCGAGTGCATGCTTCGATCCATGTCGCCCATCAAAGGATCGATTGATGCGACGTAATGTTTCACTTTTTTATCACACGATATTCAAAACCACACGAAATCACACCAATTACTTACGAACGAATGAATAGTAAAGAAGAGCACATAAAAACGATAAAATAAAATGAAATCGTGGGAATAGAGAAGCCGAAGAAATTAGGTTAATGTGAAAGTGGTTTCGGGAGTTCTAAGCGCAATCGAAATCCGGGCCGAGAGGAGGAATCGACATGATCGATCGACCTTCATCGTTGAACGATGAAAAGGATGTTTGTATGGTTATGGACCATGTTTTCTCTGGTTTCGTGTTCGCGACAAGGACGTCGGGGGGGAAAGAGACAGCAATGGCTTTTTTTTTTTTTTTAACATCCTTAAGCAAGCTTATATGGCCACGTTTATTTATTTTAATGATTTATATGTGAGAGAGAATGGTCCAGGTACAGACCCTCTCTTTTACAAGCATTTTGAAAGTCCTTCAAAGTCGTGACCACTTTTTGGATAACACAAAAATTCGTCCTTCATCTTTCTAATTTTATATAAAATTACCCCAAAAGGGGAAACGGCATGATTACTACCTAAACACAGCAAACGAGTGGACCGTCTAAAAAATGGTCCGACCCATATAAACTCATTTACTTTATTTCCATGTGATGCAACGCTAGCGATTCACATATGACCCGATTAGAATACTTCCATTTTTAATCCAATTTATGAAAACTTATACCCAAACCGTTGAGAAAGAATGAAGAAAGAGTCATTAAGGTGGAATAGGTCTAAGTAAATTGTAAATTCGTTTGATTCATTTAACATCCAATTTTTTTTTTTGGGTCGATTCTACTCTATTCCTATTCTAATTCTCGCTCTCAGACTTTTGTTCTATCTCCTTGTAGAGTGTGGGAGTCGAAACCCACACCTGAAACTAATTCGCCCACACCCCAACCCCCTGAGAAGGTGAGGATTCGAATCTTCCACCTCCCCTTCCATATTATGTTTAAATCTATTTATGACCGATTTATTTGATATAGCAGACACATTTATGACAGGCTTATCTGATCGTAATGTTAGACGAGCCGTTACTTCCTAAGAGCATAAACCGTTTAAAACCATAGCGTTTCGGTTGTGTACGGTCCCAAACTGGAATCCGCCGTCTATTTGTTTGTTTCGGCCATAAACGGAGCGTAATTAAGCAGCAATCGAATCCCCGGTGAGATCGGTGACGAGGTCGTGTCAAGGTCGGGTCCTTGTCGAATGGGGAGTGATGCGAACGTTTTTTGGGGAATGGGGCATGAATCCTTGTTGGTCGAAAGGAGCGACACCGAGTCACAACTTGCTGGACTCGCGAAAGATTCGGACAAAAAGAGTGAGACTGCTGCACGCATTTAAACGTGCACCTTATCTTAGGATGTGAATCGTGCTTCCGGACATTTGATTCATGACGTCCGGCATAGAGGGAACTGAGACACTTGGAGGTTCTGAGATGTTAGGTATCGAGATGTAAGTGCCTTTTTAACGGATGATATATAGAGTTGCGCGTCTTCGATTATTGCCCGGTATATGTGGGACAGAGAATTACCTGATAAAGATTAGTCGTATGCTCAAAAAGCGCAACCGCCCTATATTTGATATGAAAAATCAATGCAGATCATAGAATTATAAATACTTTCTCACATAACAGGTTATCCCACGTCACTTAACTTTGTGGTGGGGTGTTGAGTGTGTTTATAATCTCCCACCATCGATGGCTCTGTTGGGTTCACACGGGACATTTAAGATGCATCTCAAGATTCTCACTGCAAGCAAAAAAGGTGATTTAAGTGGTATAAACTTCTCGTAGCCCTAGAGAAATCATAAATGTGATGACTTAATTAGAATTGAAGTGTTTTTTTCCTATACATGTGGTCTCTCTCTACCTATCAGTTTACTTTCGAACGTGATATCAAAGTCAGGTTTTGACTTGGGTTATTTCACGTGCATGTCTGTCTTCCCTTTGTCAAATTTCACATCTTATTTCTAATCCGGCTTACGTATTTTTAGCATGGAATGGACCCATTTATGGATATTAATGAAAAAGGTCCGGATTAGGCGAAGCCTTTCAACCTTAGGGAGAAAGAAGGAATGTTGTGCTCGTGCCCAACGATACAACGATCATATCTAACTCCAGAACACGATCTCGATTCATTGTAAGCACCAGTCCGGATAAAATCGTAATGATAAACAATCAATTGGTCCTCGTGCGCAAAATTCAAGGGCTCAAGTTCATGCATCTACCTACGTTCGGAGTACGTAATTGAAAGCGATAAATATATATAATGCTTTGGTGGGAAAAATAAAAAAAGTATAAAGCATCAAAATGGAATAAAGATAGGACGAACCGTTCTCGAGATAGAGAAAGATATTGACGTAGTGCGCCACTTGGTCCGTCCCACAAGACCCCATAAAGTTAGAACCCCAGAAGAGGCCAACATGACCATTGACCTTTGACCTTTCTCCGTTTTCTTGTGGCTATATTGCCACGCGTCTATCCATTTAGGTAGGATTACATAGCTTTCTAGGGTTTTGTTCATTAGTGACATCATTGATTTTCTGAATTATCTTTGGATTTATATGCCTAGCAATGTAGATACGTGGTTAATTAAAAGTAGCTTTAGGTGATAGGCCGCCGAGAGTATTGAATCGCACCCTTGGAGATGTATAGACACAACAAAAAAGGAGGAAAGGGTCGGGGCGGGGGGGATTAAAATTAATTGGAATTAAACGGTGGCCAAAGTTCTAGAAAAAAGTAGGCAAAAACTACCGGCGAAAGAATAGCCGCGATAATACAGAGGATGCAAGCGTTATCCCGAATGATCGGGCGTAAAGCGTTTGTAGGTGGCTTTATAAGTCCGCCGTCAAATCTCAGGGCTCAACCCTGGACAGGCGGTGGAAACTACCGATTCGAGAAATGATAAAGGATTGGAGGAAAGATGAGATGGTGGAGTTGCTTAACTTTAATAACACTTGCTAGTAGCAATGATAAGATGCGGGTTATCTTTTATGACCATACTAACCTATGCATAAGTTTGATTTGTATTGTAGATTATAATAAGGAGTTCTAGACGTTGTTCTTAACATGTCTTTTGCAATGTACGAAGTTGATCATCAATAGCCATATTTGCTATGAGTCTCACGTTAATGTTAGTTTGTATTTGTGGGTCGATTTATTGAATAGACTTTTAAAAGTCTGGCATAAAAAAATCAAAAGGGTCATGTATTAAAATTAAGGAAAATACCAAAAAAAGTTATAAACCTACTACATTTATGTAAATTCAGTTATAAACTTTTTATTTGTACTAATTAAGTCATAAACATCATGATAATTTGTTAATATAGTCCATCCGACCAATTTTGGCCAATAATCACTAACATAGATGCTAGCCATCCTATGTGACACAACCAGCGTTAATGTAAACAATTTTTATAATTCTTAATATTTCCTTTTTCCTTTTTTTTAAGAACTTTGAGCCAATGAGGTGGCTGGCTGACCATCGCCAATCATAGGCTTTTAAGAGTTTGGCATAAAAAAGTCAGGTGGGTCGTGTATTAAAATTAGGGAAAGTCCTAAAAAAGTTATAAACCTATTGTATTTGTGCAATTCAGTCATAAACTTTTTATTTATACCAATTAAGTCCTAAACATTTTGATAATTTGCTAATATAGTCCATCCGACCAATTTTACTCAACAATCGTCGACATGGATATTGGTCATTTTACGTGGCACGATCGGCATTGATGTGAATAATTTTTATAATTTTTTAATATTTTCCTTTTCCTTTTCTTTGTTTGTCTTTTTTACAACTCTTGGCTAACGAGGTGGCTAGCCAACCATTCCAGTCATAGGTGAGGGCTAGCGACCCTTGCCCGTTCTAAGCAAGAGTTGACACCCTTGCCTATTGTGGCCTAGCCAAAGATCCAGGCAAGAGCCATGACGCCCTCGCCCAAACTACGCGAGGATTCATGGCCCTCGCTTCTAGTTGGTGGGAAAAAAAAAAGGAAAGGAAAGAAAAGAAAAGAGAAAAAAAGTGATAAAAATTTCAGAAAAAAATTTAAAATGATTTAAAAATTGCCAACATCAGTATTGGTAATGTCACTAAGGTGATTGACATTCATATCAAAATTAATCAGATAGACTACAATAGCAAATCGCCAAAAGATATATAACTCAACTAGTACAATTAAAATATTTAAGACTAAATAGACATCGGTGCAAAAGATTTACAACTTTTTTGATATTTTTCCCATTAAAATTAAGGATGGATTGTTTTGTGAAAGAATTTTTGGTCCTATAAAAAGTGGAATTTGTGCTTGTGGAAATTATCGAGTAATCGGAGATGAAAAAGAGGACCCGAAATTTTGTGAACAATGCGGAGTAGAATTTGTTGATTCTCGGATACGAAGATATCAAATGGGATACATCTTGTTTTTTCCTTTTCATTCACTCGGATCTCTTCCCTTTCATCGATTTTGTCCGGATCCTCATTTTCTTCCGAAAAAAAGGAGAAGGATCTTCTTTGGTGGATCCCTCTTGTTCCTGTTTAGTCCTCTTGTTCCTGTTTAGTCCCCTTCGTTTCGAAAGTTGTTTCTATTTCTACATCTATTTCTTCCTCGCCTTCCCCACTTTCTTTTGTTTCTGAGGTTTCTTTGAATTTTTTAGTTCGAAAAGGAACGTCAGCTCGAACAATTCTCTCTCCGTCTACCAAAACAATCGAAAATGTTTCAAAAAAAGTAGGCATACGATGTACAAAAAGTTCACGCCATTCTTTATCTCAAAAGATAGGATGTCCTAACCACCCAATAGTTATTCCATTGTCGTTGTCCATTGAACCAGCTCTGAATAATCCCCCATTTGCTGGATTATTACCGACCACATATGTCTCTCTCCCACTGGTTGAGATAATGATAATGGAAATTTCCCTATTTATTTGTTTTGATGAGAAATGCGAAACGAAAATGAAAAAAAAAAAAACAGAAGAGGAATCCCCATTGGGAATGAAATTCGGCTATTTGTACCCCTTTTCACAAAAAACATGGAGAGATGAATTAATGTATTTTTTATTGGATTGGATTCCGTCGAAACTGACAAGGCTCGAATCTGCAGCTTCCGCCTTGACAGGGCGATGCTCTGACCGATTGAACTACAATCCCAAGAAAATGAGGTGTACAACCTAAAAATTCTTATTCTTTTTTTTTTTTTATCTTGATTCGACATTAAAAGTGTATTGATTTTTCCCCAATAACCGAATACTTTGTCTGTAAATACTGCATATTTGATTCCATCCATAAATCGATTTTCTTCCCTATGAGTTCGAGGCTCAATAAGAATTGGAGTTCTTAATGTTTGTTCATATATGGATCATTATAATTTGGTGAGAAGCATTCCTACGAAAAGACGCGCACACTTTGTCTCTCTCCTCTTCCTGCCAAACTGGTCATGTCATCGTCGCCCCCACCCACGACAACCGCTGTGACGGGAACATTTGCCGATGCCCCGTCAAATTCGTGTTTCCTCATTGCCACCGCCGTTGAGAACTCGCCAAAGACAAACATCCAAAATACGGGTGAGTAACGGTGCAAGCTCAGTTCAGAAACTGGCCGAGATCAGCTTACCATGTCCAGTTCAAAGCCGATTCCTAAAAGAATATGTGGGTTGCATTAGGTTAAAAGCTGGAAATTGACCCAATTCGGTCAGTTCACGAATTGAATTGCTCAGCGAATTTCTTTCTAAAACTCACTTTTTTAGTAACAAGGTAACTAGTATAGTCTAGGAAAAAAAAGGGTCACACTTAAATTGCCCACTCTCAGCCCACACCTAGGGGATTGCAGAAAGGAAAATATGAAAAGATAAATGTCGGGTGAGGACAGTTCTTAAGTTTTTCCTTGGAACCGGCCATTTTGTTTCAAATCGATTTTACCATGGATCGGTTTAGTTTCTTACTCTTACCTTGGAATGGAATCACTCTGGCCATGCTCACCCTACTTCAAACAAATTGGCCATATTCGATAACCAATAGCATTTTAATACACTACTCACCAAATCAACTTTCTGGACCATTCTATATATATATACACATGCATGCATATGTTTTGAGCGGTACCTCTCCTTGAATCAAGCTTTCTTTTTGGGGATAAGTATCATCAATTCCAAATTGAAAATATGTTATATGGTCTATGAATTATCTATACCGAGCACATCTAGACTATTGATAATGTGGACCTACAATGGAATGCACATAATAAATGACCAAGATGGTAGGATTACATTGCTTTCTAAGGTTTTGTCATGAGGGATTGAATCACACACAAAAGAAGGTGTTTGGAAGGGGGGTTAGAGTTTATAAGAATTAAATGGTGGTCAAAGTTTTAGAAAATACCAATGAAAAAATACCGGCGAAAGAATTGGGGGAAAGATGAGACGGCGGAGTTGCTTTTGGGTTCTTTAATAACACTTGCTAGTAGTTTTTAATAACACTTGCTAGTAGTTTATACTAGCAATGATAAACTGTGGGTTATCTTTTTTGACCATGCTAATCTATGCAAAGTTTGATCGATATTATAAATTATAATGTGGAGTTCTAGACGTTGTTACTGCCACGTTTATTGCAATGCACAAAGTTGCTAATAGATAATCATATCTATGGCGACTACCACAATGCAGTAAGTTTCTGCTCGAGGGTTAATATCGAATAAGTTTCTGTTCGAGGGTTAATATCGAATAGACTTTTAAGAGTTAGGCGGAAAATTGTAAAATGGCTCGTCCAAAAACAC
Organism: Eucalyptus cloeziana; assembly: GCA_014182715.1. Classification (NCBI taxonomy): domain Eukaryota; kingdom Viridiplantae; phylum Streptophyta; class Magnoliopsida; order Myrtales; family Myrtaceae; genus Eucalyptus; species Eucalyptus cloeziana. Next base: position 35,042,520 of record CM024644.1, read on the forward strand.
ACCGACCAAAAAATAGAAAAGCTAAGAAAAACATACGCACGCACGCACGCACACGCACGCCTCTCCTTTTCCTACCAAACTCCCCAAAGCATATTCCAATAACCATCATCACACCTCACAATAAGGGTTTCCTCTTTGCCATTGCTATTGAGAACTCGGTAAATTAGTGGTAATATATTAAAAATGCCAAAAGTTGTATACGGCGCTCACTTTAGTGTCAAAAGTTTTTTTCGGATCACTTAAGTACTACTTTAAAAAAAAAAAAACAATCATTTAAATATTAACTCTAGTCCGGATTGTTGGAAATCCAACGTGGCTATATTTTATTAATTTCTCAGTCCTACGTGGCTCGCCGGCATGTCTGGTTAGCATATAACTCCTAAAAGATGTCATTTAAAAGTTGTAAATAGTAATCGTTTAAGTGTCAAATTTATTAAAAGTGATTATTTGAGTGCTAAATTTTATTTAAAGTAATCACTTCAATGCTAAGCATACCACGTGAAAATACCACGTGGATTGGATTTTTTAAAAATTTCACCAAGTCATATTATAATTTAATTATAAATGACACGTAATTAAGTCATTGGTATTAAAATGATCGTTTTTTCTCCGATTTAGCACTTAAGTGAGGTGGTGAAATTTTTGGCACTAAAGTGAACTCTGTATATAATTTTTGACACTTTTAGCACTTATCCCGCAATATCCAATCTAGGGGGTGAGAAACGATACAAGTTCAATTCGGGATCTAGCCGGGATCACCCTAACCGGTCCAATTTAAGGCCAGTTCCCGAAGAATACGGATAGGTTCACAAGTTAAAAACTAGGGAATGACCAAACTCGGTTCGATGTTTAGTCGAATCCTTGATCCCGCAAGTTCCATCCAGGAACCGACAGACTCGGCCAATCATGAAAAACTTCATATCAAAATTATTTTTGAAATTTACTTTTTCAATAACGAGTCAACAACGAATTATCGACCGACCGAAAAAAAAAAAAAAAAACAACGAATTATCGCATTTAATTTGACGCGTCATCCGAAAAAAAAAAATAAAAAATAAAATAAAATAAAATAAAATAAAATAAAAAAACGAAACTGGTGCCCTCTCCCAGCCCACACTTAGGGAATTGTATAAAAGAAAAAATAAAATAAAAAACTTAGCATTTTTCTTAATACTTCAGTAACTTTAATGGCTTTTGCCCTGCATCTATGTTTTAATTTTTCCTCTCCTTGAATCATGCTTTTTATTTTGGGATAGCTAACTCACTGGTAGGCAAATCGCCCAATGTAGTTTTAGGTTTTTGGATATACAAGGTAGGTTCAGGTAATAAAAGTTAGGAAACCTGTTTTAATAGAGGGGTTCTATATTCTAAGTGGAATCGAGAACTCAAAACCTAGAACAAGTCTTTGTGTTTTTCTTGTTATATGTCTTCAAGCAATCCTACAGTATTCTAACTCACTGCTAGGCAAATCGCCCAATGTAGTTTTAGGTTTTTGGATATACAAGGTAGGTTCAGGTAATAAAAGTTAGGAAACCTGTTTTAATAGAGGGGTTCTATATTCTAAGTGGAATCAAGAACTCAAAACCTAGAACAAGTCTTTGTGTTTTTCTTGTTATATGTCTTCAAGCAATCCTACAGTATTCTATGGCATCCAATAATGAGTGTGTAATATGAAACTACTAATTTGAGCCTTCATATTTGGTGAGATCTATGACTAGGAGTTTTATACTGTTAATATTTTATAATTTTCTTATATCTAAATATGAGTTATAATCAATGAACCGTGTAGCAAATGGTGGTCATCAAATGTGTTGATTTCCTACAATCATTTAATTAAGAGTACATGTGGAACCCAGTTAGATCCTGAAATTGATTTTAGAACTTGTGATAGGGTAAATTTTAGGTTCCAAAAATTATGGAATTTGTTCCACCGAATATGTTCCAAGTTCCATGTAGAGTTTGGACGGAACTTGGAACCCCTCATCTCTATTGCTCGCCAACCCTAGGCCAAGGTCCATTTGAAAGTGCTAGTATGAATACACCTAGAGGGGGGGTGAATAGGTGTAATAACAGATTTTGCAAAATATTGTGAAAACCTTTACTTTTAACCTGAGTTTGAATAACAACAAACTTTTGAAACTGAGTCTGAATAGCAGTAGACTTTGAGCGAGATCATACTTTAACAGTTAAATAGAATTACAAACAAAATAAAGAGATTCAAGGAAGAGAACAAGAACACAATGTTTATAGTGGTTTGGCTTAATCCAAGCCTACGTCCACTCTCCCACGCTAACAGTCTTCTTGGCTAGATTCCACTATGCAATCAACAATAGATTACAACTTTGAGTGCAAACACTTAGTAGTAGATCACACTATCTCACTAAGCTACTCTTTTGGTATTTCTCTCAAGATCACAAACGTTTAAGCTCACAAGAGACAAGTGTATGATTGAAGGTCGCTCAGACTTTGGAATTATAAATTCTACGCTCCGTCTCTTACTTGTTCATCGGTCCTTCATCTCCTTAAATACTCCTCAACTTCCAAACTAGCCGTTGGACAGCATCTTGAGGATCGTCTTTCAATCTACCCATTGGACAGCTCTATATCTAGAAGATTTGGTAGCCGTTGAATGACAAAAGTAGAATCCCAAATTGATTCCGATCGCCCATACAAACGAAATCTTGGTTTCCATAAGTAAAGCTTCTTCATAAAGAAAGTTCTTGTCTTCAAGATCTAATTGTCAATCAATTAGATTGAGTCAATCAAATCAGTCTTGATGTAGAATCCAAACCAGATCACTAGCCGTTATATCTTCGGGGCTTGTGTTACGTTCTGTCGAATATGGATGTAAAGTCTGAGAGCAATAGACTTTACAATCTGAGTCTGAGTGTGATAGACTTTGCAATCTGAGTCTGAACATATTCTGCTTTTGAACAGATTTAGCTTTAAGGTCTGTACCTAGTTCAGCTTCAGTATAGAATTTGTCTTCTGATTCTTCCAAGTATAGACTTTCAGCATAGAGTCTGTTTTCTAGTTCTTCATTCACGTTTAGTCTGGAATTTGTCAGAGTGTGCAGACTTCTGATGCAAAACAGACTTTGACACTAAAGTCTAGCAGTCTTCAGACTTTGACACAGAAGTTTGGAAATCTTCAAAATATACTCTGGACATATGTTACGTTAAGTCTTCTGGCCATCTTCAGACTTTAACAATATCCTCTACATGTTCAATCATCTGCATGGTCTATTACTTAACCATTAAACACGTTAGTAGCCTTTGATTTATTTTGTCATCTTCAAAACATCATAAGGGATTTCCCTAACACCATAGGCCAAAATAAAGAGGGAAAAAAAGAAAATAAATAATAATAAAATATTATTTAAAAATGTCAATTTAAAAGCCAATCATGTCACATAGGACGACCAATATTCATATCAACAATTCTCTACCTAAATTGCAATGGACTGAATCGGTATTAATATGAAAATATTTAGGATTAAATTGGATATGTTTATATTTGAATTTGTACTAATGCGATAGCTTTAAGACCTTTTTAGTAATTTTCCCTAAGAAATTCAGATATTGAAAATTCATTCCAACTTCTGGAAAATATGTTTCCTAAGTACCCTTAGTGTCGTCAATTCCATATTGATAACATATTTTATAGTCTTTGGATTATATGTATCGAGCATGTCTCAACGGTTGAACATGTTGACCTTAGAACAAGAGTTACGTGATAAATGATTGAGATGGTATTTGCTCACATGATTTTTGTGCAAGAATTTCTCTTCCAGATCGGCTCTGATAGGAGATTTGTCAATGCTTTTCGAAATTCCAAATTTTTTTCCACAGATGTTAAAAAAACTGCACAAGAAAGGCAGTCAAAGAAGTATGGGGATCATTTTGACTGCATGGAGAAGTACGTTATTCAAATCCATTGAATTTTCTAGAGTTATCAGCAGCATTCAAAGTTAAATCGGAAGGCGAGCAGTCAAGATTAATTAAAAATGACTTATGCTACCGAATGCCCAATGTGTTATTAAAAATAGAAGACCTCGAGACAAGCAGGACGAATTTGATTTTTCAGTGTTGAATAAGAATTTTTGAACTGCAGCTATCTTGTAAAGTTGAAAAGCACACAACGCAAGCTTTTGCTAAATTGGGGAAAGTAACTAAATAGAGTAAGGGAACGGAAAATTAAGAGTCAATATTCACGACGGTCCAGGTTCCTGTGCTCTTGCTAATGTTTACCCTTCAATGTCCTCGAAAGCTCGAACTTATGGCAGCATTTCTCCGATTCTTATCAGGGAATAGGCCGAAACTCTTTGATGTTTAAACAGGATAAAGTATACCAAAAGTTTCTAATCGTGTTCGTACAGATGACTAAACCCTAGTAAGAAGAGTGCAATTATATCCTTCCAAATTTTGATATTTACTTTTTCGAAACGACACCTCCAAAGGTATATAACTTAAGCAATTGGGCTGCCTAACAAGCAACTTTCGACGCTGGGGCTTAGTTGTATCTACATCCCTTCGATGAAGGAAGGCCTCGTCGTGTTCGGCGCATTGAGTTGAGAATTGCAGGCGAACCTCTGCCTAGCTCGAGCATTAGAAAGTGCAGTAATTAGTAGCCGCTAGATTTCGTACCCACCAAAAAAATAGAGAGATGAAAACTGGGGTTTTCCAAATTGATTAGTCTTCCTCATTCAAGGTTAAGACTCGAGTGCAAGACTACAAATCATCGCATGATCAATCCATGGGATCCCGAATTTGACCATTCGGTCGTTTTTTAATGAAATAACATGTCTTAATCTCGTTCACAGTCCTAAATTCCAACAGACCCCCATCATGACAAGCGGATCATCACGTAACTCAACCTGGTTCGGCAAAACTCCTACATAAACTTCAAAGTTTAGTTGGTGCTACGAATCAATTAGTCATCTAAGCATTAGTTTTTATCCTTTATGATTAGCTCCAAGTCCCATCAAAATCAAAAGAAGAATTCAAATCATGACTTTGCGGCATTAGGTTTCCCAAATGTTCTCTCTTTCTCTCGAGATGTGAAATTTGAGGTCTAACAAGCTCACGACGACTCATGTCACATTTGTTGACACACTACTTTCTAACATATGCTCCGAAGGATGGGGGGAGACAATAGCATGGCTTAGTCTCACTATGTCTAAGTTTCATCTTAACAACGGAAGAAGCAGAAATTTATCAACCCGCAACATGAACAAAGACTCGAGATTCTCGCCTACCGAAATGCAGCAGAACGATGTACTTTGAGAGGTTGAAACGGATCAAAAGTATATTCTGTACTTTGGGACATTGGGGGTCTCCAGAATAACTGTTTTGGATAGTAGACTCTTCAATAGTTTCTTTGGCTTTTTGACGATCCAAGTATTCTAAAAAATTTCTAGGAGTTCCATTCGCGTCATTTCAGTATGCACGCAGCATCTTGACCCGGCGCATCGGTACCTCAAATTTCCTGATAAATTAGCACATCGAGTTCACGTTTATCACATCACTGAAGGGTCATACGTGCAGCCCGCCGACTTCCGTCCCGAATCGCGCCCTCGCTAGCACATGACAAAGCTACAAAAGAAAATCTCCCTAAAAACTTTACCCTAGTCAATGTCCATTAGCTAACATTGGCCAGTCCAAACGATAACGATAATAATAACAAACGAAACCCCTTCGACCAAACAAAACCGAAGATGCCCTTCAAACCTTGCGGGGGGCAAAGTCCAAACGAGGCTCTTACTTGTCAAACTAATACAATGGAATCCAAGAGACGAGAGAAAGAGGAACCGCATCTAGTGAGCAGGTTGGACTTTCCATGGCTTAGGAAGCTGCGAAGAAGATCTCCAGATTGTCTCATTATACATTGCTACGAAGACTATTATTACCGAGGTCGACGAGGAAGGCAACAGTCGCTAACCTGACCCGATTTTTCATAAGTAAATTAATGATTCGCAACCCCGCCCCTCCTTCTTGGAAGCTGCTGGAAAGGGGAAGTGGTTCCAGGCTGCTGAGGTTGTCGTTTCCGGGGGCAGATTGACGGTCCCACCCATTGTTTCTTTCGTCTTTTTCTTCTTGTCTTTTTGCATCGGTTCCTCGTCTAGCGAGCGAGCGCGAGGGAGAGAGAGATAGAGAGTTTTTTTAATACGGTTTGAACGGGATGTTGGGATTAGTCTATGCAACTATGACAGCAACCGGCCGTGATCGTGACGCCCCCATCCGAGTCATGCTTTCCACCAAATGCCGAGCCGACGAGTTTGTTTCAAGGGTCTTCTTCGTCTCACAAATTTGAAATTTCATTGGAGCTATACTTTTCCAAATGAATTCATGAATAGACAATAATGATGTGATCTTTCCATATTCGATCGATTTCCTCAAAATAAGGCTAACGTAGTTTTCAAGTTTCTTAATTTAGGGAAAATTTTGAATGAGATAGAGACTGATCTCGATGTACGATCTCGACACTACTCACTAAAAGCTCTAAGCTCGTATATGGGGACCCACGATCCCGAATGTCGGACCTGAAATCTCGGCTTCCTATGCTCATAACCTTGACGTCCGACCTCGGGGCCACAGTAGCCTCGTGCCCCTATTGGATCCTCGATGTCCCGACTGGACACCCCAGACACTCGTACCCTGGTCTTGTCCCTCAATATTCGAGACCCCGATGCCCAGATCCCACGAACCCCGCGCTCGACGCCCTAACCCGACCCCATGAGCTTTGTTCTTGGGACCTTGGCCTGGACCCAAGATCTTGACCCTGGAAACCGAGACTTCATTCACGGAGTCCCAGGCCCAAAACTGCACATTTCTTCTCTAAAGATTTGAGATAACTCAACGTAAAGTAACGCAGAATTCAAAGAAAAAGCAAGAAATTTCAGAGCAGGATTGGGGGGAATTGCCTCACTCATGCGACCTAGAAATCATACTTCCAGTCTCTATGAATTATGAACCCACGCTGTTTGACTTTTGTAGTGCACCGAAGTTAACGAAACTTGTAAAAAAACGATTAAAAAAAGGGGGTAAGCATGGATCGACTTTTACTCATTACTTCTTATTTAATTTAAATCATGTAATTTACGGACTTCAATTTTTATTTTTATTTTAAATATGAAAATCATGAAATCTTACGTTAATGTAAACGAGTCCTTAACCATGGAAGTAGGTTGTAATGGTGATGGATAGGTGAAATAATTTCGATTTATTCACTCATCCCTTCTCTTTGTAGGGAGTCAATGGATGGCATCGAGCTGACTCGGGCTTTCAAGTTATTCCTAAACGAGTGCATAGACCTGCCTATCAACGCCAAAATAAATGCGATTTTCCGGACTAGACGAGCCTGGCTCAGGCTCAACCCGGTTAGGGCAGTCCTTACAGTCAAAATGCCCTTGTCCAAAACTTGGTCCACCAACAGTCGTGGCGTGGCCAGTTCTATGCAAACCGGTAGTCTATCGGGCACGTAATCGGTCTACTTTTGCTCATGATGACTTCTACTTTGGTAATTACTGCATCTCTTAGAGATTGACCTTCATATGATATTCAAAATGCTCGAAACTGTTTAAAACATATAAATGTCGACATGCGGAATCAGATAATATTTCATTATTCCCCGAAACTTAGTAGGACATCAACGTCATGGACGATATCAATTCAGGGAGTAGAATAAAGTTTGTTAAACAGCTCGCAAGCCCTTGAATTCTTTTGTACTTACAACGTCATGGACAACCACTTTCAATCCTTCGAGAACGGGGTTGGATATGCTGATAACGGGGATGGTGGCAAAAGTAATTTAATTCAACTGCGGTAAAGATTGATCGTAAACCGTCCATTTCATCGAGTAAATGCGCAACGCTTGGGGAAGATGATCGACTTCCTATAAGATGGTCGAGATACATGATCCACGGGCAGCTGCAAGAATAGATCAACACACGAATCACGGAGAAGGTCCAAGAACCACGATGTCATGTGAAGTGAACCGCCTAGGCCTAGTCCCCGGAAGTTCAAGAATAGAATGAAGTCGGATCAGTCTTATTTTCTTGTTCCATTTCAATTTTCCCTGTCCTTTTGGCGGTGAGAGTCTCTCTTCCCCTGAATCTACAGTGGTGGGCGCTACTGATTACATATGATGAAGCTAATTCTTTCTGCGAATCACTTTTCTTGCTCAATAATTGTTCTTCTGCACTGCATTCATCAAATACTAGGGAAAGAATTGTAAAGCGCAGACAAACAACTGGAATTAGGAAAACCATATAAAAAGGAGAAATTTTCAATTTATATGAATGAGCAGGGACAAGTGGTCTCCCTATGTGCCAACCGCATAATCATTCCAGATACGCACTTTTGGAAGAAATCCAGCAATGCTTAAACTTCAAGCTCTCTGCATGCCTTGTCCACCATTATGTAAACTTAAGCACATCCATAATTATCATCCTTTATGTCCCAATGGCCCCAAGTCCCACGCTCCATTGCTAAGCGTTGTCAACAAGAAAAAAATTGCATCGTTCTCTATGTAGCTCTCCCTCCCTCTCGCTCTCTCGATCAGTCAGTAACCGTGCTGCGAAGTCAGGCCCTTTCTGAATCCAGGTTTCTTCGCATTTGAAAGTCTCTTCTGAAAATGGAAGATGTGGCGATCAAGCTCTCTTTCCACCTTGAATCTCAACCTGTTCCTTCAATCACTTCCCAGGAAAACCAGTCACAAGTCCCTAGCACTGCCTCTTCTCTGTATATTCTAACCATTGCAGCTCTGAGCATTGCTGTTACGGCTTTTCTACTGGTCAGCTACTGCTTTATCCTCATCAAGTGCTGCCCAAGCCAGCGCCAACTCCGTCTCTTGAGACGTTTCTCTCTCCTACAGCATCAACAAGAAGAAGATGAAGACTCGTTCATCGCGCTCTCCCCAGCAACATGGAATCAAGCAGGACTTGATCGTACGATAATTCGAGAGATCCCGGCTTTTCCATTTCGAAGCATAGAAGCAAAGCGGAGAAGCTTCTGTGGCTGCACAGTTTGTTTGAACGAGTTTCAGGAACAGGATCTGCTCAGAGTTCTCCCCACTTGCAGCCACGCTTTCCATTCCGATTGTATCGACATGTGGCTTCAGAGCAATTCTAGATGTCCGCTCTGCAGGACAAACATTTCAGGCACGGCTCAGTGTCCTAACGACCACCTCATGGCGCCGAGCTCTTCTCCTCAGGGTTCACAATTGTTTTCTGACATGGGAGACGAAGAAGATTACGTGGTAATCGAACTGAGGAGTGATGAAGTAGTGTCATCTGAAAGGCAAGAGAGGAGTGGATTGATGCCGGTGCAATCTCAGCACAACCAAAGGAAGTTGGAAGTGGAACTCGGCAGCTTAAAGAAGAAGAAGTGCCACCGTGGTTCGGTTAAGGCGCATGAAGACATTGATGTAAGAGATCAAGACCAGTTGATCGTCCAACCCATCAGGAGATCTTTCTCACTGGACTCCGCGAAAGACAGAAATCTTTTCTTGGCCATCCAGGCGACTATTATGAATAAAGGCCGTCGTGACGAAAATGCAAAGGAAGAATGCAGTAGCAGATCTCGGAGATGACTCTTTTCCTTCAGTTTTTGTGTGCATCACGCTTCGTGTCGAAAGTAGACATACAGAACCCTAAGTGCATGCTTTACATAGGTCGATCAAGTCGAATGAATGCGAGGGTGACTTCGTTTAGATGAAGATGAATGGCCTTTCTAGGGTTGGACAAGGATTTTTTCCTTATTTTTATTACGGAAGTGATGGAACTGAAGATTACAGCTATGAATCTGTTGCATATGCATTATGAATGAGAAAAATGGCTTGCTATGAATTTCATTCGGTTCAAATCTCGAGAGGAAAGGTACGGCAGAGTAGAAAATAAACAGTCAATAGCTAAGCAATGAGTACAACATAAAGTGATCACATTCGGGACACCATCCTTAAAAATGATTGCCGACTTCTTTTTGTCCTCGACCAGTTGCATTGATGCCATTGAGAAAGTATCATTCTGGTCGGGCACCATTCGACAACTTAACCTCTTTTCACTCTCTCACAGAAAAATGTATGAGTAGGAAGTTTTCATGAACCCTCTCATTTTACCCTCTAAAAAATGCATGAACTTCCGGAAATGGGGACATATTACAGTCATGCATTCTCTTCCAGAACGTTGCATGAGCTATTGTTGACAGCTTTACTGAAGGAGTTCAACAGTTAGAGCCAATAAGTACACTAACAGAAGGGCAAAAAAGAAATCAAAATTTATGGTGGATGACCAAAACGAATGTAGGATCTGAATGTGCCGAGGGCACCGGTTAGAATAGCCAAGGAAAATTTTAACGTTCGAAGCACTGACTTTCTATTTTATATGAAGCCGATGCCATCAAGTATACTTTAGAAAGTACCCATAGGACTACTGCTAAAATGACTGGCGTGCAAAAAGTACGACATAGAAATTGATTAAAAGCAATCAAGGGCAACCGTGGAAAGAGCAGCACCTGTTCAGCATGCCACTAATAAAGGCGTTCAAAAAGAAAGCTTCCACTTTCCAGTCTTCCAAACTAGGCTTATATGTACCAGCAGATCCAAGTATCACTGTACCTTTAACCTTAATCATAACGAGAGAGTCCCATACAATACAACATCAGAGGAAGAACGCTGTGCCCATGACTTCTATTTCTCAATTTTTAATACTCATTAATGAATTAATATGCAGTTGGGCAGAAAAGAATAACAAATCAAGAAAACCTGATCTTGCTTAAAAGCATACAGAATCCCTTCTCATTTATCTTTAACATCGTAGAGTTCAAGACCCGGCAAGAACTAAAAGACTTCACCACTTGCCTTGCTGCATGCCTCGACTAATTACATGGGCAGCTACAAACTCTGCCGAGGAACTATCAAAGGCAGTGCTTTGTAAATGCGCAAAACGGCCTTTAACATGACGAAGCTAATCTGAATGTAGCAGTAATTACCAAGTGACCCTGGTCATCAAGAAGATTAGTTTGTTTGAGACCTGGAAGGATCGATCTGAGGCAAGGGCAAGGGCTTTCTACTAAGCTCATCTGACAGTGCACCGTGGGCCTTTTTCTTCAATTGTTCCAGATGATTCCGGGCCTCTCTGAGTTCATCTTCTGCACTCGCTCCATGGTTTTCCCAAGCATCAACGACTTGCTGCTGAAACTCAATCGCGAGTGCATAGCTGCATCACCAAGGAATGGAAACATGTTTTATCGTCAAGTTCACCAAGGAATGGAAACATGATTTCTTATTAACTTGACTAGACACAGTAAACCAATAAAAGTATGTTTTTTGTCAGATTAGCATGGACCAAAAAGCATTATATATTTATTACTCGATCAGCTATTGAACTTGGAAAAATTAGCATTTGATGGGTGCAATAATAGAGTGTCATCAAATAGGTACCATCTAAACAAGATCAATCCATTCAATAGACTCATGATGCACCAATTTTATATTTGACAAGTAAGACACATCTTTTTACTAGAAAAGGTGCCGAAATATGACTTATTGAACCATAAGGTTCTGCTATCTCACAGTTTGGTAGGCTTGGGATGTTACAAGCAGAAAAATTAATTTATCCCTTCCATTTGCAGATCTAAAAGATCATGAAAGGCTCATGGACCTGGGCTACTTGCAACCAAGCAATTTGCTACAAGGTTGAATAGAAACTTCAATAAAGTTAAAATATTTCCCAATTGAGTAAAAACCCACTTCTCATTAATTTCACTATAAAATAAAAACACTCAAGACCTAAATAGCAGCTAAATTCAAACGAAATTATTTGGGGGAAAATTCTCAAAGAGAATCAAGTCAACAATTATGTGCATGTCACCACAATCCAAAAATATTATCGAGCAAAGGAGCACAAGAAAAAGGGTCTGGTTAATAAGTGCCCCTAGGGCACTAGTTAATCTAAAGGTGGAAATTTCAATTTCTTAGACACCTTGAAAATGAAGAAGCATACTTCTTAAGAAAGTTGCTTCAAAGTAATAAATTTTAAATTCTCGAAGCATATTTAATAAGGCTTAACAAGTGCCCAAAAGACACTATTTAACATGTCTCTCCCAACCCCCCAACAAAAACCTTCCCTCCCCAAAAAAAAAAAAAAAGAGAGAGTGAGAAGAAACAAAATGTGAACCACAACAAACAAAATATTAGTGACTGTAAGTATCAAATAGACTGGAAAGGCACTTTACCAAAAAAAAATAGACTGGAAAGGCACAAGATAAGATTCGGAATAAGAACTATTTTTGCACGCAAAGTAACAAGTGTCACAGTATCTCTTATTGTACACAGAAATTTAATGCCCATAGACTCTCACATGTTACTCTCCGAATGGGCTCAAATAAAGCATTATACCCTGTATAATTGTTTCCAAGTGAAGTAACAAATTTTATGTCACAATTTACTTTAAGGCTTCCAAGTATGCAAAGAATGCCAAGTTATTGATGAGAGCAGATGAAAAATGTTATCACATTCTAGATGCCGTATCACAGCAATAAGTCTGAAAGTGACAGGGGAATTTAGGATTTTAAAGAAATATCATAGAAAATGCTAGCTACCAAACGGAGTTCTTCAACGTGCAGAAGAGCAATATGGATATAGCCAGCTGTTTGGAATTAGCAATTCTTCAATCCCTCAAACAGTGGCTAGCTGAGATGCAGTTCTCACCATAAATTGATCTCAAGCATAACAAGGTATAGAAAAGAAAATGCGAAAGCCTTAGGACATCTAAAACAACTTTTTACAATCTATTGTCCAGAATATAAAATTTCAGAACAAAGCCCTCTAGCAATAAAGACCTATGAGGTAGCAGGGAAAATGGAAGGGAGAGGGATTTATTACTTCTGTATGGCCTTCAGATACCCTCATGTTGGAGGCTATTTCATTCAAAAATAAATGTAGAAAAGAGAAGTTATGGTGAGTGTAAGATGCACCATCACACAGGCTCTCCATAAGTTAATGTTTTAGTTAAGCAGCCACATTATTCAATCTAATGTGAAATGCCACAAGTTAGTCTCTAGACTTATCTTACTGCTTTTGCAGCAACTTCGCCACCTGACAAGTCAAGCAAAACACCAATCTAAGGAAAGAAACAAAAAACTAAGCAGTTCTTTTCTTACCTTCCCATGGCACCGTATGCTTTTGAAAGGTTCTGACAGGCTTCAATTGAATCGGCATGATGTGGACCAAGGGCAACATCCATAATGTCCTTTGCAACAGCAAACATCTGTGCAGCTGATTGTGGTCTATCTAGCTCCAAATATGCGGCTCCCAGATTGTTATAAATATAACCCACTCCAAAATGTTTTGAACCAAAGCTTCCTTCTAACCTTTCTGCTGCACTCTCCAAGTAAGGAATTGCCTGTTGTACTTTCCCTGTCAGCAACAGCAACCATCCTATCCTTGCAGAAACACTTCCCTCGGAATGTTGCTCCTGCGGAAGTTTCTCCAGCAAAGCGAGAGCTCTCTTTAGTAATGAGATTGCCGTTTCAAATTCGTTCATGGTCTCATACTGCATAGATATTTCGGAGTATGCTTCTGCAACTTCTATTGGAGACACTGCCTCTTTCTTACCAAGAATCCCACAAGCAAGCTCCAAGCACCTCTTCGCATCTGCAAACTTCTGTTGGTCACCCAGTGCTTTCCCCATTGATATGAACACCAAAGCCCTAGTCTGACTATCTTTTTCTGTCTTTTGGACGGCATCCCTCAGAGTATTAATAGCTTGATCGGTCTTTCCCAGTGCAATCTGCATATTCGCAGCATCAATCTCAGCACGGAGCAAATCAGAATTGAGGCCCCACTTCTTCAAAACCTTCTGCGAAAGCTCATTCTGCTCCAGTGCCTTGTCATGCTGTTCCAACCCACTATATATCACACCAAGAAGTCTCCTATCGTGCGCAACCTCCACCGAATGATTACCTAGATGATTTGTGTGTATCTCAAGAGCCTTCAAACCAAATGGCAGAGCCTCTTTAAAGTTGAGAACAGCAACATAAGCTTCCGCAACGTCCCGATTTGCTTTACCCAACTCCACACTATCCTCCTCAAAAGTCGCCTCCTTAATCTCCAGACACTTCCTAAGGTCCCTAATAGCTTCCTCTCTCCTTCCCATCGCCGTCTTCACGTTCGCCAACTCAAGAAGCACCGCGTGCTGCACGGGTCTAATGTCCTCCACTCCAGACCCCTCTTCCCCCAGCGTAGCCAACATCCTGTTAGATCTATTCAAGTACCCCAAACTATCACTAAACCTCTTCAACATGTAATTAGCAGAACCCATCAGCTGCAGAGCCATGGCAACAAGCAAACTGGGCTTACCATCCCCATCCAACGCCTTCAGAGCCCTGTCCGCGAAATGCAGAATCTTGTTGGGGTCCCCGCCTTCCTGATCGAGCTTGAGGCCGATCTTGAGAGACGCCAAGGCGAGCTCCTTCTCGTCGAAGGAGGACTCCATCTTCTTGAACGCGCCCATCATCTCGTCCAGCGTGCCCGCGGCCTCGAATGCCTCATCAAGCTGCGACCTTTCTCGGATTTTCCGCTGCCGCGAGGGGATTTGAGGGGGTTTCTCGACGAGGGTATCGAGGTTTCTCGACGCGGGGGCCAAGAACTTGTGCGGCTTGAGTAGTAGTAACCCGTGGGGGGACTTGGAGACGAAGCTTCTGGAGGGGACTGGCGAGATGGGTTTGGGGCTTTGGCGTCTGCACTGCGCGAGGAGGTATGCGGAAGCTCTTCTCATGGCGAATGGATTCTAGTGATCTCGCTGGGAGATGGCTTGAGTTTTCTGTATTGGCAGCGACGGAGCTTTGCATAAACCCTTGCAGAACCCTCAGACGGCCAGGATTTTTGCCAGGAAAACGAAAGGGAAAATGGGAAAAAGGTTGCCTGGTTCTTTATTTATTTATTTTTGTCGGTCTATTTCTACTCTTAAAATTAAATTGTCTCCCAGTCCAACTCCCTCCGCCTTTCATGGAAAATCCTTTGAAACGACGGCGTTTGCGCTTGTTCTTGTTGATTCCTTTCGGTGCTCGCATCATTTCGTGCTCGGTCTAAATGAAATAAAATAGAGGAAATGTTTTGCTTATATAAGTAAATCAAAGGGGTTTGGTCAGGAAAGTACCAATTTTCATGTTGGTATGACCTATGCCAGTGGAAAAAAAAAAGAAAGAGAAAATTTTAAAAAATATTAAAAATTCATATAAGCAAATGTTGACATCAGTGCCAATCGTGTCATATAGTTAGATTTGTGTCCATATTAGCAATTTTATAGACTCAATTAATACCAATGTGAAAATAATTATGACTAAATTAATCAAATTAAAAGATTTATGACTTAATTGGTATCGATTTTATAGGTTTGAATTTACTTTTGTATTTTTTTTACATCGGTTCATGGAGAGAGTAAAATCGAAAAACCTCTAATTATATCATGATGACCAATTTTTTCTTATCAAAATATTTACCTTTTAGACAAATTGATGGACGTACAAATAAAATGAAAGAGTGACAAAATATTTGTGCATCTCTTGCAGTCCCTCGAAACTCCTCTTTGTAGGAAATGGTGCTGGCGTTTCCATGGGGTTCTCCCATGGTTTGCTTTGTCCATTGATCTAATCTAAATCCAATCATCAAACAATGACCAATTTTTAGAAATTTCCAATAGACTCAGAGGATGAATCCTTTTTTATTCTATTCTCGAAAATAATTTCTAAAAATCTAAAAACATTCGGTAATTACCCAAAATTTTTATTTTCGAAATAAAATTACGTTAGGTACCATTCTCAGAATTTCTAATCCAAAATATTTTATTTTAATTGCGCCAAACAAGAGGAAAAAAAGAATTAGCTAACGCAATTCTGAGAATTATATTAGAAATTAAAATTATTAAGAAAAAGCTGATTGCGCCAAACAAGAGGAAACCCTAAGAATTTGACGGAGCGATGTGACGTCAAATGTCGTTGACAGACGTTTCTATGTCATGAAATTCTAAACTCCGTCAGCGTTCATCTTGACAGACAACCGTCGCAAGCATAACCTAGAAATCTACGGTTGAAGGCCTTCATCGACGATAGTTGATTACTTATCGAGGGAGAACCTGACATGAATTTGTGCAAAGATGCTGCTGCAGTATTTACATCATTCGAAATGCATACAGCCCTTTGGTGTACAAAAAAGAAATGGTGTGAACCCTGTGAACTATTATGTACACAAAAACCTATTGCTGGTTCCATGGTGTGGTTTGGCCTGAATATTAAGTACAGAGAATCTTTCTCTAGGACCAACCATCTTTTGCCGGATTTAAGAGGAGCAGTAGCACCATGTCGATCTTGTGTTCCATCTGAGTGCGATAAAATGATGATTGGACACCGTTGCTGCCCCAAAAGATATGGCCCTTACGCTCAAGCGAGGCATTGGCTTCCTTGGCATCATTATAGTAAGTCGTATGCAACGATCTAGTCTCGTGAAGACGACTGCATAAGCTCAAACCACTGCATAACCACGAGTTGTCGATAGTCAGGATCGCAGATGACAAACATCCATTAAACATCAAGGGTCAATAGGAAATTACCTGTCTCAATAAATCGGCGAGAGTTCTGGGCAGCGCCTCAATGTTCCGCAGAAGAATGTAGTATGGGAAAGGAAAAGAATCCAGATATTTAGAAAATTTGATATTCCCACCCTGGAAGGTTGCTTCCTATATAAGAGAAGAAAGTTCAGAAACAAGAGGTTGTATTAGAGTGGGGTTAGTTCTTGAGAGACGTGGTTATGCAAAAACTCAAGATTTACCATGAGATCCATGATTGATTCCTCCGGACTATCGAGAAGGAGAAAAGCCACCAAACGCTTGCTATTCAGGAAATCCCTGACACGGCGCTTTAAGCTCTCCTGTAAGAAAAATTCAGAAGCTTATTAAGCAACCATTGGAGAAGCTCTGGAAGACGTCAGGCTTCGCTTTTGGTTCATCGACATGGTATTTACCTTCTCATGGAAGCGCCCGTCAGCAATGATCAGCACTAGCTGCTGCAAGGGGTTCTGTCCAGAAGGAAGACGGGCTTTGGCAACAGCAACATCCAGCATCTTGTTTAAATTCTTCAACAGGTCAACAACTGGTTCGTCGACAATTGTGTTCTCTTGCTTGAACGTCAAACTGGAGATCATCTGCTCAAGGTAAAAGGATGGCAAATGCCGGTCAATGCAATGTGAAATAAGAGAGTTGAGAACCGAAGCTTGTGCAGCACACGGTTATGGCATGTGCCTGTATGCACTTAAAATAAGCTTTCTTTCTCTTTCAGACAAATAATAAGCAAAGAAGTTCCACATAGCAAAACCAACCTTGATTCCAGCCTCCCTTGTGAAAGGCAGATCAAAATCATGCAGCAATCTTATGTTTCCCTTTTTTCCAAAACTCGCAACAGCCAGATTACCCATTTCGAGTTGCGATAGAGCACGGCACACTGTCACCAAAGCTTCCACAGCTACATCTCCACAACCACTCTCTGACATGCTACGAGAATCATCAATAGCTATCACGACTTGGTAATCACGTTTGTCCGGTCGCGTCCTCCTCAGCCATATTTTGTCCTTTCGGTAATGACTTGCTATGTATGGAATAACCTGATTTACAATCACGCAAATGGAATAAGAGGAAAGATTGCAAATCTGATTATTTTAGTTTGCAACGAACTATTCACAAATAGAATTTACCTTCTTCATGTTTATCCTTTTGCCAGTTTTATAGTCTCCTTGGAGCTTACTAGCTAAAGTGGGTTCCATCACTAGACGCAGTTGTTCAGCCAACTCCTGAGACAGTCTCGTAGTACGCAATTCATATCTCCTCCAAAGAGAGGCATTATCTCTTGCATCACTGGAAATATCTTTGGAATCTGGGCCATTTTGCGGATTGTCAACACCAATAGACATTTCACTGAGCTGAAGAATGTCATCACTCGTAGATACTTTGTTGATACGAACCAAGCTCTCAGACAAATTCCCAGGATTACTTTCACGAGGATCCTGGCCATGAGGAGATCCTTCATTAGGCAACTTGTCCATGTCAGAGACCAATGAGGGCTCCTCAAATTTTTTCCTCCCGACTGAAGTAACATCATGTCTAGGCTCTTCTGAACTCTGCATCTCAGCTTCCATCTCAGCAACTTCATCGGTACGGTCTACCACTGAATTCTTTTCATTGACCATGTCGCCATCAATTTGGTGCTCAATCTGTTCAGCAGTTGCAGGTCCCAAAGCTTGCGCTGTCCCCTTCTCACCCTCAGAAACAAAAGCATACTCATCTGCATTTCCATCCTCCATCTCATCCTGTGCCTCCTCTTTGTCTTCTTGAATATCAACAGGAATTTTGGCTCTCTCTTTCCAACCTTCAAGTGCATCCCCTATGCTGCGATACGGATTTGGCTGTGGTCTTTGAAGAGGTGATGGTTCATCCAAAGGTAGCTGGTGTTTCAGTTGATCATCGCTTAATCTACCACCATCTGATGAATCAGCAACCACAATTTCAGGTTCAATACCAGAAGGTGAGTTTCTGCCAGGAGCTACTTCATTTTGAGTATTGCTGCTATTGGACCAGTTCATTTCTGGCCTTTCATTCACTGAATCAGATGCTCCTAAGTCATGCCTCAGTTGTACTCCTGAATCTGCCATAGGTACGTAATCATCATCATTCCTGGAACTTTCTTTACCTGGAAAGTCTTTCTCTGCTGTTAAATCCATTGCTTGAGTATCTCCAGAGTCAGCATCTCCATCCTTTCGAGAAGTTTCAGTTGCTTCCTCAATTTCTGCCTCCTCCAGACTTTCATCCACAGCATCGGTTTTCTCTTGCTGATATTCGTTCTCCACTGGTTCATCTTGCTCTTCTTCACCTGCTTCTTCCATAGCATCAATATCCTTTACTTCATCATCAATCTGCATGCCCTCTTCAGAAGTTTGATTCAACTCATTGACCTCCAATCCAGAAGAATCCATATCCGCTTTTTCGTCATCCATATTTGTGTCCATATCCTCCACATCAGCAGCATCGTTTGTTTCATCGGCATTATTACTGTGATCTTCATCCTGCACCGTTGCACCTTCTTCCTTTGCTCTGAGTTCCCTTTGGTTCTCATCTCTATCTCTGACTGAAGGTCCAGATTCATACTTCTCATTACCCTTTTCTGGGCTGTTATCATCATCCTTGTTCCAAAGTCTCTCATCAACAACCTCACTGTCATCCCCATTTTTTCCCATTGCAGATTCAAGTTCCTCACCATCGCTGTTATCATTTTCGTCCTCTGTGGAATCCTGACTCAAGCTAAACGTATCAGCTGCAAAATCCTGCTCCATTTCAATCCCTTTCTCATTCTTGTTTGGGACTTCTGCGGAGGCATTTTGTTCTTCTCCTGGCTGTGAGAATAAAAACAAAAAAGGTGTTAAATAATACAAATTGATACAAGGCATTAAGGGGGGTGGTCAAGGGCTGTATCTTTTACCTTTGCAGAATCTCCAAGAAGCTGATCCTCATCAATTATTTGATCACTCACATCATTGATTCCTTCCCCCTCACCCATACCCGTTCCTCTATCATTCTGAGATGTGGCATCGCCACTCTCATCCACCTGATCTTCGGGAGATGTGCCAAATCCTCTTGAGTATAACAGAGCTAGATCTTTAGCAAGTGTATAAGTCATCAAAGAAATCTGTAAGCAAGTCAGATAGGTTACCTTCGGAATAGATGGAAAGACTACTCTATATAGTAGCAGTTATCATCAAGTGGAACCATAAATCTGCAACTAAACAAAACTTACTGTTCTGTTCACAATCAAAAGATCTCTCAGAAGAGCATTCCCGAAATCCAAAAGTAAGTTCAACATTGTGCGCAATTTGTTAAAGTACAACCCAATTTGCAAAGACAGCCCCGCATTCTCTTGACCAGGGAAATTAATTAATTTTTCCTGTAAATTCAGAAGATGAGAATGAGTTATGGTCTCCTCAAGTAATTTTTTACAAAGAGGAAATACAGTGTCCACATACCGCCAGACAAATTGCTCTAGAAGTTTTGTCACATAATGGCCCTATGTTTAAATCTGTTGCATAAGCTTTGAACAGAGTTTTCCATGAGGTGATATTCTGCTGTGATTCTTTAGAAAGATCACAACCATCACAGACCGAGGTAAGTTTGTGCAACACGTGCATAACATGTTCGTTTGCCACTGTTAAGGCCCCATGAAATTCTGCTTCGAGCTCAGAGTAGAGTGAAGATGTCGACTCCATTCTTGCTCCTAAGGAAAATCTGAACTGTTCCTGCATCTGTTTCCCCTGATAAAAAAAAAGTACATTGCCATTGTAAAAATTCTGCAGTCCTAGAAATAGTTCAAAATTTATTACCAATCCATGGAGGACGGTATCCATGTCAATCTATAAATTAGTGACGGAATTGGTCAAACTCAAATGAATATAAAAAAAAGCACCACGGTGTATACACCCTTTCCTTTAGAATCCAAAGAAGGCAAGCGGATTAACATAGAGAAGGCTCTTCAACATTTGCTTATCTCAAAGTTCCGCAAATAGAAAACAAGCCGATCCACCCAAAGGGCTCTTAAAAACACGTTCTACACAATTCAAGCTTATCTGAATATCAGTCTGATGTATCTTGAAATCATTAGCATATCACAGTTTACCCCAACTTTTATGCTGTAGATGAATAGTCGATCACTTCACATATTCCATCGAAAAATCAATCATGGTGCAGACCGCCAACATATTATGAAGACAACAATCATTTCATTCATCCACATTTTCATCACAATACGTCAAGAATTATCCCATTTGTCATTGGAGTTACTTATTTTAAATTCATCTCTGTAGTTTACTTCTAAATTTGGTACTTAAATATACATTACACATCACAAGTCAACTCCAATCATAGGCCATACATACATTACAATCAAGCCAACTGGCTTAATTTCCAACACTTTATTATAGTCAGTCAGGATGCGGTCCTGCTATTTTGACAGGTCTAGATGATGACAAAACCAAAGCTCTGATACAAGTGGCATTTCCTTCTCCATTTTCTCAAAGTTACATTCATCATTATATCTTACAAAGTCAGGCATAGAATATGCTCAAAATATTAATATAGAGTATATATGCTTAAGCAAGGAAAGAAATAAAAACGTATATATTATTAAGAAGTCTAGAAAAGCAGAAATACCTGCTTGAGTATGTAATCCAAATAACCAAGCAATATGAACCTGACAGAGCTTCCATCACAACTTTGATTGCGAAATGAAATGAGATGCTCCTCAAACTCCTTTAGCACCTCAAAATTCTGGAATACCAGCCTTTCCTCATCGGTTGAAATTACAAGAGCATCCAAGGATCCACTAACTATGTTTAAGGCTCCATCACGACTGAGAAGATTATAATCCAATGCTTCCTGTAATTAAGTTCACGTGAATCTCCAGACTAGAATAGCTACAGTTCTAATATAAAAAGTATTGAGCACATTGAAAGAAAAAAGAGCACCTTTGATTTGTGGATGACCGGAATGAACCTCTCAAGAAAGGTTTGAATTTCATTTGCAGCTGCACGAACACTTTGACAGTCATTCAGATGAGTGTTCTGCACCTCTTTTAGCAACAGCAAACCATCATGTAACATGGCCCACAAGCTGTCAAATAGTTGCTGCACATACAAAAGAGATGCGTTAGACCTCATTTCTAATATGTCAGCATCGAGCAATGATATAGATTGAAAGACACAGCCAACCTTTTGTCGCCACAAGCATTCCAATGTGGCATGCTGATTCCTAGCAATGGTGCACTCCAGAGATGAATCGGAATATACATGTTCAAGAGTAGATACACATCTATGCAAGCACTTCAAATGATGAGCTAAATCATACATCGCATCCCGCTGCTCTTCCTGAATGACTATTAGATGGGACACAAAAGAGAACGATCGAGTGACCTACAAAAGGTGAACGGATGTATTATATGAGAGGTAGTTTGACTTGTAGAAGATGCCTTAACAACAAACAGGACCAAATTGACAGCAAGGACAAGCTAAGCAAACTATCAAGGTCTGCCAAATAGTTAACCATTGTGCTCATGGGTAGCTGTGGTCATGAGATAATTGGTTTACCCTTTTATCTTTCTTATAGGGCATATAACTTAATATGATATTTGTGAAGATAAGCAAAAGAAATTTCATTAGGTGGTCACAAAACTGATCACAACATGTTTTAACTGGACTATTTTGTACTTGTTCCAATGAAGGTGGTGCCCAGCACAGGTGAGGTGCAGTCTTCCATTTCCTGTCTTTACCTACCTGATCAAGAGTGAAATCTTTGTGGAAGTTCCATCGAATATGCTGTAGAAGCTGCATTGATGCAATGCTCTTGAAGTAGTATTCGTTGGCTATCCGCCATTCACTTTCCAACATGTCAATTGGAATGCCTTGAGAATCAACAGGAGAAGAAACATCCACAACCCTTGATGACAGTCTACAACATGTTGACAGCAGATGCCCCATTATATGTGACGACCGATGCAACCAGCCAGAGTCAAGTTGATCCTGTTTATCATATGACAATCTGTCAACAATCGAGACTAAAAGAATAGGAAAGAGGGGGAAAAAAAGAACATGAACTTTCGGTCATTAGAACCTCCATCAATGTTGACATGTGCCTTGATAAGCCCGAGCTTTCTAAATACTTTAGGAGATCAGCCATAGCCCTTCTCTTTCGTATATTTTTAGTCACATCTTTCCACAGATTGCCACAATCCAATACAGCCCTAGACACATTTTCAAGAGTTGACCAAAGTTCCTTCCATTCTTCCTCAAATAAAACCGTCCAAGTAGCTGAACACTTCCTGATATAGTTAGCCTCTGCACAAGTTATAAAGACTCAGATCCCAGATATGTCACAACAACAGAATTGAAGAACTCCTACAATATGAACCAAAAGTAACCTTCAGAATGCTTAAAGAGTGACAACAGCTTGACAGATTCAGGAATCATCCCAGTGTTCAAAGTCTCTGAAACATCACATACTTTCATCCTCCAATTTGTGTACCAGACAAATCTACATGAGAAATTAACGAATCAGTATTCATATGAGGTTGTTGAGCTTATGAAGCACTTGAGATTGCAGGCACAGACCACCCGAGAAGAGAAAGCTAATATAACAAGTTTAGCCAACATGGTGAATGATAAGTATGCTCATGCAACGCAGACTGCCTCTGCCAAACATAGAATACTACATGGAACTGGTTCTTTTAGATTAAATTTGTATTCTTCAGGTAAAGTGGAGAAAAATAGTCTAACCGGTCTTTGTTGTCAACAGCTGTCAGATCAAAAGCAGCGTTCAGCATCCCTTTGTTGTCATCTGGAAAAACATGTAAAAATTTTGGAGAACGAAGAGACTGAGCATCTATTCCACTTTGTGCTGTTTTTTGGTTCAGAATGGATTTCACAGATTGCTGCAGTACATCCTGGAACATACATAAAATCGAAATCCAGGTGTTAGTCAGTTAATCACGATGTTTTTGGCCTGGAACATATATAAAATGGAAATCCAGAGGTTAGGGATTTAATCACAATGGTTTTGGAAAGTCCTTGCATCCAAGATATTGACAGATAAGATTTTACTCTTCTCATGCTTCCCCCCAATGACAGACTAAATCTAGGTAACATGATATAAAAAGAAAAACTATCCGAATACTCGAATCTGGATGTTTGAGATGCTCTAAGAAAAAGATAAATGATTCAAAATGAAATCCATTTGAAAAACTGCCAGAGAAGCACTGTGAAACACATTCCACGTACACTGTACTTTTGCACAAGCTTCCTGAACCTGTGCCTCATCCTTTTTGAAGTCTCAATCGACAAGCAGCTCTCAACACGCTCTTCCCACTTATAAAGTTTCATAAGTTCTTTAATTTCCATCTCAATACTTCTTCTACTAGCCTCCATATACTCCAGTATTCTGCAAATCTTGTCAGCATAAGCAACTAGCAAACCTCCAAAAATAAAGATCATGCAGTGGAATACAAGCAAGCATCTGAGAACTCACATTGGCAGAAATTGCATGTTAAGTCCAAATAAATTGTAGAGAACTTTTAGATTTTCCTTGTGACGAGAACTGCAAATCAATAGAAAAGAAACTACATTATGTGCCAAAACAATAGGAGATAAATAACACCAGCATAATTGCATATGCCAACAAGATTAAAGATGGCCTTTGGACTAGGGAGATGAGGTAAGATGTAAAGGAAGTAGATGATACAAATAATGCATTTAATTTATGTAAAAAAAAAAAAAAAAAAGTGAAGTACAGGGTAGATTCAGCACTATACCATGCACTGCACATTTATACCTTGCATATATTCCAAGTTGGAGGCCTGTGTTGATTTGAACGTGAAAAGCAAGAATCAACTGGATGCGTCTTCTAAATTCACCTACATTTGATGTCTGAATGAAGTCCTCCAAACTGCATTTTCTAATTTTGTTAGATGCAACCACTCAAGAAACACTAAATTTCTCTAATATACATCCAGGTAATTTGTTTTTTTCGGTACCTTTGTATCGTAGACTCATTGCATGCAGAAACATCAGCAGAATGACTATAAATAACTGTATATAACGGGAACCAGAGCTGCAAAAAAAAATAAAATGGACAAACAATAAGGAAAATGACTCTTTGAGAGAGAAAAAAGATGGTTTGAATTAGTAGCGGGCCAAAAGATTCATTCGCTGCAATGTGGATGCATAGCTTTTCCTAATTTAGTAGGAGAACATGAATGAAAGACCTGCCTCATTAGTTTTTTGTAAGCAAGTTGCCAAAAGTTTCATCTAGCAACAAAAAGATTAACAGTTTAATTTCTTTTTGCACTACAATACTTTACCAAGAGAAACAATACGACTATACCGAGGCCACTGCTAAGATCATTTTACTAGTTTAAAGTTGCAGGATAACCTAAGATAAATAAATTCTCCATTTTCTAAAGAAGTAGAGAAAGGGCCCCATAATCTCAATAAAGAAGAAACTTTAATGAGCAGAGAACTGCAGAACCACAATGACTAGCTACTTACCCTTGTAGATTGGATAAAAAAAAGAAAAAGAAAAAAGAAAGAAACATATTCACAACCTAGCTTGCTATCAAACATCATTCTAATTTTGTAAGCCCCACACAAATAGTTGTTTTGGAATATCTTTCTCACTGAAAGCATAGCTTACCTTGGCTGCATTCATCTCATACTGATTCTGCACCTCATCTAGCAATACTGGCCAACACTCAAATTCCTTCTTTTGCCATGAGGACACCAAACCAACAATAGGCTCCAGTTGATCTAAGAAAACATTTAAGAAGAGGAACCAGAAAATTATATATAAGCAGAATATCAGCCTTTTTAAAAAGGCAGAAGAATATTAATTTATACATTGCCAAAGGACATACCAGATAGAGCCAATCTAGGCATACTATCGTGTAACACATGAGCCCGGTTAAGCAAGAACTGCAATCCTGAAAGAGCCTTTAAATGGAGGAAAAAAATTATTTGTCTTATCCAGAAGGGAAAATACAAAGAAAAGATCGAACCTTAGTGCTATGTCTTGACATAATTATGAATTAACTGGAATAACCTTATCTAGTGAATGCACAGAACAAAATTATTGATGTACTAGCAACCAACAAAAAGTTTAGTCCTTGCAATCTTGTTTTCTGCATCATTTGACCTTCCTATACAGAATGAACTGTGTTCTTATTACCTTAGCCAGGGGAGTATCCACAGGAAGTGCCAACAGCATTCTAATCACATCCAAAATTTTCTGAAGTCCAGGATGATCATCCCACTCGCTCATAAGAGCAAGAATGACTTTTTCCAATGGGAGAAGGAGCTTGACCATCTTATACATATCATGCCTATTTGAATCCTGCATGATGCAACCAGCATGTAATTAGTAATCCATGTAGTCATGCTTTTCAACCATAGTCCAGATTGCAGAGGCAGCAACAATAGCAAAACCTTATAAAAATTATATCCACGGCCAGAGAGAGTGGATGAAATATGACTCAAAGAAAGATTAAGCAAGTGCTCCGGCATAAGACTTGTGTCCAAACTAGCAAGATTGGGACTTCCTAAATCTGAAAGAAGAACAGGTAAACTTTAGTTTCCGGTGTAAAAAAGGAACCAATTATGAGTACTGACCAAAAAAAAATTGCTACCTTTGATCATCCGTGCTCCCAATCTATACGATTCCATGAAGTTTCTCAAAATGTTTTCATCAGACATTTTGAAACTTCCAGGCTGAGAAAAAGAAAGAATCAATTCATACATGGTATGAAAGAATGTCTAATCATTAAAGAAATTGATCCGCTAAAATTTAAGACCAAAACTGAAGTCCAGAGCAAGCACATGAGAGTTTCATAAATTAAAAATCTAATGGTTAAATCAAATAACCTCTAAACCCAAGCACGCTGACACATGACTACATGAATATCAAGACGTAAAAAAGTGGTTTATCTCCCGAACCTTGTGCTACATCCATACATCAGAAGAAAATATTTCTGCCTGAAGCTATATAGGATTTTTTCTGGCTGCAGGGCTTGAAGTTCCTTAAGATTTATGCAGCATCTAATTCTCTATTGATATCAACACAGAAATTAGAATCTTTTTGGAAGATCCTTCTTATCCCTGGAAGTCACTGTATTATTCTCTAGTTATGATTACTCCATCCACTTGCCCCAAACAATCTAAATTTCATCACAGCAAATATATGCCTTCTGTTCTGTCAAGAACAAGTACTGCAAAGTGGAAAGCAAGGCTACTTCCACCACAACATGATCTTCTCAGTAAATTCCAGAAGATTGACTATATCATAGCAAGGCAATAAGGCCACCAAAGGGCGGTAAACAAGCAAAATTATCTCAGTGTAGAAGGATATTTATCATAGCCTCAAATACAATAGAACCTATAATGTCAAAGGAAAATTAACTCACCCCAACAACAAGATCAGTCGACCCAAATAACTGATTGTGGATTTGAACCATGTCATTCAAAACAGGTTCTTGAATGGAACTCCATGCATCATCCACACTTTCAACCTCATTAGCCTGCACATGAAAACAACAAACACTAACGTAAGTGCTCTGATAAAATAAGAATGACAAACAAACATGGAGGCATTACCCTTTCAGTGCTTTCTTCTTCCACAGCCAACTCTTGCCACTCTAGAAAGCTTTCGCTTGCAAATGACTGTCTAAGACTAGATATGTTTACTTCAACAACAGTGTCAATGTCAAATGCTCGAGGTTTAAATTTGAATTGCTGAGAAGAAGATTCTTCTTTTATTTTTGCTTGAACTTTCATGACCATCCAAAGGTTGGCAAATGTTGCAAAGATTTTCTCCATAATCTGAATCAGGAAAACATTGGATGAAGTCTAACCATCAAGTACATGCATGAAGATAACTAAATAGGACTTCAGATGCTCCTCCCAGACAATCAATCAGCGAAACATATACCATGAATGATGAGTAACTCAGAAGTCGTGAATTAGCCACATAATGAGCAATCCGAACAAGAATGTTGTGTTGAACAGAGGCTTTAAGTTGCTGGGCGGATACACCCTACAAGGTAAATCCATGAGTCAGGAGCTCATTACGGACAATTTAACACTAAAAACAATTATAATACTTCACATACCATTTCATCAGCATCAGTGACACATGCAACAGAAACCAACTTCTCGAGCAGTGTTACATCTGCTGATGAAAAAATTGATGGAAAATCTAGTTCATATGATGAGACGTCAAGCAGCCCACTGACGAGTTTAACATCAACAGATTTGTATAAACCACATCTAGGGAATCTCATAAACATGTGAAGAGTTTCCTGCGAAGAAACATTAGATGAGTTCTACCGCGTGTATATACAATAGCACCATCAAGACTATACATGAATTTTTACATACCAAAACTCGCTCCATATTGTCCTCCAGTAGTTTCTTCAGAAAATTTTCCTTTAAGATTGTTGACAAAACCAAAGATAAGCCCAATTTCATCTCGTAGACTGCAACTTGAACTGGCTGAACTATATCAAGATACTCAATGTACTCATGTGACATTCGATCAATAAAGGAGGTAGAAGTTTTCTGAAAAATCAGAGAAACAGGATGCAACCTTTAGAAAGCAAAAGTAAACAGTAAACCAATCGAAAAGACACTCAAGTCAAACCTGCCAGTCACAGGCTTGCTGGATAATCTGAACTGGATCTGTCCCTTCAATATTGCTCATCAAGAGTATCAATGATTTGACTAGAACAGAAAAATCAATTAATTCGCCTCTTAACTTTCTGAATTTCCTAGGATCTGAGCGAAACACAACCTGAGCCAAAAGATTAGCAGTCAAGAAAATAGAAAATCAAAATAAAACAGACTAGCCGATTGGATATATGACAACGAAAATATTAATGCAAGATTGTGAATAAAGAGATGACAAGCCATCTTGCAGAATACAAATGACTCCATGCACAAATTGCAATAGCAAGGCAGCACATATAATTACGAAAGCTGCTCTTATCATAAACAAGTTGATAACAGACCATAGAATCAGTATGTTATCCACATGTTAACAGATAATGTCGACAGAAAGAAAGGAGAAAAACACCCCCCATTACCTTTCTTTGAATCCTGTCACATTCTCTCTTTAGATGCTCTAAAACTTGCAATCTCTGCTTATCATCCTGTCTTGCGGAGAAACTCCCAGCTAAATAATTGCACTCTTCTCGCACCTACAAGTCATTGGAGAGTAGAGCGTTAAAGTATCCTAGCATATGTATATAATAAGACCAGCTTCATGCAGTTATTAAAACCAAGAACAGACAAAGTTATTAAGCAGATTCTCAAGACAGGTACCTCTATTTCAAGTTCAAGCAAAGAAATCTTCTTTGCTAGGAATGACTGCTTACAAGAGTACTTCAGTGCAGGATCCAAATCATCAGAGTTAACCAAGAGGTGATACCGCATGCCACCGATATGTAACCATGCATGTCCAAGGTATTGAATATCTATGACATTGTAAATGACAAGATAAAATCAAATAAAGCAAGCCATAAAGTTCAGTGAAATGGATGTATATGTAGCATTTTTTATATTTCCAAATTGAAGAACTAAAATAACATACAATCACCAGAACGTGAGCAGTGAACATAAAGTTCTCTAAAGGCTGGCTCAATGGAAGTTTGCACCAAGCGTCTCAGTCCTTCATGGCTTGATGACAAAATAAGTGTGCTCAGCAGCTGAATGCTATTTTCCTGTCAACCCAAATGCAGTTGTAACTAAATCATTACAAGTAAAAGCACCAAGATGGAAATGAACCTTCTATACATCATATCTTATATTCACGTATATCAAATTGTAAGAAAATGGTTCCACTGTAAATTTCATTAGAAATTGCAAGTTACATTATGAAGTTGTCGAGTGTACCTTTGCTCCACTATCATGTAATGAAGAAATGATAGACTTGATTGCAGCAAAGTTTTCTGTATGAAAAGACTTCTGGTGGGCAAATATGATCTGGGAGGGGGACAAAATCATCAGTCATGCAAACCATGATGAGAGCATCAATTGATAAATAAAGACCCACCTGGGATAAAAGCACACGAGCAGAAGATAGGAGAAAACTAGGTATATCTGTTACTGGCGCAGTACTTCTCCAGATATTGGATGAAGCAACTCTAACCTTCAGACAGTGCATTGAATACTCCTTGGCAGAAAATGAATGTTGCCTGTTTTTTTTTTTTTTTTTCGTTGGGGGTTGGGGGGGGGGGGGAGGAGATGGAGCAGAGCAGATATTGTTAGAACAACCGTTAATTCTTTTCAAGATACTCATACTAAACAAATAAGACATAAAAACAGTTATCTGATATCTTATTTGAAAACTTTTGGAATTCAGACATAAGAATTCTTTTGTTATGAACTTCTAAGTTACTTGGGAAAAATCAACCATGAATTTAACAAAATATCTGAAACTAGAGATATCATAAACACAACACAGACCCCATATGTCTGAGTGACCGCTTATCACTTCCAAAAACTTTCAACTAAGATTTTCTTCCTACAAACAGCTGAATGAGAAAAATGTTACCTAGTAAAAAAATTTGTATATATGAATACATTTCTTGAGCCATTGAAACAAATCAAGCCTTAGTCAACACCATTTTAGATTTTCAGAAAATCAATATGCGAAGAAACAAGGAAAGTTCACTTACTGCATCTGTACTGTCATTGCTGTTCTCAAAGGCCGCATGATCACATCGGCTAATGGAATATCATAACCATCATGCCTCAAGGATTTCTGCTGCCCAAAGATAACTAGTTAGATAATTGAAGATTTATGGCACAGAGCCAATACTGATTGTTATATTAGGTAAAGAGTAAACTCATGAACCAAAAAGAGACACTTTTACCGTGAAGGATGGAAAGCAAAGACTCCACAGAGATGCGTGCCACATACACCACATTTCAAGAACTATAGCCGCAATTCTCACATCCACTGTGACACAGAAAAATGGAAACATAAATTATATATATAAATGTACATATACATGAGAGCTGATATTATAGAATAAAGATTAAAAAATGATTGAACAAACCTGCATCAATAGACATCCATGAATCCAATGTCCACAGAGCTTTTTGATGTGGAGAAAACATCTGCGGAGGTCTTGATGAGAAGGTTAAAGAAAAGTTCAGAGAAGACTCCAGAAGGTGAGAAACCCTGCTTAGAACCTGGATGCAAGAGATGCAGACAATACACAAATAAATAAATATATAAATAAATAAGAGAATATCCTGACCACAATGAAAATATATCCCAATCCCACCCAAAAAACCAACTCCCTGCTAAAAGAAAAACCTCTATGCTAGAAAACACGAGAATAGCGAAAATGCTTCTTGCACGTGAAAGATCTTTCAGAAAACAGAATTAAATACCAGATTGCCCTAAATAAGCAAAAACTATAGGCATCTATTGGACCATCGACTACAAGACAAGTACTGAAGGGATTAGTTACCATGGAAATGAAAAATGGGTTCATATCTGACAATAAAAAACTTCATAATTCTAAAAATGGCAAGATTTTAAGGTGTAACTGAGGGTTCATATCTGACAACAAAAAGCTTCATAAATTCTAAAACATGGCAAGATTTTAAAGCGTAACTGAATGGAAATAAAGCACTGAGTACCACAAAAAATTTGGGTTGACTTATATATTAATGTTGTTGGAGGACATCCCTATCCAGTTGCAAGATTGCGTCAACCAAATTTTGCTAAAACATAGAGATGGAGAAATCGTAAAATTAACACCACAGCACTTTTACAATTGAATTGCTAATTTCAGTATCTGCCTTATGGGAGTTGATACTAGTTATTAGACGGACATTCTCTGCTAAATATTATAATGCACCCTAGAAACAACTCAGTCAGGTTCACCTAAGCAACCACCTTAAAGCAATCGAATTAATGGTATATTTTCTCCTTTTTGGCTCAGGTAAAGTCCATGATATTCCTATTATTTCATCTGCCAAAACAAATGAGATATCTAATAATATGACTTAATAGAAACCATATCTAAAAGAGGGCATTGTGGTTGTGCCAGTGATGCAACTACAAGAGAGCACTGCCAGTTGACTTTTTGCATTTAGTGGCCTCAAGTTATTCTACTTAATTATTAAATGCTCCCCCAAATCATATTTGATTGTAATTTCTTAAATGCAGTCAGGGTAAAAAGTACATGATGTTTCAGCATGATGTTCAGCATCAAAAGAGTGCATAAAGTGATGTGCCATTGAATTTTCAATGCTCAGTTACTTGTTCTCCTAAACAATTGTTATGGACCAAAACATAGGACGGGATTAATCTTCATGATGGATTGCTTATGAAAGGGATACATTGTCAAGCAACAAATTCAAAACTCCACAGGACAATGTCTCGCATTTTTTATCTGAAAGAAGGCTGGAAAGTGCCAGGACCAAAGGTGAAGATAGATAGGGGCAGGACAATGCAGAAATGCATCTGAAACTCTCACCAAAATTCAGCTCGCCCCAGTTATATATGACAAGTAACTCAAGAAAGAAGCTGTAATAGTTGGAAAGAGTATCAAATAATAGCTGAAGTAGAAAAATCTAAAAATTAGACAATCTTACTTGGTGGGACTCTGTAGGACCAATCAACACAATGGATGATAAATTTTGAAGCAACTGAGTGTTGAGGAAGAAACTAGTACAATCATTCATTGGACAAGTCTCCATCCAACAAGAAAATCCCAAGTCAGAACACAATATCTGAGGAAGGAGAACACAACAAGTAGCCACGTCTGCTTCAATACATGCGTCTTCATCGGATCTCATACTAGTCTCCACTTTGCGCTTCTCATATTCAAACCTTTCCAAGAGCTTCTGCAATCGTCAAAACCAAGTATGGGTTGGAGGAAAAAAAAGAAAAGTAAAGTAGTCAAATTAGGACATCGGTAGTGCAAACCTCATGGATCTCATCCAATTGCTGGACAATCACGTTTTGATCTTCATTGCGATTATTTGATACTTGTGCCGCAAGGCAAACACCTACGTGAATATTCTGGTAAGTTTTTGGGTAAAACCACTGAATATATGGGATAAGATGAAGCTATAGATTGCAAAAGAGCAATGCATCCGAAAATAACTTCTCATTTATAAATTCTGTAGAAGTGATGTGATGCAAACCTGCCTAGGAACATAAGCTGTTAGATGGAGAAGCCATTTAATACACGAATTATAATAACAACCTCATTACAAGAGTTATAGTACTCATAGTTGTAATTAAGTGCGGTATTGCTGATTAGTGAATACTAAACCTCCGTTGCTAGTGATGGCACAAATTCATAAGGATGAAAAAAATGTATAATAGAAATTGACTTTCTGAGAGATGGCCAAGTGGTTGCTGGCTCCTGGTCGTAGAGCAAAGAAAGTGATTGCATTATAAGGTCAAAATTGTACAGCAAGCAAATTCAAATTGACAAAACATGGTGCCTACTAGTTTTAAAAGCACTGGCAGGGCAACTAAATAACTCACAATGTGACTACCAAAATGTTATTGGAGCTTATACCTTGCATTGCCAAGATGCGGAGATCAAGACAGGAAGATGCAATGAGGTCAATGCGGTCACCAGCTGTCATAAACAATTGGAACAATAAGTTTGAGAATTTAGAAATTATAAATTGGTCAGGCTACAAAGGATGATCTAAGTAGAACGTCTTACAATGCTTCCAAATTGATTCACAAAGCTTGAATATGTTGAGCTGTTTATTATACACATCAGCAGAATGTGGCGACAGAGGATGCCCACAATTTACCCATAGCAAGGACTTATTGGGACGTAAGTTCCAGGAAGAGGCTCCAACCAGATTCCTACTCTCCTCCTATGGAAAAGAAAGAATTTATTAGGCTTACAGAGCTCAAAAGGAGCCGTACAGCAAAGGATGTCATGCATACAGTATAAGCTTACCAGAGCAGCTATGGTTGAAGCAGCCTGTGGATGAAAAGCCTGCAATTTCTCAGCAACCTTCAACAAGGAACGCCAAAAAACCAGCAAGGTCTCAAACTGGGATGATACAACACTTTCCCAAAATTGCCTGTGATCCTCAAGAAGGCGACCATACAAATTGAACAGAACATCAAAGCATGGAGACTCGATAAGTATATTCAAAATCTGCTTCTCCAGAACACGCAACGATTTTAACAATGGAAGCAGATTCTTAAATTCGCCAGTCAATTTGTGCCTTTTCTCAGAATTCCACTGTTGATAACTGTTCCTCAGCAGGACCACAGACTGAATAGCATTCCAGAGGAAGGTACTGGACAAAGCTGAGGCATCACTCATAGCAACTAAATCAACTAATTCAGATGAAAGGAAAGGTATTGGATGCGACTCCCTAATTTCATCAAGAGATCTAAGCTTGTGAGTACATGACATTATATATTGCCATATAGGATGTTTCAACTCCTTTCTAAATGAAGTCAAGAAGGAACTAAAAGTCTGAGAGAAGGGATGTAACTGAGAATCAAACCAACTGAACCAAAGGAGATACAGGTTCAGATCACTGTCTGTTGCCTGCTCAATTGCCCAGTTAGAAGCAAAAAGTAGCATCTTACTGACAAGAGCCAAATCAGATGTTTCTCTACCATGACACAAAAGCCTTTGATTTATATCCTTAGGAAACATAATCTGAAGCAATGTCTCAACATCCATTAAGTAAGGCATTGCAGAGTCACTTACAGCTAAAGCTTGATCCACATAGTGCCCACCATTAGTGGTTTTATATTCAGAATATGCACATCTTGCCCCAAGGAACTCAACATAAATGCAATTCTGTTTAATTGAAGTTTCTTTTGGATAGTGGACAAAGTTCCCCAAGTTCAAGGGCAATGGCCACCCTCCAGGCAAAAATAGGGGATATGCAGGATGGGCCACATGGAAGGCAGGGCCTGATAGAAACACATGCTTAGCATGGCTGACAATAGTTTCCCCTTCAGACTCCCCAAAAGAAGATAAATAAGTATGCTCCCAACCTATTTGAAGGCTCCACAAAGGCCGGTTGCCATCTGCAAGAAGGCGCTGGAATAACTGTATCCAACGTGCAAGCTCAAAGTATGTGACTTGAACATGTACACGTAAACCTTCATCCCTGGCATAAATATGTGCTTTAGCCATTGCATCCACTAACGTGCCAAAGGGAATGCCTGATTCAACAAGGAATCTTTTAACATCTTTCAGTGTCATCTCATCAACATAACATCCACCTTTCCAATCGAGTAGCCAAAAAGGAGGCATCATAAATATTTCAACTCCTCTGTTCCTCATGGCTCGTGAAACGTCACCATGGTTTGGGTTGACTGTAAGGAACATTCGAAAATTAGGGTGTGGATGAAGAACAACGGGCTTCCCATCAACTGTCCCACATTCATTAATGGTAATTGACCCACTAGGCTCCACCAAAGAGTTAATCCTATCGAGTACCTATTACAGATGAAGACAAGGGTAAAGAAAGTAAGCATAAATATGTACCTAGTCCACTAAAAATGAGAACAAGGTTCAAGAATATCTTACCGTGGGATTGCAAAGATTCGCATCCTCCAGAACAATCCATTCTCCTTTTTCAATGGCTCTTACCAGTACTCCAGTAACCCATTCAAATTTGGCTGAAACAGTCATCCTTTGGTAAAGTTCTTTCAATTTCAGAATTCTATTTCGGATATTATCTAGTTCCTCCATTGACCAAGAAAAGGGCAAGGAGCTTGCCTCTCTATCCAACTTAAGTTGATCAACAATTTTGATTAGCACACTAAATGAACTAGAAATTCTTTCCTCCAAATTCCCTGAATCAGACCCAGACACGATACCAGAGTCAATGTGAGAAAGGAATGCACGCCATTCAGAAATCAAATCTTTATTTCCACTTATAAACGATTCCATAGAGTATTCTACTTGTAATCGGCAAAGTTCATTCATGTAATGTGCAATTTGAGAAGCAACATAGCGCAGATTGCGAAAAATACTATATTGCTCAAAGCAACCAAGCAGTTCAGATATGTCTGTTGCTGACGAAAGATTTAATTCGTTCAGAACATTGCCAGTGAGTTGAGCAAGGATTCTGATAAGTGAAGTCTTGCCAGATGAAGAAGGACCAATCAAGATACACAACCATTCATGCTTTACGCAATCAGCAGCAGCTTCCAGGTTTTGACGCATTCCAGGCACAATTTTCAGCTTATTTGAAACCATAGGTGACAGCTCATTGTTCCTTCTAATGGCAGAATTCCCTACTATCAAGTAATGAGAAGTTAGTTGCACTCGCGGGAAAGGATTTATAAACGGCTTGACCTCAAAAACTTGTTCATACAGGCGTAGAACTTCTTTACGATCAGTTGCTGTACGCATTCTTTGGACATACACAAGATTGAGGAAACAGTCATCTTTCGACTTGACTGGTGCATCTGCATAAGCAGCAACATTTTATTAAAAAGGAGCTGGTAAGGAAAAAAAAAAACTAAAAACTGTGACATTTTAATACCTTGGATAATTTGACATGACCTGATTACATCACGCAGATTAAATTCCCAAGGTGAGCCATCCTGTGCGAACTTGCGGAAAATCATTGTTTCCTCATATAACCTTTTGTTGAACAATATTAACTTGGAAAGAAGAGATCTTGGAATTGATGGATATAATGAACTGCAGAT
Source organism: Eucalyptus cloeziana (assembly GCA_014182715.1). Classification (NCBI taxonomy): domain Eukaryota; kingdom Viridiplantae; phylum Streptophyta; class Magnoliopsida; order Myrtales; family Myrtaceae; genus Eucalyptus; species Eucalyptus cloeziana. The sequence continues at coordinate 35,078,830 of CM024644.1, forward strand.
GGAGAGGTAGTCATCTTCAACTAATTCATCCACGTAAACCTGGAAGCACCAAATAAAATCAGTAGTTATGATGTACCAATTTCAAAACAAACTTTGGAAAGCGAATGGGCAAAAGTTAAATTTAGAGAAAACAAGGGAAAAGTGAACCTTCGTGAAACGGTTGAGGAAGGACTTTGGAAGGCCTTTTCGGCCTCCACCTTGACTTGAAGGATTTTGACATGCAAATATTCTGAAAGATGGTGGGCATTTGAAGGTAAGACCCAGCTCTGGTATAAAAATCTCAGCACGATGATCCAGAATAGCATTCAAACCCTGACCAAGAATTTCATTTGTCAAAAGTAAGCACATCTGAGGGGTAAATTTTGACATAAAAAAATTGAAGATGAATTTAAGATAAAAGTTTGGTTCATTGCATTTTTTTTGCTTAAGCGAGAAGAGTTGTCATTATTTGTATCAAAAACTATAGAGAGATTTGTGAACACCAAAGTCCTTTAATAATAATACCTCTAACACGGATTGTGGAGCAAGATTCAGCTCATCAAGCAGCACCCAACAACCCTCCTTAAGTGCCTAAAGAAACAAGTAGATATTATCAGCAACCAACTATAGACAGACAAAGAGCAAGAAATTTAGAAGAAACCGCCACCTGTAAAAGAATACCATCCGACCAAGCAAACTTCATTCCTTCATCACTGTCAACAGGTAAATCTGAGCCCAGCAAATCCATCATATCGGTCTGCGACATAGACAAATACAGAACCTTGAAGAAAAACCAAGCAAACTGTATAATAAAATGGATTGCTAGAACAAACAAATCTGTAGAAATAAATAAAGAAACAAACCTGCTCAGATAGGTTAATTCTTACAACTCTATGCCCAGAGAACTTGCCCAAAGCAACAACTAAACTAGTCTTCCCAACACCAGGACTGCCTTCAAGCAGAACTGAAAGAGGGAACTATGATTTGAGCAATCTGCAGAAGAGAGAGGAAAGAGGCAAACCAAGGAAGGGAGAGATTCCGGACTGGTGAAAACATACCAGGCTTTCTAAGCTGCATCGCCCGCAGTACCCTCAAGGCATTTCTTCGTGTTGTTGGTGCTAAAAATTCAAACCCCCCAACCTCGCAATTTTCATTTCCTGCCAAACACATGTAAATCAATGGTTATAAGCTCATAAGTCATGTACGTAAAAGTCATTGTGCATTCTGTGGACATAAAAGTGTCATAAAAGAGGTAGACTAAATCTCTCCCTCCCTCTCCATCATTTGCCCCCAACCCAACACCACCCACCTACAAGAAACAGTTGAAGGAAGCTAATAATTCAAATTTCTACAACAGCGAAACTCAACAAATTAAGACTATCCACCACAGAAATGTACATACATCAAATTATCCAAGGCCCAATCAAAAGCTTAAGCCCGTAGGTGGAGGTGCAGTTAACACGAAGTACTTCAATACCCCTTCCCCATGAAGACAGACCTGACCTCATTATAATAGGGAGGAAACTGAGAGGTCAAGAAATTCAAAGCCAGAAGTAATGCCATGGAGACTTATCAAGGAAAACTATACTGCCAGCCTATCTAAAAGCCTCGTTTCTGTAAAATTTTGTGAGATCACTGCCAACTGTTCTAAAAGCTTAAGCTGTTAAATGAAAGCGTGCATTAATATTTAATTATTCTAACATTCTCCCTCATGCTTAGTCTTGTCTTTTTGCCTAGTACTAAACGTGGACATATTTAATTGGGGGAGGCAAATGAGACCCAGAAAGATTCGAACTCGAGATCTCCTACTCTAGTACCATGTGAGATTTTGTGGGATCTTTGCCAATTGTTTTAATAGTTTCCTTTGCTATGAACTTAGACTTGACACAAATATAAGTGCATCGACATGATATGAAGAAGTAATCCCTCCCCCTCCCCCCCAAAAAAAAAAAAAAAAAATTAAACCCAAGAAAGGGCCCCAAAGGGATAAGGCCAAGAAATTGTGGAAGAATTGTCTACATCATTTGTTGAGTATCTTTCTTCTTACTGCTATCTTTGTCATTCGAAATACATCCTTATTGTTCCTGATAAAGACAGCTTAAATGAAGAGCCAAGAATGATCATGTTGACCATGCTCAAATACAAATGCTTAGGACAAGCTTAAGTTGAACTTGTACAGCTACAAAGCCCAGGCCAAAAGAAAAAAAAAATACAGTGCTGTGAGAAATTGAAGTATACCACGTCAGACATTACCTTTCTCAATGTAAAATGGATCAATACCAAATGTAGTATCAAGTTGCACATTATGATTGCCAGACAAATTTTTTCCCATTATAGCTTCACCCCAACCATAATTTTCTATCCTTGAAAGTTCTGGGTAGTCGGCACCATCGTCGTCTACCTGCAAAAGTAAAACAAGGAAAAAGTGAGTAATTGCAAAGAAAGATAGTAAGACATTCAAAGTCAATAATGCACGCAGTGACCCACCACACAAAATTAATTTGAGCAACAATTTTCTGAAATATACATTACTATAATAAACATAATAGCAAGGAAAATTATCACATAAGATAAGGCATCTAAACCAGTTGACCATGGAGTCTTTACTAGGAAGCAAGTTGACCACATGAATAATAATGCTAGAATCTTTTAATTCTTGTATTTAATAAAGAGAGGGTCTTATCCTCTGAGAACATTCTTCATTCATCAGTGGATCATAATTCTTCAATTAATTTAAGGAACCTTCCATTGTCTAATAAAAGACTTATGCATCAAGTCTCAAAGATGTGAACTTGTGAAGAAAAAGAATGTGAAGAATGATAACTAAACAAACATAAAAAAGAACTTTGTTTTTATAACTAGTCGTAATTTCATGACTATTTATAGAACTTGGCTGCAAGAAGGCAATAGGCCTTGCTAATGCAAAAAGGAGATAAAGCATAGTTTCACTGCAGATAACAATTAATGGGTCATAATTCTTCAATTAAAGGAACCTCACAGCTTGAATATACTACATTTATTTTTAGTAGCAAATAAATTTGCTGCCCATAACCTAACAAGCAAAGAAAAGGCACCTGTAATTGTCCCAAAAGAAAATGCAGGCATTTGTCTTTCAGCTCTTCTGCATCACTCCGAGAGATTCCGGTCCCTGAGTGAAATAGGCAAAAGGCCAGAATAATTCCAGCTTCAGTAAAATGCAGAGTGGAGATCAACTATGAACTTCAGTATCAAGTATGCATCCACCCATTTGGCAAAGTCATTTACAGTTACAGAAAGAGGTCAGATACTTTCAGATTCTCCTCTCCCTAGCATGAAATTTACTGTCATATGGGAACGGTGGAGGACGCTTGTTCCCAAAGAGAGGAATAAAAACAGAAAATAGGTAGAACTCAACATAGATGAAATACTCGTACACTTGTGTTACTAAAGAAAGTGGCCTTGCAACTGTGAAAATGTTGATTGTACAACTTTTCTCCTACAGTTAAACAAGTGAACTGCACAGAAAATATCAGAGCAGTTCAATTACATTAAGAAAAAATAGTCAAGAACCCCATCAACTGATATTGCAGTACTGTGTGGTCCCAACAACAGATCAGCAATGTATGAGGCTCCTCACAATTTCACTTCTGTATTGTGATGTAACAAGTTGCACAAAAATTTCTGGAGAATCTGAGCTTGAGTATGGTGTTTATTAGAAAACTTGGAAAAAAAAAAAGGAAAAGCCAGTCATGCATGCTCACAAGATCCTGGAATGTTTCATTTTATGAAGTGCTGCAACCGACTTGGGTCATGGAATTGCAAGCATTAAAAGCACACGAGCAATTTAAATTATTTGGCCATTTTAGTTAGTGACCAGAGGTGAAAATTTGAACAAATAATAAAAAGAAGGCTCCACAACCATAGTACAGGCTGTTCAATTGCCTTTTCCCATGCACCACACCCATTTCACATCAAGATTAACATGTCCTTATTGCGCTTATCTAACCAGTGGTCATGAAAAAAAGAGGGTACCTAAAGTCAGTCCATCAAGGAGAACAAGGAAAGACCCATGAAGCAAGGCAGACTTGGCACCCAAATTTCTCTCAGTCTCGTTAACAAAAGAAACCCAAGAGAGGAGATCTCTCACAGTCAGTGTTCTCCCAGTCTGTAATCTGTTAAACCACTGCAACAGATACAATACATAGAAAGGTTACTCAGACTACTCAAGACATACATTAGACACTGATGCAAATAAAACTGTAGTTAAAAAGAAGATAGAAGTGAAAGCACCAAATGATTCCTTGTCAAATGCTCGACTTGTTCCCAAATGGGAAAAGGTGATTTGACGAATCACTTTGGCAAGATTATACTTTACAAATCCAAGTAAAAACACCTTGAAATGAGTCAAGACTTACTGATTCATTTCCAAGTGAGGACCACTTCTCCCAATCCAATATGCATGAGTAATAAAATAGCACAACATTCTGAATTGGGTAGAATATAAATCAAGGAGCAAAAAACACACAACTACATGCAAAGACCAGCATCCAGCAGCACTAATGGCTATTATCAGCAGTTTCTCCTTTTGTCATTCCAATTTTTTTTTCTTTGACAGCTAAAAAGACTAATTATAGGGCACCCAGGGGGTGCAAACTCAGATACAGAAAGAGCTCACAAAACCAGAAAGGGAGCTCAATTACAGGACAAAGCATTGATTATATCAACCCAAGGCATTTATATCCCTATGCAAGTTTCCACTATATCAACCAAGGTATGTATTCTATCATTTTCCTTAAAGGAGATATGAATTAGAGATAAGCCACAAGAACCAAGCGCTGATTTTTTTTAATGAGTGATAAACTAGGAATAAACCAAGAGAATCGGCGAGACAAGCTCACGCTTGAGGGACAGAGGTGAAGTGCATACAAAGCCCGTGTTAAAATTTTGAGAGATAACAAACAATTAATTTAACAGCTTAAACTATTAGGAAACAGGATGACAACGCATACATAGCATATTAGTTAACAATAACAATGCAACAGGTAACTACACAAGATATTTACCTCCCAAAAGTTTATAATGGGATCCACGACAGACAGAAGCTCTGGCTTGGATATGCTGCATATAGCAAATGTCGAAAGGGACATCAAGCATGAAATTTTTTTAAAATTTGCCTCAACTAATACCAAATTGTACAAAAATACCTTTGCTGAGCAATACTTCTAAGTTCACTAGGATCACCAACAGAAGGTACCCAGATTTCTGTAAATCTATTACGAAGAGCAGGTGACAGCTCCTTTTTACCATAATCACCACCAGGGTTCATGGTTGCAAGAAGGATGAAGTCATTGTGAGCAGTAACATTCTCCATTATAGACCCCCCTTTCTCTGGCAAAGACTACATGGGAGGCAATTGTGAACGGTAAGAGGAAAATTCAATGAAAAAATAAACAAGTGAATGCAGTATCAAGCTACAGAAAAGCAAGACATAAAAACGACACATACCCCAAAAAAATAACAAAGAAAAGAACATCAAAGATTAGAAAAGGAAGGTTCCCAAAAAAGTCACTATAACAACAGAGAATTATTCATAATAGAGCAAAAAACACGTCAGTTGTCTCACTGCAATACAATTAAATGGCTCTGATGACACGTAAAAACTGATAAACAAAATATGCTGCAAAGTGCGGCTACTGAAGCCAAGTGCAATTACTAAAGCTCAGAGAAATGTAGGGTTATCCCTATTTTGAGGATAAGAAGCCATTACGGTCAATTGTGCATTAACGAATAATAGATTGGCACTAAGTGAGTGCGTGATCAGGGATAAAGAAACAATAATTCATTCAATGAAAGCATGTGAAATATTGATAAATAAGTGTAAAGTTTTTGGACTTCAAAAGAGACAGATGCACATTTCAGTGTGAACATGAGGATGAGAAATAACCACCCATGGTATAAGCCTTTCAATTTAATAACAAAAATAGACCATGATCAGAGTCTACCCACCAGGGTTCTTTCAGGCTCCAAGACGCTATTCAATCTTTCAAGCACACTATCATTAGCCAGAGATATTTCATCTACAAGAAAGAGATGACCAGCCCTCATTGCTTGCACCAGAGGGCCATCTTGCCACATAAAAATAGTCTGCCATTTCTGGTACAACTGCTCAAGTTCCACTTTTGTTTGATCGAAATACTCCAGATCTTGTGAAGTGACTCTAGGAGATGTTACGAGACCTTGTCGATAACTGTTTATGATCATAGCCAGCTGGTTGAGAGTTGAAGAAGCTTGACCAATATCTGATGAAATTGTCTGTAAACATAGGATGGATGAAGAAGACAGATGAAGAAGCATGTACTGTGAAAAGAGAATGTTGTCTACTGATCAAGAGGATACATACCAAAGTGCTGGGATAGAAGAGAAAGGTATTTGAAAGCATCACATGTTCAACTAGACGCTTAAACTCGGAAATCAACCTCGACCTCTCTCGAACAGGATAGAAACCCTGTTGACCATTTGTTAGCTGTTACATTGCACGACAGAATAATGAAGTTCACACAACCAAAATAAAGCAGAAACCAGCAAGTACCGCACCCCAACAAAATCAGAAGTTTCAGTGTACTGGTGACAGTTCAGAATATGCAGTTTTGACCCCAAAACAGTGCTTAGCAACTGGCAGACAGTAGTTTTCCCACCACCTGTTTCTCCTACAAGAAGAATGGGCTCACGCAACTCATAGCAACGTCTAATAAGAAAATACAGCCTCCACATGCTCCTCGTCCAGGTGACTCTGCAGAGAACAGGTCAACAATAAAAAAAATATATATATATCACCACAATGAGTTCACAGCACAAACACAAACATGCTGTTTTTGGCGGAAGTCTTACTTTCCAAAGTTCTCTGAAACATTGGAAATATTGTCCTTGACAGCACATCCTTCAGACGATTCCTGAAAGACACGGTGAGCTATAAACCATAGGACTTTCAAGATAAACGAAGTCACAGAGATCCATGAATTGCAAGAGTGCAACATCAAAGATACCAAGAATCAAAACAAATACATTTGAATAAAACAAATGATAGTTGAAGAGCTGCATTGAAATTTTATTAATGCTTCAATGCATCTCAGTCACTCAAAAACATATATCTACTTTCTCGTAGTGTTAAAAAAAAAATTAAGGAAAGAGATAGCACTTATCCAACACAAGAGACCAGTTCAATTATACATATGTGAGCCCTATAAAAGTTGTAAAGCTAAAGCCATATTCAAAGATAACTCCAGAGAAGGCTGACCTTCAACTCTTCATATTTCTGATTTTATTGCTTTAAGTCCATACTTTGTGTTAGGTCATTCTACTTCTAAAAGCATTGAGTTACAGCCAACAGGCTGTCGAAAATTTTCAGGGGTTCCATCCGGATGAAAGTTCTGAGACTGCCCCCTCAAAATTAACATTCAAGAAACAACATTTCAAAAAAAAAAAAATACAAAAGGAACCAAATTGTCCTCACGATGGACAGTAAATGCACTGCCTAGCAAAAGAAAGTAGCAAGAATCATGACAACCTCTAGAGATATAGCAGAAATAGGGTTTCAGAAACATGGTAATGAAAATTTATGCAGGATGAACTCAACATTAAAACTCAGAGAGTCCCAACTGAACTCATTAACCAACTAATGCCAACAGAGACCAAGAACAGAAATGCTGATGCAGAGGAAACATTATACAAAAAATACAGGAATTCCACACACATGCACAGAACATCAACGCGTCATATATGCACAATCATCCAATGGTGACAAATTATTTTGCCTGAGAAGAATAGTACCTGCTTGTACAAGTTATGATCATCAAGATCAACGTGAAAATGTTTCTTGAGAACATCTTTAACGACAGATTTCTCATCATCATCCCGCAATCTTTCAGCCAGAAGATAATAACCTTCTCTAGCTAGATCTTCATAGCGATGTTTTGAAGACAAACAATCTTCAGAATTGTTTGCTTGAAACCTAACCCGATTCGCCCAACGAAACAAGTCACGTGGGGTTATAAATCCATGTTTTCCAGCAAATACATTGCTACCCTGCCGGTGCAACTGCAAATCTTTCATGACTTCAACCATCTTCTTGGCATAGCTTCCGCTAATCTTGCACCTATTCTCCAAGATTATGCTTATCTCTTCTTCAGGAATTTCCTCAACATGAATCTCCACAAAACGGTTGCGAAATGCTCGAGAAAGCATTTTACGTCCCCCATATACTGTTGGTGGATTTTGAGTCGCAAACAGCATAAAATTAGGATGTGCTTTAATTGTCTCTTGCAATTCAGGCACAAAAAGCTCTCTGTTGTCATCTAGCAATCGGTTCAATGCTTCCAGCACATCAGATGGGGCTAGATTAAGCTCATCCAGAACAATCCAATAACCATTGCGGACAGCCCTAACTAAAACACCTTCATGGAAAACAAGCTTCCCACTAGTGTCGGTGACATAAGAACCTAGATACTCCTGCAGATCTGTGTGTTCGTGATTATTGATGCGCACAAATTCATTACCAGTTACTGCAGCAAGATATCGCACAAGACTAGTCTTCCCACTAGAAGTGGGACCCTGTAAAAGGACAGGATATCTTTTAATGAAAACAGCACGCGCCAAGTTTCCAAGTTGTTCTCTGACACTCTTCGTCAAGACATAATTCTCAACAAAATCATTGAGAATGGAGTTGGCCATGATTGTCACGTAACAGTCGAATGGTTTTTGTCCAGGCATTTTCCCTCCCAATAAGTATGATAAAATCATTTGATTCATTATCTTGCCACTAGATCTGTCCAACAAAGTGAGGAAAAACATACAGAACCCATCATATAGGGCCTTTTCAAAGGTAAACTTCTTTTCTGCCTTCCTTGTGTATTCTAGAGCACGGAAGAGGGACCTTAAACTAAATTGTGGCTTCTGATTAGCCCCATCCTGAAGCCTCTCCTCCGATTCTTTTTTAGCAGCTTTGTAAAAATGCACGATTTTTTCTACCATTTCTCTCTTCGAAGGTCCACCTTCCAAAAATTGATTTACAAATAAAGTCAGATCCTCCTCGTCCAAGTCATCATCAATGAAGTATTCAGTAAATCTAGTCCGCAAAGAATATGGCAATTCCCGTTTCCCTGCATCAGTTGCTGGATTCATACATGCAAATATGCGAAAGTTGGGATGCCTCTTTATGTAGCTAATATCACCTCTCTCAGCTAGACATAGAGACCCATTCTCTCCTTCAAGTACTCCAGTAATTCTCTGCAAAATCTCTGTAGGAGCCAGGTTGACCTCATCCAGCAATATCCATTGACCATTCCGAAGGGCAGTTACAAAAGCTCCTTCAACAAATGAGAAGATCATAGCAGATGATGCACCAATTTGTGCACGGGCAGCTTCAAGTTTCACAGAAAAATTATTCCATGCATTGACAACTTCCTCATTCAATGGTTTTTTCCGCTTTTTCCCATGTCTAGAATCTTCCACCTTTGACTGCTTGAAAGCATCTACTCCCTTGTGCATACCATTCAAAAAAACTTTCCAGTTTTTATCACTCAGATGTTTTTGCAAGCTATCCAGAAAAGTCAGATTAACCTAATTGTCAGCATACAACAGCATCAGCCATCTGCTTGAGTAGTAAATAAGGAAAAAAGGAACACGTGCAAACCTAAATATAAATACCTTTGCTGAAAAGGTCTTTGAGAACAGCTCCTCAAATTCCTTGTATAGAGGGATGCAAACATAGTGCGCACTCAAAGGCTTAAATCCCCCCAACAAGTCAGCAATATCACTTTGCTGACTCAAGTTCTGAATCAAAGGAAATATTTGAATAAGCACAACCAAGGGAGAAAATATGTAGATTCAAGATGAAAACAGATTTCGTATGTAAATAAGCCTGCCCATGTCACCGCGCATCAATGTACGTGCACAGAGAGAGAGAGAGAGAGAGAGAGAGAGTTTATTCCCACATACCAAAACAGTGAGTTTCTGCCCCAATCGTGACGCAATATTCTGTACAAGTGTGGTTTTCCCTGTACCAGTTTCACCAACCAAGAGCACAGGCTCATTGTACTTAACAGAGCATGCTATTCTCTCAATCGCATGCAGAGATCTACGAATTTCAACGAACGGTTTTTTTCCATGGTGTAGCTGAAATAAGGACATGGCAGTATTGAGCCTCAGTAAAGAAATCACCTAAGAAAGGCATGTAAGAATATTCAACTTACAGCTTTTTGAGCTCGTTGGAGAGTGACACGTCCAATTCTTAGCTCCGAGAGCATATCCTATAGTACCAGCCGATATTAGAAATTGCCAATAGAAATCCACATACAATCAGTTGTCTCAATCATACCTGAATTACAGGTTTCATATCAGGGTGCAATCTCTCTGCTTCCGAAATTGGAACTCCCCACAGTTGTGCAATGTCTTTCTTTATTTTTAACCTGTTTTCAGCTGATGTTGAAAATGCTGAAAAGACATCCACAGCCTGGAGAAGAGAAAAGAAAGGATGAAATTCTTTGTGTCCCACTACACAGGTTATCTAGCTCAAAAAGTAGGGATCGCCACAGAACAATGCTCAAATGAGACCTCTTGATAAATACAATGACACTGGTAAGATGATAACTGGTTGTCCATTAAGCTAAAACCCAATCCTTCTATTCGCTTGCACCATTTTAGGAGATCCCTGCCACAAAAACAAATTGCTGTTAAATTATTGGAATAACTTCTATCTAAAACTTCAAGAAAGTTATTTACCTTGTTGAAAACCTGCCCATGGAAACTGAGTCCCCAGTATTGCGCATGATCACAGCATTTATATTTTCAAATGTTTCTGCATGGATATCATCCAAGTAGAATATTCAGTCTGACACTGCTTGAGAGGAGGAAGTATCATACGTGAATTATTTCATATAGCTACTTAGCTTACCAACTAGCCTTTCAGCAAGAGGATCCAATCTTGGATGCCATGCCTTCACTATACATTGTAAGTCTTCAGGAGTTGGCTGCCTGACCATAACTTTCCTCCACAGAGTCCCAGGGAAATTAAAGCCTACACGAGGAAGTTAATTACCTTATAATCCAGTTGAGATATCCATTGTGCACTTGTACGCATCTGACTGCTTAATTACCAAAGAGTACATAAAGAGAGATGCAAATAATAGCACTAAAAAATCAGTCATTCAGACCAAGTCAAGTAACTAAAATGAGAATATAGGACTTGATGCTTTTCAATGGTACTGCAGAATACGAAAGGAAGCTGATCAAACCCCTGTCATAACACAAACCTCCTGTACCAGAAGATGTACGCAATCTGGATGTTGAAATAGTGGAGAAAAGTCGAAAATTCTCCGCAACAGTTATTTCCTGCATGAGTGTGAATCAATTCAACATGTTCCGATTAGAATAGATCCTCACATATTTATTCCAGACAACCTTTTTCCAAATTGAATGTGGGTAATAAAGAAAACCAAACATGTAGTAAGAAAACCTACGGGATTTTATCAATTACCTCACTGTGACCAGTTACAAAAGATCTTGCGCCTTCCAGCAAAGGTAACAAGATGGAGTGAACATCAGACAGTGCTTTGTCAATGTCCTCAAAGACAACCCAAAGTCCATTTTGAATGGCCTAGGGACAGAGGTACACACATCCACAAATAAGTGCTTTAGTTAAGAAGTGCATAGTCACAGAAAAGGGATATTATGCTCTTGAGTGGAACAAACCTGAGTAAGTGATCCAGGTTGCCATCTAAATTCACCTGGTTTCTCCGTACATACATAACTTCCTATCAACGTTTTGCTGTCAATCTGATCATCCATTTGAATGTATAAAACTGACAAGAAGAGGAGTGTGAGCCAAAAAACTCTTGAAAGGGTATCAATTCAAAATGCTGCTTCTTCTAATAGCTAGTGAAACCATTCATCTTGGAGGAAAACAGGACACTTCCCATTCCTTCCTTAAAAAAGAAGATATCTTAAATCCGCCCAAACCAAAACTAAAAGAAAGAATCGGTGGAAAGAGGAAAAGAGAAATGGTCAGCACCTTATATTCCACCACGATTGAAAATGTTTCTATTCGGTGTTTATCATGGCAAATCAGGAGGCACATTAAAGGTGCCACTAGTTGCCGGCAAGTATCAAACTTCATTCATTAAAAGATTTCAATTTGTAAAAGATTTCCCAATCTACAATTTTTAGGGACAACCAGTAATTATAGCACATGCAAGTTCCTGCGCAAGAGTACCAAAAGCAAAAGCTAATCCTCAAGAACTTATCCTAACAATCTACAGAAACTTTTTTTTTATCTTACTATAAAAGGAGGAAAGTAATCAAGAGAATCATCGAGCTAACTACAATAACAAAGCTTCATATGCCTTTTCCTCTTTAAAGTAAAGGGAAAACGGCAAGTATCATCTTTTGTGCAAATGCATCAACTATAAACAATGCAGTGGCAATCATCCATTACTATCAGACTATTTTAATCTAATTATCAATTTATGAACCGACTTGTCATTTTCAATTCAAAGTAATCAAAAAATAAATCCAATTCTTTCGAATTTTGGTGCTAGAATTTGGAAACTACTATAGTCTAAAATGGTTATAGCAAACTAGAATATTTGTTCATTGATACCCAGTCTTGGGATTACAGATAGAAGCGTTAAAATCAACTATTGGGAAATCTCATGTTCACCAAAAATGATCACGCATAAAGAGTCAAAGTCACACAAAATATAAAGCACAATATGCATTAACAGTGTTAATGACAGTTCGAACAAGCCTTCAAGACCTTGATGGAGCTCTAAAAAGAGCCAAGCAAGAAGTCAGAGTATGATAGGATAGCCGCGACAGTGATGATTTATGAATTAAGGCAAATCTACCTTTAGCAACTCACTTGAGAACAAGTTTTATGGCTGATGATGCCTATGAAAGATGAAATTTGGAAGTACGTGACATTATAGAACTGTCTTTTACAATTTTCAGCAATATTATCCAATAGGTACTAATCAAATTAACAACTAGTATAAACTAGATTTGTTATTTAGACATAGCATTCACTAACTTGCTATTTAAACTTAATCTGAATGTTGGTGGTTTGTGGTGTATACTCCAATGTTATTGCATAGAGAGAGAGAGAGAGAGAGAGAGAGAGAGAGAGAGGAGGGAGGGAGGGAGGGAGGGAGGGAGGGAGAGAGAGAGAGAAGCTGCCAGGGAGCAAATCTAACCTGACATTGCAGGCTGGGAAATACGGAGGAGAAAAGATGGTTCTAAGAGGAGACTGGTGGTGTCACATGTGGAGAGAGAGAGAGAGAGAGAAGGTTGGTGCTATTTTGTTGCTTTATGGTGGGTCTCAGAACATAGAAATAGCTGATGCAGCTAAATATACTCAGTTACCATCCTAAAAAAATTAGGAGGCACCAGATAGGTGAAGTAGGGATTGCTGGAAAAATACAGAAAAAGGACATATGACAAAAGAGGAGAGGAGGGCATGAACATCACAATCTTAGGGCTCGTTTTATACTGGTGTTTTCAGGATAGATTTAGGAGCCACCTCCAACGCAAGAAGAATATTACTATACTCATCCAGTTTACATCCAGAAAGAAAACCAGAAAATATGATTTGAATCTGACACTCACTTTGCGGTAGTCATCCAACTTACTCTTTCAACAAGGAAGAAAGTTACCTATGAAAATCTAACAAAAAAATTAAATTCATCATCCTAGTCAAAAAAAAACAAAAAAGGCAGAACTTTCCGCATTTTTAACCCCAAAGACGTGCCACCATTACAGACAACAACAGTCAACGTCATCAATCAATAATAAGTTTATGTATGGGCCACGATGGAGAAATGCATCTTTTTCATGCACAAGAATTGATATATGAGTAGAATATAAATTAAACAGGTTCTTAAGTTCATTTACCACTTGTACTTCATGGTGACAATTCAGTTAAATCCAGAGATAATAAAATCTACCAATGAAGATTACCGTGGTTTCCACTGTCGCGAGCCAACTTGCTAACAAGAGCAGATTTGCCTACACCTGTGGGACCGTACAGTAGAACGGGCCATCCCTGGGAGACTGCCAATAGGACCATCTGAAAACTTCTCTTTGTCGTCGACGTCAACACAAATGGTGCATTAACTGCTTCATCATCCCTGAGTATTAACACGTTAATATGAAACCCATACAAGCAAGCAACATCTCTATCAAACAATTTAGGACAATAAATTCCATAACTGAGGGATTAAGACAAATAAAAAATTTGAGTGAATTTTGCAGCCCACTTCACAAACTTAGCAAACATTTATTAAATATCAAGCAAAAATTCAAATCTTCAGTAAGTTACCCTGTTGCGAGCCTTTGACGACGAGGCCATGCCTCACTATAGCTGAACGGTGACAAGCCCAGAGAAATTAAACCACAGGATTCTAGAAAACACTCTTGTCGGACATCAACCATATCATCCGATTCTATTTTCTCAGATGGCTCGATAAAAGTGCTTGCTTTCTCCAACGAAACATCCCGACAAAATTCTTCCCAGCTGATGATCAACAAAGCAAAGTAAGAATATCAAAATGGCAAATCTTACCAAAACTGTATCTACTTAAGAGTTAACAGATGTGATGGTGATAACCAACCGTAGCAGACACTTAAACCCTTCTTCAGGTCCAACGCCAAGATTCAAGGTTCCTGCATCACCCAATTTGAGAATAACCGATAGTATTTGTGATATACACCATTTTAAATCTGCTATATCCTTCTCCAATTTACTGCTGCGCAACAAGCTTAATGGCTGCCTTGCAATATCCATGAAACAAGACCAATCCCAAAGCTTAGAGAACACCTCAGGTGATGTCAGCAATATGCGGTAAGATATCCGCACGACATGTGATATTCGACCTTCAGCCTAGAAGAGGGAATAGAGAACCAAACTTCATTACTAAGTAAAAAAAGTCATTGGAGAAACTTAGGACTGCACATTGAACTAGTTCTATTCACTACTCCTACAAAAATCAAAAGAGAGCAAATGATGTAATTAAATATTGGCAACATAACAAGTCTTCAGCTTAATAAAAATGTGCAAATGTATGAGGCATAATCAAAGCTGCCATGACAACAGCTTAGGCCATACCAGATGATACTATAAGCAAAATGGATGGCATGAATTGAGGCAAGTACCATTGACAGTTTTTGCTTCAGTTTGATATATTATAAAATACATTCTGGCGGAATGGGACAATCTCCCCAATGAACGGTAGAGTTCAAAATGTCCAATCAAAACAAAAGAGATTGTTCCATGCTCACAAAATGTCAAAAGCACGGCTTAACCATAGCTAAAAGAGCATATATTTCTACGGAAATAAAAGGATGTTTTAAAGCATAGGTTCTAATTACAAAATACTAAAAGAGCAACATATCTGAAGGTTAAGCAAGATGAAACACATATGTCTCCATAATACTAATTGATTAAAAAGAGTATCATGTACAACCCCAAAAACCCGCTAGGTCACAAAGCACCAACTCAAAAACTTGACATTAGTATTTAAATTTACACTATATTGACATTTTATTACAAGAATATCCCAACATCAAGTTCTTTAATGGCAATCGCACAGTTCAAATCTAGGCCGTAAAATTTTTTATTAAGTGGTGATCAAAGATGTTTTCAATGATGATCTAGATTAGTAGATTTTTTATATCAAAATTTTTACGAGATCTCTTTGTACTCATTCGTGATCTAGAAACAATATCTCAAACAAATTGGTCGAATCCAAGCAGACCAACAAGGACATTTACCTTCTAATGGCAGCCATTGAATTTGAGCAGACCAAACAAAGGCCAACCCCAACTAATCATAAATCATCAACCAAACAACCCAAAGCTTTCCAAACTTAACTTAATAATCATGGATAATTCCACCATCAGATTTGTAGGTAATGCTTATGCCCGTAAAAACATCATGACCTTATCCCTTTGCATTTAAACATCACAAGCAATGTCCGCAACATCAACGTAATATTATTTGATGTGAGTAGCATTACAAATCCACCTTCCACCCTAACCAGTCTAGTCACTAAAAAGTAGACTATAGCTTAAAAGAATCTTCATGCCCCACAAACTAGGACTCGCTTTGTATGTCCCAGATAATCCTCATACTTGCATCTCGCTCACCAATGTTATTTTCTCATTTGAAAGCAATATAAGGGCTATATTCATCAAACCATAACTCTGATCAGCAGGTGATGTCTATAATTGTAACCCACCAATCAAAGGTATGGTTGGAGGAAATGGCTCTAAGGAAAAATAAAAAGCTACCATGGGGATATCACCCCTATACCAAATTATTAAGAAAGAAAGGTTTGAAAAGTCTAAAAAACAATTTAAAGTGGATACTCCAAAACAAGCAAAATAAACCCAGCAACTGCAACTTCCCTTCACACCATACTCCAAAACCAGATAAGAACAAACCTCTCACACACAAAGATTCTATGATTATCTCAGAAAAATAGTAAAAGTAGAAATTAAAATACCTCATGAAGGTAATCCAAAGTTCTTCCTCCTTCGAAAATACGTTGAAAAGGTGGCGGAGCAAATTTAAAATACTCTAATAAAGACCTGCAGAAATTAAGAAGGTAACCAAAATTGGAATACGATTTAGCTCCTTTCAGTAACAGCTCTTAACTTTTGTAGAAACAACAATTTCAGCAATGAAGTTTATCTTGCATCAACAGAAAACACAGCACATAGGACTATGCATACAATGAAGCAGAAAACTAAATGTTGACATACCCCAACAAAAAAGGAGCCAAATCAAGTGCACGACAGAATGCCAGGCAAGCAAGCTCGTGAAGATTCAAACCCTTTCCCTTTCGAACGTAACAATCAATAAGGTTACCATCACAATGTTCTGCTCCTTTTAAAATCTCATTATCTTCATCAACTTCTCTTTGTAAGGAACTTGAATTGGACCTTAAATTAGTCACAAGTCGCAGGGACCACACCGCCTTTTCCACAATTTTTCGTGCTATGGGCCGGAAACACCCCATCAACGGGATTGTGTAAGTAGGGTGCAAAAATATATCAGCCACCAAAGCGATCACTTCATCCTCACGTAACACACTTCCCTGGGAGCACAGAAACCAAAATCATCGAACTAATACTCCAAAGTTCCTAAAGAAACTCAGCTTCAAGTCTGGTAGTATAGATTTAATTACCTCCCTCACTAGCATGGTGAACCGCGGCCTGCTTATGAGCTCAGGGCAGCGCGCCAGGAACCTTCTGAGCGCAAATTCGAGACTGAAACTCCCATCTATTGCCATCTCAGCTCTAACTCTGTATATATTAACAATGTATACTGACAAGATGAAACAAAATAAAATAAAAAGAATCTAACGCAAAAATGGATATTAATTTAAGGGGTATGGTGCGTTTCCGGCTTTAACAGGGAAGATATCAATCTTCAAAGGCCTTGCACGATCGATCACTCAAACCAGTTTATCCCCTACAAACAAAAGACACAAATTAAATAGAAACTCAAGAACGAAGGACAAAAGAAAGACAATACAGACTCAGGTCATAGACATCTCCGGGAGACCAATCCACATGGCAGAGATAGCCACCAAAAATATATCAGAGACACCAGCACAACGGACCAGAGATTCGACACCATTCGCAAACCACAAGGACGTCAATCCGCACAAAAAAATCGCATCTTTTCGAAATCCAAGCATCAGCAAAACCGAAACAGGCGAACCGAAAACTACTAAACAAAGCCCAGCACATCGAGCTAGAGACGCGAAAGCAAAAACCGGAACCTCGAGGACGACGACCAACGATCGCAGGAAGCGATGGATGAGAAGGGATGAACTCAAAAGAGAGGGAGGTACCTTCGATGGCTCGAGAGAGAGAGGGACAGGGAGACGGCGAGGAAGCGGCGGCGACTGGCGAAGGAATCGAAGGCGGAGGACTCGGACAGGCAAGTGGCGAGGGGTTTATGGTTTTTCCATGTAACGAGCAATCCCTGCGTGACCGACTTACTAGGGTTTTGCGAATGGTGTTAATTCGGTATAATTTTACACTTCAAATTAATTATTAATTACTAAATGTGTATGAATTTTCAGAATTTTACTCTTTACCTTAAATTGAATGAGATTGTTGTCAAATTTACTTCCATAATTATGTTCAATGTAGTCTATGTTATTTTAAATATGCTACTTCATGTTCTTCTTTTGTCCGTTCCTGAATTTTAACTAAATTAAACATAAAACCTGTAAAATCAAAAAAAATCAAAACATAAACATACAATGACATGCGCGGTTGCTGCTCCAGCTTTAATCATTAATGCTACATTGTTTCTACTTTTGACAATAATAAATATTGTAAAAAGTGTTAAGATGTGTTTCCATGGATTAGGAGGACAATAATTAGACAACTTCTGAGAGTGATGGGACGAAAATAAGTCTATTTTGATAAGTAGTTTAGGAAGACTATTTTGAGAAATATTTTTTGGAATTGACTTTTGGAAAAGAGATGTAGAATAAATATGCTATGTTTCATTCCTATTCATTCTTCTTTATTTCTTTGGGCCATACCATTCTTTTTTCTTCAATGCAGCTCTTTGGGAAAAAAAAAAACACTATAAGACTCCATTCGTTTTGCGGAAAATATTTTTCGGATTTTTCAACGTTCGTTTCACGGAAAATGAATTCATTGGGGAAAATATTTTCCATGAAAGGAATAAAATCTTCTAAATTAGAAAAAAAATGTTTTTCACTTTTAAAAAGAAAACATTTTCCTTACTTGATCTCTCTTATCTCACACATTTACAAATACTCAATTCTTCATCCCCTTTCTTCTTCTTCTTCTTCTTTTCTTTTTTAATTCGAATTATTGTTTAATTTTCTTTTTCTTTTTTAATTTGAATAATTTTTAATTTCCTTCTTATTTTCTTTTTCTTTTCTTTATGGCATTTATAGTGTTTTTTTTTTTTCCAAAGAGCTGAGCATCCCTTTGTTATCATATGGAAAAACATGTAAAAATTTTGGAGAACGAAGAGACTAAGCATCTATTCCACTTTGTGCTATTTTATGGTTCATAAGGGATTTCACATATTGTTGTAGTACATCCTGGAACATACATAAAATGGAAATCCATATGTTAGTGATTTAATCACAATGGTTTTGGAAAGTCCTTGCATCCAAGATATTGACAGATAAGATTTTACTTTTATCATGCTTCCCCCAATGACAGACTAAATCTAGATAACGTGATATAAAAAGAAAAACTATCTGAATACAGACATTAGCGGCATGACCTAGAACTTCATTTTTGAATATTTAGCAAATTCCACCACTAGCTAACCGAAACACAAGAACTATGGGCAAAAGAAAGGCTATATAGGCTCTAGGGGCATGACCCAAAACTTGACTATGGGACACCTGGAGTGCCATAACTTGGCACGGAGGGACACTTAAGTGCCATAATTTTAAAACGGTACACTTAAGTGCCACTATCGGAGTAAAATGGAACACTTAAGTGCCACTTCGGCGAAAATCCGGCCAAATAGCTGACGTGGCAATTTTCCGGCGAGTTTGGTCCAAAACGGCGTCGTTTTGCACGCTAACGTGGCGGAGAAAATGCAAAAACGACGCCGTTTTGTGTCTACGTGTAAATAATAATATAAAAATTAATTAAATTAGATTTAAACTTAATTTTATTTAAAATATTCAAAAAATTAAAAAAAATTAAGAAAAAAAAAAGGTGGGGGGAGTTCGAACGGGGCGGCTGAGGGCCGAGCCCTCGCCGCCGCCGCCGCCTCCTTGCCGTCGCCCGGGAAGGGCCGACGACGGAGGGTGGAGGGTCGGTCCGGGGTCGCCGGCCCCCAACCGACCCGACGGCAAGGGCTGCGAGCCCTCGCCGGATTGCGGCGAGGGCCGCGACCTCGCCCAGATCCGGGCGAGGGCTCACGGGCTTTCGCCGCCCCCGGCCAAGGCTCGGCGACCCCGGTCGACCCTCCCCACTCTGTCGCCGGCCCTTCTCGGCGGCGGCGGCGAGGGCCCGCGAGCCCTCGCCCAGATTTGGGGCGAGGGTCGCGGCCCTTGCCGCGATCCGGCGAGGGCTCGCAGCCCTCGTCGTCTGTCGACCGGGGGCCGGCGACCCGGCCAACCCTCCCCCTCCGTCGCCGGCCCTTCCGGCGACGGCGGGAGGCGGCGGCTGCGAGGGCTCAACCCTTAGCCGCCCCATTCGACCTCCCCCTTTTTTTTTTCTTAATTTTTAAATTTTCTTAATTTTTTAATTTTTTAATTTTTTTAATTTTTTTGAATATTTTAAATAAAATTAAGTTTAAATCTAATTTAATTAATTTTTATATTATTATTTACACGAAACGGCGTCGTTTTTGTATTCTCTCCGCCACGTCGAGTGCAAAACGACGCCGTTTTGGACCAAACTCGCCGGAAAGTTGCCACGTCAGCCATTTGGCGGATTTTCGCCGGAGTGGCACTTAAGTGTTCCACTTAACTTCGAAACCGGCACTCAAGTGTACCATTTTGAAGTTATGGCACTTAAGTGTCCCTCCGTGCCAAGTTATGGCACTTGGGCTGTTCTTCTGCCCCTAAAACTTCATTTTCGAATTTTAGAAAATTTCACCATTGATCGTAGAAACACAAGAGTTAAGGACAAAAGAAAGGCTATACAGTCTCCAGAGGCATGACCCGGAACTTCGTTTCAAATATTTAGCAAATTCCACCACCGAAACAAGGGCAAAAGGAAGGCAATACAAACTCTAGAGGCAAGACCCAGAACTTCATTTTCAAATTTTTTTTTTTTTCAAATTCCACCACCGATCATAGAAACACAAGAACTAAGGACAAAAGACAAGCAATATAGACTCTAGTGGCGTGACCCGGAACTTGGTTTTCAAATACTTAGCAAATTCCACCGCCAGTGATGGACAGACTAACCCAAAACTTGTGAGCAGAAAAGTTTGCAGCTTTGAGGTGTTTTGAACAATCCCAAGTTGTCTCTGCTCTGTCTCTATCCCTGTCTTTGCTCCGAGGGTTTAGGGTTTAACAACAATGTATGTATATATTTACAGACGTATTTTATGCTGCAAGGCGGTGCAGGTAGGTTGGGGGGAGTCGAGCCGGGTTATTTCCTATTATAAACTCTCCTTTTCCTTGTCGGACAGATGACCTAACCCAGGTTTGGATATTATTATTAGGAGTTTGGGATTAACTTTTTTATTAACATGCTTTGGGAGCACGAAAAGACTCAAAATATAAAGCCAGCTTTTCTCAGCCTAACAACTGGCGGGGAACTCTCGCGAGAAGGTATGGTTTTTGTCTTGTAAATTAATCTTTTTTGGGTAAATTATTCTTTCTTCAAGCATTCTCGACTGGATATGGATGTGGAGGGAGTTTTAGCAAAAGAATAAGAACAGGAATTTGAAAGTGGTATATGCTATGTAAAAGTAAAAGACTATGCTAGATGACAGTGGTGTTATAGGGTATCGATTAATAAAGTTGAATTTTTGTCTTTCCTTCTTGAACCATTTGACGAGGTAATTTGGTCATTTAGAATTTATAATCGGATTGAAACGTTAGGTGATTTTGATTTTGCAATTCTTGTTATTATTAAGAAGATAATGAAAGAACGGATGAAGCCACAAAGTTCCACAACTAAGGGGGTGCATGATAAAAATTATTTCTGTTCCAGAAATGATTTTTTTGTTCCAGACCAATTTCTGGAACAGAAACTTGTTTGATAACACTTATCAAATTTTCTATTTCTGGAATAGGTTTCTATTCCAGAAATAGAAATGGAGGAGAAATCAGAAATAGAAAATTTCTATTTCTGATTTCTCCTAGAAATCAATTTCTATTTCTCCAACCCTAATTTCACCCTTCTCTCCCGATTACGCCTCTTCTCTGCCTCCTCCTCCGCCTCTTCTCTGCGTCTTCCTGAGACGAGATCGTCTCCTCCGCCTCATCCTCCGCCTCTGCTTGCGAATCCACCCCCTCCGCCTCTGCTCGTCTCCTCCGCCTCATCCTCCGCCTGTCCCCGATTGTTGTCCGAGCCACCAGAAATTTGTATTTTGCAGAAGAATTTCTTGAAGTTTGAAGCGGTTGAAACTTTCCTTCATATGCTTGAAGATGGTTTTTTTAACCTAACGATTATTGTTTCGCGGTGGTTATTCAGGCTTGTTCAGTTCCGGAGAATGCATCAATTGGTAATACAATTTTCAGGTTTATAATCGAAAGCGGCTACATAAATTATGATGTGTGCGTTGGGTGTGCCTTTTAATCGACATGTTTGCGAAGGGTAGTGCTGATTTTGTTTCAGTTCGTAAGGTGTTAGAGAAAAGGCCCGAGAGGAGTGTGGTTGCTTGGACTTTGATGATGACAAGATGTACTGGTGGGTTTTTCAATTGAGCTGTTGATTTGTTTCACGATATGCTTGTGAGTGGGACCGTGGCAGATAGATCTACACTCGAAGCTATTTTGTCAGCAAGTTCGGAGTTGGAGTTGCAATCGCTGGGGTTGCAGTTGCAATGCTGGGTTATACAGTCTAGATTCACTTTGGATGTCTGTGTTAGATGCCGCTCAGTGGACATGTACGTGAAGTGTGTACCTAGTGGATTGCTTAATGATTGGAGAAAGGTGTTTGATCAGGTGCAAGATCATAACGTGATGTCTTAGACAGCAATAATCACGGAAGTAAGAAATGATCAAAGGTCCCATGAGGCCGAACCATTTCGCATTTGCTAGTGTTCTTAAAAATTTGTTTTAAGAAATAGAAATTTTATTCAGTTATCAAACGAATTTCTATTTCTGAAACAGAAATTTTGTATCGTTATCAAACAGATTTTTTTAAACTGGGTCCGAAATAGAAATAGAAAAATTCATTTCTGTTAAAACTAAATAGAAATAGAAATGTTGTCATGTATATTGATTTTTTAAACAATTTGAATTTCTTATTCATTCAAATGAAACTTATAATAAATTAATTGAGCACCCACATTTGTGAAAGAGGAAGATAGATATATACATATATGTGTTTATATTATAAATAGTTGGAGTCTCAAGATCAATGTGGGGAGCATTTCAACACATGATACGAATGTGAAATTTCCAAGTTTACTTAACTTTCTTATAATGCCACTTTTATAAGAATTATGTACAATATTGTATCTTCAATTTGCATAAGATTGAGTGCAATTTGAGTGCGTGCGGCTTCTAGCTCGTGGCAAAGAAAAAATACCATATTACTTGAATTAGTTGCATGAAACTATTGGCTCTTATTTAATTTGTCCTGCGTGGTAATCTATGTATATACATGTATATTGATTATAGAAATCATAACCCGTGTTCAAATTAAAATATGTTGTGATGGTATATTTGCATGAGCACATATACAAAATTATGGGAAAATTCGAGATATTTATGGCAGTTTTTTTTTTTTCGAAAAATAAATGACGAAGGAAATATTTTCTATTTCCTTCAAGATAGTCACGTGCATCTCTTACAAAGATAAACGAATAGAAAAAGATTTCATCATCCACCAAAATTTTTAAGCATAAATTGTTGTGAATAATGAGAATAGTTTTTAACCAACTAATTATTTCAAACAATACAAACAATCATTCGTAGGAAAAAAATTTTCAAATTATTAATTTCTGCAAAATCAACAAAGCCTTACAAATTATTATTTTTTTGAATAATCTATTGATTGCTTAATTATTTTGCAGTGAATTATTAATGTGTATACGAAGATTTTGTGGGTGGATTGACTAAAAAAAATGTAGTTATGACACTAAAGTCCAAAGTATAAAAAGAGTGTAGATTATATACACTGCTTGTAAATCAAGCTTGAACAATCTAACCAAAAGTGTTCCGAGCCATTCCTGCCAATGCTTTCCTTCTCCCACCATCTTAGTAAAACAAAGATGATTTAGTGGCAAGAAGATCCATCTCAAGCCATCCCTAATTCGATATCATTAGTCAACAAAGTCGCGATCGAGAAGCTTTTCATAAGAGATTGAACTGAATAGTGGGAATGAAGCTAAACATTACTACTTGGGCTTGCAAGCACAAACCACCCGAGAAGAGAAAGCTAATATAGCAAGTTTAGCCAACATGGTGAATGGTAAGTATGCTCATGCAATGCAGAGTACCTCTACCAAACATAGAATACTATATGGAACTAGTTCTTTTAGATTAAATTTTTATTCTTTAGGTAAAGTGGAGAAAAATAGTCTAGCTGATCTTTGTTGTCAACGGCTGTCAGATCAAAATCAGTGTTCAACATCCCTTTGTTATCATATGGAAAAACATGTAAAAAATTTGGAGAACGAAGAGACTGAGCATCTATTCCACTTTGTGCTGTTTTTTGGTTCAAAATGGATTTTACATATTGCTGCAGTACATACTAGAACATACATAAAATGGAAATCAAGTGTTAGTCAGTTAATCACGATGTTTTTGGCCTGGAACATATATAAAATGGAAATCCATATGTTAGTGATTTAATCACAATGGTTTTGGAATGTCCTTGTATCCAAGATATCGATAGATAAGATTTTACTCATATCATGCTTCCCACCAATGACCGACTAAATCTAGGTAACGTGATATAAAAAGAAAAACTATCCGAATACAGACAATAGCGGCATGACCTAGAACTTCATTTTTGAATATTTAGCAAATTCCACCACTAGCTAATTGAAACACAAGAACTATGGGCAAAAGAAAGGCTATACAAACTCCTAACCTAGATCTTCATTTTCGAATTTTAGCAAATTCCACCACCGATTGTAGAAACACAAGAGCTAAGGACAAAAGAAAGACAATACAGTCTCCAAAGGTGTGACTTGGAACTTCATTTTCAAATATTTAGCAAATTCCACCACCGAAACAATGGCAAAAGGAAGGCAATACAGACTCTAGAGGCATGACCCAAAACTTCATTTTCGAATTTTTTCTTTATCAAATTCCACCACCGATCATAAAAACACAAAAACTAAGGGTAAAAAATAGGCAATACAAACTCCAGCGGCGTGACCCAAAACTTGGTTTTCAAGTTCTTAGCAAATTCCACCGCTAGTGATGGACAGACTAACCCAAAACTTGTGAGCAGAAAAGCTTGTAGCTTTGAGATGTTTTGAACAGTCCCAAGTTGTCTTCGCTCTGTCTCTGTCCCCGTCTGTACTCCAAGGGTTTAGGGTTTAACGACCACGTTTGTATATATTTACAGACGTATTTTATGCTGCAAGGTGATGTGGGTGGGTTGGGGGGAAGTCAGGCCCGGTTATTTCCTATTATAAACTCGCATTATCTTATCATGGCAAATATTAAAACAAATATATTTTACACTGAGAAAACAAGTATGAAGTCTTGAAATTGCTTTGGTTAAAATAGAGAAATAGTTCATCAGTTTGAGGACCAATTGTCACCACATTTTATTAAGTCATAGGACTCGCATCCATTTCAACAATCCTTCAAATTAGAAAGCTTTAAAATTTCTAGCAAACTGAATAATCAACTTTAATCATGTTGAATGTGTGCACTTTTTTTTTTTTTTAGGGGTAGGGAGGAAAGTGAATAAGGAAAGAAAGATGCCAACACATTCTAATAAACTTTCTTATTTGAACAGCGGTACTTCAGCAACCAAAAGCTCAAAACCTGCAACCCAGCTATTCTATACATCAAGAACCTTAGACTGTAGACTCTCAAAACACTTTCAAATTTCTCTCCCTCCAAATAAGTTGCAAAAGGAATAGTACAAAGTATCCATATTTCCTGTACAAAACAAGTTCTTTCCTAACCTAGAGTTCTTCCTAAACCATAGAAACCTCAAACAAATATATGCCTAAAAGTCCAAACGCATCAATCATATGAAATCTTGACCCATGGCAGTGAATAACGATGTGGTCAACTAATTATGGTGTGTGTGCAGAGAAAGTATCTATTCACGAGTTCAAGACCTCTATTTTGAAAGTTGTCAGTCAGTTGTTAGATCGTACAACCTCCCATGTGGAGAAGGCAATGCATGAGGGAATCTTGACCCTCCAAATCAAATCCAAGGCAAGCAGAGATCCTTTGGGACAGATTTCATCACAAGAAACTTATTGAATTAATAAGTGGAAACTACTTCAGCGATGGTCCATTTTTGTACAAAAAGTAAAGCATGCTATAATGCATTTTCCAAATAAATACAACCTGCTCTATTTCAAGGAGAAGACATCTATAAGACACATTATGAGGGATATGAGGGATGTGCAAAAGCAAATGTAACTCCATCAGTAGAGTCAATTAACATAGTAGACCAATTCTATAGGAAAAATATCATTTAAAAGGCGTATTCATACAGACGGTTACATATGAAAATGAAGCTCACTTTCCCATCCTCAGTATGTACCGTAGCTAGAAACTAGGGGTGGATCATACAAAACCTATATTATGACTCCACGATTAAATAATTAATTCCCTTCTTGCTTAAGCAAAATGAATATTAAGTGGAGTTTTGGCATGCACAGCACATAGGACTATACATACAATGAACCAGAAAACTAAATGTTGACATACCCCAACAAAAAAGGAGCCAAATCAAGTGCACGATGGAACGCCAAGCAAGCAAGCTCGTGAAGATTCAAACCCTTTCCCTTTTGAACGTAACAATCAATAAGGTTACCATCACAATGTTCTGCTCCTTTTAAAATCTCATTATCTTCATCAACTTCTTTTTGTAAGGAACTTGAATTGGACCTTAAATTAGTCACAAGTTGCAGGGACCACACCGTCTTTTCCATAATTTTTCGTGCTATGGGCTGGAAACACCCCATCAATGGGATTGTGTAAGTAAGGTGCAAAAATATGTCAGCCACCAAAGCGATCACTTCATCCTCACGTAACACACTTCCTTGGGAGCACAGAAACCAAAATCATCAAACTAATACTCCAAAGTTCCTAAATAAACTCAGTTTCAAGTTTAGCAGTGTAGATTTAATTACCTCCTTCACTAGCATGGTGAACCGTAGCCTGCTTATGAGCTTCGAGGAGTGCGCCAAGAACCTTCTGAGCACAAATTCGAGACTGAAACTCCCGTTTATTGCCATCTCAACTCTAACTCTATATATATTAACAATGTATATGTGGCATCCGAAACTTTAGATGACCCTCAGATAGGTGACAGTCACCGAACTGTGACTTTGTTTTTATTTTACAAGAATTAATGTGTATTTGTTCATTTGGATTAGTATTTCAATTTTATCCTTTGAACCAAAAGGATAGAATTCGATTTATTTTTTTTGTATAAGAATTATATGTGAAAAAAAAAAAAACAGTTTAAAGAATTAGAACTTGAGGATTTTGAACGGGCCGCAAGAATTTGGAGTATATATATATATATATATATATCAAACAATTTAAATTTTGTATATCAAACAATTTTAAATAAAATGCTATTAAATTAAATTTGATAGAAATAAAATGCTAAGTTATATATATATATAAAGGGGGATTTGGGCCTCATTTTAAGTACTCTTGGGCCCAAGCAAGCCCAAAGACACCCCCTTGGGCATCGACCGGATCAAGAGGGGGGGGGGAGGAAAAATGCATGCTCTCCCACACTTGTCTTCCACCATACTTCCACTTGTCCCTTCTCATTTACCATTTGTCCATTTCACATCTATTCAATCATTTTCTTTCATGCAAAATGGAGTAAATTGATTAATCAAAGAACAAGAAAGGGGAAAGGGGATTTCGGAAGAGGTAGAGGAGAGAGAGAGACCGAGAGAAATTGAGAGTGAACCAAGCAAAGAGAAGAGGAGAGTCGTGCGTGGGTGCAAGCAGCAAGGGAAGAGGAGGAAGGGCCGCCTCCCGCCGTGTCCAAGCAGCCACCGTCGACACCACCGGTCCTCATCGCCGACCGGCCAAGCCGTGACCCCTGGACCTCCATTTTCAGACAGCCTTTGAGTGAGAGAGTTTAAGGCAAGCAAATGTTCTTCCATCTATGTTGTTGCATGCTGTCTTGCCTAGAAAAGAAGTGGAATATGTGAGGAAAATGAAATGCTAGAGCTGCATGTGGAGTTTTGGATGTGTAGGAGGGTGTTAGATCAAGAAAACTAGGTGAGGATGAAGTGTGTGTGGTGGATTTCAAATTAGCAAGTGGAAAAAAACGATTTAGAAATCTGACTATGGAGAATTTCAGAGATAATCATGCTATGGTGTGGTGTAATGTATGTATATACATTGAATATAATGATTGGAGGTCGAAATTTAAGGCATAGGAAGAGTTCTTGTGAGATTTGTGGACTGTTTTGTGAAAAACAGTGTGACTCTTGGCGACTTTTTAATTTTTCTGTAATTATCTAGCCACAATTTGACTTCAACTTCTTGATGGAAGTTTTAGGACACATCCTCATTAACAACATATCAAAAATTCAGAATAAAAGAACAAGAAATGACCATCGAAATAATTTTCCTATGAAAACACCCATTTTTGGAATTTTTACAGAATGATAGTTAGGAAAAATCGAGGTCTTTACCCTCGGTACATAAAGAATCTGATCTAGTGGTCTTCTTGAGATTTGTTCCTCTAGGTCTCATTGACAACGTGTCAAAATTTCATAATTTTCTGAGCCCGTTTAGTAATTTATTCGGAATTGTTACCCGAACTGCGCAATTGAAGAAATTAAACTGCTGCTTCGAGATTTCCACAAAAATTGTCCTATAATAAGTGTAGTTTTCGAATTTTTATGTGACTTTATGATGCTGATGGTGGAATATTGTGATTGATAAAAGGTTCATGAGATATCTTGTTTGATATATGATGATCCAATTGTGAATTAAAATGCGAATTGTTACCCATTGAACCCTCGGGTTAATGATACCCCGGGAGTTAGGACGTCCAAAGGATCGAAAGAATCGATGCCTTGTGGATGCCCAGTGGCCCTAAGAGGCTGAATGTTGGAGGTTTGCCCCAGGAGTTTCGAGATGCCCGATTGTATGCTTGTCGATACGTAAACCCAGATGGCCAAGCAACCATCCTCATGGTGAGCTTCGGAGGTTTTCCTCGTGATGCCAAGTGGGGTACGAGATGCCTGGAGACGTGATATGCTCCGGATGCACGGTGGCCTTGGTGGCTGAATGCCGAAGACTTTCGTGATGCCAAGGTGGATGTGAATGCCTGGAGGGACGCAAACATTGGTCCTCTAGGAAATGAAATCTTTCGAAAGCTAAATAATTAATATGTGATTTGATTATGTGGCGTATGATTCTTGTGGAATTGAAATTGTTTTAATATTGAAGAATTTTCCATATCATTGATGTCTATTATCCATTGATTTCTTGCCTTGTCTATCTAGTATAAAGTTA
Organism: Eucalyptus cloeziana; assembly: GCA_014182715.1. Taxonomy (NCBI): domain Eukaryota; kingdom Viridiplantae; phylum Streptophyta; class Magnoliopsida; order Myrtales; family Myrtaceae; genus Eucalyptus; species Eucalyptus cloeziana. The sequence continues at coordinate 35,108,184 of CM024644.1, forward strand.
GATACTGATTGTTATGCTTGACATAGCTTATTGAATCTTTTGCTGTTGAGTGATTGTACTCACCCATTTTGGGGACTAACATTTCAGATTAAGATGCATTTGCTACTTGTCTCTCGTGGCACCTTTTATGGCGTATCGATCGATGTCGAGTGCTTGTGTTCAGAGCACATTAGTGTTGGTGTGCGGGGGCTGGTGTTCGTTCGCGTTCGTGTGCTAGTTATGTACGATGTGGGCCTACCTAGAGGCCCTATGGTGCAGGAGTTCCTGTCCGTGCACATTCGTTATGACGAGATCATGTTGGGGATGTTGCCGCCACTGCCAGCTGATGGGCCAAGTTGGGTGTGATCGACCTCAGGCAATGGGTAGCTGGTGAAGCTTTTTGACTACCGACACTATCTGATGGACTGAAGTTTATGGTTGTTATGGAGTTGGACGCTTTTGGTTATAGCCGAGTTTTAGAAAGCCTTGGCCTTTTGTTGTACCAACTCATGTTGTCCATCAAGTTATATAAATAAAAGTGCTCGGTTTATCTTATGAAAATGTTTAGTAAGTGTGGATCATTTCGAAATGAATGGGTTGGGGAGGTGTGAAATCGCTTTCGCTTTACTTCTTACGTTGTGCCGGGACCGTTAAAAGTAAATAACAAACTCTCAGGAATTATAGACCTTCAAGTCAAGGTATCAGAGTGGAAAGAGCACTGTGGCGACCCTATTGGATTGGGGTGCCACAATATACTAACAAGATGAAACAAAATAAAATAAAAAGGATCTATCGCAAAATTGGCTATTAACTTAAGGGGTATGATGCGTTTCCAACTTTAATAGGGAAGATATGAGAGAAGTACAACCCAAGTACCAAAACTTGGTACAGAGAAACACTTAAGTGCCAAAAGTTAGGAAATTAACACTTAAGTTTCAAAATCGGAACAAAATGGATCATTAAGTGACAATCCGGCCAAAATGCTGACGTAGCGATTTTACGATGAAATAAGTGCAAAACGGCGTCGTTTTACATGCTAATGTGGCTAGACAATACAAAAATAACATCGTTTTAGTGCTGACTAGTAAAAAAATTATTAAAATTAAATTAAAAACTAAATTTATTTAAAATAGAAATACAAATATTTAAAATTTAAAAAAAATAAAAATATAAAAGGGAGGGGGAGGGTCGGCTAGGGTTGCTGGCCCCGGCCAACCGGTGGCGAGGGCCCGTGAGGCCTTGCCAGGCCGAGCCAAGGGCCATGACACTCACCCTAGATCTAGGTGTGGGCTCGCGGGCCCTCCCCACCAGTTGGCCAAGGGCTAGTGACCTAGCCTACCCTCCCCCCTTTGTCGCCGGCCCTTCCCGGCGGCGGTGAGGGCTTAGCCCTTAGCCGTCTCCCTTCCCCCACTCCCCTTTTTTAATTTTTTATATGTTTTAAATAAATTTAAGTTTAAATTTAATTTACTTAATTTTTATATTAATTATTTACCACGTCAAAGATAAAACAACATCGTTTTTGCATTTTCTAGTCACGTTAGTGTGCAAAACGATGTCGTTTTGCACTTAGTTTGCCGGAAAATTACCACGTCAGCATTTGGGTCGGATTTTGGTAGGATTGGCACTTATGTAATCCATTTTACTTGAATTTTGGTACTTAAATGTCACTTTCCTAACTTTTGGCACTTAATGTCCCTCCGTGCCTAATTTTGGCACTCCAGGTATTCGGCACTCATTATTTCGGTTTTGCTCTTGATAAATGTTCATCTTCAAGACTAGCATCTGCACGTTCCTGTCGTAAAAGGGTAGGTGGTCCAACGAACGGCATGCAGTTCGGCGAGGGTCGCCGCAACCTCCATGTGGCGACTCTCACCAGAGGATCGCACGACCTTTCTGAAGTGCCTACCCTTTGCTTTGCCGAACCGCCTGCCCTTCATCAGTCAACTCTTTTTTTTTTCTTTTGTAATAACAAAAGTCTTTTGCTAATATAATTTTTTCAAATACTATTTTGCTTAAAGGTATTTTATAATGGACTTTTACAAATACAATTTACGAAACACAATTTGTATTTTGAATTTTTTTTTTAACTCAATCACCTTTACATTTCCCCAGAGATTTTTCCCAAAACCTTTTCAAACGCACCCTAAGTTTGGGTTCTACGATTCTTTCAATTGAAGTTCTTACACTTTTATTTAGTTTACCACTGCAAGCCTCGGTCCTTGCACTAAATTGTCATAATTTAGTATGCAAGCTTTTCTCATTCATTATACAATTAATTTTACAGCGTGATAGTAGTTTTTTTTTAGATTCTACAATAGCAATGCCAAAAGGCTTTTACATACTTTAAAGAAAATACCGATATACATCCTTGCGAATCACATACCATATAACCTTAATCTATATATTGCGAAATAAAGTATTATAGAATACATATGATCATGGAATAAAAAGAACAATTTATTTGTGCTTGTAACATGTATATCGGTTCCTTTCTTCTGCTTACAAATGCTCGATTCCTTTCACAAGCATCCTTTATATGGAGCACCACTATTTATGATCAACAGTGACACCATATTGAGAGACATGACCGGAATAACCACGTCGAGGCACACCAACAAGTAATCGGCCCGTGAAGGCCTTGGTGCCGGTGGTGCTAGCGGTGGTGCTGCTTCCAGGAGTTTCCCCGCTGCAATTCCCGGTGCACCGGGGTGGACCCTTTTGGAGGGACTGGAGAACAATTAGGCTCGGCTCCCTGTTACAATCCTGCGCTCCTTCATGGCCTTCAAGAAGCCGGCACGCCTCACTTGATCTCATTGACGTTCCCATCAAGAACAGCAAAACCATCAAAGCTGGTTGCTACTTTTGAAGAGAGGATCTTCTTCATCCTTGGCCGCTTTCTAACAATCAGTAACTTTCTTCTGTTTTGGTTGCTGCGAGTTGCGTGTCTATTTGTGTGTACGATGAAGAGAATGTGTCTGAGGAGGCCTCGTATTTATATTGTGTCATTGCCAAGGCTACCAGGAATTGCTTCGTTCCTTCTTCTCTTGATCAAACCAGTTGAACGGACCGGGGATTTTTGAGTTCTTGACTGCCACGGCTGTGGAGAACCGGATTTGGAATTTGACTTCACTGGTTACAGAGAAGGAAGAATAAGGATGTGAATTGGTCATCAAGGAAGAGTATTCTTTATTAAATGAGTAAAGTTCTAATTTTGTAGGGTATTATGCCACGATCTAATAATAATTCCATCCAAATTTTATACGTGTTTCTACTTTAAGATATAAATTATATTTATAATATATATACACACACTTTGTTGAGGTTTTTTTTTTCCCGCTAACATCTGCAAGTGCCAAGATAATCTTTTGGAGTATTTTCGGGTCTAGGTATTTTTTTACTCAACTTTTGCTAATCCTACTTTCTTGGACCTTCTAATAGTGCTAGGGGTGGATAAAAAAATTGAGAACTACCCAAAACTAGATTAGATCGAACTAGAACGGGCGATTCCCACGAAGGCCGATCTAGTTCCCGATTCCAATTTAATGAACTAATGAGTACCGATCCGATTCCCAGTTTTAGACATGGAACTGCCCACCCGGATTAGACAGTTATCTATATTTAAAAAAGAAATTGCATCTCAATTACTTAATTAGTTTGTAGTTTTTCGACCAAATAATATGTACATATACGTATGCTTGTAATTATTAGATATCATTGACTAATTTTACTTGGGTATGTAATAGGATTAACTCTCTTTTTTTCTTTTTCATTCTAATAATTCATTTACTTGTTTTCTCAACCAAAACAAAATAAACAAATAAAGAGGAAGGAGATAGCCAATTAAAGATGTTTACAAATGTTGTGACGCTTTGTCATCATGATACGAAATTAAAAGCCAACGACTCGTTTTATGGGTATAATTAGGTTTCTACTTAATCATTCCCATAATGAAATTAGGTTGATGTTAAAAAGAGATGGATCAAGTGATTAATATTTTAACTTCTGTGAATGTTAGGACTTTTAAGGTAGAGCCTAATTCTTCACATATTTTCGATGTCGGGAAATTCTAAGAGAATCACACCATAACCTTCAAAGAAACTAAGTCTTTAGCTAACAACTATAATTTATTCGTTTCGCCCTATAATTTTCAATCATTGATCAACATTAATGGCTCGCAATTCAACCTGAATATAAGGCACCAAACAAGCTTTAGTGCTTTAAATAGAAACTGTGTTCACCATAATATTAATTTATGAATGCAATTGTAGGGTTTAGGAACTGGTTCCATGGACTTACCCAATGGTCCAATTTCCGAGTGGATCCATGGAACCAATGCACGATTCCCGATTTCATTTTTCGAAATCGATCTTTAGTAGGTTATTCCCGATTTCAAGGTGGGAACTGCCCACCCGAACCATTCTTACTCCTAAATAGTGCATCATGATTTGGGATTATGACACTAAACTCTAGAGCTCAGCTATATATCTCAGATTCCTGACAGCCAAACTCGAGAACGCATCATTCAACATTGGGGCTCTCCTAAGCCAAACTCAAGAACCCACTGTAAACCTCCGTCCTGCGACCCAACTTGGAACTTATTAGCACGTCTATGAAATTACTAATTCCTTTTAATAGTTCACAAATTTTCAACCTTTCTTATTTTTTGTTAATTTTTATTTGCCTTTCTTACCATCGTCTTAAATTTACCAACTCTTATTGGAATTCATCACTTTGATTTGGATGACTAATCAACTTTTTCCCAATTAAATTACCTAAGGTTACTAATCTCATTTGAATTGTTTATCAATGTTTCTTTGGTTTTTGTTAATATATTAACTTTTGCTATCGTTTAACGACAATTATTTGCCTCTCTTGCAAACATCATAATAATTATATGAATCTTGTCAACTTCTAAGTGTGTGACTCCATAGTTTTTCTCCACTAATTCTTTTTTTTTTTTGTTCTAGTTTATCAAATAGTATTGATTTATTAAGTTTATTCCAAATAAGATACAGAAATCAAAAGATTTTGCAAAAGTTCATCACATAGGGAGTACCAATTATAACAAGCGAATATGAATTGCCTATCCTACATTGTGTCACATAGGGAGCACACATCTAAATTTTGTCATGGGCAAAAGTTGTCATCCATCGAATTTTTCTAGCTTAAACCTTGGTACCATTGATGCGACATTTGCCGTGGTACCCTTTCGATAACACTCGGATTTTTCATCAATTGCAAATTGACAGCACAACGGATAAAAAAATTGCTGACAAAGTCAGGTAATCACTTCCCACCTTTTGCACTTAAAAATAAAATAAAATTGCTAAGCAATTTATTAGGCTTGGACGAATAAATCGAACAAATCAAACATGTTTCCCCAAGTTATACATTCTACAACAGATGGAAATTATCCATCCTAGAAAATTTTCAGAGAATAAAAAGAAAAAAAGAATAATTCGTTTGTGCTTGTAAACTATGTATCGGTTCCTTTCTTCTACTGACAATTGCTCAATTCCCTTCATAAGCGTCCTTTACATGGAATGCCAACTATTTACGATCGGCGGCAACGCCGGATTGAGAGGTGCGATCAGAATAACTAGGTGGAGGTACACCAACAGCTGATCGGCCAGCGAAGGCCTTGGTGCTGGTGGTGCTAGCGGTGGTGCTGCTTCCGGGAGTGTAGCCGCTGCAGTTCCCAGTGCACGGGGTCGAACCCTTTTGCAGGGACTGGAGAACAATTAGACTCGGCTGCGTATCCCCAGCCCACCCTCCATCGTGGCCTTTAAGAAGCCGGCACGCCTCACCCGATCGCATTGACGTTCCCATCAGGAACAGCAAAACCATTAAACTGGCTGCTACTTTTGAGGAGAGGATCTTCATCATCCTTGGCTGGTTTCTAACAACAATCTGTAACTTTCTTCTGTTTTGGTTGCTGCGAGTTGTGTGTCTATTTGTGTGTATGATGAAGAGAATGTGTCTGAGGAGGCTCGTATTTATACTGTGCCATTGCCAAGGCTACCAGCAACTTCTCCGTTCCTTCTACTCTTGATCAAACCTGTTGAACGGGACTGAGATTTTTGATTTCTTGACTACCACGGTTGTGCAGAACCGGTTACGGAATTTGACTTCACCGGTTACAGCGAGGGAAGAAGAGGGATTTGAATTGGTCGTCAGGGAAGACGATCCTTTATGAAATGAGTTTAGTACTTAAGTTTTCTGGAATATTATGTCATTCCATCGAAATTTTATAGACGTTTCTACTTCAAAATAATAAATTATATATAGATTTTCTCTCTAGCGAGGGTTCTTTCTTCATTAACATCTGCAAGTGCCAAGAAATTCTTTTGGAGTGCCTTTGGGATTCAGGCATTTTCGACTCGAAGTTTTGCTAATCCTACTTTCTTGAATGTTCTAATATAATAAATTATAAAGTTGGTCCTTTTAATTTGACTTTCGTGAATCATGACCGGGCGCTGGACACGTATCGTTTGAAGATCAAAAGTCAAGAGTTGAATCAGGACTTTGAATTTTCCTCCTCAAGTGGGAAAAATTCAAGTATGGGAACCGAGTGGCGGTCCTCCCGGATTAATGCGATCTTGGGGTCAAAATGCTGCCCTTTCAATTACTTTGCAGCATGAAAATGAGTTATGGTGTCATTCTTGCACGTTACTAAAGCGGATAGCATCTAAGTCCAATCAATTTTACTTGTGAAATAATTCAAATTTTATGTAATATGATCTAACAATTGAAATCAAGTACGCTCACATTTACTATATATATGAAAGTATTTTTTCAAGATGCGAGATCGGATGTAACCCCAAGGTAGAAATGGAGGAAATTAGCTAATTAGTCCTAAACTTATTGTGTTTATACTAATTCAATCCTAAACTTTTTTTAATATTACTTATTCATGGCATGCACATATTTGGTGTGCTATTATATTGGTTTGGTCCTTTTCTTTCGTTTTTATTATTCGTTCGTTCTCCTTCATAGATTTCACTTTAGTTAAATACCAATACATCCAAAAAAAAATTAATCATGATTTTATAGTTCTCCTTAAGATATGTGGGGGAGATGATGGAGTCCAAATGTACAGGGGAGAAGTATTTGCCTTGTCCTCGGTATTGTCCAATGGACCGGGCCGATTCGTCGGGATCCGCTGATGGGTATGAGGCATCGCTACATTCATCTCATGCGTAAAGCCGAGAAGTCGCAGAGGCAAATAAATTCAGCCTCTAGGACGATCAGGAAGCGAGCCATTAGCTCTCAAAAAGTTGGCCGGGTAGGGAAGGACAGCCATATACACAATGCAGATGGAAGAGAAATGACCAATGGATTTTCAGATGGTGAATTGGGTGAAGCTAGTAAATAGCAATGATGAGGCAATTGAAACGTAGATGTGGATCCTGAAAATCATTGTTTGAAGTGCTTTGACCATGAAGTACATGGCGAGGAGAATGGAGATGCTTTAGGTCCAATTTGTGTAGCAGAACTTCGGAAAAAGGGAACCGATGTTAGATTATTTACATAATAAACCACATCTTCATCTAATAGCTTAAGCTTTTAGAACAGTTGATAGTGGTCCCACAAAATCTCACATGATATCAGAGCTAGGAGGTCATAGATGAAGGTATAGTTTATTATTTAAATATTCTAACACTCCCCTTCACACTTAATCTAGTATTTTGCCTAGTACTAAGCATGGAGATTTAATTGGGGAGGCAAATGGGGGCCTAGAAGATTTGAATTCAGAATCTCCTAGCTCTGATACCATGTGAGATTTTGTGGGATCACTACCAACTGTTTTAAAAACTTAAGCTATTAGATGAAGGCGTGGTTTATTATTTAAATATTCTAACAACTGAGATCTTACTTCTTTTCGTTCAGCTGAAAGGTGAGAAGAGACTCAGGAATACCAGTTTAATCATCTGGAGGCTGGTTGACTATAAGATGGCTGGTTTGAGTTGATTTATAAGTGGATAGCATTCTTCCATGCTAGCTTTTGTTTGACTACCTCAGCCCCTCAAACTCTGCCAAGAAAGTCACAGACTAAACCAGAAGTCGAGGAGAACGAAGCTGCAGCCTAAAAAGGTGTGCAGGAAGTTTTGTATACCCTTGAATGACGATGCTGCTGAGGTGAATCTGGAGTTTTGAGATGTCGTGAGAGACCTCGCTTTTGCTTCAATGTGGGGAAGTTGCCCATGTGCAGCCTTGGAGAATACACTAGTTAGAAAGCCCGTGCAAGGCACGTGGTCCACTCAAGTTAAAATATGCGATCTTTATCCAAACTGATGAACACCTCTCGCATTTTTGTTACCAGTACATGCGCATATTCTATAAGATCTCATCCTTCGACAGAAGAAATAGAGTATACAGGGCAACTTCTTAGTTAGGCCTGTCAAACGGTGTCAAATTGATGGATTGAACCGAACATGATCCGATCTAAATTAACTTATTTAATTCGTTTTATTTTAATGTACTATAAATTTATGTTCCATGCCCGACTCGGACTCCAATCCATAGTTCGATAGCAAGGTGAAAAAATAATCCATTAAAAAAAAGTCAAACATGAAAAAATTAACAATTAAGAAAGTGATATAAAAAAAAAATTGACTTTAACTTACTAGAACGCCTGCCCTGGTGTTAGAAATTTGATCGAGTTTTGTCTTTATAATAATGTTTTTCTTTTACTTATCTTATAAGATGAAAAAAAAAAGAGCTAAAAGAATGTTTTCGTTTAATATGTAAGAAAGCACACCTCAACTTTGTAAAATATAACAAAAAAAAAAACAAAAAAATACAAAAACAAAGTCAAAAACAAAAAGGAATCGTCATCTTGTTATAGATTTGGTATTGAAGACCTGCAACATCTCTTGCAGCCACTGACAAGTCATTGTCGCCAGCAGATTCTTGCTGTGGCCGAGCCAAGCCAAGCCATCGTCATCACCAACGTCTCTCGAATTGGTCCTCACGTGTTTGTGTGTGCCCACATGTGTTTTGTATGCGTGCGTCGCGCAAAGAGGTCATGAGCTTGAGCTCTTGATATCTCACTTGAGCACAAACTTATGATGAGGTCGCCAACTCGAATCAAGAAAAAATCTCAACCACACCTCTTGATAATTCTTTTATAAAAACCCATATCAAATGCTCTGAGAAAACATAAAGAGCTCATTTTATATTAAATTATTTTATACATTCGACTTTATATTTTTGAAGCGCTTTAGGTATCTAAACCGAAACTAATGGGTCCATTGTCAACCTTTCATCTAAAGATCCATATATCAAGTAAAGAATTCTTGTAAGTTGTACAGAGAATGAAATTTTTTATCTAATGCTTTACGCTTAGTTACATTACAATAAGATGCCGTAACATATGATAAAAAGATATATAATGATTTAAGTATATGATGAAATGCCCACACGATGACCCCTCACTATAAAAGAAAGAAAGTAAAACCCAGCTCAGAGTCCTAAAGAAATGAATCCCCACTCATTGTCGCTGCTTAGGGAGAGGATGTGGACGGCCAGGTCCTAGTCTTAATTTTTTTAGACTCCATTTATTTCACGAAAAATAAATGATTTAGAAAAAAGCGTCCTTAAAAAAAAAAAAAAGTCATTTGTATTACTTATAAAAATGAATAAATGAAAAATATTTTCATTATCTACGAAAATGTTTAAATATGTATTATTATTGATAATGAAAATAATTTCTATTGATTAATTATTTCAAACGATACAAGCGATTTATCTTTAGAAAAATATTTTTCAAATCCCTCATTTTTAATGAAACAAATGGAGTCTTAACTTGTTAATCTTTTTTTCTCCTAACTTTCATGGTCAAATTGCTTGTATAGCTTCGAACTCATGGTAAAAGGGTCCCATATTCTCCTCCTCCTTTCCTTTTCTTGTTAATAAAGTCATTTTGCTATTCATACTCTGCACAAGAAATTCCATTATATTCATATGGCAGGAAAAGGGTCATATTTTGTGTGCTATTTGTCATATGTCAGCTTAACACGTGACACGACTATGAATGTGAAAGTCTCTTTGAATGAAGAAAAGTCGAAAATTGGATTGCGTTGAAATTCTCCTCTCTTTTTTTCATGTATTTTGAGGGTCCTAACTCTCCTGCATATCAATTGAGCATTAAGAATCTCAACTCTATATGGTCTTTATTAGCTTCTTTGCTGGTGTAAACAATAATTTACAGATTCGCCGTTGGTTGATTGATATGTAATAAAGTTGGATTGGGAAACTAACTTCAAGGGCACTTATGAGACGCCCATTAGAGAAAATTAAAAAAAAAAAAAATTATGTGCCACTAACCCATAACATATTCCTTCTTATTAGTTTAGCTTTTCAAACAATGTCGGGCAAGGGAAAGTGTGGGAAACAATTTTTCTGAGCTACTTATGTACCACACGGACAACTTGAGTTTACTCTTTCCAAGAACGGAACTTTCGAGTATATAACATTAATTAAACTTATACCTACTTAAATCTTAGAAACAAGGAACCGACAAAAACTCAAAATCAATCCCTTTTCCGTAAGAGCTCCAACTCCACTCCTCCATCTATTCCCTCCCAATTTTCGGGCGGGCCGAGTGCTCAGGTTTAACTGCCGAGGACGTTGCAACCATTTCCGGGAGGACGAACCGGACCCTTTTGCAGGATCTGGAAAGCTAGGAGACCGCTCGGCCGATAATTAAGCCTGCACCGCTTCTTCATCATCAGCTTTGCCTTTAATGAGCCATCTTTCCAGCTTCATTTGGTAGCAACCAAATCCCCAGCAATAGAAGCGAAACCAAAGCGAAACCAAAGCGAATGCTGCTGATGAACTCAGTGAGATTCATAGGACTTGACAAAATGGCTTTTGGAGATTTTAATCACGAAGTTAGGGAAACCGAAAAAAAAAAAAAGGTGTGAACTTTCAAGCACTAGTTTTCGCTGGACCATGTAGCTTGGTCTTAAAAGCTTTGCGTCGTCCTAAACACCCATCAACTTTGAACTCTCTCTCTCTCTCTCTCAATGATAATTGGATGAAATAATATGGTTAAAGAGATATCGTCGTCTTTCCTTAAAAGTATGTGAAAATTTTGACATTAATATAGTAGAATTTAAAGATCATGTTATTATGAGTTTACTTCAATTACATTATAGAGTTTTTTATATAAAAAAAAAAAACCCACACATAAAAATAAAACTATTTTCAGTACAATATCCTAGAAAACTTCGTATCCAATTTATGAATTCGTAGCTCTTTTGTACTGTCTAATGTAATCAAAATATGTGTTGGATTCACTTTTGTAAATTTGATATGATTCTTCGATCTTTTGCTTGACTAATGAAAAGATATAAAATAAGCTAAACATTGAAGTGCTTTGGACAAGTATAAGATGTCATATGGTTTTCATGTGTATAATTAGCTTTACCTCAAGAGAATGAGTATTTTATTGTAAGTTCAGCAATTGTATGGGAAACGGGTATGTATTGAACATCAAACTTTTAAGTGTATATTATGTGAAAGTACAAGCATTTTACCAACAAGTCTGTGTTTATTCAGCAGCTCAGATCCGACATTGCACTCGGATGTATGTTGTTACTTGGGACCACCGCAAGCTCTTTCCATCTTTGGGGAGGGAGGGACAAAGGGAGGAGGACGATGGGGGTGGGGAGGAAGTGACTTTCCTCCAACAAATATTTGAGAGAGCAAATGGCAAAATTAGGTCCATGGCACGAGATAGCTTTGTGACTAGAAAAAAAAGTACTTTCTTGAAAAGATTTCACTTTATTTGCGTGAAAATGTGTTACATCACAATTATTTGGCAGTCATAAATCCCAAATTGTTGGGGAAAAAATAAATAAATAAATAAATGCAATCAATACATGAACTTCTCTACAGGCTGAGATATCATTTTTTTCTCTATTAGCTACCGATGAACTCCTTTAAATTCATCCAGCAGGCATAACGATGGATATAATGACTTCATGACCGAACCCCTTGTTTGGTATCGGCTGCCACGCCAAACCGAGGCAAGTCATTCGGGTACGCATTCGGAGGAGCCACCCCTATTGTGCGGCCGGCAGCGAAATTGCGCGTGCCTGTGCAGGGCGCCCCGCCACCCCCGGTGTAGGAGCACCCGTTTCCAGGGGGGCGGACCGGGCCCTTCTGTAGAGACTGTAGGGGGAGAAGGCCTTGCCGGGCCCACGCTTCTTCACCAAGCAACCGGCGCGCCTCGTTTTGTTGCACCATCATCGACCCCATGAGGAGGATCATGATCACAGCCATGGAACCTGACCTTGAGAACCTCATCATCTCTCTCTCTCTCTCTCTCTCTCTCTCTCTCTCTCTCTCTCTCTTCTCTGATCTCTTCTTCTCGGTGGTGGACAACCTTAATGAGCACAAAAATGAAGATGAGAACATGTATTGGACCGTGTTCTGAGGTTGTCGGGCTATTTATAAATCAAAAGACGGGGGTGTTTATATGACTTCGAACATGTTAGACTGGGTTTTGGTTTAAGACTGGACGGTAATGAGAGAAAACACGATGTTTGACTTTGAATAAAGTAGGAAGGGAAAACATAAAAGTATTATGAAAACGAAGAATGTGACTGGGTCAAACACGTATGGAGCAACGGTTAAGGCTTTGAAAGCAAACTAAACTAAAAGAAAAGCGACAACATGTCCCATCCATGATGGATTATGTCAACGAGGCAGGGCACAGAAATATCTCTTTATCAATTTGATGTGATGTATTGTCTCCGGCCATAGATGTTGTACGATCAAATTTTCTTCTAGCAAAAGAATTTTCATTTAAGTGATTATTTAAATTTAACCATGAACAATCCAAATCAAAGTATACTTTCACCATAAGAATTACCATAAAAGTCTTAAATTTATTGTAATTGTACTAATTCAGTCATAATTTTTTTTTTTTACCAATTGAGTTATAAATTTTTTATATTTGTGCCAATTTAGTCCATTCTGTCAATTTTGAACGAACGACGTTAACATGAATGTTAGTCATTCTACGTCACACGGTCAATACTTATATGAATAATTTTTAATAATATTTTAATTCATTTTCGAATTATTTACTTATTTGCCAATGGCTAGTGAGTCCTAGCCTCACTAAATTTGAACTAGGGCGAGGCTCAAACTTGTTAACCACCTGCGAGGTCAGCCTCACTAGTGGCTAGGCAAGGTCGAGCTTACCGAGCCTTGCCTCTCTGACGATCGGCTAGAGGATGAAGATGAAGTGAAGAAAAAAAGATAGAGAAAGAAAAAGAAAAGGGAACAAGAAAAGAAATATAATTAAATATTATTAAAATATTATTTAAAATTGTCTACGTCAGCAACAATCGTGCCATATAAAACATCGGCGTTCATGTCAGCGTTGACCAAATGACTGAATTGAGCCAAATACAAAATTTTTAGGACTTAATTGACAAAAAAAAAGTTTAAAACTAAATTGGCACAATTGTACTATGTTTAGTATTGTTTTGATAATTTTTCTCACTTTTACCAACATGATCACCTATAGATCAGTGAGGCTCATCGTTCTTCCAATCTTTAGTGCTGATTGAAATCACAAAAAGTGAAGTGGTATTATGAATGAAAGTGAAAATGAAGCTGAACAACTTATTAATTTGGTTGAAGAAATTAAGTACAATGACCTGAAACTATGGGGCAAACTATGCTTGGTATTTATTTACACTTCAAGTATTTATCGATCATAGTTCATGCTCGACCCGCCCGATCTCAAGTCGACTTTACCCATTCCTTATGTCAGAATATACCTTTTAAGGTAATATATATGTTCCACTATCGTCTCTCACCTTTTGGACTCACACGATCCAAACGGCCATGGCCCTCTCCCTCCCCTCTCATGCGATGGAGCTTGTGTCCTGGAGAGACGAGCTGGCCGGGTCAGCATCGCAGGAGGGGTGAAACGAGCCATTAGCTCTCAAAAGTTCGCTAGGTGGAGAAGGACGGCGATACATGTGATGTCCTTTCAGTCAAAATTGGTAGGACGGACTTAATTTATAAAACATCAAAAAGTTTATGACTCAATTAAAGAATTTAAAAGGTGTAGGATTGAATAATAGATTTAGGGCTTTCAGAACAATTTTTCCGAGGAAAATAATGGACTTCTTGGAGTATTCTAAGTTCATAATAGTCTTGGTGACTTCACCTTAATTAAAAATATCAAGTGGCTTTTTTTTTCCTCATTATTTTTATTTGTATTAATCTTGTAAGTTCCATCCATAGTTATAGCAACATATCTTTTCTCGGTTGAACTTGACATTGTTATTTTTATCTAGTATTCTAACCTTAGTTCTTGTCATTTGCAATCCACGGTCACCATAAATTTTCTTCTTCAATATCTTACATTTCATTTAATTAAAATTCTAATTGTTATTTGCTACTGTAATTTTATAAATTCACGACCAAGTACTTTTTCCTATTCTTCATTGTAAATCAATACAAAAATTGAAAATCCTATACAATAATTTTAGTCAAAATAATAATTTTATTTAAATAACATATACACATGAAGAGTTTATAGTGGGTTAACTAGATGGATATGAATTTTCCTAAGTTGGATTAAATATGAAAGTATTTTAGTAAAGGGGTTGAATTTGGTATGGATCACTAAAAGTGTTTTGCATGTAAATGGATCAATTGGATCGCACCATTTTCAACCCACTCAAAACCCGATCCAATCCACCCATTTGACAATCTTGGTTAAATAATACGCATGAAATGTCTAGTGAGGACGTCCTCTATTTATATTGAAATTGCTTAGTCTGATATTACATGTTACGTAGGTTTGGATTTTCGATAATTGTGGTGTTGAGGAGATCGAGATTCATAGAATGTAAGGTTGGAGAAGTTCGAAACCTATCTTATACATGGAAGCTTCATTACTCTACTAATACCTAATGAAATCACTAGCTATGACCGGACTGTGTAGCTTGAGCTTAAGAGTTTTGCTATAAGAAGCATCTAAGTATATTTCATAATTGCTGAGCCCAACTTAAAAAAAAAAAAAAAAAAAAATCCAAGTGCCGTGTTTAGTTGCTTGGATAAAACATTTGATATGATAAAATTTATCTTGTCCAATGTTTGAAGACACATTTGGATTTGGATAAACCCAAATAAGTTTGACTTGATCTTGGATAACTTATCTCAACACTTGTGGCAGGGTAATTTTATCCCACATGAATGGAAATAAGAATTTGAAAAAAGAAAATAATTTTGAGAGAGCGAGAAGTTGATAAAATCAAAGAACGCCTTTTGCCCTAGGAAAAGCCAACGCCACCTTTGGCGTCATTGGTGGCTTCTCCCCATAGGCAACTTTGTCGTAGTCCCAAGCCCAAACGTATGGACTTCAACAACAGCACCCAGCAAATTTGAATTGCCGTCACCGGGAATCTATGCCCAAACTGCATGACTCCGCCCGCCAATGTGGACCTGCCTCCTCTCTTTCTCTCTCTCTCTCTCTCCCCAACAAGCCTCTGAATTACGGTCACTATCAGTCTACGCCCCAACCGCACGACTCCATTCCCCACAATAAACCTCTGAATCGCAGTCACCGTTAACCTATGCCCGAACTACGTGACTCCACCAGCTAGTGTCAGCATCTCTCTCTCTCTCTCTCTCTCTCGGATTAAAAATCATACGATACGTGAAATTTATCATTTTCCTTAAAGCTACATGAAAATTTTGACTGAAAATTTTGACATCAATGTAATAGAATCTAAGGGTGTGTTTGTTTCGCGGAATACATTTTCGGGAAAACATTTTTCTCATTTTCAGTGTTTGGTTCACTCAGGAAAATGAGTCAACGAAAACGTTTTCTTAGTCAACAAAACGTTTTCCTAACAAAGCTTAAATTCAGGAAAATGATTTCCCTTTGAAAGGACCGAAAAACATTTTCCAAATCTACCAAAGCTTAGATTTGATGCTTGGTTTACAAACAATTATTCTTATAAATATATATTTTTAAATTTTTATAATTCTTTTTAAAATATTTTTAAAAAATCGAATTTTTAATTGTTTAATATAATTTTTATTTATTTTTTAAAATATAATTTTTAATAATTATTTTTTCTTTTTCTCTTTTCTTTTTCTTCTTCTTCGGTCGGCCGCCGGCCACGACGATGGCCGGCGACCGGCCACGGGCAAGATTGAGCTTGCCAACAATGGGCGGGGCTCGATCTCGTTGATCTAGCGAGGTTGAGGCCCCGCTCCACGCCGGTGAACTTGAGCCTCGCCGGTCGTTAGTGAGGCCGAGCCTTAAGCTCGCCGGCATTGGGCAAGGCTCGATCTCGCCGATCCGGGGCGAGGCTAAGGCCCGCCCGACGCGAGCCGAGCTCGAGCCTCGCCGGCGTCGGGCGGGCTCAATCTCGCTGATCTGGCGAGGCTTAGGCCCTGCCCAACGCCAGCGAGCTCGAGTCTTGCCAGATCCGACGAGGCTCGAGCCTCGCCAGTCGTCGGCGACCTGCCGGCGAGATGAAAACTAATTATAATTTCGATTTTTTTATAAAAAAAATATTTTTATAAAGTTAAAAAAGGTGATGGACTCAACAAATTAATTTGGAAGTAAGAGGCACACTATTGTCAATTGTTAGGTCAAATGTCATTCAATCATTTTTCAAAAGCGATCCAAACACCATAAAATACTTTCAGTCACGTATCACCAAACAAAGGAAAACTAACCATTTTCCTGGAAAATGGTTTCTCGGAAAACATTTTCCAAAAACGTTATGTTTTCTGTGAAACAAACACACCCTAAGAGTATGAGCTTACTTGAATAGTATTAAAGACGGAAAATTCGTATACAAAAATAAAAATATTTTTAAGTGCAACATTTTAAAAATAAAACCATAACCAATAATTGAATTTTGTTATTACGTACTATCTAATGATATCAAAACAGTGTTGTGTTCACTTCTGTAAATATGATGTGATTTAAAATATTTTCGATTTGTTAATTGACTAATGAAAAGATGTCAAATAAGCTGAACATCAAAATATTATAGACAAGTATAGTATGGCGTAGGGTTTGTATATGTATACTTAGCTCTACTCCAAACCAATGTGTGTTTTACCGTAAGTTCAGAAAATGTATGAGAAATAGGTGATTTATTGAAAGTCGCATTTGTAAGTGTATTTTATGTGGAAGTACAAGTATTTTACTAACAATTGTGTGATTATTCAGCAACTACCTTGTAAAGGATGTCGTGACATCAGATCTGACATTGCACTTGGGCCTATATTGTTACTTTTGACCACCACAAGCACCCTCTTCCTTTGGGAAGGAAGGGAGGGAGGAGGGTGGTGGTGGTGGTGGTGGGCATGCAACGGGAATAGCGACTGGGGAGAGAGGGAGGGAGGGAGAGATGGGTTAGATGATTTTTTGGAGTAAATTTCTCAAAAAAGTAGGATCATTTTGCACATTTTGGAATGGACACCCCATGCAATTACCTCCTTAGTGGTAAAGGAAAAATTATCCAAAAAATCCTAAATTGGTCCTCACGTGTTTGTGTGTGCCCATGTGTTTTGTATGCGTGCGTCATGCAACAAGGTCACGAGCTTGAGCTCTCGATATCTCACTAGAGCACAGACTTATAATGAGGTCGCCAACTCGAATCAAGAAAGAAATCTCAACCACACCTCTTGATAATTTTATTAAAGACCCATATCAAATGCTCTAAGAAAACATAAAGAGCTCATTTTATATTAATTATTACTAACTTTTTATTTTTTGAAGGCTTTAGGTATCCAAACCGACAACTAATGGGTTCGATTGTCAGCCGTTCATAAAGTCCATATATCAAGTAAAGGATTTTTGCAAGTTGTACAGAGAATGAAATTTTTTTATCTAATCTTTACGCTTAGTTACATTACAATAAGATGCCGTAACATATGATAAAAATATATATAATGATTTAAGTATATGATGAAATGCCCACACGATGACCCTCACTATAAAAGAAAGAAAGTAAAACCCATCTCAGAGTCCTAAAGAAATGAAACCCTACTCATTGTCGCTACTTAGGAGAGGACATGGACGGCCAGGTCCATGCTGCGATGGAAATGGGTTGGAAATAAGTACAGTAAACGGTGGGCTGGATAGAGTCGGATAGTAAATAATTCAATCCAAATTAACCCATTCAATTCGTTTTTGACTCATTTATTTACGGTGTAAATTTCTCAAACCCATGCTCAACCTGTCTCGGACATTCAGTTTTAGCCATTCGGGTACGCATTCGGAGGAGCCACGCCAAACAATGTTTGCGTTTTGGTATTTGTTGACCCACAAGTTTTCCCAGTCCAGCTTTATTCAATCGATCTCATCCTCCTTGTATAACCTTTGATTATTAAATTTTCTTCTTATCTGACCAAAAGTGTTCATGGGAAGCAGAAAGAAGACGGAAGTAGAGTATTTTAATCTATTCTTTCAAGTCAAAACCGTTGAAAAAATAAAAATCACTCCATCGGGCAGTTTCGAAGGAAGTTCTTGTTGCTCATGACGTAATTGCCAAGTGCAATCTCTTTTGCGGGAATAACACCCGTCTAAGTAGTGAAACCTTGAATCAATAAAACACCAAATAATTAACCTCATGAATCATATAACATGCAAGTTCAAGTCAAGACAAATTGCGTAGCCCAAATATGAAATTATTTGCATTTGATGGTGAGAGGAATGGAATCGGTATTGTGCATCTAATCCATATAGACAAGTCAATGGATCATGTGGACCAAGCCCCCATCTGTACCATTGTTCCTATGCGCTCCTCAGCAAGACCAAGGTTAGATGATTTTAATATATCTGATTTATAAGCCACACCACATCGGCCCGGTAATAAATGAGCCCATAAGTTTAAGCACATGTCTTATGGTTCAAGAAGAAACCGATGTTTTGGGGTTCAAATTACTATTTGATCGCAAAAAAAAAAAAATCTTTATGAACTATACAATTCTGATACCATATATAATTTTGTGATACTATTATCACTTATTTAATAGTTAGGTTTAAGTTTTTAGATTAACAAGTAATTTTATTTTTGTGCAGTTAAAACGTTTGGGATCTTTAAGAAGGCCTTCTATTAAAAAACGGACATGACTCTTGATAGTTAAGTAATGGTGTTGGAGATTCGGAATTTGAGGATATAGTTAGGCTAGGTTATTTGATTATATATTTGAGTGCCAAAAATTGAGTGGAGAGCCTATCTATCATCACCGGGTGATACTTGTATCACTATGCATTGGCTGTTTTTTTCATTGACTAACACAAACGTATTAACGAAAAGAGGGTTTTCGTGCATAATAGATGTTCACTTAATTTTCATCCCTTTTCCTTTTAAGCCTTTTTTTTTTTTTTTTTGGTCGAATCCTTTTAAGCCCTTCTTTTTTTTTTTTTTTGTCGGCCCTACTCTATTCCTATTCTACACACTCTCTCGGACTTTTGCCCTCCCTCTTGCGGGCGTGGGAGTCGAAACCCACTTTTGAAATTTACGCGTCCCCACCCCATCCCCCTGAGAAGGTGGGGATTTGAACCTCACCTCCCCTTCCATGTTGGAAGGGTGGCACTAGGCGAACCCCGGTGGTTCTTTTAAGCCCTTGAACAAGTGGTTTTTTCAACAACAAAAAAAAAAAAAGGAGTTTATATTCAAAGAGTATATGGAGAGATACTAATTATTTTATATACAAAAGAAGGTTCCTGTGCATTGATAATATTAAGTTAATTACTCGTCCCTTTTTCCTAGTAAGCCCTTAAACAAGTGGTTTTCTTGAAAAAGAAATTGATGTTGAGCGATCTTTTTGAGAGACGTTAATTATTAATAACACAAAATGCCGATGGTTTGATAAATCCAAGAATAAGTGGCATTAATAAATAGAATGAAGAACGAGTCCTTCATACATGCATATGTTACATGAAAAAGAAACCACGGTGATTTATTTGTTTTTGGAAAAATAAATTAATAATAAAAATGACCGCAATGTGGTAAGTGGCTATTGACAAAATTAGCTACCAAAATAGATTTTTTTTGTGAACATCAGTCAATAAAAAGTGGGGACCTTTGCAATTGGTTGAACGGGATGGGGGTTTTCGTTTCTAGGGGAAAATACTTAATGAAATATATCAAATTCGCACCCTAAAGTATTAATTATAAACTTTGATATTTAAAAACACTTCTCATATCTTTAAGTTTTTTGCTTTTTCTACCATTTCTTCACACTAATTACATTGATTCACAACTATTGCAATGTTGCTTTGACTTTAGTCTATTTCTTTGACAAACATAACTTTTTTCATTTGACAACTGAATAAAAAAAAAAAAAAAACCATGGAAACGAACTTCACTTGCAATTTACCCGGACATCAACACTTTACGGCGACGATATAAATTATATTTTTAAAACAAGTGATCGCTTATTCTAAAGGCTTTTTTTTTTTTTTTTTTTTTTAACACTTATTCTAATGGTTATCGCTAGATCTTTTCTTATAACACTTCATAACAATATTATCAGGACGATTAGGCCCAGATCTTTTCTTTCATATGACATTTTAATGACTATTCCATGCCTCTCTAAATAAGAAAAATACCTCAAGAGCACAAACGTGGAATTGGGAATAGAGAATCAATGTTTCCACACTAATAAGACATTTGGGCGATGAATTTTTTACTTTTATTTTTTGTGAAAGGGCGTCAATGTCGAATTACTACTTATTGGATACTTCTCAATTTGTTGATAGAACATTCACTAAATAAGAAAATTGCTAAGAAATAGAGGATTAAATCGAACAAGAGAAGATTTCTCCAAATTACATGCTCTACACAATAGATGGAAATTAAGCATTGGAAATTTTAAAATATTTATTCATGCCAAATTGACTTTATTAATGGTTCCACTGAGCCTCTACATTTGCATATATGCATTGGGCTCTAGGTTATTAATATCCACAACACATACATTCTTACTGATAAGTATCCTTTGTCGATCTCCGACTATTTGCGATCAGCAATTGTCCCATCACTTAAAAATGCCACCGGATTTAACCTTAGGCGAAGGGGCCATGGCTTGATCAGCGAAGGCTCTGGTGTCGGTGCTGTCGGCAGTAGTTTTAGGGGGGCTTGGAGTGTAGCTAGGACCTCCGGGACGAGGCACCGGACCCCTTTGCAGGTTTTGGAGAACGGTAATGCTTGGCTTATCTTTAGCCCACGCTTCCTCCTTGCCCATGATTAGAACCCTGCGTGCCTCATCCGGTTGCACTAATGTTCCCACCAGAAGTAGCAAAATCACACCAACTCTCGGGAACTTCATCATCTTATAGCTTTAACGAAATGTACAATGAAGGATGCCTCATCTTGTGAGAGATATCTCTCGCATTTATAGGCAAACGCCGGCTTAGAGTTTCTGTGTGTTTCCTCTATTCTTCCGATTAAATTGTTGGACACGGGTTTTTGAAGAAAAATAAGAGTTTGAATTGGTCGGTCTTGGAACAACTAAGGTCTCGTCCTTGAAGGACTCGTTTGATCATATCCACAGCATATGGGGATGATGTAATCGCACACGACAATTTTGCAGATTGAACACAGACATCTGTTTTCAAGAAAATCGTTGAGAAGAGTATGTTTGGGTGCAGTGATTTTTTTTTTAACTCAAGTTTTTAAGCTTTTTATCTCTACATCAATGTTGACTTTTTATTTGACCGTCGTGGATCACGAGCAGCGTCGGACACATATATGATTGCACGATCAAAGTAAAATCTAAATCTAAACTTAGACGTCCCAGAATGTTGATCATTCCAAGCGTAATTGTTTACATATGACAACTTTTGGTCTGTCTTTCTTTATTGGCAACTTTTAGTATATGTCCAATTAATTTTCGAGTTCTATATTTTCGCAGTCAACAGAAATGATAATTTCCACAAAGTACTAGTAGTTAGGACAGCAACATGCATATAAGTTTATACCAAGAGAAAGAATTTATTCATTCCATACATAAATTATCGCTACGTATACATGTCAAAAGTCTAACACCATTCGTGGAAATAGCATTTTTCGCAGATGGTGGACTAAATTTAAATTCATCAATCTCTTTGTGACTAGTTTTTCAATCCACAAATTCGTAATGGATGATACAATATTTCATTCTCCGTTTATTGCTTTTAAACCCTTTAAAGACCGTAGCTAGGTTACGTGGAGCGTGGATCGCTCCAAATCCGACTTTATTCAATCGGTCTCATGCTTCTTGTCTTCCCTTTGAAATTTATAAAATTTACTTTTGATCTGACCAACTTGGATCATGGCAAAGTGTCCAACACGCATATTTTGACTGATGATCAAAGTAAAATCTATATCCATACTTGACTTATGTATCTCCCAATTCCAGAGCTTTACGTTAATGCTGATAACCGGCGAAAAATAACGAAGACAAAAATAAGATATTTGATATGTTCTGTAAGTTAAAACCGTTGAAAAGAATAAGAATCGCCCCATGGCATGGTTTCATGAGAAGTTCTTGTTGTCCATGACGTTATTCAAGTACAATCTCTTTTAGGATGATTAAGCACACCAAAATAGGTAAATCCTAAACCAACAAGACATCCATCTAATAATTTCATAGATCATATAAGATGCGAGTTCAAGCCTAGGTGGGTGGTGCGGCCCAAACATGGACTGTTTGCACTTGATAGCATGAGGATTCAAACATATATCGCGCACCTAATCCACATACGCAAGTTCTCTCCTTAACCACTAAGCTAGAAAATTGAATTGTATGGTTGATAGACCATATGGACCATTAGTCATGTGGACTTTCAGTGAGACCAACATGATTAAAGGTCAGAAGTTCTTAGCTTATATAATTTATCAACCATGCAATATCAGCTCAATAATATTGAACCCCATAAGGTTAAGTACATGTTTCGTGGTTCAAGAAGAAATCGATGATCTAAAGTTCATAGTCCTCTCTTAATGACAAATTAATGGCCTTTTATGAGCTACATAACTCCAATGCCATATAGAATTTCGTGGAATTAACGTCAACTCATTCAAAAGCTAGTTTTAAACTTTTAGATTAACACTTTCTGTTATCCTTAGGTGAAAAGTTAAATGATTTTGGACCATGTATTTTTAACAAGGCCTTCAATTCAAAAATTAACATGGCAAGGGGTTGGAGATTCGGATTTTGATGATATATGGTTTGTCAATTATATATCTATGTGCCAAAAATCTAGTGGATTGTCCATCTATCATAATTTATTTCTAACATCTAATACAAAGACTTGTAAATAAAATCTACTGTGTAAAAAGACTGCTAATGAATTACCAAATTGTGACCTCCTTAAACTACTATTATTACAGGAAAGAATTTTGGAACACATTGCTGGAGATAGGGTAATCAAAAAAGAAAATTGATTGGATGATAGTCTTTAAACTATTATGAAAATACTAGTCTATTCTGAACCATACAAAAATAAATAGTAAATAATTATAAATTATTCTGGCTTAATAATCCAAAAATTTTATGGTAGCAAAGTCCATTAAAAAATTGAAACCATACAGCCCAATCAATACTAGTCATTGGATTTTGAGGGTCCATATGATTTAATGGTTTATATTTATTTGGTTTATAGACACCCAGATAATTCAAGAATCTTCTAGTAAATAAAAGGATATCCATGGAACATAAGGCACAAGACAAGGAAACCACTTGCCAAAGCCCAAATTACAGATAAAATAAATGCCTAAATTGTAAGAAAATTGTTGTGAGTATGAACCGCATCCAATGAAAGGATTCTCCCAAGTTTTCATGTCGATGGGGAGTATGAACCATTCGAAAGGTTAAAGACAATTTATTCGTGCATAACTGCACATAATTCTATTGTTTTATTGGTGCGCATGACTATATTATTGTTATCTTCAAATCTCTATACTTACAGACTCCTTAACTTTTAGGAATTCAATTTCCACGACACACACAATCCCATTGATATGAGTGTCCTTCCGTGAGCTCCAACTACTTGCGATCGGCATCCATGCTGGACTTAGGGATGCGATTGGAGTAACAATGGGGAGCCACAGCTCAACCAGCGAAGGCTTGGGTGTTGGTGGTGTTGGCGACCGGAGTGTGGCCGCCTGAATCTCCGAGAGGAGGGACTGGACCCTTTTGCAGGACTTGGAGAACAAGAACACTTGCCTTATCATTTGCCCAACCTCCCACATTGCCCTTATTTAGAACCCTGCATGCCTCGTTTGGTTTCACTATTGTTCCCACCAAAAATAGCAACATAACCACACCTACCGCTACTTTGGTGGCTAGGAACTTCTTCATGTTTTTCGCTTGGTGTCTGTTTTTCTCTTCTTTGTTTTGTTTTGGTACAATTTGTGTAATACAACAAAAGGCACAGTGAAAGGTGTCTTGTCTTGGGAGATATGTCGATCCTATCCATATTCATCGATAATCTTACAGTTTGTGTGTGTTTCTTCGATTATTTTGCTCGAAACGTTGGACACGGGTTGTTGATTTTTGACTGCTACAGCAGGAGACTAAATTTGGGTTTTGACTTCACTGGATAAAGAAGGAAAGAAGAACGAGCATTAATCAAATACTAATTTGAGAGGCAATGCTAGAGATAGTAAGACTCATGCACTAAATGATGTGACAAATAATAAGTGATTATATAAGTTAGTAGGCCTATTTAAATAGTAAATAGAAAATTTGTCAGATTTGTTTAGTGGAAATTAACGATTAGAAACTCTTACAAGAATGAATTAATGAAATTCATTTTTTGTCGTCAACAAACTTGTTGTGGCATAGAAGATTATGAATTATAATTAAAAAGTGTATTTCAAAATCACAAGGATTATTCTAGTTTGACTCCATCATAATTATATCTCGGGTCATATCCTTGACGTACTCTTTCGTTGTCAGATGTCCATAGCGCCTTAAAATTTTAATCATTCCGGGCGTAATTGTTTACATAAAACAATTGTGGTGTGTCTTTCTTTACTGGCAACTTTTATATATGGCCAATTAATTTTCGAGTTTTAGTTTTTTATAGTTGGGAATAATAATTTCCATAAAGTGCTAATAGTTAGGACATCAACATGCATATAATTATTTGCCAAGAGAAATAATTTATTCATTCCATATGTTAAATTATCGCTAAGTCTACATGTCAAAAGTCTAACGCCATTCGTGAAAATAGCAATCTTCATACATGGTGGACTAACTTCAAATTCATTAATCTCTCTATGCCTAATTCGTAGTGGATGACACAGAATTTGATTATCCGGTTATTGCTTTTAAATCCTTACAAAGACCTAGGTTACTTGGAGTGTGGATCCCTCCCAATCCAACTTTATTCAATCGGTCTCATTCTATGTCTTCCCTTTTAAATTTATAAAATTTATTTTTCTCTGACCATTTTTTATCTTGGCAAAGTGTCCAACACGTTGCTTGATGATCAAAGTAAATCTGAATTTGGACTTGACTTGTATATCTCCCAATTCCAGAGCTTTACGTTAATGCCGATAACCGACGGAAAATAAGACGAAGACTACAGAATATTTGATAAGTTCTTGTTGTTCGTGATGTAATAATTCAAGTACAATCTCTTTTACAACGATTAAGCACACCTAAGCAGGTAATCTTGAACCCATAAAATATTCAGCTAATAATTTCATGGATCATGTATGATGCAAATTCAAGCTTGGGTGGGTTGCACAGCCTAAACATGGATTGTTTGCACCGATGGCGTGAGGATTTAAACTCCTAACATATACCTGATCCATACACACAAGTTCCTTCCATAACCACTAATAAAACTGAATTGTATGGTCCATGAACCACATGAACCATTACTCATGTGGGCTTTACTGTGAGATCAACATGATTAATAATCAAATGACCTTAGTTTATGTGATTCATCGACCAACCATGCAAAATCTGCTTCATTATAGTGAATCCCATAAAGTCAAGTACATGTTTCATGGTTCAAGTAGAAACCGATGATCCAAGAGTTCAAATTCCTATCTCAATGTCAAATTGAGGGCCTTTATGAGCTACACAAGTCGATATCATATTAAATTTCGTGGAACTACTACCAACTCATTCAAAAGCCATTTCTAAGCTTGTAGATCAACACTTGTTGTTATCCTTAGGTAAAAAGTCAAATGATGCGGGGCCGTGTATTTTTAACATGGCCTTCTATTCAAAAATTGACATGGCAAGGCAGTCGGAGATAGGGATTTTGAGGATA
The DNA here is from genome assembly GCA_014182715.1 of Eucalyptus cloeziana. NCBI lineage: Eukaryota > Viridiplantae > Streptophyta > Magnoliopsida > Myrtales > Myrtaceae > Eucalyptus > Eucalyptus cloeziana. The sequence goes on from CM024644.1 coordinate 35,134,450, forward strand.
TAGTTTGTTGATTATAAATTTATGTGCCAAAAATCGAGGGGAGTGTCCATTTATCATCATCCATTTCTAACATCTAAACAAAGACTTGTAAACAAAATCTACTGCGTAAAAAAACTGCTGATGAATTACCAAATTGCGACCTCTCTAAAAACTGTAAATCGCGAGAATTCCGGGCCAACAGACAGTTTTCTCCGTATCGTTGTCTTTGAGTTGCTAAGAATTTAGAGCAGGTTGAGTAGCTCACTAGAAGAAGAACACAATAACACCTCCTTAAACTACCATTATTTAACTTTGGAACACATATTGCTGGAGACAGGGCAATCAGAAAATTGAAGCCATATGACCGGATCGATATCAGTTGTTGGATTTTGAGGTTGGGTCCATATGATATATATTGAGTTTATAAACACCAACAATTTAAGAAATTTTTTATTAAATAGATGGATATCCACAGAACATAAGGCACAAGATAGGGAAACCGTTCACCCCCCAAAAACGAACCTTCTCCTTAGCAAACAACATCAGAAAGAATCGTTTTTCACTATCTCAGGTTGGAGGAAATTGTCTTTTGATCAGTGAATTACGAACAAAAACTTTACCCACATTTTTATTTAGTTGAGTTTTATTTGGATGGTGTCCATAAACTTTATCCATGTCTTGATGTCGTTGGTCTGAGGTGTCGAATGTTGACAGGACGGGTGGGAGTTTGAGTCCCGGTTGAGTAGGGAGACCCTTGTTCTATGTCGCACGCCACCCGCTCGACAAAATGCCTCAACAAGATCTAGTTTCCGCCCTCACTTTAGGCCAAAACCGAGCGTCCTTGAGTTCATCCACTTTGTTGAGACGACGTTGCCGTGTTTGGTAAGTTAGGAGAGCACAGGCTAGGCCTAGCCCGTGCCTTAGTAAATCATTAACCTCTGCCCACCCACGAGGGTTCAAGGAGGTTGCGACATGAAGGACTTGATCACACAAATAAAAATTTTTGAGGACCTGATCATGTGAAAAGAAAATACAAAGGATCAAATCCCATGAATGATACAAGATGATGGACCAAAATTCTTGGTTAATCTAGTATCGATACTATTTACATGGCGTCGGCGGAAGAGAATGTTTCTACGAATGTGATAAAGACAGTTTTCAACTTCGTGCCCCCACACTGCCCACTTCGAAACCGTCAGAGGATGTTCATGTCTAGTTCTATTCAAAAGATCTCATCCTCTTCGTCTTACCTTTGACTTTATAAAACTTACATCTCATTTGACCACCGAGGATCGTGACAAGATGTGTTTAATACGCATAATTTACCAATTCAGGTTTTACGTAACTGATGATGAAAATAGCGAGAAGCAAGTCTATCTGGGGTCTCAACATGTTCTTGGAAAACAAGCAATGAGATGAAAAAGAAAGGATTGAGATGTTCTTAAATTAAAGTCGTTGAAAATAATTAAGAATCACTCCACTGGACGCTAGTGGAAAGTCCTTGTTTGCTCAAGAGAGATAAAGCGGACATGTCATTTGCACTGTCCAATTTTAATGATACCATTTATGGGTACGTAGCATACTTTCTCAAGCACATTCGCAAAAGGAATAACATTGGCTCTAATACCATATTAGAAAACCCAACCCAAAAACTTAATTTATAATTATAAAGAGCATTTAGGACATGTTGTTAAGCAATTTGGATAATACTTTAACATTTCTATTTACAAGATTAAAGACTAATGTAATTATTCTTCTAATAATGTCTTCTTTATGATTTTAATTGTATTTAATATTTCTATCTGCAAATGAGATTATTATCTCATACATGATGACTAGTGTACGAAATAAAGAGTTTTTCTAGATTTTCAAGAAAGCTATATTTTACATTCCTATTAAATTCTGTTCTAGATTAATTAACTCCATTTATGGCACGTTTGGCAATCGATCAAATAGTGAAAATTCCTATACTTTTGTTCGAGAGTAGATTTAGAACAGAAATCCCTTTAGTAAAATTTGTATTTCTAGGAACAACTTTTTTTTTCCTGGTAGTAGATTTGGAACATAATCGAGAAGTAAAAAAGTCGATTCTTTGATCCAGGAACAATTCGAATCAAGCCAATCCATTTTTTTTTTTTTTTTTGGTTCTCTTCTTCTTTCCTTCTTGTTTTTCTTGTTTTTCTCTTCTTTTTCCACTTTGCCACCGCCATCGGCCACAATCGCCGCTGCCATCCACCACCATCACTGGTTGTTGGTGACTGATTGGGCGAGCTTCAACGAGCTCGCCGGAGGCTTGCCCAACCACCAGCAAGGCCGAGCCTCATCGGTAGCCACATGAGCCTCGTCGGAGCCTCCCCCGGCCACCAATGAGCCTCACCTAGCCAGGCGAGGCTTGGCCGATGAGGCGCAGCCTCGCCGAGGGCTAGCGACCCTTTGACGAGGTTGCCGACCCTCGTCTGGCTGGTCACTGGTCATCCCAAGGTCGGCAACCGACTGAGGAAGAAGAGAAAAAGAAATAAAATTATTAAACATTTAAAAGAAAATGATTTAGAGTAGAAATTTTGAAAATGGTGCCAAACACAATTTTATTTTGAGAATAAAAATTTTGGATAGTTACCAAACGCCTTAAAATACTTAGAAATTATTCCTAGGAACAGAATAAAAAAAAAATCATTTCTAATAGAAATTGTTTTCGGAAACAAAAGCGTTACCAAATGCACCCTTAGAATACTAAACAAATTGAGCATGTTTTCACCATGCTAATTCATTTCGTACACAATAGATGGTAATCAACCATTCGAAGGTTAAAGACAAATTATTCCTGGATATGATTATATAATTTTTTTCTTGCATATGACTATATTATTGGTTCTAACACATACATAGCCCTGTAAATCATATGTCCTTCAATAAGCTCCGACTATTTGCAATCAGCAGCCACGTTGGACTTAGGAATGTGGTCTGAGTATCCAAGTGGAGGAGCCACAGCACGACTGGCAAAGGCCCGGGTGTTGGTGGTTTCGGTACCCGGAGTGTAGCCCGGAGTACCGGGAGGTGCGACCGGACCCGTTTGCAGGACTTGGAGAACAGGGACACTTGGCTTATCATTGGCCCAAGCTTGCTCTTTGCCCTTAATCGGTGCCCTGCATGCCTCGTTTGGATGCCCCATTGTTCCCACTAATAGAAGCAAAATAGCCACAGCAACTGCAACTTTTGAAATTAGCAACTTCGTCATCTTTTTCGCTTGTTTTGGAACGGTTTTGTTTCTAACCACGACAGAACGTACAATGAAGGATGTCTTGTCTTGGGAGATCCGTGGATCCTGTTTATGTACATCGATAAGCTTATAGTTTGTGTTTCCTCGATTCCTCTCATCGGATTCTTTAAGACGGGATTTTGATTTTTGACTGCCACAGCAAGAGACTGGATTTGGGTTGACTTCACTAGTTAAAGAGGGCAAGAAGAACAGGTATTAATCAATAAGAATTTGCAAAGTAATGCTAAAATACCAAAACTCGTATACTAATGTGTTTGCTAAATCACTTGGTAAAGAGTTAGTAGTTAATTTAAATGGTAAGCCAATTTAAGCACTAATGAAAACCCTCTCACATGTGCATTTTTTTTTTTTTTGGTCGAACACATGTGCATTTGTCTCGCTGAAAATTAACAATTTAAAAAACATTTTTCATAAAAATAATTATTTGTATTTCTTATAGAAATGAAATTACAAAAAAATTTTTAATCATCAACGAAAATATTTAAGCATAGAAGATTATAGATTACGAAAATATTTTCCATTGGGAAATATTTATATTCTGGTTTGATTCGGTCATCAAAGAACAATGTCTTGTGTCTCGTCCATGACGTAGTCTTTCATTGTATTATGTCCGCAGCGTCCTAGAAAAGTATTCATTACGGTCAAAATTATTTACAAAAGACAATGTTCGGTATGTCCTTTTTTTCTTTATTGGCAACTTTTATTATATGCCCAATTAATTTTCTGGTTTTATTATTGCGCAGTCAACATAAATGATAATTTTTCACAAAGTGCTAATAGTTAGGACATCAATATGTATATAATTTTTTGCCTCATAGAAAATCAGTATTCTATTCAGACACAAGTTGTCGCTACATATACATGTCAAAAGTCTAACATCATTTGCAAAAATCAACAAGATATAAATTCATTAATCTATCTATGACCATGTCTCCAATCCGCAAATTTTGTAGTAGACGATTTAAGATTTGATTCTCCAGTCACTGTTTTTAAAACCCTCGATGTCCATAGCTAGGTTACTTGGAGTGTGGGTCGCTCCTGATGCGTGAAGCAAAGATGGGCATGAGCAGGACGTTAGCGGTCCAAAGTGTGATACAATAGAGGTGAACTTCTTTTAACGACGCAGTCACAATAAGACATGATTTTGTACTTTCTTGTATGGAGGTTTAATCTAGCATTGACTCTGTTATATATCACGTCAAAGGAAGAGAATGTTTCAACTCTAACAGGTGTAAATCAAGATTTAAGACCAGCTTCACCGCGCTTATGTCTTCTTTGAACCGGACAAATAGCGTTTGCATTCGGGTATCTGTCGACCCACAAGTTTTCCAACTTTATTCAATTGAGCTCATCCTCTTTGTATAACCTTTGACTATTAAATTTTCTTCTTCTCTGACCAAATGTGTTGAACCACATTTGCGAGATGATCAAAGTAAAATCTGAATCGGGACTTGACTTTACAGATTTCTCCATTCCAAGTGTTCATGGGAAGTATAAAGAAGACAAAAATAGAGTATTTCAATCTGATTCTTTCAAGTCAGAACTGTTGAAAAAATAAGAATCGCTTCATGGGGCGATGTCAAGGGAAGTTCTTGCTGCTCATGACGTAATTACCAAGTGCAATCTCTTTTGCGAGTGTTGGGAAGCAGATTCCCAAAGATGATCCGATACTCAATTAAACCCCAAAAATGAATGCGGAAAGCATGCCTAGGAAACACATGTTACACCGATCATAAGGTACATTACGGAGTCAAACGTACCTTATCTTTCATAAATTAAACACCAATGCCGCAGTTTGAGGAAGAAATCTGATATTGTTCTTGAAGAGGAGCATAGGGAGAAAACTAAGAGCGCGTAAAACAGAAAACGTATTCCCTCTTTTTTCTAATTACGTAACTTCTTAGTTAACCAACTTCAAAGAGTTTCCCCTTTATTCTTTTATCTACAATTATTGCCTCTTCGTCAATGGGCCCTTCATTTAAGAGCCGGGTTTTTTGCCCAACATGGGCGGACGGACCTAAATAAGCCCATCATCACATAAAACCCATCATCTCTCACTCGCACATGGTGGGTCAAACATAATCTTATTTACCTCTCTGCAACATTTATACCGGTGAATAATCCATGCGACCTGCATACTTTGAGAGCTCGTTGCCATACATTTGTTAGGAATATATAGCAGCTTAAATTGGGCATCACACTTTGAGTAGATTCAGTATGCAGTACCCTAGATCGATCGATCACATTTATATCTCTCTTGATCTCTTTTTAAATAATGATATATTGTATTCACAATTATGATTATCTCGAAAACAATCATAATTGGTTGACCAGTGAATACAAAACTAAAACGTGATTCTCTAAATTTGATCTTCCTCTTTCCTTAAAACTCTCAATTTCAGTTTAACTCGCTTTTCTAGAAATGTTTCATTAGATCGAATCAATTCATGATTATTGGCAACATTTTAAGATAGCAAACATTGAATAGAAATATTGAAATATGTATTACGGTATTAACTCATTTCCCATGGAGCGTATGTCTACACCTTCAATACCGTATAGATGATAGTTCAGACATATCTAATATCTAATTTGAGTTCACATATCTACTCATTCATAGAATTCATTAAAACTCACATCTGGCATCATAGATGGATAAAGTAAAATATGTGAGTTATTTTACTTTTGGACATAATGAATATTATGTCCTCATCTTAACACTCAGTTAAGATAACATATATATTTTAAGTTTGAGCTTTCGATTATCACCTAGATAATAAACTTAAAAATCGTCTCATCTCTATTTATCACATAATAAATAGAGGCGATTACCTATGTGAGTGGGCTAATATTTTATCTGTCCGACATACTTTCTCAATTTTATATAATGCACTAAGCATTAAGATGCATAAATGTCAACAAAGACTTATAGGCATTAATAATGAAAACACAAATTCATTAAATATGAACACTTAAGGAAAATTACAATATTCAGTATATCAGCCTGGATATCATTTTTCTCTATTAGCTACCGATGAACTCCTTTAAATTCATCCAGCGGGCATACCGATGGATATAATGACTTCATGACCGCACCCCTTGTTTGGTATCGGCTGCCACGCCAAACCGAGGCAAGCCATTCGGGTACGCATTCGGAGGAGCCACGCCAAACAACGTTTGCGTTTTGGTATTTGTTGACCCACAAGTTTTCCCAGTCCAGCTTAATTCAATCGATCTCATCCTCCTTGTATAACCTTTGATTATTAAATTTTCTTCTTATCTGACCAAAAGTGTTCATGGGAAGCAGAAAGAAGACGAAAGTAGAGTATTTTAATCTATTCTTTCAAGTCAAAACCTTTGAAAAAATAAAAATCACTCCATCGGGCAGTTTCGAGGGAAGTTCTTGTTGCTCATGACATAATTGCCAAGTGCAATCTCTTTTGCGGAAATAACACCCGTCTAAGTAGTGAAACCCTGAATCAATAAAACACCAAATAAATAACCTCATGAATCATATAACATGCAAGTTCAAGTCAAGACAAATTGCGTAGCCCGAATATGAAATTATTTGCATTCGATGGTGAGAGGAATGGAATTGGTATCGTGCATCTAATCCATATAGACAAGTCAATAGATCATGTGGACCAACCCCTCATCTGTACCATTGTTGCCATGCGCTCCTCAGCGAGACCAAGGTTGGATGATTTTAATATACCTGATTTATAAGCCACACCACATCGGCCCGGTAATAAATGAGCCCATAAGTTTAAGCACATGTTTTATGGTTCAAGAAGAAACCGATGTTTTGGGGTTCAAATTACCATTTGATCGCAAATAAAAAATCTTTTTGAACTATACAATGTTGATACCATATATAATTTTGTGATACTATTATCACTTATTTAATAGTTAGGTTTAAGTTTTTAGATTAACAAGTAATTTTATATTTTGTGTACAGTTAAAACGTTTGGGATCTTTAAGAAGGCCTTCTATTAAAAAACGGACATGTCTCTTGATAGTTAAGTAAGGGTGTTGGAGATTCGGATTTTGAGGATATAGTTAGGCTAGGTTATTTGATTATATATTTGTGTGCCAAAAATTGAGTGGAGAGCCTATCTATCATCACCGGGTGATACTGTATCACTATGCATTGGCTGTTTTTTTCATTGACTAACACAAACGTATTAACGAAAAAGAGGGTTTTTGTGCATAATAGATGTTCACTTAATTTTCATCCCTTTTCCTTTTAAGCCTTTTTTTTTTTTGGTCGAATCCTTTTAAGCCCTAGAACAAGTGGTTTTTTCAACAACCAAAAAAAAAAAGGAGTTTATATTCAAAGAGTATATGGAGAGATACTAATTATTTTATATACAAAAGAAGGTTCCTGTGCATTGATAATATTAAGTTAATTACTCGTCCCTTTTTCCTAGTAAGCCCTTAAACAAGTGGTTTTCTTGAAAAAAGAAATTGATGTTGAGCGATCTTTTTGAGAGACGTTAATTATTAATAACACAAAATGCCGATGGTTTGATAAATCCAAGAATAAGTGGCATTAACAAATAGAATGAAGAACGAGTCCTTCATACATGCATATGTTACATGAAAAAAGAAACAACGGTGATTTATGTGTTTTTGGAAAAAAAAAAAAAAAAAAAAGACCGCAATGAAGTAAGTGGCTATTGACAAAATTTGGCTGCCGAAATAGATTTTTTGTGAATATCAGTCAATAAAAAGTGGGGACCTTTGCAATGGTTGAACGGGATGGGGGTTTTCGTTTCTAGGGGAAAATACTTAATAAAATAAATCAAATTCGCACCCTAAAGTATTAATTATAAACTTTGATATTTGAAAACACTTCTCATATCTTTAAGTTTTTTGCTTTTTCTACCATTTCTTCACACTACAATTACATAGATTCACAACTATTGCAATGTTGCTTTGACTTTAGTCTATTTCTTTGACAAACATAACTTTTTCATTTGACAACTGAATAAAAAAAAAAAACCATGGAAACGAACTTCACTTGCAATTTACCCGGACATCAACACTTGACGGGGACAATATAAATTATATTAAAACAAGAGATCACTTATCCTAAAAGTTTTTTTTTTTTTTGTTCTAACACTTATTCTAATGGTTATCGCTAGATCTTTTCTTATAACACTTCATAACAATATTATCAGGACGATTAGGCCCAGATCTTTTCTTTCATATGACATTTTAATGACTATTCCATGCCTCTCTAAATAAGAAAAATACCTCAAGAACACAAACGTGAAATTGGGAATAGAGAATCAATGTTTCCACACTAATAAGACATTTGGGCGATGAATTTTTTATTTTTATTTTTGTGAAAGGGCATCAATGTCGAAAAACTACTTATCGGATACTTCGCAATTTGTTGATAGAACATCACTAAATAAGAAAATTGCTAAGAAATAGAGGATTAAATCAAACAAGACAAGATTTCTCCAAATTACATGCTCTACACAATAGATGGAAATTAAGCATTGGAAATTTTAAAATATTTATTCATGCCAAATTGACTTTATTAATGGTTCCACTGAGCCTCTACATTTGCATATATGCATTGGGCTCTAGGTTATTAATATCCACAACACATACATTCTTACTGATAAGTATCCTTTGTCGATCTTCGACTATTTGCGATCAGCAATTGTCCCATCACTTAAAAATGCCACCGGATTTAACCTTAGGCGAAGGGGCCATGGCTTGATCAGCGAAGGCCCTGGTGTCGGTGCTGTCGGCAGTAGTTTTAGGGGGGCCTGGAGTGTAGCTAGGACCTCCGGGACGAGGCACCGGACCCCTTTGCAGGTTTTGGAGAACGGTAATGCTTGGCTTATCTTTAGCCCACGCTTCCTCCTTGCCCATGATTAGAACCCTGCGTGCCTCATCCGGTTGCACTAATGTTCCCACTAGAAGTAGCAAAATCACACCAACTCTCGGGAACTTCATCATCTTATAGCTTTAACGAAATGTACAATGAAGGATGCCTCATCTTGTGAGAGATATCTCTCGCATTTATAGGCAAACGCCAGCTTAGAGTTTCTGTGTGTTTCCTCTATTCTTCCGATTAAATTGTTGGACACGGGTTTTGAAGAAAAATAAGAGTTTGAATTGGTCGGTCTTGGAACAGCTAAGGTCTCGTCCTTGAAGGACTCGTTTGATCATATCCACAGCATATGGGGATGATGTAATCGCACACGACAATTTTGCAGATTGAACACAGACATCTGTTTTCAAGAAAATCGTTGAGAAGAGTATGTCTGGGTGCAGTGATTGTTTTTTTAACTCACGTTTTAAAGCTTTTTATCTCTACATCAATGTTGACTTTTTATTTGACCGTCGAGGATCATGAGCAGCGTCGGACACGTATATGATTGCACGATCAAAGTAAAATCTAAATCTAAATTTAGACGTCCTAGAATGTTGATCATTCCAAGCGTAATTGTTTACATATGACAACTTTTGGTCTGTCTTTCCTTATTGGCAACTTTTAGTGTATGTCCGATTAATTTTCGAGTTCCATATTTTCGCAGTCAACAGAAATGATAATTTCCACAAAGTGCTAGTAGTTAGGACAGCAACATGCATATAATTTTATACCAAGAATTTATTCATTCCATACATAAATTATCGCTACGTATACATGTCAAAAGTCTAGCACCATTCGTGGAAATAGCATTTTTTGCAGATGGTGGACTAAATTTAAATTCATCAATCTCTTTGTGACTAGTTTTTCAATCCACAAATTCGTAATGGATGATACAATATTTCATTCTCCGTTTATTGCTTTTAAACCCTTTAAAGACCGTAGCTAGGTTACGTGGAGCGTGGATCCCTCCAAATCCGACTTTATTCAATCGGTCTCATGCTTCTTGTCTTCCCTTTGAAATTTATAAAATTTACTTCTGATCTGACCAACTTGGATCATGGCAAAGTGTCCAACACGCATATTTTGACTGATGATCAAAGTAAAATCTATATTTATACTTGACTTATGTATCTCCCAATTCCAGAGCTTTACGTTAATGCTGATAACCGGCGAAAAATAATGAAGACAAAAATAAGATATTTGATATGTTCTGTAAGTTAAACCCGTTGAAAAGAATAAGAATCGCCCCACGGGATGGATTCATGAGAAGTTCTTGTTGTCCATGACGTTATTCAAGTACAATCTCTTTTAGGATGATTAAGCACACCAAAATAGGTAAATCCTTAACCAACAAAACATCCATCTAAGAAATTCATAGATCATATAAGATGCGAGTTCAAGCCTAGGTGGGTGGCGCGGCCCAAACATGGACTGTTTGCATTTGATAGCATGAGGATTCAAACATATATCGCGCACCCAATCCACATACGCAAGTTCTCTCCTTAACCACTAAGCTAGAAAATTGAATTGTATGGTTGATAGACCATGTGGACCATTAGTCATGTGGACTTTTAGTGAGACCAACATGATTTAAGGTCAGAAGGTCTTAGTTTATATGATTTATCAACCATCCAATATCAGCTCAATAATAGTGAACCCCATAAGGTTAAGTACATGTTTCGTGGTTCAAGAAGAAATCGATGATCTAAAGTTCAGTCCTATCTTAATGATAAATTAATGGCCTTTTATGAGCTACATAACTCTAATGCCATATAGATTTTCTTGGTACTAATATCAACTCATTCAAAAGCTAGTTTAGTCTTTTAGATTAACACTTACTGTTATCCTTAGGAGTCAAATGATTTGGGAACATGTATTTTTAACAAGGCCTTCAATTCAAAAATTAACATGGCAAGGGGTTGGAGATTCGGATTTTGAGGATATATGGTTTGTTAATTATATATCTATGTGCCAAAAATCTAGTGGATTTTGTCCATCTATCATAATTTATTTCTAACATCTAATACAAAGACTTGTAAATAAAATCTACTAGTAAAAAGACTGCTAATGAATTACCAAATTGCGACCTCCTTAAACTACCATTATTACAGGAAAGAATTTTGGAACACATTGCTGGAGATAGGGTAATCAAAAAAGAAAATTGATTAGATGATAGTCTTTAAATTATTATGAAAATAATAGTCTATTCTGAACCATACAAAAATAAATAGTAAATAATTATAAATTATTCTGGCATAATAACCCAAAAACCGTTATGCTAGCAAAGTCCATTAAAAAATTGAAACCAGATAGCACAATCAATACAGTCATTGGATTTTGAGGGTCCCTCTAGGGGTCCATATGATTTAATGGTTTATACTTATTGGGTTTATAGACACCCAGATAATTCAAGAATCTTCTAGTAAATAAATGAATATCCATGGAACATAAGGCACAAGACAAGGAAACCACTTGCCAAAGCCCAAATTACAAATAAAATAAATGCCTAAATTGTAAGAAAATTGTTGAGTATGACCCATGAATCCGGTACCAACGGGTATCATCCCTCCTATGACAACGTTCTCTTCTAGGCCTTTCAACCAATCGATACGGCCCCGGAGAGCAGCTTTGACGGGTTAGTGTGAGCTTATCCATGCGGTTATGCACTCTTCGAATAGGAATCCATTTTCTGAAAGATACTAGCTTTCGTGCTTTGGTGGGTCTCCGAGATCCTTTCGATGACCTATGTTGTGTTGAAGGGATATTGGAGCAGATAGCAACAACCATTTCATCCGACATGCGTAGTTTTGATTTTCCAATGGATTTACATCCTTCATTAATGGAAATTTTTGATGTAGTGAGTAATTGGATGAAAGGATTCTCCCAAGTCTTCATGTCCATAGGGAGTATGAACCATTCAAAAGGTTAAAGACAATTTATTCGTGCATAACTGCACATAATTCTATTGTTTTATTGGTGCGCATGACTATATTATTGTTATCTTCAAATCTCTATACTTACAGACTCCTTAACTTTTAGGAATTCAATTTCCACGACACACACAATCCCATTGATATGAGTGTCCTTCCGTGAGCTCCAACTACTTGCGATCGGCATCCATGCTGGACTTAGGGATGCGATTGGAGTAACAATGGGGAGCCACAGCTCAACCAGCGAAGGCTTGGGTGTTGGTGGTGTTGGCGACCGGAGTGTGGCCGCCTGAATCTCCGAGAGGAGGGACTGGACCCTTTTGCAGGACTTGGAGAACAAGAACACTTGCCTTATCATTTGCCCAACCTCCCACATTGCCCTTATTTAGAACCCTGCATGCCTCGTTTGGTTTCACTATTGTTCCCACCAAAAATAGCAACATAACCACACCTACCGCTACTTTGGTGGCTAGGAACTTCTTCATGTTTTTCGCTTGGTGTCTGTTTTCTCTTCTTTGTTTTGTTTTGGTACAATTTGTGTAATACAACAAAAGGAACAATGAAAGATGTCTTGTCTTGGGAGATATGTCGATCCTATCCATATTCATCGATAAGCTTACAGTTTGTGTGTGTTTCTTCGATTATTTTGCTCGAACCGTTGGACACGGGTTGATGATTTTGACTGCTACAGCAGGAGACTAAATTTGGGTTTTGACTTCACTGGATAAAGAAGGAAAGAAGAACGAGCATTAATCAAATACTAATTTGAGAGGCAATGCTAGAGATACTAAGACTCATGCACTAAATGATGTGACAAATAATAAGTGATTATATAAGTTAGTAGGCCTATTTAAATAGTAAATAGAAAATTTGTCAGATTTGTTTAGTGGAAATTAACGATTAGGAAAATCTTACAAGAATGAATTAACGAAAATTATTTTTTGTCATCAACAAAATTGTTGTGGCATAGAAGATTATTAATTATAATTAAAAAGTGTATTTCAAAATCACAAGGATTATTCTAGTTTGACTCCATCATAATTATATCTCGGGTCATATCCTTGACGTACTCTTTCGTTGTCAGATGTCCATAGCGCCTTAAAATTTTAATCATTCCGGGCGTAATTGTTTACATAAAACAATTGTGGTGTGTCTTTCTTTACTGGCAACTTTTATATATGGCCAATTAATTTTCGAGTTTTAGTTTTTTATAGTTGGGAATAATAATTTCCATAAAGTGCTAATAGTTAGGACATCAACATGCATATAATTTTTTGCCAAGAGAAATAATTTATTCATTCCATATGTTAAATTATCGCTAAGTCTACATGTCAAAGTCTAACACCATTCGTGAAAATAGCAATTTTCATACATGGTGGACTAACTTCAAATTCATTAATCTCTCTATGCCTAATTCGTAGTGGATGATACAAAATTTGATTCTCCGGTTATTGCTTTTAAATCCTTACAAAGACCTAGGTTACTTGGAGTGTGGATCCCTCCCAATCCAACTTTATTCAATCGGTCTCATTCTATGTCTTCCCTTTTAAATTTATAAAATTTATTTTTTCTCTGACCATTTTTTATCTTGGCAAAGTGTCCAACACGTTGCTTGATGATCAAAGTAAATCTGAATTTGGACTTGACTTGTATATCTCCCAATTCCAGAGCTTTACGTTAATGCTGATAACCGACGGAAAATAAGACGAAGACTACAGAATATTTGATAAGTTCTTGTTGTTCGTGATGTAATAATTCAAGTACAATCTCTTTTACAACGATTAAGCACACCTAAGCAGGTAATCTTGAACCCATAAAATATTCAGCTAATAATTTCATGGAGCATGTACGATGCAAATTCAAGCTTGGGTGGGTTGCACAGCCTAAACATGGATTGTTTGCACTTGATGGTGTGAGGATTTAAACTCCTAACATATACCTAATCCATACACACAAGTTCCTTCCATAACCACTAATAAAACTGAATTGTATGGTCCATGAACCACATGAACCATTACTCATGTGGGCTTTACTTGTGAGATCAACATGATTAATAATCAAATGACCTTAGTTTATGTGATTCATCGACCAACCATGCAATATCTGCTTCATTATAGTGAACCCCATAAAGTCAAGTACATGTTTCGTGGTTCAAGTAGAAACTGATGATCCTGAGTTCAAATTCCTATCTCAATGTCAAATTGAGGGCCTTTTGAGCTACACAAGTTTGATATCATATTAAATTTCGTGGAACTGCTGTCAACTCATTCAAAAGCCATTTCTAAGCTTGTAGATTAACACTTGTTGTTATCCTTAGGTAAAAAGTCAAATGATGCGGGGCCGTTTATTTTTAACATGGCCTTCTATACAAAAATTGACATGGCAAGGCAGTCGGAGATTGGGATTTTGAGGATATAGTTTGTTGATTATAAATTTATGTGCCAAAAATCGAGGGAGTGTCCATTTATCATCATCCATTTCTAACATCTACACAAAGACTTGTAAACAAAATCTAGTGCGTAAAAAATTGCTGATGAATTGCCAAATTGCGACCTCTCTAAAAACTGTAAATCGCTAGGATTCCGGGCCAACAGACAGTTTTCTCCGTATCGTTGTCTTTGAGTTGCTAAGAATTTAGAGCTGGTTGAGTAGCTCACTAGAATAAGAACACAATAACACCTCCTTAAACTACCATTATTTAACTTTGGAACACATATTGCTAGAGACAGGGCAATTAGAAAATTGAAGCCATATGACCGGATCGATATCAGTTGTTGGATTTTGAGGTTGGGTCCATATGATATATATTGAGTTTATAAACACCAACAATTTAAGAAAATTTCTATTAAATAGATGGATATCCACAGAACATAAGGCACAAGATAGGAAACCGTTCACCCCCGAAAACGAACCTTCTCCTTAGCAAACAACATCAGAAAGAATCGTTTTTCACTATCTCAGGTTTGAGGAAATTGTCTTTTGATCAGTGAATTACGAACAAGAACTTTACCCACATTTTTATTTAGTTGAGTTTTATTTGGATGGTGTCCATAAACTTTACCCGTGTCTTGATGTCGTTGGTCTGAGGTGTCGAATGTTGACGGGACGGACGGGAGTTTGAGTCCTGGTTGAGTAGGGAGACCCTTGTTCTATGTCGCACGTCACCCGCTCGACAAAATGCCTCAACAAGATCTAGTTTCCGCCCTCGCTTTAGGCCAAAACCGAGCGTCCTTGAGTTCATCCACTTTGTTGAGATGACGTTGCCGTGTTTGGTAAGTTAGGGAGAGCACAGGCTAGGCCTAGCCTGTGCCTTAGTAAATCATTAACCTCTGCACACCCACGCGGGTTCAAGAAGGGGTTCAAGGAGGTTTTCAAGGAGGTTGCGACATGAAGTACTTGATCACACAAATAAAAATTTCTGAGGACCTGATCATGTGAAAAGAAAACCTCCACACTGCCCACGAATGATACAAGATGATGGACCAAAATTCTTGGTTAATCTAGTATCGATACTATTTACATGGCGTCGGTGGAAGAGAATGTTTCTACGAATGTGATAAAGACAGTTTTCAACTTCGTGCCCCCACACTGCCCACTTCGAAACCGTCAGAGGATGTTCATGTCTAGTTTTATTCAAAAGATCTCATCCTCTTCGTCTTACCTTTGACTTTATAAAACTTACATCTCATTTGACCACCGAGGATCGTGACAAGATGTGTTTAATACGCATAATTTATCAATTCAGGTTTTACGTAACTGATGATGAAAATAGCGAGAAGCAAGTCTATCTGGGGTCTCAACATGTTCTTGGAAAACAAGCAATGAGATGAAAAAGAAAGGATTGAGATGTTCTTAAATTAAAGTCGTTGAAAATAATTAAGAATCACTCCATAGGACGCTCGTGCATGGAAAGTCCTTGTTTGTTCAAGAGAGATAAAGCGGACATGTCATTTGCACTGTCCAATTTTAATGATACTATTTAAGGGTACGTAGCATACTTTCTCAAGCACATTCACAAAAGGAATAGCATTGACTCTAATACCATATTAGAAAATCTAACCCAAAAGCTTAAGCTATAATTATAAAGAGCATTTAGGACATGTTGTCAAGCGATGTGGAATAATACTTTAATATTTTTATCTACAGATTAAAGACTAATGTAATTATTCTTCTAATAATGTCTTCTTTATGATTTTAAATGTATGTAATATTTCTATCTGCGAAGGAAATTATTATCTCATACATGATGACTAGTGTACGAAATAAAGAGTTTTTCCAGATTTTCAAGAAAGCTATATTTTACATTCCTATTAAATTCTATTCTAGATTAATTAACTCCATTTATGGCACGTTTGGCAATCGGTCAAATAGTGAAAATTTCTATACTTTTATTCCCGAGAGTAGATATAGAAGAGAAATCCCTTTAGTAAAATTTTTATTTCTAGGAACAATTTTTTTTTTCCTGGTAGTAGATTTGGAACATAATCAAGAAATAAAAATAAGTCAATTCTTTGATCCCGGGAACAATCTAGAATCAAGCCAATCCTTTTTTTTTGGTTCTCTTCTTCTTTCCTTCTTGTTTTTCTTGTTTTCTCTTCTTTTTCCACCACCGCCGCCATCAGCCACCATCGCGCGCCATCCACCGCCATGGCTGGTCGTCGGTGACCGGTTGGGCAAGCTTCACGAGCTCGCCGGAGGCTTGCCCAGCCACCAGCAAGGCCGAGTCTCGTCGGTGGCCGGCCGAGCCTCATCGGTGGCCGAGGTGAGCTTCGTCGGAGCCTCCTTCGGCCACCAGTGAGCCAGGTGAGGCTTGGTCGATGAGGCGCGGCCTCGTCGAGGGCTAGCGACCCTTTGACAAGGTTGCCGACCCTCGTCTGGCTGGTCATCAATCATCCCAAGGCCGGCGACCGGCTGAGGAAGAAGAGAAAAGAAAAAAAGAAATAAGAAATAAGAAATAAAATTATTAAAAATTTAAAAGAAAATGATTTTGAGTAGAAATTTTGAGAACAGTGCCAAACACAATTCTATTTTGAGAATAAAAATTTTGGACAATTACCAAACACCTTAAAATGCTTAGAAATTATTCCCGCAACAAAAAAAAAAATCATTTCTAACAGAAATTATTTCCGAAAATAGAAGCGTTACCAAACGCTCTCATAGAATACTAAACAAATCGAGCATGTTTTCACCATGCTAATTACATTTCGTACACGATAGATGGTAATCAACCATTCGAAGGTTAAAGACAAATTATTCCTGGATATGATTATATAATTTTTTTTCTTGCATATGACTATATTATTGGTTCTAACACATACCTAGCCCTGTAAATAAAATGTCCTTCAATAAGCTCCGACCATATGCAATCAGCAGCCACGTTGGACTTAGGAATGTGGTCTGAGTAACCAAGTGGAGTAGCCACAGCACGACCGGACCCGTTTGCAGGACTTGGAGAACAGGGACACTTGGCTTATGATTGGCCCAAGCCTGCTCTTTGCCCTTAATCGGTGCCCTGCATGCTTCGTTTGGATGCACCATTGTACCCACCAAAAATAGCAAAATAGCCACAGCAACTGCAACTTTTGAAATTAGCAACTTCGTCATCTTTTTCGCTTGTTTTGGAACGGTTTTGTTTCTTACCACGACAGAACGTACAATGAAGGATGTCTTGTCTTGGGAGATCCGTGGATCCTGTTTATGTACATCGATAAGCTTATAGTTTGTGTTTCCTCGATTCCTCTCATCGGATTCTTTAAGACGGGATTTTGATTTTTGACTGCCACAGCAAGAGACTGGATTTGGGTTGACTTCACTAGTTAAAGAGGGCAAGAAGAACAGGTATTAATCAATAAGAATTTGCAAAGTAATGCTAAAATACCAAAACTCGTATACTAATGTGTTCGCTAAATCACTTGGTAAAGAGTTAGCAGTTAATTTAAATGGTAAGCCAATTTAAGCACTAATGAAAACCCTATCACATGTGCATTTGTCTCGCTGAAAATTAACAATTTAAAAAACATTTTTCATAAAAATAATTATTTGTATTGCTTATAGAAATGAAATTACAAAAAAAAATTTAATCATCAACGAAAATATTTAAGCATAGAAGATTATAGATTACGAAAATATTTTCCATTGGGAAATATTTATATTCTGGTGTGATTCGGTCATCAAAGAACAATGTCTTGTGTCTCGTCCATGACGTAGTCTTTCATTGTATTATGTCCGCAGCGTCCTAGAAAAGTATTCATTACGGTCAAAATTATTTACAAAAGACAACGTTCGGTATGTCCTTTTTTCTTTATTGGCAACTTTTATTATATGCCCAATTAATTTTCTGGTTTTATTATTGCGCAGTCAACATAAATGATAATTTTTCACAAAGTGCTAATAGTTAGGACATCAATATGTATATAATTTTTTGCCTCAGAGAAAATCCGTATTCTATTCAGACACAAGTTATCGCTACATATACATGTCAAAAGTCTAACATCATTTGAAAAAATCAACAAGATATAAATTCATTAATCTATCTATGACCATGTCTCCAATCCGCAAATTTTGTAGTAGACGATTTAAGATTTGATTCTCCAGTCACTGTTTTTAAAACCCTTGATGTCCATAGCTAGGTTACTTGGAGTGTGGGTCGCTCCTGATGCGTGAAGCAAAGATGGGCATGAGCAGGACGTTAGCGGTCCAAAGTGTGATACAATAGAGGTGAACTTCTTTTAACGGTGCAGTCATAATAAGACATGATTTTGTACTTTCTTGTATGGTCCAAAGTGTGATACAATAGAGGTGAACTTCTTTTAACGATGCAGTCATAATAAGACATGATTTTGTACTTTCTTGTATGGAGGTTTAATCTAGCATTGACTCTGTTATATATCACGTCAAAGGAAGAGAATGTTTCAACTCTAACAGGTGTAAATCAAGATTTAAGACCAGCTTCACCGCGCTTATGTCTTCTTTGAACCGGACAAATAGCGTTTGCATTCGGGTATCCGTTGACCCACAAGTTTTCCAGCTTTATTCAATTGAGCTCATCCTCTTTGTATAACCTTTGACTATTAAATTTTCTTCTTCTCTGACCAAATGTGTTGAACCACATTTGCGAGATGATCAAAGTAAAATCTGAATCGGGACTTGACTTTACAAATTTCCCCATTCCAAGTGTTCATGGGAAGTAGAAAGAAGACGAAAATAGTGTATTTATTCTTTCAAGTCAAAACCATTGAAAAAATAAGAATCGCTTCACGAGGCGGTGTCAAGGGAAGTTCTTGTTGCTCATGACATAATTACCCAGTGCAATCTCTTTTGCGAGGATAATGCCTATCTTAGTAGTTAGAACCTGATTCAATGAAACACCAAATAAATAACCTCATGAATCATATGACACGCAAGTTCAAGCCAGGACAAATTGCGTGGCCCAAATATGAAATTATTTGCACTCGATAGTGTGAGGAATGAAACTAGTGTTAAAGAAATAAAACAGACATTAAAAGTACAGATGAATGAAGAAGCTGGTGATAGTAGAAAAGCCGAACCTGAGGAAGTTACTAAGGCAGAGGAAGCTGAAGCAGAGGAAGGTCGTAAACTTCTAAACGAAGCTCAAAGTAGAAAAGAAGATGAGCTGGCGATCCTGAGCTGAACTGATGAGCTGGCGATCCATGACATCAAAACACGGAACACGAAGCTGATCAAGCTAATCGAAGGAGCTGCACAACCAGAGGAAATGCACGTGTTTCTCATATTAGCTATTCTGTTGTAACAGTTCTATAACAGAAAATTGTTAAACAAGTGTTGAGTATAAAAAGGATAAGCGAAGGAGAGAAGAGTCAAGTTAGTTCATTGTTTTCTACTTCTGATTTTCTCGATTTCTCTCTTCTACTTCTGTATTCGATGATAGTTGAAAGTGATGTAAAAAGATGAACCAGAAGTTTTGAAGAAGAATATCAGAGCTGAGGTTTTTCCATTGATTGTTCAGGATCTACAATTCTTTCTTACACAGGTCATGTTCTATCTTCCTTTTCTTCTCATGGTATCAGAGTGCAAATCCTGGGAATGATAGATCTGATGTGCTCTTACTGCAAGATATTATAAAGATCTTGTTAGCTTACTTTCAAAGTTTACTGGATTGTTTCTTCGAATCTTCAAAGTCTCTGAACATATAAGAATGGCAACTAGAGTGCAGAAGTACCCTTTTCCTATCCATGTGAATATAGCTAACTTCGTCACCATCAAGTTGAATGAAGAAAATTTCCTGTTATGGCAAGCCCAATTTAACAGATTTCTGAAAAACCAAGATCTGATTGGTTTTATTAATGGTGAAACATTACCTCCTACTCAAATGATACAGACTGAGACAAGAGAAGTGATGAATCTTGATCATCTAGATTGGATAAAAACTGATCAGCTTATATCATCTTGGATAAGTGGTGCGGTATCAGAAAATATTCTAAGTCTGATAATTGGCTTAGAAACCTCATTCGAAGTATGGCAGGCTCTCATAAATAGATTTACACAGAAGTCTGTTGCAAAGGAATTTGAGTTAAGAGGAAAATTACAGGCTTGTAGGAAAAGAAACAGATCATTAAGTGAATATCTTCGAGAATTCAAAACCATTTGTGATCAATTAAATGCAATTGGAAAGCCTGTTGATGATATAACTAGAATGTTTGGCATACTTGAAGGGTTAGGTTCTGAATATGAAACTTTCAGGACAACCATGTATTGCCTTAAACCCCAGGCCAGTATGATGAGGTTATTTCACAACTTGAGAGATTTGAAACCAGATTGCAAACATATTCAGTGAACGAGTACAATGCTAACCTGGCCTATTATGGGCAAAGAAGAACTGGAACTGGAACAAGTCTGCAGAAATTCAATCCCAGAAATCAAAGAGAAAATATTCAAGGGGAATTTAGCTATGGCAGAGGTCAGTCTCTCAATAGAAGGGAATATGGAAATAATTTTACAGAAGCAGGAAGGAATCAACAAAATAAAATGAATAACCCGAATTCAACTCGGCAAGGTCGGGTTAATAAGGATAAGCTGGTCTAACTATGGACAAGGATTTAGACCATATTCAAACCCTTCACAAAGGTATCTAAGTGTTAGGTCTTATCCAACACAAAGTTCATATGGTGATAGACAAACACAGATTACAAAGCCTATAAGTAATGGCCCCCGCAATGCCGGATCCGTAAGAAATCAGGTCATACAAAGCACTCGGATGTTGGTATAGATTTGATAACTCGTACCGGGCAGATGAAATACCAACTGCATTGGCAGTGTGCACATTGAAGAACCCTATGGTTCAGAATGGTATCCAGACACAGGGACTACTTCACATGTTACCTCAGAACCTGGTATGATTCGAAACTACAATGCATATAGTGGTAATGACACTGTCATGATAGGAGATGGATCTCATTTGTCAATCTCATGCATTGGTAATGGAATATTGAATACGGAAAATAGCAAATTACCTATGAATGATGGATTAATAGTTCTGTAATAAAAAAGAATCTTCTATACGTATCAAAACTAACGAGATGATTATCCCCTGCTCTTTTATTTTTGATAAACATGGGGTATATATGAAGGACAATTACAATCATACAACGGTGAAGCTAGGAAGGAAGGTCAAGGGGCTATACCAGGTGGAACCTAAAGTAGGAGAAGTCTTCTTCACCGGACTCAACGGGAAGTAGGAGAAGATATCGGCATCAAAGACTTGCTCATACCAATCTAAAAACAGTGAAGATTTTAAAGAAACAACATCTCATTTAGTATAGTTCTAAAGTTCATAATATATGTAGCAGTTGTCAAATTGCTAAGAGCTCAGCTCTAGTTTTTCCTTTCTTAGACCATATTTCTAATGTTCCATTAGAAAGAATACATTGCGATGTATGGGGACCATCACCAATTCAATCTGTTCAGAAATTCTCCTACTATGTCATTTTTGTGGATGATTTTTCTCGATTTAGCTGGATATATCCAATGAGACAAAAGTCAGAAGTTTATGATGTGTTCATTATGTTTCAAAGATTTATAGAAAATCAGCTTGATCACAAGATCAAAGTCTTCCAGTGATGGAGGAGGAGAGTTCACTAGTAATAAATTTCAGGACCATCTACAAAAGTGTGGAATTAAGCGAGAATATCTCTTGTCCTCATACACGAGCAAAATGGTGTCTCGACAGAAACATCGACATGTGATTGAACTGGGACTAGCAATGATGTATCATGCTAAAGTACCACTAAGATACTGGGTAGATGCCTTCAAAACAGCAGTTTATGTTATCAATCTCCTTCACATAACAAAACTGCATATGCATTCACCCTATTATAAACTCTATAATAAGACACCAGATTATTCTCATCTTCGAGTTTTTGGATCAGCCTGTTATCCATGTCTCAGGCACTACACACAGCATAAATTTGATCCAAGATCTCTTACATATATCTTTCTTGGATATAGTGAGAAACATAAAGGATACAGGTGTCTCTTGCCTACTAATGGGAGAGTCTACATCAGTCGACATGTAATATTTGATGAGAAAGTCTTCCCTTTTGCTCATATAGTAAATACTGAGTATCAACAGGGATCTGAACTATACAAACAGTGGATAAGAGGAGTACTATCTTCTATTTCCAGCTCTAACTCTACTAAGCAGGCTCAGTCACAAGACAATATATCAAGGGAATATTTGTAGCATACCAGATTAACTCCAATAACTCCAGAAATACAGGACAATGAGATCAGTACAGTTAATCCTACAGATATATCACAAATGCATATAGTACCTGATGCTGAGATGCAGATTGATGTTAATAATGTACCCAGTGATATTGAATCTCATCGGAGATCTCCAAGCATTGAGGAACAAATGCCTACAAATCAAGAGCCCGTTTCAACATCAAATGCTAATGCAGGACAAATACAAATCAGTTTTGAAACAGGAAATATACAAGGTACTTCTCCAACTCATCCTATGCAGACTAGACTTCGGTCTGAAATTGTTAAAGCAAATCCTAAATATGCATGTCTAGTTGAGTATCGATTCTGTTGAACCAAAATCAGTAAAGTCTGCATTAGCAGACAGAGGATGGTACCAAGCAATGAAAGAAGAAATGGATACCTTATATCAAAACAAAACCTGGGAATTGGTTCCTAGAAATGATCACATGAATGTAATTGGTTGCAAATGGGTGTTTAAGACAAAACTTGCACCTGATGGGAGCTTAGATAGACTCAAAGCTAGACTTGTAGCTAAAGGCTTCCATCGAGAAGAAGGTCTTGATTTCACAGAAACCTTCAGCCCTGTAGTGAAGCATGCAACAATTCGAATAATCCTATCAGTAGCTATGATGAAACAGTGGAAAATTCATCAATTAGATGTCAAAAATGCCTTCTTACATGGAACTTTAAGTGAAAGTGTATATGGAGCAGCCTCCAAGGTTTAAAGAATCACAAAAGCCTCACCATATTTGTCTTCTTCGAAAGTCACTTTATGGACTTCGACAAGCTCCTCGAGCCTCGTTTGATAGGTTTAGCAGCTTTCTACTAGAATATGGATTCTTCTGCAGCTCCACTGATCCTTCCCTATTCATCCTACATACTGAAACAGAAACTATTCTCTTATTACGTATGTAGATGATATTATTCTAACTGGAAGCTCCTCTCAAATGCTTTCTAGCCTCATAACTTCTCTGAGTATTCATTTTCATATGAAGGATCTAGGCTTCTTACACTATTTCCTTGGCATTGAAGCTAAACGAACCTCTGATTCTCTATTTCTTTGCCAAACTAAATATGCCTTAGACCTCCTCACCCGAGCTCATATGCTAGAATCCAAACCAAATTCAACTCCTCTTTCATTAAAACCACCTATTCTGATTAATGATTCTATCCCTTTGAACAATCCTACTGAGTACAGAAGCCTAGTTGGAGGTCTGCAATACCTCACATTATAAAGTTGGAGGTCTGCCAAGGCTACCAGCAACTTCTCCGTTCCTTCTTCTCTTGATCAAACCTGTTGAACGGGACTGAGATTTTTGATTTCTTGACTACCACGGTTGTGCAGAACCGGTTATGGAATTTGACTTCACTGGTTACAGCGAGGGAAGAAGAGGGATTTGAATTGGTCGTCAGGGAAGACGATCCTTTATGAAATGAGTTTAGTACTTAAGTTTTCTGGAATATTATGTCATTCCATCAAAATTTTATAGACATTTCTACTTCAAAATAATAAATTATATATAGATTTTCCCTCTAGCGAGGGTTCTTTCTTCATTAACATCTGTAAGTGCCAAGAAATTCTTTTGGAGTGCCTTTGGGATTCAGGCATTTTTTACTCGAAGTTTTGCTAATCCTACTTTCTTGAATGTTCTAGTATAATAAATTATAAAGTTGGCCCTTTTAATTTGACTTTCGTGAATCATGACCGGGCGCTGGACACGTATCGTTTGAAGATCAAAAGTCAAGAGTTGAATCGGGACTTTGAATTTTCCTCCTCAAGTGGGAAAAATTCAAGTATGGGAACCAGTGGCGGTCCTCCCGGATTAATGCGATCTGGGGGTCAAAATGCTGCCCTTTCAATTACTTTGCAGCATGAAAATGAGTTATGGTGTCATTCTTGCACGTTACTAAAGCAGATAGCATCTAAGTCCAATCGATTTTACTTGTGAAATAATTCAAATTTTATGTAATATGATCTAACAATTGAAATCAAGTACGCTCACATTTACTATATATATGAAAGTATTTTTTCAAGATGGGAGATCGGATGTAACCCCAAGGTAGAAATGGAGGAAATTAGCTAATTAGTCCTAAACTTATTGTGTTTATACTAATTCAATCCTAAACTTTTTTAATATTACTTATTCATGGCATGCACATATTTGGTGTGCTATTATATTGGTTTGGTCCTTTTTCTTTTGTTTTTATTATTCGTTCGTTCTCCTTCATAGATTTCACTTTAGTTAAATACTAATACATCCAAAAAAAAATTAATCATGATTTTATAGTTCTCCTTAAGATATGTGGGGGAGATGATGGAGTCCAAATGTACAGGGGAGAAGTATTTGCCTCGTCCTCGGTATTGTCCAATGGACCGGGCCGGTTCGTCGGGATCCGCTGATGGGTATGAGGCATCGCTACATTCATCTCATGGGTAAAGCCGAGAAGTCACAGAGGCAAATAAATTCAGCCTCTAGGACGATCAGGAAGCGAGCCATTAGCTCTCAAAAAGTTGGCCGGGTAGGGAAGGACAGCCATATACACAATGCAGATGGAAGAGAAATGACCAATGGATTTTCAGATGGTGAATTAGGTGAAGCTAGTATATAGCAATGATGAGGCAATTGAAACGTAGATGTGGATCTTGAAAATCATTGTTTGAAGTGCTTTGACCATGAAGTACATGGCGAGGAGAATGGAGATGCTTTAGGTCCAATTTGTGTAGCAGAACTCCGGAAAAAGGGAACCGATGTTAGAATATTTACATAATAAACCACATCTCCATCTAATAGCTTAAGTTTTTAGAACAGTTGATAGTGGTCCCACAAAATCTCACATGATATCAGAGCTAGGAGGTCATAAGTTCGAATCTCAAATTTTGGGACCACAGCTGTTAGATGAAGGCATAGTTTATTATTTAAATATTCTAACACTCCCCGTCACACTTAGTCTAGTATTTTGCCTAGTATTAAGCATGGAGATTTAATTGGGGAGGCAAATGGGGGCCTAGAAGATTCGAATTCAGGACCTCCTAGCTCTGATACCATGTGAGATTTTGTGGGATCACTACCAACTGTTTTAAAAGCTTAAGCTATTAGATGAAGGCGTGGTTTATTATTTAAATATTCTAACAACTGAGATCTTACTTCTTTTCGTTCAGTTGAAAGGTGAGAAGAGACTCGGGAATACCGGTTTAATCATCCGGAGGCTGGTTGACTACAAGATGGCTGGTTTGAGTTGATTTATAAGTGGATAGCATTCTTCCATGCTAGCTTTTGTTTGACTACCTCAGCCCCTCAAACTCTGCCAAGAAAGTCACGAGACTAAACCAGAAGTCGAGGAGAACGAAGCTGCAGCCTAAAAAGGTGTGCAGGAAGTTTTGTATACCCTTGAATGACGATCTTCTGCTGAGGTGAATGGAGTTTTGAGATGTCGTGAGAGACCTCGCTTTTGCTTCAATGTGGGGAAGTTGCCCATGTGCAGCCTTGGAGAATACACTAGTTAGAAAGCCCGTGCAAGGCACGTGCTCCACTCAAGTTAAAATATGCGATCTTTATCCAAAGGCGATGAACACCTCTCGCATTTTTGTTACCGGTACATGCGCATATTCTATAAGATCTCATCCTTCGACAGAAGAAATAGAGTATACAGGGCAACTTCTTAGTTAGGCCTGTCAAACGGTGTCAAATTGATGGATTGAACCGAACATGATCCGATATAAATTAACTTATTTAATTCGTTTTATTTTAATGTACTATAAATTTATGTTCCATGCCCGACTCGGACTCCAATCCATTGTTCGATAGCAAGGTGAAAAAATAATCCATTAAAAAAAAGTCAAACATGAAAAAATTAACAATTAAGAAAGTGATATAAAAAAAAATTTTGACTTTAACTTACTAGAACGCCTGCCCTAGTGTTAGAAATTTGATCGAGTTTTGTCTTTATAATAATGTTTTTCTTTTACTTATCTTATAAGATGAAAAAAAAAAAAAAAGAGCTAAAAGAATGTTTTCGTTTAATATGTAAGAAAGCACACCTCAACTTTGTAAAATATAACAATGTCGCGACCTAATTTTTTCGGGTTCACCGCCTAAAACTAGGTTAATGGACTGCTAAGTTTTTTTTTAACTTAGCTCGGGCTCTCCCAAGCGCATACCAAATCGCAACTTGAGTCTAAACTTTTTAAACATGCAAAATACTATCTAGGAGTCGCCACTAATCTGTTTTTGGTAGATCGATTAGACACCTAAGCAAAATAATGGGAGAATTATTTTACTCCTACGAACCAGAGACTAAGGGTACGGGGACTTGGTTACACTAGACTATCCTAATGCCCTTTCGGTACCATTTCTTTTTAATTTTTAAAAAATGTTTTACAGGCAGCTTGATTTGATTTTAATTCATTTTCCTAACGTGTGAGGCGATCATGCGAGTGCACAAACCACCAATTTAACACCCGAGAAAGCGAATAAAATAATGCGGGACTTACCTCAAAGCAACGAAAGCAACTGCGATGTTAGGTCGAATTCATATCAATAATCATAGATATGATTTCTAATTAATAAGCAATCACTCAATTTTTTGTTTTCACTTTATTTAATGAAAGTCGTGCAATGCATGCTACTAATTTAACATGAAATGATATGATGTGGCAATATGACCTAAACTATATAACATGAATAAGCATGCAATCCATCTTAAAGCATGAAATGAATTTATTCTAATTTTTTGTATTTTCCATGAAATTCAAAATTAAAGAAATGCAACAATTAAATATGCAATTTAATCAAATGACCTAGTTCTAATGACGAGCAATGAACTTAGCAACAAACACTAGATGACGAAAATTTCATAAACCTAATCCTACATGTCGATTTACTAAACCTATATGCTCATGCAGAATTTTGATTTTTTTTTTTTTTTAAATAATTAATTATTAAATAAATATTAAATCTAAACTATTAACAAAATAAAGCAAGAAAGGATTAAAATAATCGAAAAAATAACTGTTGTCTCACGGGTCAAATTAACGGTTATTCTAACCCTAATTATCACAACAAAAAGATCAAAATAATTATAAATCGATCCAAAGTCTTACGGACCAAATTAAATAATTATCATGATTTAACAATTGAAATTCTATCAAAAAGCCCAAAAATTAATATAATTAAAAAAAATGATCCGGCGTCTTACGGATCAAATTAATAATTATAATAATTTGGACAAATACGAGATTCATGAAATGAATATTGACATACCATATTCTAACTTAAACAATAATAACAAAATTTAAAACACAATAAAATAACATAAAATAAACAAAAGAAAGAAATAAAAATAAAACTAAAGGAGGGGAATTGCAGCAGCATTGGTGGGCATATGGCTAGTTCTTGATTTGATCATTTGCTAGTCTCCTCCGAGAACTTTTTGAGTGGACGCCCCCCTTCTCTTGCCGTCTCTCTCTTGTCAATTATGGTGGAATATGGAATTGTGTGGCCTTTTGTTCGGCATTGAATTGCTTGTGACCACAACATCAGAACAAAACAAAGTAAATTAGGTGAAAATATGGGGTGAACAACTTTAATAGGGAGAGAAACAACCCGGTTTTATCATAGTGAAATCACTGGATGGCAATCAGCGCTTAGGTACGTTGGCCACTTCGATGTCTTGCTGCTGGAATTATCGTCGGAGATGTAGGAGTTTAATTTAGGCAAGAAAAAATAAAATCACCTTAGTGCGAATAGCAAATTGGAATTGCACACAATCAAACTTTAAAAAAAGAAGAAGCTCGACTTAGCTTTATGCTTGTCGTCAATATCCATGAAGCATGATGAACATGGGGCATCGTCAAGAGGACTTCCTCACATTTGCTTTGAATTTTTTTGAAAATCGACTCCTCTCTGAGAGATTGTCTATCGAACCTCTCTACGTTTTCTCACCATTTTTCCCCTTGTGAGCTCCACTCTCCTCCTCCTGTCATGAAAAGTGAGCCTCTCTTTTATAGTGATTCGAAACGGTCTCTTTACATGGCATTTCCCGAGTTGCCATTTCTTGTTGCAATAAATCAAGCCTCGCAAATCGGAACGTGATTTCGCAATCAGCTCGATTTTACTTGATTCCTTCCATTTTACAAAAATTCTTGCCCCTTATTCAATTGTTTCCGCATTTAACAAAATCCGAATACCTATCAGAATTTCAAATTTCCATGCATAATCAATCAGATCAATTGCCCCCATTTTCTTTCATTTTTTCCTTTTATTTGTTCAAAATGCAATTTTATTTTTCCAAAATTAGGTGTCAACAAACAAAAAAAAAATACAAAAACAAAGTCAAAAACAAAAAGGAATCGTCATCTTGTTATAGATTTGGTATTGAAGACCTGCAACATCTCTTGCAGCCACTGACAAGTCATTGTCGCCAGCAGATTGTTGCTGTGGCCGAGCCAAGCCAAGCCATCGTCATCACCAACGTCTCTCGAATTGGTCCTCACGTGTTTGTGTGTGCCCACATGTGTTTTGTATGCGTGCGTCGCGCAACGAGGTCACGAGCTTGAGCTCTTGATATCTCACTTGAGCACAAACTTATGATGAGGTCGCCAACTCGAATCAAGAAAAAATCTCAACCACACCTCTTGATAATTCTTTTATAAAAACCCATATCAAATGCTCTGAGAAAACATAAAGAGCTCATTTTATATTAAATTATTTTATACATTACTAACTTTATATTTTTTGAAGGCTTTAGGTATCTAAACCGACAACTAATGGGTTCCATTGTCAACCTTTCATCTAAAGATCCATATATCAAGTAAAGAATTCTTGTAAGTTGTACAGAGAATGAAATTTTTTATCTAATGCTTTACGCTTAGTTACATTACAATAAGATGCCGTAACATATGATAAAAAGATATATAACGATTTAAGTATATGATGAAATGCCCACACGATGACCCCTCACTATAAAAGAAAGAAAGTAAAACCCAGCCCAGAGTCCTAAAGAAATGAAACCCCACTCATTGTCGCTGCTTAGGGAGAGGATGTGGACGGCCAGGTCCAAGTCTTAATTTTTCAGACTCCATTTATTTCACGAAAAATAAATGATTTAAAAAAAAACGTCCTTAAAAAAAGTCATTTGTATTACTTATAAAAATGAATAAATGAAAAATATTTTCATTATCTACAAAAATGTTTAAATATGTATTATTATTGATAATGAAAATAATTTCTATTGATTAATTATTTCAAACGATACAAGCGATTTATCTTTAGAAAAATATTTTTCAAATCCCTCATTTTTAATGAAACAAATGGAGTCTTAACTTGTTAATCTTTTTTTCTCCTAACTTTCATGGTCAAATTGCTTGTATAGCTTCGAACTCGTGGTAAAAGGGTCCCATATTCTCCTCCTCCTTTCCTTTTCTTGTTAATAAAATCATTTTGCTATTCATACTCTGCACAAGAAATTCCACTATATTCATATGGCAGGAAAAGGGTCATATTTGGTGTGCTATTTGTCATATGTCAGCTTAACATGTGACACGACTATGAATGTAAAAGTCTCTTTGAATGAAGAAAAGTCGAAAATTGGATTGCGTTGAAATTCTCCTCTCTTTTTTTCATGTATTTTGAGGGTCCTAACTCTACTCTCCTGCATATCAATTGAGCATTAAGAATCTCAACTCTATATGGTCTTTATTAGCTTCTTTGTTGATGTAAACAATAATTTACACATTCTCCGTTGGTTGATTGATATGTAATAAAGTTGGATTGCGAAACTAACTTCAAGGGCACTTATGAGACTCCCATTAGAGAATTTTTAAAAAAAAAAAATTATGTGCCACTTACCCACAACATATTCCTTCTTATTAATTTAGCTTTTCAAACAATGTCGGGCGAGGGAAAGTGTGGGAAACAATTTTTCTGAACTACTTATGTACCACACGGACAACTTGAGTTTGCTCTTTCCAAGAACGGAACTTTCGCGTATATAACATTAATTAAACTTATACCTACTTAAATCTTAGAAACAAGGAACCGACAAAAACTCAAAATCAATCCCTTTCCTGTAAGAGTTCCAACTCCAGTCCTCCATCTATTCCCTCCCAATTTTCGGGCGGGCTGAGTGCTCAGGTGTAACTGCCGAGGACGTCGCAACCATTTCCGGGAGGACGAACCGGACCCTTTTTCAGGAACTGGGAAGCTAGGAGACCGCTCGGCCGATAATGAAGCCTGCACCGCTTCTTCATCATCAGCTTTGCCTTTAATGAGCCATCCTTCCAGCTTCATTTGGTAGTAACCAAATCCCCAGCGATGGAAGCGAAACCAAAGCGAATGCTGCTGATGAACTCAGCAGCTTCTTCTTCATCTCTCTTTGTTTTCCCCTCTCGTTTGGCAAAATCTTTGTGTAGTTTAATGAGAGGAATTTTATATGGCCTGCGTGAAATGTCTTGTGAGGACGTCATATGTTTATATTGAAATTGCTAGGTACTATATTACATTTTAGGTGGGGTTTGGAATTTTTACTATCGCACTGAGATTCATAGGACTTAACGAAATGGCTTTTGGAGATTTTAATCACAAAGTTAGGGAAACCAAAAAAAAAAAAGTGTGAACTTTCAAGCACTAGTTTTGACTGGACCATGTAGCTTGGTCTTAAAAGCTTTGCGCTTAAGGGGTCGTCCTAAACACCCATCAACTTTGATCTCTCTCTCTCTCTCTCTTCTCTCTCTCTCTAGATTAAAAAAAAAACAGCACATAAAAATAAAACTACTTTCAGTACAATATCCTAAAAAAACATCGTATCCAATAATTAAATTTGTAGCTCTTTTGTACTGTCTAATCATAATCAAAATAGGTGTTGGATTCACTTTTGTAAATTTGATATGATTTGAAGTATCTTCGATATTTTGCTTGACTAATGAAAAGATATAAAATAAGATAAACATTGAAGTGCTTTGGATGAGTATAAGATGTCCTATGGTTTTCATGTGTATAATTAGCTTTACCTCAAGAGAATGAGTATTTTATTGTAAGTTCAGCAATTGTATGGGAAACGGGTATGTCTTGAACATCAAACTTTTAAGTGTATATTATGTGAAAGTACAAGCATTTTACCAACAAGTCTGTGTTTATTCAGCAGCTCAAATCCGACACTGCACTCGGATGTATGTTGTTACTTGGGACCACCGCAAGCTCTTTCCATCTTTGGGGAGGGAGGGACAAAGGGAGGAGGACGATGGGGGTGGGGAGGAAGCGACTTTCCTCCGACAAATATTTGAGAGAGCAAATGGCAAAATTACGTCCATGGCACGAGATAGCTTTGTGACTACAAAAAAAAGTACTTTCTTGAAAATATTTCACTTTATTTGCGTGAAAATGTGTTACATCACAATTATTTGGCAGTCATAAATCCCAAATTGCTGGGGAAAAAATAAATAAATGCAATCAATACATGAACTTCTCTACAGACTGAGATATCATTTTTCTCTATTAGCTACCGATGAACTCCTTTAAATTCATCCAGCAGGCATACCGATGGATATAATGACTTCATGACCGAACCTCTTGTTTGGTATCGGCTGCCACGCCAAACCGAGGCATGCCATTCGGGTACGCATTCGGAGGAGCCACCCCCATGGTGCGGCCGGCAGCGAAATTCCGCGTGCCTGTGCAGGGCGCCCCGCCACCCCCGGTGTAGGAGCACCCGTTTCCAGGGGGGCGGACCGGGCCCTTCTGTAGAGCCTGTAGGGGGAGAAGGCCTTGCCGGGCCCGCGCTTCTTCGCCAAGCAACCGGCACGCCTCGTTTTGTTGCACCATCATCGACCCCATGAGGAGGAGTATGATTACAGCCATGGAACCTGACCTTGAGAACCTCATCATCTCTCTCTCTCTCTCTCTCTCTCTCTCTCTCTCTCTTCTCTCATCTCTTCTTCTCGGTGGTGGACAACCTTAATGAGCACAAAAATGAAGACGAGAACATGTATGGGACCGTGTTCTGAGGTTGTCGGGCTATTTATAAATCAAAAGACGGGGGTGTTTATATGACTTCGAACATGTTAGACTGGGTTTTGGTTTAAGACTGGACGGTAATGAGAGATAACACGATGTTTGACTTTGAATAAAGTAGGAAGGGAAAACATAAAAGTATTATGAAAACGAAGAATGTGACTGGGTCAAACACGTATGGAGCAACAGTTAAGGCTTTGAAAGCAAACTAAACTAAAAGAAAAGCGACAACATGTCCCATCCATGATGGATTATGTCAACGAGGCAGGGCACAGAAATATTTCTTTATCAATTTGATGTGATGTATTGTTTCTGGCCATAGATGTTGTACGATCAAATTTTCTTCTAGCAAAAGAATTTTCATTTAAGTGATTATCTAAATTTAACCATGAACAATCCAAATCAAAGTATACTTTCACCGTAAGAATTACCATAAAAGTCTTAAATTTATTGTAATTGTACTAATTCAGTCATAAATCTTTTTTTTTACCAATTGAGTTATAAAGTTTTTATATTTGTGCCAATTTAGTCCATTCTGCCAATTTTGAACGAACGACATTAACATGAATGTTAGTCATTCTACGTGACACGGCCGATACTTATATAAATAAATTTTAATAATATTTTAATTCTTTTCGAATTATTTACTTATTTGCCAATGGCTAGTGAGTCCTAACCTCACCAGATTTGAACTAGGGCGAGGCTCAAACTTGTTAACCACCTGCGAGGTCGGCCTCACTAGTGGCTAGGCAAGGTCGAGCTTACCGACCCTTGCCTCTCTGACGACCGGCTAGAGGATGATGATGAAGTGAAGAAAAAAAGATAGAGAAAGAAAAAGAAAAGGGAACAAGAAAAGAAAATAATTAAATATTATTAAAATATTATTTAAAATTGTCTACGTCAGCAACAATCGTGCCACATAAAACATCGGCGTCCATGTCAGCATTGACCAAATGACTGAATTGAGCAAAATACAAAATTTTTAGGACTTAATTGACAAAAAAAAAGTTTAAAACTAAATTGGCGCAATTATACTATGTTTAGTACTGTTTTGATAATTTTTCTCACTTTTACCAACATGATCACCTATAGATCAGTGAGGCTGATCGTTCTTCCAATCTTTAGTGCTGATTGAAAGCACAAAAAGTGAAGTGGTATTATGAATGAAAGTGAAAATGAAGCTGAACAACTTATTAATTTGGTTGAAGAAATTAAGTACAATGACCTGAAACTATGGGGCAAACTATGCTTGGTATTTATTTACACTTCAAGTATTTATCGATCATAGTTCATGCTCGACCCGCCCGGTCTCAAGTCGACTTTACCCATTCCTTATGTCAGAATATACCTTTTAAGGTAATATATATGTTCCACTATCGTCTCTTACCTTTTGGACTCACACGATCCAAACGGCCATGGCCCTCTCCCTCCCCTCTCATGCGATGGAGCTTGTGTCCTGGAGAGACGAGCTGGCCGGGTCAGCATCGCAGGAGGGGTGAAACGAGCCATTAGCTCTCAAAAGTTCGCTAGGTGGAGAAGGACGGCGATACATGTGATGTCCTTTCAGTCAAAATTGGTAGGACGGACTTAATTTATAAAACATCAAAAAGTTTATGACTCAATTAAAGAATTTAAAAGGTGTAGGATTGAATAATAGATTTAGGGCTTTCAAAACAATTTTTCCGAGGAAAATAATGGACTTCTTGGAGTATTCTAAGTTCATAATAGTCTTGGTGACTTCACCTTAATTAAAAATATCAAGTGGCTTTTTTTTTCCTCATTATTTTTTATTTGTATTAATCTTGTAAGTTCCATCCATAGTTATAGCAACATATCTTTTCTCGGTTGCACTTGACATTGTTATTTTTATCTAGTATTCTAACCTTAGTTCTTGTCATTTGCAATCCACGGTCACCATAAATTTTCTTCTTCAATATCTTACATTTCATTTAATTAAAATTCTAATTGTTATTTGCTACTGTAATTTTATAAATTCACGACCAAGTACTTTTTCCTATTCTTCATTGTAAATCAATACAAAAATTGAAAATCCTATACAATATTTTTAGTCGAAATAATAATTTTATTTAACTAACATATAAACATGAAGAGTTTATAGTGGGTTAACTAGATGGATATGAATTTTCCTAAGTTGGATTAAATATGAAAGTATTTTAGTAAAGGGGTTGAATTTGGTATGGATCACTAAAAGTGTTTTGCATGTAAATGGATCAATTGGATCGCACCATTTTCAACCCACTCAAAACCCGATCCAATCCTCCCATTTGACAATCTTAGTTAAATAATACGCATGAAATGTCTAGTGGGGACGTCCTCTATTTATATTGAAATTGCTTAGTCTGATATTACATGTTACGTAGGTTTGGATTTTCGATAATTGTGGTGTTGAGGAGATCGAGATTCATAGAATGTAAGGTTGGAGAAGTTCGAAACCTATCTTATACATGGAAGCTTCATTACTCTACTAATACCTAATGAAATCACTAGCTATGACCGGACTGTGTAGCTTGAGCTTAAGAGTTTTGCTATAAGAAGCATCTAAGTATATTTCATAATTGCTGAGCCCAACTTTAAAAAAAAAAAAAAAAAAAAATCCAAGTGCCGTGTTTAGTTGCTTGGATAAAACATTTGATATGATAAAATTTATCTTGTCCAATGTTTGAAGACACATTTGGATTTGGATAAACCCAAATAAGTTTGACTTGATCTTGGATAACTTATCTCAACACTTGTGGCAGGGTAATTT
The DNA here is from genome assembly GCA_014182715.1 of Eucalyptus cloeziana. Lineage (NCBI taxonomy): Eukaryota > Viridiplantae > Streptophyta > Magnoliopsida > Myrtales > Myrtaceae > Eucalyptus > Eucalyptus cloeziana. The sequence continues at coordinate 35,170,052 of CM024644.1, forward strand.
TATCCCACATGAATGGAAATAAGAATTTGAAAAAAGAAAATAATTTTGAGAGAGCGAGAAGTTGATAAAATCAAAGAACGCCTTTTGCCCTAGGAAAAGCCAACGCCAACGCCAACGCCACCTTTGGCGTCATTGGTGGCTTCTCCCCATAGGCAACTTTGTCGTAGTCCCAAGCCCAAACGTATGGACTTCAACAACAGCACCCAGCAAATTTGAATTGCAGTCACCGGGAATCTATGCCCAAACTGCATGACTCCGCCCGCCAATGTGGACCTGCCTCCTCTCTTTCTCTCTCTCTCTCTCTCCCCAACAAGCCTCTGAATTGCGGTCACTATCAGTCTACGCCCCAACCGCACGACTCCATTCCCCACAATAAACCTCTGAATCGCAGTCACCGCTAACCTATGCCCGAACTACGTGACTCCACCAGCTAGTGTCAGCATCTCTCTCTCTCTCTCTCTCTCTCTCTCTCGGATTAAAAATCATACGATACGTGAAATTTATCATTTTCCTTAAAGCTACATGAAAATTTTGACTGAAAATTTTGACATCAATGTAATAGAATCTAAGGGTGTGTTTGTTTCGCGGAATACATTTTCAGGAAAAACATTTTTTTCATTTTCCAGTGTTTGGTTCACTCCGGAAAATGAGTCAACGGAAAACGTTTTCTTAGTCAACAGAAAACGTTTTCCTAACAAAGCTTAAATTCAGGAAAATGATTTCTCCTTTGAAAGGACCGAAAAACGTTTTCCAAATCTACCAAAGCTTAGATTTGATGCTTGGTTTACAAACAATTATTCTTATAAATATATATTTTTAAATTTTTATAATTCTTTTTAAAATATTTTTAAAAAATCGAATTTTTAATTGTTTAATATAATTTTTATTTATTTTTTAAAATATAATTTTTAATAATTATTTTTCTTTTTCTCTTTTCTTTTTCTTCTTCTTCGGCCGGCCGCCGGCCACGACGATGGCCGGCGACCGGCCACGAGGCAAGATTGAGCTCGCCAACATTGGGCGGGGCTCGATCTCGCCGATCTAGCGAGGTTGAGGCCCCGCTCCACGCCCGGTGAACTTGAGCCTCGCCAGTCGTTAGTGAGGCCGAGCCTTAAGCTCGCCGGCATTGGGCAAGGCTCGATCTCGCCGATCTGGCGAGGCTAAGGCCCCGCCTGACGCCAACAAGCTCGAGCCTCGCCGGCGTCGGGCGGGGCTCAATCTCGCCGATCGGCGAGGCTTAGGCCCGCCCAACGCCGGCGAGCTCGAGTCTTGCCGAGATCCGACGAGGCTCGAGCCTCGCCGGTCATCGGCGACTGCCGGCGAGATGAAAAATAATTATAATTTTGATTTTTTTATAAAAAAATATTTTTATAAAGTTAAAAAAGGTGATGGACTCAACAAATTAATTTGGAAGTAAGAGGCACACTATTGTCAATTGTTAGGTCAAATGTCATTCAATCATTTTTCAAATGCGATCCAAACACCATAAAATACTTTCAGTCACGTATCACCAAACAAAGGAAAACTAACCATTTTCCTGGAAAATGGTTTCTCGGAAAACATTTTCCAAAAACGTTATGTTTTCTGTGAAACAAACACACCCTAAGAGTATGAGCTTACTTGAATAGTATTAAAGACGGAAAATTCGTATACAAAAATAAAAATATTTTTAAGTGCAACATTTTAAAAATAAAACCATAACCAATAATTGAATTTTGTTATTACGTACTATCTAATGATATCAAAACAGTGTTGTGTTCACTTCTGTAAATATGATGTGATTTAAAATATTTTCGATTTGTTAATTGACTAATGAAAAGATGTCAAATAAGCTGAACATCAAAATATTATAGACAAGTATAGTATGGCGTAGGGTTTGTATATGTATACTTAGCTCTACTCCAAACCAATGTGTGTTTTACCGTAAGTTCAGAAAATGTATGAGAAATAGGTGATTTATTGAAAGTCGCATTTGTAAGTGTATTTTATGTGGAAGTACAAGTATTTTACTAACAATTGTGTGATTATTCAGCAACTACCTTGTAAAGGATGTCGTGACATCAGATCTGACATTGCACTTGGGCCTATATTGTTACTTTTGACCACCACAAGCACCCTCTTCCTTTGGGAAGGAAGGGAGGGAGGAGGGTGGTGGTGGTGGTGGTGGGCATGCAACGGGAATAGCGACTGGGGAGAGAGGGAGGGAGGGAGAGATGGGTTAGATGATTTTTTTGGAGTAAATTTCTCAAAAAAGTAGGATCATTTTGAACATTTTGGAATGGACACCCCATGCAATTACCTCCTTAGTGGTAAAGGAAAAATTATCCAAAAAATCCTAAATTGGTCCTCACGTGTTTGTGTGTGCCCATGTGTTTTGTATGCGTGCGTCATGCAACAAGGTCACGAGCTTGAGCTCTCGATATCTCACTAGAGCACAGACTTGTAATGAGGTCGCCAACTCGAATCAAGAAAGAAATCTCAACCACACCTCTTGATAATTTTATTAAAGACCCATATCAAATGCTCTAAGAAAACATAAAGAGCTCATTTTATATTAATTATTACTAACTTTTTATTTTTTGAAGGCTTTAGGTATCCAAACCGACAACTAATGGGTTCGATTGTCAGCCGTTCATAAAGTCCATATATCAAGTAAAGGATTTTTGCAAGTTGTACAGAGAATGAAATTTTTTTATCTAATCTTTACGCTTAGTTACATTACAATAAGATGCCGTAACATATGATAAAAATATATATAATGATTTAAGTATATGATGAAATGCCCACACGATGACCCTCACTATAAAAGAAAGAAAGTAAAACCCATCTCAGAGTCCTAAAGAAATGAAACCCTACTCATTGTCGCTACTTAGGGAGAGGACATGGACGGCCAGGTCCATGCTGCGATGGAAATGGGTTGGAAATAAGTACAGTAAACGGTGGGCTGGATAGAGTCGGATAGTAAATAATTCAATCCAAATTAACCCATTCAATTCGTTTTTGACTCATTTATTTACGGTGTAAATTTCTCAAACCCATGCTCAACCTGTCTCGGACATTCAGTTTTAGCCATTCGGGTACGCATTCGGAGGAGCCACGCCAAACAATGTTTGCGTTTTGGTATTTGTTGACCCACAAGTTTTCCCAGTCCAGCTTTATTCAATCGATCTCATCCTCCTTGTATAACCTTTGATTATTAAATTTTCTTCTTATCTGACCAAAAGTGTTCATGGGAAGCAGAAAGAAGACGGAAGTAGAGTATTTTAATCTATTCTTTCAAGTCAAAACCGTTGAAAAAATAAAAATCACTCCATCGGGCAGTTTCGAAGGAAGTTCTTGTTGCTCATGACGTAATTGCCAAGTGCAATCTCTTTTGCGGGAATAACACCCGTCTAAGTAGTGAAACCTTGAATCAATAAAACACCAAATAATTAACCTCATGAATCATATAACATGCAAGTTCAAGTCAAGACAAATTGCGTAGCCCAAATATGAAATTATTTGCATTTGATGGTGAGAGGAATGGAATCGGTATTGTGCATCTAATCCATATAGACAAGTCAATGGATCATGTGGACCAAGCCCCCATCTGTACCATTGTTCCTATGCGCTCCTCAGCAAGACCAAGGTTAGATGATTTTAATATATCTGATTTATAAGCCACACCACATCGGCCCGGTAATAAATGAGCCCATAAGTTTAAGCACATGTCTTATGGTTCAAGAAGAAACCGATGTTTTGGGGTTCAAATTACTATTTGATCGCAAAAAAAAAAAATCTTTATGAACTATACAATTCTGATACCATATATAATTTTGTGATACTATTATCACTTATTTAATAGTTAGGTTTAAGTTTTTAGATTAACAAGTAATTTTATTTTTGTGCAGTTAAAACGTTTGGGATCTTTAAGAAGGCCTTCTATTAAAAAACGGACATGACTCTTGATAGTTAAGTAATGGTGTTGGAGATTCGGAATTTGAGGATATAGTTAGGCTAGGTTATTTGATTATATATTTGAGTGCCAAAAATTGAGTGGAGAGCCTATCTATCATCACCGGGTGATACTGTATCACTATGCATTGGCTGTTTTTTTCATTGACTAACACAAACGTATTAACGAAAAAGAGGGTTTTCGTGCATAATAGATGTTCACTTAATTTTCATCCCTTTTCCTTTTAAGCCTTTTTTTTTTTTTGGTCGAATCCTTTTAAGCCCTTCTTTTTTTTTTTGTCAGTCCTACTCTATTCCTATTCTACACACTCTCTCAGACTTTTGCCCTCCCTCTTGCAGGGCGTGGGAGTCGAAACCCACTTTTGAAATTTACGCGTCCCCACCCCATCCCCCCTGAGAAGGTGGGGATTTGAACCCCTCACCTCCCCCTTCCATGTTGGAAGGGTGGCCACTAGGGCGAACCCCCAGTGGTTCTTTTAAGCCCTTGAACAAGTGGTTTTTTCAACAACAAAAAAAAAAGGAGTTTATATTCAAAGAGTATATGGAGAGATACTAATTATTTTATATACAAAAGAAGGTTCCTGTGCATTGATAATATTAAGTTAATTACTCGTCCCTTTTTCCTAGTAAGCCCTTAAACAAGTGGTTTTCTTGAAAAAAGAAATTGATGTTGAGCGATCTTTTTGAGAGACGTTAATTATTAATAACACAAAATGCCGATGGTTTGATAAATCCAAGAATAAGTGGCATTAATAAATAGAATGAAGAACGAGTCCTTCATACATGCATATGTTACATGAAAAAAGAAACCACGGTGATTTATTTGTTTTTGGAAAAATAAATTAATAATAAAAATGACCGCAATGTGGTAAGTGGCTATTGACAAAATTAGCTACCAAAATAGATTTTTTTTGTGAACATCAGTCAATAAAAAGTGGGGACCTTTGCAATTGGTTGAACGGGATGGGGGTTTTCGTTTCTAGGGAAAATACTTAATGAAATATATCAAATTCGCACCCTAAAGTATTAATTATAAACTTTGATATTTAAAAACACTTCTCATATCTTTAAGTTTTTTGCTTTTTCTACCATTTCTTCACACTAATTACATTGATTCACAACTATTGCAATGTTGCTTTGACTTTAGTCTATTTCTTTGACAAACATAACTTTTTTCATTTGACAACTGAATAAAAAAAAAAAAAAAAAAACCATGGAAACGAACTTCACTTGCAATTTACCCGGACATCAACACTTTACGGCGACGATATAAATTATATTTTTAAAACAAGTGATCGCTTATTCTAAAGGCTTTTTTTTTTTTTTAACACTTATTCTAATGGTTATCGCTAGATCTTTTCTTATAACACTTCATAACAATATTATCAGGACGATTAGGCCCAGATCTTTTCTTTCATATGACATTTTAATGACTATTCCATGCCTCTCTAAATAAGAAAAATACCTCAAGAGCACAAACGTGGAATTGGGAATAGAGAATCAATGTTTCCACACTAATAAGACATTTGGGCGATGAATTTTTTACTTTTATTTTTTGTGAAAGGGCGTCAATGTCGAATTACTACTTATTGGATACTTCTCAATTTGTTGATAGAACATTCACTAAATAAGAAAATTGCTAAGAAATAGAGGATTAAATCGAACAAGAGAAGATTTCTCCAAATTACATGCTCTACACAATAGATGGAAATTAAGCATTGGAAATTTTAAAATATTTATTCATGCCAAATTGACTTTATTAATGGTTCCACTGAGCCTCTACATTTGCATATATGCATTGGGCTCTAGGTTATTAATATCCACAACACATACATTCTTACTGATAAGTATCCTTTGTCGATCTCCGACTATTTGCGATCAGCAATTGTCCCATCACTTAAAAATGCCACCGGATTTAACCTTAGGCGAAGGGGCCATGGCTTGATCAGCGAAGGCTCGGTGTCGGTGCTGTCGGCAGTAGTTTTAGGGGGGCTTGGAGTGTAGCTAGGACCTCCGGGACGAGGCACCGGACCCCTTTGCAGGTTTTGGAGAACGGTAATGCTTGGCTTATCTTTAGCCCACGCTTCCTCCTTGCCCATGATTAGAACCCTGCGTGCCTCATCCGGTTGCACTAATGTTCCCACCAGAAGTAGCAAAATCACACCAACTCTCGGGAACTTCATCATCTTATAGCTTTAACGAAATGTACAATGAAGGATGCCTCATCTTGTGAGAGATATCTCTCGCATTTATAGGCAAACGCCGGCTTAGAGTTTCTGTGTGTTTCCTCTATTCTTCCGATTAAATTGTTGGACACGGGTTTTTGAAGAAAAATAAGAGTTTGAATTGGTCGGTCTTGGAACAGCTAAGGTCTCGTCCTTGAAGGACTCGTTTGATCATATCCACAGCATATGGGGATGATGTAATCGCACACGACAATTTTGCAGATTGAACACAGACATCTGTTTTCAAGAAAATCGTTGAGAAGAGTATGTTTGGGTGCAGTGATTTTTTTTTTAACTCAAGTTTTTAAGCTTTTTATCTCTACATCAATGTTGACTTTTTATTTGACCGTCGTGGATCACGAGCAGCGTCGGACACATATATGATTGCACGATCAAAGTAAAATCTAAATCTAAACTTAGACGTCCCAGAATGTTGATCATTCCAAGCGTAATTGTTTACATATGACAACTTTTGGTCTGTCTTTCTTTATTGGCAACTTTTAGTATATGTCCAATTAATTTTCGAGTTCTATATTTTCGCAGTCAACAGAAATGATAATTTCCACAAAGTACTAGTAGTTAGGACAGCAACATGCATATAAGTTTATACCAAGAGAAAGAATTTATTCATTCCATACATAAATTATCGCTACGTATACATGTCAAAAGTCTAACACCATTCGTGGAAATAGCATTTTTCGCAGATGGTGGACTAAATTTAAATTCATCAATCTCTTTGTGACTAGTTTTTCAATCCACAAATTCGTAATGGATGATACAATATTTCATTCTCCGTTTATTGCTTTTAAACCCTTTAAAGACCGTAGCTAGGTTACGTGGAGCGTGGATCGCTCCAAATCCGACTTTATTCAATCGGTCTCATGCTTCTTGTCTTCCCTTTGAAATTTATAAAATTTACTTTTGATCTGACCAACTTGGATCATGGCAAAGTGTCCAACACGCATATTTTGACTGATGATCAAAGTAAAATCTATATCCATACTTGACTTATGTATCTCCCAATTCCAGAGCTTTACGTTAATGCTGATAACCGGCGAAAAATAACGAAGACAAAAATAAGATATTTGATATGTTCTGTAAGTTAAAACCGTTGAAAAGAATAAGAATCGCCCCATGGCATGGTTTCATGAGAAGTTCTTGTTGTCCATGACGTTATTCAAGTACAATCTCTTTTAGGATGATTAAGCACACCAAAATAGGTAAATCCTAAACCAACAAGACATCCATCTAATAATTTCATAGATCATATAAGATGCGAGTTCAAGCCTAGGTGGGTGGTGCGGCCCAAACATGGACTGTTTGCATTTGATAGCATGAGGATTCAAACATATATCGCGCACCTAATCCACATACGCAAGTTCTCTCCTTAACCACTAAGCTAGAAAATTGAATTGTATGGTTGATAGACCATATGGACCATTAGTCATGTGGACTTTCAGTGAGACCAACATGATTAAAGGTCAGAAGTTCTTAGCTTATATAATTTATCAACCATGCAATATCAGCTCAATAATATTGAACCCCATAAGGTTAAGTACATGTTTCGTGGTTCAAGAAGAAATCGATGATCTAAAGTTCATAGTCCTCTCTTAATGACAAATTAATGGCCTTTTATGAGCTACATAACTCCAATGCCATATAGAATTTCGTGGAATTAACGTCAACTCATTCAAAAGCTAGTTTTAAACTTTTAGATTAACACTTTCTGTTATCCTTAGGTGAAAAGTTAAATGATTTTGGACCATGTATTTTTAACAAGGCCTTCAATTCAAAAATTAACATGGCAAGGGGTTGGAGATTCGGATTTTGATGATATATGGTTTGTCAATTATATATCTATGTGCCAAAAATCTAGTGGATTGTCCATCTATCATAATTTATTTCTAACATCTAATACAAAGACTTGTAAATAAAATCTACTGTGTAAAAAGACTGCTAATGAATTACCAAATTGTGACCTCCTTAAACTACTATTATTACAGGAAAGAATTTTGGAACACATTGCTGGAGATAGGGTAATCAAAAAGAAAATTGATTGGATGATAGTCTTTAAACTATTATGAAAATACTAGTCTATTCTGAACCATACAAAAATAAATAGTAAATAATTATAAATTATTCTGGCTTAATAATCCAAAAAATTTTATGGTAGCAAAGTCCATTAAAAAATTGAAACCATACAGCCCAATCAATACTAGTCATTGGATTTTGAGGGTCCATATGATTTAATGGTTTATATTTATTTGGTTTATAGACACCCAGATAATTCAAGAATCTTCTAGTAAATAAAAGGATATCCATGGAACATAAGGCACAAGACAAGGAAACCACTTGCCAAAGCCCAAATTACAGATAAAATAAATGCCTAAATTGTAAGAAAATTGTTGTGAGTATGAACCGCATCCAATGAAAGGATTCTCCCAAGTTTTCATGTCGATGGGGAGTATGAACCATTCGAAAGGTTAAAGACAATTTATTCGTGCATAACTGCACATAATTCTATTGTTTTATTGGTGCGCATGACTATATTATTGTTATCTTCAAATCTCTATACTTACAGACTCCTTAACTTTTAGGAATTCAATTTCCACGACACACACAATCCCATTGATATGAGTGTCCTTCCGTGAGCTCCAACTACTTGCGATCGGCATCCATGCTGGACTTAGGGATGCGATTGGAGTAACAATGGGGAGCCACAGCTCAACCAGCGAAGGCTTGGGTGTTGGTGGTGTTGGCGACCGGAGTGTGGCCGCCTGAATCTCCGAGAGGAGGGACTGGACCCTTTTGCAGGACTTGGAGAACAAGAACACTTGCCTTATCATTTGCCCAACCTCCCACATTGCCCTTATTTAGAACCCTGCATGCCTCGTTTGGTTTCACTATTGTTCCCACCAAAAATAGCAACATAACCACACCTACCGCTACTTTGGTGGCTAGGAACTTCTTCATGTTTTTCGCTTGGTGTCTGTTTTTCTCTTCTTTGTTTTGTTTTGGTACAATTTGTGTAATACAACAAAAGGCACAGTGAAAGGTGTCTTGTCTTGGGAGATATGTCGATCCTATCCATATTCATCGATAATCTTACAGTTTGTGTGTGTTTCTTCGATTATTTTGCTCGAAACGTTGGACACGGGTTGTTGATTTTTGACTGCTACAGCAGGAGACTAAATTTGGGTTTTGACTTCACTGGATAAAGAAGGAAAGAAGAACGAGCATTAATCAAATACTAATTTGAGAGGCAATGCTAGAGATAGTAAGACTCATGCACTAAATGATGTGACAAATAATAAGTGATTATATAAGTTAGTAGGCCTATTTAAATAGTAAATAGAAAATTTGTCAGATTTGTTTAGTGGAAATTAACGATTAGGAAACTCTTACAAGAATGAATTAATGAAATTCATTTTTTGTCGTCAACAAACTTGTTGTGGCATAGAAGATTATGAATTATAATTAAAAAGTGTATTTCAAAATCACAAGGATTATTCTAGTTTGACTCCATCATAATTATATCTCGGGTCATATCCTTGACGTACTCTTTCGTTGTCAGATGTCCATAGCGCCTTAAAATTTTAATCATTCCGGGCGTAATTGTTTACATAAAACAATTGTGGTGTGTCTTTCTTTACTGGCAACTTTTATATATGGCCAATTAATTTTCGAGTTTTAGTTTTTTATAGTTGGGAATAATAATTTCCATAAAGTGCTAATAGTTAGGACATCAACATGCATATAATTATTTGCCAAGAGAAATAATTTATTCATTCCATATGTTAAATTATCGCTAAGTCTACATGTCAAAAGTCTAACGCCATTCGTGAAAATAGCAATCTTCATACATGGTGGACTAACTTCAAATTCATTAATCTCTCTATGCCTAATTCGTAGTGGATGACACAGAATTTGATTATCCGGTTATTGCTTTTAAATCCTTACAAAGACCTAGGTTACTTGGAGTGTGGATCCCTCCCAATCCAACTTTATTCAATCGGTCTCATTCTATGTCTTCCCTTTTAAATTTATAAAATTTATTTTTTCTCTGACCATTTTTTATCTTGGCAAAGTGTCCAACACGTTGCTTGATGATCAAAGTAAATCTGAATTTGGACTTGACTTGTATATCTCCCAATTCCAGAGCTTTACGTTAATGCCGATAACCGACGGAAAATAAGACGAAGACTACAGAATATTTGATAAGTTCTTGTTGTTCGTGATGTAATAATTCAAGTACAATCTCTTTTACAACGATTAAGCACACCTAAGCAGGTAATCTTGAACCCATAAAATATTCAGCTAATAATTTCATGGATCATGTATGATGCAAATTCAAGCTTGGGTGGGTTGCACAGCCTAAACATGGATTGTTTGCACCTGATGGCGTGAGGATTTAAACTCCTAACATATACCTGATCCATACACACAAGTTCCTTCCATAACCACTAATAAAACTGAATTGTATGGTCCATGAACCACATGAACCATTACTCATGTGGGCTTTACTGTGAGATCAACATGATTAATAATCAAATGACCTTAGTTTATGTGATTCATCGACCAACCATGCAAAATCTGCTTCATTATAGTGAATCCCATAAAGTCAAGTACATGTTTCATGGTTCAAGTAGAAACCGATGATCCAAGAGTTCAAATTCCTATCTCAATGTCAAATTGAGGGCCTTTATGAGCTACACAAGTCTGATATCATATTAAATTTCGTGGAACTACTACCAACTCATTCAAAAGCCATTTCTAAGCTTGTAGATCAACACTTGTTGTTATCCTTAGGTAAAAAGTCAAATGATGCGGGGCCGTGTATTTTTAACATGGCCTTCTATTCAAAAATTGACATGGCAAGGCAGTCGGAGATAGGGATTTTGAGGATATAGTTTGTTGATTATAAATTTATGTGCCAAAAATCGAGGGAGTGTCCATTTATCATCATCCATTTCTAACATCTAAACAAAGACTTGTAAACAAAATCTACTGCGTAAAAAAACTGCTGATGAATTACCAAATTGCGACCTCTCTAAAAACTGTAAATCGCGAGAATTCCGGGCCAACAGACAGTTTTCTCCGTATCGTTGTCTTTGAGTTGCTAAGAATTTAGAGCAGGTTGAGTAGCTCACTAGAAGAAGAACACAATAACACCTCCTTAAACTACCATTATTTAACTTTGGAACACATATTGCTGGAGACAGGGCAATCAGAAAATTGAAGCCATATGACCGGATCGATATCAGTTGTTGGATTTTGAGGTTGGGTCCATATGATATATATTGAGTTTATAAACACCAACAATTTAAGAAATTTTTATTAAATAGATGGATATCCACAGAACATAAGGCACAAGATAGGGAAACCGTTCACCCCCCAAAAACGAACCTTCTCCTTAGCAAACAACATCAGAAAGAATCGTTTTTCACTATCTCAGGTTGGAGGAAATTGTCTTTTGATCAGTGAATTACGAACAAAAACTTTACCCACATTTTTATTTAGTTGAGTTTTATTTGGATGGTGTCCATAAACTTTATCCATGTCTTGATGTCGTTGGTCTGAGGTGTCGAATGTTGACAGGACGGGTGGGAGTTTGAGTCCCGGTTGAGTAGGGAGACCCTTGTTCTATGTCGCACGCCACCCGCTCGACAAAATGCCTCAACAAGATCTAGTTTCCGCCCTCACTTTAGGCCAAAACCGAGCGTCCTTGAGTTCATCCACTTTGTTGAGACGACGTTGCCGTGTTTGGTAAGTTAGGGAGAGCACAGGCTAGGCCTAGCCCGTGCCTTAGTAAATCATTAACCTCTGCCCACCCACGAGGGTTCAAGGAGGTTGCGACATGAAGGACTTGATCACACAAATAAAAATTTTTGAGGACCTGATCATGTGAAAAGAAAATACAAAGGATCAAATCCCATGAATGATACAAGATGATGGACCAAAATTCTTGGTTAATCTAGTATCGATACTATTTACATGGCGTCGGCGGAAGAGAATGTTTCTACGAATGTGATAAAGACAGTTTTCAACTTCGTGCCCCCACACTGCCCACTTCGAAACCGTCAGAGGATGTTCATGTCTAGTTCTATTCAAAAGATCTCATCCTCTTCGTCTTACCTTTGACTTTATAAAACTTACATCTCATTTGACCACCGAGGATCGTGACAAGATGTGTTTAATACGCATAATTTACCAATTCAGGTTTTACGTAACTGATGATGAAAATAGCGAGAAGCAAGTCTATCTGGGGTCTCAACATGTTCTTGGAAAACAAGCAATGAGATGAAAAAGAAAGGATTGAGATGTTCTTAAATTAAAGTCGTTGAAAATAATTAAGAATCACTCCACTGGACGCTAGTGGAAAGTCCTTGTTTGCTCAAGAGAGATAAAGCGGACATGTCATTTGCACTGTCCAATTTTAATGATACCATTTATGGGTACGTAGCATACTTTCTCAAGCACATTCGCAAAAGGAATAACATTGGCTCTAATACCATATTAGAAAACCCAACCCAAAAACTTAATTTATAATTATAAAGAGCATTTAGGACATGTTGTTAAGCAATTTGGATAATACTTTAACATTTCTATTTACAAGATTAAAGACTAATGTAATTATTCTTCTAATAATGTCTTCTTTATGATTTTAATTGTATTTAATATTTCTATCTGCAAATGAGATTATTATCTCATACATGATGACTAGTGTACGAAATAAAGAGTTTTTCTAGATTTTCAAGAAAGCTATATTTTACATTCCTATTAAATTCTGTTCTAGATTAATTAACTCCATTTATGGCACGTTTGGCAATCGATCAAATAGTGAAAATTCCTATACTTTTGTTCCCGAGAGTAGATTTAGAACAGAAATCCCTTTAGTAAAATTTGTATTTCTAGGAACAACTTTTTTTTTCCTGGTAGTAGATTTGGAACATAATCGAGAAGTAAAAAAAAAGTCGATTCTTTGATCCCGGGAACAATTCCAGAATCAAGCCAATCCATTTTTTTTTTTTTTTTTTTTTTTGGTTCTCTTCTTCTTTCCTTCTTGTTTTTCTTGTTTTTCTCTTCTTTTTCCACTGCCACCGCCATCGGCCACAATCGCCGCTGCCATCCACCACCATCACTGGTTGTTGGTGACTGATTGGGCGAGCTTCAACGAGCTCGCCGGAGGCTTGCCCAACCACCAGCAAGGCCGAGCCTCATCGGTAGCCACATGAGCCTCGTCGGAGCCTCCCCGGCCACCAATGAGCCTCACCTAGCCGGGCGAGGCTTGGCCGATGAGGCGCAGCCTCGCCGAGGGCTAGCGACCCTTTGACGAGGTTGCCGACCCTCGTCTGGCTGGTCACTGGTCATCCCAAGGTCGGCAACCGACTGAGGAAGAAGAGAAAAAGAAATAAAATTATTAAACATTTAAAAGAAAATGATTTAGAGTAGAAATTTTGAAAATGGTGCCAAACACAATTTTATTTTGAGAATAAAAATTTTGGATAGTTACCAAACGCCTTAAAATACTTAGAAATTATTCCTAGGAACAGAAAAAAAAAAAAAAATCATTTCTAATAGAAATTGTTTTCGGAAACAAAAGCGTTACCAAATGCACCCTTAGAATACTAAACAAATTGAGCATGTTTTCACCATGCTAATTCATTTCGTACACAATAGATGGTAATCAACCATTCGAAGGTTAAAGACAAATTATTCCTGGATATGATTATATAATTTTTTTTTCTTGCATATGACTATATTATTGGTTCTAACACATACATAGCCCTGTAAATCATATGTCCTTCAATAAGCTCCGACTATTTGCAATCAGCAGCCACGTTGGACTTAGGAATGTGGTCTGAGTATCCAAGTGGAGGAGCCACAGCACGACTGGCAAAGGCCCGGGTGTTGGTGGTTTCGGTACCCGGAGTGTAGCCCGGAGTACCGGGAGGTGCGACCGGACCCGTTTGCAGGACTTGGAGAACAGGGACACTTGGCTTATCATTGGCCCAAGCTTGCTCTTTGCCCTTAATCGGTGCCCTGCATGCCTCGTTTGGATGCCCCATTGTTCCCACTAATAGAAGCAAAATAGCCACAGCAACTGCAACTTTTGAAATTAGCAACTTCGTCATCTTTTTCGCTTGTTTTGGAACGGTTTTGTTTCTAACCACGACAGAACGTACAATGAAGGATGTCTTGTCTTGGGAGATCCGTGGATCCTGTTTATGTACATCGATAAGCTTATAGTTTGTGTTTCCTCGATTCCTCTCATCGGATTCTTTAAGACGGGATTTTGATTTTTGACTGCCACAGCAAGAGACTGGATTTGGGTTGACTTCACTAGTTAAAGAGGGCAAGAAGAACAGGTATTAATCAATAAGAATTTGCAAAGTAATGCTAAAATACCAAAACTCGTATACTAATGTGTTTGCTAAATCACTTGGTAAAGAGTTAGTAGTTAATTTAAATGGTAAGCCAATTTAAGCACTAATGAAAACCCTATCACATGTGCATTTTTTTTTTTTTTTTTGGTCGAACACATGTGCATTTGTCTCGCTGAAAATTAACAATTTAAAAAACATTTTTCATAAAAATAATTATTTGTATTTCTTATAGAAATGAAATTACAAAAAAATTTTTAATCATCAACGAAAATATTTAAGCATAGAAGATTATAGATTACGAAAATATTTTCCATTGGGAAATATTTATATTCTGGTTTGATTCGGTCATCAAAGAACAATGTCTTGTGTCTCGTCCATGACGTAGTCTTTCATTGTATTATGTCCGCAGCGTCCTAGAAAAGTATTCATTACGGTCAAAATTATTTACAAAAGACAATGTTCGGTATGTCCTTTTTTTCTTTATTGGCAACTTTTATTATATGCCCAATTAATTTTCTGGTTTTATTATTGCGCAGTCAACATAAATGATAATTTTTCACAAAGTGCTAATAGTTAGGACATCAATATGTATATAATTTTTTGCCTCATAGAAAATCAGTATTCTATTCAGACACAAGTTGTCGCTACATATACATGTCAAAAGTCTAACATCATTTGCAAAAATCAACAAGATATAAATTCATTAATCTATCTATGACCATGTCTCCAATCCGCAAATTTTGTAGTAGACGATTTAAGATTTGATTCTCCAGTCACTGTTTTTAAAACCCTCGATGTCCATAGCTAGGTTACTTGGAGTGTGGGTCGCTCCTGATGCGTGAAGCAAAGATGGGCATGAGCAGGACGTTAGCGGTCCAAAGTGTGATACAATAGAGGTGAACTTCTTTTAACGACGCAGTCACAATAAGACATGATTTTGTACTTTCTTGTATGGAGGTTTAATCTAGCATTGACTCTGTTATATATCACGTCAAAGGAAGAGAATGTTTCAACTCTAACAGGTGTAAATCAAGATTTAAGACCAGCTTCACCGCGCTTATGTCTTCTTTGAACCGGACAAATAGCGTTTGCATTCGGGTATCTGTCGACCCACAAGTTTTCCAACTTTATTCAATTGAGCTCATCCTCTTTGTATAACCTTTGACTATTAAATTTTCTTCTTCTCTGACCAAATGTGTTGAACCACATTTGCGAGATGATCAAAGTAAAATCTGAATCGGGACTTGACTTTACAGATTTCTCCATTCCAAGTGTTCATGGGAAGTATAAAGAAGACAAAAATAGAGTATTTCAATCTGATTCTTTCAAGTCAGAACTGTTGAAAAAATAAGAATCGCTTCATGGGGCGATGTCAAGGGAAGTTCTTGCTGCTCATGACGTAATTACCAAGTGCAATCTCTTTTGCGAGTGTTGGGAAGCAGATTCCCAAAGATGATCCGATACTCAATTAAACCCCAAAAATGAATGCGGAAAGCATGCCTAGGAAACACATGTTACACCGATCATAAGGTACATTACGGAGTCAAACGTACCTTATCTTTCATAAATTAAACACCAATGCCGCAGTTTGAGGAAGAAATCTGATATTGTTCTTGAAGAGGAGCATAGGGGAGAAAACTAAGAGCGCGTAAAACAGAAAACGTATTCCCTCTTTTTTCTAATTACGTAACTTCTTAGTTAACCAACTTCAAAGAGTTTCCCCTTTATTCTTTTATCTACAATTATTGCCTCTTCGTCAATGGGCCCTTCATTTAAGAGCCGGGTTTTTTGCCCAACATGGGCGGACGGACCTAAATAAGCCCATCATCACATAAAACCCATCATCTCTCACTCGCACATGGTGGGTCAAACATAATCTTATTTACCTCTCTGCAACATTTATACCGGTGAATAATCCATGCGACCTGCATACTTTGAGAGCTCGTTGCCATACATTTGTTAGGAATATATAGCAGCTTAAATTGGGCATCACACTTTGAGTAGATTCAGTATGCAGTACCCTAGATCGATCGATCACATTTATATCTCTCTTGATCTCTTTTTAAATAATGATATATTGTATTCACAATTATGATTATCTCGAAAACAATCATAATTGGTTGACCAGTGAATACAAAACTAAAACGTGATTCTCTAAATTTGATCTTCCTCTTTCCTTAAAACTCTCAATTTCAGTTTAACTCGCTTTTCTAGAAATGTTTCATTAGATCGAATCAATTCATGATTATTGGCAACATTTTAAGATAGCAAACATTGAATAGAAATATTGAAATATGTATTACGGTATTAACTCATTTCCCATGGAGCGTATGTCTACACCTTCAATACCGTATAGATGATAGTTCAGACATATCTAATATCTAATTTGAGTTCACATATCTACTCATTCATAGAATTCATTAAAACTCACATCGGCATCATAGATGGATAAAGTAAAATATGTGAGTTATTTTACTTTTGGACATAATGAATATTATGTCCTCATCTTAACACTCAGTTAAGATAACATATATATTTTAAGTTTGAGCTTTCGATTATCACCTAGATAATAAACTTAAAAATCGTCTCATCTCTATTTATCACATAATAAATAGAGGCGATTACCTGTGTGAGTGGGCTAATATTTTATCTGTCCGACATACTTTCTCAATTTTATATAATGCACTAAGCATTAAGATGCATAAATGTCAACAAAGACTTATAGGCATTAATAATGAAAACACAAATTCATTAAATATGAACACTTAAGGAAAATTACAATATTCAGTATACCTGGGATATCATTTTTCTCTATTAGCTACCGATGAACTCCTTTAAATTCATCCAGCGGGCATACCGATGGATATAATGACTTCATGACCGCACCCCTTGTTTGGTATCGGCTGCCACGCCAAACCGAGGCAAGCCATTCGGGTACGCATTCGGAGGAGCCACGCCAAACAACGTTTGCGTTTTGGTATTTGTTGACCCACAAGTTTTCCCAGTCCAGCTTAATTCAATCGATCTCATCCTCCTTGTATAACCTTTGATTATTAAATTTTCTTCTTATCTGACCAAAAGTGTTCATGGGAAGCAGAAAGAAGACGAAAGTAGAGTATTTTAATCTATTCTTTCAAGTCAAAACCTTTGAAAAAATAAAAATCACTCCATCGGGCAGTTTCGAGGGAAGTTCTTGTTGCTCATGACATAATTGCCAAGTGCAATCTCTTTTGTGGAAATAACACCCGTCTAAGTAGTGAAACCCTGAATCAATAAAACACCAAATAAATAACCTCATGAATCATATAACATGCAAGTTCAAGTCAAGACAAATTGCGTAGCCCGAATATGAAATTATTTGCATTCGATGGTGAGAGGAATGGAATCGGTATCGTGCATCTAATCCATATAGACAAGTCAATAGATCATGTGGACCAACCCCTCATCTGTACCATTGTTGCCATGCGCTCCTCAGCGAGACCAAGGTTAGATGATTTTAATATACCTGATTTATAAGCCACACCACATCGGCCCGGTAATAAATGAGCCCATAAGTTTAAGCACATGTTTTATGGTTCAAGAAGAAACCGATGTTTTGGGGTTCAAATTACCATTTGATCGCAAATAAAAAAATCTTTTTGAACTATACAATGTTGATACCATATATAATTTTGTGATACTATTATCACTTATTTAATAGTTAGGTTTAAGTTTTTAGATTAACAAGTAATTTTATATTTTGTGTACAGTTAAAACGTTTGGGATCTTTAAGAAGGCCTTCTATTAAAAAACGGACATGTCTCTTGATAGTTAAGTAAGGGTGTTGGAGATTCGGATTTTGAGGATATAGTTAGGCTAGGTTATTTGATTATATATTTGTGTGCCAAAAATTGAGTGGAGAGCCTATCTATCATCACCGGGTGATACTGTATCACTATGCATTGGCTGTTTTTTTCATTGACTAACACAAACGTATTAACGAAAAAGAGGGTTTTTGTGCATAATAGATGTTCACTTAATTTTCATCCCTTTTCCTTTTAAGCCTTTTTTTTTTTTTTTGGTCGAATCCTTTTAAGCCCTAGAACAAGTGGTTTTTTCAACAACCAAAAAAAAAAAAAAAAGGAGTTTATATTCAAAGAGTATATGGAGAGATACTAATTATTTTATATACAAAAGAAGGTTCCTGTGCATTGATAATATTAAGTTAATTACTCGTCCCTTTTTCCTAGTAAGCCCTTAAACAAGTGGTTTTCTTGAAAAAAGAAATTGATGTTGAGCGATCTTTTTGAGAGACGTTAATTATTAATAACACAAAATGCCGATGGTTTGATAAATCCAAGAATAAGTGGCATTAACAAATAGAATGAAGAACGAGTCCTTCATACATGCATATGTTACATGAAAAAAGAAACAACGGTGATTTATGTGTTTTTGAAAAAAAAAAAAAAAAAAAAAAAAAAAAAAAAGACCGCAATGAAGTAAGTGGCTATTGACAAAATTTGGCTGCCGAAATAGATTTTTGTGAATATCAGTCAATAAAAAGTGGGGACCTTTGCAATGGTTGAACGGGATGGGGTTTTCGTTTCTAGGGGAAAATACTTAATAAAATAAATCAAATTCGCACCCTAAAGTATTAATTATAAACTTTGATATTTGAAAACACTTCTCATATCTTTAAGTTTTTTGCTTTTTCTACCATTTCTTCACACTACAATTACATAGATTCACAACTATTGCAATGTTGCTTTGACTTTAGTCTATTTCTTTGACAAACATAACTTTTTTCATTTGACAACTGAATAAAAAAAAAACCATGGAAACGAACTTCACTTGCAATTTACCCGGACATCAACACTTGACGGGGACAATATAAATTATATTAAAACAAGAGATCACTTATCCTAAAAGTTTTTTTTTTTTTTTTTTTTTTTGTTCTAACACTTATTCTAATGGTTATCGCTAGATCTTTTCTTATAACACTTCATAACAATATTATCAGGACGATTAGGCCCAGATCTTTTCTTTCATATGACATTTTAATGACTATTCCATGCCTCTCTAAATAAGAAAAATACCTCAAGAACACAAACGTGAAATTGGGAATAGAGAATCAATGTTTCCACACTAATAAGACATTTGGGCGATGAATTTTTTATTTTTATTTTTTGTGAAAGGGCATCAATGTCGAAAAACTACTTATCGGATACTTCGCAATTTGTTGATAGAACATCACTAAATAAGAAAATTGCTAAGAAATAGAGGATTAAATCAAACAAGACAAGATTTCTCCAAATTACATGCTCTACACAATAGATGGAAATTAAGCATTGGAAATTTTAAAATATTTATTCATGCCAAATTGACTTTATTAATGGTTCCACTGAGCCTCTACATTTGCATATATGCATTGGGCTCTAGGTTATTAATATCCACAACACATACATTCTTACTGATAAGTATCCTTTGTCGATCTCCGACTATTTGCGATCAGCAATTGTCCCATCACTTAAAAATGCCACCGGATTTAACCTTAGGCGAAGGGGCCATGGCTTGATCAGCGAAGGCCCTGGTGTCGGTGCTGTCGGCAGTAGTTTTAGGGGGGCCACGGAGTGTAGCTAGGACCTCCGGGACGAGGCACCGGACCCCTTTGCAGGTTTTGGAGAACGGTAATGCTTGGCTTATCTTTAGCCCACGCTTCCTCCTTGCCCATGATTAGAACCCTGCGTGCCTCATCCGGTTGCACTAATGTTCCCACCAGAAGTAGCAAAATCACACCAACTCTGGGAACTTCATCATCTTATAGCTTTAACGAAATGTACAATGAAGGATGCCTCATCTTGTGAGAGATATCTCTCGCATTTATAGGCAAACGCCAGCTTAGAGTTTCTGTGTGTTTCCTCTATTCTTCCGATTAAATTGTTGGACACGGGTTTTTGAAGAAAAATAAGAGTTTGAATTGGTCGGTCTTGGAACAGCTAAGGTCTCGTCCTTGAAGGACTCGTTTGATCATATCCACAGCATATGGGGATGATGTAATCGCACACGACAATTTTGCAGATTGAACACAGACATCTGTTTTCAAGAAAATCGTTGAGAAGAGTATGTCTGGGTGCAGTGATTGTTTTTTTAACTCACGTTTTAAAGCTTTTTATCTCTACATCAATGTTGACTTTTTATTTGACCGTCGAGGATCATGAGCAGCGTCGGACACGTATATGATTGCACGATCAAAGTAAAATCTAAATCTAAATTTAGACGTCCTAGAATGTTGATCATTCCAAGCGTAATTGTTTACATATGACAACTTTTGGTCTGTCTTTCCTTATTGGCAACTTTTAGTGTATGTCCGATTAATTTTCGAGTTCCATATTTTCGCAGTCAACAGAAATGATAATTTCCACAAAGTGCTAGTAGTTAGGACAGCAACATGCATATAATTTTATACCAAGAATTTATTCATTCCATACATAAATTATCGCTACGTATACATGTCAAAAGTCTAGCACCATTCGTGGAAATAGCATTTTTGCAGATGGTGGACTAAATTTAAATTCATCAATCTCTTTGTGACTAGTTTTTCAATCCACAAATTCGTAATGGATGATACAATATTTCATTCTGCGTTTATTGCTTTTAAACCCTTTAAAGACCGTAGCTAGGTTACGTGGAGCGTGGATCCCTCCAAATCCGACTTTATTCAATCGGTCTCATGCTTCTTGTCTTCCCTTTGAAATTTATAAAATTTACTTCTGATCTGACCAACTTGGATCATGGCAAAGTGTCCAACACGCATATTTTGACTGATGATCAAAGTAAAATCTATATTTATACTTGACTTATGTATCTCCCAATTCCAGAGCTTTACGTTAATGCTGATAACCGGCGAAAAATAATGAAGACAAAAATAAGATATTTGATATGTTCTGTAAGTTAAACCCGTTGAAAAGAATAAGAATCGCCCCACGGGATGGATTCATGAGAAGTTCTTGTTGTCCATGACGTTATTCAAGTACAATCTCTTTTAGGATGATTAAGCACACCAAAATAGGTAAATCCTTAACCAACAAAACATCCATCTAAGAAATTCATAGATCATATAAGATGCGAGTTCAAGCCTAGGTGGGTGGCGCGGCCCAAACATGGACTGTTTGCATTTGATAGCATGAGGATTCAAACATATATCGCGCACCCAATCCACATACGCAAGTTCTCTCCTTAACCACTAAGCTAGAAAATTGAATTGTATGGTTGATAGACCATGTGGACCATTAGTCATGTGGACTTTTAGTGAGACCAACATGATTTAAGGTCAGAAGGTCTTAGTTTATATGATTTATCAACCATCCAATATCAGCTCAATAATAGTGAACCCCATAAGGTTAAGTACATGTTTCGTGGTTCAAGAAGAAATCGATGATCTAAAGTTCAGTCCTATCTTAATGATAAATTAATGGCCTTTTATGAGCTACATAACTCTAATGCCATATAGATTTTCTTGGTACTAATATCAACTCATTCAAAAGCTAGTTTAGTCTTTTAGATTAACACTTACTGTTATCCTTAGGAGTCAAATGATTTGGGAACATGTATTTTTAACAAGGCCTTCAATTCAAAAATTAACATGGCAAGGGGTTGGAGATTCGGATTTTGAGGATATATGGTTTGTTAATTATATATCTATGTGCCAAAAATCTAGTGGATTTTGTCCATCTATCATAATTTATTTCTAACATCTAATACAAGAGACTTGTAAATAAAATCTACTAGTAAAAAGACTGCTAATGAATTACCAAATTGCGACCTCCTTAAACTACCATTATTACAGGAAAGAATTTTGGAACACATTGCTGGAGATAGGGTAATCAAAAAGAAAATTGATTAGATGATAGTCTTTAAATTATTATGAAAATAATAGTCTATTCTGAACCATACAAAAATAAATAGTAAATAATTATAAATTATTCTGGCATAATAACCAAAAACCGTTATGCTAGCAAAGTCCATTAAAAAATTGAAACCAGATAGCACAATCAATACAGTCATTGGATTTTGAGGGTCCCTCTAGGGGTCCATATGATTTAATGGTTTATACTTATTGGGTTTATAGACACCCAGATAATTCAAGAATCTTCTAGTAAATAAATGAATATCCATGGAACATAAGGCACAAGACAAGGAAACCACTTGCCAAAGCCCAAATTACAAATAAAATAAATGCCTAAATTGTAAGAAAATTGTTGAGTATGACCCATGAATCCGGTACCAACGGGTATCATCCCTCCTATAACAACGTTCTCTTTTAGGCCTTTCAACCAATCGATACGGCCCCGGAGAGCAGCTTTGACGGGTTAGTGTGAGCTTATCCATGCGGTTATGCACTCTTCGAATAGGAATCCATTTTCTGAAAGATACTAGCTTTCGTGCTTTGGTGGGTCTCCGAGATCCTTTCGATGACCTATGTTGTGTTGAAGGGATATTGGAGCAGATAGCAACAACCATTTCATCCGACATGCGTAGTTTTGATTTTCCAATGGATTTACATCCTTCATTAATGGAAATTTTTTGATGTAGTGAGTAATTGGATGAAAGGATTCTCCCAAGTCTTCATGTCCATAGGGAGTATGAACCATTCAAAAGGTTAAAGACAATTTATTCGTGCATAACTGCACATAATTCTATTGTTTTATTGGTGCGCATGACTATATTATTGTTATCTTCAAATCTCTATACTTACAGACTCCTTAACTTTTAGGAATTCAATTTCCACGACACACACAATCCCATTGATATGAGTGTCCTTCCGTGAGCTCCAACTACTTGCGATCGGCATCCATGCTGGACTTAGGGATGCGATTGGAGTAACAATGGGGAGCCACAGCTCAACCAGCGAAGGCTTGGGTGTTGGTGGTGTTGGCGACCGGAGTGTGGCCGCCTGAATCTCCGAGAGGAGGGACTGGACCCTTTTGCAGGACTTGGAGAACAAGAACACTTGCCTTATCATTTGCCCAACCTCCCACATTGCCCTTATTTAGAACCCTGCATGCCTCGTTTGGTTTCACTATTGTTCCCACCAAAAATAGCAACATAACCACACCTACCGCTACTTTGGTGGCTAGGAACTTCTTCATGTTTTTCGCTTGGTGTCTGTTTTTCTCTTCTTTGTTTTGTTTTGGTACAATTTGTGTAATACAACAAAAGGAACAATGAAAGATGTCTTGTCTTGGGAGATATGTCGATCCTATCCATATTCATCGATAAGCTTACAGTTTGTGTGTGTTTCTTCGATTATTTTGCTCGAACCGTTGGACACGGGTTGATGATTTTGACTGCTACAGCAGGAGACTAAATTTGGGTTTTGACTTCACTGGATAAAGAAGGAAAGAAGAACGAGCATTAATCAAATACTAATTTGAGAGGCAATGCTAGAGATACTAAGACTCATGCACTAAATGATGTGACAAATAATAAGTGATTATATAAGTTAGTAGGCCTATTTAAATAGTAAATAGAAAATTTGTCAGATTTGTTTAGTGGAAATTAACGATTAGGAAAATCTTACAAGAATGAATTAACGAAAATTATTTTTTGTCATCAACAAAATTGTTGTGGCATAGAAGATTATTAATTATAATTAAAAAGTGTATTTCAAAATCACAAGGATTATTCTAGTTTGACTCCATCATAATTATATCTCGGGTCATATCCTTGACGTACTCTTTCGTTGTCAGATGTCCATAGCGCCTTAAAATTTTAATCATTCCGGGCGTAATTGTTTACATAAAACAATTGTGGTGTGTCTTTCTTTACTGGCAACTTTTATATATGGCCAATTAATTTTCGAGTTTTAGTTTTTTATAGTTGGGAATAATAATTTCCATAAAGTGCTAATAGTTAGGACATCAACATGCATATAATTTTTTGCCAAGAGAAATAATTTATTCATTCCATATGTTAAATTATCGCTAAGTCTACATGTCAAAAGTCTAACACCATTCGTGAAAATAGCAATTTTCATACATGGTGGACTAACTTCAAATTCATTAATCTCTCTATGCCTAATTCGTAGTGGATGATACAAAATTTGATTCTCCGGTTATTGCTTTTAAATCCTTACAAAGACCTAGGTTACTTGGAGTGTGGATCCCTCCCAATCCAACTTTATTCAATCGGTCTCATTCTATGTCTTCCCTTTTAAATTTATAAAATTTATTTTTTCTCTGACCATTTTTTATCTTGGCAAAGTGTCCAACACGTTGCTTGATGATCAAAGTAAATCTGAATTTGGACTTGACTTGTATATCTCCCAATTCCAGAGCTTTACGTTAATGCTGATAACCGACGGAAAATAAGACGAAGACTACAGAATATTTGATAAGTTCTTGTTGTTCGTGATGTAATAATTCAAGTACAATCTCTTTTACAACGATTAAGCACACCTAAGCAGGTAATCTTGAACCCATAAAATATTCAGCTAATAATTTCATGGAGCATGTACGATGCAAATTCAAGCTTGGGTGGGTTGCACAGCCTAAACATGGATTGTTTGCACTTGATGGTGTGAGGATTTAAACTCCTAACATATACCTAATCCATACACACAAGTTCCTTCCATAACCACTAATAAAACTGAATTGTATGGTCCATGAACCACATGAACCATTACTCATGTGGGCTTTACTGTGAGATCAACATGATTAATAATCAAATGACCTTAGTTTATGTGATTCATCGACCAACCATGCAATATCTGCTTCATTATAGTGAACCCCATAAAGTCAAGTACATGTTTCGTGGTTCAAGTAGAAACTGATGATCCTGAGTTCAAATTCCTATCTCAATGTCAAATTGAGGGCCTTTTTGAGCTACACAAGTTTGATATCATATTAAATTTCGTGGAACTGCTGTCAACTCATTCAAAAGCCATTTCTAAGCTTGTAGATTAACACTTGTTGTTATCCTTAGGTAAAAAGTCAAATGATGCGGGGCCGTTTATTTTTAACATGGCCTTCTATACAAAAATTGACATGGCAAGGCAGTCGGAGATTGGGATTTTGAGGATATAGTTTGTTGATTATAAATTTATGTGCCAAAAATCGAGGGGGAGTGTCCATTTATCATCATCCATTTCTAACATCTACACAAAGACTTGTAAACAAAATCTAGTGCGTAAAAAAATTGCTGATGAATTGCCAAATTGCGACCTCTCTAAAAACTGTAAATCGCTAGGATTCCGGGCCAACAGACAGTTTTCTCCGTATCGTTGTCTTTGAGTTGCTAAGAATTTAGAGCTGGTTGAGTAGCTCACTAGAATAAGAACACAATAACACCTCCTTAAACTACCATTATTTAACTTTGGAACACATATTGCTAGAGACAGGGCAATTAGAAAATTGAAGCCATATGACCGGATCGATATCAGTTGTTGGATTTTGAGGTTGGGTCCATATGATATATATTGAGTTTATAAACACCAACAATTTAAGAAAATTTCTATTAAATAGATGGATATCCACAGAACATAAGGCACAAGATAGGGAAACCGTTCACCCCGAAAACGAACCTTCTCCTTAGCAAACAACATCAGAAAGAATCGTTTTTCACTATCTCAGGTTTGAGGAAATTGTCTTTTGATCAGTGAATTACGAACAAGAACTTTACCCACATTTTTATTTAGTTGAGTTTTATTTGGATGGTGTCCATAAACTTTACCCGTGTCTTGATGTCGTTGGTCTGAGGTGTCGAATGTTGACGGGACGGACGGGAGTTTGAGTCCTGGTTGAGTAGGGAGACCCTTGTTCTATGTCGCACGTCACCCGCTCGACAAAATGCCTCAACAAGATCTAGTTTCCGCCCTCGCTTTAGGCCAAAACCGAGCGTCCTTGAGTTCATCCACTTTGTTGAGATGACGTTGCCGTGTTTGGTAAGTTAGGGAGAGCACAGGCTAGGCCTAGCCTGTGCCTTAGTAAATCATTAACCTCTGCACACCCACGCGGGTTCAAGAAGGGGTTCAAGGAGGTTTTCAAGGAGGTTGCGACATGAAGTACTTGATCACACAAATAAAAATTTCTGAGGACCTGATCATGTGAAAAGAAAACCTCCACACTGCCCACGAATGATACAAGATGATGGACCAAAATTCTTGGTTAATCTAGTATCGATACTATTTACATGGCGTCGGTGGAAGAGAATGTTTCTACGAATGTGATAAAGACAGTTTTCAACTTCGTGCCCCCACACTGCCCACTTCGAAACCGTCAGAGGATGTTCATGTCTAGTTTTATTCAAAAGATCTCATCCTCTTCGTCTTACCTTTGACTTTATAAAACTTACATCTCATTTGACCACCGAGGATCGTGACAAGATGTGTTTAACGCATAATTTATCAATTCAGGTTTTACGTAAATGATGATGAAAATAGCGAGAAGCAAGTCTATCTGGGGTCTCAACATGTTCTTGGAAAACAAGCAATGAGATGAAAAAGAAAGGATTGAGATGTTCTTAAATTAAAGTCGTTGAAAATAATTAAGAATCACTCCATAGGACGCTCGTGCATGGAAAGTCCTTGTTTGTTCAAGAGAGATAAAGCGGACATGTCATTTGCACTGTCCAATTTTAATGATACTATTTAAGGGTACGTAGCATACTTTCTCAAGCACATTCACAAAAGGAATAGCATTGACTCTAATACCATATTAGAAAATCTAACCCAAAAGCTTAAGCTATAATTATAAAGAGCATTTAGGACATGTTGTCAAGCGATGTGGAATAATACTTTAATATTTTTATCTACAGATTAAAGACTAATGTAATTATTCTTCTAATAATGTCTTCTTTATGATTTTAAATGTATGTAATATTTCTATCTGCGAAGGAAATTATTATCTCATACATGATGACTAGTGTACGAAATAAAGAGTTTTTCCAGATTTTCAAGAAAGCTATATTTTACATTCCTATTAAATTCTATTCTAGATTAATTAACTCCATTTATGGCACGTTTGGCAATCGGTCAAATAGTGAAAATTTCTATACTTTTATTCCCGAGAGTAGATATAGAAGAGAAATCCCTTTAGTAAAATTTTTATTTCTAGGAACAATTTTTTTTTCCCGGTAGTAGATTTGGAACATAATCAAGAAATAAAAATAAGTCAATTCTTTGATCCCGGGAACAATCTAGAATCAAGCCAATCCTTTTTTTTTTTTTTTTTTTGGTTCTCTTCTTCTTTCCTTCTTGTTTTTCTTGTTTTCTCTTCTTTTTCCACCACTGCCGCCATCAGCCACCATCGCCGCTGCCATCCACCGCCATGGCTGGTCGTCGGTGACCGGTTGGGCAAGCTTCAGCGAGCTCGCCGGAGGCTTGCCCAGCCACCAGCAAGGCCGAGTCTCGTCGGTGGCCGGCCGAGCCTCATCGGTGGCCAGGTGAGCTTCGTCGGAGCCTCCTCCGGCCACCAGTGAGCCAGGTGAGGCTTGGTCGATGAGGCGCGGCCTCGTCGAGGGCTAGCGACCCTTTGACAAGGTTGCCGACCCTCGTCGGCTGGTCATCAATCATCCCAAGGCCGGCGACCGGCGAGGAAGAAGAGAAAAGAAAAAAGAAATAAGAAATAAGAAATAAAATTATTAAAAATTTAAAAGAAAATGATTTTGAGTAGAAATTTTGAGAACAGTGCCAAACACAATTCTATTTTGAGAATAAAAATTTTGGACAATTACCAAACACCTTAAAATGCTTAGAAATTATTCCCCGCAACAGAAAAAAAAAATCATTTCTAACAGAAATTATTTCCGAAAATAGAAGTGTTACCAAACGCTCTCATAGAATACTAAACAAATCGAGCATGTTTTCACCATGCTAATTACATTTCGTACACGATAGATGGTAATCAACCATTCGAAGGTTAAAGACAAATTATTCCTGGATATGATTATATAATTTTTTTTCTTGCATATGACTATATTATTGGTTCTAACACATACCTAGCCCTGTAAATAAAATGTCCTTCAATAAGCTCCGACCATATGCAATCAGCAGCCACGTTGGACTTAGGAATGTGGTCTGAGTAACCAAGTGGAGTAGCCACAGCACGACCGGACCCGTTTGCAGGACTTGGAGAACAGGGACACTTGGCTTATGATTGGCCCAAGCCTGCTCTTTGCCCTTAATCGGTGCCCTGCATGCTTCGTTTGGATGCACCATTGTACCCACCAAAAATAGCAAAATAGCCACAGCAACTGCAACTTTTGAAATTAGCAACTTCGTCATATTTTTCGCTTGTTTTGGAACGGTTTTGTTTCTTACCACGACAGAACGTACAATGAAGGATGTCTTGTCTTGGGAGATCCGTGGATCCTGTTTATGTACATCGATAAGCTTATAGTTTGTGTTTCCTCGATTCCTCTCATCGGATTCTTTAAGACGGGATTTTGATTTTTGACTGCCACAGCAAGAGACTGGATTTGGGTTGACTTCACTAGTTAAAGAGGGCAAGAAGAACAGGTATTAATCAATAAGAATTTGCAAAGTAATGCTAAAATACCAAAACTCGTATACTAATGTGTTCGCTAAATCACTTGGTAAAGAGTTAGCAGTTAATTTAAATGGTAAGCCAATTTAAGCACTAATGAAAACCCTATCACATGTGCATTTGTCTCGCTGAAAATTAACAATTTAAAAACATTTTTCATAAAAATAATTATTTGTATTGCTTATAGAAATGAAATTACAAAAAAAAAAAATTTAATCATCAACGAAAATATTTAAGCATAGAAGATTATAGATTACGAAAATATTTTCCATTGGGAAATATTTATATTCTGGTGTGATTCGGTCATCAAAGAACAATGTCTTGTGTCTCGTCCATGACGTAGTCTTTCATTGTATTATGTCCGCAGCGTCCTAGAAAAGTATTCATTACGGTCAAAATTATTTACAAAAGACAACGTTCGGTATGTCCTTTTTTCTTTATTGGCAACTTTTATTATATGCCCAATTAATTTTCTGGTTTTATTATTGCGCAGTCAACATAAATGATAATTTTTCACAAAGTGCTAATAGTTAGGACATCAATATGTATATAATTTTTTGCCTCAGAGAAAATCAGTATTCTATTCAGACACAAGTTATCGCTACATATACATGTCAAAAGTCTAACATCATTTGCAAAAATCAACAAGATATAAATTCATTAATCTATCTATGACCATGTCTCCAATCCGCAAATTTTGTAGTAGACGATTTAAGATTTGATTCTCCAGTCACTGTTTTTAAAACCCTCGATGTCCATAGCTAGGTTACTTGGAGTGTGGGTCGCTCCTGATGCGTGAAGCAAAGATGGGCATGAGCAGGACGTTAGCGGTCCAAAGTGTGATACAATAGAGGTGAACTTCTTTTAACGGTGCAGTCATAATAAGACATGATTTTGTACTTTCTTGTATGGTCCAAAGTGTGATACAATAGAGGTGAACTTCTTTTAACGATGCAGTCATAATAAGACATGATTTTGTACTTTCTTGTATGGAGGTTTAATCTAGCATTGACTCTGTTATATATCACGTCAAAGGAAGAGAATGTTTCAACTCTAACAGGTGTAAATCAAGATTTAAGACCAGCTTCACCGCGCTTATGTCTTCTTTGAACCGGACAAATAGCGTTTGCATTCGGGTATCCGTTGACCCACAAGTTTTCCAGCTTTATTCAATTGAGCTCATCCTCTTTGTATAACCTTTGACTATTAAATTTTCTTCTTCTCTGACCAAATGTGTTGAACCACATTTGCGAGATGATCAAAGTAAAATCTGAATCGGGACTTGACTTTACAAATTTCCCCATTCCAAGTGTTCATGGGAAGTAGAAAGAAGACGAAAATAGAGTATTTATTCTTTCAAGTCAAAACCATTGAAAAAATAAGAATCGCTTCACGAGGCGGTGTCAAGGGAAGTTCTTGTTGCTCATGACATAATTACCCAGTGCAATCTCTTTTGCGAGGATAATGCCTATCTTAGTAGTTAGAACCGATTCAATGAAACACCAAATAAATAACCTCATGAATCATATGACACGCAAGTTCAAGCCAAGACAAATTGCGTGGCCCAAATATGAAATTATTTGCACTCGATAGTGTGAGGAATGAAACTAGTGTTAAAGAAATAAAACAGACATTAAAAGTACAGATGAATGAAGAAGCTGGTGATAGTAGAAAAGCCGAACCCGAGGAAGTTACTAAGGCAGAGGAAGCTGAAGCGAGAGGAAGGTCGTAAACTTCTAAACGAAGCTCAAAGTAGAAAAGAAGATGAGCTGGCGATCTGAGCTGAACCGATGAGTGGCGATCCATGACATCAAAACCACGGAACACGTAAGCGATCAAGCTAGCGAAGGAGCTGCACAACCGAGAGGAAATGCACGTGTTTCTCATATTAGCTATTCTGTTGTAATAGTTCTATAATAGAAAATTGTTAAACAAGTGTTGAGTATAAAAAGGATAAGCGAAGGAGAGAAGAGTCAAGTTAGTTCATTGTTTTCTACTTCGATTTTCTCGATTTCTCTCTTCTACTTCGTATTCGATGATAGTTGAAAGTGATGTAAAAAGATGAACCAGAAGTTTTGAAGAAGAATATCGAGCTGAGGTTTTTCCATTGATTGTTCGGGATCTACAATTCTTTCTTACACAGGTCATGTTCTATCTTCCTTTTCTTCTCATGGTATTAGAGTGCAAATCCTGGGAATGATAGATCTGATGTGCTCTTACCGCAAGATATTATAAAGATCTTGTTAGCTTACTTTCAAAGTTTACTGGATTGTTTCTTCGAATCTTCAAAGTCTCGAACATATAAGAATGGCAACTAGAGTGCGAAGTACCCTTTTCCTATCCATGTGAATATAGCTAACTTCGTCACCATCAAGTTGAATGAAGAAAATTTCCTGTTATGGCAAGCCCAATTTAACAGATTTTGAAAAGCCAAGATCGATTGGTTTTATTAATGGTGAAACATTACCTCCTACTCAAATGATACAGCTGAGACAAGAGAAGTGATGAATCTTGATCATCTAGATTGGATAAAAACTGATCAGCTTATATCATCTTGGATAAGTGGTGCGGTATCAGAAAATATTCTAAGTCTGATAATTGGCTTAGAAACCTCATTCGAAGTATGGCAGGCTCTCATAAATAGATTTACACGAAGTCATTTGCAAAGGAATTTGAGTTAAGAGGAAAATTACAGGCTTGTAGGAAAAGAAACAGATCATTAAGTGAATATCTTCGAGAATTCAAAACCATCGTGATCAATTAAATGCAATTGGAAAGCCTGTTGATGATATAACCAGAATGTTTGGCATACTTGAAGGGTTAGGTTCTGAATATGAAACTTTCAGGACAACCATGTATTGCCTTAAACCCCAGCCAGAGTATGATGAGGTTATTTCACAACTTGAGAGATTTGAAACCAGATTGCAAACATATTCAGTGAACGAGTACAATGCTAACCTGGCCTATTATGGGCAAAGAAGAACTGGAACTGGAACAAGTCTGCAGAAATTCAATCCCAGAAATCAAAGAGAAAATATTCAAGGGGAATTTAGCTATGGCAGAGGTCAGTCTCTCAATAGAAGGGAATATGGAAATAATTTTACAGAAGCAGGAAGGAATCAACAAAATAAAATGAATAACCTGAATTCAACTCAGCAAGGTCAGGTTAATAAGGATAACTGGTCTAACTATGGACAAGGATTTAGACCATATTCAAACCCTTCACAAAGGTATCAAAGTGTTAGGTCTTATCCAACACAAAGTTCATATGGTGATAGACAAACACAGATTACAAAGCCTATAAGTAATGGCCCCCTGCAATGCCAGATCTGTAAGAAATCAGGTCATACAGCACTCAAATGTTGGTATAGATTTGATAACTCGTACCGGGCAGATGAAATACCAACTGCATTGGCGGTGTGCACATTGAAGAACCCTATGGTTCGAGAATGGTATCCAGCACACGGGGACTACTTCACATGTTACCTCGGAACCTGGTATGATTCGAAACTACAATGCATATAGTGGTAATGACACTTGTCATGATAGGAGATGGATCTCATTTGTCAATCTCATGCATTGGTAATGGAATATTGAATACGGAAAATAGCAAATTACCTATGAATGATGTATTAATAGTTCCCTGTAATAAAAAAGAATCTTCTATCGTATCAAAACTAACAGATGATTATCCCCTGCTCTTTTATTTTTGATAAACATGGGGTATATATGAAGGACAATTACAATCATACAACAGTGAAGCTAGGAAGGAAGGTCAAGGGGCTATACCAGGTGGAACCTAAAGTAGGAGAAGTCTTCTTCACCCAGACTCAACAGGAAGTAGGAGAAGATATCTGGCATCAAAGACTTGCTCATACCAATCTAAAAACAGTGAAGATTTTAAAGAAACAACATCTCATTTAGTATAGTTCTAAAGTTCAGAATATATGTAGCAGTTGTCAAATTGCTAAGAGCTCAGCTCTAGTTTTTCCTTTCTCAGACCATATTTCTAATGTTCCATTAGAAAGAATACATTGCGATGTATGGGGACCATCACCAATTCAATCTGTTCAGAAATTCTCCTACTATGTCATTTTTGTGGATGATTTTTCTCGATTTAATTTGGATATATCCAATGAGACAAAAGTCGAAGTTTATGATGTGTTCATTATGTTTCAAAGATTTATAGAAAATCAGCTTGATCACAAGATCAAAGTCTTCCAGAGTGATGGAGGAGGAGAGTTCACTAGTAATAAATTTCAGGACCATCTACAAAAGTGTGGAATTAAGCAGAATATCTCTTGTCCTCATACACCAGAGCAAAATGGTGTCTCTGACAGGAAACATCGACATGTGATTGAACTGGGACTAGCAATGATGTATCATGCTAAAGTACCACGAGATCTTGGGTAGATGCCTTCAAAACAGCAGTTTATGTTATCAATCTCCTTCACATAACAAAACTACATATGCATTCACCCTATTATAAACTCTACAATAAGACACCAGATTATTCTCATCTTCGAGTTTTTGGATCAGCCTGTTATCCATGTCTCAGGCACTACACACAGCATAAATTTGATCCAAGATCTCTTACATATATCTTTCTTGGATATAGTGAGAAACATAAAGGATACAGGTGTCTCTTGCCTACTAATGGGAGAGTCTACATCAGTCGACATGTAATATTTGATGAGAAAGTCTTCCCTTTTGCTCATATAGTAAATGCGAGTATCAACGGGGATCCGAACTATACAAACAAAGTGGATAAGAGGAGTACTATCTTCTATTTCCAACTCTAACTCTACTAAGCGAGGCTCTCAAGTCACAAGACAATATATCAAGGGAATATTTGTAGCATACCGCATTAACTCCAATAACTCCAGAAATACAGGACAATGAGATCGGTACAATTAATCCTACAGATATATCACAAATGCATATAGTACCTGATGCTGAGATGCAGATTGATGTTAATAATGTACCCAGTGATATTGAATCTCATCGGAGATCTCAAGCATTGAGGAACAAATGCCTACAAATCAAGAGCCCGTTTCAACATCAAATGCTAATGCGGGACAAATACAAATCGGTTTGAAACAGGAAATATACAAGGTACTTCTCCAACTCATCCTATGCAAACTAGACTTCGGTCTGGAATTGTTAAAGCAAATCCTAAATATGCATGTCTAGTTGAGTATCAGATTCCTGTTGAACCAAAATCAGTAAAGTCTGCATTAGCAGACAGAGGATGGTACCAAGCAATGAAAGAAGAAATGGATACCTTATATCAAAACAAAACCTAGGAATTGGTTCCTAGAAATGATCACATGAATGTAATTGGTTGCAAAAGGGTGTTTAAGACAAAACTTGCACCTGATGGGAGCTTAGATAGACTCAAAGCTAGACTTGTAGCTAAAGGCTTCCATCGAGAAGAAGGTCTTGATTTCACAAAAACCTTCAGCCTTGTAGTGAAGCATGCAACAATTCGAATAATCCTATCAGTAGCTATGATGAAACAGTGGAAAATTCATCAATTAGATGTCAAAAATGCCTTCTTACATGGAACTTTAAGTGAAACAGTGTATATGGAGCAGCCTCCAAGGTTTAAAGAATCACAAAAGCCTCACCATATTTGTCTTCTTGAAAGTCACTTTATGGACTTCGACAAGCTCCTCAAGCCTCGTTTGATAGGTTTAGCAGCTTTACGCTAGAATATGGATTCTTCTCGGCTCCACCGATCCTTCCCTATTCATCCTACATACCGAAACAGAAACTATTCTCTTATTACTGTATGTAGATGATATTATTCTAAGCTGAAGCTCCTCTCAAATGCTTTCTAGCCTCATAACTTCTCCGAGTATTCATTTTCATATGAAGGATCTAGGCTTCTTACACTATTTCCTTGGCATTGAAGCTAAACGAACCTCTGATTCTCTATTTCTTTGCCAAACTAAATATGCCTTAGACCTCCTCACCCGAGCTCATATGCTAGAATCCAAACCGAATTCAACTCCTCTTTCATTAAAACCACCTATTCTGATTAATGATTCTATCCCTTTGAACAATCCTACGAGTACGAAGCCTAGTTGGAGGTCGCAATACCTCACATTAAC